>OZ018333.1:59460926-60753426 GCA_963969495.1 Ceratothoa steindachneri
TTGAGCCGTGGATGGCGGCAGAAATGCACCACCTAAGACATTAACAAGGAAAATCGAAGCCTGTACGCTTAAGCATAGTGGGAGACGCAGTTCAATGTCTGTTGGAGTCGACGTTCCAGAGTTGGCACCAGGGCAGCGCTAAAAGATATCGAAAGGTTGCCGTGTAGAGCCAAGCGAGAACATCTTCCGGCAGCAGCGAGGTAATACCGTTGATACTCAGGGTAAAGAGTGTGACACTGAGGACACTTCACTGCGGGACAACGTTTTTCTGTTCCATTGGGCAGAAGAGGGATCCCCTCACCCGTATGTGGATTCGACGATCTTGCAAAAATTGAGATATAAAATTGGGAGGTGTTCCCTCCCCTCCTGTTGTGGAGATTCTCCATGATACTGCATCGCCATACGCTATCTTAGGCCTTCTCCAGAGCGAAAAATCGTGGTGTTATGCTGTCTACAAAAGAACGCCTCGCAGACGTCGTTTTCCAATCGGAGAAGAGCATCCAACATGGAAAGGAAGTTGTGGAGGCCGTACTGTGCAGAAGAGCGGTGGCCTCTGCTGTCAAGAAAAAGCTAATCTAACAAGTATCAATTTCTCCATTAACTTGTTCACCCAGGAGTTTAGAGTGATTGGGCTGAAACCGACTAGGGTAGCGTAATATCTCCCTGGTTTGCGAAACGCAAGCACAGTAGCGATTCGCCACGAATTTGGGCGGATACCCAGATTCTTTTGAATACCTAAGTCTCGAAACATGGCGTATGGGACATCGTCTGGACAAGGAGCGGTGTCCGCGCACGAAGCGAGAGCGGAACGCAACTCACTCACAGTAAACTTATCGTTGAAGGGTTCTCCGCCTCTGCAGGTGAAGTCTAGTCGGCGGCCTTCCGCCACATCACGACGCGCATTGGATGCTGGCGTAGCAGCATCCCGGCTAGAGAATGCGGAGAAAGCGGTTGCGAAGCATTCCGCACGGACATGGGATCCGAGATTGCGGTCCCATTCTCCTGGAGAACGAGATGGGGGTCGTGCGAGAACTTTCCCCGAATCCTTTTGACTAGAGGGTTCTTTCCCGTTAAGTGAATTATGCCAACATGAAACAAGAAGAGCGTCAGGTGTGCTTCAAAATATACCTGAACCTAACCCTAGCTAGACGAAATTCCCTACCAGTGCAGTCGTTCGAGCGGCGCTTATAGCACATTTATGCACAACGCTTCTGTTTGAGGTTCATCTCACACTCAGCTGACCAGCATGATGGCGGTCGGCGTACAAAATGGCTAGACCTTCTAGGAATAGTAGTTAGGCCCACGGTGATGAGTTTGCTGGAGAAGAACTCAACGGCTTCATCTACCAACATAAACTCCTTGACTGAGACAGAGAAATGAGGCATTTCCTGAAATGCGAACCCCCGTGCACGCACCCAGCACCAGCGGGGCGGGCTCTCGGGTGGCATTGCCCAGTAAATGATATTTGAATGGGAATGTGATTACTACCATGGAGGTCATCGCCCCCCCTTCCCCCCCATCCCAAGAAAAATTTATGCTGTTCATCCGGAGAGCACATATATAGATCGAGGCAGGAAAATGAACTGGTTCTCGGGGGAGGGAGGCGTACACTCATCCACATTTAGGACACCTATCTCCAGCTCCTCGATCAGGTCAGCAAGGACTTGAACCCGGGAATTAATCAAGTATTCTCCCCAAAGGGGGTGTCTACCGTTCAGATCTCCGAGCAAGAGAAAGGGCTTCAGCAACCGTGCCACTAGGCAGCGGAACAGAGCTGGGCAGTATTTAAATACATTTATGTATTTAAAATTGTATTAGTAAATACATTTGAAATCATGTATTTAAATGCTTTTGAAAGTATTTAAATACTTTTTGCAAATAATTTATATAGCAGTTAAGAACGTGTAATGCATGTTTTAGCTTGTCAAAACTTGTAATACATAAACAGATGGCTGCGTGAGCTGGTGAGGGAAGAGTGCTTGCATCAGTTCAAATCAGTTAACAGATGGTCACAGTTATGTTCGGTTGTATAGTGAAAGCGCTCAGCGTTATTTCAACTGCTGCATGCCAACTTAACTCTTTCGAAAGAGTGTGAAATGGAAAGATTAGACAATAATAAAGACGAGGAGGATAAAGAATCATGTAACTATAGTCATCCTTTACTAGCTGGTAATTTTTTTGGGAGTGAAATCCGCCGACGGAAAAAGAGTGAAGTGTGTATGTACATCATGCAATGGCGAAATCTCTACACCGAGCAATGCTTCTTCCAATCTACGCATTCATTTGTAGGTAAGAATTTATTAAAGCTAATTATATACCTAATTGAATTGACAAATTTCACTATTTCTTACTTAAAAAAAGGCAAAATTGCTAGTAGCTAACGATAATGTTAAGTATCATAGGTTTACCATGCACGAACCTACCTGCATCCTTTTGCAACACCTTTATTTATAGTACGAGTATATGCTGATTGAATTTAACGTGAATTATGACAACGTGAAACAAATGTCCTTCAATTATCTGATCATGTACATTTATCAACAGATAAAGCATCCTGCTTTGGTGCAAAAAGCGGATAACTACGTGACATCTCAAAGAAAAGATTCAAAAAGAAAATGTTGAGTTTTAGACGATGGTCCTTCATGCAGCGGTATCAAAGTAAAGACATTACCGGAGTGTTTTGTAATGAATACTAAGAAGGTCAAACAATCTGTTGTTGATGAGCCGATTGCAGATTTTATCATACAAAGTGTGCATCCCCTATCAACCATGGAACAACCAACTTTTGTATATATTCCTAACAATACTTAAAGTCAATATTTTACTATGTAATTCTGAATATGAAGGATGAATAATATATTTATGAATTAATGTACCAGTCCTATATACCTATAGGATATTCATATAGCTACATTTTATATATATAAAACTTTATCTGCATACCATATATTTTCATTTCACTCACAATAATTACATATTCCACTACCGCAGGTCTAAAATCTTTAGTTGACGTCATTTCAAGGCGGATGCTAGGCCGAAATCATATAGAAGAAGAGAAATTGACAATAGCTCTGCTGAAGAATAAATTAGACAACACCTCTTGTCTGAGAACCTTCTTGGCGAGTGGATCGATGCGCTTATCTGTGGCTCTTTCTATGGTTCAAGTTTCTTTTTTCATAACGCCTGGAACGTTTGTGCTGTGTTTTAATTTTTTGGGGGGGCAGTGTTATTGCCTGTGCTCTCACCATTTGCTGTGTTGCTTTTTTGTGTTTTTAGATATTGTTTATTACCCTGCCCGCCTTAGCTTTGTGAGTCACTTGTTACCCGTTTCCGTTCGTTCGTTTGTGTTGACTGCTCGAGTGTATCGTTGAATTGTGTTCCCCCTAATCTGTGTGCTTGATCTGCTATTGTTCAAGTTATCTTTTTTGCAATGTTATTGCCTGTGCTTTCACCATTTGATGTGTTGCTTTATGTGCTTTTAGGTATTGTTTACTAGCTTGTCCGTCTTAGCTTTGTTACCAGTTTCCGTTCGTTCGTTTGTGTCGACTGCTCGAGTGTATCGTTGAATTGTGTTACCCCTAATCTGTGATGTGTGCTTGATCGGCTATTGTACATGTTCATCTTATCATTAAGTAACTCTTTGTCATTTATTTATTTTTTTTTCCTTTCCTCGCCTCTCTTCTTCTCTCTGCTTCTTTCGCACCCGCGTGTTTTTTTTGGTTTTTTCAAGCCGCCTCGTTGTTACCTCCGCTCTGTCTTCCCGCCCACGCGTCCTCCCCCCCCCCCTCACCGACCACTAATTCTGATTCGTCACTATTATTTTCCCTAGTTTCTTGATTCTATCGTAATTTTATTTGTTCACGATTACTCTTTATTTTGTCTCGATTGTTGTTTCTCCCGTTATTGTGTCGCTTAAGCCACTCTACTTATATAGTTAACTAATTTGTGTTATGATTGATAGGTTAACGATTCTTGCCCTCAATGGAACTGCTACCAGTGTTTCTCAAAACACCCTTACTCACATTAATACATTGGGAATTTCTCGTTCCCGCCGCCAAACTAAACGTGGTTTCCGCTTAGCTCCTGCTCTTAGAAAACTTTTTTACTTGAATCAAGCCCCCCCCACTTAGCCCTGATTCTTCTTCACCTTCCCCTTCACTCGTTCTCTCAGCGTCTCTCCTCAATGCCAGAAGCCTCTCGAAGAAGGCTGACTACATTCATGACCTATTCGTTAACACTCGAGTCACTCTCCTTGGACTCACGGAAACTTGGCTTGCCCCTTCTGCTTGCTGTTTAAATCTCGCTACCCCTGATAGTTACGTCCACTCCCATACTTTCCGTTACTCTCGCGGTGGTGGAGTTGCTCTCATCCACAGTGCCTCCTTCCCTCTGAATAATCTGCCCTCTTCCCCTCTTCTTTCTTTTGAGGCGCTCATCAATGTCCCTGATTCCACCCCCTCTCTAACTATCTTAGTCCTCTACCGCTCCCCCAGCTCCTCCCTCGAGCTTTTTCTTGATGAATTTAGTAACCTCCTCGCTGGCCTCTCCCCCACTGGTTCTTTGCTAATCCTCGGTGATTTCAACCTTCCTGGCCACAATCCTAATTTCAAAGCCTTTTCTGAAATCATTGATCTCTTCTCCCTCACCCATCACGTTTCTTCCCCTACCCACTCTCACGGTAACATTTTAGACCTTGTAATCTCTGACTGTCTTATTTCCACCTGACGACTACAAATTTGCCCAATGCTATATCTGATCACTTCTTTATCAACTTCAACTTCTCTATCCCATTCCATATACTTCCCCAGCTGTGTCATAATCCTAAGCCTTTCCGTCGACTAGCCTCCAATGATATTCCCTCCCTATCTAATGATGTGGCCTCCAAACTTCCTCCCATTGATGCTTCTGCCTCTCCTGACCAGATTCTCTCTTCTTTGGAGCAACCCCTTCTCACTTGTCTTAATGCCCACTCTTACCTTGTCACCCCTTCGAACTCCCGTAGTCACCGTGCCCCTTGGTACTCTATGGAACTCCTCCGTGCTAGGCAGTCCATGCGTGCCCATGAAAGAGTCCTTAGAAAGGCTCGCACCCGTGGGCAAGACACGACCCCTCTCTCAATGGCGTTCCGACTTGCAACAGCTTCCTAAGTGGCGAAATTAAAATCTGCTCGTGAAGCCTACTCACGTAATCTGCTTACTGATAGTAGGAATGATCCCCGTACCGTCTTCCGCCTGCTCTCCCGTCTTACTTTCCCAGCCCAGGTCTCCCCACCCATTAGCCCTGCTACTCTCTCAAATTTCTTCGCAGATAAGGTCACTAACCTCCGTGCCTCCCTCCCTCAGCCTTCTGTCCCGGCTCCTGCCATTCTCCCTGACTTCCCGCCTCAGCCACTTATCGTTTTTCCCGCTGTGACCGCATTGGAGCTTACACCCCTGTTCTCGCGTTCTAAGAAATCGGGCTCCCCAAAGGACATTTTTCCGCCTAAACTGTTATGTAAAATTCTGCCTTCGGTCATCACATGCACCTATTTTGAATATTCCTCGTTCATCCCTCTGCTCAATGGGGGACTGCCCCTTCTCAATCTGCGCCCCTAGGTGGGGAATGTTCTTCCTGCTGAAATCAGGTCTTCTCCCTCTCTTACCACATTTAATCGTCTCCTGAAAACGCATCTTTTCAGAATTGTCTTCTTCCCCTCTTGAATTTCCATTGAATTTCCATTCTCATCTCAGCACAACGTGCGCTCTGGGAAGGCCTCATGCCTTGAAGAGCGCATTACAAAAGACTTATTATTATTATTATCACTTAGACTTACTGCAGATGTTTGGTCAACTTGTCACCCTAGTTTTGGGGGCGTCACAGTTCATTGGGTATGTTAAGATTTTGCTATTTATGAAATATGAAATTGAAAGTGTCTTTACAGTTAGGGAGTTATCAGCTCTTGGTTAAAAGCAGACCTAATGGTGAGGGAACTTATCTCGATTATATTAATATGCAAAATTTATGGAAACATTTATGAGACAAACATTGGAGTGTTATTTCTTCTTTTTTTCAGCTTGAAGAAGCTGCTCTTGTCCGTCACAGTGGAATATTGGCATGCTGTCGCTTCAAAGGAGAACATAACTACATCAAGATTGCTGAACATATAGAGAATATGATCAATGAATACAATATCTCCCTGCAGAAAATCACGAGCACCGTCATTGATAACAGCTCTAATTTTGTTAAAGCTTTCAAGGAATTTGCAGTCACTGCTGCAAATGTGTCCACAGATTCAGTAGATGGAATCCAGGTAGGTGAAGAAGATCAGGGTGAGCACGAGCTGGAGGATAGTTTCTTAATGAGAAGTGCCTTAGATCAGGAAGAAGACCTTTCGTCTGACCCATGCAGCTTCAGCCTACCTAAGCATGTACCCTGTGCTTCACACACACTTAGTCTCGTCGCCGCAACTAATGCAAAACAGACAATGAAAATATCTTCTTTTGCAAATATCAATCATGCTGCGATGGGGAAATGCTCAGCATTATCGAACAAAAGCAGTCGTCCAAAAATCAGAAAGAAATTATCAAAAGTGTTATCACCTGATCATTTAAGGTGTCTTGCATTACAAGATAAAACTCACTGTTTGATGCATCGTCATTACTTTTAAAACACAAGGACAAATTACATCAACTCATGACGTCCCTTCAACTTCCAGTGTTCAGAAGTCACGAAATTGAATTTCTTGGGGACTGTGTCTCAGTTTTGGATCCTATTGCAGTGGCAATTGAACGCCTACAGGGAAAACAAAACAGTTTTATGGATAATTGCTCCCTACCTTGCTCATTGTGGAGAAAAAGCTGAAGAGCTTTCAGCCACGTTCTCTGAAATTTTGGAAAGCGCTTACCAATCTCATTTGACCTTGACAAATGAAGCCAACGTTACAAATGCCATTACTGCATCCACAAGCGATCCATTCTTCAAACTTCGCTGGTTAGATATTAGTATTTCATGAGACAGTTCAAGCCACCAAGACTCTGTTAAAAATATTATGATCCAAGTGATTGAGAATTTAGCAGAGGGACCCGAAGCTGAATCATCCAGTGGTGTATCGGACAGTGACGGTTATTTTGGATTTAAAAAACACACTCAAACACGATCAGCTGCGAATTTAGAATTGTTCAGTTACCTTTAGGATTCAAATAAAACACTTCAAAGTTTAGATAGCTATCCAAACTTCAAAATAGTTATTTATTAAATACAACACCACCCTTACGTCGCCGGCTCCTGTGAAACGGCTCTTCTCTTTAGGAGGATTGACCTTATCTCTAAAACGAAGTTCTTTATCTGATGAAACATTTCAGCAACTGATATTACTTAAATGTAATGCTGATATAAATAGCTAACTGAAATTTCATTCTATGGAACTTTCTGTTTTTTTGTAGTTCCTATGTCCAATTGTCATCAAATCGTACATTAGTAATTATAATATACAATTTTATTTTAATGGATATTTTTTTGTGATACCAATGGTCCTTATCGATTGTCATTATATATCATGTATTTGAAATGTATTTAAAATGTATCTAAATGCTAAAAACATTTTCAAAATGTATTTAATATCTAAATACATTTTTCTCATGTATTTAATATTTAGTATTTAGATACTTTAAATGTATTTAGTGCCCACCTCTGAGCGGAAGTCTCCTGCGTCGAAGTCGGCTGACGGTGGGATGTAAGCGGAAATAAAAGTATATATCCTATCAGGTGCAGCTGCTCAGCTACTGCCTGAAAGGAGATGTCTAAAGCCAAGAGAAGAACGGAGACATCATGCCAGGTGTAAATCACATATTCTCCTGCTCGGCCCCATCCCATGGTGGTGGGGTCGCAAAATCCTTATTTCCCGGGAGGGTAGGCACGGACACGCCCCCAGCATGGTCTCTTGTAAAACGATAGCTAACGGGGAACGGGAGGAGACGAGTCTCCGCAGCTCCCCCAAGTTTGCCCCGAGCTCACGTCAATTCTTTTGAAGGAATATGCCCTCCAAGACTAGCTGGGAGGTGTTCCGGGGGTCCTCTTCGAAGAGAAGACACTCATAGGAATGGCCATACGCTTCCCGATGGCAGACTCCGGGTGCTGTTCGCCGGAGAATGCGCTGAAGGCGCTGTCGCATTCAAGGACTTATCGCGGGAGGTTGGGCTCGCCATGTGAGTTTTTTCCTGCTCCCTCCTCGAAACCTTAAAACCTTATGCAGGCAAGGTGGCTTCGGAGATGGGGGGGGAGGCTCCTTTGGAGGATTCACCATCTCCGACCAACACACACCTAGCCTACCACTGGGTGTGAGCGAAAGAGCTGAAGCTCCTTTAGTGCTGTCGTCATTTGGAGGACAACTTTAAGAACTCGGGAAGATGGCCTCACGACCAGCTTCAGGGGTGTTGCCTCCTGTGAGTCTGACGACTTGGTAGAGGCGTGCGGCTGTTTAGCCTTAGGCAAAACGGTCACGCTGGAGAAAGGAGGGGGGGGGCCTGGTTTTAGCTGGGCCGGGGTTACGCTGCCAGCTCTAGCAGGGGAGCATCCGGGGTGGGTAGTAGTACCAGCAGAAGGGTTCCGAATGGGTGTGGAAACGACCATGCTCGTAGGCCTGGAGGTGCCAGGAGCAGAGGGCGTCGTTCTTATCATTGATATATAGGACGTCCCAGGCAGCGCCTGGTGCACCAGGACCAAGTCCTTAGCCTCGCGAAAGGAGAGACGATCCTGAGCCTGAACGGTCAGGATTTCCTTCTCAAGGAGCTACGCGCCACATTGCTTTGGATAAGCCGTGGGCAACTCTCCGCAATTAACACACTTTGTCTACACACGACTTGGACTTGTCGTGTGCAGCCTTTGAACAACTTACACAGACTTCGGATAACCCCGACTTTACGGGTCTACATAAACGATTCGTATGGCCAAGCGGTGGCATTAGTAGCACCTCTTCGTTAGTGGCACGAATGACTTCACGCGGTTGAGATACTAACCGTCACGCACCGACTCAGGGGCTCAGGGAGCTGGTCAGAATCGAAAGTGAGAAAGATGTAGGGGGGAGGGTCTCGAAGCCCCTCCCTGTTTTTCATCACACGTTCGACCTTGACCGCTACATGGTCGGCCAGCTCTAAGGTGATGTCTTCTAAGGAGTAGTTCACGACTTCCTTCGCATAAACTACTAGTTTTTACGAAGTTCATGGTAGAGTGTGGCGTCACACTCACCGGCGTGCCATCGTGTCCGAAGGGCACTAATCATGGCCTCCTCGAAGGGATTCAAAGCATTCGCCAGAAGTCTACCTTCCGAGAAATGGGTCACCTTCGGCTCTCTACCAATTACTCTAGTTAAAGCTATCCTCTGATGGATTATTTTGTCCTTAGCCAACATGCTGCAATCAGTGGAGCGAATAATGAGGAAGCGTTTGAAGCCAGTGGACTCAAAAACGCACGGTAACCTGTGAATGAGGTGCCCCGGCCCCGGCCCAAATCAAGGTACCAAGACCAAAAGTGCAAGTGCGCAGAAGGGCCTTATGACGGCCAAGAGGAGGTCTTTCCTCTTTTGTGAGGCCTAGGGGATCCAGCTGTCTCAAGAGGAGCTTGCACAAGGGCGGACTGGGGTTCCGTGCTTGGCACCGAGCCCGGGTTTGACCTCATGGAAGATCCTACCGTCTGCGACTTGGTCACCTCAGGGATCATGTCCATCTCAAAGGGCGGCCTTGATGTGACCATCCCCCTCCCCTAAGACATCATGTATCCCATTTGAGTTACCTTTGGTCGGGTCATCTCGGGCCGGCGAACCAGTATCCGTCGGCGAAGAGAGGGAGGCACGTATACTGACCACCTGTAAGTTCGATATTCGCGCCCGCAGACTTTCGAGGGCACGGGCAAATGGGCCCTGTCATCCTTTGCCTCTCTGAGTAGGTTGGCCCTATCGAGAGCAGTCAATTATGGTCCAACTGCATGTTTTCTTGGTAGTCCCCTTAGAAAGAAAAGGGGAGACTGCGCTGTAAAATGCGAGTCAAGGGCGACTCCAGAGAAGAGGGTGAGGAGGACTTCCCTGCACCCGTATGCAAAGAAGAGGCGTAAACCTACTCTCCGGTATAAGAGATTTGGAGGCTTCCCTGAGAGAGCATAGGGGATGGGGTTCATTTTATTGCTGGAGCTGGCCGAAGGCTGCTCCGACTATAGTACAGTAGAAGGTAGAGGGAGAGTGTTTTTATTTTTTTAACTCAACATTGGGCATGGTGACCCTTATTATGCCACGAGATAAATACACTAATCATCCTACGCAGTAACCTACTCTGCGAGGGATGAATACGAGGCCAGCAGAACCAGCTGCCGCCATTTGCGGCCACTCCTCCCGCCTAGTGACCTGGCACCCCATCAGCATGGCGGCTCCACCTTAGGCACGGGGAAAAATATATAGACAATGAAAGGAGAAAGAAAGGCGATGTGAGGAAGGTGTGGGTTAGGATGAAGCAAGTTGTTACCCCCCCCCCCTCTCCGATCGGAGCTCAGGAATGAGGGGACATTGTCACCTCCCTCTTCAGCTCCGATCCTGTATAGTTGTGTGAGAGGAAGCTGGTCGGCGTCTACCCTCTGTAATTAGAAACCAACCATAGAAAGTTGTGGGAGAGATTGAATGGAAAGTAAAGAAGCAGTGTGTCAGAAAGAATGAGAAGAGGTTAAGCTGAGGCCGTACGGGGTGCTGAGTCCCGTCCGCACGGCGGCTGAGAAAGCAAATCACCGCGCCTGATAGTGGGGAGAAGAGGAGTGCAGGTTTGAGTCACCACTTACAATGCATCTATCTAATACGGACCTTCAAAATATTGTGGACGAGCCACTATCTATTGACATTCCATGCCATTCTCAAGGTGTTAGCAGTGTGTGAAAAGGGTGACGGAAGCTTCTAGCAAAGTTTATGGAAAAGAAGCAAGAGATGACTACATTCGGACAGTACTAAAATACCGTGACTTCATGCCATCGTTTGAGACAAAGCATGATTTTAATGTATCAGTTGACAAATAGTATGTATCAGTTAGATAATAAAAGTTGAACTCCTCACTTGTTTGTCATTATATTTCAGTTTAAACTCAACTTTTCTATTTAGTTAATTTCCTCTTTCTCAGGTGTTTGGTCCTCTTCTGTTTTCACTCGTTCCTTCTGTATATTTGTTGTTTTGGTTACTATGAAAATTCCTTAGTATGTCGTTTGATTGTTTTTTTTTATAGCGTTTTTTGCCCTCTTTCACCCCTTTAACGGTCTAAATTGGACGGTATTTTATAGTGATTAAAAATTTGAAGCGTGAATAATAATCATGAGATAGTGTGAATTGTGATGTGATTTGCCTGAGTGATATATGAAGTAAATTGTAATGAATGGATGGTAGTAATGAAATGGTGCCTGAGTTAAAGGTTTTTTTAAATTGCAAGAACCAAAGCTACATAATTTATCAGGGATTTCTTCTCTTCTTTTCCTAGATTTTAGAATATATTATTTACTTATGTATCATTGCCGTAATTGTTTTGGGTTCATCGGCGCGGATTTTCTTCAGTGTTGGGCTGTTACCCAGTTAATTTTTCTGTTATCGGAGTAATCTTGTGCAGGCTAGTAGTATGTGTGGGATAGATAAATGGGTGTTGCAGGTAGTGCATTGGGGGTGGGGATGAACTTGCGAAGCGGTTAAGTTTTGTGTGTCCTAGTCGTAAGCGTCCTGAGTTGACTTCATCTCTTCGGAAATTTCTGGAAAACCTGTTCCATTTGTTGACATATTTTATTTGTCATAGATGGTGATGGCCGTGTGCATACCATTTAGAATTCCAATGTTTTTTTTTACTGCCTTGACAAAGAGGTTGTAATAGTCTTTGTAGTATGTTGGTTCACTGGGCGGTGAGCTATCTACGACTGCTGATTCTGCCGCTCTATCAGCGTCTTCATTGCCTTTTATCTCAACATGGGGGTGCACCAGCATAGGGTTACGTTACCCGAAATAGACGTCATCTTTCTTTGGGGTGAGTTTGGTTGCCTGTTTTTTTTTTCATTTTCAGTGCACTGTTTGAGTCTGAAAATATTGTGGTCTTGTTGGTACCTGTTTTAACGGACTTGAGACCTATGTAAATAACAGTGAGTTCTGCTGAGAGGAAGGAAGCGCAATTGGGGAATCGGGCTGCTAGTTATGCAAATGTCGAATACTATATCGTTGGCCTAGATAGCGTATATGATACAATATTCTTCACGCATAAGTATTGATTGATTGAAGGGATTTTGAATTATGAAACAATGTAGGCCAAAGGAAACACTTCTCACGTGGGATGGAAAATAAATGCAACTAGTTTTTACAGAAAATAATATATATATATATATATATATATATATATATATATATATATATATATATATATATTAGAGATTAAAAAAACAGATTATAATAAGTTGAATTACGTTAAATTAGGAATGGTTGAACTTGAGTTGAAAATAACTTCACTTGACGAGATGAAGTGTGCCGTATAAATTTTTTGAATGGATGTTGAATGTGGAAATGATTTTGATGTAGCAAATGCAATCGTTTTGCTGTAGCTACTATAATTAGTGAATTGGGGATGTAATGAAAGTGTGAATGGGAATTAGGATCTCTCTCTAGTATGGGGTGATTTTAGAGAATAAGTGAAGAGGGAAGTTTCTAACTGACTTTAATATGACGGCGACGAGAATGCCAATGAGAGAGTCATTTCGCGTTATTTCACTAGTGGTGAAATGCGTGTGTTTGTATGTGCGTTAAATAAAATCAGTTGCTCGTCTGTGCGTTAAATGAAATCAGTTTCTCGTCACGGAATGATTGAATTATTAAAGGTTACATAAAATAAATGAATGATTTGAATTTTATACATAATATATATATATATATATATATATATATATATATATATATATATATATATATATATATATATATATATATATTAAAATTCCCAGGAGGATTTATTTTATTTTAGGAATGGCCAAAGGGCATTGCTATAACAATCCTCCCTTAAGAAGGTTACTCCCCTTTTCTATTTTGAGATTACAAGTTCGAGTACCGACGAGGCCTCCTGACGACTCGGCCGGAGCACGTGATGACAGTGTCATTGGTTTGGCTGCGAGTACGGGAACACAGATTTGCTGTGGCAGTGTCAGTAGCGTTGGACGAGGCACCGGCACGAGAGAAGGTCGATGGAAGAGGACCTACTAGATCAACGTGAACGGCGTCAAAACGTGACTAAGGAAGTGGAAAAGGGACCAAGGGAGCTTTTGTGTGGCGATGGACCTTAGCACGCTCGCATGGCAGGCATGAATAAGTCCATTTGGCTTCGTCAGCATTAACCTGGCCAAACGAAGCATTGTGCAATGAGTTTGCGTGTGGCATAAAGCCAAGATGAGAAAGACCATGAATTTGGTCGAAAATGTGCCGACGGTAAGCGAGAGGAATGAGAGGACGAGGATAGTCAGGAATTGAATAGTCAACCTGGATGCGCTTGGAAGGATTGTCCGGCAAGTCAATCTCACAAACGACGAGTTGAGAAGAGTGACGCAGTGTTTGCGTGTTTTTATCTTGTTCCTGGGCAAGCGCTATTGTTGCATGATCGATGGGCGCAGTGTAGGAGAGTTGCGTGCCCGAAATCGATGAAATGTGAGAGAGCGCGTCCGGTACGACGTTTGAAGAACCAGGAACGTAGCAAATATCGTTCGTCATCTGCAGGATGAAGTCAAGATGAGTGTCAACTGCAGTGTGTACTGACGAAGTACTACGAGACGAACATGCACCGACCAAGGGCTTATGATCAGTAAAAATGGTAGATTCACGCCCTTCCAAATGATGGAGGAAGTGGCGGACAGCGAGATATATTCGGAGGAGTTCCAGGGAGAACGTTGAATATCTCTTTTGAGGGTCTGTAAGAGTGCGAGAGAAGAAAGCAAGAGGTTGCCACTGATCACCAACCTTCTACTGCAAAGTTGCCCCTACGTGGGTTGAGGATGCATCGGAGACGTCGCTGAGGGAGGTCCTGGAGAAAGATGAGCCAATTCCATATCGCGGGCGAGAGAACGAATCGCACGCCTCAGCAGACCAATCAAGAGGAGAGTTCTTTTTGGTCTTGGTGGGCATAGAGTTGATAGGTTGCATGACCTGGGCACATTTAGGGATGAATCTGAGACAGAAATTTATCATGTCACAAAAACTCCTGAGTTGCTTGCGTGATGTAGGACAAGAAAAGTTTCGCATCACGGTAACTTTATCTTCGAGTGCACTCGAGACATGGTGCCCCAAGAATGAGAGCTGCGGGACACCAAAGAGGCACTTGGATGCGTTTAGTACGATACTGTACTCCTGAAGACGAGAAAAAACTTAGCGAAGGTGTTCCTCTAGTGAGGAAGATGATATTAGGAAGTCATTGATGCAGCGAAGTACGAAAGGAAGACCCCTAAGGACTTGATCCATAAAACGCTGGAAAGTTTGACCAGAGTTACGCAATCTATGGCATTTTGCCCATTGCAAAAGCACCAAATGGATGGTGATGTTAGTCTTTGCGACATCATCTGGGTGAATAGGAAGCTGGTCGAAAGCACGAACCATGTCCAAGCGAGAAAAAATCGTACAGCAATGGAGAGACGAGGTGAAATCGGCTAAGTACGGCAAAGAATAGCGACCAGGAATCGTCACAGCGTTAAGAGCTCTGTAATCCCAAACTGCTCTGAATTTCCCCGGCGTGGATTTGGGCACAATGTTAAGTGTAGAGGCCCATGGAGAAGAGGATGGCCTACAAATGCCAGCATCCATCATGAATTAAAATTCATCAAGCATAGCAGAGAGATTATCAGGTACCAGACGGCGCGGCCGTTTGAACACAGGACCTTCTATTGTCTCTATCCGATGCACCACACTATGTTTTATGGGCCTGTCCTTCGAAGGTGGATTGGTGAGCTCGGGAAACTCCTGAATAAGGCGCTGAAACAGTGGCTCGGTGGATTAGAGACGAAGAGAAAGGAGCGAACTCTGAGAAGGTGAGTACGAATATGAGACATGGAGGAGAGTTTTCCGGTGGACAAGCTTGCGTTGACGAGAATTAACCAAGAGGTCGTGAGCCGAAAGAAAGTCGAGGCCTATTATTAGACAATTTACCTTGGCCATGATGAAGTCCATAGAAAACTCGACGGAGACCGAGTGAGACTTGAAGGTTACGCCTTCCATAGGTCTTAATATTGGTCGAATTGGCTGCCTTCAGAACTTAAACTGAAGAGGAAGAAGATTTGTCGGCCTTAGAAATTGGTATGAGAACAGAAGATTGTTTGTTTCTAGATACCATTTCAATCTAGCATTGACCATTCTTTCTAATATTTTGCATAGGCATGGTGCCAAGGAGATCTGTCTATAATTCATTAGGTTTGATGGATCTTTTTCAGGTTTTAAGAAGGGAAGAATTAATGCCTGACGCCAATCATCTGTGAAGGAGCTATTAGTCCAGATGCAGTTGTAAATGTCCAACTGCAGCTTTTAGACGTTTGGGTGGATTTTACGTATGATGAGGTTTGAGATTTCGTCTTATCCAGAGGCTGTGTATGGGCTTTCTTCTCCGGATGCTTGTTGGCGACCTTGGTTTGATTGTTGATGGTATTGCAGTTAATACAAATGTTAGGGAGGTGAATAGGGCTGCGGTTTCCTGCCACCTTTTTTATTTCTCGCCAAATCTCGGGTATGGGGGTATCTTTGTTAATTTTAGATATATATTGTATCTAGTAGGCTTGTTTAGCTTCTTTGAAGGTCCTTTGCGCGATGGCAGATGCTCATTATATTCCATATAATTCTGTAACCTTTTAGTTCTTATAAAAATTTTGTGAGCTTTATCACGTTTTCTTTTATCCTCTTGGCACTGTTGGTTTCACCATGGAGTATTACGCCTGCTGGTATTGTGGCTGGTTTGGGGATGTGTTCGCCAGCTGCTTTCTGTAGTTCGGCCGTGAAGTAGCAGATATCCGCCTCTAGATTCGGTTAGAGTTTGGTTGTCGTCAATGCGAAAGGGGTCCAATTTGCTTGGTAAGAATTCCATCGTTGCCTAGGAATTGAGGCTATTTGAGGAAGAAATTTAATCCTTATTGGGTAGTGATCTCTACCACATAGCTTTGAGTAAACGCTCCAATGAGTTTATGTGGGGAAATTAAGGGAGGTTAGGCTTAAGGCTCTGTTATAAAATGTGTTGGTTTGTTTGTTATAATGTGGTGGGGTATTTTTATTTAAGATGTTGATGTATTGGCGCTTTCTTAGGTTTGTTGGGATGCGTCATGCATCGAGTGTTTGTTTTTTAATCATTCTAGTAGTGGCTTCTGACGTTTAAGTCACGAAGGATGAGGAATGACTCTGGTAGTTGCCAGAAGAGGGCTTCGAGGCGGTGGCAGTTTAGAGGAAGGTTAGCGGACAAGTATATAAAGCACACTGCGATGAGCTCTGGGCAATGTGGCTGGGAAACTTCACTGCAGGACCTCCTTTTCCTGCTCCATTGTGCCAGAGATTGCTCCCCACCACTTGTACGCGGAATTGACGATTTAGCAAAAAAAATCAGATATAAAGATTTGGAGGCTTCTCCTCACGACAATCGTGCGGAGTGTCTATGATACCGTTTAGCCATGCAGTATCATAGGCCTTCTCCAGATTGAAAAACATCGTGGCGTAGTGCTATCTACGAAGGAATGCCTCGCAGACGGCGTTTTCCTATCAGAGCCGAGCATCCGACGTGGAGTGGAAGTTGCGGAAGCCGCACTGCGCAGGAGGGAGCTGGCCTCCGCTGTGCATAAAAAAGGCTAATCTAACATTTACCAATTTCTCCATCAACTTGCACACGCAAAAGGTTAGAGAGATTAGGCGGAAACCAGCCGGAGAAGAGTGATCTCTTCCCGGTTTGCGAAAAGCGAACTCAGTAGCGATTCGCCATGAGTCTGGGAGGAAGCACTCTATTCAGATCCTGTGAAATAAATCTAATAGAAAGGCCATGCCTCGCTCAACCAGGTGTCGAAGAATGCCGTACGTGATATTGTCTCGACCAGGGGCTGTGGCCTGCATGAAGCGAGAGCGGAACGCAATCAGTCAATGTAAACCTTTTTTTGAAGGGTTCTCCGCCTCTGGAGGACAAGTCCAGTCGGTTGCCTTCCGCAACATCACAACGAGCATTATAAGTTTGCGGAGCAGCACCCTTCTAGAAAATGCGAGGAAAGGGGTCACAAATGATTGTGCTACGAACGCGGGGTCCAATATCGCAGTCCCATTCTCCTGGGGAACGGAAGGGGGAACCTACGAGAACTTGCCCCGAATCCTTTTGACAGTTTCCACACCTCTGCTAGAGGCGTCGGAGTGCTTAGATACATACGGAGCCTAGTCCTAGTTTGCTGAAATTCAACGACAGTGAAATCTTTCGGGCGGCGCCTATAGCGCATTCATGCCTAACGCTTCTGTTTCACGCTCACCTCACATTTAGCTGACTACCTCGGGAGTGGTCGGCGTGGAAAGGCCAGACGTTCTAGGAATAGTAGTTATGCCCACGGCGATGAGGTTGTCAGAGAATAACTCAACTGCCTCATATACTATCCTAAACTCCTCGACTGAGACATAAATCAGTCTTTTCCTGAAATGCGGACCACCGAGCCCGCACCATCACCACCGGGGCAGTCTCAGGTGGCAGCAGCCCAGAAAATAATATTTGAATGGGAAAGTGATCATTCTATGGAGGTCATCGACTACCTATAACCCCAAATCAGGCTGTACTTCCGGAGAGCACAATGATTGATCGAGAAGGTAAAATGAAGAGGTTCTGGGGCAGTGGTGCGAAAACTCATCTACATTTAGAACACCTATCTCCACATCCCGAGCAAGAGAAAGGGGCTCTGGCAAACGTGCCAGGACGCAACGGAAGGTCCTAGCGTCAAAGTTGGCAGACGTGGAAATGTACGCAGAAATAACAGTATACCATCTATCAAGGTGAAGCTGTACAGCTACTGCCTGAAAGGGGGTATCTAAAGAAAAGAGAAAAACGGAGACGGCATGCCGGGTTTAAATTTCACATCTTCCTGTCGGGCCCCCAACCTGTAGTGATGGGGTCGCAAAATCCTCGTACCCCGTGTGGGTGGGCAGGGGGCATGCGCTCAGCATGGTCTCCTGCAAAAAGATAGCTAAGGGAAAACGAGAGGAGATCAGTCTCTTCAGCTCCTCCCAGTTAGCTCGGAGTCCACGCAAATTACATTAAGGCATATGTCCTCCAGGCCGGGCTCGGAGATGTAGTTATAGGAATAGTAGTTATGCCCACGGCGATGAGGTTGCCAGAGAAGAACTCAACTGCCTTCAAAGAGAAAACCCTCACGGGAATAGCCGTACGCCTCCCGGATGTAGAATTTCGAGCGCTATTAGCCGGACAATGCGCTGAAGGTGTTGTCGCCTTAGATGACTTACTGGGAGAGGTTAGGCTTGCTATGCGAGTCTTTTCCTCCCCCCCCCCTCGAAATCTTAGGGTAGGCGGGGGGCTTCGGAGTCGGTGTTCCCTCTTTTGTTGGATCCACCGTCTTCTAGTCACTCATCCTAGAACTGAGTTTGGGCGTAGGAGACGAAGATCCTTTAGTGTTGTTCTCATTCTGAGAACAGCTTTAGGAATCCCGGAAGATGGCCTCACAAGCCACTTCAGGGGTGTTGCTTACTGAGTCTAACGACTCGGTGGAGGCGCGTAACCGTTTCTCCGTACGCGAAATAGTCACGCTGGGGAAATAGGTGGAGTCCTGATTTTAGCCGATGCTGGATGGGACCCTTTTGTGCCGCCAGCTGTATCAAGGGGCCGCCCAGGTGGATAGAACCCCCAGAAGGGTTCCGAATGGGCGCGGAAACGACCGTACTTATAGGCCTAGAGGAGCCAGGAGTTGAAGGTGTATTTCTTAACATTGAGCCTTAAGATCTCTCAGGCAGCGCCAGGTCCAAGTCCTTAGCCTCGCGAAATGAGAGACGATCCTGAGCCTGAACGGCCAGGATTTCTTTCTCGAGGAGATATGCACCACATTGCTTCCAAGAAGCTGGGTGCGGCTCTCCGCAATTGACACACTTGGCCACGCACAATTTGGAGCTATCATGTGCTGCCTTGGAGCAACTCCTATAGACTTCGGGTAACCCCGAATTTGCACTTCTACAGGAGCGATTCATGTGGGCGAAGCGGTGGCAGTAGTAGTATAGTGGGTTGAGAAAGAATTACCAATTTATAGCGGGATCCCTTAAGACCGGTTAACAGAAAGAACCAGTATACGGTGAAGGGGAATAAAGTATCTGACTCCAAAGATGAATTCTTCACAGTGTTTTTATTTTGGCTGTGCTTAGTGAAGAGTTCAAGTTAATTGAGGAAAAGAAGGACGTTGCAAAGATAAATTTATTCTAATAGTGGCCTATACCAGGGCAAGTGGCATGTCACGAAGTTACTTTACGGGTGACTAGCAGTCTATATATATTTAACCCGAAGGATTAAATTCTGGAGCAACAAGACTTGGTGAACTTAAAAGGTGGAACGTGAACGAGATAATCTTCATAATGACTGTAATCTAGTAATCTTAATACAATAATCATCCTAACTGAGCTCTTCCGACTATATAAATATATATATATATATATATATATATATATATATATATATATATATATATATATATATATATATATATATATATATATATATATATATATATATATATATATATATATATATATATATATATATATATATATATATATATATATATATATATATATATATATATATTTATATTTATATATATATATATATATATATATATATATATATATATATATATATATATATATATATATATATATATATATATATATATATATATGCTTATTTCCTAGAGGGTGTGCCTAGAACCATCGTTCTCCCCCCCAAAAGGCAGAGCTAATGGAAGCTACGTAAGTCGAATTACTTGCAATTACTTTTGGCTAGCGGGTATGTTTACTCAGGTGTTTCGTATACTTCCGTCTTTGGATAAATCTATTCTAAGACGCGAAATGTTTGTTTACGTGTTTGTCTTATTGACACAGGTTATTTTTACCCTTCGCGCGTTCGTACATTGCTTGTCTCGCGCTCACTTCCAACGGTCGCTTGCCTTCTATATATTTATAAATTAATAAATATATTACATTCGTTAATTTTTTATTCAAATTCATAGATGCAAATTATTCTATACATCCTTAATTCCATATTCCAATTTTAGATAACTATTTTATATGAGTGGAGTATGTTGGGATTTAATAATACCACCGCGCGTCCATTTTGTGGAGATTTTTCCTGGGCCTATTGAATCCTGCAAGTTGGTGCCAGTAGCCTACCTAAAACATAATCCGATCACTACAGTACTCCCCTGCTAGTAATGGAGTAAGTGTAAAAATAGGGTAACATTACATAGGTAGATACATAGGAAATACCTATTTTTGGCACACTTAAAATCTGGCAGCATTTGTTAACATACACTGAAGCACAAATCATCTAAATCCACCTAAGCAAAACTAAGCACTTACACCCCACAAATCTCTACATCCCACCCAGATATACCACGGACCTCAACCAACCAAATGAAGATGCAGACATAACAAATTTCCTCACCCACGCAACCACTTTCCCGAACTCAATAATTACAGGAGACATTAACGCACAATCGGAACTTTGGAACTCACCCACAGAAGATCACAGAGGAGAACTCATCGCCCACATCATCCAAAACTAAAATCACATAACTTTAAACACACATACACCAACCTTCATACCCACACACCCCAACCAACAACCCACTTCGCCAGACGTCACCAGTGCAACAAAGACCTTACACAGACACCTCATCTGGGACACGACACACGCTCTCTCATCTGACCATCTCCTTATCTTAATCACATTAAACACAAAAACAAACTTCAGGATACAACAAAACCTCAAAACATATACAAATTATCAAAGGCAAACTGGACAGAATACACAAAAGAAATGGAACAAACACTCTCCAATATTTAACTCCCCAGAGATGCACACACGGGAAACAAAATACTAACCAACACCATCCTACAAGCAGACAAACACAACATCCCAAGTGTAAAAATACACAACACACAAACACTACTCCCTAAACTAATCAAACACCTCATAGCACAACGGAACAACACTAGGAAACAAAACCCATCAGACCGCAACATTATAGAACAAAACAAACAAATAGATCGCGCCATACAAGAACACAAACAAGAATTATGGAAACATCACCTAGACCAGCAATGGGACCACAAAACAAACACACACAAACTTTGAAAAAACATTGCTGACCTCACAAAAAAACAACAACAACACAGCCGCAAAACAACACCATCACCTTCGGAAACAAAAGCCAAAATACTCATACAAAAAGTAGAACACTTAAATAAACAATTTCCAAACACAACCATACACCAAATGAAAAATAAAAACAGGAAAATAGACAGATTTACAAAATAAAATCCCTAAACCATAATTCACAACCACGACAGAACAGACCATCAGAGCCATAAACAAGCAAGAGACAACAACTCCACCGGCCCCTATAACATAAACGTCAAACACCTAGGTCAAAACGTTATAAACCTCCTCACACACACTTACAACTTCGCCATAAACACAAACAGCATACCTAAACAATGGAAAGTAGCAAAAATAATCCCAAGACCCAAAACAAACAAACACATAAACAAAGGAGATTCATACAGACCAATAGTGCTGCTTTTCCCCTTAACCAAAACACTAGAAAAATTCATCCTACCCTACATCACATCCAACATCCCAAACACACCAAACACCACAGTATTACACACAATAAACAACATAATCACAAATGGATTCAATAAGAGAAAATTCCACCACATAGAACCATAGCAGTCACCCTTGACATGTCCAAAGCCTTCGACACAGTAGACCTACACAAACTAGTCAACAAGACCCACAAACTCACCATACCCACCACCATTATCGAGTACATAGCAAACTACATCCAGGGACGACTCTATTACACCCAAATACAAAACATAAAATCCAAACACAGACACACAAAATCTAGTTTCCCAAGGAGGAGTACTTTCCCTACCACTTTTTAACATCTACACCTCAGATATACCAACTCCCCCACAAACAGTGAAAATTGTCACTTACGCAGACGACATCACAATACTCTCCTCGCATAACAAACCAGAAAGCGCTGCACAACATATACAACCTTACCACAACAAAATACACACATGGACAATAAAAAACTCACTAAAGCTAAACGCCACCAAAATAATGACCACTCTCTTCACACCAAACCCTGCAGAATATAGCAAAACCCTAAATCTAAACATACAAAGCATAACGTTACCCACCTTAAAACCGAAGATCCTTGGCCTCCTTTTAACCCCAAACTCACATACTCACATACTCACATACTCACAACACATACAAAACACAATAGTCAAAGCCAAGAAAACACTCAAAGTCATCAAGGCACTCACAAATAGACACCAAGGAAACACTCATTAACACATACCAGACCAGTACTAGAATACGCCAACACAATTTGGTCTCCAATCATTTCATAAACCAACACAAAAACAACAGACAATACCAAACACAGCCCTCCGCACTGCCACAGGATGCACGAGACGAACATCATACCAATCAAAAATCACCTAAAACTACATGTATCACAACTCGGGCAGAAAACGCAACATCCAAATCATCCCCTCCACCACACCACCAGACAACCTTCCAATCACCGACACAAAAAACAGACCCTTTTCGATAACAACAACAACTATACCACCAACTTAGACACAGACCCTAACACAACAACAAAAGACACAATCAAGCAAAACATAAAAACAATCCACTCTTAGATCACACAAAAATACTTGACATAGAACCCGCAACAAAATATTAAGTGCACCCCCTCCAACCATATACAACTTAAAACTAACTCTCACAAAACATATTAGATGAACACTAGCACAGATACGAACAAACAAATCACCACACCCGACATCATACATGCACAAAATATCCCCTATGGGGGGGGGGAGGCATATTCTTCTTATCCCCACCATTTATTTATTTATCAATATTATTGTTCATCTTGATTTTCACTATGCAGGTTGGTCTCCTCGAATTGCCTTTTCGTTTTCTTGACTAAATTTCCTTTTTCTTTTTTTTTATTTAAGTTGGCCCTTCAGACATTTTCTTCACTTCCGTATTCGTCTTGGCTGGGTTGGTCCTTAATCTTCGTTTTCATTTATAGATTTATCTTCATTTTCTTCCATTTATCTTGAGTTGATGATTTCTTGGTTCTTCTTGTCGAGTTAGTCCTTCAAGCCGTTTTCTTCCGTTTTCTTTCTTGACAGATCTTCCTAAAAGTTTTTGGACTCTTGAGTTTCGAACGCGGTACCATTGGATTTAAACGCCAATACTCTAGCCTCACGACCAGCTTAAGTCCGTTTCGAGTTGGTAAATTTATCGGCAATTTATATTATCGAGTTGGAAGGAATTTCTCTGATACATTTTTGCACCCCTACACAGGTCCCTTTCCAGAAACCGGAGCGAATTTGAGGATTGCGGAGAGACTAGTCTTGGATTTCTTAATCGAGGAGTAGTAGCTCTCCTTCCTACGGCCTCCGAGTCGGCGGGATGAGTGGAGCTAATTTAATGGGATTGAGGAGAGCCAACGAAGTCTTGTCTCTAATCAATGGGTAATGGCTTCTCCTTCCTTAGTCTCCGAAGTTCCCAGCAGCCCCTTTTCTTAAATCTCTAGTAGAAGAGGAGGTGAAGTTGCAACGAAGATCAGAAGATTGTTCGGCATTTGAGGGTCACCAGTTATGGGGGTGGGGGGTGGGGGGTATATCCTTCTTATCCCCACTCTTGTTTATTTATCAATATTATTCTTGCTTTTCCCTTGGTTTCCTCGATGCATTTTCTTCTTCTTGTTGAAATTCCCTATTTCTTTTAAGGTTGGCCCTTCAAACATTTGTCTTCACTTTATCTTGACTTCGTTATTCTTCTTGGGCTTTCTCATTTGATTTTCTCGATGCATTTTCTTCTTCTTGAATGAATTTCCTTTTTCTTTAGTTGGCCCTTGAAACATTTTCTTCACTTCCGTATTCGTCTTGGCTGGATTGGTCCTTAATCTTCATTTTCATTTCTAGATGCATCTTCAGTTTCTTCCATTTATCTTGAGTTGATGATTTTTTTGGTCCTTCTTGTTGAGTTAGTCCTTCAAGCCGTTTTCTTCCGTTTTCTTTCTTGGCAGATCTTCATAAAAGTTTTGGGACTCGAATTTCGAACGCGGTACCGTTGGATTTAAACACCAATACTAAACCCTCACGACTGGCTTTAGCCCGTCTCGAGTTGGTAAATTTATCGGCCATTTATATTATCGAGGAGGAAGGAATTTCTCTGATACATTTTCGCACCCTACACCCCCACCACCCATACAACACCAAACTGCCCCAAATGCCTAACACAGATACACGACACCACATATCTCTTCAACTGCTCACAGATACACACATACCTGGGCACTGTAGATCTCTGGGAGAGAGAGCCCGGTATGCGGTGGGGCTGCTGCTGGATGGTCTGGGAAGCTGGGGGTGGAGCCTGGAATAGGTGTTAGGGTCCCCGATCAACTGTCGGGCCAGGGACAGGGTTGCAACCATCACCACCACCAACGAGAGCAGACAGTTCCTTGAATAGTTCTGATTCAAATTGGGCGCCTCTGTCGGTTACTACGTAAAGCAAACGTTGCGTCACTTATGTCCGTGATCGGTAGCGCTTCGATCGATCTCGTCGCTCGGTCGATGCATGATAGAAAATGCTGGTTGTGTGAGGGGTAGGAATGTCCAGGCAGTGTACACGGTGGGATACACAGTTTCGAACCTTGAAGACGGAATATAAATGGGCAAAATCGGAGATTTCGTGTGGCGATTGATGTTGGAAGATTGACAAGGGAAGCACTCCCTCGTCCAGTAGTGAATATCCCTGTGAATATGGGGCCAGAAATATCGAGATTTTATGAGACGAAGTGAAGCCTTGATTCCAGGGTGTGACGGATTTTGTAATGATTGAAGATAGTTCTCCTGCATGCCAAAGGGGACAAACGGTCATGGGTATCTTGATGTTACTTTACACCAAAGCTGAACTTTCTCGGGAAAAGGGTAAGATTTTAGTCGCAAGCGAAATTTCTTCGTTTCTTCGACATTATCCTGCGCTGCGGCCAAATTTCGGAGGTCAAGAGAGTCAATTTGAACCGAATTGACGTTCCTGAAAGGCAGTCAGCGACTACGTTGTTCTGACCGCGCACGTAAGCGATCTCACTGCCGTACTCTAGAATGGCTGTCAAATGGCGTTGTTGCCTGTCTGTTTTAGCACTTATTGGCGATTGAAAACCTGATACTAAAGGATTGTGATCAGTGCACAAGGTAACGTAGTGACCTTCAATCTGGTGTCTGAAGTTGATGACGGCAAGATACCTGGCTAGGAGCTCTCTGTCGTAGGTGGAATATGCTTGCCACTTTAGCTTGCTCGAAAAGAATTCCACCGGTCATGGCGATTCGTCTACCATTTGGTGCAGGGCAGCGTTCCGTCCCTAGCTGGTACGGTGAATCATTTGGCGTGACGATGACGAGGAGGCTGGTCGGGTGCGGGTCCATTTAGAGTCTCATATTCCCTCAATATGGCTATGCAATTTGGCGGTAGGTGCTGAAGGTCATTGCTCTCTGGGAAGGCCTCAGGCCTTGACGAGCGCATTACAAAAGACTTATTATTATTATTATTATTGATAACTAAGGCTACCGCCGGCTATAAGGATGCCACGCGCACACTCTCACTAAAAGATTAAATTGCCTCAAAATATACTAGATTTGCGTAATTCACCTGAATTCACAAATTCAACCGTTATTATCGATACACTCGCGCACGTGTCGATTAATTTCGCATTATTCCCAAAGAATACATGTGAGCCGTAAACTACAGGTCTTTGTTTTTTTTGGGGGGAAGGGTCGCAATCCTTCTGGTATATTATGTGCACTGTAATCACTATTATTTTTCATATAACTGGAACGATTCCCATTAGGATACGCACCTTTGGGCACTGACGCGCACTTCCCGCCGAATTATCTACATACTTATCACTCGTAACTTCATTTGTATAAGGCATAAACGCTTTCGACACGGAAATGGCACTACGAACTATTGACTTACTACTATTATTTATATTAAGGCCCTGCGAACTACCAAATGTCATCAGTTCATAAGCCAATTTTCCTAATTGTGCCAGGATGAGTTCTTTCAGAGTGGCAATTATGAGCGCGATGTTAGGCGGTAGGGACTGGATAAATTGTGCCTTACAAGTTCTTCACCAACTTCTACCAACAGTGCAGTCCTTCGGAGTTCTTCCAATTTGGTCGAGGCTCGGCCTGTGACTGCTGTTTCATTAAAGATGGGCGGCTTGATGTTGACAGCGTTCACGAAGTCCTCTTCACCCTGCCTTGTCTGACGATGGCTTGTTGCGTCCATTTCGTCTATACCTTCAATGTCCGGTCGAAACGAAGGGTCACTAATAAGGGGATTGCAGAGGCATTACCACTTTATAGCAGGGTCCCTTGGTACTGGTTTACAACAAGGACCAATATATGGTGATGGAGAATTAAGTATCTAAATCCAAACTTTATTCTAATATTGGCCTATAAGGGGGCAAGCTGCATGTCACGAAGTTACTTTACGGGTGACTAGCAGTCTATATATATTCAACTCGAAGTATTAAATTCTGGAGCAACAAGACTTGGTGAACTTAAAAGGGGGAACGTGAACGAGATAATCTTCTTGACGACTGTAATCTAATAATCTTAACAATACAATAATCATCCTAATTGAGCTGCTCCGACTATATATATGCTTATTTCCTAGAGGGCGTGGCCTAAAATTATCGTTCTCCACCCCAAAAGGCGGAGTTAATGAAAGATGTGTAAGTCGAATTATTTACATATCCCAAGTTTTATCAATATAACAGGATGCGCTTGTCACAGCTTTGTGATACAATTCCTTTTGGTTAGCGGGTATGTTTACTCAGGTGTTTCGTAGACTTCCGTCTTTGGATAAATCTATTTTAAGACGCAAAATGTCTGTTTACGCGTTTTTCTTATTGACACAGATCATTTTTACCTTTCGCGCGTTCGTACATTGCTTGTCCTGCACTCACTTCCAACGGTCGCTTGCCTTCTATATATATGTACATTAATAAATATATTACATTCCTTATTTTTCGTACTTGAATTCATAGATGCAAATTAAGCTATACATCATTAATTCTTTATTCTAATTTTAGACACTTATTTTATATTAGTGGAGTATGCTGGGACTTAATAATACCACCGCGCGTGCATTTTGTGGAGGTTTTCGCTGGGCCTATTGAATCCTGCCATTTGGTGCCAGTAGCCTGCCCATTACATATTCCCATCACTATAGTAGCACCTCCGAGTCAGTGGCACGCATGCCTTCACGCGGAAACCATACCAACTGGTACCCACCGACTCAAGTAGTCTGTCATAGTCGAACGTGGCGAAGTGTAGCAGTGGGTCTCGGGGCTCTTCCGTCTTTTCTCATCAGACATTTGACCTTGACAGCTCTATGTTCGGCCAGCTCTAATGTGATATCATATATGGAGTAGTTCACGAGTTCACTCGCCAAAAAACTCCTTTCACAAAGTTCATGGTTGTGTGAGGCGTCACACTCACCGGGCGCCATCAAGTGTCCGAAACAGGGCTGTTGAGTCTCAAGGCTAAATCTCCAACTCTGACTCCGATTTTCAATAGTTCGACTCTGAATCCAACTCCAACTCTGGGTTTTATTTAATAAATCTTTAAAATCATTTATTTCATGAAAACTGTGATGATAGCCTTCCCTCTTTATTGAGTTTATAATTTGGCTATTTTTCAAACTCATATCATACTAAATCGAATATTCTGATTCAGAATCTGTAATCAGAATTGTTATAGCACGTAAGGTTCCTGAGTTACACAGATACTCTTTACTTACACATATGGGCAGTTATGCTTTGGCTACCATAATGAGTGGATGTGTTGTGTGTGTTTAGTTTCTGTGTTGCACTCCTGCTTTATCACGTTGTCAAATTTATCCACTGTAGTAGTGGTTTAGAAACGGTATTTATTTCTTAATTAATTTGCAAATGAAATAAAATTGTACCAAAGTATATAACAGGATATATACGAAGTAAGTTGAAAACATGAATCAGCGAGGATGTATAGATAGCCCAGACAACTTATGTTATATCTGTGGAAGATATACTCCAGGCAACCAGCAGAAAAATTTAGCTAAAATCATACAATTATTATTTTGGTTGTAAAGTTGGTAACCAAGACAAGCCCTGGACACCTCACAAATCTTGTACTGTGTGTTATACGGGGCTCACACAGTGGTTAAATGGCAAACGGAAGGGTATGCCTTTTGCTGTACCAATGGTGCGGCGTGAGCCCACAAATCATGATTTTGATTGCTAATTTTGTATGACAAATATTACAGGATTCTTAAATAAGAACAAGTCAAAAATTATATATCCAGATTGTAGGTCAGCTATAAAACCAGTCCTCCATAATATGGAGATGCCAATCCCAGTTCCTCCATCAGCATGTGCAGTTAAAGAAGATGATTCATCGCCGGAAGAGGAGGAAAATAATGACGATGAAATGCATGAGGAAGATTCTAAGGAAAAGAAGCTCCAATTGCTAAATCCAGAAAGATTGAATGATTTGATCTGGGATTTGTCATTGTCAAAGGAGAATGCAGAACTGTTTGGCTCCAGACTACAACAATAGAATCTTATAGAGGACGGTGCAAAAATATCTACTTTCCGTAAATGCCATGAGGCCTTAGCTGCCTTCTATAAAGAAGAAGATGGTGCTTGTTTCTGTACTGATGTTAATGGCCTCATGAATCAACTAGGTTAACGATTTTTTTTTTTTTTAATTAAGGGGCTATCTGGCGACTGCCGACTAAGGCATAAGTTGCCGTAAACAAACAGCCTAGTTCTAGGCTACTTTAAAAAATTGAACAGGAAACAATAAAAAGAAATAACAATAACAAAGCTATAACAAAAACAATAACAAAAACAACAACAATTGAACCGGGTTAAATGAAAGAGAGAAGGCCGGCCTCCCCCCAAAAGTCATAAGTCCACCAGGCAAAGTACACGCACTCGTCCCGAGTACAAGGGACAGGCGGTAGCGATCCCGCCCATCCCGGTACCGGGACAGGTGTCGTGCGCGAAGATCACCCAGACTGGAACATTCGACAAGAATGTGCCGAACAGTCTGGTGGACGACACAGTCGTTGCAATAGGGCGCAGGCGAGCGCTCCATCAAATAGCGATGCGTCACACGAGTGTGGCCGATTCGGAGACGACAGAAAGCAACCTGAAGCCGCCGCGGCATTGGGGGATAGGTCCATGGGAACAGTCGCGGCGCAATGGCACGCAACTTTAAGTTCCCTTCGACCATCTCCCATCTTCTTTGCCAAGCAGTCCGAAGAGCTGCCCGTATTCCTGCCATGTAGTCAGTGTGAGGAAGAGCGAAACGCTGGTCCGGTCGCAGAGCATTTACCGTATGAATAGAGACTATTCATCGATGAATTCACTGCTAAACTCAAAGCTTTGTTGCTACACAATGGTAACAAAAAATCTTCAATTCCTGTCGCACTTATTTTGGGGATGATAGAGACATATGACTCAATGAAATCTTTTGGGGAAGGTGTTCATTACTCGCATCATAAGCGGAATATCTATGGTAATCTAAAGGTAATATCTTTACTTCTTGGACTGCAGCTAGGATATACAAAGATTATGTGCTCCTTATGCCTATGGAAAAGCCATGTCGACAGGAATCATTATATTGTCAAAAAGTGGCCCGAAAGAGAACACATAGTTGGTCGATACAATGTGAAGCACATGCCTTTGGTACATCCACATAAGATCTACCTTCCACCACTTCATATGAAACTTGGCCTAGGCACGAATTTTGTTAAAGCAATGGCCCATGATTCTGATGGATTCCAGTATCTCAAAGAGAAATTTGGTGCAAAGAAAACCGATGCTAAACTTAAAGCTGGCATTTTTGTAGGGCCAGAGATCTGAGAATTGATACGTGACAGGGAGTTAAAAAATAAACTAACTCCACTTGAGTTGGCAGCATGGGATTCATTTGTCCATGTACTGCAGAACTTCCTTGGTAATCTTAGGGCTGAAAACTATGAAGAACTAGTGGGCAACATGCTAAAGGCCTATCAACGAATGGGGTGTCGGACGTCTCTTAAGATGCCTTTCTTGCATTCGAATCTAGATTTCCTCCCATCTAATATGGGTGATATTAGTGACGAACATGGAAAAAGGTTTCACCGAGATATCGCAATGATGGAAAGCAGGTATCAAGGCCGCTTCAATGAAAACATGATGGGTAACTACTGTTGGTTCCTACAACGGGAGGATCCTATATCCACGTCAAGCGCAAGAGCAAGAGTCTCAAACATTTTTGAAGAGATTATAGTTAGGTGATTACTACCTCTTTTATATGTAATACATATATTGTTTGGGTCTGCAAAAGGACATACCTAATACCAAATAAGGTGCCCCGATTCCAAACCTTTGCCCAGAGACGTTTCTGGGCAAAGGTTTGGAATCACGGCATGGCAAATCGCCATGCCCCTTACGGGGTATCCCATTGTGAAATTTAGGATATTCCGTTTGACGGTTAGATATCATAATAGCTATCTTTTTTTGTTTTGCGCTGAGCTAAATTTGCGGTGCGTCCCAAAGAGCTTGAAGGACGAAGAGCCTGCTGTAGCATGGGAAGAGATCATGGAAGGAGCAGCGACGTAAGTAATTATTCAGAGGGTCCCGCCTGTGACTGGGGCGCACAGCCAGGCGGAAACGGAATGTCGAGGAGAGGATTTTGGACGTTAGATCCGGAATCGTGGGCAAAGGATGGTTTCAATATCTAAGGGGTTGATCATACAACCGTGGCTAGCAAAGTTAGAATATCATCAGTTTCCATCGGATCATGAGTACGAGGGTGAATGGGAGGAGTGGGTCAAGTACGAGGCACCCGTTGGATTTCTGCAACCGTTTGGACCTGTAAGGAGCCTACATCCTGTGAAAAACGGGACGGGATTGAGGACAAAATATATTGAGCAGCAGGAGAAGAGTGTATTATAGACTTTAGAGGCTCAGCCGAGTCCGCTCTTAAGGAAGCCCTCTGATTGGTGGCAGATAACCCGACTAAGGAATCCATTCTCTCACTACATACCTCTGGGTTATGGTGCCGGGTAGAAGAATCATTACAGTCCAATACAGAAGATTCTTTCAAATAACGTATAATGTCAACAAGGGTCTTCCCCAGAGCGGCGGTTCCGGTTAGAGGGGACCAATGTTAAGTATCTCGGTTAGAGGGATGATTCGAAAGTACATCGGGAATACTTCTGTCATTAGCGGTAGATGGGAGATGAGATGCAACAGGTGTATCGAAGGTCGAACGTGATGGTCGTTTTGGTCCAGCGTTACGCAAAACTTCCGAGAAAAGATGGCCAAAGGTAAAATTTGCGCTCTAGCACGTTGGCAAGCTCTCTCACAGCAAGACTCAGACAGGCACACAAATCGAGGAACTCCTTTTCGTATAAGAAAATAGTGCAGGTTTTCGAGGCAACGCGGTGTTTTGGTGCATTCGTGACCATGGTAATCGTAACCAAAATTCACACAGTAACGGGGTTGCAGACAAGCACGACCAAGATGTCCAAATTGGGTGCAATTAAAGCAACCTCTGGGTAGTTCGACGTAGAGGCCTACCGGGACATGAAGGTACTCAGCTTTAATAAATTGGAGGTAGTTCCTGACGTTCAAACATTACAATCAATGTGTCAGTTGAGACAAGAGCAGAACACACAGTTTTAGTTAGCTCGGGTACATGTCAGACGTGTTGGGCACTAAGTTTACTCTGGAGACGGGTGAAATCGTAGTCTGTTAATTCATTCGAACGAAAGACACCTTTGATAAAATTCAGACGTGGGTGGGAGCAAAACGGTTACGAGAACTTCGGAAATCAAAGATAGATTTGGGCCAAGTTGTGTTGAGAGCGAGATGACACCTCAACCACGATATTATCACCACCTCTTGACCACATCCGGCGGGGTCTCCCATAGCGGGACTCAGATGATTCATTGACGTCAAACACATCTACTTTCGCAAGTGGGGTTTCAGATGTTAAAAATCAAAACCAGAAAGCGAAGATAATCTAAATCTGGGTTCACATCGTTGGCACAAGGATCGAACGAGCGTGGTAAGGTTGAAAGGGGAACTGAAGAACGTTTGGCACTAGAACCCTTACGCGAGAAGGGGACGTTTTAGGTTTGCTAAGCCAAAACCAAAATTGGCTTAACATTCTCCCTCGGGACCCCACCATGGAGTGGTGAGTCCGGTAAGTCTTCTGGGTGAATGGATAAGGATCAACCACACAATCTTTATTGGCCGAAGAGGCTGCTCGAATTTTCCTATCCTTGGCAATCGGCAAACGAAGGCAATGGACACGCCCAATCTCCTACTTATATAAAAGAATTCAGAATCAGTCAGAAAAAAAGCAGAAGACAGGTAACCAGGGCTACTAGATAGGAGAAAGAGATGGGCTCAAAGAAAGTAATTAGAGAAAAGGAAAAGGGGTGTAATAAGAGTATGGTTCGCAGGACAATGCAACCCCAAAGGGCTGACTCCCCTTCTGCACGAGAAGGCCAGAGCCTCTATGGGACCCAACCCTGAAAAAAGAAGAGAGAGAGAGAGAGAGAGAGAGAGAGAGAGAGAGCTACAAGGAGCTACAAGGAAAATAAATAACCTAGAAGACCTTTAGGCCCATACAAAGATGGTACTTTTGGCGCAAACCTCGAAGGTGTCCGTTGGCAACCTCAAGGATCACTCTCGAAGATCATAACGGTGATTTCGCAAGACTTTATCTAGTCTTGACTTGAATTGGCCAACAGATTCACTGTTGACAACTTCCGTGGGAAGTGTGTTCCAACTACCACAGATACTGTATGTAAAGAATTTCCAACACAGATAACGGTGGTATCGCTTCAGTTCAAGTTTGTAGCCGTGATTTTTTGTTCTCCCCTCGCTGAGCTGGAAAATATTCCCGTAGTGCAGTCTGTTGAAGCCTCGAAGTATTTTAAACACTTCGATAAGCTGACCACGCAGTATACGAGTTTCCAATGAGAATAGATCTAATTCCCTTAATCTCTCTTCATACCTTTTATGTCTGATTGAGGGAATCAGTTTGGTTGCTCTGGCTTTAAATCGTTCCAATCTCGCGATGTCCTTTCGAAATGAAGGACTCCAAAATTGCACGGCATACTCGAGGTGCGGTCGGACGAGGGAGTTGCACAGACACAGTACTATTTCCTTGTTCCGATATCCAAACTGTCGCTTTATATACCCTAACATCCTTTGAACTTTCTTCTCCACCTCAATAAACATGTTTCGAGAACTTGAGGTCACTAGGGATAGTTACACCCAAGTCCTTCTCAGTGTCGGTGGATTCAAGAGCAGTGCCATTAAGGATATAGGGTGATTGGAGATTTCGGTGGTAGATAAACACTAAAGAGAAGTAGTCGTTGAAGAGGTTAGCATTTTCTTCATCTGGGTGCTTTAATGTCCTCTCCTTATTCCTCAAAGGGCCAATCGTTCGACGGATTGGTTTACGGCTGTTTACATATCCAAAAAACTCCCTGGGATTCTCTTTACAGAGTCTTGTCACTCGGAGTTCCTCAGACCACTTAGCCGCCCTTATGCTGGAGTTCACTCTCCTGGCTAGCCTCCGGTATTCGTCAAGTCACCCGAGATCTTCGATTGCCAGTGCACATTTCTCTTCTCCCTAAGCAGTTGGCCGATTTCTCAATTAAACCACTTTTGTTGAGCAGAAGACCGACAGGGGTATAACAGAGGGATGAAACGCGATTGAAGACTCATGAATGGGGTTTTGAAACTGTTCCACGAGTCATCAACAGCCTCGCCCACTTTTAGATTTGCGTCAGTCAGTCCAGCACTTGGACTTGCAAAGTCTGCTCTTCTCAAATAAAGTTTCTTCGATTTACTAGTTGCAGAGCCTACCTTGGGGACTTTGACTCCAAATATAATTAGTCGGTGGTCACTGTCACTGAGCTCTTCGCCAACAAAGAGGTTCTTAACGATGTCATTCTCAGAGGTGAAAACTAAGTCGAGGATATTGTCTCCTCTCGTTGGCTCTTTCACCCATTAAGTCAGGAACTCGTTGTTCGCGAACTTCAGGAGTAGTGAGTTCTCGCCACAGGGTTCTCTGGTTTCCCAGTCAACTTGTGTGTTGAAATCCCCCATGACGATACACACTCCTTCTTTTATAAGTTCACCCAACAGCTGGTACAGACTTCGGTCCTGTTCTAAGAGTTGGGTAGGGGGTCTATAAAGCACCAGGGTCCTATATCTGAGAGGACCTATCTATAGGTCAACACCTAGTAGCCCATGGTCGGATACGATGTTGCAATCTGTCGAGTTGAGAGTATCCTTGACATACAACATCACACCGCCACCCTCTCTGTCTGGCCTATCTTTCAGGAAGAGCTGGTAACCGGGAATCGTTAATTCACCTTCAAAATCTCGGCTTGAGTTTTTTACCCATGACTCTGTTATGGTTACCATTTCTGGTACTTCCGTCGTTACGAGGCCATGAAGTTCAAGAAACTTATTCCTGATCGACCTCGCATTAAACAAAAGAACTTTCAGGGAGACCCGACTGTAGGACTCCCTACGCTCTTCCGTTTCCCAGCTTGTTTGTTGGCGAGGATGCACCCCTCTTTGCGACCTCTGAGAAGGTCGTTCCATGAGTGACACGGACGTACTGGCGTACGTCTACCCTCACTCTGGGCTGGATACTCCTTTGGGTCCTCTCTACGACATCCTAGATCATGTTTGACAGAAAGACCTTTCTTTTAAAGGAATGATGTACCCCATCCCTTTGGTAGATATCATTTCTACCATAAAAGATGAGGTACGTTTCCACAAAAAAAGACCCCCTCTGCCGTACACAAATCTGCCAGGCGCCGGTTTACAGAGACCTTCATCGAGTGAGTGGTCCGTGTTGGACCTCTCCTCGGGCCGACTACAACACGCTTGCGGGTTTTCAGCCCACAGTCGTCCACGGCACCCATCACCGTGTGGAGGATTTTATCCGTTGGGCCTACCTTACCTCATCTCAGGTAGAGGTCGTTTCCACTGACCATCAGAGCAACGATTGAGCTCTCAGAAATCTGTGATTTCTCAGCCTCCACTCTGATGTGGTGGTTAACCCAGCCTGGCAGGCAGCTTACCTTCACACTAGTGCGAAGGCGGGTCGCTAGCAGGTGCTGCAGACCCCGTGCTTGAGAATCACCAATAAGGGTGACTCTTGCACATTTGTCTGCAGACGACTTAGTCTTCCATTTCGGAAGCGACTTGCCGCTTTCCTCTTGTATCTCTGCATTTTACTTCTTCTTTTTCTTGTCTTCCTTTGTTTTCTCTTCTTCTTTTTCTCGTTTCTCGTCCTCTGTTTCCACTTTTTTTCTTCTCTTTCTACTTTCTCTTATTCTCTTCTTCTATTTCTACTTTCTCTTCTTTCTTTTCTTCTTTTTGGCTCGTTGAGGCAGTCCTGCAGCAGAAGAAATCTGCTGTTGGACGTCGGAAGCCTTCTCGCCTGAGCATCTGCACCTCTCTGTTTTTAAGAGTTGAACCTTCCTTTTGAGGAGGGAGTTCTTCTCTCAGTTGAGCGATGCTCTCGCCCAGGCACTTCTCGAGTTCGCAGAAGTCACAGACACTAACGGCCTCTGTGAGCTCCTTGCAACTCCTTCCCCCGAAGTCTTCACTCCATCTGTAAACTTTGCTTATTTTGCAGGTTAGCTTGCGAAACGGAGGACCATTCTTCTTCGCCATCTTAAAAAACTCTCTGAATATACGCATTGAAAAAGTTTTTTTGTATGTGATTTTCTCTCGCACTAATCACATCTGCCTATTTAAAGAAGGTTTTCGGTCGTTCGGCGAGCAGAAACCCTTTTACCAAGCACACCAACTCTAAGGTCTTTCCTGGGCCGGACGTCCCCAATCGTGCCGCAGATCTCAACTGAGCAGCACGAGCGCCCCAGTGAACTGGTTCTCTGATTTTTCGACAGGGGTGCTTGAGGTGTAACTTTCTTCCTACTAAGCCCTACTAATCAACTGAAAACGGCCAGACTTAAGGCAAATAGTAAAGCTAAGTGCCCACGACTTCATCCGAGATCTTTAGCTGATCTGGCAACCAGCCAGGCACAAAAGCTCTCTCACCAAAGAGCACTTGAGCCTTTATTCACCAAGTTGCGGTCACAGGGGGCTGGTCAGGCGAAAACACGTTAGGAGAAAGCTTCTAAGGGGTACCTAGCATTTCTCCATTAATCGTACCCCAAACGCCTGAGATCCCTTCAATCTCAGTCTCTTGCAACCTATGAGTGCTCCAAGGCGTTATTTAAAGAGGTTCCAAAGCCTCTCTTCTCACACGGCATAAGGGAGCTGGTGAGGCTCTTATTAATAAACAACTTATGTGTAATAGAGATGAATGTTTGTTTTTTGTTATTGGGTTTTTGTTTTGATTTATTGACCGTTGAAGAGAGTTGGTGAAACTTAGTACTAACAGAATCGAAGAGGTTGGTAGGGGGATGCAAGGAGACGGATCAAAGAAGTGGTAGAGAAGTTCTATAACCTTTAGTCTGGATCCTACTACAGCTACCTTACTGAGAGAGAGAGAGATAGAGTGTGTGTGTGTGTGTGTGTGTGTGTGTGAGAGAGAGGATGGGGGGCTGATAGTGATCTCCTGGTAGGTATGTTAGGAGTGAAAGTTTTCTCAGGATTGAGTTATAACTATTTAATTCTGATTATAAAAAGCGCTTGATTTATAGAGATGAAAGCATTAAGGATAGCGCGACACTTGAAGATTTGGGAGGTAGTGTAGTATGAATTTTATAGTACAAGTGTTTGGGGCAGTCCGTTTGTCTGTTAAATCTCAAGAGGTGGATGAATGAATGTGTTTTGTGTGATAGACCAGGCGAGTTTTGAATATGCAGTGATTCTTGGCTATGAGTTTATGAAAATAAATAGATCGGTTGTGAATCCGGGTGATAATAAGATTGAAAGAAATATTGGTAAGAATGCATGCTGGTAATTGTATAAGGGCGATGTCGTAAAAAGGTTAAGAAGCGTTTTCAGTTAGATATAAATTATGGAAGTGTGTGTAAAGTTGGCTAAGGAAGGTACTTCTGTTGTGAGATTCTGATGGGGTGATGGAGTAAGGATTGGTTTGTCTGAGTATAATAGTAGCTCTAAATTTGTATACAAGTTTGAGAAAAATTTAGATAAGGAATGGGCTACTTACTTGGCGGTGATATTAAAAATTAATTTTAATTTGGGAATTGAACTGGAATCACAGGCTTTTTAGCATCTTCTGCAATCTTCTTATTAGTGAGATGTCTCATAGGTTCATTTTATTACCATGCATCATCCTGAAATACTGCTTGAGCGGAAATTTGCAGAGCACCGTCCTATTTAGATATACTAAATTTTTCAACCTATTTTTTATTTGAATCTAAAATCCAATGAGGTAATAATACAAGATGACATGGCGCGTTGCAATTTTGCATATTTTGTTTGTATTTATTTAAGGGGTAAAATAAATTTTTCAATATAGGTAAATTATAAATAGATCATTACTAAATACATAATTTTAAGAACAAATTTCATTATGATCATCTACAGTCTTAAAGGGATATGTAGAACATAGTCAAAACCTGTTGCAAACTTGCAATGTTATCAATGCTTGTGAAATTTTCTAAAATTAAGTTAGCAATTAGACAGGAGTATATTTTAATGGTATTATGAGGATCAAAAGGAGTGATAGGGTGATGCTAAATGGTACATACAGCTTTGTAGGGTTTTTCGCTCTCTTTGGTTCATACTCTTGGTATCAATCTACTTGACAGTGGGGCTCTTTCTAGAGTGAGGTTTTCCTCAGTGGTTCAATTGGCCTAATGTTCTCTTTAGAACACATATTGTACCTTCTATTGCAGGGAGTTGGATCTCCGAGGTCTATGATGACAAGTATACATGGTTCAGCCTCCAATTCCACATTTTATCACAAAAAGCAGGGTTTGTAATTGGATATTTTCTCCCCTTAAACCAATATTGATTTGGAACACCCTCCTGGATGATCAGCGTCATTTCATCCCATAGCACAATTTCTGGGTTGAAGGCTAAGTTCTCTATGTAAGTGGCGGCTGTAGGGTTGATTTTGTGTACCGTTCATTTGCCACTAATGGTGTCTGGGCAGTGTTCTCACTGTTTGCAGCCGAGTCCCGTCATCACAGCGGCCGGAAAAGCAAATCGCCATGCCCATTACGGGGTATTCCATTGTAAAGTGTAGGATATTATGTTTGACGGTTAGATACCATAGTAGCTATCTTTTTTTGTTTTGCGCCTGAACTTAAATTTGTGGTGCGTCCCAAAGAGCTTGAGGGACGAAGAGCCATGACATAAAGTGTAAGGGCAATCTGCATTTAGGGGTTTTCAGAGGCTGATATCAGGTGGCTCACGCAAGGCAGAACCTACATCAATCAACTGCCACTATTTCAGATATCTATTAAAGCTAATAACTAACAGTTCCCTGTCTTTAGCCCCTATTATGAGACTTTCATGATCAAAACTAGCCAGTGCCATTCTTAACCACTTATGACTCATTCTTCTGAATATATTCTTGGAGTTCTTCCATAGATTTTTCGGCTCTGTTATTCTACATACTGCTTCATTTTTGTGTTGGAAACCATTTACATTTTTTCGAGCTTCAAGATACTTATGTATGTGGCTATGGTCTTTTCTTTTGCCACTTCCTTTGACCAGAATAATGGAAGCTGTGTATTTTCTTGATCTTCTAATCTGCTGTGTCATCTTGTGAGCTCTTTAGATATCGTGGTGCTTACTAAGACTACCCTGGTTGGTTGTTTAATCTCAGTACTCTCCATAACTCGCATGTTTTGTGGTTGGTATAGCCTAGGTGGCAGAGGGAAAAGTAAGGATTTTCCTAGTTCCATACATCATGACTATTCGGTTGATTAAAGTTTTTTGTTTTATCTCACTTTCACCTTCAATTTATTCGCTCTTTATCTTGCTCCTCAACTTATGGTGATAATTATATTCAATCTCAAGGTATTTGTATTCTTTTCCTACTTCCTTGATTGCTTCATTTTGATGAGATTTGTTTGGTCTCCTATATTTGTATATTTTTTTAATATTATATTGGTCAATTATTGTTTACATTTTTTCCCATTCTGAGTTTTTAAATGTGTTACAAGACTGTCCTTTCCCCGACTCTCATAGGGACAAGAGTTGCTTCGAAAGATTTACAACAGTAAGGGATCTTAAATGTGCAAACAAATAATTTTTTCCAGTGAGGTGCTACATTTGAAGTGATCTCACCTGTGAGTATGTGAATGTCTCTTGACTTGTAAGTTCGTTGCAGCTTGATAAGGACAAAAACTGCATTTGAAAGGTTTCTCGCCTGTGTGAGTTCTTAAATGTCTCACAAGATTGCCCTTTATCCGAGCCTGAAAAGGGCAACGTTGGCATTTAAAAGGCTTCTCGCCTGTATGAATCATCGAATGTTTTTTAACATCTCCTTTTCTCGCAGCCTGATAAGAGCAAAGTTTGCATTTGAAAGGCTTCTCACCAGTGTGTGTTTTTAAATGTGACACAAGAGTGCCTTTTCTCTGAGCTTCATAAGGACAAAGGTTGCATTTAAAAGGCTTCTCGGCTGTGTGGGTTCTTAAATGTTTCACAAGATTGCCCTTTATTGGAAACTGAAAAGGACAAAGGTTGCATTTGAAAGGCTTCTCGCCTGTGTGGGTTCTTAAATGTGTCACAAGATTTCCCTTTATCGGGGCCTGATAAGGGCAAAGGCTGCATTTGAAAGGCTTATCGCCTGTGTGGTTTTTTAAATGTGCCATAAGAGTGCCCTTTATCCGAGCCTGATAAGGGCAAAGGCTGCATCTGAAAGGCTTCTCACCTGTGTGGGTGCTTAAATGTCTCATAAGATTGCCCTTTATCCGAGCCTGATAAGGGCAGAGACTGCATTTGAAAGGCTTCTCGCCTGTATGGGTCCTTATATGTTCTAAAAAATTTCCCCTTATTGCAGTCTGATAGGGACAGGAGCAGCATTCATAGATCTTTTTTTTCTTATTCACTCTCAAATGGTGCAGTGACTGGGAAGGTAAAGAGCTGTTTTCCGGGTGTTTTCCGGGGATTTCAGATTTTGAATATTCGTCACTACTACAATTTGGGTCATAATCCAGGTCTCGAAATGGCGATGTTAGCATACCATTAAAATGTGGTATAACTGTAAGGTTACTGATGGAAGATAATTTCATTTCCTAAAAAGAAAGACAATTAATAGTTATTATATACCAAAATAGATCAAATATATCCATCATGACTCACAAGGTGATGGATGGTATAACATAGGGTAGTTCACATCTTGTGCATTGTGGTCTTTCCGAGCACAGATGTCCACAGAAGATCCGAGGCTACATATCTTCCAAACATTTTCCATTCCACTATTTCTTTAGTGCACAAGAGCCTATCCCATGAGTAGGGAAAAAAGGAAAGGGACCCAAACCGCCCCCAATATCGACACAGATACTGCATACGCATCTCCCCAGACTCGGACACTGAATCAAAGGGTGAGCACAACATGAGAAAATAAACAAACTTTGCACAAGTGTTGAGCGGAGCCTTCCATCCGATGACTTTGTGTGCATTGAGTATGGAACAGAGAATGGGTGTATGGGACGATTCGAGGGTGTAAAGGCATGCAACTATAAAATCCTGGGTACCATCTTATAACTTCCTGGGTTTTTTTTCTCTAAAGGGCTCATCTGGCGACTGCATACACGGGGATAAGCCACCGTAATTAATTTCAAGCATAATACCAGGCTACATTAAAAGAAAAATAAGTAAAAAATACTAAGCCATAACAAAGTTGAAGAAACAAAGAAAAGGCAAAAAGAAAGCAGTCTACGGCATTGGAGAGAGGCACGCCCTCTACGGCGCAGGATCATGCCAAGAGCACCAAAGAGAGAGAAATAAAATGGAGGCCAGCCTTCTCGAAAACTCTGTGTGTACAAACCGGTCCCGAGTCAAGGGAGAAGCTGTAGTGACCCCGTTCCAGGACTGGTAACGTGCACGAATATCACCCAGACTGGGATATTCAATAAGAATGTGACGAACAGTCTGGGGTACAACAAAGTATTTGCAGGAAGGTATCTCCATGGAAAAAGTCTAGGCGCAATGGCACAACTTAAGGCTCTACTCTGCCATCATTTCCCGCAATTTCTACATGTCTAGGAACCCAGCAGAAGATAATCTCAAAATCCACCCGGCTCGCAGCAACCGTGGCATCTCGGATACTGCAAACCAGGTGGTGTGGAGAATACAATGCCCCAAAGAGAAGTCAATGAGCTTTGTGAGTAACTAAAGATCACAATCTGGTCTCCGAGCGGAGCATAACGCGTTATCTGCTCTACCAGCCGTGAAGACAGACGCAGCGCCTGGCAGAGCCCCGCTGACTTCAAACAGAGGTGATACGGCGTAGTAATCGACCCTTCTTGGAACTTGGAACCATCCGTATACACTAGCACGGTTCCAGCTGCATAGGCACCGTCGAGATCAGCTACGAATCCAGTGAGAGCTGCGGCGACTAAGGGAGGCGCCGGGCTCACGCGTACAAGCGAATTATGTACTGTGCACGGCGCAGAGCGAGAGAAATCTCTCCAGCATCGACAAGTAGGCTCTCAATGGGGGAAGTGCGGAGGGCACCGGTCGTTAGGCGAAAGCCGGTGTGCTGGATTGAGTTCACCTTCCGCAGTACACGCTCGGCTGCGGATGCATAAAACTTTCATCCGTAGTCGAGCTTCGAACGAACAAAAGATCGATAAAAAAGTAAGGCAGTGCTCCTATAACGACCTAGGCGCTGAACGTCACGGAACGAAGAATGTCTATGGCGCGGGTACAAGAGACCCTAAGGCTGCGAATATGAGCCTCCCGAGTGAAGTGTCGGTCAAATACAAGACCAAGGAAACAGTGCGAGTCCACCACTTCCAGGCGCACCCAATTTAGAAACAAATCTGGGTCAGGGTGGAGCCGTGGATGGCGGCAGAAGTGCACCACCTTCGTCTTAGCTAAGGAAACCCGAAGACTGTGCGCTTCGGCATAGCGAGAGACGCGGTTCAATGCCTGTTGGAGTCGACGCTCCAGAGTTTGTATCTGGGCCGTGCCAAATGAGATCGAAAGGTCGTCTACGTAGAACGTAACGAGAACATTTTTCGGCAGCAACGAGGTGAGGCCGTTGACACTGCCGCAGAGTAACACCGCGGCAGTGAGACGAATGCCTTCAATCTGTAGCCATACCAACCGGCACGCACCAACTCAGGGAGCCTGTCACGGTCAAGCGTGAGGGAAAATTATAGAGGTGGGTCTCGAAACCCCTCCCTCTTTTCTCATCAAACATTCCCCCTTGAGGCGCCCCGTAGTCGGCTTGGCGTGGTCTTCTATGGAATAATAGTTCACGCTTTCCTTTCACAATTTCATGGTAGAGTGTGATGTCATACTCACTTGCGAGCCCCCCCAAAGGTGCCTCCAAATGAGGAGGCGAGGTGAAAACCATCGCACCTGTAACCGCAGGAGAGGAGTAAAGCTCTTTTCAGGTAGAAGAGGGTTAGAGGAGCCCCTGAGAAAGCATAAGGGGGTCACCTACATTTCTGAGGTGGAGCACCCAGAAGAGCTGCAAAGATGGTGAGAGGGGAGCTCCCCAGCGGTTCAAGGAGTGTCTTGTTTTATCTCAACCTCCTTCACACTTTGGGGGGTTTGAGGTCAAACTTGGAGGCGGATCTCCATGTGCCTGTGGTTGCCTACTATTTCTTTTATGAGTAGCCATAGAAACAGAAATATTTGAAATAATAAAAAATGCATGGAAAGTAGATACCATGATCTCCTAATGCCTTGGGAGGTTAAGAAAATGTCTCCATAGGGTCAGAAAGTTCCAGAATGTGATCATTTACACATACTTGGTCCACGGGTCCTGCTAAGATAGGCTTTGAGAACCTGACCTACCACTCAGGCAACATTGTCCTCGGGCTTCAACCATAAATGATGGTGCTGGTGTACCCATCTCATCTGTCTACTAGAAGAAGGTGAGCAGAGTCGATGGCCAAGCACACCATATGCCTAATAGTTGCCTTAGCTAGTGGGCTTTCCACCCTCGCAGCAGGTAGGGGCCTCATGGTATAAACTACCACTTGAGTAAGGCTTATAAGTGAATGAAAGTACACCAGCAGCCAGAAACTATGTTGATAGAAGAGCAAGTTTAGGAAAGGGTATGTAATAAAGAGAAGTGAACCAATAATGAGTAGGGTGGATGGTCCCCTATTATTATCATAATGTAGTGATGGGTAATCCCAGGATGGCATGCATTCCATCAAGGAACCATGGGTGCCAGACCGAACTCTGACCAGGTGGGAACAGTCCTCCTGGTACAAAGTGCGGGTAGAAATGGTTGACAGGATTGCTGTAATAATAAGAATAAATAATAATAAAAAATAATGCTAATAATAAAAAATAATGCTAATAATAATAAATAATAATAATAATAATGAAACTACACAATAATTATAATTAATAATAAATAATGATAAGTAATAATAATAAACAATCATAATAAAGAATACCAAAAGATAAATCCTAATAAAAATACTATTAAATAATAATAACACTAGTAATAAATTATAAGAATAATAATAACAAAAATACTGCTAATAATAATAACCAATAATAAAAAGGTAAGGTAGCACTGAGAGGAAGCAAAGGGGAAAGTGCACCAATAACTTTCCCCGGTTCCATCAAAGAGTTCAAGTCAACCCAGTGACAGACGGGGCTTCCCTAATTTGATCTCAGGCTGGGGGGGACTTGCGGCTCATCCGGCTACAAAGTGTAACAGGCTATGCAGGTACCCACCTGCAGGGGAAAATGTGAGCGAGATCTATTGCATTGTGGGAGGGAGGGAAGGCACACAATCCTCAAGTGTTAACCATAAAAAGGTCAGCTATACTACTCACTGACCTCTTCCAAGTGCATAAAGTAAAATAAAGAAAAGGAAGCAGTAGGAGAAAAAGGTGAAAAAAAAGCAGAGATGTTAGTCTGTGTGGTGAATGTGTGAATGAGGTGTATGTGGGAGAAATTCTCCTTCACTATGGATTTTTACCACTTTCCTTTTAACCTACTTTTTTTTGTATATGAAATATGGGAGAGAGAGAGAGAGAGGAATATATAGGATAGGGTTAGCTTGGGAAATTAAGTTGGTCCTATTGCTGTGATTTGTTATTAACTCTCTCTATTGTTCCAGAAATTAAATAGATTTATGCCTTAAGCCATTTGTATAATTGCAGTGAAATACAGTACCTGCTCTCCTTGAAGGTAAATGTCTATTATCATTATTGTCATATCTATCCTCTTTTTTTGCAAGGTATAGACGGCATATTTTCTTATTGTAATATTATTTATTTCTCTTTCTAGCCAATTAAAGCAAAATGTTGCATGGAGTCTTCTTAACCTCACGAGGGTTGTGACATACACACACACACATATATATATATATATATATATATATATATATATATACTGTATGGTGGTACCTCCCAAGTTGAACACAAACTTTGGTCAAAATTTTGCCTCCCATGTCGAATCTCACTCCTATCTCGAATGTCGTCTGCCAACAAAGCCCGCCTAGTCTTGTGCCTTCTATCGTGCTGTGCAAATCATTGTCTGTTGTGGTGATACTTTTTTACATTTTTTGCTTCAAATTAGTCCTCCTTATTACTCCTAAAAAAGTGAAAAGTGACAGTGGAAGTGGTAGCAGGACAAATAAGCGTTATAGTATTCATCTGAAGCAAGAATTAATAAAAAAAAAGAGTGGAGTGTCTGTTAGTGATCTAGCCAAAGAGTATGGAATGTCTAAGTCCACTATCTGTACATTTATGAAACATAAAGAGACACTAAAAGACGCTGATGTGGCTAAAGGAGTTTGGAAAATCAAATAAAAGGCCACGAATTTGAGCAAAAGTAGAGCAGTTGCTCTTAGTTTGGATAAATGATATGCATCTGAAAGAAGTGTGTTACTGAGGCCACAATATGTGAAAAGGCTAAGAAGTTGCACAGTGATTTAGTGGCTAAAACAACCGGTACAAGTGACTCTGGCACTCAAGAATTCAAAGCAAGCAAAGTTTGGTTCGAGAAGTTCCGCAAACGAAGTGGCATTCATAATGTTTTAAGGCATGCTGAGGCAGCAAGTTCTGATAAAGATGTTACTGAAAAGTTTGTGGATGAGTTTACTGCTTACGTTCGAAGTGAAGGTTACCCTCCTACAACAAGTTTTTAACTGTCATAAGACCGGACTATTCTGGCTAAAATTGCCAAGAAAAACCTACATCACTCGAGGAAAACACTCCTTGGGTACAGCCAATGAAAGACAGGTTGACTCTTTTAACGTGTGCTAATTAATGTGAGTAGGGACTGAAAAATAAAAACACTTATCATCTACAACACAGAAAATCCACAGGGCTTTAAGAGGATCAATGTGCACAAGTTTACATTGCCAATGATGCTGGAGGTCAAATTCAAAGGCTTGGTTGACAAAAATTCTTTTTCATTAAGCATTTGACAGATTTGTTTGAGGAGCATAATCTGCCATAAATTGTCTTTTTATCATGGATAATGCTCCTGCACATCCTTCAAGTTAGGAAGATGACCTACATACTGCTCTAAACTTTATCAAAGTTAAATTCTTACTACCCAACACAACTCCTATAGTGCAGCCAATGGACCAGCAAGTGATCTGCAACTTCAAGAAGTTATAAACCAAGCATCTTTTTGTAAGGTGTTTCCAAGTTACCAGTGACATGGACTTAACCTTGAGAGTTTTGGAAGGACTACTTCCATATCCTCCATTGCATAAACATCATTTCCAAGGTATGGAGCGAGGTTTCAAATGCACACACGAGTTAGCTTGGAAGAAATTTGGCCAAGTTGTGTGCCTGAAAGAGATTTTGAAAGCTTTGGGCAGGCACCAGCAGAGATGGCAGAGGCAGTAGTGGTTGAGGTAATGCCCCTTGGAATAAGTTTGTAATTGTAGGTCGAGTCTGATGATGTGAAGGAGCTTGTGCAGGACCACAAGGAAGAACTTAACAGAGAAGACCTTGTTGAGCTGAAAAATGAAGAGATAAAAGAGGCAGAGCAGGAATTTTCATCAGAAGATGCAGAGGAAGAGGTTTTTAGCGATAAGGTTCAAGAAATGTGTGGGATGTGGGGTAAACTGCAGATGTTTATTGAAAAGCATAACCCAACCAAAATACGAGCAATAGTGTTGGACAATATGAATGACATTGTTGTCTGATTTCTGAAACCTTCTCCACAAAAGAGACAAACCACTCTAGATAGGTTTCTTGTTCAAAAAGAAACCAGAGAGAAATCTTGCATGAAGAAAACCGGAAACCGAGTTGTCCTCTGTTTTCATGAAGGGCAACTAACCATCCAAGCTATAGACATCACCACCCCCCACCATCCACCTTTGCCAGCAACTCTAAAGAAGCAGGTAAGTTATTAAATTTAAATCTACATATTTCTGTTTTATTTAAGTCTATTCAAGTTTATTTATGTTTGCCATTGTAATTATATTGCAGGTTTCTGGCCACATGGCTCAAAAGAAACTCATAGAAGTGTAAAATAGATATGGGGATTTTGGCCTGGAACGAAGTAATGCTTTTTACTTTAATTTTAATGGGAAAAATTGCGTCTCAACTAGAATATTCGCAAGTCGAATGGCCCAAGTAACCAATTAGATTCAAGATAGGAGGTATATATATATATATATATATATATATATATGTAGCGAGAGGAGTCTGTTCTTTCTTGTGGATGTCCGACCAAATAAATTCGTACTTGGATTTTTATAAAAGACTAGATAAAAGTAACTATTTCGGAATTTGAGGTTTTTATAATAAAGGGCTTGAGCTTGGTGAATCTATCCACCGAAGTGGAACGGATCACAACGATAAAGAAGTGTCCTCGATTGTTTCTAATGTTGATCTGGTCCACATGAGAATAATGTCTCTGGTTTATATATGTAGAGAAAGTGGGAGCGAATAGGAGAGCGCGTGTGAGAGAGAGTGAGGTCATGTAAAACTAACACAGACTTAAGTGAATTGAAAAAGGAATTATTGGTGTTAGAGGCCAAGGGCCAATAAATACTGGTTATAGAGTCTTGTGCCGACGGAGTTTAAGAGCAGATGAATGAAGCTCGCATAGTGGTTAGGCGAAACCCAGCGTTCTGATTTAGCAAATGTAGTAACATTTGTGTGGTACATTCAAAATATAGAATTATGAAATAAGTTGAAACAAGCAATAATTAAGAGCATTTGAATCAAAACAATGATATAATTCAATCGGAATTAATCACTTAGGCAAAAATACAATAATGAAGATTCATTAGCATGGGAAATAGAATAATAAAAGTATAAGGTAAGATGTACAAAAATTCAATGGTTAAAATGATACATGAGAACAAATAATGACATTAGTTCTTGTGAACAAAATGCTAATGCAATACATCAAATATCATTAAAGTAAAATGATGAATAAAATATTTATCAACATCATCATTTTTGAAGGCTCCATACATGCTTGCATGTGTCGGCCTTATTTACCTAATGGCAGCTCTCCATGCTGCCCTATCTCTGGCTATTTCTCTATTCAAACTCATGTCTCTGAGTTCCCTCTGGATGACCTCATTCAACGTCTTCCTATGTCTTACTCTGACAGCTACAGCTCCAACTTCCAAACTCCTAACACTCTTCACCGAATTATTATCCTGCAGCCTTTCTACATGACTGAACCACCTCAATTTGCCTCTTCACAGTGTCACACCAATGCATTATATCGTCAATCTATCCCTTAATTTGCAGTTGGCAACTCTTTCGCCTACAGGCCTCAAATTCAGAGATTCACCGCATATCCATCTCACCATTCTCATCTCGGTACGCTTGAGCCTCTGGATGTCCTCTTTCTTCACAGCCCAAGTTTCGCTGCCGTATAACACCAGTTCGTATGCTCGCAGCGTACGAACTTGTCCCAGCACCTTCCCCTGCAATGATCATATCTCCCAGATAGCATTTTTTTTTCTTTTTTAATTTTAAGAGCCTATCTGGCGACTGCCCACTTGGGCATAAGTCGCCGGAATCAAGACAGGCTAGCACTAGGCTACTTTAAAATAAGAATATGAAAACACAACAAGAATAAAAAGGGAAGATGGCAACAATCAGGAAGCAAGCTCCAGGGTCGGGGGGAGACCCTAAGGCTGCGAATATGAGCCTCTCAGGTGAGGCGTCGGTCAAACACAAGACCAAGGAAACGGTGCGATTCAACCACTTCCAGGAGTACCCCATTAAGAAACAAATCTGGGTCAGGGTGGAGCGGTGAATGGCGGCAGAAGTGCACCACCTTAGTTTTGACCAAGAAGAACCAAAACTGTGCTCTTCGGCACAGCGAGAGACGCGGTTCATTGCCTGTTGAAGTCGAATATCCAGAGTTAGCATCTGGCCGTGCCAAAAGAGATCGAAAGGTCGTCCACGTAGAGCGTAGCGAGAACATCTTCCGGCAGCACCGAGGTGATGCCGTTGATGCTCAGGGCAAAGAGTGTGACACTGAGGACACTTCCCTGCGGAACAACCTCTTCCTGCTCCATTGGGCCGGAGATGGCTCCCCCCACCCGTACACGGAATCGACGTCCCGTCGCCCTCATCGTGTGGAGAGTCTCCATGATAACGTATCAGGATGCAGTATCATAGGCCTTCTCCAGATCGAAAAACACCGTGGCATAGTGCTGTCTACGAAGGAAGGCCTAGCAGACGGCATTTTGCAGTCGGAGTAGAGCAACCAACGTGGAGTGGAACTTGCGGAAGCCGCACTGTGAAGAAGACAGATGGCCTCCGCTGTCCAGAAAAAAAGGCTAATCTAACATTTACAAATTTCTCCATCAACTTGCACACGCAAGAGGTTAGAGAGATTGGGTGGAAACCGGCGGGATTAGAGTTATCTCTCCCCGCTTTGCGAAAAGCGAGCACAGGAGTGATTCGCCAGGAATACGAGAGGAGACCCTCCCCCCAGATCTTGTTGAACAAATCTAACAGAAAGGCCATGCCTCACTCACCCAGGTGTCGAAGCATAGCGTACGGGACATCGTCCGGACAATGGGCAAGGTCCGAGATTGAGGTCCGATTCTCCTTGAGAACGGGAAGGGGTTCCTGCGACAACTTGCCCCGAATCCTTTTGACTCGCTTCCACACCTCTGCTAGAGGTGTCTTCCTGTTAAGTGTACACACGTATAACGCCAAGAAGACCGGCGGGCGTGCTTCGAAATATACCGGAACCTAGCCCTAGCCCGAAGAAATTCAGCGACAGTGAAATCGTTCGGGCGGCGCTTATAGAGCATGTAGGCATAACGCTTCTGTTTGAGGGCCGTCTCACACTCTGCCGACCACCACGGGAGTAGTCGGCGTGCAAAACGGCGAGATGTTCTGGGAATAGTAGTCAGGCCCACGGCTATGAGTTTGCCGGAGAACTCAACGGCCTCATCGACCGACCTAAACTCCTCGACTGAGATAGAGAATTCAATGACAGTAATAGCACCTCCACGACAGTGACACGAATGCCTTCACGCGGTAGCGGTACCAACCGGCACGCACCGACTCACGGAGCTTGTCACAGTCGAACGTGACGAAGAGTGTAGGGGTGGGTCTCGAGGCCCCTGCCTGTTTTCTCATCACACGTTCGACCTTGACCGCTCCATGGTCGGCCAGCTCTAAGATGATGCCCTCTATGGAGTAGTCAACGAGTTCCCTCGCATAAACTACTCCTTTCACAAAGTTCATGGTAGAGTGCGGCGTCACACTCACATGCGTGCCATGAAGTGTCCGAAGGGCACTAATCATGGCCGCCTCGGAGGGATTCGACGCATTCGCCAAAAGACTCCCGTCCGAGAAACGGGTCACTTCGGCTCTCTACCAATCACACTAGCTAAAGCTCTCCTCTGATGGATCATATTGCCCTTAGCCAACATGGTGCCATCATTGGAGGAAATAACGAGGAAGCGTTTGAAGCCAGAAGGCTCAAAAACGCCGGGTAATCTCTGAATGAGAGGCCCCGATATTATCGAGGCTCCCCACTGCGCACTTTTGGTCATAGTCAGGGGCTCTGCACCCCAGGGGGCCAGAGGTGCCGGATGTGCCGATCTTGGCTTGGTCGCTTACCGAAATGGCAGCAGACTCATCCGTTTCCGCAGCCCCCACGGTGGAGAGTAGCCCCGAGTCTTTTTAGTCTTTTTTTGTTGTTTTTTCTCTTTTTAGGAGAGGATGGCTGGGAATGAACCCTCTTCTCCCCTCCACCAGCAAGAGCCTCCTGGCCAGATGGACCGGCCTCAGCAATGTCCTTCTCCGAGATAGAGAAGGTCCTGGCAGTCGTAGGGGCACCAGTCTGAGGAGAAGATCCCTCCCCTCCTTGACTGCCTTGGAAACCCTAGCCGTATGAGGAGGACCTTGCATAGGAGCGGACTCTTTTTCGGTACTTGGCGCCGAGCCAGGATTCGCTCCCATGGAAGGCCCTACCTTCTGAGGCTGGGTTGCCTCAAGGACCATGTCTATCTCGGGTGGGGCCTCCATTTCGCCATTCCCCCCCAGTACAACACAGGTCCTATTGGCATCAGTGTCATGAGTCTCGTCTTGGGAGGAACAGGCCTTGCCTCCCGCTGGGTTTAGTATTCTAGCCAGCAGGTCTTTTGACGGAAGCGACCGAAGGGGCCTGGCTTCCCTCTCCCCCCTAAGGGGGTTTGCCCTACCGAGCCGCTTCAATAGGGAGCGGTCGTGTATGGGCTGCCTGCTGGCTTTCTTGGCAGCACCCTTGGAAACTAAAGGGCACCTCCAGACTATTGGGCGAATGGAGTCCCCTACACCCGTAGGCGAAGGAGAGGAGTAAGCCTCCTCTCCGGTTAGAGAAATTTGAAGTTTGGAGTGTCCCCTGCGCAAGCAGAGAGGGGGAACCTCCATTTTTTTCTGTGGAGCTGCCCGAAGGCGGCTACGTTGATTGTGAGGGGTAAAGGGAAAGTTTTTTTTATATTCGCATCATTGGGCATGGTGACCCTAAATTTTTCACGGAATGCACACGCTCATCACCCCTCGCAGTAGCCCACCCTGTAAGGGGTGCATACAGGCCTGGCAGAGCCAGGTGCCCCGGCATTCAAGACATTGTAGGGGAAGTGACGAAGTAGGGGAGAAATACAGGCTGTCTGAAAGAAGGAGAAGTAGATAAGCCGGGGCTGGACGGGGCGCTGAGTCCCGTCAGCATGGCGGCCAGGAAGGCAAATCGCCCTGCCCCTTACGGGGTCCCAGATAGCAAAACTCCTCTATGCATTCAAGCGGCACACCATCAAATACAATTCTCTCTTCCACACACAGTGCACTGAAACTATCCTTCATTCTGCAGCCTACCCCTGATACCACTACATCTTTTATGCACCCACAAATTACATTAATTACACAGGATAGAGTTATTTCTTACCCTTCTGTGACAGACTGCACATGGCCACATACCCTCAATGATGTCATTACCGCCACCTACTCTTGAAATCAACATCTTTGTTTTATCCAAATTCACATTCATCACCATGGAATTCATCCCTTCCCTCCACAACCTGAACCTTTCAAGTGCCGTCCTCTCATCCTCGGCAATCAGCACTAGATTGTTAGCGTACAACAACTCAAATGGCAATCCCATTCTAAAATTCTGTGACAGAACTTCCTGGACCATACCAAACAGCAATGGACTCCATTTACCCTCACCTGAGTTGTCAAACTTTTGTATATAGCCATGAGCACCCTAACCAACCACTCCTCGATCCCTAATTTTCTCATTGCCCACCTCACCACATCTCTTGGTACCCTATCAAAAGCCTTTTCCAGGTCAACAAAAATATAATACAACGCTCTATTCCTAGCGATGTACTTCTCCTGGAGCTGTCTAACTATAAATATAGCATCCATGGTTCTTTTTCCATTCATGAACCCAAACTGCATAGCATCAAAGTTTATTTTATCCTTAGTCATTTCTTTGTCATTTCTTCTAGAATACACTCCATAACTTTCATAACATGATTGAGGAGCTTTATGCCTCTGTAGCTACCCTTTTCTAGCGGATCACCTTTACCCTTATACACATTCACAATCACACCCTTCAGCTAGTCTTCTGGTACAGCACATTCATATATCAGAACATTTATAAGGTCCATGACCAACTGCACACTGATATCTCCAGAGGCTTTCAACATCTCAACATTTATCTCAGAAGCACCCGCTACCTTACCCTCTGGTAGTGATTGATGGCTCTACTCACCATTTTGTCTTCAATTTGATGGCCAATCCAGCCACAGATTCTTCAGAATCCACAAGTCTCCTGTCCCAGTTAAATTCTACATTTAATAAACGATTATAGTGTTTCCTCCAAGCCTTATTTTTACCATCCTGCCCAAGCATAACTATACCATCATAATTTTTAATGCACTGTTCACCCACTATATCACTATTTTCCTTTCTAGAGAATAGAGAATATTTCTGTCAAATTGGTACAGAGTGAATAATAATAATTAAGTCAGTATTTACATGATAACACTAATTCGTTGGTTAAAAAATACATGAGAATAAATTATATTAGTTCTTGTGAACTAAATATCACTTTGACTCATCAAGCATTATTAACCCTTAACCGGTGGGTCATTTATCATTTAAAATATTATTTTATTTAAGTAAATATGCAATGTAAACTATATTTTATTATTCTAAATGTTAGAAAAAATTCTAAAAAGGATTATTAAAAAAATATAAACTATTTCTTTCAATGATAACTTTCTACGCTTTGGAAAATTTGACAACGTTGAAGCTTCGGACTCCATCTTTATGCTGGACTGAAAAATGACGCATAAATTAAGCTCAAATGTGATTCTGTCAACTCTTTCACTCAAGGAGTTACCAATTAGTAATAAAACAACAGGACATCAATTGACGATGCACATATGGCAGGAAACTTTGAATCATCAATTGATGTTACCCGCCATTCTCTAAGGGAACTTCAATTGATGATGTCCGCCGGTTAAGGATTAAAGTAGAATGATGATTAAAATACTTATACAGAATATTGGGGTCAAATTTGTACATTGTGAATGATAATAATTAAGTCAACATTTACACAATAAAGTCCAACAAATGATACTTTGAAATATTAAGTGATAAACTTTGAAACTCGGTGGTCAAGAGGTAAGTTTTGTCTAGCTGTAGATCACATGAATGCATGCATGTCATTACAGTTGTGAACGTACATAGAAGGAACAAAAATGGGGATTGAGTGTACACATTTTCTCTTAATAATACAATGAGAGTAAACATGAATATGGAGAATTTGAAAAATAATTAGTTAACCTAAACAAATAATTTGATGAATGAAATAGTTGAGCAAACTTGCAAATCTTGAGTGAATGAGGTAAAAACTATATGCGTTGCATAGCTTGTGCATTTAAGAGTTTTCTCTCATAGTCAGCTCCTTAAGTGAAAAGCATCATGGTAGCAATATGTGAATACTAATTAGTATCTATGGCGTGTTGCCATAGCACTATGTGAGATGAATAAATTGATGGCATATTGACATATTATTAGGTGAGTGCGAGTAAATAAATTATGTGAGAGTGAATGAATAAATTATAATGAATTAATACTAGGTGAAGCGCACAGATAATTCAGCAATCAACCAAATCAGCTAGAGAGAAGTTTTGCGACCATATATGTAGATTAAGTTGAATTTGCGTCACTAACTAAAGAATGTCGCAATTGAGGGGGGGGGGAGAGTTGTGTGTTGAGGACGTTGTGTAGAGTTGGTGGTTTGGTGAGAGTTGCACATCATGGACATTGAGGTCCCGTTAGGTCAAGTTGGTGCTTCAGTGAGATGAATGTGGCTCCTTGAAGAAAGATTGGATGAAGTTCATGGTTGTACTTAATATTTGCGTTGAAAGAATTCAATTATGACTTCATAAATTTGATGAGGTTTCATATGATGATGAGTGACTCCTATCGATGATGATGATTTTTTAATTTTTGAGTCACTCCAATTGATGATGATTTTTAAAATTTTTGAGTCACTCTAGGCAATGAGGATTATTTAATTTTTTATGTCACTCTGGGCATTACCACTTGTAGCGCGAGGGGCCTGTTCTTTCTTGTGGGTGTCCAACCAAATAAATTTGTACTTGTATTTTTATAAATAAGTTGATAAAAGTAACTTTATTTTGGAATTTGAGGTTTTTATAATGAAAGGCTGGAGCTTGGTGAATCTATCCACCGAAGTGGAATGGATTGCAACGATGAAGAAGTGTCCTCAATTGTTTCTAATGCTGATCTGGTCCACATAAGAATAATGTCTCTTTTTTATATATGTAGAGAAATTGTGCATGAAAAGGACAGAGAGGGTGCATGTGAGAGAGACTGAGAGAGAGAGAGTGAGGTCATGTGAAACTAACACAGGGTCACGGCAAATTGGAAAAATGAATTATTGGTGCTAGAGGTCAAGGGCCAATAAATACTGGTTATAGGGTCTTGTGCTGACGGAGTTTAGGAGCGGATGAATGAAGCTCACATATCGCTAGGCGATACCTAAGTGTAAGAAAGAAAATGTATATGAATGAGTGTGCACAACTTTTGTATATATGATCACTACATAATATATATATATATATATATATATATATATATATATATATATATATATATATATATATATCAGGAAAAGGAGAGCAAGTACTGAATATAACATATATTGCTAATGATTCAGGCTTTACACCCATCTTCTAGGCTAGAATATTAAAGATTTATATAAGAAGAATTGCTTAACAAATATGAGAACAATGATAATTAATGACTTTAGGCTAAAAATGTACTAGGATGTAAAACAAAAAATATCAAAATGCAATAATAAAGGGCATAAATCTGTATATTAGATTAAAAAATACATAAATAAACAAGAAATTAATAAGTTTACAATTGGAAGAAAAGAAAAACCTAAATAAATACACTAAAATTTGTTACTTGATTCGGAGAAAGCTGTGAGCTGAATGAATGAAATTAAAAAATATACTACCAAGAAAGATGTGATTTACTATTAGTTTTAGTTGGTTGGTCAAAAAATAGAAAAAAAGTTAGCTAGTTGGTTATTTAAGTGGTAATTAATGATAACTAGTTAAAAAAAACAAAAAATGAAATTAATCAGGCAAGATATAATGGGGTCCTTTAGAATGAGAAAAGAACTAATTTTTAAGGGGTTTACCAAAATTCTATCCGCATTTTAATTTTATGTCTTTTTTTGTAAACCCCTTAAAAATTTGTTCTTTGTTCACTGTAAAGGACCCCATTCCTGAAATTTGGCATTCCAGAATAGTATATAAATATATACTTGTCCTAAATGTTCTTTTGGAACGTACATTGGATGTTTGGAATGTCTTCTCAAGGGACGCATTGATGCTCACAGTGGGGTCAGTTACAGAACAGGAATGGATCTTTCTGTAAAAGAAAACTCTGTTGTCCGATCTCATTCCTATTCATGTAAAATACCTATAGATTATAATCAATTTAAAATATCTGCATCAAAATCTAAATCTGACCTAAAAATTGAGTCCCTTTTAATTAAATACAATCAGCCTCAGTTAAATAAGGACTCTACTTCCACACCGTTATAAATTGCCTGATTAATTTTGTTTTAATTTTTTTGTAACTAGTTACCATTAATTAATTACCACTTAAACAACAAACTAGATAACCTTTTTGCTGTTGTCATTTTTCAACCAACCAACTACGTAGATCAGAGAACCAGCTAATACTAAATCACATCTTTCTGGTAGTATAATGTTTAAATTTCATTTATTCAGCTGACAGCTTTCTCCAAATCAGGTAACAAATTTTAGTGTATTTATTGAGGTTTTCCTTTTCTTCCAATTGTAACCTTATTAATTTTGTTTGAATTTATTTATTTTTTTAACTTAATATACAGATTTTTGTCCTTTATAATGCATTTTGATATTTTTTTGTTTTACATCCTAGTATATTTTTAGCCTAAAGCCTTTAATTATCATTCTCATAATTGTTAAGCAATTGTTCTTATATAAATCTTTAATATTCTAGCCTAGAAGATGGGTCCTGAGCCTGAAACGTTGGCAATATATGTTATATTCAGTACTTGCTCTCCTTTTCCTGCTTAAGATCAGGCTTGCTAGAAGTAGAAACATATATATATATATATATATATATATATATATATATATATATATATATATATATATATATATATATATATATATATATATATTATAGGTATTTTTTTTTACTGATAGGAATTTTTGGAGAGGAATAATTGATTGACAGGGGGGGGGAGTAGTTTAAAAATTTAAGAAATTTTGAAAAGGTTATAGTCTTTAATGGAGCATCCAATAGAGGACATATCAAAGGAAGAGGTTGCAGCTGCCTTGAAAGCAATGTAGAGGAACATAGCACCTGGTCCAACAGGAATAACAAGTTATATGTTGAAGTGACTGGGAGGAGATGGACTTGATGAACTGACAGGAGTTTTGGGGAGAGATAGTTGAAGGAGGAGAGAAGCCTTGAAGACTGGATTTTTTTTTTAGGAGCCTATCTGGCGACTACCCAATTGGGCACAAGTCGCCGCACTCAAGAAAGCCTAGCACTGGGCTACTTTAAAATAAGAATATGCAGAAAAACCAACAAGAAAAAGGAAAAATGGCAACAAGGAGGAAGCAAGCTCTGGTGTTGGGGGAGGAACCCCTCCCTCCCATGGAAGGAACGTGCGAACTACAAATAAAACAAAAAAAAACTAGTTAAATAAAGGGAAGAAGGCAAACCTCCCCCCAAAAGTCTATAAGTCTACAAGGGACAGGCGGGAGCGAACCCGCCCATCCCGGTACCAGGACAGGTAACGTGCATGGAGATCAACCAGAGTGGGACATTCAACAAGAATGTGCCGAACAATCTAGGGGTCAATGCAGTGTTCGAGGTAAGGCGCTAGCGAGTGCTCCATCAAATGGCGGTGCGTCCCGCGAGTGTGTCCAATTCGGAGACGACAGAAAGCAACCTAAAGACTTCGAGGCATTAGGGAGTAAGTCCATGGGAACAGTCGCGGCGCAATGGTACGAAACTTTAAGTTCCGGTCGACCGTCTCTCATCTTCTTTGCCAAGCAGCCCGAAGGAGCTGCCCGTATTCCTCTCATGTAGTCGGTGTGAGGAAGAGCAAACTGCTGGTCCGGTCGCGGAGTCCTCGCGGACTCTTTGGCCCCCTTATCAGCGCACTCATTCCCTGCAATTCCTACATCTCAGGGAACCCAGCAGAAGATAATCTCGACGTCCGGCCGGCTTGCAAAAACCGTGGCGTCAGGATATCGCGAACCAGGGGATGCGGAGATTCCAATTTCCCGAGAGCACTCAGGGCGCTTTGTGAATCGCTATAGATCCCAATCCAGTCTTCGAACCGGGCACGTCGCGTAATCTCCCGTACTGAGTGTATTGCCACCAGCTCGGCCGTGAAGACAGACGCAGCGCCTGGCAGAGCCCCACCAACTTCAAACAGGGGGGATACGGCGTGGATACCGACCCCTTCTTCGGACTTGGAGGCATCCGTATACACTGGCACGGTTCCAGCGTGACACGAGGTGTGCTCCCAAGGGTCAAACGCAATACTTCCGGCGCTGTACAAACTTTGGGAGCAGAGGCATGACGACAAATATCCAAAGGTGGTACCCTCCAGGGCAGAACCAGGGGCGCCACCGCCACGAGAGTTATACCTAGCTCTCGAAGGAGTTTCCAAGGCCTAAACCAAAAGGGCTTAGGGTATGACTGGCGTCTCTCGGCGGCATAGGCAGTGCAAGCTGTTGGCGACTGAGGGAGGTACCGGGCTCGTACGTACAGGCGAATATTGCACAGTGCACGGCGAAGAGCAAGTGCCATCTCCCTAGCATCGACTAGTAAGCTCTCAATGGGAAAAGTGCGGAAGGCACCGGTCGCCAGGCGAAGGCCCGTGTAGTGGATCGAGTCCACCTAACGCAATACACGCTCAGCTGCGGATGCATAAAACTCGCATTCGTAGTGGAGCTTCGAACGAAAAAAAGCCCTGAAAGCTATGGAACGAACAATATCCATGGCGCGGGTACAAGAGATCCTAAGGCTGCGAATATTAGCCTCCCAGGTGAGGCATTAGTCAAATACAAGACCTAGGAAATGGTGCGATTCAACCACTTCTAGGTGTACCCAATTGAGAATGAAGTCTAGGTTAGGGTGGACCCGTGGATGGCTGCAGAAGTGCACCACCTTAGTCATGGCCAAGGAGAACCGAAATCTGTGCGCTTCGGTACAGCGAGAGACGCGGTTCACTGCCTGTTGGAGTCGACGCTCTAGAGTTGGCATCTGGGCCGCGCCAAAAGAAATGGAAAGGTCGTCCACGTAGAGCGTATCGAGAACATCTTCCGGCATCACTGAGGTGATACTATTGATGCTCATGGCAAAGAGTGTGACACTGAGGACACTACCCGCGGGACACCCTCTTCCTGCTCTATTAGGCCAGAGAGGGCTCCCACCACCCGTACGCGGAATCGACGATCTCGTGAAAATTCAGATATAAAGACTGGGAGGCGTCCCCATCGTGTAGAGAGACTCCATGATACCGTATCGTCATGCGGTATCATAGGCCTTCTCCAGATCAAAAACACTGTGGCGTAATTGTCTACGAAGTAAGGCATCGCAGACAGCATTTTCTAGTCGGAGCAAAGCATTCACGAGGAGTGGAACTTGCGGAAGCCGCGCTGATCAGAATACAGATGGCCTTCGCTGTCCAGAAAAAAGGCTAATCTAATATTTACCAATTGCTCCATCAACTCTCACACGCAGCAGGTTAGAGATTGGGCGTAAACCGGCCAGAGTAGACTGATTTCTCCCCGGTTTGCGAAAGGCGAGCACAGTAGCGATTCGCCAGGAATCCGGGAGGACACCCTCCACCCAGATCCTGTTGAACAAATCTAACAGAAAGGCCATGCTCGCTCGGGGGTTTAGGCTTCCAGTTGCCCCCTTGCCCCAGGACATCACAGGTCCCATTGGCACCGGTGTCACAAGTCGAGTAGGTGGAGGAACAGGCCTTGACCCCGCGTGAGGTCGGTATACGAACCAGCAAGTCTCTGGAGGGAAGCAGTTGATGGGCCCGATCTTCCCTCCCCCCCCTTAGGAAGTTTGCCCTACCGAGCCTCTTCAATGGTGAGCAGTCGGCTAGGGGCTGCCTGCTGGCTTTCTTGGCAGTTCCCTTGGAAAGTAAAGGGGGGCCGGCCGCTGGACAGAGGGAGGCACCCGAGGGCACCTCCAGACAAGGGGGTGAGGGGGAGTCCCCTACACCCGTAGGCAAATGAGAGGAGTAAGCCTCCTCTCCGGTTAAAGAGATTTGGAGGGTTCCCTGTAAAAGCACAGGGGGGGAACCTCCATATTTTCAGTGAAGCTGCCCGAGAGCGCCTCCGACGGTGGACGGGGGAAAATTAAGGGGATTTTTTTGTTAGACTCATCATTGGGCATGGTGACCCTTTTACATTCAGGGGATGCAGATGCTAATCACTCCTCGCAATAGCCTGCTCTGCAAGGGGTGCCTACGGGGCTGGCAGAGCCAGGTGCCGCAATTTAAGGCCACCCCTCCCGCCTGGTGACCTTGCAGCCCTTCGGCATAGCGGCTCAACCTTGGGCACGGCATAAAAAGGAGTGTGAAGTGAGAATAAAAGGGGATATGAGGAAGGTATGAGTGGAGATGAAGCAAGTTGTTAAAAGCCCACCATATCAAACTGGAGCTCAGGGGTTAGGTAACATTTTCCCCTTCTCCCTTAGCCCCGATCTGGGATAGTTGGCTGACCAGAGAAAGTTGTGGGAGAGGTTATAGGGAAAGTGAGGAACTATGGGAGAAATACAGGCTGTCTGAAAGAAGGAGAAGAGGCTAAGCTGGGACAGACGTGGCACTGAGTCCCGTCATCACGGCGGCCAGGAAGGAAAATCGCCGCGCTCCTTACCGGGAGGTGGTGGACCAGTTCTGCTAACTCAGAGATATACTAGAGAGTGAAGCTAAAGTGGAAACAGCTTTTCATGCAAGAATAGCTATTGCCTGGAGTAAGTGGAGAGAGCTTTCAGGATTACTGGTGAACCGAGGCATTCCCTTGAAGAAGAGAAGCTTGGTATATGCAGCATGTGTACGAGCAGCTCTATTGTATGGTGCTGAAAATTGGCCCTTAACAGAAAGACTGATGAGTGTGTTGAGAGGATGTGATCGACGTATGCCGAGATATATGGGTGGTGTGAAGTGGCAGAATCGCATCGGGAGCTCTGAGGTGCTAGACAAATGTGGACTAGTGGAGATGGAGTGTGAGCTGCGACTGAGGAGTCTAAGATGGTTTGGTCATGTGGAGAGATTAGAAGAGTATCGCTACCTGAGGGAGGCTTATGCATATGTAAGTGGAAGGCAGAAGGCCACCAGAAAGACAGGAAAACCTGGAGGGACTGTGTTGTTGAAGATATGGGACGGGGGGCTGCTACTTACAGAGGAAGAGGCTCAGGACTGAAGTCAGTAGAGAAGAGTCATACGACCATCCAACCCTACACAAGTGGGACCAGAAAGATGATGATAATGATGAATTAACATACCAAAAGTCCCGCAACCCAAAAGTGAAAAGTGTGCGAGTTTAATAAAATTCCACTGCCTTAACACGAGATATGAGGATTAGATGAACCAGTCTTCTTCCCCTCACCAGGTATAAATGGATAAAAGCAGGTCAGTGACCAACCAACACAATCAGCCACTCACCAAGAAAATGTTTAAGTTAGGTGGCAATAGGGCTGGAAGAATATGATGCTTCTCCAGGTACCAGGTGCCATAGTCTACATAGGGTCCACACACCCGTGCCCTTATGAGGGTTTTACAGAAGAATGAAAAAGGAAGGAAAAGGAAGATACTTATGCAAATCTATTTTAATACTGATGGTGAGATTTTGCAATTTCACATATTCAAGGAGAATATGGTTCAAATTAGTGCCCTGCAACAGTGAGCAGCCACTCACAACAAAACATCTTTCCTCTGAGATATCAAGATCACTGGCTAGAATGGACACTTTCATCTCATCATGCTCATTCCTCCCCATATCACAAACTATCCTTATTTACAAAAGAGAAATTTCTAATTTAATATGTTTTCCCAAAATAGCTTTGCTGACTAAAGATTTACATAATTATAAAAATATCACTAACAGAAACTAATGAGGACACAGCAACCCAAAATACAAAAAAAAAAGAAGAAAAGACATGCCAATTGGTTTGCAGCCACAGTGACTACATTGATTAAAAAATTAAAACATATCACAACCTGATGCATAAGAGTGACCAGGAATAAGTGGTAGCACCCAACCCATAACATAACTGGGAGAGGTACTGTGTATAAACTGCTCAAAAACAAGGACAGTTCACTAATGATGCTGAGTCATTAAATTCATTATTTATTACCAAGACATTTTGATCTTGAGCAATAACATTGGTACAATAGGAATATTAAATAATATTTGGCCATTATAATAAAATAGATAAGATTACCTTTTCTGGGTGGGAGACTTGTTGCGGCAACTCACTGAGAAGATTTGGTAGAAAGTTTTCAGACTTTACACACAGTCCATCTTCATCAACAAAAGAATTAGTCTTTTTATGAAAGAATTCTTCACTAACTTCTTCCTTCAATGAAATCTCCTCAGAGTCCTGCTTAAAGAAGTATACAAAATTTAATTCCATACAGAGCTTCCATGATACCAGAACTAATATTTTTTTAAAGACATGTAGCACCATATAAAAAAATACAAAATCATTTAAATCTATGTTAATAATGGTTTAATTTGGAATTTTAGATGGGTTTCATTCATCTGAAAATAATGAATGCTCCATCATATTGTAGAGGTTAATGGATGCAACTAACATAAGTGGACATGCCACTAATGGCTAAATAGCAGTATCAAAAGTGATGATAAAGACTTTGACATTAAAGAATGACAACTTCATCAAAAGGTAAAAGGAGATAAAATGATAATGAACATATCAAAATGGTTGACATAAGGAAGACTCTCAAGAAGCAGCACAAGTACAAAAGAACATCTCTCCTACCTTGTGCCTCTTAGACATCAGGAACTTCAACTGACTTTGATTCATGAGTACTTATATGTGAGATATAAACCAGTATAATATAAAATAATGTAATGATAATACAAGATAGGTGGTAAAACAATGATGGTCATATAGTTTTACTTTAAATTTTCTTATGCTTGATGCTACTTGCATATATATGGAGAATAAATGGGGAAGCCTATCATGTAGAGCGCTTAGTTCAAAATAGAGAAATGTAAATGGATCCATGATTATTATGAGGTAGAATTTAAGTAAGTCATTCCATATAATAGTGATGCTGCACAGTAAATTTACTATCAGTTTGAGTAAATTATTCATATCCTATGATATTCATCTATTGGGGACACAATCTTCTAAAAAGATACTGTATCTGGGTACATTATAAGAAATATTACAAACTAATTGAGAATTTGAGCCTTTATTGCCACAGATAGAGCATAAAGTTGAAACAAGTTGCCCAAACCAATGATACTTTGAGGAACTGGAGGATATCTTTGGTTAAATGGCAGAAAATCCATATGGCTGTTGTGAAGTAGTCCAAATTTATTTTAAATATGAGTAAAATTAGTATCACTATCCATTTTGGCGACATTCCAAGATGTTTGTGAGATCAAATGGGTATAGTATACTGACCTTTTTCAATAATTGAACAAAACATATCAAATTTAATAATTGTTTTGATATATTTTATTTTAAAATAATTATTTACTATTTTTAGACATTTTAAAGTTTTTTTATTTTTAAGTTCTGATACACGTTTATGTTTTAATTTAATAAGATTTATATATTCGATAAATCAAATTAGGCTCTAACATAAATAATTATTTACTATTCTTAAGAAAATAGTTAAAAACGGGATTTGCCAACATCTAGAGAGGGAAGGGTTAATCAGCGATGCTCAGCAAGCATGGGTTTAGATCAGGTAGATCATGTTTGACTAATTTACTAGACTTTCTGGAGTTTGTAACAAATCAAGTACATAAGGGAGAGAATGTAGATGTAATTTACTGGATTTTAGTTAAGCATTTGATAAGGTACCACATAGGAGACTAGTTCATAAATTAAAAATGATTGGGATATATGGGGGATGTTTCAAATTGGATAGCTGAATGGCTGAAAGACAGGAAGCAAAGGGTAGTGCTAAATGGTGTAAAGTCAGAATGGAGGGAGGTTATCAGTGGGGTTCCTCAGGGATCACTTCTCGGTCCATTATTATTTGTCATCTATATAAACGATCTTGGGGAGGCAGTTAATAATAAAGTGTCAATTTTTGCGGATGATACCAAATTAGCAGCTGTAGTTAAAGATATTGATGATGATTTTAAAGTGCAGGGGGATTTAAATAAATTGTTATCCTGGGCACATAAGTGGCAAATGACTTTCAACCTTGATAAGTGCAAAGTTATTAACATGGGAAAAGATAATAGAGAATTTAACTATGAAATGGATGGGCATTGGCTGAGCTCAGTAGAGGATGAGAAAGATCAAGGAGTAGTAATAGATAAGTCATTTAAGTTTTCTAAGCAGTGTATTAAAGCAAGAAATAGGGCAAATAGAGTGCTGGGTTTCATTAAGAGAAATGTCAGTTACAAAAGTAAGGAGGTTATTCTTAAACTCTATAACTCTTATTTATGTTAGGCCACATCTAGAATACTGTATACAGGCATGGTCCCCACATTTTAGACACGATATTAACCTTCTTGAGTCAGTGCAACGGAGGGCAACAAAGATTATTCCTTACCTGAGGCACCTTGAATATATAGATAGACTGAGCATATTAAATATGTTCTCGTTTGAAAGGAGGTGTGTGGGAGGGGATATGATTGAGCTCTATAAAATTTATTCTGGGATAGATAAATTGGATGTTAGCAAGTTTTTTGAGTTAGATGATGGAAATCGGACTAGAGGTCACCACTTGAAAGCTAAAAAGCAAGGGTGTAGGTTAGATTTAAGAAAATATTTTTTTACCAATAGAGTGGTAGACTTCTGGAACAAATTGCCGTGGAGGGTAGTAGGTAGTCCAAATTTAAATGTATTTAAGAGTAGGTTGGATGAGTTTATGGGGAGGTAAGGTTGTGATGGTTCCTAAGTTTTGTATATATTAATATTGTTTGTATATATCTATAGCTGCATGATTTAGTTCTTGACAAGCCTTGATTGGTGATACCCTTGTTTCTGGACGCAATCCTCTGGATGAAGTTTTCTTGGGAGTTTGGGTGCCTTAAAAAAGAGGCCGTTTGACTCGGATGACCTATGATGGGCCCTTGTGGCTTTTGTCATCTGGTATATTATATTGTGGGGGACTTTGATTTTGTCTTCCCCTGGCGATGGTGCTTTTTGTGGGTGGGTTTTGGCGAATGCGGATGACCTTTGATAGGCCCTTGTGGCTTTTGTCATCCGTGAAATTATGTTATGTTATGTTATGTTATAAACCTTTTTTGCTTTTTCAATAAACTTTACTATAATTTACATCAGAGACAAGATCCACATAGATGCTGTGAAGTAGTCCAAATCCATTTTAACTGTTATTACAATTAGTATCAATATCCATTAAAGGGACATCCTAAGATGTTTAGAGATTCAATATGTATAATATACTGACCACTTTCAATACTGTTGCAAAAATATCTTAGATCTAATTATTTCTTGGGTATATTGTATTTAAAATCTTTTATTTACTCTTTTTAGACATTTTAAACTTTTGGGATTCCTTTAGGTTGATAAACTAATTTATATTTTAAATTTGATCAGTTTTTATATATTTGCTAAATCACCTTAGGCTGTTACATAAGACCTTTTTACTTTTTTAATAGACTTTACTATAGGTTAAATTTTAATATTATTTATTATTATTACCTCCATCGGTATCAATGAGGTGGAATAAATCAAGGGAGCTATTTTGTTTTGAGCCACTCATCTGGTGGCTACAACCAATGGCATAGGCACTTTAAAAATAAACAAGAATTCCAGCATCAGGGAGAGGCGCACCTCTCTCCAGTGCACAAACATGCAACATAACACAAAGAGGGGTAAAAAACATGAAGGAGGCTAGTCTCCTCCAAAAAAGCTGATAGTCCGCAAGTCTGTGAATAGGCACATCCTGGTAGTGGGACGAGTAAAATGCGAGAGGATCGCACAGACTTGGACATTCAACAAGAATTTGATCGTCTTGGGGACAACGCAGATTTTATGTTAAGATGCAGGGAGCTTAATCAAATGACGGTGCATCCTGTGAGTGTGGCCCAATTCAAAGATGACAGAAAACCTCCTGAATCTGTCTCGGCATTAAACGTAGGTCCATGGGAACAGACACAGTGCAATGGCCCTCACCATTAAGTTCCCCTCAGCCCTCTCCCATTTTCTTTGCTAGGCATCTCTGATTCCTGCCATGTAGTCCGTGTGAGGAAGAATGAAATGCTGGTCTTGTCATCCAGTCCTGCCAGACTGTTTGGCGCACTCATTCTTGCAATTCCCACATGTCTAGGAATCCAGCTGAAGATAATCTTGACATGCAATTGGATCGCGGTGATCATGATGTCATGAATGCTGTGAGCCAGGTTGTGTGGAGATTCCAATGCCAGGAGAACACTGAGGGCGTTTTGCGAGTTGCTAAAAGTTACAATCCGGTCTCCAAACTAGGTATAACGCATTATTCCTAGTACCAAGCTCTGTATTGCAACCAACTTGGCTGTGAAGAAAAATGCAGTCTCTGGTAGAGGCTTGCTGATTTCAGGTAGAGGGGGATTCGACATAGAAGCTAACCTTCCCCCCCCCCCGAGAGTTGGAGCCCTCTATGTACACTGGCACGGATCCAGCATAACATGAAGTGTACCCTAAAAGTTGGAATGCAAACTTCTAGCCATGTGGAAGCTTTGAGAGCAGAGACAAATAGTTAAAGGTGATATTCTCTCCAGGATGGTGTCCTGGGCAGAACCAGAGGCACCACCGGCCTGAGAGCAAAGCCAAAATCTTAAAGGAGTTTCCTTGACTTAAATTCAAAGTGCTTCTGGTACGTCTGGCGTCTCTTAGTGGCATAGGTACAATCGAGATTGGTTATGGATGCAGTGAAAGTTGTTGGCGACTGAGGGAGGCGCCGGGCTTGTGCATACAAGTGCATAATGCACTGTGTATGACATTTCTCCAGTATCAACAAGTAGGCTCTTAAAGGGGGACCTACAGAATGCACCAGTCATTAGTTGGAGACAGCTGTGGTGGATTAAGTCCACATTCTACAAAACCCACTTGGCTGCGGAAGCATAAAACTCACATCTGTAGTCAAGCCACAAATGAACATAGGATCGCTATAAAACCTAGGCAGTAGCCCTATCAGCGTGTTGAGTGCTGAATGTCATGGAATAAAGAACATCTATGATGTGGGTGCAAGAGACCCTAAGGCTGCAAATATGAGCCTCCCAGTTGAGACATCAGTTGGAAACAAGACCAAGGAAATGGTGTGAATCCACCACTTCCAGGCAAACTCCATTTAGGAACAAGTCTGGGTCTCAGGTGTACAGATTTAGATATGGTCATCCTCAAATGTATGTGGAAAAGATTCACCTCCACGTGCCCCTCTTGCTCTACAGGCTTGGAGATGGTTATCCACAACTGTATATGGAAAAGATGATCCTGTAAGAAATCTGAAAAAAAAGGGTGGTATGTGGTATCCCCTTTCTTCCCTAAAATGGAGGCTGTCCGTGGTACAGTAAGGCCACACAGTATCCTAGACCTCAAAAATCAAAAAACACTGGAACAATGCTGGCTATGAAGTAAAACTCCCAGATAGCAATCTCCTGCTGCATTACAGCATCTGAAATGGAGTGAAACTTACAGAAGGTGCACTGCACTGAAGACCCTTGACCACCACTGTGCAGGAAAAAGCTAATCAAGCATTTAGTATTTTCTCTATCACCTTGAACATGCACGAAAGGCCAAGACTCACTCATCTAGGCATTGAAGAATGGAATACAGGATATTATGACCAAAAGTGGTAACCAAGAAAGAGTGAAATGCATCTTGGCATGAAGAGTAGTGAACATGCTTTGAATCAAAAGAGAATATAGGCCTTGCCTAAAGAAAACTCAGAAAGGGTGGAGTCATTCAGATGGTGTCTATAGCACTTATACACATATCACTTCTTCCTTAGGGCAATCTCGCAATTGGGCAACCACCAGGGTAGGGGAAGTTACACAAGGGCCAGACATTCAAGGTATACAGTACAATAAAAAAAATCACAATGCCTGTATTTCTATCACAATATCTTCCATAACTATTGGCAGAGAAAATTAGCAGATAAGCAATTACTAGAAAAACTTAAAAAGTAGCTGCTGACCAAGAGTTAGGTAAAAAACTTTGAAATAAAATGGCAAAAAAGGGGTAACATGGAAATTTCAAGAAGGAATAAAGCCCATGTAGTCTCAATCCAGTTTGAGTCTATGAGGAAGAGTAGAGCTGAAAGGGTATTTGCCAGTCTTCCAGGTACCAAGCCCTTCTGGATTAGATATTAAAAAGAGACTAAATACTGAACTGTGTAAAATAATACTTTTAGCTTCCAATCAATGTGATGAAATAAAATTGAACCCTCAAATCATTTTTTTAACCATTATTAGGTAGGTTGCGGAGAGAGTAAAATACTATGGGAACATTGGTAAACATTCTAACAAGCAGCCAATTGTAACTACCTCTTTGACAGGGCAATCTTGAGACAGCAGCTCATAAGAACCGCCCAAAACTTCTTGTTCCTGACCTATGACCAATCTTGCTCCATTTTCAGGATCTGAATCAGACAACTCTTCCTTTATTTCCTTGATGGGAGTTTCTTTATAAATATCCTAATGTAAAAAAAATGGTAATTTACTTTCAGTAAAATAGACAATTAATGATTTATTAATCATAAGATAGGTAGAAGTATATTAACAGAAATGAAGACTAAATAATGATATTGAATGCTAATAAAAATAAGAAAATCCTGACATACTTACTTTTGTATCATCCAGATGAAAATTAAATGGATATTTAATGACTTCCTTTTTCATTTCTTCCATTTTTATACCTATGAAGAAATCCTATAACAAATAAAAGCAGTTGTTTTAATCTTGTCAAATTCATTTTATTGACTTGTTAGTCTAATATATAACTCCTCCCATTTAATCATGGATGAGATCACTTACTGTTTGGCCTCCCTACTTCTCATGGGGGCTGCAGGAATATTACCATATCCTACAGATAGGTCTGCAGTTCCCTTAGTGAGGTGATCAACTATTTAGTGCTTGTGCAAGGTTTGAGATGTTGAGGAGAAGCAGGTTAATGTTATCTAGGTATAGGTTATATCTGATGCAAGTTTGTGTAGAAGCAAGGTTTATTGTAGTCTATTTTTGGAAGATAATTGAGTGGCTTGAGGTTATTTGGGCTAGAGTACTCTGCCCTATGCTGTGATTTCTCTGATTAATCTCTTTAGGGATGTAGATCAGTTAGGATATTGTTTGGTATGAGGTTGCTTAATTGGATATAGGTAGAAGGTATACATATAAACAAGAATGCAATAAGATAAATGGTACCCATCTCATTCCTTAGCTTATGTAAAACTAGGATAGTAAATGGAGGAGTCTTTTACAGACCATCTGGACAAACAGAGTATACTGATGAATCAATACTAAGTAAAGTTAGTGAAGGATGTGAAGTAGATACACTTATTCTTGTAGACTAACAATATATAACAGGAAGAGATGGAGAAAGTTGAAAGTTTCTGGAATATTTTGAGGGTAATTTTATTTTTTTTAGTCAGTTCATTAATAAAACTTCCAGGGGTGTCAATATATTAGATCTGGCATTTTCAAATGAGGGCAATAAAGAGCAAAGGACAGCAATAAAGGCAATATTTTCCCTAGCTACCTTGAATATACTGGGTCATTCAAAAGTTGTATTACACTATTAAATTTTAATTAAATGACAACAGCTTTATGGATTTGAACAAACATTCCTCCTCTTCTATTTTCTTAGGCTCTGTAGACTTCAATATGAGCGCCTTCTATTTTGAGACACATTGCCCACCTCTTCATGCATTCCTCTCCAACTCCAGTTAGCATCTCTATGGTAAAAAGATTGCAGGTATTCCTTAGACGTTCCTCTAACTCTTCAATTCTCCTAGGCTTTGATGCATAGACTCTCCTTTTCAAGAAGCCTCACAGATAGAAGTCACAGGGTGTGAAATCTGGAGAATGTGGCACCCACTCCAGAAGTCCTCAATGACCTACTTATCCTTCAGGGAACTTGTGATTCAAGAAATCATGAACTGCTTTAGCATAATGTGCACCATCTTGTTGAAAAAAAAAACAATCATCAACATTGGCTACATGTTCCAATTCAGGAAGATAAAAGGTTCATAGCATCACTAGATAAATGATACCTGTCACATTAACAGCACGCTGTTGATCATCTTTTAGAAGAGCTTTTTAGAAGAGATAGCAGACTATACATCAAGCTTTTGAGAGTCTTGCTCATACTCTTCAACAATGATTGGGTTGCTTTTAACCTAAAATTTAGCGTTATGTCGATTCACACGACTAGATAAGTGAAAAATTGCTTCATTACTGAAGAACATGTTATCCAAGATAGAAGGGTCATTTTCATTATGGTGTATGAGTGTCTCACATAGTTCTAACTTTCGATCAAAGTCGTCTTCCATTTCTTTTTGAAAAACTTGTATCTTAAAAGGAAATATTTTAAAGTCTTTATGTAGTATCCATTGGATGGTTGAAGCATAAATGGTTAATTCCTGCGAGGTTCTGTTTATGGACTTACCTTGACTTCTGTTGAAAGCTTCTTCAACAATACCAATATTTTCCTCAGAACTGCTACTTCTAGGTCTTCCTGTGCATTGTCTATTAGTCACAGAGCCTCTTTCCATAAATCTCTTGTAAATGAAATAAATTGTAGAGCGTGCTAGGCAAATAGGCGTCTCATAGAAAGCATGGAATCGTCTTTGAGTTTCGGTTGGAGATTTGAAAAGTTCATGCCAAGCCGAAATTTTACACTTCATTTCCTAAAGTCAAATGATCACCCATTTTGACCATATGTAGGGTTCAACTTATATATCAAAAAATTCTAATTTACTGACCTATATTATACTACGAAATTGAAGTCCTCAGTTTAAAATCCTTAAAAAAAATGTAGTGGGACTTTTGAATGACTGGGTATATAGATGGAATGAGGGTACTGAATATGTTCTCCTTTTGAAATTTTGTAAGAGGGGATATGAGTGAGCCTTTTAAAATTTTATGGAATAGATAAATTGGTTGTTGGCAAATTCCTTGATTTGGAGAGTAATAATAAGACTAGGGATCACCAATTGCAAAGTTTAAAAAAATATTTTGTTGCATTTACAAAATTTTTATCACCAACAGTATTAGAATTCTGGAATAAGTTACTGCAGAGAGTTGTGGGTAGTCCAAATTTAAATCAGTTTAAGGTATGATTAGATGAGTGTATGGAGAGGGAAAATTATGGAGGGTTGAATTTTGTGTTGGGACTAAATGAACATATTGTAATATCAATATATATTTTGTACCTGGTGATGCCTTTGAAGCAGTATTCTGGATACAATTCTGTGTATACAGTTAATGGGGAATGATAAGTACTTTACACAGAGACCTGGATGATCTCTGATAGGCCCTTGTTGCTTTTATCATCTGTAGAATTTTATAATTTTATACTAAGTGGTTCTGAAAATATGGCCTCATGAACTTTTCAGTCATAAACTTTAAAATGTAACATTTCTGTTAAGATACCTATAAAATTCATTCCTACACAACTGTTAAGTACTTGAGTAACTAAAATATTTATTCTATAACTAATTTTATCAAATGTCAAACAAAAAAGTTTACCTCAAGTTTGACCTATTCAAGTTAATAGACTTAAATGATTTATTTCTAATTTTGACAACCAATTGGTATATCTATAGACATAATATGTGCAAAGTTTCATTCTGGGGAAGAAAGGGGAATTATAGTTAAGTGCTGTAATGAACTATAGTTAGGCTAAATTCATGGAAAATTCTATTTTTTCCTCTTTAGGACTTTTAAGTTATCTCAGTAAATGTGGCATATAAGAAATCATACAGTAAACCAATTTGATTTTTAGTTGTGTGCGAGTCTAGTCACAGGTGACTCTACATCTCACTATGCCAGTTGGTTACATAAGAACATAAGAAAAGAAGGAGACTGCAAAAGACCATTCATGGCCTACACTTGGCAGCTCCTGTTCCAGTCAACACACAAAAGATTTCTTACCAGAGAAAAGTCATCAACATTGTCACCCTTTACAGGAGTTCGTCAGATCTAATCTACAATATACATAAAATGCATCCAGAGGATTATGTCCATTCATGCAACCACAAAATATAATCTCCCCACTCCTTAGAAAAATATATACATAAAAAAAAGTCAGTCCCATCTAGCAGCTTCATCCATATATTTATCTAATCTATTCTTAAAACTACCCAGAGGCCTCTATCACATGTCTAGTGAGCCTATTCCATTCATCTACCACACGATTTGTAAAACAATTCCTCCCAATCTCCTTCCTAAACCTATACTTATCAAGCTTAAACCCATTGCTACGTGTCCTGTTATGTTCACTAAGTATAAGAACCTTACCCAGATCCCCTTTATTATATCCTTTTACCCATTTGAAGACTTCAATCAATTCCCCTCTGACTCTTCTCCTTTCCAATGTATGTAGATTTAGTTTTCTGAGCCTTTCACCATAAGGTAAGTTCCTTAGCCCACCAATCATCTTTGTCATCCTTCTCTGCACAGACTCAAGCAAATCAATATCCTTCCTATAATATGGTGACCAAAATTGTACTGCATAGTCTAGATGAGGCCTAACTAGCGCCAGATACAGTTTTAGAATGACTTCAGCACTCTTATTGCTTACACTCCTCCTAATGAATCCCAATACCCTATTAGCTTTATTCTTAGCATTTAGGCATTGCTTTCTAGGACAAAGGACTGAACTTACCAAAATACCCAAGTCCCTCTCACAATCGGTCCTGCCTAAAATTCTCCCATTTAATTTATAACTATTCAATGGATTATTTCTACGTATACTAAGTACACTACATTTGTCTATGTTAAACTTCATTTGCCATTTCTCAGCCCAATTGGACAGAATGGTCAATTCCTCCTGCATTACAACAGCATCAGAATCAGCCCTAATGGCCCTACCTAGCTTAGTATCATCAACAAATTTACTCAGGTCACTACTTATACCTATGTCAAGATCATTAATATAAATTAAGAATAGCAAGGGACCCAAAACAGATCCTTGCAGAACTCCACTGCTAACACACCACCACTCAGATTTAACTCCATCTATACTAACTCTTTGCTGTCTGTCACCAAGCCATGACTGAATCCACCTAAATATACTGCCATCAATCCTGTGTGCTTTAACTTTGCTCAGAAGCCGTAAGTGTGGCACTCGATCAAAAGCCTTACTCAGTTACATCAAGGGAGTACAGGGCACCGTACAGCGAGTAAGAAACCTGGCCCACAACTCCTTCACGTACAATGGGCCCCGCTTATTCAACTGTCTCCCGCAAGAACTAAGAGACCTGAGTGGAATTAGCCCTGAAGCCTTCAAAAATAATCTGGATAAGTGGCTTCAAGGACTAGAAGACAATCCACCAACACCAGGATACCCCAGCCGTCACCACAACACCTTGCCAGAAGTAATTCAAACTCTGGAAAGGGAGGAGAATGTGGGATCAAGCGGGTTAGGCGGAAGCCGACTTCAGCCTTGCCATTAACAGGCAGAATTCACCGAAAGTATACCGAAAGTAAGTAAGTAAAGTCGAAGTATAAAATATCATAGTTTTCATCATTATTTGCTGCTTCATACACCTTACTATAAAAAGACAACAAATTAGTCAGACAGGATTTATCCTTACTAAAGCCATGCTGTGATTCTTTTATCAACTTATGCTTATCCAAGTGATCTCTAATATTCCTTGCTATAATAGATTCCATCATTTTTCCTACAACTGATGTCAAACTTACTGGTCTGTAATTAGACATATTTGTTTTATCCCCTTTCTTAAATATAGGTATCACATTGGCTTTCTTCCATTCCACTGGCACAATGCCACTCTCCAATGATTTTCTAAAGATGCATGCTAGGGGCTCACTTAACACATCCTTACATTCTTTCAAAATTCTAGGAAAGACCTCATCAGGACCGGGTGCTTTACTACTTTTGATTTTATCAATTTCCTTTGTCACTATCTCCTTTGTGATCAAGATATCCTTTAATTTCTCTTCATCATTACCCCGAAAGATCATTGACACCTTGGGTATATTTAGAGTAAATACTGAGAGAAAAAAGTCATTTAGCATTCCAGCCATTTCTACGAGTAAATTTATCGATTTAGTTGAATTATGTCTCTCTGACAATGTGTTTCGAGTAAATAATGAGTTTTATAGACAAATATTTGGCCTTAGCATGGGAAATAGTTTATCTCCGATATTGGCATGTCTCTTCATGGAATATTTTGAGACTGAACTCCTTCCCACAATTTCTCCCCCTAACTTTTTATGGTTAAGGTACATTGACGATGTATTTTCTGTATGGCCTAATGGCCATGATTTTGATACCTTTTTTAATAATTTGAATAATTTGCATGTCTCTATCAAATTTAAATATGAATGGGAATATGATAATAGATTACCCTTTTTAGATGCCCTCATTAATAAAGATCACCATGAATTAAAACTTGACGAGTATAGGAAACCAACCCACTCGAATGTCTATATACATTATTTTTCGTTTCACGATAATACTGTTAAAAAATCGGTAATTGCGAACCTTTTCCCTAGAGCATACAAAATATGTCATCCTTCCTATTTAGATCAAGAAATTGTCATTATCAGGACCATTTTTTCTAATTTGTATTACCCCGATTGGTTCATATCGTCTGCCCATTTTGCAGCTAGGAAAACATTCTATGGTAATAAGCCTTCCCGCACTAACGACTTCAACAAATGTATAACATTGCCAATTAATAATAAATTAAATAGTTTAAAGGACATATTTGGAAAAGCAGGTATTAATCTAGCCTTTAAATATAATAATTCCTTAAACCAATTGATGATGGCCAGGAAACCCAAAGAACATCATAACATAGGAGTATATGCAGTACCATGCAACGATTGCCAGAAAGTTTATATAGGGTGAACGGGGAGAAATCTAGACAAGAGATTGTACGAACACAAAAGAGATATTAGAGTGGGCAGCGAAAGTAGTGGAATATTTTGCCATGTTAGAGACAAGAATCATACGGTCGATTTCAATGGAAGTAAAATGTTATTTAAATCGGCTAACTATGTTAAGAGAAGAATCGTAGAATCGAGCTTGATATCGTCAGTTCCTAATTTAGATCTATCTGAGGGTCAATTTTCTTTTAATCCTGTAATAAGATCGCAAATAAACAAAATAGTAAAATGCCAGCCTTTGAATATGTTTAGGCCTACTCACTCCCCCCCCCCACAGATTAGCCACAAGTAGGGGATTGGGGGGAAAAAGAGGGGATCTTGTGTTATTCTTATATGCATTTCTCTTATATTTTTTGCCCAGTGTCAGTTGAAAAAGGGTGTGAGATACATCGAAACTGTTCTAAATTAAATTGTCTTCGGAGAATGTGGTTTAATTCCTTATATATATATATATATATATATATATATATATATATATATATATATATATATATATATATGATAAAAATTATTGCAGTAACGCAATTAATTATGCGATTAAAAGGCTATTTTTGGCAAACACAGTCTTCCGCAAAGCCCTCGAAAGGAGCACTTCTCACATACACGAGAAGGTAACACTTACATAAGCGTTCTCTCAGATAGACAAAATTAATGTCTCCCTCTGCTTATCGGAGATTATGGAAAATTTGTTATTCTCCGTCTTCGCCACACCTTATAAATTGAGAAAAATTATTGCAGTATTGCAGAACGATTATTTTAAGTGTTACTTTCTCATGTATGTGAGAATAGCTCCTTCCGAGGGCTTTGAGGAAGACTGTGTTTTCCAAAATTAGCCCTTTAACCGCATATCAACTGGTTCTTTTGTTATGTTTGGTTTTATTGAGCGCATATTCCTGATTTCAATAAACAATAAATTGTTCATTTTCGCGTGGATATCCCGAGTGTTATTCACGCCATTTGATTTATAAAGTGTTTACAATTTATCGATTTTTATATGGAAAATTTTTTGTTTTAATAGTTATTTATTCTTTTCTTTTTAATTGCCTTTCTTGTGACTATAAGTCGTTTCTAGAGTGATTTCTTTCCATTAATTATAAAGAATCGTTAACTGTGTAAATTTAGACATATTGCCGCCATATTTCCCCTAAAAGAAAAACACCAATCAGAGTCCTCCTAGGACAAGTGACGTCAGTAGTTTCAGCCAATCGGCGAATAACTTATTTCTCCATCACTTAATTCAACCCATCTGCGAATTGGTCGATTTGATTTAAATTATCTGCCTGGCGTCATTTTTTTCTGCAACTAGGAAAACTGTTAAGAATCTTTATCTTTTTCAATTGTTGGTTTAGCACAATTTCAAGCATTCACGTGGTCATTTTTCTTAGCTTCCAGCCGCCATTTTTACCTGAAAAGGAAAACTGTAAGTAATATTTTTGCGTTTCTTTTTTCATTTAAATTTTCTGCTATTTCATTGAGTGTCAGAACGGGTATTTAATTGAACAAGATTTATCTTGAGTTTAAAAGAATTTACGCATAATATTTGGTCCCTTTTTGGCCTCTGTGTCTGCGTGTGATTACTTGAAGATTCTATTTTTTCTGACGTTATCGGGTCTCAAACATTCTAGTTTGTCTACATTCCAATAGGTAGATTTTTCATTTAACTTTTTACCTATTAACCTCGTGTTTTTCATCAATTACCTAATTTCTCACTTTTAAGTCTCATTTTGAAAGAAATTCGCCTAAAACAGTATTTTGATTATGTGATTAATCATTACAAATGCATAAATGGCATTTTATATTAATTTATCGAGTATAAAGTGAAGTGTATATAAATTCAATACTAAATTTAATTAAGTTTAGGATAAAGTGTTGGAATTTAAGTATTTTATAAAGTGGTGTAAATAAGCAAACTAAACAATAAGTGTAATTTAGTGAAGTATAAAGTGATAAGTGAATAAAATCATGTAGATCATACTTTTTATAATCTAAAGAGAAAAATCAATCAGAGAAGATCCCACGAGCTTAGAAACTAAAGCACTGTTGCTTTAAATGCAAAAACACGAAATGGATAATAGACTTCTTAGAGCAGTTCTTTGATAATATTACGTCAAGGAGTGTATGCGAATTTTGTAAAATCCAAGAAAAACATGAGATGGAAAAATCAAAGTGGGCGTTGAAAATCGTATCAACTCAAAATGGGATCCACCTCTGCGGAAAAGGGAAGGAAACCTTTGGAGAATTACTACAAATAACCTTAAATAACCTTCAGGATAATAAACCTTCAGTCCTAGAAGCACGAGTAGCACAGGGAAACGGCCCAAGCCCCTCAACAGAAGAAATCGGATAAGTACATTAAAAGCCATTTTATTCAATGCGAGGTCAATTAGAAAAAGATTTCAGAGTTTCAAACTTTAGTATCAATTAAGAATTACGACATTATTGGTGTCACAGAATCGTGGATTTACTGCCACTCGAGGGATATTATTTCAGAATTTCAATTACAAGAATACAAATTATTCCATAAAGATAGAACCGAGACAGAGGGCGGAGGCGTTCATTTTCACGTCCGTGAAGATTTGCATCCTATATATTATAGCATTGACTCTGCTTTTGAAATAATAGGAATTAAACTAAGCCAAAAGAAGAATTTACATGTCAATTTGGTTTACAGGAAGTCACATCAACTCCTCGAGGTAGATAATAAATTTTATGAATTCTTGACCAACGTCAGTAAAGATAAGCTAAAATTGTTCATTGGAGATTTTAATTACGCTAAAGTAAAGTGGCACATGAAAACTGCTGACTCAGAAAGAAAAAGATTGCTCAGTTACATAGATGAGCATTTCCTGACTCAGTGGGTGAGAGAACCAATAAGAGGCGAAAATAAATTGGATTTAGTGTTAACATCAGACGATAAATTAATTTGAAATTTAAATGTAAGAGATATAATTGGTAATAGTGATCATAATCTAATTAAATTTGAAATTAATATTCCTTATGTTAAAAAAAAGGTCAACGTCACCAGACTAAAATTCAAAAAAGCTAATTTAAAAAAAAACTAATGAAGATATTAATGAAGCATGGCATGAATTTAAAAACAATCTCCTAAATAAGCAAGCTCAATTTATACCATTAAATGTTAGTAACGTCAAAAATGACAATGAACCTAAATGGTTAACTGCTGAAATTTTAAAAAATCATTAAAGACAGAGATAAAGCGTACAGAATGCTAAAATCTAAAAGGAATATGGGGGTAGAACCAAGTAAAAATTTGTATGAAAATTTTAAACTGTTCACACAATATCTTCGGGGAACGTTTATCATTTTTCATTTGACTTTTCCTCCTTTACCTGAAATAGCCTTTACCAGTTCGCAGCGAGAGAGCAAGCGTACAAAATGGGTAAGTCAAATGGAAAAAATCGGAAAATATATTTCGACTTGGTGTAAGAGTATATGTAGGTGAGGGAAAAGAGAAAGGGTGTGTGGATAGACAGCGGAAAGTAGAACAGTGGTGAAAAGTGAAAGAAGTGTGGTAGGGTGTAAAGTGATGCTGGAGCCTGGTGATCAGGCCAATCGCTTTAATTTTTTTTTGTTTTGTAGTTCCATTGTTGTTTATAATTTTGTTTATATATATATATATATATATATATATATATATATATATATATATATATATATATATATATATATATATATATATGTATATATATATATATATATATATATATATATATATATATATATATATATATATATATATATATATATATATAATATATATATATATGATATATATATATATATATATATATATATATATATATATAATATGGCGTTCAAGCTATTTGTCTTCAAATTAGTTAATGTATTTGGTTATGCTGTGCGCGTTTGCTGTTGTTTTGGTAATTGCATTAATTATGACTTACTATGTTTGTTTAGTGTCTTTGTTTTTTCTTGTATTTTGTAATGTGTCTAGTTTGTGTATTTTGTTTCTTCGTGGATGTCTTGTACGGTGTGTTTCAGTCTTCATCGGTAGATTTTTTTCTTCTTCGGTAAGTTTGTCTCCATCGGTGAGTTTTGTCAATATCGGAGAGTTTTGTCAAAATCGGTGAGGTTTCACAATTTGATTAGCTTCGTCTTGGTTTGGGTAAAAAACGTCTCATCGTGCGTAGAACGGCACTTCTGCTCCGCCAGCTAAAGCCCCGGCGGAGCTTGGAAATCTGGCGCGACTTATAGCTCTTCTATTTTGGTCAATCATTTGGACGATTTCATCGTCCAATTCACGATTGACCTTTTCCAGCATATTCCTTGTCCGTTCTTCTATGACAACGTTAATGGGAGTCACCCCCGCCTCCGAAGGCAGCTCTTCTTGTCTTCTTCCCCTTCTGCGTGTACCTGTAATTAGGTACGCGCATTTGTTCTGCACCACCTGTAGTCTCCTCTTCTGTGTCTTTGAGACACACGAGAGGGCGGAAGCGGGGTATAGCAACGTCGATCTTACTAGTGCAGTGTAGATCTTTTTTCTTGTTGCTCTGACAAAGATTTCTGAACCTATATAGCGTCTTGACTGCAGCAGTGGCATTGATGATTCGTTCTTGGACGTGCTTCTTGTACCCTGATGGGGTAATCTTCATTCCGAGTACATTGCATTCAGTGGTGTAGGGATATCGTCTATCCTCCACCCTGACGTCATCAAGTAGTCTCCTGCCTATGGGGACTACTTTGAACTTCTCCTGGTTGGTATGGATTTTCCACCGGGCCTCGTAGGTGTTAAGGTTTTCAATTTCTGCTGCCGCCATTCGAGCTTGCCAAGGTGCATTCCTCCATGGACAAGTGATTATCTGGGTGAAATCATCGGCGAATTGCAAGTTGAGGCAAGTGGGGCTTACAGGGGCTGGGACATCCGCGGTGCAAATAAAGTAGAGAGTGGGGGACAGGCAAACCCCCGCTCCCCCCTGCGGGAGGCCCGCAGTGAGCGGAAACTTTGCTCCGTCCATGCACCCTTAACTGATGTACGCCGCCCTCTTCATGAAATAGTCACAGAGAGTTTTTTCTAAGTTTTCACTTAGGCCCAGTCGTAAGATCTTGCACTGTATTCCCCGTTGCCACACCTTATCAAACGCCTTTGATACATCCCGACAAACAATGACCACGTAACTCTTTTCCCGTTTTGCTTGGGCTAGCTTTTCCGTGATGACGTTAATCGCTATCTCCGTACATCGCTTTCACCTAAACCCGAATTAGTATGGGTAATAGAGTGAGTTTTCCTCCAGGTGAGACACCAGTCTTTTGTTGAGGATCTTCTTGAAGAGCTTCCGGCCAAATTCCAGAAGTGAAATTGGCTGGTAGCTCTCCTTCAACGTTGGGTTCTTTCCGTACTTAGGCAAGATCATCTTTGCCGTTTTATAAGCATCCGGAAAGTACCCCGTATTGAGACAGCCGTTATATATTCTCCTCATTCCTTCGATGACACTGGCTGGTGTCTTTTCAAAGTTAACCTTTGTAAGCCCTGATTGTCCTGGGGCTTTTTGTTGGAATAAGCGAAGCGCGCCCGGTAGTTCTTCTTCTCCTGTAATCTCGGCGTCTCCGTCGCGCTGTCTATCCACCTGGTGGTGAGGGTGCGTCTTGTGTATTTCTTTGTTTAGCTCGTTGATGATGTTGCTTTCGAACTCTAGGTTATAGTCTTCGTTCTCCTCTTCAGTTATACTGAAGATCTTTTCCCAATAACTTCGGAATATTTCTTCAACTTTCTCCTCTTCTGTTTCGATGTTTTCGTCATCTTTTTGTAGCTCGATCTTATGCTTCTTCCCTGTCGATCCTTTGAGAATTCGGATCTTTTCCAGAATTCTTTGGGAGTTGTCTCGTGATCGAGGTTATCGATCGCGTCCTCCCATCTTTTATTTTGTTGTTCGAGGATCAACTGGTTCAATTCCTCTTTGATTTCTTTACTTCTCTGCATCGAGTGAACCGACGCATTCACGATGTTGACTTCATACATTAACTTCAGTTCACGGTATAGTTCCTTCATATATTTGGTCCACTCGTAGGTCGAGATGGTCCTATATATGGATTTAGGGATACAAGCCCTATCTGCGTCGATGAGTTGGTTATTGAGGTCATCGAGTGCCTCGTCAATCTCCTCGAGAATTGCCTCGTCCAGGTTGGGCGGATCGTAGGCCTCGAGAAGGTGCGCGTACCGTGTCCAGTCTTCTCTTTTGTAGTTCTTCCTGACTACTGCTGGCACTTGTATAGGGTTCCTGTTGATGGTGAGTAGGAATCCTATATGGTCACTACATGGTACCTGGACCGGTTCCATGTAGTAATTAAACGGTAGCTGACGATTCGCCAGACAGATGTCTGGCTTTGTGGCACTTCGTTCTCTGACATAGGTGGGGAAGTCGGGTCCTATACGCTGGGCAATATTTCTGTCCAGCAACAGGTCCAGGCTTCTCCCTATACCGTTGTAGGCCCTGTAACCGGATTCTCGGCATCTAGCGTTCAAATCCCCCATTAATATAGTGGGGGCTCTTCTGCCAAATAGACCAGTGAGAGTGTGAATAGGTAACACATCTCTCCTTGGCGGTTGATTTCCGGTAGCAATGACCAACTTTCCTAATTCGAGTTCGACCTCAATCGCGAGGTAGGATTCTTCTAGATTCCGTATCTGCTTGTATTTAATCCCTTTCTTCATTGCAATAGCGGCGCCATCGTACCGCTCTTGTGAATAATTGATGATCAACACATCGTAGTTTCAGATCTGTATTTCTGTTCTACGCGCGTCGATCCCGTGTTCTGAAATCAGTATGATGTCTGCATCAATTTCTCTGAATACATTTCCGTAAAGAATTCTTTTCGTCGTCCAGCCGTTGGTGTTGGTTTCTTCGGATGAGGGGGCTTCAATGATCTCCTCTAATCCAGACTTGCCGTTATTGTTCCTTATAACTGAGTCCTTGAAAGCCTTGGCGCATTCGGGGTCTTCAAGCATGATTCCTGAAGTGAGATTGGTCGCCTTCAGGAGAGCGTTAAGAACTTGGTTATAACAGCCGGGTTTCACTGCAGTTGCCACATTTGCATGGGTTATGCAGATTAAGATCTTCGCACTTAGATCCCCGGTAAAGTTCATTTGTGTGAGTGAAGATAGGGGTTTTACCTCTGCATTCTTCTTTGCGGCGTTTGCATAAGTTACTTCTTTTGTCTTTCTCTCTTCATCTTCTTTTATCCTTATTATTCCGCGGCGCTTGAGGCAGTTAAGGGCAATGGTCCTATGCTCCCCTTTGCAATTTAGGCATCTTTTTGTGGAGCTTTCGCAACTGTCGAACCGGTGCCTTTCTGTGGCGCATTCACTGCACCACAGTTTGTTTCTATCCGGGCACGTCGTTGATGTATGTTCTTTGAGTTTGTAGCATACAAAACACATTTGTATGCTGTTGAACTTCTCCTGCTAGATGTTTTCTCCTGGTATTCTCATGTTAAAAACCTGAATACCATTTTGGGTTGCCTTTCTCGCCATGTCCGTTGTGGAGAATGTTATTTTGAACACATGTGTGTGTTCGGGAAATTTTATGATCTCACGAACTTGGGCCCATGGGTTGCTCCTCGTAATCTCTTCCTTAAGCTCTTCGGGTTTGTGCTCGCCCACCCAGCTCTCCACTTTGCGACAGATGACGTTTCTGTTCGCTGCCATTTGTGGGTGGGTGGGGGAGGTTTGGCTTTTAGTCTGCTGTTCTTCAGGACTCTCGCTCCCTCTTCTGATAGGAGCTGGTCTACATCTTTGGTTTTGGCACACATGGCGATGAATCCCGATGAGACTTCGATAAGTTTCACCAGTGCCACTTTAAGCTCGATGTATAAGGTTTCACATAAGTTCTTCTTGGTGGGAGTCTTCATGCCGGCGATGGTCCTTAGGGGGACCCTCTTATTGAGGGCCTCCATGGTCTTCGTGTTCCTCTCCTGATTCCATCTTTTCTGTAACCAAAGTGTAATTAATATGTTTTGTGAGTGAAAAGAAAGTTGGGGTGTGGTAAAGGAGGTAAAAGATGGTGTAGGTAGGTTTGTGAACGGGTCCAATAAATGGTGAGAAACGCCCCCGTCCATTTTCCTGTTGTTCCTCCACTTGTTTGCTGCCAGAATGATTGGGTGATAGGTGGGATGGGGTGGGTCTCAGGTGGGGACCTCAGAGAGTTGAGCTTGGTGGAGTTGATGCATAGCGGCCGAATCAACGACCGCTAAGTTTTTGCCACCCCCTCATGGGTACATAAGCCATAACTGCATCCAACTACATAGAGACGGGTCTACTTCCCTCTATGATTCTGGCCGGGTCCCACGGGTGATGAGGATTTCTCCTCCGTCCGGGACTCGCAGTTATGCCCAAGTATCGAGACAATTTCTGACTTACGCTTCCGCTGTGGGCTAGGTCTCAAACCAGTTTTCACATAAGCCCTTAATTATGCAAGTCCAAGTGGCCGGCATAGTTAAGACGAAATCAATGAATGGCAGACATCCGAGCGGGTTCGCACGCAGAGCGATGGACGGGAGCAGTGAGGTGCTTAAGCCCTCATCGAATTACGAGGCTTAGACGTAAAAAATGTATCTCTCTTTTCTGAAGGATGAAACTGGGTTCACCGTAAAACTTCCAGAGTAAGCGTTGGTCTATGTAGGCAGTGCTAAAAAATCAGTCACTAAACAAGTGAAAGTGCTGTATCCGTAGGTTCTTAGCAGAGCGCAGTAGTCGGATAATCGGCCGTCAAAATGGATTTTTGACCAGGTATGTGAGAGTATGCAGGTCAGGGGATAGAAAGGGTGTGTAAATAGACAGCGGAAAGTAAGCCAGTGGTGAAAAGAGAAAGAAGTGTGGTAGAGTGCAAAGTGATGCTAGAGCCTGGTGATCAGGCCTATCGCTTTCAAATTTTTATGTTTTGTAGTTCCGTTGTTGTTTATCATTTTGTTTATACATATATACATGTATATATAATATATATAATTTGGCGTTCAAGCCATTTGTCTTTATATTAGCTAATGTATTTGGTTATGCTGTGCGCGTTTGCTGTTGTTTTGGTAAATCGTTAATTATAACTTACTTTGTTTGTTTTAGTGTCTTTGTTTTTTCGTAAATTTGTAGTGTGTGTAGTTTGTGTATTTTGCTTCTTCTTTGTAGTCTTGATTGGTGTGTTTCATCTTCTTATGTAGTCTTCCTTCTTCGGTAGTTTTGACTTAATCGATAGGTTTTGTCGATATCGGGGATTTTTTGTCAAAATCGGTTTGGTTTCTTGGTTTGGTTAATTCGTCTTGGTTTGGGGCAAAAACAACTTATCTTGCGTAGAACGGCACTTCTGCTCTGCCAGCTAAAATCCCAGTGGAGCTTGGAAATCTGGCGCGACATACAGCTCTTCTATTCTGGTCAATCATTTGGACGATTTCATCGTCCAACTCTCGATTGACCTTTTCCAGCATATTCCTTGTCCGTTCTTAGATGACAACGTTAATGGGGGTTAACCACACCTCCTGGTGCAGGTCTTCCTTTGATCTTCTTTCCCTTCTGCGTGTACCTGTAATTAGGTACGCGTATTTGTTCTACACCACTCGTAATCTCCTCTTCTGTGTCTTTGAGACACACGAGAGGGCGGAAGCGGGGTATAGCAACGTCGATCTTACTAGTGCAGTATATATCTTCTTTTTGTTGCTTTGACAAAGATTTCTGAACCTATACAGGGTCTTGACTGCAGCAGTGGCCTTGGCGATTCGTTCTTGGACGTGTTTTATGTACCCGGTTGAGGTGATCTTCATGCCGAGTACATTGCATTCCTTGGTTTAGGGATATCGTCTATCTCCCTCCCTGACGTCATCAAGTAGTCTCCTGCCTATGGGGACTACTTTGAACTTATCCTGGTTGGTGCGGATTTTCCACCGGGCCTCGTAGGTGTTAAGGTTTTCAATTTCTGCTGCTGTCATTCGAGCTTTCCAAGGCGCATTCATCCATGGACAAGGTATTATCTGGGTGAAATCATCGGCGAATTGTAAGTTGAGGCAAGTGGGGTTTACAGGGGCTGGGACATCCGCGGTGTAAATAAAGTAGAGAGTGGGGGACAGGCAAACCCCCGCTCCCCCCTGCGGGAGGCCCGCATTGAGCGGAAACTTTGCTCCGTCCGTGCACCCTAAACTGATGTACGCCGCTCTCTCCATGACATAGTCACAGAGAGTTCTTACTAAGTTTTCACTTAGGCCCAGTCATAAGATCTTGTACTGCATTCCCCGTTGCCACACCTTATCGAACGCCTTTGATACATTCCGACAAACAATGACCACGTAACTCTTTTCCCGTTTTACATGGGCTAGCTTTTCCGTGAAGACGTTAATCGCCATCTCCGAACTTCGCTTACTTCTAAACCCAAATTGGTGTGGGTTATAGAGCTAGTTTTCCTCCAGGTGAGACACCAGTTTCTTGTTGAGGATCTTCTCGAAGAGCTTCCCACCAAATTCAAGAAGTGAAATTGGCCGGTAGCTCTCCTTCAACTTTGGGTTCTTTCCGTGCTTAGGCAAGAAAATCATCTTCGCCGTTTTATAAGCGTCCGGAAAGTATCCTGTATTGAGACAGGCGTTAAATATTCTTCTCATTCCTTCAATGACACAGGCTGGTGCCTTTTCAAAGTTAAGCTTTTTAAGCCCCGATTGTCCTGGGGCTTTTTGTTGGAATGAGCGAAGCGCGCCGAGTAGTTCTTCTACTTTAATCTTGGCGTCTCCGTCGAGCTGTCTCACCACCTGGTGATGAGGGTCGCAACGCGACCAAATGGGGGGAAAAGAAGACCAAATGACGAGAAAAAGCCTGAGAGATGCTCTCTACACCAGGCCAAAACTCAACATTTTTTTATCTTTATATACCTACCACACATTTTCATTCTTTTACATCAAATTCAAATTCAATTGATATTCCAAAAGTGAAAATAAGTATGATGATTAAATGTATCTCAATCCTGATTGGTTGAATTTTGTAGTATTATGAGTAGATGAAATGACCATTTATATAAGTGTACTTTTGTGGAAAAGGGTCAGTACAGAAAGAGTTATGATTATTATTCAGGAATAAAAGTTGTCATTACTCTTCACTATTTCGAGGCTTATTCTAGCAATTTACCAACGAATAAAGAATCCAGCTACATATCTTTTTTCCTTTATCCTAAAGAAGCTCGCTGCTCACATAACCCAGCCTACGAAACTACAAGAGAGAATTCGTTACCGAGACCCTATAGGAACATAGAGAATAGAAATCATTATTTAGAAATGAGAAGAAAAGTTAAAGCTGAAACCAAAAGAGCCAAACGAAATGGGGAGATAAGAGTAGCTCTAAATTGTAAAAAGAAAATCCAAGGGAGTTTTTACTTTTAGTAAATGGTAGAAAACCTATGAAAAACAGCATTAGCCCTATAGAAGACAAATATGATATCTTACAATTTAACGATATTCTAGCAAACACTTTAAATCAATACCTTGCATCAGTGTTTTCAAAAAAGTATGATTAATAATAACATACCAACTATTATAAATGCTGGCAATAAACCACTTGAATTGGTCAGATGCACTGTCAATTTCATAAGAAAGTTTACTGAGAAAATGAATAAATACCAATCTCAGGGACTAGATAATATATCTCCAAGAATTCTAAAAGAAATATAAAATCAAGTGGCTGAACACCTAACGCAGATCTTTATTTTATATTTAGAAAGTGGAATTGTTCCTCAAGATTGGAAATTGGCAAATGTAACGCCAATATTTAGAAATGGATGCAAAGAACTAGCTAGTAATTATCGCCTGATAAGTTTAACTTCAATAGTTGGAAAACTGCTCGAAACCTTTATTGCTGAGAAACTAGTTGAGCATTTAGAAACATTAAATTATTAAATGAGTCCCAACATGTCTTTAAGAGACACAGGTCATGCCGTAAAAATTTATTAGATTTTTTCCAATATATTAATACCAAGTATGAAAATAAAAGATCAGTTGATATTTTGTATTTAGATTTTCAAAAAGCATTTGATAAAGTACCGCATAAGAAGCTGATGTCTAAAGTAAGAGCCTTAGGAATAGAGAGAGAATAGCAAAATGGATTGAAAATTGGCTCACTGATCGTAAGCAGAGAGTAGTCATCAACGGACAAGCGTGAGAATGGACTCCTGTGAGAAGTAGTGTTCCTCAGGTTTCTGTCCTTGGACCTTTGCTTTTCATTATGTATGTTAATGATGTAGATCAGTGATTCCAAACGTGGGCTTTGTTGAGGTACAAGGGGTCGCTGTAATATGTTGCTTCGCTTATGGGGCGTTGAATGCACACTGGAGGCGTTCAACATTTATGCAGTGTTAACCATATCAAGTTTAAGTATGTAGAAGTCTGAATACCGCGTACATAAGTGTACGCAGAAATACTCGGACACAAGCTACGTGTCTCTCCCGTATTTTTCAAATGCACCAGCCTCGAATTCTCTACCGCCCCTTTTCGCACCATCATAAACTGCGAGGTTGCTCGAAGGCGTGACAGAAATATCGTCAGCCCAAAGATGAAAAAAAGGTATTTCGCGCGACGATATAGATTTTACGAGAATTCGATTCGCTCTCTCGATTTTTGCTCGTGGGGGGAAATAAAAGGAAGACTTCTCCCTGGAATCAGGCAGAAGCCCTTCGACCTACGTCAAGTTTGTGTGAAACTCGATCCACATAAGAAACCGTTCGCCCGCTGCAAGGAAGGAACTTCTCGGGGAATTGGTTGTTGCCATCACAGTACTTGTAGGTGCCAAACTTCTCGCAGCCCCCCTTCCCTCTTCAGAGTCTGGGGTTACACAGGACCTCCTTCTGCGGATTACCCTAGACGTAGCTAGGTAATCGGTTTTGGCTACCCACTCCAGGAGCCGAATAATCGGACAGGTACTTCAAGGAAGAGTCCGATTGAGTCACCGCTTGGCTCACGTTCGTGCTCCAGCATAGGATCAGTATATCACCGGTCTGGGATTACCCTCTCATTCGGTAACCCCGGACAGCTGGACTAGGTGCGATCATCGTCACCAGAAGAAGATCCCCCCCCCCTCCCCCGTCAAAAATACTTACGAACTCAAAGGTATCGTTAATTGAATTATCCCTTCCCCTAACTTCACCAGTTTATTTGTGTATCTAGAATTCTCATCCTGGGCCCATACGCTCTAATAATAGAAATGCTTACTTAATTCAGTGTTTAACTCAATAATAATATTCCCTTCGTTCTGTCTGGTGTCATTAAGACGCAAACATCCCAGTGAGTAATCTGCAAGTAATCCCCACGACATTTTGTAGACCTATTTATTCAGTGCAAGATTAATCCTATTCATATTTATATACGCTGTGTTTATTTCAAATTCATGTACATTAAAGATTATTTTTGTTTATGTGTGTTTAACTAATTTGGACGATCCCTTGGCAATTATTAAGCAATCCACTCGGCTTAAAACTCATTATTCCCGGACCCACCCATGGTTGGCTTATACTGAGTGGAGGACACACTCAGGGGATCATCGTCTTAGTTTTGATCAAAAGGGTACGCACCATGGTTATTCTTATTCACCGGAAGTGGCTAAGGTAGGTGTATTTGATATGCTTCACCTCCGCTTCACCTCAGTGCGGTAATAAAATATATGCCCAGGAAGTGGGAATGGGATTACCCACACTAAAACCTCGACAAAGTATTATTCAATTATTATAGCATACCTACTTGTTGGACCTGTAGAAATCTGTAAAAATACTGCAATTCTATGGAAAGCAAAAAATCTGCAGAATTGCAGAAATTTTCTAGAATTCTACAGAAAATTCTACTGGATGCTAGTGATGTGTGTTAGTGTGCTTGTTTTCTCGCTCAGTTTCTGTTACACCACAGGGTTGCCAAATTAGCAATCTAGTATTCATATTTGGTGAAAATGATTACCTTTTAATTCTGTAGCCATGAAAACATTAATGTAGATTCCTATGTAAGTGCAATTATAAATTTTACTGTTATACAGATTTAAAATTCAATGCATTATTTGCATAGCTTAATAATGTAAACGCATTGTATTAACATTATTGTACGACTAGTTGATACTTCTTCACGCGGCATTTGGTTTGCGGTGACGTGTTTGATGCAAACTGTTACTAAAAAGGTTTGTTTAATGACGTTTTAATAATCCTCTGATAGCTGACTTATAGTTTTCTATAACTTTTTCGATAATGACAAACATGCTTGAGGTTCGATCTATACTTGTATAAAATAAGTACACAAAACTTCCACTCGTTATTGTTGCTTTAAACTTGATCCGTTTTGTACTTGTATAAAACATGTACGTAACAGCCACACTCTCTTGGGTCCATGGCTCTTTTGGATTGCTGTTAGTTTACGGGTAAGTTCTGTGTTGGTAAGTATTATTCATTTGCGTGATATTAGTTATTTAGTGTTTTTTGGCAATAGTTTTCACATAGGCTTTGATGTTGTAATCTTTTTCATAACATTTACCCATATTGTGACAAATGCAAGTAGTAGGAATGGTGATTTTTTAGAAATTTAATAACCATTTACAAACTTAATCATCGTCTTGCACACACATATTTTTGCTGTTTTTCCCTTTTCCAGTTTTATGGTTGCTGTGTCCGATTATTTCAGTTGTGAGTTAGGCGTGTTCGCTGTAATCATTATTGGTAGTGAAATTCTGTGTTTGTCATTTATTAATCTATTTGAATTATAGTGACCGTGCTTAACTACCCATAATCATGTCTGAAAACTCCTCAAAACGAAAGTGCAGACATTATAGTGTTGAATATTTGAAGTTTGGATTTATTAGTTCTCCTAATAACAACCAACTGCCAATGTGCCTTCTCTGTGAGGAAGTGTTCTCTAACTAGACCATGAAACCATCTCGACTTTCTGATCACTTAAAGAAGATTCATCCTGATAAAGAAAAAGAGAATTTTTTGTCCTATTTTCAAACTTTACGAGACAAATTTAACAACAGAAAAACCATTGACTCCTTTATAATAAAACGATCCCAAAAATGCGACGATGGACTTGTTTGTTCATTTAATATCTTAAAAATGATTGTCAGGTCTGGGAAGCTTCATATATTTGGAGAAGAACTGATTTTGCCAGCTATAAAGGAAGTCTTGCGTACAGTAGTACATCATCCTTCACCAAGCACAATTGCCAAAGTGATTCCACTTAGTAATAATAATGTTAAAAGAAGAGTTGACGAAATGGCCGAAGACATTGAAGAAATCCTATGTGACACACTTAAAGTTCAGCAATTTGGTTTACAATTGGATTAGTCTACACTGCCAGGCAATGAAACACTACTTTTGGATTTGTTCGCTTTATTAAAGATAACAAAATTGAGCAAGAGCTATTCTTTGCAAAGGAACTTGAAACAAACAATAAAGGTGAAACTACTGTAACTAACGTTAATTCTCACTTCTTTTTTTTACAAAATCGCTTCTAGGATTTGTGGCGGAAGGCTGACGTCATCAATGAATGAATAATGAATTTTTTATTTTTTTTATTCCATTTAATATCACTTTAATCACTATATATATTTTTTTCAGCCATCTTTTTTTTTGCACTTTTGGACTATTTTTATAGATTTTAAAATACTTAGGTAGATCTTTTAGTCGAACTAGTTTTTGAGGATGAGAGACGATCCTTTATACGGGAGTTTCAGTATTAATATGGATTCCTTGCGTTCAACTTGATCTAAAAATAGTCTCAAACTTTCCCGGTTCTTTTGCCATCGAGAAAAATTAATAAAATTTTTAGCCGATCATAAATTAATTAAAGTTCAAATTAATTGTGAAGAGTGCGGTCAAGCGCTAGTGATCCAGATATTTTTTCTTTTAAATGTGCTAAAACAAAACGTGATTTTGAGACTGGCGAGAGCAATCACCATTATTTCAAACGTTCGGCTCCAAATGGGAATTTTAAAAACAAAACGGGATTTTGAGACTGGCGAGATCAATCACCATTATTTCAAACGTTCGGCTCCAAATGGGAATTTTAAAAACAAAACGTGATTTTGAGACTGGCGAGAGCAATCACCATTATTTCAAACGTTCGGCTCTAAATGGGAATTTAAAAAAAAAAAAACTCACAATAAAGTAAGTGAACAGCACTTTCCTTTTTTTTTCATTTAAAAAAGTTCGGGTTTAATTTCTGCGATTTTTTAAATGAATCCGAACATGGCGCCTTGTAGATTGGAACTAGGATTCAAACGCGCATGAATATGCAAGTTTGAACGAAGCAAACTTCGTCCCAATAGATTTCGGCTGAAAAACATAAACATTGGCAGCTAAAAAATTTTAAAGTAGGCGATGCAGTTCAATTGCAGTTGAACAGTTTTCAAAGAAAAAGATATCCCAATAAGCAATATTATTGCCTGCGTGACTGACGGAGCTCCAGCATTAACAAGACGATATAATGGTTTCTTGCATTTTTGAAAAAAAGTTGCGCCCGATGTTTTTACAATACATTGCGTAATTCATCGGCAACATCTGGTTGCCAGGAACCAATGTTCCCTCAGTTAACTGCCTAACAATGTCATCCTTCGAAAAATTCAAGAGTCAGGGTGAAATGTTAGGTCTTTCAGGCAAAGACCTGTTTATAGATATTTTATACGTAATTTCAATTTGTAACCTTTAATTTTTGAATTCCAATAGAACTACCTTTATGTTTGAACAACTCGATCACTTCAATAATATCGATCCAGACATAAACCATTTTGATGAATTATATCCAAATTTTAAAGAAAATAACGTAAGAAACCAATACTACGATTGTGAAAAATTTAACACTACATTTTCATTTGAAAAAACAGACCTGTCCATTTTAAATCTTAACATTTGATCTTTGCACTCAAACATTGATGAATTTTCAATATTTTTGTCAACACTTAATTATAAATTTTTCGTTTTGGCCTTCACCGAGAGCTGGCTTACAAATAATAATATACACCTTATCAGTGTCACAAACTATAGCTCTTTTCATTCACTACGCGACGTAAACAAGATAGGGGGAGGTATAAGCGTGTATATATCTGACAGACTCAATACTAAAAAAGTTGACGAAATTAGTATTTCCTATAACTATATTGAAACTTTATTTATCGAAGTAAAATCAAATGGTAAAACAATAATCATTGGAACCGTATATAGACCTCCTTCTGGTGACCCCAAAATGTTTATAGATAAGATTACTGAATTAATCAATTACTTCAATGTTACAAACTATGACGACATAATAATTACAGGAGATTTTAACTTTGATCTATTAAACTTTGAAAACCACGCATCAATTCACTCCTTCCTCAATACTTTTTATTCTCATTCCTTACTTCCAATTATAACAAAACCGACAAGAATGACCCAAAACTCAGCAACACTAATTGACAATATTTTCAGAGTTCACCTCGAAAATTACTCTTCCGGTATTCTCCTTTGTGACATATCGGACCATCTTCCTATATTCATGATCCAAAAGTCTTTTTTCAACTCGAACAATATTCATCAAAACCGTACAATAACCTACCGCATAATTAACGAAAATACCCTATCAAACTTCTATAACTATGTTCTAAATCAGAATCTATATGAAATTTCCTATATAAATGACATTGATTCTGCTACCGAAGAGTTAATTTCAAGGCTAGATGATGCTTTTAAACTTAATTGTCCTCTAAAATCTAAAACCATATCATATAAACACAAAACAAAACCTTGGATAACAAACGCAATTATAAATAACATCAAAAAACGTCAAAAATACTTTTCTCTTTATAAGCTTAGTCAAATTCCGGAACACACATATAAAAATTTTCGGAATCAAGTTACTAACCAAATTAAAATAGCCAAGAAAAATTATTACTATGAACGATTTAATCAAACGAAAAACAATATAAAACAAACTTGGAAATTAATCAATTCTGTGATAAAACCTGAAATTACTAAAGGAACAAACCAAATTAAACAAATTATCATTGACGGTAAACCAGTTGATGACAATAAGAAAAAAGCGAATGAATTCAATAAATTTTTTGTCAACGTAGGTAAAAAAATCTCAGACTCCTGCAAAATAGTCGATAAATCTTTTCTTTCGTATTTTAATGAGATTACTGTACCAAATTCCTTGTTCTTTTCTCCTGTAAGCGTAGCCGATATAAAAAAAAAATCATTAGTTCACTAAAAAATAAAAAATCAGGTATTAATTCAATCTCCACTAAAATTTTAAAATACATCTCTGATATAGTTGCTCCAATTTTAGCATCAATAAGTTAATAAATCATTTACGTAGGGTATATTCCCAAGTGTATTAAAAGTTGCTCGGGTAACACCGTTACCAAAGGCCGGAGACCTCACAAACGTCAGCAATTACCGCCCTATTTCATGTCCTACAATGTTCAGTAAAATATTTGAAAAAATAGCATTCAATAAACTTTATAAATTTCTGGAATCTAATTCACTGTTGTATAAACACCAATATGGTTTTAGACGTCAGAAATCAACGATTCACGCGATAATTAACCACCTTCAATATTTATATGATAACATTGAAAAGGGCCACATTGTATTCTCAATTTTTCTCGATTTTAAAAAAGCTTTCGATTTTGTCAACCATAATATTCTACTGTCAAAATTAGCTATGTACGGAATTAGAGGCAACTGTCAAAATTGGTTCAAATCATATTCAACTGAAAGAAAGCAACTTGTCTCCGTCAATGGTCATGGCTCATCCTATCTTAATATTACAACTGGGGTCCCACAAGGCTCCGTGCTAGGACCACTGTTATTTTTAATCTATATTAATGATATTGTTAAATCATCTTCTCTGTTTAAATTTATATTATTCGCGGATGATAGTGCCTTATCAACTCCCTTGCCATATGACAAACCGAGCAACATTGCATCTACAATAAATAAAGAACTCTAAAATGTCTTCAGGTGCCTTAATGTTAATAAACTATCAATAAATGTAGATAAAACCAAATATATTCTTTTCTCTTACAAAAAATCTATTGAATTGCCCCATATTAAAATGGGCGACGGAATAATCTATGAAACTACTCATATCAAATTCTTAGGCATCTTTATTGAAAAAAATCTGAGTTTTAAACAACATATTACGCATATCTCAACAAAACTATCAAAATCGATTGGAATATTATATAAATTAAATAAGTTTCTTCCTAAATCTATTCTCCACTCTTTATATATGACAATGGTGCATCCTTACTTGACATATGGCATAGAGAGTTGGTATGGAAAATATCAAAATTATCTCAATAAATTAGTCATATTACAGAAAAAAAGCAATTCGAGCCATCCATCAACTTGACTACAAAGAGCACACTAATCGATATTTTAAAGAATCCAGAATTCTAAAATTAAATGATCTCTTTGTTTTTCAAACATCCTTATTCCTTTACAAAACAATAAAGTGTTCCTACAATAACTATATATTTAATATGTTACAAACAGCTGATAATACCCATAATCACCAGACCCGCAATAGAACAAAATTTATTTCACCCTTGTATTCAAAATCAAAATCACAATGTAGCTTTCTGTACAAATCTATCAAAATATGGAATGGCTTGGACGACAATATCAAATCCCAAACCAATTTAGCTCAATTCAAAAAAGCTCTTAAAAACAATATAATTTCGGCTTACTAAATTTCTATTCAGTTTTTGTTATTGTGTATTTATTTGTTACCGTACACTATTATACTGCGAACTATTACTTTGATTTATACATTATAAATATGTTATTATTTATATCAGACTGTTGACTATGTTAACTACAGATCTTTTGAAATAATCGCTGGAAATAAAATAGTTTTTTAATTTATCTCTAAATTTAAATAATATAATTATTCCTTATTTGCAATCTTTACAATGGTTAGGTTCTCAAATGTATACTAAGTTGTTTATATTTTTATAAACATTAAGGGATTTTATTCTTGATAATTTTATGCTTAGTCACTGACTTATTTTGGGCCCATAACTAATCTTTGTATGTATATACATATATACGAGTATGTATTAGTACTTATTGTAACTTGTCATTAAGATTTAAAATGTAATATGTTTATACTGTACATTGGATTAATATGGAATAAAAAATAAATAAATAAAATAAATAAACGAGCAGAGAGAAAGGAAGTGGAGATGGAGAAGAACAAAATGGAGATGGAGGAGAACAAACTGAAAATGGAGATGGAGAAGAACAAAATGGAGATGGAGAAGAACAAAATGGAGATGGAGGAGAACAAACTGAAAATGGAGATGGAAGAGGAACTAAGAAAAACGGAGATTGAGAACAAACTGAAGATGGAGATGGAGAAAAACAAAATGGAGATGGAGAAGAACAAAATTGAGATGGAAGAACGTGAGCAAATTAGGCAGCATGAGCTGGAAATGAGGCGAAATCAAATGGATTCTCAGTCCATCGGTTCCCGGGCTGAAATTCCCCAAACTCCTTCAGTCCATCTTCCCGCTTTTAATGATGGAGAGGACTTTAGGTCATTTTTGACCCATTTTGAGAGAATCTTTCAGATCAATAGATGGGATCTCGAAAATGATGGCGTCGCTCGCTTACTTCTCGTCCTAAATGCCCAGTTAAGGGATATCTTCGTCTCCCTTATTCAGGTAGCAACTTTGGACTATTGCACGTTAAAGTCCGAATTGTTAGCCGCTGTTCATATGAATTGCGAATTCTACCGCTCCCGATTCCGCCAGGAAAGGATCCGCCCTGGCCAAACATTTCGACAACACGGGTACATCCTCCAAAGAAACCTTCAGTGTTGGCTGGATGCGTGCAAGATTCCCCAGGTCTACGAGTCCCTTCTGGACTTCTTCCTTAGGGATCAGCTTTTAGCTGCCGTGGCTCCCGAAATTCGGGCCTTCATTAAGGATAAACGTTGTGCCACTTTCAAGGAGTGCTTGGAAGAGGACGATGTTTACGCGGGTAGTCACAATTTATATCCTAAGGATGTTAAAAAGGCTCCCCAATCGCCCCCCAAAACTAAATTTTATGGTCCTAAGACCCCTCCTAAATTGGTTCCAAGATTTACTAAAGTTTCTACTCCCTCGAAGCCAAGAAACTTCCATCCATCTGAACACCGAGACTTTAAGCCCCTCGTTTCTTCTCCCCCTGTTGGGCCGTACAAAAAGAACCCGATCGTCTGCTACACCTGCGGAGTTTCCGGCCTTTTCCGCACGAACTGTGCTCAAAACTTCCGATTCGCAAACTCTCAGTCCCACCAAGTGCACCAAATCTGGGCCGCCCCTGATCCTCCCTCGCCAGCCAAAGACCCGGTCCATCAGGTAAACTTTCTCTTTAATGAAAACAACCCTGGTGGATTCAAGTTCGAGAACAGAACTGTGAACGGTCGCCGAGTATCCACCCTCGTCCGTGACACCGGGTGCACCTGCATCATAGTGTCTGAGGACCTACTCCGCCCCTGTTGGCCCCGAACACAAGAAATTTGCGGTGGTCCATGACTACCTTGGCCGGGCCAGTCGTTTCCCAGTAATTCGTTGTCCCATCGAGTGTGACTATATGTCCGGTTAGGCTGAAGTGGTAGCGGCCCTAATCTAGTTCTGCTCCGTTTTGATCGGTCAGAACCCCGTAATCCATGACCATCTCGTGGCTCAGCCCGTGATTACCCGGACACAGGCAGCCCTGGAATCTCATGCACCCGTTCTCCTGAAAACCCCTATCGACTCGGAGTTCCAAGCCCTACGGAGCGACAAGTTTTCCCGCACCCAGAAGGAGTGCGCAACTCTCCTTCCCCTTTGGGAGAAAACTAAAACCCTCGAGCGTGAGTCAACCCGAGGTAACAAACGAGTGTCGTATCTCGTGAAGAAGGACTTATTGAGAGGTATAAGACCTACTTTGACCTTAAGTCACGAGAACGAAAATTCAAGCCTGGTGCAGAGGTGCTGGTACTACTTCCCACGGAAAGCAACAAACTCCTTAGCTAGTGGAAGGGACCCTGCCCCGTCCTCGAGGCTAGAGGACCCGTGGGTTACCTCATCCGTACTCCGGCGGGAGTGAAGGTTTTCCACGTGAATTATATATATTATCTCATTAATGTTCTTAATTATGATTTTTTGGGGGGGTCCACTAAGTTTAGTCATTAGTCCCATATTCATGCCTCCATTTAATTGTATCCTTTTTTTTTGTCCCACTGAAATGTCACCAATGTTCTCCTGTGATTTTTTTTTTTTGTTTAAAATTGTACTAGTTAAATTGTCTCTAGAATTGACCCGTTTGAGGCTTATGTCCGTAAATTTCCCACTTAACTCAGATTAACGTTTTTTTTGTGTGTGTACACCTGTCGTAGCAGGTCAGAATTTTCCCTAGACCCTTGATAATTCTAGTTCGACGGGTGGGATGATCCTTTCCTACGCAACTGCTCTGTAAAGCATCATCTTTCGGATGGGAGATGTGTGGGAGAGTTTCACGTGGAATTTCTTTTTCATCACGGAAGTGAAGTCCATGCGCTGGAGAAGATTCTAGAATTTGGTTAGGCTTAAATTGGCAAGCCTCCGCCCCTTCCATTTACAAGCGGTAACCTCAAACGGCGTCAACCACGGACGACCTTTACGCACTCTAGAATCACCTCGGCGTGAAGAGTCCATGCCATTCGAGAGTAGCGCTGTTTCCCCACCCCCGCGGGGGGAGCCTCGGATATATATATATATATATATATATATATATATATATATATATATATATATATATATAGCGCTCGTCTTCCATGTAGGAGACACAGAGTTGAGGAGTCTCACCCGGACCAAAGAAGATTCCTCTAGTTCCAAGTCAGGTGCTAACAACAAAGCAAAGTGACGGCTGAACTTTTTGTGTGTTGGAATTAGCCCCAGCCAGTGAGGTAATTCCATTTGACGATCGCTACCGAGCGATTTTTCCGACTCCACTCATCAACTCCCGTCAAAGCCCTCCTCGTTCGCTCCTCGTTTTCGGGTGGCCGAAATACTCTCCCCTGAAGCGGACGTTACCGCTCCCCCCCCCTATCCATTGGAGAACCGTCATCACGTTAACTTCCCACTCAGAAGCTCCAAGTGCCCTTGCCTCACGTTTATTGCCTGGTGAAAAAATCCGTGAAGCCTTAGCCTGACGTCTCACCCGGAATCCTCCGTAAGCCACACCCTCTCCCCCTTCAGCAACCCAATTGAGTTAATCTCCTCCATTTGAATAGTCTCCTTCTGTAATACATTATTTTTTAACTTCAGAGTCTGGTGCATAACTTTGCAATTCCACCCTCCTTACCGATGTAATTTTGCCCATTAATTCTCTTATTTCATGTAAATAAAATTATATTTTTGTACATGGCTCTTTAAATAACCTTGAGCTTTGCCATTGCCAATATTTTGCCTGACCTCGTTGCAGAAATACTAGCTTGGTTGATGCCCAGTCTTCTGCAAAAGAAATGTGCGATGACATGAATGTGATTGCTGCCCTAGAGCAGAAGAGACTCAGAACTACCAAAAGGCAGTTTTCATACGAGGCTCCCGAAGAGAAGCTCAATGAATCACTGAAGAGAATGATGGTAGTTTCTTTTTTCAATATAGTTGTTGATGTGTGCCTTTCATCACTAAGAGAGAGAGAGAGAGACAGAGAGAGAGAGAGAGAGAGACAGAGAGAGACAGAGAGAGAGAGAGAGAGAGAGAGAGAGAGAGAGAGAGAGAGAGAGAGAGAGAGCAGAAATGATGAGTGATATTGCCAATAAATTTAGTGTTCTTATAAACTTTCCTTATCTGCCACCTGCTTAGCTTGGCGAACAACCGAAAGACCTGACCAAAACCCTGATCTTTGAAGATAAATCGGACTTAGTAGTGGAAAAAATTGATTATGGATATGCAATCTTTTTCAACTTGGACCAAATGCAGGAGTTTTTTCTGAGGAGAAAAATCTAAAGGAAGTATATTCCTAATACATGGATAGCACTGATAATCGCTGTCATCACTCCAGTGACTGTGACATCTGCTAAGAGTCTTCTCGAAATTCAAGCTGATTAAAACATATTTGAGCTCTACAATGTCTCAGGAACGCTTCAATGGACTGACATTAATAATTATTAATCAGGAAGTATCTAAACCGATTTCATTAAAAGCTCAGAAGTGTGAAGTTTTAAAGAACATTGGAGATGTTAGTGCTATTTATAGTCTGCGATTGCTTTGTTTGCACATTGTGTTCATTGGTTTAAACAGTTTTGTCACCCAATAAAATAACTGAACAGGAAAGTATAAAATTTTCTTGCTCTGAAACTTTTATATTTGATTTTTACTTTGGATTGCACTGTTTTACATTGTTTTGGGGATTTTGTTACTTTTTTACGAACTCTTGAAGCGAAGTGCTCAACGCCGTGCTGGTGTACCGCTGCACCCGGATCTTGAGTCTCCTTTCACGAGACTGATCTGGTCCGGTATTGAGTTTGCGGTGGCTCTGCAGACAGCTGTGTAGCCCATCACCGGTGGTTCGCCAGGTAGACTTTCAAGGAATTTGTCTAGCCTCCTTTTGAACTTGTCCACCGGGCAGCCTGTGATTCCCTTCACCTCTATTGGGAGCGAGTTGAATATCTGGGGCCCGCTGTGGCTCAGACTGGCTGGCAGTAGGGTCTTAATCTGTACAGGTGCAGTTGTGGGCCGGGCACTCTGGAGCACGTGCAGCCTGTACGGTCGTTGGATCTTGGTTTGAGTTCGTATGTGGGGTTAGGCACCAAGTTCTCCAGAACTTTCCACACATATATGGCACGGTACCTGTCTCCCCTCCTCTATATTTCTGGTGAAGGTCCTCTGAACAGACTCTAGGTCTTGTATGTTTCCCTTTTTGTGGGGGGGGGGGGGCACAGCTGACTACAATAGTTTAGAATCGGCTGTATTAGGGCCTTCCATAGTGTCAACATGACATCCCGCTTCCTCGTGCTGAAGGCGCGGAGGATCCACCTTGCGATTTGTTTAGCTCTGCTGACTGTTGTGGCCATATGATGGCGGAAGGTAACATCGTCGCTGAAGAACACTCCAAGGCATTTGGCATGGGCTGAGAGATGATGGTTTGGCCTCCTCCAGTATGCAGGCTAGTAGCGTCCTTTAGGTCCTGTCTCTAAAGGCAGTGGGAGGCTTTGAGTTGCAGTTCAATGTTCTTGATCTTGGTGGAGAGGCTTTGTCTTACTTCTACGTTTCCTGTTGTAGTGAGAAGTTTATTGAGATGGGTCCTTTTTTCTCATTAGAGTTCTCCTATCCCTGGGAATGTGGGATTTCCTCGTGAACTTGCTTTTGGGGGGTATATGTTGAAGGTAGACTGACTGCATGGTGTCGATCAATTTGTTGTACATGTCATTTACTTCTTTGTTGTACAACAGAGAGTCCCAGTCGATTTGCTCTGTTTGTGTAGGAAGTATTAATGGTGATCAGGCCATGGTGAGAAAAAATTGTTTTCTCTACTCTATATTCTACCACCACACTATTATATTATTCTTAATATAATTATTAAAGTGGTTTGTATTTTTCTACAGGTTGTTGTGTTGCATTTAAAATAAATAATAAATCTGTATATGCTCGGGGTCAGGGGGGGTACAAAGTACATTTTCGCCTTAGGCACCAAATAACCTAGAGCCGGCCCTGTGAAACTCACAGGGCTGGAGTTACCTATACGCCAATTACGTCATGGCGTAGGGCTCCGACCACTGAGAGACCCACAAAATATGCTAGACCAGACCCATAATGGGCTGTAGCCTTAGGATTGTCAAGTTGCATATTACTAGCATTATAATTTTTTTTTTTAATGCTGGTGAAACTATAACTTCTACTATAACTCTACTCCTATCACTCTAAACTATAATATATCATTTCATACCTTTTTCTCTCGGAAAGCCGGTCCCGAGGTAAGACTGATGGGGCCCAAGGTCCCGTCCAGTGGTCACCCCAGCAAGAAGAAATATTTATTGTGTTCCAGTCAACACCTGGGATTTGTATCTAAGAAGTTTTAAAATCTTTGTACTTTTGAGGATTTCCAAATGAATATTTGTTTTATTAAATTATTGTTATTTGTTTACTTGTTTAATGGGTAACACCTCATAACTTCGTAAGTATTGCACCCTCCTTTATTTGTATTTATTTATTGATTTTACCCCGGTGAAAGGTTTTATTAATTATAGCCTAGGAAAGTGAGGAAACCTAAACCAGACCCCCCCACCCCATAGCCTAACCTAACTAGGCTAACATATAACCTAACCCAAGTACCAATCTAACCTAACTTAACTAAGTTAGCTGGTTAGGGTTAGGTTAGGTTCGTTAGATTAAGTTAAGCTGAATTGGGTTAGGTTAGTTAGGGTCAGCTAGGGCTGGGGTTGTCTAGCTTTCTTCAACATTTAATTTACTTAGACTAATTAAAAGTTTGGTTAGGTAAAAACAAGGAAATTTGTTAATTTTAAAAGAGGGGACTATAAGTCATCAATTTTTGTACAGTCACGCTACTAAGTGTTGTCCAAAACTATCCAGAACACTAAGGAACAGAGTTAAATATTAAAGTATTTTATACAAATAGCAAAAGTATTAGAAATAAAAAATAGAACTCTTATTTTATATAACAGTGGAGAGTTTAGATATTATTTGTATTACTGATACTTGAGTGAGTGAGTTTAATAAGGATAATATTAAGGAGTTTGAAATTAATGACTGTAGTAACTGTGGCAAGATAGTGAAATTCTATGAAAACAGTGCAGCACACAGACTCTCTGTTCAGTCCTGTTTCTAACGACCCAAAGAGAAAGAATGTATCGATGCAAAGCTCAGGAACCAGCTGAAAGCAGTACTCCGCAGGGCCATTGAAGTCACAAAGTTCTTGGCTCAACGTGGACTACCATTCTATGGAGATGAAGAAGTGTTTGGATCCTCTAGAAATGGAAATTACATGGGAATTTTGGAATTGATTGCAAATTTTAATCCTTTGCTTGCAGAACATTTTTATCGTTAGGGTAACAAAGGAAGTGGGACAACGAGTTATCTTTCTTCAAGAATTTGTAATGAACTTATTGAACAAATGAGTGAAGAGGTATTGTCAATTATATATGTGATGAAGTTCAGGATTGTAAATAGTTTTCCATATGTGTCGATTCAACACCTGATCTCAGCCATATTGATCAACTGGCATTCATTTACGATACACCAATAAGAGTGGATGTATGTACATATTGAAGAGAGATTCTTAAAGTTTCTTCCCATTCTCAGCCATTCAGGTGAAAGACTTCAACAGATGTACTGAAAACTCTCGATGAAATGACTCTTTCCCTTGATGACTGCAAATGTCTTAAGTTATGATAACGCTGCAAATATGTCGGGGAAATATGCTGGTTTACAAGCAAGAATTAAGGAAATAAATCCATTAGCAAATTACATTCCATGTACAGCTCATTCTTTAAATCTAGTTGGGATTGCCAGTGTCAAATGTTGTCTGGATGTTTGCAATTTCTTTAGGCTTGTACAGGAATTATATGCATATTCAGTTGGATCAACAAAGCACTGGAATTTACTAACAAAGGGATTGTCACCTTATGAAAATGGTAGAATTCTAATCCTAAAAAAATTATCATCCACACCACGGGCAGATCTAAGGGGAGGAGGGGCCCATGACAAGGGGGAAATTCCGCACAGTGTGACTGGTTTGCATTGCTTTTCGAGTTGGCACTTCGTGTCTTGAGTCACAACGGACACACAACGCGTGCCCTTGACTCGCTGACCAGTTGGATCCTGCATCCTGACTAACACGTGGCCCTTCCGCTCTTTGTCAGCTGGCCTGAGCTGGGCATGTGCTCGCTGGCATCTTTTACTTTCGGAACTAATTCCATCATCTTCTCTTTCTCTCTCCTCGCAACTACACCAGCGTCATCTCCCCGTCATCCTCTTTCTGAAACACAGCAGTGCAACGTAAGTGATTTTCACAAGGCGTGTACCGTGAAGTGAGCCGGTGATATGAAGATCACCTCGTTCTTCAAGACCAAAGTGGCCAAGACGAGTTGTGATTGCGAGCATGATGTCAATGAGCTGGAGCCACAGCCAAGCACTTCGACATCGACAGCCTGTAGATCCGAAAGCGAAGCCGAATCTCACCATAAGGAGCAGGAGGGCAAGGAATTTGCTTCTCTTTTTTCGCATGGCACACTGACACTCCCCGCAGCTCCAGTGGACTTTGTTGCTAACTTCATTGGGAACATGGTTGCCAAAGACTCCGAGAGTGTGGCCTTAATCAACCAGACTGCCCCGTCTGTCTAATCGCTATCCTTCATTGAAGAAGGTGGTCATAAGAGGTGATTCCAACTAAGATGATGTATCACATACCAATGGCTGAAGTAGTCATTGTTCAACGAGGGTGGATACTGCGTTGAATGTGTGCTGTTCGGCGGAAGTATGGGCGTAGTTGGAGGCCATATCCTGAGCACTTTGGTGTTAAATCCGATGTGCAGTTACAATAAAGCCACCGAACTCCTCTGCAGTCACAATAAGTACGGATATCACGCGACAGCTATGAAGAAAATGGAGCGGTTTGTCGACACTTTGCGAAACCCGACAAGGGCTGTTGACACCATGCTACAGGCGAAAAAGAAGCAAATTGAGGCCAACCGGCACCTGTTGGTTCTGATGATTAAGATCATCCTCTTCTGCGGACGAAATATGCTGCCTCTCCGTGAGCATCAAGATGATGGTCCATTTGGCCTCTCTATTCCGAACAAAACGGGAGAAGGAGTCTTCAGAGCGTTTCTGCGTTGTCAAGCCCAGGGAAGAGATGCCGACGTCAACCGCTTCCTCACCAGCTTGGCCAGCCGAGCCAATTCCACCCTCATTAGAAAAACCATTCAGGACAAGTTGATGGATATCACAGGTGAGTGACAATGCAACTTCTGTCAAAAAATAGGTCTCTTATTCCAAAAGTAGAATTTATACTATTTCGACATTATGAAGAGGTGTCACCATAATCATATTTTGCTTTACAGGTCGATTGTTGCTGGAAGAAGTCTTAGCTTGAGTGTCAGGGGGTATTCGTAGTGCTAATGGACGAGACCACGGACGTCTCAGGGAAGGAGCAAGCCACCATTATCCTTCGACAACTCGAAGAGGACATCAAGGAGGACTTTCTCACTTTCTTCTATGTGAGAACCTCACCGGTGAACACTTGGGCCATCTACTCATTAACCCTGTACATGGCCTTGGTTTCGACATGTAAAACTGCCGGGGCCTCGGCTTCGACGGAGCGAGTGTCAAGATGGGAAGGTTCAGAGGTTGTGCCGCCATCATCATGGAACAAAACTCCCTCGCCAATGCTGGCATCTTGCTCGCCGCGATTAGAGACCCTTGCTTTCTCATTGGGTTGGTTGTGGCGGAGTCAGTTTTGGTACACACACTCGAGCTGAGCAGACGAAGAAGAAGGACAGTAACTTGGCATCTGCGTACCCACTGATTCGTGAGATCGAGACTGTTTTTGACAAGTTCAGAAAGAATGCTGAAGAGCACTTCCACACTGTATAAATTTGCAAAAGCCAAGGATCTTCTGATTGAATTGGGCTCAGCTCACGATGACGTCCCTGTTACCCCAGTCTGTGGACGACAGTCACAGCGCGCGAATATCCCGGCCATGACTGCTGACAAGTACTATCTATGCTTGGTCTATATTCAAGCACAGATACTACTTCTCAGCATCATGGCCGGGACATTCGCGCGCTGTGACTGTCGTCCACAGACTGGGGTAACAGGGACGTCATCGTGAACTGAGTCCAATTTAATCAGAAGATCATTGGCTTTTGCAAAAACAGTTTGGAAGTGCTCCTCGGCATTCTTTATGTTCGTTGACCAAGTGATCGCCGAGCTGAAGAGAAGATTTGAGGACGATACCGTGTCAGTTGCTTTCCAGTTGAAGGAGCTTCTCAAGGGCTCAAAAGCAGACGTTGATGCCGGCCTTAATGCCACTAAGCTCTACAAGGGCGATGCTGAGTCACTGGTGCTCGTGCAGACGGAGGCACAGCGGTGGACAAATTCCGCTTCGGTCTTCGCGACTGTCAAGAATGCGAAAGAGTACGCTGAGACCTATATGTTCCCGAACAATGCGAAGCTCCTGCCTATCTTAATGACTCTGCCGGTCTCAAATGCAGAGGCCGAACGCTCATTCTCCTCAGCCTTGAAACAACTAAAGATGTACATGAAGCGCACCATTGGCCAGCATCGCCTCAACGGCTCGCACTACTCGCCGTCCACAACGACATTCAAGTTTCGAAAGATCAAGTGATTGACAAGTTTGCTGAGAAAAACCACCCTCTCCTCTTCACTTAGGCAAATGAAGGGGGGCATTGGGCATGGGCCTACGATTTTGAGAGAGCCTACTCCTGGAAAATATAAAAAAATACTTTTTCTATTATGTGCCTGGTTACCTAAGTGGGCGAAATGACTTGCAATTAGCCTACATCCTTATAGTCTGGATCCGCCACTGATCCACACGTTAGCATTTCCATTCTGAATTAGTGAGAGCACTGCACATAAATTATTCTAACGTCTTTGCTATGTTTAATGAAATTGCAGACAATGAAAAAAGTAAAAGGAGGTGCTCGAATTGATGCATCAGTTTTTGCAGAGAAAATGCGCCTTATTGAAAATGCCTTCAGATGTGTTCTTTGGAACAATATCTTACAGCGCTTTCAGAAAGCTAGCTAGTACTCTTCTTTAAAGCACATATATTGGTATCAACATGGCTGTATGATTATTTTTATCACTTGGAAGTTTTGTTGTTGAGTTTCGTGATCAATTTGATGAACTTGAGAATGAAGCAAAGAATCTCATGGAAAGTGCTCAACAAGTATACCTATGTATCGGAAATGATACAAAACAAAAGACGACGGCGTTAAGCTGATGATTCTGTTGAACCTGATACAGCTCTTTAAGGTGCACAAAAATTCTATGTACATAGTTTTGTTGTCATCATTGATAAGTTACTTGAAAGTTTATCTCAATTTCGACAGGGTTATCAGCAGATATCTGACAACTTTGCCTTTATAAAGTCATTGAGTGAGAATGATGCTGCACAGCTGAGAGTTGATGTATCCAGCTTGGGAAAAAAATACTTGGAACGCCGCAGCGAGGATGAATTTGAAACTTTCTCAGAATTTGTAACCCATCTGAAGTTGGGTCGTGATTCTCATGTCCGTTTGAAATTCTGAAGGAAAAATCCAGTAATAGAGTCAGCATTTGTCAATGTTTCATCTATTCTGCGATTGTTCAAAACATTGCCAGTCACAATCATTGAAGGTGAACGTTCATTTTACCAACTCTCTTAGATAAAAAACAGATTCCGTTCAACAATGACACAAAAACGAGTGAATGCAATATCTGTGATGTCAATTGAAAATAATGTCACCTCCTCATTGACATTTGAAACAACTATTGAACGGTTTTCACAGGAAGACCCAAGAAAACGGTCATTGGTGTAGTTATATTTATGTATGTAGCTATGCTGCTGCCATATTCCCAGTTCCAGAGTTACCGCGATTCTTCCCTTGTGATTAAGGACATATTACTTACCCCTTTCATTCAAACATTAGGCTATCGATGGCACAGTTGTATGTAATATAAAGCTAGATTGATATCTAGTGTAACAGTGTTCGAGAATGGATAATAATTGTAAGATTGTACTATATGCTTAACTGTCTTGGTGACATTATGCTTAATGTGAGCTATTTGCCAGCTTCGATCCCCAGACTATCACATGTAAACTTTAATTTCATGTAATTAATTTCTTTCTATGGCGATTTAATTTCCATTTTTGCGTTGAAGTTAAATACTAATACTAGATAATACTGTAAGTCCTGTATTTCCAATCGCAGGCTAACTTGAGAATAAAAAGATGAAAACAATCAGTATAAAGATACTGTACCATTAATTCATTCGGATGACTCAATGAAAAACCAAATGGTTCAGATCTTGCATAACTTATTTGAGGGAAAGGGGCCGGAATTGTGGGTGGAGTAGGGCCCATTGTAAGCTAATTCCGGCCCTGGTGTTTCAGATAGTTTATTAGTTATTTTAATAATTTGATTTTGTGTGTTTCAGGTAGTTTTCTAGCCCATCTCGTGCATGCAGTCAGTTGAAACCTGTGAAATAAAGGAAAGTGAGGTCACTGAGTTTACCTATTATATAAGCCAATCTAGTGACCTAGAAGCCTTCAATCGACCAGCATTCTATTACGAATGAAGTAAGCGAATACAATATTGAGTAATAATTAGGTTGGTAAACCGCTAAAAATCAAGTAAAAATGTGTATTAGGAAGATACATGCATTTCAAGCTTATAAATCACATTGTGTTTATTAATAATATTTTAAAAAATACAGTACGCTAATATTATTAATTTTCATAAATTTTATTAAAATTAATAATTATTCAAAAAAATTAAAAACTAAAATCAATTAAAAATAAAATACTATTAACTTGGGGTAACTAATATATTTTGATGTTTCTTATGTCAAAAACATATTGTTATGAATGTAGCTCTCTCTCCCTGCAACCTTTTAATAGATTAAAGGCGTGGGTTTTCATACCTAAATTTTAAATAACAAATGACACCTTTTTAACTTTGTCAATTCTACAGATTAACAGCTACATCACAATCGAAAGAGCTTTGTTAAAGCTCTTTTTGCTATTGACTTGTTCTTTCGTTACCTCTTACTTAGATTAATTGATTTTACTGTTTTGAACAGGACGAAAATAAAAATAAAATAGTAAATGGTGTGTTATCGAGCATGTTTGTTTGTTTATTGTCGGAAATTTAATAGACTAATGAAAGTATCTAAACTGAGCCAAATATCTGATTAATTATTCTTAATCTTCAAATTCAAATTCTGTCTCGTAGACACTGAAATCTTGGCTTTAGGGGTCGACAAAGCTGTTTTTTTTTTCTGATATATGTTTATTTGAAAAAAAAGCACAAGACATTATTATAGATTAATATATATAATGTATGTAAAATGCTCCAGGAGAACCCCTCTATATGTACCTTTGCCTTCTACTAAAATCCTTCTCCTTCTCAGCGATATATTTCATCTTTTCATCACTATTACTGATACATTATATATATATTAATCTATAATAATGTCTTGTGCTTTTTTTTCAAATAAACATATATCAGAAAAAAAACAGCTTTGTCGACCCCTAAAGCCAAGATTTCAGTTTCTACGAGACAGAATTTGAATTTGAAGATTAAGAATAATTAATCAGATGTTTGGCTCAGTTTAGATACTTTCATTAGTTGTTTTTTTTTTGCTTTGAAATTTAGTTGGTTAGGGTAAATTTCGGAAATGCCCACCCTTGAGTTTTTTGGGAGTTGTTATATATATTTCTATTAAAAAACCCGCAAATACTATATAGTGTATATCACATATATATTTTATAAAGCTTTTTCACTAATTAAGGCGGGCAAATTTATAATTATGATGATATGACGAAAAATAGATTGGCCGCTATCTTGGGAGTCACATTGTTAATTGGAATCACATCATAGTGTACCTAGGGATTATGTATCATTTTGAAAGGATTTTTTTCTGAATTAAAATAAATATGGAAATTTCATATTAATGAATTTGGACGAAAATATGATTGATTTAAATAGCATTCGGGGCGAGGCTTATGTATAAATGTAAGTAACACGTATAAAAACTAGAGGACTAAAGACATCTGGCAATCGCCTTTGAATTTGAATCTAATGATAGGCTTTCGAATTATGAATACTATGAGTTTATTTTAAAATAGTGGGGGGTGAGCAACCCTCACAATTAAAAGAGGTATGTGGGATAAGGCCCTCCATTTCGAAATTACCTTAAAAATTATATATAATTCAATATCATGCGATTGCATTAACTTAACCCCCCCAAACTTCCCCTCTTTTGGAATTTGCCTAAGAAAAGAAGTCTCTATTTTTTTTTTTTAAAAAGACTAGATTTTAACCATAAATATATTACGAATTATCATAAATACCGAGGGCGGGCATTTTTCGAAACTTAACCGTCGGTTATTTTATGGAGGGTTGGTTAGGTTAGGAAAAGTTTGTTTGTTTAGGTTAGGTCTATATCAGTAACAAAGCCTCAAGTGGTGGAAGGGCTTGTGTGTCCCAATGATTCCAAGAGCAAAGCCGTCGAGAGTTTCAAACTCCTGGAAGGGACACCCAAGGCGGTAAGGTCGTGGATGAGGTTTCAGAGTAAACTCAACCAACAGCAAGACCCCAACGGCGGGCCAAGCAGACACGGGCCATATAAGATTCCTGTCTGGCTCCACCGGAGGAGGGCAGCGTCCAGCGGGAAGGTGCGACAAAGGCGGTTCTTGATAGACCAAGAACCAGGCAGACCGATGCAACCAGCCTTGCCGAAATCGCATGTATCAATGTTTTGAGCCGCAGTGGACGCGTTACTGGCCAAGTGCGCGCGCATGACCGTCGCGTAGCCACGATCGCACAAAACAAATTCCTCAGCGAATGGCATTCGTCTCTGTTTTCTTTCATGCCTTCTTCGTCTCCTAAATCATATCCGAGACAAACATCAGCCGAGGAGACCCGAGAACTGACGACGAAACAGATGCTCGGACACGAGATAGAGCCGACGACGACGACGATATCGGTAACGCTTCATTTGCGATAGAAATTAAGGTCAGGCTTATTTATAGAAGCTTTAAGTAAATAAGAATAGGTCATTTTGTTCTGTGAAAGTTAATATGGCCCTAATCTTCACAATTATTGGATTACTAGTTTAACAACGTATCCAATTATATGTCTATATAAAAAATATTGCGTAAATATATGAGAAACCATTTTTTGGAAAAATTTGAATTATTATGTATTTTTCAAACTATTCTTTCCTCTACCTATCTTTTCACAACTTCTTTCCTCACTACGTTGTATTATATATGTACAGTTTCTCTGCCAATAATAAACTTTAAAACACTCCCCTCAAGGTTTTTTTGTGAGTTCACCTCATTCACTTATGTTACTTAAACAGTATAGGGACACCAGGCAATGGCTTCGCCACTTCCCGCTAATGAGATTAAAATTTAAAATCTAAAAAAAAGCAGCCATGGTTAAATTTTTATAAATTTTCTGAACTTCGCCAATTATAATAATTTTAAAAAGAAACTAAACTAAATTTTTTTCCTTTCAAATTATCACGTTGCTAAAATATAGAGTTATAGAAGATATATAAAAATAAATTTTATGAACTTCACCATTTGTAATTCTTTGGGTTTTAAAAAATTCACAAAATTTCGATACTTATATTTATTTCTGAACTTCACCATTTTGTTTTTTGATATTATAAAAGAATTATTAGAAATAACTTTGATACAAAAAACATAAGTCATAACTAAACTAAGATGAAATTATTATTCAAATACTCAAAAAATTCCCTTCTTAAATTATACAGTTAGTGATGATTATTTGGTACAGGTCACATGGAGAAACAACAATAACGAGGAGCAATCTTTAAAAGCAAATTTAATTATTCCTATTGTGCCAAACACATTTTTGCAAATCCATCGAAACAGAATTTCAATTTTTTTCACTTCCTTAATTGTGATGACTTTACAATGGAGTTTTTTTTTTTGTGTGTGTGTGTGTTCCCCCCCCCCAAAAAAAAATGGTACTGTGACGTCACTGTCTACATAATTTCGACCGATCTTACTTTGACTTCTTTTTTTGTGTAATTTGTCTCTTAGATTGGACATCTTTGCGTTATGACTTGTGGTGTATGTGAAATATATTTCGAAGATAGAGGTTCACAGTAACCCTAGGCGTCTCTAGATTTTGAGGGGGAGGGGAGGACACAGTGTGATTCGCAACTCTTTCCTCGATTGCGAATGTAGGGCAAATAAAGTGATGCATAATATAAAAAAGTGTCACCGGCATTAGGTTATTTATCCAAATCTCTTCTTTTTTGGTGATCGTATCGCGAAATGTGGAAAAATCGCTGATTTTTGTGATTTCGGGTTGCTTATACTACGAGTTACTAAAAATATCAAAAAAGGAGTATGAGGAGGAGGGTGAAGCGCGCCACCCTCATTCTTAGGCAAGTACAAAAGATTTGAAAATTGGTTAGGTTATGTTAGCTCAGATTATCTTTTCTTAAACTATACTATATGAAGAAGTAATAAAATGTACCTAAAAAGAAATAACGGCAAAGTAAATAATGACCTCTATTTTTTTGTGGAAATTCAAATTTATGTCATAAATATAATTTAATACTTTAATGACTTAATAAATCTCCATACCTTGCGAAAACACACTACGTTCATTCGTCATGTTCAATATTTTTATTTTCGATTTGTGTATACTCCGAGTTGATTATAAAAACTGGGGAATGCCTCCAAAAGTTAAGTATTGAGGCGAATCGCCCCCATTGTTTCACAAACTGTTAATTTGAAAATTGAAAAGAATAAAAATGATTAGAAAAATAAAATGAACAAGAAGTGTTGTCATTAACAAAAACAAAAGACGATCAAAAAGCAAGTCACATGATGTATACATTTGTGAAAAGCGGAATTTTATACAAGAAAAAACATATTACTTTGTTGTTCTGCCAAACGTAATTAGATATCGGTTCACAGGAATTGGTTCTGCTGAAAGTCGATGAGTTCAGAGGATTGTTAATTTTTAGCTTAAAAACCAACCCATGATTGGTGGAAATGGGATTATTGTCAAAATAGATGAAAAAAGGTTAAAAAATATAGATATAATAAAGATACGGAAGATGTGGGTGTTTAGGTATTTGGGGTATTGAAAGAATATCGAAAAATAATTTGTTTTGTCTGTTCTCAACCGTTTAGCAGATATATCGGTCAAATTTCGAAAAATGCTTGCCCTCGAATTTTGGGATAATTCATATATGAATGATAGTAAAAACAATCGATTGTTTTTTAAGGTAAAGTTTTTATTAGGCAAAGTCCTATTAAGTGTTTGTGGTTTTATTTTTGTTAGGTTATTGCAATCGCATCATAATGCTTTATCATAATTTTTAAGATAATTTCAAAATGGAAAGCCTAACCCCCCCCACCCCCCGCTAATTTTCAATAAACTCGTAGTATTCCTAATTCGAAAGCCTATCATTCGATTCAAATTCAAAAGCTTTGGGCAGATGTCGTTAGGCCTCTAGCGTTTTTTACCACGTTGCTTGACTCTCAAAATGGCGGCCAATCTATTTTTCGTCATAACATCAAAATTAGAAATTCGAGGACCGGCATTTTCCGAAATTTGACCGATAAATTTAATACATTTGGCCCGGGTCAGTAATGGCAAGTAAGAAGGTTTAAGACTCATTAACCTGGAGTAGAGGCGGAGGCAAAATATACAAATATCGTGGCTTGGGGTTGAAATTTTCCACTTTATATTTTGGTCATTTTCTCTGTTATACTAGAATAATATTCATTTATTTAGGCTAAATAATATCAATTAAGTATAGAAGTGCTTATTTCCATGTAAAGAATAAAAAAATCCGTATAAATGGATGCATTTATTTTGTTTTTAGTATATGTATAATAATCTAAAATAAAAAAAATGATGTATCAAATAGAAAAAGACTTGACAACAAAAATACTTAAGTGATATTGTTTTTTTTATTTAACAGTTAATCATTCTTTATATTTTGTTGACCCATAAAGTGAAGCGTACACTGAAAATATTGAGAGAGTGGGGGACGATGTCAAATCTTGGGGAATTTTTATGCAGGTTTTTCTACTAATTGGTCGGTGCCACCCGTCCCCCCCACTGCGCGCAGGTGATAAGAATATAACATAACATAAATTCACGGATGCAAAAAAAACACAAGGACCTATCGAAGGCAATCGGCATCTGTCAAAACCCATATATAAACTGCATCCATAGGATTGTGTCAAATCATGCATCTAGTATATACAATTTGAACCATCACAAGAATCCGTCAAAATCAAAAATTATCATCATCAAGGCTCGTCAAAATCTAAATCACCCATAATATATAATAATAAATAACTGCATCCACAGGAATGAGCACAGAATGCCCCCCCCCCCCGTCCCAAGTCAACCCTCCCTCCCCATATAATCATCTAATATGCGTTTGAAAAGATTCAAGTTTGGACTGTCTACTGTTTCAGGTGGCAAACTATTCCAGTAATCTACCACTCTATTGGTGAACAAATATTTTCTAGCATCCAACCAGCACCTCTATTTTTTTAATTTTTAAGTGGTTACCCCTAGTTTTATTACCCCTTCCAACTCAAATAACTTGCTAAAATCCAACTTATTCATCCCAGCTCAATCCTATCTCACCTCACACCCCTTACAAATGAGAACATATTTAGTACACTTAGTCTATCTTCATATTCAAGGTGCTTCAGGGAATATATTACTTTTGTTCTCCTCCTTTGTACTGACTCTAGCAGGCGATATCATTTTTAATGTTAAAAGCCATCTGCCACTTCTGAGCGCAAGCTAATAACTTATTTAAGTCACTCTGCACTTTAACGCTACCCTCAACTTCTTTGACTACAGCTGCCAATTTGGTGCCATCAGCAAAAATTGACACTGGTATTTACAGCCTCTCCAAGATCATTTATGTAAACTATGAATAACGTCCCTCCACTGTGACCTCAGCCCATTCAGCACAACTCTCTGTTTCCTATCGTTCAGCCATTCAGCTATCCAATTCAAAACTGCTCGAGAAATTTTCTTCAAAACGTGAATTTTTTCACGCTAATTTGAGTTAAACGCCTGTTTACCACTCAACGCTTATAACAGTCAACGAACGACTACAACAGGCAGAAATATTAGGTTGAGGAATAAGTTTTTGCGGGGGTTTTTAATGTTGTGTTGATTTAAGTTTGGTTGACGTGATTTGCGCACATATTAAGAAACAATAATAAATAATGTAAGCAAAATTTACAAATGTTAGGCTACGTCTCTTAACGTCGTAGACTATTAGGCTTTTGCTTAGGCTACGTCTTGAAGTTGAGTAATAAGTTATTGCCGTTTATTTAAAAATTGTGTTAATTTAATTTTTGTTCTGTACCCTCAAAATGGAATGTCAAGTTGAAAGAAAGGCGCATTTTTGACATTTGTTGTTATTCATTTTCAATCGAAACGGGAACAATGCAAACGCAGACAAGGTTCGTCGCGATATTTGTGCTGTGTACGGAGAAAATGCTTTATCAGAAAGGACAGCTCAATGGTGGTTTTCACGTTTCAAAAACGGTCATTTAAATCTTAATGATGAAGAACGTTCTGGTCGCCACATTAAGTTGGATGAAGATCGATTGAACGACCTTCTTCATGAAAATCCTCGTCAATCGTCTAGAGAATTAACTGTACAATGGGCGTTATAAAAAACTGTAATGAATCACCTTCATTCGATGGGGAAAGTTAAAAAACTCGGTGCATGGGTTCCGCACGCTTTGAGCGAAAGCAACAAACTTCCACGCTCCACGATTGCCGCAGGTTTACTTGCTCGTCACTAGGTTACTCGTGGATATAAGCACAGATTTCTTCACCGCATCATCACTAGCGATGAAAAGTGGTGTGTTTATGTCAACATTAACCATCGAAAACAATGGCTTAGCCCTAATAAAAAAACAATTCTGCAATTAAAGCAAGGACGTCATCCACGAAAGACGATGCTATGTGTGTGGTAGGATTGAAGGCATCATACTTTATTAGCGCCTTGCAAACAACGAGATTGTCAATGCAGAACTCTACGTTCAACAAATGTATCGACTCGCTGAAGCTATTCGTGAAAAGCAAACTCATCGACCTTATGGAAAATCGTGGCGCATCCTCCATATTCGCCAGACTTGGCTCCATCGGATTTGCATCTGTTCCAATCGCTCTCCAACAATTTGCGGGGCGTTTCGTTCAATACTGATGTGGAATTAAGAACCTGGTTAGACGAATTTTTCGAGTCAAAATCCAGAGATTTTTATTGCAGAGGCATCGAAAAACTAGTTGAACGTTGGGAAGAAGTCGTAAATAACAACGGAGAATACATTATTTATTAAATTGCATATTGATATCAATTAAAAATGAAGTTTTTCTAAAATTGTTAATGATAATGAATAGATTTGATAAAACCGCAAGAACTTATTCCTCAACCCAATATATGCACTCACAGGGCTGATTGGAGATTTCTCTTGTTCCTTGTGGGCGAGGTAGCTTTCCCCGAAGAGACTACTTTTTTCTCTTCACGCATTTTTACTTCAACTTGTTTCTCAACTAATGCTACATAACTTGGTCACCGGCAAGGTCTTAAATACAGTTGGAAGTAGGGCATAGTAAACCCCTGCAGGAGACCCCGTTAGGGGGACAGAAAAAGAGGGTCGATTCTCGACCGGGAACCCGAAACCTTCTGTTGACCGCTTATAGGGCTAGGCCTAAATAGGGAGGTAGGAGAGGTAGAAATAGGACAGATAGATGGCTCTCCCATCTGAGGAGCATAACTTTTACTTACAGACTTCGCCACTAGGAGCCCCCACAATAGTGTGGTAGACTAGAACCAGGATGGACAACCAGATTTTGAAAAGACTGCCTCTTCGATGGAAACAACGGAACCAAATGTACTCTGCAGCAAGTCGTTCAGACCATCTTCAAGGACCTCTCCATACCCTTGATATAATGCATCGATGTACCCACCGGATTCATCGCGATTTGTCCAAAATGTGGAAAAGCTTCCCTCTCCGGCTGGATCGGTAACCCTCGGAAAACCCAACTGCAAGCGAAGACACCGCCGCAGATCACCACAAACCGGATCTCACTCATGAGAAAAAATAAAAAGGGAAATAATGGAAAATCAGAAATGGATCAAGATACAGGCAATTGTAAAATTTAAAGACTATACTCATGTCTTCAAAGTTATATGCGAGACAACTCAAATAGCGACCAAAGCCCAAGAAAAGGGATCATTGGCCTTTAGCATGTCTATTCCTCCGCAGAATATACAAAGAGACACATTTGTCAACATTCAAATGTGTTTTAATTGCTATGCCATGGAAAAACATACTTCAGCCAACTGCCCCAATAGAGGACAATCACATGTTCCGAATGCACTGAAGAGGGACACGACTACCACAACTGCAGAAATATGTACAAAAAGTGTGTAAACTGCGGCGGTAGCCATCGTACCATAGCTATGCCATGCCCAGCTAGAAAATACATCATTAAGAACAAGGAGAGAGACCTACAGCCAAAGAAATCTGCAGAAAAAAACACATCCTACGCTAACGTAGCCAAAAGCCAATGCCCAACCACCCCAGCGCTGCCAAACATCAGGAAGGGAATGTTTGGTAAGATCTATACTTGCGTGATTCATGCACATGTCCAGAATGCACTTAATCCTGGAACATATGCGAAAACACTCAACTCCATGTTGAAGGCCAATGGACAGAATCCATCGTCGTGCCACAAGAGATTAATTCAGAGGCCATTCTCAAAGTAGATAACGCAGAAACTGAAAACCAAGGAGACGCTCAGGTGGAAAACAGCGAAACGGAAGCAGACACAGAAGACACGAGCTCCGAATCGGCAGAAGAAGAGACTAGAATAATGACAAGGAAAACCTAGAAGAAAAGAAAATCCAAGACGGGAAAAAGCCCAGCTCCACAAAGTAGATAAAACTCACCAAGCCCACCACCACCAAACACGGGTCACCATTCGAAAGCTAAGGGCTTCCGTAAACCAGCAGGAAGACGGAAATAAGTTTTACTTAGTCTCTAGAACTGATACTCGATCAACGAACGGAAACAGTTAAGGGACATTGGAGACGGAATCGATTTTCGGACTTTATAAACTACAATGGATAAAAGAGATCTTAAGATTCTACAGCTCAACGTTAACGGATGGAAAAGTAAAAGGATAATGTATGGAAACATTTTTAGAAAACTAGACACGGACATAATTCTAATTTCGGCACACGGCATAAATCTTCAAGGAGACGAGATCAAAATCTGGAATTACTATGCTATAGGGGCTAACCCAACAGGAGAACTACAAGACGGGGCAGCTATAGCAATCAGAAAGGATATTGAATATAGAACTTGCAACGAATTGGACGAAGCCTACATCGCAGTAGAGATCAGAATGGAATTGACGAACATCATTATAGCAACGGGATACCAACCGCCAAGGAGAAACCAACTGCTCATTCAGAACTTCATCAAGAATTTTTAATAATAGGTTACCAGTGTTACTTTTGGGTGACCTGAACGCACACTGTCAAGAGAACGGATATAGACGAAGAATCGAGATAGGAAGAAACCTCGGAACTCAGTTCGCTAGAGGTATCTGTCAAAGACTTGGACCGGACTACCCCACCTACGTGAGCGCAAACGCAGCCACTAAACCAGACATCTGCTTGGGCAATAACTATCTTCCATATAGACCAATACAGATCCCAGGGAAGGTAACGAAAGCCTTTCACAGAGCAGACTGGGGGACACACAAGAGAGAATTAAGCACATATCAGCCGAAAGAACTAGACAGCGCATCGCTAGAAGAGATAGACGAAGAACTAGAAACTATTAGGAATTTGATAAACAAAAAAGGCGGATAGAAAAGCCATACCAAGAAACAGCTACTCTGGTCTCCAGAGATGATAAGAAACCATCGACGACTAAGGGAAATTTCAGACAACATAAGGAGAAACGGACCAACGAGGGAGCTTGAACGCAATAAAGAGAATAAAGAGGATTCTTAATACGGAAATAATAGAAAAACAAAATCAGCACTGGAATGAAACAGTCCAGAAAATTGACGATGACGCACCCGCAAGAGAATTTTGGAAAACAATAAAACAAACGAAAGGAAAATCAGGGACAAGAAGATGACCCTGAAGGATAATCAAGGCAATAAGATAGAAGATATTGACACAGTAGAACAACTATTTAAAGAACATTGGAAGAACATTTTTAACATTAGTAAAGAGGAAAATCAAGACTTCGACAGGGACTTCGAACGAAACATCACAAGACAACTCGAACTAGAAGCGGACAGGATAATCCCTTACAGAAATGTAGGTGCAGCAAGAGACACCTTGGATGGTAACGAATTATCGTCCAAGAATTGAAAAACACAATCGCTCAGTTAAAGCAGAAGGCACCAGGTAGATCATAGCTCACTAAGAAGCACTACGAACAAGTGACTGAAAAATTACTGCAGGGAATTACTTCAGTATTTAATGCTAGCCTTAACACCGGCTACTTCTGAAAGAACTTAAAGTAGCCAAGATGATTTTCATAACCAAAGCTGGCAAGACTACTACACGAGTGGAGAATTACAGACCCACATCTCTACTCGACTTCATCGGGAAGATGTTCGAGAAAATTATGAACATTCGCCTAAATGAGCACATAAAGCTAATGACCTAAATAAATTTCAATTCGGCTTCAGAAAGAAAAGAAGCACAGAGATGGCCCTCGCGGTCATAACAGAAAAAAATAGGCAAAGCAAAAAGAGAAAAGGCTAGCGTTCATATAGTCTGCAGGGATGTGTCCCAAAGCTTTTGACAAAGTATGGACGAAAGGAATGCAATATAAGATATTGCAGTTACGCCTAGAGAACAAGATAGAAAGACTAATTTGCAATTACATAACCGAACGAAACGCATTTATCAAAATGGGAAACTACCATGGAGATAAATTCAAGATGGAGGCTGGCCTTCCGCAAGGAGGATGTCTGTGTCCGACATTATACTCTGTATATACCTTGGACATTCCTCCGTCAGCTACATACGGGTGCCTAAATATACAGTTCGCAGATGACATAACACAGATTGTCGTCTGCCCTTATAGGAACCCTGATATACAAGCAAGACTGACAGCAGAAGAAATATGACGGATCAACCCTTATGAAAAACGGTGGAAGCTCAGCACCAACAGGAAGAATTTTAAAATCGTACCAATACACAGGAGGAGACTCAGCAACATTGTGATCGAAGGAAACAGATACGAATACACAAACGAAGCTACAGTACTAGGATTAACGATTGCGAAGAGAGGATACACCAAGCATGCGAGAGCAAGAGTAGAAAAAGGAAGAAAGAGACTCGGGCTACTATTTAGGTTCAGGGCACTTAAAAGAAAAAAACAAGAAGAAAATTTATCAAGCCTTAATCCAGTCAACAATGGTTTACCCGGTGATACCATTGTATACAATCTCAAAAAGTAATGTTATCGCACTGCAACGAATACAGAACAAGGCAGTTTTGATAATCACGAACAAAAGAAGAATAGACAGAAAAAGACAGAAAGATTTGCATCGCGAAGCAAGAATTCAGCCAATCAACAAGATTATAGAAAAAGGGGCCAAGAAACTCACCCAAACCACGCAACGCGAGATAGGAGAGGAAGTAATGGCCATGATCACTCAGAGACAAGAAGGGGGAGCACATAGAGAGATTCCCCACCTATACTTTAAAGAGCAACGAAGAAGAGGACGAAGTGTTCACATAATGAGAACAAACAGAGGGAGTAAGTAAACAAAGTTAGAAAATGCTAGAAATAATAAAAAGAAAGATATAAGGATAAACAAGAAACAGGTATAATAAAAGAGAAAGGAGAAAACTTTATACCAGTAAAGGCAAACAACTAAAACAACGGTTTGAACGCCACATCACAGCAACGATAACACAGATTTAAAAACATGACATAAAACGAACATAAAGGATAAACTTGATACTCAGGCAACTATTTCTATTCATTTGAATTCTAAACTATAATATTTCTAAATACCAGAGATTAGCGTGACATCCACGTATATTTGGCATTCAACTACACATCTTCTACTTCCTTCTTTTCCATCTACATTTTCTTCTATTTTCACACGTGGGACAGGGGCACTGGAGATTAAATGAATAGACAGGATATAGTACATACCGTGGTTCGGATTCCACGTAAAGCTGTAGGTCCGCCGACCACCTTGGTCTCCTTTGAATCTTTCACATTACTTCAAACTTTGCTATCCCCCTTTCTCTTTCCTCTTCCCCTCCCTATCCTTCTCCTTGTCTCCCTCTCTCCTATCCAGAAGTCAAACAGGACTTTGGAGGGAGAGGGGGAAGGGCTTGGCGATCTATTCTATCTCACCTTCTACACCTTTTCTACTTTACTTTACTTTACTCTTTAGAGAGATAGATCCAGATTTTATTTTAATATCTCGCCACGAATTAGACCTAGAAACAGAAAAAAAAAAAATGGAATTACAACGTTGTAGCAACGAACCCTTCGAGTCAAAGACAAGACTGAGTAGCAATTGCGATCGTAAAGAAACTAGACTATAAGACTCACCAAGGACTAACCGAATCCTATGCAGCAGTAGAAATAAAATTAGAACTAACTAGTCTTATAATAGCCACGGGGTACCAACCCCTAAGAAGAGACGAATTACCAATTGCCAACTTGAATAAGCTTTATAAAAACAGGAACCCAGTCATATTTATGGGAGACTTGAACGAACACTGTGCGGAAAACGGATACAGAACAAACAACAACGCGGGCAGGCATGGCATTTGAAAACGATGCTGGATAGGATAATGCTCCAAAGACTGGAGCTAGATTTTCCCACATATATACATAACAGAGCTAGATTTTCCCACATATATACATAACAGAACAAGTAAACCAGATATCTGCCTCGCAAACTTTAACTTGACATTTAATTTTCACTTGGAACCGGTTGACATACCGGTCAGCGACCACATAACTACACTACTTACCCTTAACCAGAATCCCATACAGAAGCCAGGTAAGAAATGGAAAGCCTATCACCAGGCAGACTGGAAAAAGTACAAAGAAGTTTTAAGAGAATATGAACCAAGGACTTTCATCGAGGTGACTATAGAAGAAATCGACGACGGACTTAGAGAAATTAGGAGTATGCTGATTAGAGCAGACGAAAAAGCAGTTCCAAAAAGAGCCTTTAGAACGATCCAAACTTTAGATGGTCACAGGAAATGATAAATAAAAATACGGAAATAAGACTTATCTCTGAACAAATTTGGAGGGAAGGACTTAGTAGAGACCTATACAACCAACTTGGAAGAAATAAAAGAGAATTAACGCAAATGATAAGCGATAAGCAACAAGAATATTAGAATGACCAGGTCAGGAAGTTAGATGTCGAAGAATCCCCAAAGAAATTTTGGAAATGGGTAGATAGAATGAAGGAAAAACCGGAAAACGAGAAGATTAAGATTAAAGATGACAGGGGGATACTAATTGAGGACGAAAGCGAGATAGAAATAGTTTTCAAAGAATACTGGAGAAACTTTCGACACTGATTTTGAGAACGTAATTGTCGAAGAACTCAACTAGACGACGGCCAGGAGTCAACACTATGATTCGGTTGACATAACGAGAAACAATAATGAGAAAAATGATGCTACATTATCCGTACAAGAACTAAAAGATAGCATAAACAGCTTCAAACCAAAGGCACCGGGAGTCTTAGGGCTCACAAAGAGAAACTAGACAGAAACGACTAATAACATCTTGGAGGGATTGAAGAACCTATTCAATGCCTGCCTTGATACAGGCTACTACCCTAAAGACCAAAAAGTAGCAAAACTGATTTTTGTCCCAAAGCCAGGGAAATCTCTACACATGGTTGAAAACTATAGACCAATATCTCTGCTCCACTTCATCGGGAAAGTATATGAAAAGATTCTAAAGAAATTTCGATCAACATCTGGTGGAGAACGGCCTGTACAACGAGTGCCAATTCGGATTCCGGAAGAACAGGAACACGGATATGGCGCTCTGTTTAATTATGGAGAAACTTAATTATGTATATACATCCATTATTATGTAAAATTCATTATGCATTACTTTAACTTGCCAATTTGATCATTTAATTATTTGACTTTAACTTTATTAATTTAATCATATAATTATTTTACTTTAACTGTTAATTTAATCATTTTACTTAACTTTGTCTATTTAATCTTCCAAATTAAATTACTTCAACTTTTGTAAATCAAATCATTATGTTAAACTTAATAATTAATTAATTTATTAATTTTCTTGTCAATTCAATTAACGTATACTGTTCCAAACAACATCTCTTAAATTTCACACACAAATAAACAAACACACGTTCCCAGCTCGACCAAATAAGCACGCGAACTTTCCCATTTGACTCGCCTCTCTCGTCGTCTAAAGGTCTGTAACTATTCTTTCTACAATTATTCATTTACCTCCAAATAAATCATACTGAGTTAATTCCACTCTCACATTCTTTGCAAACGACAATACGAGAGTAATAGGAGGGTGAGAGCCCGGTACTCCCTTGTAGTCCTTCGAGTCCCTTCCACCCAAGTCTGAGACTCAGAGTGGGGAGAACTGGGGAGAACTCGAAAGTGGGAGTGAGAGGGGAGGAAGAAGAAAAGTTAAGGATAGAACAGCGAGAAATATAGTGTGAGACAATATAGGTTACCTAGGCAGTCATTGGCCCTACAGCTTAACGTGGGATCTGAACCACGGTGTGTATCTTCTTTTTTTTATCTCAGTCTATTCATTATTTTCTTAGGTCTCCTGTATTTTGTGTAAGTTGCAGGCCCGGTAAGTGTGTGTTTAGATAGAGTGAAAGTTCTTAGGTTGAAATGGAAGGAAGTAAGAGGTTTGCTTAGGGTTGCAATGTTGCCTGGTGGTCAGGCTAATCTCTGGTATTTTGAATAGGTATTTAAGTTAGAATTTGTGTGAGTAGGTATTTGCTTATGGAGTTGTTTTTGAGTATACTTAAGAGTTTCATGTTGTTCTTTGTCAAATTGTCATGGCGTTCAAACCGTTTTTAGCGTTAATAAATTGCTAGTTTCGCATTCTCATTCTAGTACATACTTTTCTTTCGTATCTTTTTATTTTGTTTCCAATAAAAAAAATAATAATAATAATTAAAGATCTACTTTACCTGTTTTATCTGTTTTTGGTCAGCTTATTGTTTGGGAATTTTCACTTACGTGTATAATTCTTCCATTTCTCTTTCCATTATTTCTAAGTTACCTGAGAATAGTCTATGGGCTCTCTCTCTTTCTAAGTGAACTAGTTGGTTGGGGAGTGAAAGAGAATCCATAAGCAACTACGAAAAGAAATGGATCATCAAGAAAACATAATCAAATTTAAAATAGTACCAGTATATAGGAAAAAACAGCAGACATGTGAGTAGAAGGTGAAAGATATAGATATAGCAATGAATGCAAAGTATTAGGACTAACTATCTCAAAAACAGGTTCCAAGAAACACGTAACAGACAGAATTAACAAAGGAAAAAATGGGACTCAAACTACTCTTCAGATTAAGAAATCTTAACCTAAAGAAAAGAAAAATATACCAAGCAATTATTCAATCGGCTTTAGTACACCCTACGGTGGCAATGTGCACCTTTTCTAAGACTAGCCTACAACAGATTCAGAGGATACAGGACAAAGCCGCGGTCAAGTGGTCCGCCGTTTGAAAAAACACGGTCAAGTCAGCCGGCAGAACATTTTATCATTGGCAATTTTCGCGATTTTTGCTACTTTTTAAAATCGTGTGCTACTTTTTTTTTATACCGCAGCTACTTTGCAAAGTTTATGCTACTCCATTTGGTAATTTTAGATTTTAATGTATAGTTTGTGAGAAATTTAAGGCAAACTTAACCAAAAGTTCATATGAAATATGAATAATTCAATATTTGATGATATTATAAATTTGAGACCTGAGAGAATTATTTAAGGGGATTCTTGTTTAGAGTGATCCCAACTATGATCCGTGAAAGGATCATCACATTTTACTGTACAGTTTTTGAGAAATTTAAAGGCAAAGTTCACCAAAAAGCGCATATGAAATATGAATCGTCCAATAGTTAAATTTTTTTAAAATTTGAGACCTGAGAGAATTCTGTCAGTGTATCCTGGTTTAGAGTGATGCCAACTATGATCATTGAAAGGATGATAAAAATTTACCATTCGACTTTTGGAAAAAATTTAAAGGCAAAATTCACTAAAAAGCGAATATGAAATATGAATAATTTAATAGTTGATATTTTTATAAATTTGAGACTTGGGACAATACTCTTAGTGGATCTGGTTTAGAGGGATCCCATCTATGATCCATCAAAGGATCATCAAATCTTATTGTAGAGTTTTGGATAAATTTAAAGACAATATTCACCCCAAAATTGAAAGGCAATATTCACCAAAAACATAACTTACCCAAAACTCGACAATAAAATTTTATTATCCTTTAGGAGAATTCTCTCAGGTCTCAAATTTATAAAATTATGAACTATTGAATTATTTATATTTCATATACATTTTTAGTTAAGTTTGCCTTTAAATTTCTCCAAAACTATACATTTAAATCTAAAATTAACAAATGGAGTAGCATAAATCTTTGCAAAGTAACTGAGGTATAAAAAAAAGTAGCACACGATTTTAAAAAGTAGCAAAAATCGCGAAAATTGCAAATGATAAAATGTTCTGCCGTGCTTCCTCAAATGTCAGACCACTTGACTACGTTTCCTCAGATGATGGATCACTTGACTACGTTTCCTCAAATGGCGGACCACTTGACTACGTTTCCTCAAATGGCGGACTACTTGATAACGTTTCCTCAAATGGCGAACTACTTGACTACGTTTCCTCACATGGCGGACCACTTGACTACGTTTCCTCAAATGGCGGACCACTTGTCCGCGGTGACAGTAAGGGGAAAACGGGTGTCTTGAACGTTGCAAAGGGAATGTGTAAAACACAATTAAAGGGATGTGTCGTGCTGGATACTCGTGTAGGATGATCGAAAATAATAAGAGATAACTTTGAAGAATATTAAAGGGAAAGTTCTCCAAAACAAACTTTAATGCTTATGGAATATATTCATATTTCATGTCATAACATTGGATCTTTATAAGTTCCCAAAGCTATCTCACTGGATATTTCATAGGTCATAATTTTTAATACCTCAGACCTGCATCAATTTTGTCAGTGGATTCTGGTTCAGGGTGACACCAACTATAAACATTGAAAGCACCCTAATATTTACTGTATAGTTTTGGAGAAATTTAAAGACAAAGTTCACCAACGAAGGCCAATGATATTTCGATTTTTCATAAGTCCTAATTTGTTTATATTTGACACCTGCATTAACTCTGACCGCGGTCAGAACAAATCAGTGTACATAATAATAACGAAGAAATCAACGAGATTTACACAGAGAAGCAAAACTTATTAGTATCGACAAAATAATAGAAAAAAAAGACCAAAGAAAGTGATATGGAAAACCTAGGATGAGATGGGAAAAGAACTTTCCCAATTATGTAGGTCACCTAGAAGGATAGAAAGCCAATCGTCTCTTCTTTTATTTCAGTATTATACACGTAAGTGGAAAATTTCATAACAAATCAGCTGACCAAAAGTGGAAGATAAGAAAACAAAGGCTAAAACAGATAAAGTCGACCTTGAAAAATAAAATAAAAATATACCAGAAAAAGAAGTAAATATTCACGAAGAATGCGTAGCGGTAGCAATTTTATTAAAGCTAGAAACGGTTTGAACGCATTAATATTTAATTATACTCAAAATCAACTCTATAACCAATACTTACTCACACTAATTATAACTTAAATAGCTACTTAAACTGCTAGAGATTACTCCGACCTCCAGGCAACCTAGCAACACTATAAAAACTTCTTACTCCCTTCAATTTAAACAGAAGAACTTTCAATCTCTATCAAAACAAACACATTTACTGAGCCCACAACTTATATAATGGAAAGGGAACCAGAGAAATTAATGAATGGAATGGGATAGGAAAAAAGACACATCGTGGTTCGTATCCCACGTGCAGCCAATGACTAGCTAGGTCACTTATATTGTCTCACAATATATTTCTCGCTGTTCTATCCTTAGCATTTCTTCTTTTCTCCTTCTCACTTCCGCCCGCGAATTCCTCCCACTCCGAGTCCCAGGCTCGGGTGGAGGGGTCTTGGAGCACTACAAAAGAGCACCATTCCTCTGCCCTGCAATTCCTGAAAGTGTGTCCTATGGCGCATTCAGAACATTTGTGAAGCCTCACAAATGAGTACCTTGGGAGCCCTATTAAGTCTCAAGACTAAATAAGGCTCCCACGGCACGCACATAATTTTACACATGCAATTAATCTACTAAAAGTGTATAAAATTTTATCATGTAAATAATAATATATACTGTAATATTTTAAGGGTTACATAGGCAAAAGATGAATTCGAGACGCTTTCACAAGCATACACACTCACACGCATACACCCGGTCAAAGCACACTTTTGGCCCTCAAAAGTCCAAATCTCAATGCAATGGATTTTACCTTGTGAGGCTTATTGTAACATCAACTTCAATTGCAGACGGGAGAAGTCAAAGATATACAAACCTTAAAAACTCTGTTAATGGAAGCTTGGAACAATATCAGCCTGAACTCGCCCAAAGGGCGACTGGAAGTTGGCTACTGCGTTTTGCAGCTGACCACAGAAAGCATTTTGAACACCACATCTAAGATTTGTATTTTTGTTCTGTTTTAACAATGTTTCTGCTAACAACTGTTTTATGTTTCCAACAATTAAATAAACTGTACCAAATTTCCTGTTTTTTTTTTGTGGGCCCCCCTGTATTTTAATAATGGTAACATCAAGTAATCAATAAATTTTATTTCGAAGAGTTTGCAAAAATGTGTTTGAACACTATAAGGTATTAAATATATTTTTAAGAGATTACAGGTTCCAAACTATTAACCTAAAAAAATTACTAGAAAAAATATTTTTAAAGTTTTATACGCTAAAATACTAAATCTTTAATAAAAGTCCTATTTTCTATATTATTATACCTGCCTAAAAATAATTTAGTTAATAATAATAAAATTAAAATATATCTTCTTTATCAATTACAGTTTAGTAGAAAAAATTATCCCCAAAAATATTTAAAGGGTGGTAAAATAAAATATTAAATAAAGTTATAGAACAAAGTACGTCCTTAATAAAAGTGATATTTTTGAATTTGTATACATGAATAAAAATAATTTAGTTAGTAATAATTATATAAATAACAATGAATATTTTTTAAATATTATTATTATTTATCAATTAAAGAATTTTATTTTAAAGATACAAAATTGTTTTCTAAAAAAATGTGCAAATATTTCTTAAATAAAATAATAAATAGAGGAAATAGATGCCAATTTTTCAAGTGTATTAAAAGTCTGAATCTTTGGATGGTTATCGATCGCGATATCCATAAAATTTGCTTTCCATACTTCAGTGATTACTTAATACTAATTTCTCAGTAATTTAATCAATAAAATTAAAGTCATCTCCTTTTAAAGATAACTATTTATTTAAGTTACTAGAAAAAATTATCTCAAAATATTTAAAAGGTTATAAAATACTAGTCATTAATTAATAAACGTAATTTTAAAAAAATTCTATACATGAATAAAAATAATTTAGTTAGTAATAATAATATAAAAGATATATATATTTTTGAAATATTTTTAATCTTATTCAATTAAAGAATTTTATTTTAAAGATACAAAAACTTTTTATAAAAGATATTTGCAAAGTTTTCTAAAATATAATAACAAAGAGAGAAATTCATGGCATGAAGCGCTTGTGTAATAAAAGTCTGAATATTTGGATGGTTATCATTCGTGATTAACTTAGAAATATTATTCTAACTATTATGATATTTATTTTTGAATATACTCACGTTGTCGTATTTGCGCAATATTTGTGATATCCATAAATAATTAAGTCCCACATGTTTTAATAATTACCTATTTTTCAAGAAGCTCTTCTGAGTAGAAAAGTGAAATTAAGGTATATAGATATTTTTTTTAATCAGAATTTTTATGTGTACTATTTTTACATAAAGATTATATTTTCGAATTATTTTAATATAAAATATCTTATATCGAACGAACATTGATATTATATATGAATAAAAATAATTAGGTTAACGAAAGTTTACTACTATTCTTTATTAAACAGTGGGGCTCTTGAACACTGTGGCCCCCAAATTTTATTAATGAAAATATAAAATTTTCGAATACACATTTTCTGTAAGTATTCCGTAGCATTGGGACTACTGAGAATAGTATTTGTCGTACCTGGCACTACTTGTAAATGTATGATATATTGTTATGGGGGCCCAACAATCTTGATTTGAGGGGGGGGGGGGGAGGGCACTAGACATTGCTACCGCTCTGGTCATCGGCATCTGTCAAAACCCACCCACAAACTTGCGTCAGATGATGCTTCTACAATTTGAACCATCGCAGGAATCCGTCAAAATCAAAAAGTATCATCATCAAGGCTCGTCAAAATCTAAATCACCCATAAAAAATGAATGAATGCAATTGAAAATATACTTTATACGCGACTGCCACTGCCGGATTTAGACCCTGTTGGCCCTAAGGTACACTTTGAAAAGTGGCCTCAAAATACACATACAAAATATTCATTCACACCACTTGCTTTCACATTTCAACGCCTATCTCTATGAATTTAAAAACAAACAAATACTTTATTCAATGAAAAATACAATTCTACTTCTATAAAGGCGTATGCAGTCGTGCTGCACTGATCCTTGAATGTTGGGCATCTTGTATCGTATGCCGGATGGTCATTGCCATGTACATCATATTATGTGATATGATACTTAGAAATATAGACTCATACATATAACATAAAAAAATGGATAACAATAAAAAAATCAGAACATGATAATTCTCTGAACATAGTTCCTTTATAAAAAGAAAGTCAAACTAGTCCAAATGTGTTTTAAAAGTATATAGTGACTCAGCATTTATAAAAGCTGCTGACAAAAATTTCCAACATCAATCGCTGGGTTGACCAAAATCACTCATGAACACTAAGTTATGACCTCTTGTAAAATTATTACTCAAATTTTAAAAAATGCTCTTAACAAATCATTTGAACATTAATTGATTACACTTTATTTTCAAATACCTTTTACATAAATTACATCACAACTGCGCACGTTTGCAACTGCAAATTCATTGATTGTTTTTTTAGTGTCAATTTTACGCAGTAAATCACTTTCAATGGACAGAAGTGTTAGCATTCATAGTCGTTGCTGGTCCAGCGTTGATCGTTTCACGTCTTTAATTCTTTTCAAATGAGAAGAGGAACGCCCCCTCAGCAATTTGTAGCCATTAATAAGTAAATTCGCGGTTCTAGTGCCGTGCTTGGAAAAGCAGAAGAGATATCAGTAGTGCGGGGATTTGTAAACATTTTTTGTGCACTTCCAGCTGATGGTATTTTATCGTCATCGCGTATCTGCTCTTCATACCAACATAAAAATTGATGAAATTAGCAGGAAAATCTGAAAAAGGTCATTCAAATAAACAACGATAGGTCTTGCAATAGCAGCATCGATATCTTCATCAGACAGTCATAATGAGTCAAAACACCAAACCTCTGTAGCACTGTAGAATATGCCTCAATAAGTTTCTGCAGTGCACTCGTGAGTTAATCGATGATGGATGACATAAAAGGTGTTAACTTTAAACTTTTCTTGGCCATACACATCTTCCAGAACATCTGTAGCATCCTCATCATTAACATTTTTCTTACGTTTAGTCACTCGCGGAAGTTGAGATTTGTATGTGTTGCAGCCACTGCGTTTACTTGTCTTTGGCTCATAATAGGAAACCTCTCTCGGCATCCATCTAAGAATTTATCCAAGCTCTTCAGCAAACCAATAGCGAGTGTTGTTAATTCAATGGTTGAACCTGCAGCAATTTACTGTGACAGTTGAAATCTGCAAAATGTTATTCCATAGTTCACACATTCAAACGAATTCAATGGTGTCCATGTAGTTGACCAGTGAACCTGCTTCATTTATTGTGCCGCCGTTCTTAGTAGCATCCTCTGAGATCTCCCGCAGAGCACTTTGAACCTCATGGCGCCCCATCAAAAGTGCTTTTGTGGCATCAGACCGAGCAAACCACCGCGTATCCGATGGGTGTTTCGGAACTAGGTATTCAGGGTTCTTTTTAACGTGGCTTAACAAGACATGCAAACGATGTGTTGATGCAACAAGAAATTAATACAAACTTCCCAGGAATTAAAAAAAAGAAGAATAAACTGCCTAATTAGAATAGACTGTCTAATTAAATTTAGATAATGGCTTGCGCATGGAATATAATCCACTAGACTGCTCTTGTTTTTCAAGATTCGCTGCATACAACTATATTTATCAGAAATATTACTGGCATTATCGTAAGTGTGACTACGGCAATTTTCAAAGTTGATATCCTGATCCCGTAAGTATTGAAGCAGTGTTAGCTAGATTTTGTCCTGGGTGGAAGTATGAAAACGCACCAAACGCTGGTAATTCAGCACATTTACGTATTGCAGAATGATGAGTAAAAGGGTCAAAATATGTGATATCTGGAGTAGAATCCAAAGAGACTGCAAATTATCGTGACTTGGCAATCTCATCCTTGATGAAACTAAGAACTCACATACCCATCGTAGTAATAAGTTCTTCACAATTTATTTTTGACAGGTAAGATGTGTGGCCACGTCCGCTATTGGAATGGGCACGGATATGTTGGGCCAAAATTGGACTAAACTACCCAATAAGCTCTAAGATGCCAAATAATTGCTGTTGTCTTTAGATCCAACAATTTCCTTACTACCTCGAAGAGCCAGAACTCTTCCACAGAAAAAAATAATTGTTTCAAAACAGCGTGACAAAATGTTTTTCTAGTAATTGGTCTGCTCCAGCATGTTTTGATGCAACTACTCATCAACTCCTCCAGCATCAACATTGCGCTGACATAATGTCAGAAATGACTTGATGTGCTTTGGACTGGTTTCATGCGCTTTTTAATTACTGACTGAGCCATATTCTTCCAATCTGTAAATCCTTGCCCAGAAAGCTGTACACGGCCAGGAGAAAACAGAATGCAAGAAAAACAGAAAATGCAGGCTTTGGCTGGAGAATACATAAGTCAGTCATGATCAACTCCCTCATCCTGCGAGAAAATTCGTTTGAAGGCACTGGAATTTTAAAAAAAAACAACAAAACCCCCCGATTCACAGCAGAGAATTCCCGCTTTGTTTCCGGATGGCTGTCTGCCAAGCTTCAAAACTGGTTTGTTCACAATCTGATGACAAATGCACGTAAAATGTCTATTATGTCACCAAAAAACCCATCATCAGTGAGAGTTGTTACTGAAGCGATGTTAGCCCTGCTTGCGACAGCGTCAAATGGTCCGGCTTCAACATTAGGCATCTCGTGGTTTCTGTCCAATTGTAATGAAGGCGAAACACCAATATTAGTTGAGCCAATAGCATCTTTCCCACTGACATGTAAATGTGAAGTTAATTTAGCTATTTTTTGGAGTTGATTTTTTTCATTGTGCTTCCTCTTCTCCAACTCCTTGGCAGCTCCCAAATCACTTTTACGTTTTGACATTTCCTGCAAGTAGAAAGAATGTAGCTTAATCAATAATTACTGGTTTAGTAATGACATTACTATCAATAAAATAATTATAATATATTCATAAAATATTTATAGGAGGCATAGTCCAAATCAAATTTCTGCTCTGAGTACTGCTACTGGTGTGTAACTCTTCATACCAGTAGCAGCACTGAGAGCGAAATTGGTGCCTCTCTCTTTTAATATATATATATATATATATATATATATATATATATATATATATATATATATATATATATATATATATATATATATATACAATTACAATTTAGGTTAAAGTGGTGAAATTGTGTGGTAGGTATATAAAGGTGTGAATATGTTTTCTAGTTTGCCCTGGTGTTAGGGCATCACTAGCATTCTTCTTATTTGAGTTTTAAAAATAAAAATTGCAAGGATTCAAGGATTCAAGGATCATAAAAGATAGAAAATGGGGTGTGATAGTAAGAGAGGTAAAAGATAGAAAAAGTGGTATTTTAGTAGGAGAATGTTGTGCCAGTACGTCTGGCTATGGCTTTCCATGCGCTTGTACGATGCTTCCGTGCGTGTTATTCAAGCATTCGAGCCTTTGTTTTCGTACTTTTGCATTTTTTTGTGGCGATAGCTTTCGTTACTCTCCGATCACTTAGTTGATTCAATGCAGTTTGTCCTCAACTGATAGTTATTGTGCCTTATTTATTTAACAATTTGTCCTCTACGGATTTTTGTTTTTTTTGTTTTTGTCCACTACGGATCTTTTTATCTTTTTAATTTCAGTCTAACGTCCAATCATTCGGCAGTTTACTTTAATTGTTTTTCCGGTGAGAGATAGTTATTTGTATATCGGTTCCAGGTTTTCGCGCAACCGCTGTTGGCTGCTGGCGAATCCTGCTTTGAAACGTCTATCCGGGTAGTCATCTTCGGGAATTATTGCATCTTGTATGACTCTTACTGGTAAATAGCTGTGCATGTTCCTCCATATTTTCGTAGCTCTTCTGTGCAACGTCACATTCAGGGGGTCGATATCTGTGAGTTCGTGCAGTCTAATCGATGGGACCATGTCTAGCAGGGTGAAATCAAGGATGAACCGCAGCGCCTGATTTTGCACTGCCTGTGCCGTGCGAATTTGCGTCTTGCTCGCCAAATGCAAGGAAACGGCGGGGTATAGTAAGATTGGTCTAACCAAGGCCAAATCTAACTTTCTCTTATTGCGGAAGGAGAGTCTCCTGAACCTGTAGAGTTGGCTAAGTCTGACCTTGGCTTGCGAGACTTTCTCCTTGATGTGATTACTGTACCCATTTGAAGTTATCTGTAATCCCAGAACATGGGCCTCTCGCGTGTAGGGATAGTACTCACCATCAGCTATGATGTCCACCGTTGTGACACGTCCGATCGGGAGGATTTTAAATTTGTCCATATTGGTGCGAATTTTGTTCCTTTTTTCGAAGAGGTTGAGGTTACTGATTTTCCTCGGCTGACCTGTTTGCGACGTCTATAGGAGCTTGATAATCGCTTGTGATAATTTGCGTAATGTCGTCGGCTAATTGAACATATACGGCATAATCTTGAGTAGGAAAAGGGAGGTCGCTCGTGTAGATGGTATACAGCGTCGGGCTCAGACACCCCCCTTGAGGCACTCCCGTGTTTAACGAAAAGGGTTGCCCCTCGTAGTTATTAATTTTTATGGTTGCCTCTCTATCCTCTAAGTAATCACAGAGGATCCTGGTGATATTTGATTCCATCTCGAGGTTACATAGCTTGATCTTTAGACCAGGCACCCAAACCTTGTCAAATGCAGAGGCCACGTCTCTGAGCACAACGTCCACCCTCCTGTTTTCGGCCTTCGCATTCGCAATGTACTCTGTCATGAGAGCGAGGGCAGTCTCCGTACCGAGGTGACTACGGAATCCATGTTGTTGTCTGTCGTAAGCGCCCCTAATCTCTAGAAGGTTCCTCAGTCTGTTGTTAAGGAGCTTCTCCAAAAGTTTCCCGATGAACTCTAGAAGGGAGATGGGCCTGTAGCTTTTAACTTCCTTCTTTGGTTTCCCTGGCTTCAAGATAAAGACCATTCTGGCCCTTTTTAATAGATCCGGAAAGTAGCCAACGTTCAAACAGGCATTGAAGAGACTAAGCAAGGCTTCGTTGATGTTTGGAGGGGCATTCACCAAATGCGCCTTAGTAATACCAGATATGCCAGGGGCCCTCTGCTTAAAGCTCTTTAGGGCTGTCTCGAACTCCTCATGGGAGAACGGTTCACCCTCGGCTTCTGCTCGTCGGGTGTGATCGACGAAGTGGTATGGCGTTATGGATGGTCCTCGCTCTTCCAGGTTTGACAAGATTTCTTCCTCGTACTCCCCATCAAAGTCGTCATTCTCCTCCTCCGTTATATCGAACTTCCTCTTCCAGTGCTCTCTGAAGTGGGACTCTATAACTCGGTCCTCGGTGATGGTTCTTCCCTCAGCTGTGATGGTAATATTTGATTTGCTTTGCTGAGTGCCGCTTAATCTTTTAATCTCTGACCAAAATTTTCTGGGGTTGGTTTCAATGTCCATCTTGTCAATCATGCCATCCCAGATTGCCTTAGACTCCTCACAGATGAAATGTTTAATTTCCATGCGCAGGTCCCGAAATTCACGGTATCGCGCCGCCGTGTTCCCATTCTCATATATCTCCGCAATAAGTTCCTCCAGTCGGTACTTCCTTGATGTAATCTCTAGATTCCATCGTGGAGCAGGGAGAGTTTTATATTCGACCCTCGGGATAGCTATTCTATCAGCTTCCGTAATCTTGGTAGTGAGGTCCTCGAGGTGCCGATCTAAGTCCTCGAGGGTAGACCCGTCCAAGGGTTCTATGCGAAAGTCTTGGAGGACTCTTTTATACTCGTGTCAGTCAGCTTTGGGAAATTGCAACGTCATATATATATATATATATATATATATATATATATATATATATATATATATATAACAAAAGTTATTTTTAGAGAAAATTCTGATTACAAAATGTATTGTAGAAAATATGGAAGCAAATACTTATATTTTTAATGGTATAAAAATACATTGTATTGTGAAGAATTATGAATAACTATAAAAATATTAATACTATGAGCAAAATGGATGTAGAAAATTTAGTTATTTCATGGAAGAGTGAACAATTGAAGAAAAATACACAGGATAAAATCTCTTTATAAATACGGAAAGAAAACAGTGTAGGTGCACACTTCATTCGGTGTGCGTCGAGGATATTCACCAATATATCGGATTCGAAAGTCAAACAGAGGCAAATGCTAGGGACGACAGCCAGCTGGAAGGCGGCGCACCATTATTTTTTTTCTTGTAATTGCCTATTTTTATAATGGCACTTTTAGAAAAAGATTTTAAAAAATATAATAAGCAATAACACATCTGAATCGTAAGTGTTTGATTACTAAAATTGTTCTTCAAGAGTGTGGAGGCAGTGAGGTACCAGGATGGGCAAATGATAGATGCTGTTGTGGAGGTCAGGGACACAAACCCGACCTGGTGCAATTCGAAGCCCAGGCTTTGGCTGAAGAGGTTGACTCCTACCGCTTTTGTATTTGTATTGTAGTATGGTACGATATCCTCACTAAGATCTAGCATGTCAGCAAGTTTTGCTGGTCCCCTTGGGGGAAAGGGGGCAAAAAATGTCTTGCATATAGGGAGCAAAATATGCCAGGAACTTCAACTTAGGCATGCTTGAGTAAGATTCTGGTGAAGATCCTTGAGAGTTTCTTGCAACACGTGAAAATTTGTTGCTTCTGGTCTAGATAATTTCTTTAATTTTAATATAATAATTTATTCCTGAAATTAAAATAAAGGAGAACTTAACATTAAATTTTTAGTATACCCCATGAGTGAATGGCATATAGAATAAAATTTTCCTACAATATGGAAAGTAGCTAGAAGCATTAGTAATCAACAAGAACACTAAGACTAAGCTTCAATATGATCTAGAGAGAAGTAATTAAATAATATGATCTAGGGAGGATTAATTAAATAATATTGATTTAATATGATTAGGCCTATTACTTATTACTAAAATTAATTCTTGATGCTAAGCGCTAGTCATATAGAGTCTAAATAAATTGATGTTGTACATTAATTTTGAATACCTTTTGTAAATAGATTTAATATATTTTCTATATAGTGTATTTTGACACCTAGATAGACCTTCCTTGGATTTTTAATGAATGTAAAGATGTTAAGTGAGCCCCTAGCTTGCCTATTTCGAAAATCGTTAGAGACTAGCATTTTACCAACAGTAAGGAAGAAAGCTAATGTGATACCTACATTTGAGAAGGTGGGAGGGGGGGGGATAAGAAAATTATGTCCAATTACCAGCCAATGAGTTTGAGTTTTAGTGAAGTTTTTTTAATGAAGTGTGGAATAGTGGTAAGGTGCCAGAAGAGTGGAAAAAAGGGGGTGAATATAAAATTCCAAATAAGGGAGATCTGAGTGATTGTGGAAATTGGAGAGGTATTACGTTGTCGCCAATCATTTATAAAATTTCAGTAAGATTCTTTTGAATAGAATGGAGTCAGAGGTCGATAAAATCTTGAGAGATGAAAAGGCAGTATTTGGGTGCAATGAACAAATCTCTATTGTAAGACACCTGATGCAACAAGCTAACTGTGTCTGTGTTTCGTGGATTTTCAAAAAGACTTTTGACAGCGAAAAACGTGCTGCTCTATTTAGAATAACGAGACACTATGGAATACCTCAGAAGTTTCTTGACATAGTCAAAAGTGTGCATGGAGATACCTTCTGCTAAGTATTGGTAGAAGGAAGTTTGATGGAAAGTTTTGAAGTTAAATCAGGAGTAATTCAGGGTGAAATTCTGTCTTCATTCCTGTTTATTTTGATCATTGACTTTGTAATGAAGAAGTTCATAAGAGAAACTGATACTGCAATATTTTGGAAGAGAGGTATGAATTTGGCCGATTTGGATTATGCAGATGATATTGTTTCAATTGCAGAGAGTTTGAAGATATGCAAAGAGTAATAGATTGTTTAGATAGAGAAGGAAAAAAAGATATGATTAACAATAAATTGTGCGAAAACGAAAATAACAAACATTAATATGGAAAACCCAATAATGTGCAAAATAAATGCTCAAGATGTTAATGAAGTAGAAATTCTAAGTACTTGGGTACGATTGTATCAAGTGATGGTTCTTTAAAAAATGAGTTTGAGGAAAGAAGTAGGAAAGTTACCCAGGCAGTGGGCATGTTGAAATCTGTGTAGAATAATAATAATATTTCAATGCACACTAAGATTCAAAATTTATAAAAGTATGGTGAGACCAATTCTTATATGTGGACATGAATCGTGGTATATTAAAACGGTGAGAAGAATATTAGGTATACGATAGCAGGATAGAGTGACAAATGAGAGTTAGAGAAATTACGAAAGTACAACCGGTAGACGAGTATGTGAGATTGTCGTGATGGAAATGGATTGGGCATATTAACAGACGAGAGGGACGATATGTGCTGCCGATAACGAGGAAATTTTGGATAGTGTTTCCTCGGATTTTAGTATGGCTTTTGACAGGGTGCCACACTTAAGAATTTTGAATAAAGTTAAAGTACATTATATAATCCTTAAGCTTAATGCCAGTAGCCATCCCCTAGCTTATGGAAAAAAAATCCTTGTATAGAAGTGTGCGTTTCGCAGTTCCAGCGACGCGGTGTTTGGCTGTTGTGCGCATGCTCACATATCCGATATCGAAAGCTGCACGCTAGTGAGAGAGAGAGAGAGATAGTATTGTGGATGACGCAGGGTCGACTTTGGTGTGCTGGGGGAAGGTAGTGTTTCTTTTTTACTCTGCATGTGTTGTACTTAAAAACGTGCTTATATTCTTGAATGTGATAAAGTGTAGAATTTAATTACAATTTTTTTCGGTTCTTTTATTTTACCGGATCATTATCCATGGCCTCCTTGCAGCCCCTAAAAATAAGTTCTGTGACTGTAAGTGAACTTCAACAGCTTAAGTTTTCACAGCTGTCTCTCCATGAGAAAGTTGCAGCTAAGAAAAGAGGGCGTTCAACACCTGATCTCCAAAAATCTCAGGTAGGCATAAGCAACAAGAAATATATTCGTAGCTTTAATTCTAAATGGTACCGACGAAAAGGTTGGCTTTGCGGCTGTGAATTAAAAAATCCACTGTTCTCCTTCCCGTGTTTGCTGTTTGGAGGTGATATAACGTGGAAAAAAGATGGTTTTAGAAATATGTATAAACAAAATGATAGAAAAAAAACTGAAAAGCACTTTGATAATGTGGTTTCACCTTCACTTTTAGGAACCGTAAATATTATAGAGAGGCTTAGTGAGGCATACAGACTTGACATCATTCAGCACAACATAAAGGTTAAAAAGAACCGTGAAATTTTATCCAAAATAGCAGACTGTATTTTCTTTTAGGGAAACTTTGAAACTCCCTTACGTGGACATGATGAAAAAGACAATTAAGTAAATCCAGTGTTATTTAGAGGATTAATAAATTTTTAATCTTAATTAGATCCAGATTTGAAGAAGCACTTAGAAACAGTAAGATTTTCAAAGGCGTTTGTAAGACTATTAAGAATGAGATACTTGACATCCTGCTACAAATATGTATACCATGAGGAGATAAGGACAGAAATTACAAAAGCTTCGTTTGTAGCTGTCATGGCTGATGACACAACGGATCTTTCGGAACACATTCAGTAGTAATCCAAAGATCAAAGAGAAAAAAAATAATCTTTTAGCGCAAATTAAAACAAAAGGAATGGTTTTTGTTTTTAAATGGATAGATCAAGCTTGAACTGTAACAATTTAGGCTATTAGTAAAAAATGTTGATTTTTTTCTGTTTAGGATTTTATCGAGTTTATCTATAAATTTTCTTTTTATATGTTTATTTCCTTTTACACAATATTAAAACAATGCTAAAATTTATTCTGATGCAGAACCCCTACTAATTTTAGCTACGACCAGCCACTGGGTAGGTATAAATAATTCAGAAAATAATTATAAACTGAATGGGAGAGTTTTAGGAAGGTTAGAATCCTTTTCCCTTTAAACTAAGTGGGAGAGTGGCGTGGGATGACCTTGAACGAGAACCTCGTTGATATTATGATTCGAGTCGTGAGTTGTCGCGGACGTGAGGCTGACTCGGAAAAACAGCTGACAGTCCCTCGGAGCTAATCCCGAGTTCAGTGAGGCGCGTGTGGCGATGCTTCTTGACTTGAAGACATAAGCGAAGGGGATTGTGGATGTAAGATTATTCAAATCCTTGGGTTATACTTGCAGGCTTCTCGATGAAGAGATTTGACAATATAAGCGAGGGGATTGTGGATGTACGATTATTCCAATCCTTGGGTTACAATTGCGGGCTTCTCGATGATGAGACTTGACCAAGAGGTGAATCTTGCCTCGAGTGGAACTTCACAATGGTATTCTTCAATGGTGAGGGATATGATGATATCTCTGTTTTTATTCTAAAAACTGAGATATGGGGTTTCTCTGAACGAGATTGGCATGAGAGTGATTATTTATACCGATGGTCTACTCTTCGATGTGATCAAAAGGAACAGCCTCGGGAAGAAAAATCCCGCTGGGTTCCACTTCTTCTTGATTTCTTGTTTTACTCAGGGACCTCTTCTTCTCTCGATCGCTACCTCAATTCTATTTTTCTTTTCTCCAGATCGATCTATATATTCCTCAATTATGCCCTGACGGGAGGGGAGGAAAGATGAGTGCCCACCTTTAAGCCTCTCTTCTAGGGCATAGCTTTTCAACGTTGTGACCCTTAGCCCTTCTGGTTTACGTCGGAGAAAGTGAAATTTCGTCTATTTGGCGAAAATAGACCTAAACAATAAGAGGGGACAGCAAGCCTGTTCATAGATTTTTATTCTAAAGGCTATCCCACCCTCCTTTGTTTATACTAACGGGCTACGAAATCTGCTGATGGTAATCCTTCTTTGCGAGCCATATCGAGGATTGTTTTGGGACAGCGGGGCAAAGGGGAGGGGGAAGTGAGGTATCGGCCCATATGCCACGTAACTATTGACGTTGTGTAACCAAACTAGCGTCTGTTTGGTCCTTGCGATATTGATTTCTCTACACTCTTTCTTTGCCATTCTAACGTGGTAAGAAATACTAAAATGATAGCAATAATTCTAATAATAGTTCAATTGATGATTTAAAGATATAGTAAAAAATAAATTGCATCATTTAAATCTATTAATATAGTTATTAAAAATACGTAATACAAATTATAATGTATTGTTAACACGACTAGTTAGAAAATTTAGGCAACTACATAAGTATATACAGTATAGCCTCAAAGGTTTTGAGACACATAAATATATTTTTTTCATTCGTTTTTAAAAAACTTCGTGATAGGAATAATTTGTCTAATATTAAATTATAGCAGATTTAGTGAAAAATCAGATTAAAAAATAATAATATAAAATACATTCCTCCGCTGAATCCAAAATCGCTCTTTGGTTCTGTTCCTGCAGGAGGTGTGTTTCACTCGTTCGAGCTTTATTATTCGATCAAAAGGAAAAAATGATGGCAAATATGGGGGAAATGAGTGATTTTGTGTAATTATCCTCCATTTTGTAATATTTTTTCATGAAAATAAATGTTTGATCTTTTTTAATTCCAAAAATGTTCCTTTCCAAAGAAAAGTGTGAAAACATTGTTGCTCTGCAGCAAAGTGGCCTGAAATGCAAAGAGATAGTTGCTAAGGGTGTTGTATCAAGGGTCACCTTCTTTAGGATCATTAATAACTTTAAAAGACTGGCTACACTCATATGAAGAAGTTTTCAAGAACTTCAAATGAATACTAGGTTCGCCTCCTGGTAAGGTCTCATATCACGAATCGGGTTCTCCAGTGCTAAGCTTGCTCACGATTGGAAAGAGGCAGGTGTGAACGCTTCAGCGTGCACAGTGAGGCAGAGTTTTTGATAACTGACTCAAGTCGAGAAGGGCTGCAGAGATGAACCTCACGGATAGTCTCTACTTTTGTAGGAAATAGAAAGAATGGACGGTTGACGACTGGGGCAAAATTATATTCTCTGATGAAGCTTCCTTGTTTGGAGGTTCACGAAAATCACTCGTTGGTAAGTGGAAGGGGACTGTTTGCACGAGTCATGTGTCCTGCCCACCGTGAAGCATTCTGAAACCGTCCATGACTGGGGCAGCTTCTCAACTAAAGGAGCTGGAGCACTGACAATTTTGCTCAAGAATACTGCTATAAAACCAAAATGGTACTAAAACGTGCTTCGTCAGTACCTTTTCTCAACAGTTCTGTACATAATTGGGGATAAATTTATTTCCAGCATGGTAGCGCACCTTATCACAAATCAATAGCAAAGTTCTTGGTTGAAAATAACATCGAACCTTTGGGACCTTGGCCGGGGAATTTTCTAGATTCGAATCAAATAAAGAATTCATGGGGGAAATCAAACTGGTGGTTGATAAACAGAAGACATCCAATGATGGGCAGTTGCGGGTATTAATTGAACAACAATGGATCAATATCAGTCAAGATATCCTCACAAATCTGACCCCAGCATGCCAAAACGAATTGAAGCAGTCCTGGAGGACAAAGGAAATTATTGTAAATATTAACTGCGTAATCAGTTAACTGTATTTCTTACTAAAATGGGTTTGTGATTTAATTTTTTGTATATTTCACCTTCAAATTATGATCAAACACTATACTAAAATACAGCGTTTGATTGTTTCTCTTAATTTTCTTATAGTCTTATAGCAATGCCCTCTGGCATTCCTATAAAATATTACATGCACCAATATTCCATTGTATCAATTTAAATATTACCATTACCTAGTATCATTTTAACGTAATATACTTTCCTTTTTAAATTTAATGTAAAATTATCCATTTATTTTCCAATATATTTTCTACAATTGTTATTAAATCTTATGTAAAATCTCAACTCAGTTATGTATAAATAATCAATCTAAAATCTCAAATATTTTGTATATGTATTTTCAATATATCTTTTGTAATATATAATTGCCATCCAAAAATCATGGTTAAGATACATTCTTTTTGGCAACACTTACTTTAGTCAAACACACACACTAACACGCTTTCAGCTCAACCACAATGAACACAAATATTCCTCACTTGTCCCTCGTCATTCTCAGCATAATGATCCCAATTCACAGTCCATCATAGTTACCTTAGTTACCATAGTTACCTTAGATACTTTACCATACGTTAGCTCCCTTCACCTTACATTTCACTCTACTTTTTATTACTTTCATACATTGCATTACGTTGTATTCCTTAAAAATTCTCAATATAATTATATCAATCATTCGTATAATTGTAATAACCGATCAATAGTTATTTCCTAATTCAATTCTCTCATTGTGCATTCGTTAATATAAATAAATATATTTATTTTGTTTATCGTCCGTTTTCTTATAAACCTAGCGCCCGAAGTTTTCTAAATTCAATTCACGTCAGTCATTAGACCTAAATCTTAGCAGACGACTATTCCATCCAATTCAACAAATTTATGGTAATGGTTTTCAAAGAGCTATATCTAAAATCAATCCCACTAATATCCAAATACCATAAAATGGTGCCTATAATTTAATAATCTCCCGTCAATAAATAAATAACTTCAAACGCTAAAATAATGACATCTGTTAGTGGCCAACCCGATCATCATAACCAACGACTGCCTCGAATCCCCAGTCCACGCACAGGCAGCTACATGCGTACATCTCGTTTCCCGTATATGATTCTGCAAACCGAAGAAGAGAAAATTGCAGCAATAATTCAGCGTTTGCCCATAAGTATATTTGTACAATTCAGGGAAGTTCTAAATAACGGGGAATAGGCTGGCGTTCTAGACCGCCTAAAGGAGGCTTTCCGCAGCAAATACGGTAGGTCCCAAATAGACGACCTGAGAGAGCTCCTGAACACCCAAGAAATGGGAGATAAGAGTCCTACTTCTTTCTTAACGCATCTGAAAGGCCTTATCAAGGTAAAAGGTACTCAAACCGAACTTTTTAGCCCTCTCCTCACTGAGATTTTCATGAGAGAAGTCCCAGAGGGAATCAGACCACTGATTCTAAGCTCGAGCCCCACGAGCATTGAGGAGATTGCAATAGCTGCAGACATTTGTCTTCGAGTTCACCTTTCCTTCAAGATGGAAGTGATATTCATCTGAGGTCCAAAGTAGGTTGAGGAAAGTTGGGGTCTCCTGAATCTTCTTCAGTATCCTGACTGCCATAGCCTTTCTCTGGTCCTTGTCTGAGACTGTAAGAGTCGAACCCGGGTTCGAGTCCCGGCCAGGAATTTCAAACTTTTTTCCTCTGGCGTTATCTCTGTCTTCTCGGTAAAGGATTGCCTTCATTGTGCCGCCCTCTGCTCTCTTTGATTCTAGTTTTCTTCTAATGTCCCTTTCTCTTACCTCTAAAGAACTCCTGTTTCTTGTCTCATTGCTCATTCGCGTCCAATTTCTCTTTCTTGTCTATATATATATATATATATATATATATATATTAGGAAATGTAAAGAGAGATAATACTGACAGACTATGGAAAATTGGCAATAGGGTAACGTTAATTCCTTGTTAATTAGCGTTTAAATGGGATACTATAATTCAGTTATACAGAAGAAATATTTAAAAGTCGGGAAGCGGGTCGATTAACGAGGGATGCAACCAGGGGTCGTTTTACCTTAAGAGGGTTCTCCAGGAAGGGGATTCCTTTAGCGAGTCGGTGCGGGGGAATGGAGATGGAAAATGGTCTCTATTCTCGGCCGAATATCTTGATGGTGACGATGATGAAGGGGAGAGGGACCAGAAGACGAGTTCACGATCCTCCTTGAAGATGGACCATGGCACTTCTGCTCCAGAGAAGTTTAACCTCCTAAAATCGAGACTGTGACGCGGCTCGGCGCAAAATCATACACGGGATCTGGAGATCCTTGAGGGGGGTTCCAGATGAGATGAGAGAAACGAAACGATGATTCGAGGCTTGCTCTGAACAGGGTAAGCCTTAACAAAAGAGATAGGACTGCCTGGTGAGATCCAACCTCGATGGTATACCCGAATACCAGAGACTTGGGCAAACAGACACACTATCCGGTCTGAACCGAAGGCGACATGATCTCAAACTCAATCTGCCATTCTTTGAAAAACCCAGGGTATTTATATGACCGCCATTTTTATGGTTCTCGATCGCTGGAAGGCACATACTCTTACGTCTGTGAGAAAGCTTCAGGCGCCTAGAGTGCTTAGCTTTTGTCGCCTGACACAGGTCTTAATCGACTCCAACGATGTGGGTTAGAACTTTCGGCTATCCTTTTCCCGACTACGGAGATTAGTGTTTTATCGGCGAGGTGAAAGCTTTTAGCGCCCAGCTTAAGTACACCTGTGAGGTGTCGACCGATATTATTTTTTTTTTCTCCTTGGATACAAAGCTTACTCCACGTGGAGTTATACTTAGGAGACATAAGGAGGGATGGAATTCAAGAAACAAATGGAGGGGGTATTCTTCTTGGCGTCCCTTTCCTTTACATGCCTCCCTTCCAAAGATGGCGTGTTTTCCGACACAAAGGAAGAGGAAAAAGGGCATCTCGACCCAACTCCATCGATATTAAAATTTCAGCCGACACTGCAGCCATCAAGGTACAGACAGGATTTGCTCCGTTTGATCGCAGACGGCGGATAAAATATATATAGTTTCATGTAAAGGCAATTACAAAATTTAAAAAAAGGAATCGCAAGCGGAGGGACAATCCAGGGAATAATAAAAAAATTCAATAATGATAACACGTATATACAAGCAATGCTCTAAAATACGGGCGTACGCACACACGCACAAAAATAAATTTTACATGAGAGAGCAACGAGCTCGAATATATACATGAACTTATAGGATGTATCGAGTTCTATCTTGGGGAAAGGAGGGTCATCTACTGGATTCCTACTAAGACTGTATGCTACACAGTTTTCACTACATTTTAAATACAAAATTCGGAATTGATATTCCATTAATAGCAGAAAGGACCGAGATCCATTTTGATCACGCTCACCTGACCTATCAGATACATTTTAAATTTCCCTACACCAAAAACTATTGCCAGAGCCTCAAGTTATATTACTGCATAGTTTCTTTCACGTGGCAACAGCTTCCGGCTTGCGGCAAGAGTATGCGATTATATCCTCTGTCCAGATCATGTTGAGTAAAGCTAAGAGAAAAGCTATGCCTCGCACACCTAAGTATCGAAGCATGGCGTACGGGACACCGTCCGGACCAGGGGTGGTGTCTGCGCATAAAGCGAGAGCGGAGCGAAGCTCACTCAATGGAAACCTGTCGTTGAAGGGTTCTCCGCTTCTAGAGGGAAAGTCCTGTCGGTAGTCGAGAGCGACATATCGACCTGCATTAAATGTGGCGGAGCAAGATCCCGGCCTGAGAGTGAGGGAAAAGAGGTCGCAAAAGACTACGCAATGGCCCGGCGTGCGAATTTGTAGTTCCGTCCGCCTGGAGAACGGGAGAAAGGCCTACGAGAATTTGCCCTGAAACCTTTTGACGCACTTCTACCCCTCTGCAAAAAGGGTCTTTTCCTTTAAATCAAAGCACGTATGCCCGCCAGAAGGGCGGCGCTCGAGCTTCGAAATATACCGGAACTTAGTCCTTGCTCAATGAAATTTACTAACAGTAATGTCGTTTGGGGGGCGCTTATAGCGCATGTAGGCCTACCACTTCTGTCTGAGGGACGTCTCACACTTGGCCGACCACCAAGGAAGCCGGCGGCATGCAAAAACGACCAGATGTTTTAAGAAATGTAGTAAGGCCCGCAGCGTTGAGGTTGCCGAGAAGAAATCAACGTCCCGGCCTCATATAGTGATAAGCTCTCGACTGGAACATAAAAATAAGTCATATTCTTAAATACGGACCAAACACCACCGAAATGGGTTTACAGGCAGCAGCCGCCTAGAAAATAATATTTGAATGGGAAAGTGGCCACTATCAATAAAGTCATCGACCACGTCCCACCCAAAGCCCGGAGAGCACAGGGATACATCAAGAAAGGAAAATGAAGCGGTTCTCGGGCATTGATGCAAAAACTCAGCCACATTTAGAACACTCATTTCTAGCTCGTTGATTAGGTTAGCAAAAACTGACCCCTACAATTGATCGAGTAGTCTATCCAGATGATGTCTCCAGTTTAAATCCCAAAGCAGTATAAAGAGCCTCTGCAATTGTACCACGACACGGCTGAACTCCGAGTCGAAGTTGGCTGATGGTGGAATGCATGCAGAAATATCAGTATAGCTTATTATGCAGATGTAGCTGCACTGCCACTGCGTGAAAAGAAGTATTTATATGAAATAGAAAAACGGGGACATAATGCTGGGTGTAAATCCCGCATCTTCATGCCAAGCACCATCTTTGGGTGGTGAGTTCGAAAACTCTTATACCCCGGGAGGGTGGCAGGGCGCAGTCACAGATACTATAATGCCATAGAAACTATAAAAATTCATACCGAGACCGGTAAAAGAAGGTTTCCGATAGACAGAAGTGGTGAAGTTAGTTGAAGTGCAGGTTAGGAGGATATCTAGAAATGGGAGTTTGCCGTCTCTTTCTTTTTCTTGTGTGAATTTTGTTATAATGGCGTTCATTTATGCAATGCAATGCACTCTCGCAAAGCAGCAATTTTTTCGAAATTAGACAAATATGTCAGCAAATAGAGGACCAATGACGAAACCCATTCCTACACAAACAGTTTCCTGGTAGATGGAGTTTTTGAACAAAAAGGGATTGTCTTTAACAGTTAGTTAAAGAATGGACCAGAGTAATGAGGGGGTGAATTTGTCGAAAGTAGAATCGGGTTCAGGAAAAGCCTTTTGAATGATGAGGTCTCTGGTTTCGTTGCCGGGCTATTTGTAAAGAGAGAGGAGACATCAAAACTGCAAATAAAGTTAGGACTTGAAAGATTCAAAGATCGAAATTGCGAAGGAGAAACTAATTTTGATCTTGTATTCATTTAGAGTAAAAGGGTTAAGAAAGGGAACAAGAGATATAGCTAACTTGTAGGTTGCCATCGGATAAGCAGAAAGTATAGGACGAATGGGGGCACTAAGTTTATGGATTTTTGGAAGACCATACATAAGACCAGGGTTAGAATCCGAGGAGAAAATTTGCTTGCAGGTTAATTCATCGATGATCATAAGGGATTTAAGTTTAGAAAGCAATCTATTTACTTTATCATCAAGACTGAGAAAATTTTAAAGGCTCTCTGTTAATAACTTTAAATTTCGTAGAACCCAAAAGGATGCAACTCATTTTGCTAACATAGAAAGTTTTGTTTAGAATATTATATATATATATATATATATATATATATATATATATATATATATATATATATATATATATATATATATATATATATATATATATATATATATAAATTTGGAAAAGAAATATCTTTATATTCATACCATCAACAGAGTATTGGACATTGCATTCACTTAGCAGTTTGCGATGTTCTTTATTGTTAAATTTGATGAAGATGAAATTTCCGAATATAAAGAAACTGAAGAAAATAAAGACAAAATTGATCCTTTGTTTGAATACGATAGTGAAACAAATAAGACATCTCAAATTACAGGAAAATATTCAGAAGTTATTGCAAAAGTCAGGAGAATTTGCCGAATGTTTCAAAAATCTCCTCTCAAAAATGATAGATTACAAGACTTTGTTAAGAATTAATTCAAGGAAGAATTGAAGCTTATTTTAGACTGAGGAGAGCCTTACAGAGGGGCGGAGTCTCTGTCACCGAGGAGGGTTGCACCCTTAGAAGTCTCTCATCTCGAACGGTGACACCCCCGGGAGCATCTACACTTCAGGAGAGGCGTTCAACTGGTTAACCTCTCCAGGGTGTCAGGTATCTCAACCGGGGACTCATATGGACTATGGCCCCTCACTGGGGCCCACAGTGGTACGAAAGGAAAAGCAGGCTTTGCCACGACCCGAACAACTTGACAACCCTCGGATCAACGAGGTAGATGGGCAAGGCTCAGGGGGACGATGTCGCTTCTTACCCCACTAATGGGATTGTGGTGGGCAACCTAGCACCAATGGCGATGGCATGAACCGAGGCGGTGCGTCCGGTCTAACTGTGTTCTTAGTAGGCCCCTGAAAAAACAAAGGGTGGCCTATTGCAAGTGGAAAGTCACCTGGAGGCAAATCCGGAAAAGGAGCTAAGGGGGAAAAAGCCAAACCCCTAAAGGAAGGAGAGGGAGAAACTCCCTCTCCACTAGAAGATTCTTGGAGAGGCCCCTAAGAAAGCACAGTGGAGGTTAACTTCGTCTCTGAGGTCAAACTATTTTTTTTTAGATCCATTCATATTTTCTAGGCACAAAGGCAAGAAAAAACTTTTATCAGGATTCTTTTGATATAAGGAATAAAGAATCCTCAGGACTCTTTGTTTCCTCGAACGAAATTTGCTTTTATATACGAAAAATACAAATAAAAAACCCCAAACCAAACAAGACATGCCTTCTTATTATAGTGATTCAAACTCGCGCGCGCGTATGTCTGTGCATTAAAAAAAAATGAGAACAGGATTTTTGTCCTTGCGCGCAAATTTTGATTGTGTTGTGAAATAAAAACCTTTTTCTCTCGCACATTTCTTTCATTTTGTGAGCGAAGCGAACAAGCGCCGCAGACCTAGCAAAAAACGCCCCTAAAGCGGATTTTTGCTAGTGATTTTAATACATTTGTTGATGTGTTCCATTCTGGCCTTGTAACTATGGCTACGGCGCCAATGACCCTCAGTCGGTAAATAGGGCGATGCAGTCAAGGAGATCAGGCAGTGGGCGCAACGGAATCCTTCATTGTGAGAAAGGACTGACTGCCTGGTAGCTTGGTACACGGCGCAATCTGACGTTGAATGATGATGCTTGCAGGGGGTTCGATCGCCGTAGAAGGGCATGTGACCCTAAGTGGTCACAACAACTCGATGTTTGCCTGCCCGTCTTTAATGGAGACCGGTAAGACGCAGTGGCGGAGAGCAAAAGGAGCTATATAACTTTAGCTTTATTCGAAATACAAGATTTGCTCATACTGTCTCTCTGATCTAAAATTTACAAAAGTTTTTAATAGATTTATAGGAGAGGAGGCAGGGCTCATTTCCAAAAGGGTTTAACAATAGGATGGTACTTAGAAGGAGTTATTAACTAATTTAATCAAAGCCTTCCAATCCTATATTACGCGGGAGAAGTTTTCACAGGTTGTTGAGTGGGTCTACCAATGCTAACCTAAGAAATACAGGTCACTTCTCCAAACTGTCTGTTTATTTGCTACTTTTATAACCAGTGGTTTGTGTTGGAGGGGGAGGGAATTATTTAAGAAGAGGCAGTTTTTTCCCGCAGTGCCTAGGTTTTAATACTTGCACGACACGATTGCTGCTAAGGCATCATTGAGACTCGGATAAAATGAAATACAGAGTTTGGTCAGCAGATGAGAGAGTCAGATACAGAGAACAGTTGAGCTTTTGAAAAACAAAGTAAACTTTGTGAACTGCTAAGCGTTTAATTTGTATATATTTATCTATCTATTATATATCGATCTTATTACATGCAAATGTATGTTTCCTAATTATGAAAGTGAGAGGCGTTCTTCCTGTTTTATCTAACTATTCTATAGTTACTTTTGTTGTTAAGGCAATTAACACTATTTCCCTTCGAAAGCAGTGTGGAAAGTCGGGTTCTTTGCTCCGCGTTGCACTTCCATATTGTTGATTCAATAATGGAAATTTATATATCCTCTGATTTGCAAAGATATGCTACAAGCATTTAGTCAATAACAAACTTAGCGTACCTGTTTCTGTACAAATTAATTGAGCAAGATAAAACTTGAGACTAAAATAATTAACAAATAATTGTCTACATGATATTCTAATAAAGGACTTAGCTTTCGATTGATAAGGTTAAGTTTCGATAATGGGTTTTTTAGCCATTTGAAGTGATATTTGGGGTCGATTTGGAATACGAGAAGCCTTAACACCTCGTTGTTTCTGTATGGATTTTTCTGGAGGGATTAATTGATGATAATCATACGTTATGTGCTCTATATCGTCGGTGTCATTTTGTATAGTTAATACAGGGTGCGAGGCCTTTTGCAAGATTCCTGTTATCGGTAAGTGATGATTGCTACGATTAAAACAATAGATGCAATGATTACAGTAGTAGTAGAGTAGAAATGGGTAGCTTTGTGTCAAGGATTTTGCATGATGGTTTTGATAGTGATTAAGAGTTTTAAGGTCGACGCTTTCCAAATCTATGGCTGGAAACGGGTAGACAGTTAGAGTTAAGCGACAAATTAACGAGTTCAGTTTGAAGAATGGGGAAATTTAGATTTGGGAGATTTGTGGAGTTTTTTGAAATGAAATGCATGCGTTGGGGATTATATACTAGGGTATCTTCAGTTACTATGGAGTAAACAGGGGGAATTTGAGGGATGTATGGAAGTATGACTGTGGTTCTATTTGAGGGACAATTTAAGCTCGCAAGAGAAGGAAATCCAGGTATCCAGGCAGATAGGAATTGAGACTTATTATTATTATTATTATTATTATTCGAAGCAGGGTGTACACCACTAAAATCTAAGAAGATTATGGATGGGAAGGACATAAAAGGATACAAGGCCCTAAAGTACAAAAAGTGGTAAGGTTAAAACAAAAGCACTAAAAAAGGGCAATAAACAAATGACGCGCGTTTACTAATATTTAAATGTCTAGTTAACTAAAAAGTTGTTTTTACAGACTGCAATGCGATGGTGTCCGGATGGCCGCAATTTGAGCTGCCTCATCGGCCCGCTGTTTACCCCGGACTCCGACATGACTAGGAACCAAGCAGAACTGCTCGTTGTATCTGGAAGAGTTCTTGACCAATCAGGAATTTATCTTCTAGCTAATGGGATGGTCAGAAGTTAGAGAGCGGAGAGCATATAGTACGCTTCTTGAATAAAGAAAAATAGCAAAGGCAGTAAATTGCAAAGTAGATAATAGGCGTAAGGCTAATAAAACTGCATAAAGCTCGGAAGTAAAAATGGAAGCTGCCCGCGGTAACGACTGAGAGACTATAGATCCAGTTGAAACCGCCACAGCCCCCACACCGTCGTCTGTGGGAGGCCGCATGTTCATTGAACATAGCACATACCACACGCGGATCAACTAGAGACTTCTACATGTCAAATAGAGTCGTGCAAATATTTTACAAGGGAAATGTCCATCGGGGGGTAGGGGTGGATGAGAAGGGCAAGTCTGAGCTACGCAGTTCTAAACGGGAAACATGTTCACCTACACGAAGTCCCAAGGTCACGGGAATGGATGGCGACAGACCCTAGTGAAAAGACACTTTTGTAAGCTTCTGAGCAAGGAAGCTACTGAATACGAAAAATATACCGCAGACAGACCTGGAGGCGGTGGTGATGGAGCGGTAAAATGCCAGCCTCAACGTATAGGGGAGAAACAGAATGCACCGCTGGATAGACGGAGCGTTGCGGCTAGGATCCAGCATACAGAGAGATAAAGAAGAGTCCGCTGAATACACCTCACTAGCATGGTCCATATTAGACTGTGCGAGAAAGGTATATAGCTTCCACAACGTGAGCCTATCACTTCCCCAAGAGGTGTGGAAAATCATCTTTAGTGGGTCCATCTTCCGTAGACATCTCCGGTGGTGGAGGGTATCAACCGCCAACTGGAGGCGGCGGGCGGCGGGCGGCGGGCGGCGGGCTGCGGATGCGGGGATAGTGAAACGGGGAAATAAAGAGCGAAGTCATCTACAAATAAGGTTGCAGATACCTCTTCGGATAGAGAGGATACCAGGCTATTTATCGCAATAACAAATAAAGTAACACTTATACACTGCCCTGGGGAACACCCTCCTCCTGGATATAGAGATCCGAATAAGTGTTACCAACTCTAACCCAGAAATAGCGAGTGGCTAAAAAATTATGTATAAAAACTGGTAAAAGTTCCATCAATCCCCATTCATACAACTAGCGGAGGACTCCATGGCGCCATGAGATGTCATAGGCCTTAATATCGAAGAAGACATCCATTGAATGGTAGCTGCGATCAAATGTCTCACGGAGGGTGCCCTCGATGCGGACAAGAAGATCTGTCATACTCTGCTACTTACGAAAGCCACACTGGTATGGGGTTAAGAGGTCATGGTATTCCAGAAACCACCGCAAGCGAGCATTCACCATTTTCTCCAACAACTTGCTGAACCAGCTGGTGGGGGGCTATTGGCCTATAATGGGAAGGAGACAAGCCGTCACTACTTGTTTTAAAAAATGGTAGGACTAACGCCAGTCTCCATGTAGTAGGGTAAAATCCTTCGATCCAAATCCAGGTAAAAATATATAGTAGGAGATGCCCGAGAAGGTCATATCGGATATTGTCTAGGGCAAGAGACGTGGGGGTGCAATACAACAGCTCTGAGCGCATCTCGGCGGTAGTGAACAGAAAGTTGTAGGGCTCCTGTCCACCGAGCGAAAAACGCAGACTTCGCCTGCGTTTGATACCTCTAAACTCCGCCGGGTAGCGCCCAACGTGGCTAAATCGGCAAGAAAGGATGCCAATATATCTGCGACGCTGGCACGGTCTTAGATGATTGAGCCACTCTTCTCAATTCCAGGGGTGGAATGACTAGCATACCGACCCCTAATTTTGTTAATTCTCTTCCACACTTGAACTGAGGAGGTAGTGGAAGATAAGGAAGAGACATATGACTTCTAGGAGTCAGTGCGCGCCTAATGTAAAGTTCGCTGGCGAATGTCTCTAGTTCGATTTCGGTCAATACGGTTCGGAAGAGTTGGGTTCCAGTGGAATAGCTCATGAGCCTTTTCATAGGCACCAACCACACGGGTGGAATTAGTATCCACCATGGGATTGATGTTCGGCCTCGGCTGGACCGAGTACGAGGGATTTCGGACTCTGCAGCGTCAAACACTAAACAGGAAAGGTAATGTATCGCTCAATCAATATCTACAAAATCTCCAATTTGTTTACTGAGGAAGTGAGCATGATGGAACTTTGACTAGTCGGCACTTGCAACATTCCATCTGGGGGTAAATGAAGGGGATGGGCAGAGGATCTTGTGTTTCAAAACAATGGGAAATTGGTTGTTACCGTGCAGGTCATCTAAAACAGACCACCTGAAATCAGAGATACAGTCGGTGGATCGAATAGATAGATAGATCCACATAACCGAAAGAATCAGTTTGAATATGGTAGGAGGTAACATGACCAGAGTTAAGAATGCTAAAAGAATTAGTGGATAAAAGGGATTTAAGGAGACGGCCTTAACGGTTGTTCACTCTATTACGCCATACGGAGTGTCTGGCATTGAAGTCACCTAGAAGAAGAAATAGAGTAGGAAGCAGAGATAAAAGATCTAAAAACCGAGCTCATCCGGGAGAATATAAATTGAACAGAAAGTATAAATTTTATTCGTAAGATGGACACGAGCTGCAACTGCTTGAAGAGTAGTCCGCGGGATTTAGGGCGTGCAAAAGTGGCTAGCGCTCACTACGAGCGAGACACCACCATGGGCCACCACTCCAGGAGGTGGTAGAGAATTAAAAATACTGAACTAACGAAACTTGGGGAAAGGGCGTTTCCCGAGTTTGGTTTCTTTCAGGCATATAACAGAAGGTGAATTTTAGATACTGAAAATGAAAGTTCTTCCCATTTGGGAAGGATCCCTGATAATTTCATTGAAGAATTACCGCCATTACTCAAACCAGTGAGAGACCACGGTCAAGAGAGTGCGGGGGGCGGAGGAGCCCTCATGAACAGATGCGCGCGAGATAAACCCAGTACGGGCGTTATAAGAGTCTCTAAACAACGAGACAACCCTGTTTTGGAGGGGCGGGGTCTAGGATTGCAGGGGCTAAGTTTGTTTCGAGAGACCAAAGTTAGTGGATCATGACCCGGATGGAAGGGTGGAGACAAAAGCTTACAGTGGTGACCGAGCTAACAGAAAGGGAAGATGGGGGCATGTTATTGGTAGTGGTATGAGTGAAGGTGACTTCGACGTATCGTTACCTTTTAGGACTGGGGTATATCGCTATGGATATCCATATGTCAAAGGGGTTGGATTAGGGGGAAGGGAGGAAGGGAAAGGGTGTACCTCAACTTAGGTAGAGAGAGTTTTTATTGAGGTAGATTGTCCGCCCTTTTTGGAAGTTAGCCTTCTAGAGGGAGTGGAAGAGTCTGGAGAGACCTTACGTTTGGGGCAGAAGTCATCAGTCATGACGACGTCCGAGTGAGGCGTCTCGGTAGAATCTTTATAGGCTTGGATGTCGTCCAGTTCCTGGATTAGCATGCATCCGGGAATTTAACATGCTTTGCCGGCTCGGGGTTAATAAGTAAGGAGGGGGGATTATTAAATATTAAGGAACCAGACTTGTGTCTGGTAAAAGAAGAGGGTATGGTGCTGCATCCTGCATCCCAGGATGCCTGAAGAGATTTAGTATTGTACGGGATACGTGGTCGAGCGAAACGAGAATCCGCTGTCATGCGTAGGACATATGGCAATTAGAGCATCGTCTCGGATTAGCTGTATGGGGTTTGACTGGAATTCATAGGTACCTAGCCTAGATATGCGTTGGCAGATCCAGACGATCAAACGTGAGGAACATAATTGGTGTGTTCACCCGGATCCCAACAGTTCGCTGTGGTCTATGAATATCAATAATTTGCTGGCTATCCAACTTCACTGTGTTGAGGGTTGGGTGGGATGAGATGGCAATCTCAGAGCGAGCGAGGGTTTTGAGGACTTGTACTGAATTATGTTGGGGGCGGGAAGTGACCTCTACTACTAGGGCTCCATCATGACGGCACCACATGCCGCGTGGTTCTTCGCAACGTTCATCGAATTCCTCACTGACATAAAAAATATAGTTTTATAGGGAAATGTCAGATTTCGTTCTAAGGACCAAAAATCGATGGTAGTCCAACTCAGGGTCACCTCTGAGAAAAACGGATCTGCTGCGACAAAGCGAGAACTGGAACGAGATCCAGGAATATGAGGAGCAAAAGTAGTTTGTTGTTTAACTTTTTTCATATACTGCTCTGTTGATTGGTGGTAGAGGGACAGTCTCGTGCAAAGCGGAACTCACCTACGTAGCCACGTCACTCAATGCGCACCCTCAAAGGAAGTGCACAGGTTCCCGTGCACCCCTTAACCAGTACCGCCATTTTAAATACGGGTGGTTGCCTTCGGAATTTTCCATTTAAACGCATAAAGACCATCGCGCTAGGCGGCCGTGGCCTGGGCACCCACAACATCCAACTCAGGGCGGTTCAGCCACGGAACAACGCACTCCGGTGAGGCAGGACCGGTACACCAAGACTGCAAAAAATCCAAACTTAAACTAGAGCATGCACTACCACCCACAAATTCATTCAGTCATACACTACAACCGACCACACAGATCCGCTCAGGTACAATCAATCACACTTGAGTAAGTAAAAAGGGGAAGGAGATACGGTGCAAAAGTAGGAGACCATAAATAAGATAAAAATTAGACCATAAATAAAAGTCGAGGAGGGAGGAGAGAGGTATAGTAAAACTCTACTTCGCAGTCCGCTCTAATGAGCGGGTTGAGCTCCCTCACCAACGACAAGGAAAGAGCACTCTCGCGGCGGGCCTCTGGAAGCACCGCGAGCGTGGAGGGGAGAAATGAGACTGGTCGGTTCGATGTATACTCCATAAATTCACAAGTGGGGAGGTGACGATTTTCGATTAAATCTAACAGGCAAGGGTCGCTCTTTGGACTTGTAATGTATGAATAAGTGGTCACACAACATTGGATTGGCTTGCGGGGTGAAAACAGAATGGGGTTCCTGCATCCATAACATCTGAATACAAACGGTAATCACTTGAAACAAATACGTATGTGAGCGCATTAGAATAGTACAAACGAATAATACGAGAATCATTTGAGAATGGCGTGGGAAACAGTCTCAGGCGGTAAGCAAGCTAAAGGGAGAGGGGGGGGGTGAAGAAGGGGATGATGAGATGGAAGGTGTAAGGTTCGTTTCTATAGAAGATCCAAGTGTACTCCAAAAACCGGGGTAAGTTTTCTATTATGGGAGAAAACAGGTTGCAGGTTCAGCTGGTTAGAAGCTGCAGTGACCAATCTAAACAAGGCAGTAGAGGGGAGAATGTTAGTGAGAGTAAGCTGTTTGGGCGCAAACTGTTCAGCTTGTATAACTTTTCTCTGAAGAAATTTTAATTTTTCCAAGTATCTGATCATCAGTGTAAGGCAGATATTAATAATACTGGTAAATTCTGTTTGCAGCTCACTGGTAAGATAATTTTGTATAAGATGGTTCATGTTCGCAAGATCTTTACTGAAGTTTCGGAGATACACTCCTTGCCTAATGATGTAGTTTACTAAGTTATTCACGACGTGTTTTATTTGAGGTTGTTCGCTTGCGATGATTTGTACCCCGAGTTGAGTTTTTTGTACGTCCTTCGTAGTAGCGGTTCAAAATAGTCTTTTTTAGTATTTTTCCACCTAAGTTAATTAAAGCACATTTTTCGCGAGTCTTTCCATAAGCATTTTTTTAATCTAGGGTTATTGTGCTATGTGGAGGATTTCGTTTTCGGCGAGTCAGAGGTATTCTAAGGTGTGTCATCTGTTGGTGGTCTAGGTAATCCAATCAGAATGATAAATGGTAAAATAGAAATTTATGGGAGCAGTTGTCTTTAGGTTGTAACTTCATTCCTGGGTAAGAATGTCTGTGATTAGTCTCATTGATCGCTTTAGTTAGAGTGTGGATTTTCTTGAGGAAGTGTGTAAGTTGACTTCCAATAATTTGGGGGGCTCTAAGGTGTACGAAAACATTCGCAAAGCCTTTGACCTATACATAAATAATATAAGATAATTGCAACAAAATTTAGCAAACCTCTAGAAGATGAAGGTTGTCTGATCCAACCAAGGAAGAGAATTTAGATAATTCATCCTGAGAAATAGCTATATCTAAAAAGTTAGTTGCTGAAGCCAAACAATAAATTTTAAATGTTGTTATATATAAAATAATTGAACATCTAAAAATATTTTATATATGTATAGTAAATATATATATATATATATATATATATATATATATACGAGGGGCGGTTAATAAGTTTTGCGAATCAGTAGGGCAAAACAGAGGAAGGGAGATGGCTGTTTGTGGAGGTGTTAAGACAAGTTATGACAAGTCAGGACCTGCAGCCGCACGCTCCTGCCTCGTCTATTTAAGAAGCAGTAGCTGATCGCAGATCTTCAGTCACAAACTTTTCAACAATGAAGAAGGTGTTCGCACCGCGCAGTGATCATATTGTTGACCAAGGAAGGCAAGAATACAAAAGAGATCCATGAACGCATGGTTGCAGTGTGCGCCAACACCACCCCTTCCTAAGTAACCATTGTCTCGCTGGAATAGGGAGTTCCGCCATGGTCGTGAGTCCCTTGAAGATGACCCCCGTCCAGGACGCCCGTCAGACGTGACCAGCGAGGACAATGTGGCCCGTGTGGAGAGGATGATCCGCAAAAATCGACCGGTGAAGGTCGAAGAAATCGAGCGAGAACTTGAAATATCACATGGAAGTGTTATCAACATCATCCATGACAATTTGGGTGCTTAGAAACCTCACGCCCCATGATCGACTTCAACGTCGTCAAAGTCCACAAGGCCAGAGTTGCACAAGCTGCCCTGCGCGAGTGCGGATTCGAGGAGCTCAACCATCCCCCCTACAGTCCAGATCTGGCCCCTATCGACTACTTTTTATTCCGCCAGCTCTATGCTGCACTGCGTGGACGCCGGTTTGGGGACGATGAAGATTTTTAACTCGCCGTCCAAGAGTGGATTGAACAGCAGTTGGGATATTTATGGTTGTCGGCAATTCGAAGCCTCAGGAAAAAGTGGAGCAAGTGCATTGAAGTCGAGGGTAGTTATATTGAAAAATAATAAAACACTTTTCCTCATATCTCGTTTCCTTATATCCGAATTGCAAAACTTATTTACCGCCCCTCGTATATATATATATATATATATATATATATATATATATATATATGAGGGATAAAAAAAATAATCGAAAAATATTTTTGTTACGCAATGAAGGTGGAAAATGTTATAGTAAGCAAACAAGTAAAAGTGGTTCGAAGTGAACGAACGCTTTAACAGAAAGTCAATGACATTAATTTCAAGAAACCCGGCAATGGCTACTCCACTACCCCCGTAGGAGGGGAGCTTGCGCTTTGTTACTAAGATAAAATTTAAAACCTAAAAAAAAAGCAGCCATGGTTAAATTTTTATAAATTTTCTGAACTTCGCCAATTATAATAATTTTAAAAAAGGAACTCTAAACTAAATTTCACCCCTTTCAAAATATCACGTTGCTCAAATATAGTTATAGAAGAAGATATATATTAAAATAAATTTACTGAACTTCACCATTTGTAATTCTTTGGGTTTTAAAAAATTCGCAAAAAATTGATGCTTATATTAATTTCTAAACTTCACCATTTTGTTTTTGATATTATAAAAGAATTATTAGAAATAACTGATAAAAAATAACATGTCATAAATGACCTAAGATAAAATTATTATTCATATATTCAAAAAAATCCCATTTTTAAATTATTGAGTTAGTGATAAGAAGAAGAAAAAGAAGATATCTATTATACTGGAAACCCACTTAATCGTAAAGAACCATCTCCTATCAGAGCACAGGCAATCAAATGCAACGCGGATATAACTTTAAGATAATTTTACAATAATAGATCAAAATAACAATGAGCAAAGCTTAAGAATACTAGAATCCCTTTATATTAAACCCCGTGCCCCTAGTCTTAATTGTGACTCGTCCGCTGCTTCCCTAATTATGACATAATCTACTACCAATACAATCTTACTTATGTGTACTTCAATCCCCAATCCCCACTTCTCTCTGGTCATACCAAGGATGGTGAGTGTTCTGATGGTTCTCCCTTGTATTCCTCTAGGATTTGTAATATCCTAACTCATTATAAATTATGTATTTTCTTAGGTTTTGTATTATAGGGAAAAAAGTCTCATTTTGTAGATATTTGTCAACACTTTGAATATTCTAATTTCTAGACAATTTTTTTAATATTATAATTCACTGTACATTATGTATTCCTTTATATCATAAAACCCGAAGATGAGCGGACAGCTCAAAACGATGTTTATCCCCAATAAATGAAGATGAAATTCTCCGCATTCTATGTACTCTCATTCCTGGTGAAATTAAAGATTCGTCTGGAGAGCAGCAACCCCATCGATTTTATATATATATATATATATATATATATATATATATATATATATATATATATATATATATATATATATATATATATATATATATATATATATATATATATATATATATATATATATATATATATATATATATATATAAATATATATTTTAGCTCAATTATTTCGATAAGAGATATCGTAAATAATGAAACCTAAAGTTTCCCTTCTTCAATATCGTAGTCTAAAAATTACTTTGTATAAATTCACTGATAATTGAAAGGTAAGTGAAAAATCGTTCCTCAAAATGAAATATTAAGGTACCACCACAAAATAAAGCTAACAGCTTGAATGCATTTTACGCCCAAAGGTCGTACCTGCAGGTTGCGTTGTTTTCTCGACGTATTCAATCACTGTGTCTTCGCGATAATTGATTTTGTTAATCTTCAGGCCTTGGAGATTCTTTTAAAGGTGTATCGCAGTCCGCACTCGGGCCGTGCTCTGGTAGAAGGCTACTATGTCCCGCGATGATGGTTTCAGAGAGGGAGCCCTACAAAGTGTTCTGAGCTAGCATCTCACTGTTGCTCCTACAGTGGGTATGGTAGACTAGTAATCAGTTATTCCCATACCATAACAATCAAAAGGGAGAATTTTACTCTCTTTTCTGGCGAATGAATGAGCCATGCCACTAAGGAGATGGGGAAGATCACGCAGCAGCGAAAATTTTCAGAGGCAAGGTCGCCAGTATTGATATGTTCCCTTCTGGCTTTGTTACTATGGCTACGGCGCCAATGACCCTCAGTCGGTAGATGGGGCACGCAGTCTAGGAGATCAGGCAGTCGGTGCAACGAAATCCTTCTTTGTTAGAAGGGACTGCCTGGTAGGTTGGTACACGGTGCAATCTAACGTTGAGTGATGATCCTTGCACCTTGCAAGGGGTTCGATCGAAGTAGAAGGGCGTGTGACCCTAAGTAGTCACAGCAACTCGATGTTTGCCTGCCCGTCCTTAATGGAGACCCGGTAAGACGCAGTGGCGGAGAGCAAAAAAGAGCTATATGACTTTAGCTTTATTCGAAATACAAGATTTGCTCATACTGTCTCTCTGATCTAAAAATTACAAAAGTTTTTAATAGATTTATAGGAGAGGAGACAGGGCTCATTTCCAATAGGATAGTACTTAGTATGAGCTATTAACTAATTTAATCGAAGCCTTCCATTCCTATATTAGGCGAGAAGAATTTTCACATTTTTTAAGTGGGCCTACCAATGCTAACCTAAGAAGATCAAGTCACTTCCAAACAATGTGCCTGTTTATTTGCAACTTCTACTACCAGTGGGCGGGCATACACTTTTCCTAACCTATCTTAAAAAGTGTGTGGCACCGGAAACGTATGACGTCAAACAGAAAGGGTATTTTGATCGCATAACAGATTCATATTAATCATTTTTTTTTTAGAAAAAAAAATGATGATTACACGGCACGATTTCTTGCAAAGACATCATTGAGATTCGAAAAAATGAAATACAGAGTTTAGTCAGCAGATGAGAGTCAGATATAAAGAAAAGTTGAGCTTTTTTAAAAAAATGTAAACTTTGTGAACTGCTAGGCGTTTAATTCGTATTTTTTTGTCTATCTAATTTCTATCCAATTACATATAAATGTATGTTTCCTAAATATGAAAGTGAGGGGCGGGTTTCCCGTTTCATCTAACTATGCTATAGTTACTTTTGTTTTAAGCTACTTAACACATTTTCCTAAATTCACGATTTGTAATTATATATACTTTAAAAAAATTCCAAAACATTTGTTAAAAATATTTATTTATTTCTTAACTTTTCGAAAGAACTTTGATAAAAGCTTCAAATATACACAAGTGACTCACAAACTAACATCCAAACGGTTAAAAAAAATCATTCCGAAATATAGTGTTATGAAAACACTTCAAGGAAGTTATTAAAACCTCCCCTTTTTAACGTGTAAACTTGTCTCGAATTTATTCATCCGAAAAGATGTTCGACTACTTTCTCTTTGATCATTGATTCAAGTCGTTTAACAATCATGACTCTAGACCAGTGGCTTTCGACCGGGGTGCCGTGGGAGCAACCAAGAAATCATTTTTAAAATGTCTAAATTGCAAAAATATATATATTTCAAACATTTAAAAAGAAAAAAAATCTAACGAAACTTTAAAGTCTTTTGAAACTAGCTTTTCTACATTGTGCAAAATAAAAAACGACAACAGAAAGATTCCAGACAATGAATGAAGAAACGAGAATTGCTTTGTCAACTCTACGCCCCAATATTAAAACAATATGTGATACTCATCAAGCTCAAATATCCCATTAAACTTTTAAAGTTAAGATTTATTCATTTTCAAAACATACTTGCCAACATCGATCGTAAAAAGATAAGATTTTTTCCATCGTAGTATCAACCCAAGGAACAAGGTTCCTTCGCCAGTCATTTGTTGCCTTGTATTTTAAACCTGATAAAGGAACCTTGTTCTGAAAATGTTGTTTCTTTGATATTCAATAAATGAATATGTTTACCATTGAGGACAATGAAAAAATTAGCAGTTTTAATTGTTGAACGGAGTACCAAAAGGTTAAATAATTAGGTGCTTACACTGCACCGCATTTGGTATGTAGTATTTATTGCACATTAAAATAATTACACATAAAAAACTGTACATAAATACAATATTGTACACAATGTGAAAAAAAGAGTTGAAAAGAACAAACAACAAAAACGAAACAACAGTAACTGGACACTGAATTGCGTGCATCTGAGTGTGTGGATGACCAAACCTTAATTATTGTTCCCTTTGTCACTCAAAGACTTGTTGTACTCGTAGGTGGCATGCTTGGCAGCATGCCAAGCATGCCAGGGGAAGTATGGTTAATTTTGCAGGACATGAGGGCACAGAGAGTGACTTCTTCTTTTTCGTCTTCTTAATTTCTGGCAGTATCAACACTACTTGGGGTATCACTACCCCCAGCGAATGACTGAGTCACGTCACCGGCTTGCCTCATAGGTGCAGGCAGGCCAGGGTTACCAGATACTGCGACAAATATCCCGAACAATCATACTTTTTTCCCTCACTGTAAAAATCGGGAGATTAGCGGGGGAAATTACTAAGCATGAGCATCGCGGTAGAGAGGGTTAAAAATCGAGGGAGTTGGCAAGTATGTTTCCAAATTTATGTCTTGTTTAGATTAAATTAGCTTAAATGTCAATCGTGGTTAATTTGGGAGTGCTTTCCACGGATTTATACCTAAATTATTTTATATTGGGGTGACACTGTTGCTTATAAAGAGCAATTAGAGTACCAATATCATAAAAAGGTTGAAAACCACTGCTCTAGACTGAGTGGTTTGTAATTGTATGGAGGTAAAATTAAAACTGTTAAAAAATTGCATATGTAAAATATAAAGTTACGTAAATAATGGGTAAATATACCTGAGTCATAAAATCAATAAAGTGAAAAAATATGCAAACACGTTAATTTACGGTGTAATACCAGCAAAAATGGGGCTAAAAAGTAAGTAAGTAAAATTTGAACTAGAATCATTGATCAATGAAAAATGATTTATTTGATAAACAAATTCCTTCTATAAATTGAAATTTATTTAAATTTTATTAACTAAATTTAGGTAAAATCCTAAAAACGTTGCAAATAAAATGGAAACTAAAAATTTGATCGGTAACATTTTCTTTATCCAATTCAAAATATTAGCACCTTGCAAAAGGTTACTTTTGAGAAACAAGGTTAGCTGGCCAAAATCGCGTGCTCTCACTTATCTGCTTTATGACCTTATCACCTTGAAAACTTTTAATAATTCCCGGAATAACCTTGAGGGGACCTTGACAATTATATCATTCGAAAGAGAATGCAAAACGACATTAGGGTTTCAAATTTCGTTAGAATCGGCCGAATAGTTATGAAGTTATTGCCAAATTATTACCTGGCTAAACTTGGGGGGACTTTGGCAATTGTATCATTGGAAATAAAAAGTGAAACATCATAAGAGTTTCAAATTTTGTTAGAATCAACCGAATAGTTATGTCATTGCCAAAACAAAATAATTACCTGTCTAACCTTGGCAGGACCTTGTCAATTATATCATTCGAAAGAGAATAGAAAACAACATAAGGGTTATGTTGTTACCAAAACAAAAGCAAGCAAAACGGGGACCGGTCAACCGAGTGATATATAGAGTCGCACGCGACTCTATATTTAAAAATAACATTAGACAGGGTAACAAGTAAATACCTCTAATTTCGACTTTGTTCTATACCTTCATTCCTCATTAAATCTAATTGATGAACCGAGATTAATTATCAAACACATTATTACCGGTTACAAAGATTTGCTAAATTGAGGTCATTAAGTACATGCTAAGGTTGCGACTCTCGCTACGATAGAAAATAACGTGTATCAGACTCCTTTGAGGTTATATATTTATTCATTTTTGTTTGTTTAACGGCATCTTTTACCCTATGTTAGTTTTATACAGATGCGGAAAATAAAGTTAAATATTTAAGAGGTGCAAAAACGAGTCGAAATTTCACGGCTGCCAAATGGACGTACAGATGGCCAGATTTTAAAATCCAGGTGAATAAGAAAAAGCTTGGGTGTAAAGATGTAGAGAGCCCATTGCAAGGTGGATTAGAAATAACAATGAATCCTTACAAATGAGTATCATATAAACCTAAAAGTGCATAGCATTCTCCATAAAGAAAAATAACTCTGTGTAAATAATAGATAACATATCTGTAAAATAATAATGTATAGCTTTCGTCCATGTAAATAATAAGGCAAACGTTCATTGCAAGGCGGAATACGTTCAACAATGAAGCCGCACAAATGAGTATCATGTGAATCATATAACTTTTTCTAACAGGCACATAAATCGAACATTGAAATACCTGTAATAATGAATTCATGTGAGACAAAACAAATACTTGTAAATAATGTCAAATTACAATTTATTAATATTTGCAAAGCAGAATATTTTGTAAAGCAGCCGGAATCGTTAGGTTCACACGTGAATGTATAAACATACTTACATTAGCAAACAGATGTAAGCCTAAGGTCTGGATATAGATAACGGAGGCTGTGGAAAACAGCTGGACGCACATAGAACGGAATCTGATCTGATCAGCCAGAGTTTACATGAACCTGTGAAAGGACGAAATCAATCTTGCTATGGATGTCGGCTTGATAAGCCCCATCAAGTAGCCAAATGAAAATATTCTCTTAGTGCGCACGTGCCTACACTGAACATGCATACATCCTTTGACTCCGCCCAGCAGACTTAGTAGAGAACACACGCACTCGATAAGCTCAGCCCCGCGTTCAGATTAAGAGGAAGGAATTCACGCTCCCTTAATTGGGGTTGGTATAAATTAACAGGCTGAAACATTCTTATCATGATTTCACATTCTGATTTGTACATTAGTATCAGCCAGTCAGAAGGCTAGCTTCCAGCCTAAACATTAATTAGGCCTAAAGAAGTAGGCTTTGTCACCGGTTATGGGGTGTTCCTCTTTCAAGAAAATAGACTCTATGACCAGTGACTCCTCGAAGGATGGAGAAGAAGAAGACTGGCGAATTCGCTATCACAAAATAAAGAGTTCACCACCTCAACCCTCGGTCCGGTCATAACTTAACTCCAGCCAGAATGTTATATTTTGACGCCATCAATTTGGGACGATTTTCATATCAGTTATAATGGAAGTACTTGAAACTTTCTAAAACCTTGTTTTAGTATAAATTCATGATATTTTACTTTAGAAAATATTCTAAAATAAAGCATGAACAATAAATTTTGAACGTAAGCATGTAGTATATCAGTAATCTCATACAGACAGACCAGAATTCATGACCCAAAAGAGCACTTGTATTCAGCACTGGCCAGCTCCAAAGCTGCCAATTTCACTCACTGAAAGCAGGACTGCCAATTCTCGGGGTTTCCCACCCAGTTCTGGGTTTTTCATTGTTTGTTGGATTTTGTAGTTTAAACTTAATTCGCAAAATGTTAGAATAATATGGCTTAACATTGAAAAAAATCTCTAAAAAGAAAACCCGTTTTAATCACGTGGTGGCAGTCCTGAAGACAAGTTTTAAACATGAGGTCATGATGGTTTGCCCTCACAACGGTGTTTAAGTTCATAATTCGCTAATTATGCATATTTCAAAACAAGATTTTATGTATGGAGGTCACTAGTGGTAACCATACACCAATTTATTTGGGATTTCTTCGTTCGCTTTTTGTATGGTCACAGTCTTGATTTGGGAGTGTATAATTCAGTCCCCCCCCGTGTAATGGAAGTAGGTGGTTGCGTTTGAAGCCATACCTATAGGCCTATTCTTGTCTATTCATTGTGCATTTGCTTTGCATTATTTTGTTCAACTTTTTAAGTAATGGCTACCAAGAAGAATTATGAGAGTGGCCGAAAGTATAATAAAGCGTAGGGCGACAGATTTGTGATGGTATTGAAAATGCACTGGCATAGCGACACAAACTTCTCGTTTAGAAGAACAAGATAAGATTTTAAAAAAAATTTAAGAGCCCATCTGGCGACTGCCTACCAGGGCAAAAGTCGTCGTACTCACGCTACAGACTGATACTAGGCAGAATAAAAAAACAAGAACATGTAAATTACAGATAAAAAAGGAACAAAGGTTAAGACACGAGCTAAACAAAACAACAACAAATAGAACAAAAAGAAACAAGATAAGCTAAATGGTAACAAGAAGGAAGTGCACTTCGGCGTCAGGGGTAGGCACGCCTCCTCCCACGCAGGAACATGCGACCTATAACAAAGAGTCAAAGTGGAGGAGGCCAGCCTCCTCCAAAAAGGCATATAGTCCGCATGTATGTGTACACGAATCAGCCCGAGTACAAGGGACAAGTGGTAACGACCTCACTCATCCCGGTACCGGGAAATGCAAATTGCGCGAAGATCACCCAGACTGGGAAATTCGACAAGTATGTGCCGAACAGTCTGGGAGACAACGCAGTCGTCGTAGTAAGGTGCTTAGGAGTGCTCCATCATATGGCGGTGCGTCTCGTAAGTGTGTCAAATTGGGAGAGGACAGAAATCAACCTGAAACCGTCACGGCATTGGGAGGTATATCAATGAGAACAGTCGCGACGGAATTGTACTCAAATTTAAGTTCCCCTCGGCCGTCTCCCATATTTACCAAGCAGCCGGAGGGCTGCCTGTATTCCTGCCATGCAATCGGTGTGAGGAAGAGCGAAACGCTGGTCTGGTTTCCAAGTCCTCGCGGAATCTATGGCACCCTCATCGGCACGCTAATTGCCCCAAATGCCCCCATTTCCAGGAACCCAGCAGAAGATAATCTCGACAATCGCCGGGTTTGCCAAAACCGTGGAGGCAGGTATCTCGAACCAGGATGTACCGAGATTCCAAAGCCCCGAGAGCACTTAGAGCGCATGGTGAGTCACTATAGATGACAATCAATTCTCCGAACCGGGCACGTTGAGTTATCTCCCATACCGAACGATGTATTGTAACTAGCTCGGCTGTGAAGATACGCAGAACCTGGCAGAGCCCGGTGACTTCAAACAGAGTGGATACGGGCTGGAAACCCTCCCCTCTTGGGACTTGATGTCATCCGTATACACTGGCATGGTTCCAGCGTGACACGGAGTGTGCTTCAAAAAGGCCGAACGCAATACTCTCGGCACTGTAGAAGCTTTAGGAGCAGAGGCGTAGCAACAAATAGTCAAAGGTGGTACCAACGAGGGATACGGATGCATAAAACTCGCATCCGTAGTCGAGCTTCGAACGAACGAAGAATCGATAGAAAAGTAAGACAATAGCCCTATCAGCACCCAAGGTGTTGAAGGTCGCGGAACGAAGAATGTCCATGGCATGGGTACAAGAGACCACAAGCCTGCGAATATGAGCCTCTCAGGTGAGGGCGTCGGTCATATACAAGACCAAGGAAACGGCGCGAATCCTCCACTTCCAGGCGAACCCCATTTAGAAACAAGTCTGGCTCAGGGTTGAGCCGTGCATGGCGGCAGAAGTACACGAAAAGTGCAAGGAAGCCGAAACCATTGCGCTTCGGCATAGTGAGAAACGCGCTTCAATACCTGTTGGAGTCGACGCTCCAGAGTTAGCATATAGGCCGCGCCAAGAGATCGAAAGGTCGTCCAATGAAAGCTTAGTGAGAACATCTTCCGGTAGCACCGAGGTGATGCTGTTGCTGCTCAAGTCAGAGTGTGACACTGAGGACACTTTCCTACAGGACACTCTCTTCCTCCTCATTGGGCCAGGGAGTTCTCCCCCCTTTCCCCCGCACGCGGAATCGTCGATCTCGCAAAAATTCAGGGATAAAGATTAGGAGGCTTCCCCTCTCCCTATCGCGTGTAGAGTCTCCATGATACCGTATCACCATGTGGTATCATAGGCCTTTTCCAGATCAAAAAGCACCGTGGGGGTAGTGCTGTCTACGAAGGAAATTCTCGCAGACGGTATTTTCCAGTCGGAGCAGAGCATCCGACGTGGATGGAACTTGCGGAAGCCGCATTTTGGGGAAAAAAGCTCACCTTTATTGACCAGAAAAAAGGCTAATCTAAATTTGCCAATTTCTCCATCAACTTGCACACGCAAGAAGTAAGAGAGTTTGGGCAGAATTTGGCCGGGTTAGATTTATCGCTACCGGGTTTGAGAGAAGCCAGCACAAGGGCGATTCGTCAATAGTCTGGGAGTATACTCTCTGCCAAGCTCTTGTTGAACAAATATAACAGAAAGTCCATCCTCACTCACCCAGTAGTCAAAGCAGGACATCGTCCAGACCAGGATCGGTGTTCGCACACGAAGCGAGGGCAGAACGCAACTTACTCAATTTAAACATGTCGTTGAAGAGTTCCCCGCCTCTGGAAGCAAAGTTCAGTTGGCTGCTTTCCACGATATCACGATGTGCATTGATGTTAGCGGAGCAGCATTCTGGCTAGAGAATGTGGGAAAAGCGTTCGAGAATGACTCCATCATGAACGTGGGATCCGATATTGAGGTGCCATTCTGCTGGAGAACGAGAGGGAAAGGGGGACTTGCGAGAACTTACCCGAATCCTTTTGACTCATTTCCACACCTCTGCTAGGAAAAATATGTAATTTTATTAAACGCACATACCTCTTGTAACTCCGACAAACGCCCAACAAAGGAACTGACGAAAATATTTCTGATCATTAGTTCCGCCCCACGCTCAGGTCAATGAAAAGAAGTCACACCTCTTTGAAATGAGGGGCCTATATATTAAATACACATAGAAGAAAGAGGGAGACTAAAATAGAGAAAGAATCAGTCTAGTCATCTGTCAGTATAGCTCACTTGCTACTTTGTTATTATTAGTGTCACGAATCCGTCCCTCTCCCTTAAGTTCTGCCTCCTTAGACTCATCTACCTAACATTAGCGGAAAACTTACACAAGGCCGCGTAAGACTTGAACTGTTTCGCTTGCTCCCATTTTAGGTAGGCCCAATCTAAGAATAAATCCTACTTATTCCTGTTTCCCTTTCGAGTCCTTTTCCTTTAACCTGTGATTACCGATGCACCTTCTGAAACCCAGCCTAAACGCGTAGGCCCGTAAAAAACTTTGGGAGTCAGAACACACTCGACTGGAAGAGTAAATGTAGGCCTACTACCTACAAGCGCTTGATACCTGCTACGCCAGACTGCCTCACACAGATCCCGCTGCGCACACCTACACCCCCCATACATATGTACGAGTATAGTCATATCACTTCTATTTGATGGCCGACTCACATTTATCCAACCAGCAAGGAAGTGGATGTTATGCAAATTGGACAAACATTCTGGGAATGTAGTTAAGCCCACGGTAACGAGGTTGCTGAAGAAGAACTCAGCAGCCTCATACAGAGACATGAACTCCTGGACTGGGGCAGGAGTTCATGTCTGAAATGCAGACCATTTTGCCTGCTTCAAGTACCACCAGGGTTTTTTTCAGGTAGCATCGGGCCATAAAATGATATTTGAATGGGAAAGTGGTTACTAACATGAAGGCTATCATCTACCTTTCATTCCGAATCAGGTTGTGCCTCCTGTGATCAGGAGGACATATCAAGACATTAAAAAGGAAGCAGTTCTCTTCGATCGGGTCAGTAAGAATCTTGGAAATAATCATGTACTCCTCTCAAATGGGATACCTACCATTTAAATCTTCGAACAAGAGAAGAGGATTTGGCAATCATTGCCACAATACACCAGAAGTCAGATACATCAGTCAACAAATACAAGTAAACCTATCAAGGTATAGCTGTCTGAAATGAGGTATTTATACAGGGTGGAGCAGAAGGGACGGACGTTTTTGAAAAATTCACAAAATCATTAATTTTAGCTTCAAGCAAATTTTAGTGACATCAATGTGTTCGTATTGAATTAGCATTTGATAAAATCAAGTGTGGAAAACAACATCCATCATGTGGTGTCCGTTTTCATTGATTCATTTCTGAAGGCGTTCTTGGAAGTTGGCCTCCACTCTCTCTAGCATTGCTCTGTTGATTTTAGCGACTTCCACGCGAATAGCTTCCTTTAAATCGTCCAATGTACGGGGCAGAAGCTCATACACACGTGCTTTGAGGTTTCCACACAAGAAATAATTACACATGGACAAATAAGGGGACCGTAGGGGCCAAGGAGTGTCAGCAAACCTGTAAATGAGACGGTCACCGTAGAAAAGGCGAAGAACGTCCATTGATGCTCTGGCTGTGTGGGCTGTCGCCCCATCTTGCTGAAACTACACACGTCGGATAGACATACGTTCTATTCGTAATTCAGGCACAAAGAAGTTGTTTATCATCTCGATGTAATGCTCTGAATTCACAGTAACAGCATTTCCATTATTGTCTTCAAAAAAGTAAGGACCAATGACGGTAGCTTTTCCAAAAGCACACCAGACTGTCACTTTTGGGCTGTGCAATGGTCTTTCATGCAGTTCTCTTGGATTTTGAAGAGCCCAATAACGACAGTTCTGTTGATTCACCATGCCATTGAGATGAAAATGAGCTTCATCACTCATTAACAAAATGAGGTTGTCATTTGCCTAAAAAACTGTTTCCATCTGACGTGCGAACTTAAGCCGTTGTTCATAGTCCCCTGGTTGAAACTGTTGTCCAATGACCAATTTGTAGGGGTGGAAATGCAGGTTTTCATGCAAAATACCCCTTACCGATCGATTACTGATGCCTAGTTCAGTGAAATGCCTACGGGCAGAGTGATTCAGACTCTGCAGCAAAGCTTGTCTAACACGTTCCACATTTTCCAGGGTCCGTACCGTTCGTGGCCGCCCCACCGGTCTCCTATTCATTAGTGTACCTCGTGTACGAAGTGCATTAACCGAGCATAAAATTGTGTTGCGGGTGGGAAGAGCCTCATTTCGAGGAATGTTGAAGTGGCGCAGAAATTCACGCTGAACTGCTGTAACAGACTCGTTATTCTTCACCTAACTGTCATAGACAAATACTCGATGCTCTATCGTCCATAGTGCCATTGCTTCACCTGAAAAGAAAATAAAAAAATGCTGAGGCACCACGGGCAGAATAGTACCAGCCAAACATACATATGTCCCTTCCCCTGGGGCTGAGTAATAGACATTTCAAAAACGTCCGTCCTCTATGCCCCACCCTGTAGCAAGTAGAAGAATGAAATAGCACGCAATGTGTAAATCCTCATGCAAGACCCTCACCCTGAGGTAGTGAAGTCATAAAACCTTTCTGCCCCAGGGAGGGTGGGCAAGAGTCACCCACCGAGCATGGTCACTAGTAGACAAATTTCTCATGGGAAATGGGAGAAGATGAGCCTCACATCAGCTCCTCCCGATTGGCCTGCAGTCCACATAATTCTATTGTTTTAAGTATAAGGCGTGGTCACTTTCAAGAACTTACTAGAGTAGGTTGGGCTTGCCATGCAAGACTTTTCCTCACTCTGACTAGAAACCTTTGGTGTAGTTAAGGGTCTCTCTTTTCTATGGTCCTCTTTCCTCCACGAAAATACTTGTCTGGCCATGGGTGTTGTGGAAGGGGTGAATAAGGGATAGAACCTGGTAGAGGTGTTCTAAATAGGAACAGAAATGACCATACTCGTAGGCATGGATGGGGCAGGAGAAGAGGATGTCTTTAAATTTTGAGGCATAGAATGCCCCAGCTTGTGATAAGACCAACTCCTTGGCCTGGCAAAAAAAATATCCAGTATGCAGCTCGAATGGCTTGGACGTCTCCCAGGAGATACATGCCACATTGATTTGAGGAACATAGTGTGGCTCTGCACAATTCACATACTTGACTGCACACAATATGGACTTATCTACTGTGATCAAGCAATTCACATAGACTTCAAGTAGATGCTACTTTGCTTGCCTACATAAGTGATCCATGTGGCCTAAGTGATGACAGTAGTAGCAATGCACGGCAATGGCGCAAATACCTTGATGCAGGCATGATACAAACTAGCATGCACCGACTCACAGAACATGTCTCAAGATGTAATGTGATGAGTGTAGTGGTGGTTCTCAACGCCCTCCCCCCCCCAGGTTTTCTCATCACACATTCGACCTTGCCCACTCCTTGCTCAGCCAGTTATTTGGGATGTCTTCTAAAGAGTAGTCGATAAGTTCCTTCACATAAACTACCCCTTTGATAAAATGCCTGGTGGACTGTTTCAAAACACTAATAATGGCCTTCTCAAGAAGAGCGCCAGAAGGCCCCACTCTTGAGAAATGGGGGACCTTTGGCTCTCTACCAATCCAAATAGCTAAAGTGACTCTCAGGTGGAATATTTGGTCTTTGGTCAACATGCTACCATCAATGGACTTTACCACCAGGAGGTGTTTGAAACCAGCTTGTTAAAAAATGCAAGGTAGTATCTCGATAAGGGACTCAACATCAATGATGCTCATCTTTTCTTCACTCTCAGAAGGGGATTCAAATGGTGGATGTGTAGGGGTGCGAAGATGTATCAGAGAAAAATTCCTTCCAAATCGATAATATAAATAGCCCATTAAATTACCAACTCAAAACGGACTAAGCTGAAGCATGATGGCTAGAGTGCTGGCATTTAAATCTACCAGTACCTCGTTCGAAACTCAAAGTCTACAACCTTTTATGAAGAAAACGGCAATCAAGGAAAACGCTTCAAGGACTAACTAAAAAAATCAGACTCAAGTTAAATGGATCGCCTTAACAAGAGAAAAACGGAATAAAGCGACTTCAAGGGCTTACCCATCAAGAATCAAGAAGCCTGAAGATAAATAGATCGCCTTAAGAAAGGAAAACGGAAGATAGCTCAACGGGAATTAAGAAGGAATAATCAACTCAAGATAATTGGAAGAAAAAGGAGGATACATCAAGACAGAAAGAAATCGAAGATCAAGAACCCAGCCAACAAGAATATTAAGTCTAGATAAATGGAAGACAATGTTTGAAGGGGCAACTTCAGTCAAGAAGAAATAAATAGATTCGAATATAGAAAAATCTCAAGATGAAGAATGATATTGATAAATAAGAAAAGTTATAATAAATGCCCCCCCCCCCATCATAACTGGTGACCCTCAAAAGGCCGAACGATCTTCTGATCTTCGTTACAATTGCACCTGCTTTCCTACTAGAGTTTAAGAAAAAGTGCTGCTGGGAATCGGAGACCCGGGAAGGAGATTACTGATTTGCGACAAAACTTCGTTCGCTCTCCTCAATCCCACTAAATTAGCTTCACTCATCCCGCAGACTCGGAGGCCGGGGAGGAAGAGCTATTACTCCTCGATTAAGAAATCCAAGACTAGTCTCTCCCCAATCCTCAAATTCGCTCCGCGTTCTAGAAAGGGACCTGTGTAGGGGTGCGAAGATGTATCAGAGAAAAATTCCTTCCAAATCGATAATATAAATAGCCCATTAAATTACCAACTCAAAACGGACTAAGCTGTAGCGTGATGGCTAGAGTGCTGACGTTTAAATCCATTGGTGCCGCGTTCGAAACTCATAGTCCACAATTTTTACGAAGAAAAATCACGAAGAAAACGGAAATCAAGGAAAATGACTTCAAGGGCTAACTCATCAAAATCATCAAGAAGCAAGAAGAAGCATCAGGAAGAAATCATCTCGACAAGTTAATTGGAAGATGCATCAATAAAGGAAGGATACGAAGTTCAAGAATTAACCCAGCCAACTTAAAGAAGAAGGAATCTCAGCCAAAAAGAATACCAAGAGTCAGATAAATGGAAGACAATGTTTGAAGGGGCAACTTCAGTCAAGAAGAAATAAATATATTCGAATATAGAAAATCTCAAAATGAAGAATGATATTGAAAAATAAGAGAAGTTATAATAAATGCCCCCCTCCCATAGATGCACAATTTTTAGCCATGTCTTTCAAAATGGGGAAGTGCATGACTGACAAGGGATCACCACCAGGCAAGAGATCCCTCCTCTTCTTGTGAGTCCTCGGGGGCCTATGCCACAACATCAGGATCTTACAATCAGCTGACCCTTAGTCGGGGATGTCTCCTACATATTCTTTGTTTGCCTCCTTGGAAGACCCTGCTGCCATCTAGAATGGGGGAAGATTTAAACAGGCCTATGGCCTATTATAATCGTCACTGTGGCCGTTATGACAACCTCTATTTGGGAAAAAGGGGGACAGGCAGGTTTGCCCATTCAAAGTGACAATCTTGGATCGATGAGGAATCTTGGTAAAGCTCTGAGGACGATAGCATCCCTTAACCCTCTTGAGGGGTTAAAACAGTTTAACTCATCCATATTTTCAGAGTCACTGTGTTCTTGAAGGGGCTCGCTAGGTTAGCAAAGGGGAACCTGACACTAGAAAAGAGTCACCTGGATTAAAATTCTAAAAGAGGAGGTAATGGGGTAACTACTCAATATGTAGGCATAAATTGCCTCTACACTAAGAAATTCTTGGAACGATCCCTAAGAAAGGTGGGGGGGGGGGGACCGCTAGACTAGAGTCACCTATAGTTAACTCTGCAAAATAGGGTAAGGGGGAATCTCCAGAATCTATAGTAAATAAAAAGAGGAAAATGCTCACTCAGATAGGAGATATTTGGTGGGGCCCCTTAGAAAGCATAGAGAGGGGAGAGGGGATCTTCTCAAAAGAGGTGAAGATGCCCAAGAAGGGCTGGAAGAGTATCACGAGTAAATCTCTATCAATGGGGAGTGGTGGGAAGGAAGCCCCTTCACCATTCTGAGATGAGATGTATCATTGCCTTTTTGCCCAACCCTTAACCAAGATTGGGTGAAGTATTGCCGAAGAAAATATGATGACTCATTGCCATTTTAAAAAAAATTCAATGTCCAACTAGGCTAATCCTCCACATTGGATTAGCCTAGTTGGACTTCTTGCTTTCTTTGGCCAATACTGCTAGTTTGAACAGTATACTCCATCTCCACTACTCCTGGGGGACCTCAAATGAAGTCCTACTGTAGATAGAGGGAAGTAGGAAAAGGGGAAAAGAAAAAAAATAATAGCGTAGGCGAGTTGCGATCAGCTTCCCGCGTCGCTGGACCACTGTTAGCCAGCGGCGAATCCACTTGGCCATCCTGAGTCTCAAAAAAGACTCATTCAAACGAAGCTTTTAAGCCGCTCGCCTGCACTTCTCCTACACTATACTACACATGGAATGGTAGGCAGGTTAGGGTGGTGGAGCCAGATTGCTCACATGTCTCAGAGAGGTTGGGGGTCACTACACCTGACATCCACTAAAAGAGGATCCAAGGGAAAAAGTCAGGAGTGAAATAGGAGATTGGGCTGAAGAAAAGTGTAAAGGGACAGTATTAGTGGAAAAGGCGCTTAAAGGGAGATGAGGGAAGAACCTGATTCCCCAGCCCTGAATCCAGAATGGAGGTTCCCTATCTATGGGCACTGGGGCTATAGGGTGCGTTGCTCCTCTAGGCACAAAGTACAATAGCCTACACACAGGGGACCTCCATAGAGCGCACTGGGAATCGATGGACATGTTTCTCCTCTAGGTTTCAGTTGTAACGGAGGGAGGTGTCTCACCCCGAGCTACACCTTCTACGTTCTTATGGGTATACAAAATATAAGGGCATAATCGCGTAGAAAGAGAAAAGGGGATGCTAGATAGCTCTGATCACAATAAACATAAAAACCTATATTTCGTTATTCAAGAGAATGAAGTTAAATGCTCATGAAATCTAAATTTTTGCAGACGACTTCGTTAGGCCTAAATCTGACGGACGTTGAGCAAAACGTGTATTAAAAACAAAGAGTTAAAAAATATATATATTATTGAATAAAGTTATTATTGAAAAGTGAAATTATACAGTAACAGTCTATGACTGGATTTAATTACGCGTGTGAATTAAATTTGCATGAGTTAACGAGAATGAATTTATAGTAATTTGTAAATACTTTTATAAATATTAAATAGATTATAAATTGATAAATGGGTAACTAGTGGTAAATCATCAAATGCGTAAATAGTTAAATTGGATAAATAGTTAAATATAATAATTGGATATATGGATTAAATTGGATAAATAGTCAAATTGATTGATAAATAGATTATAACGGAGTTGGAAGTGTCTGTAAATGAGAAAAGAATCACACATTAAATCGGGATTCTTTTGGGAAATTTTTAACTAAAGAATTATAATTCATATATTTACAGACGTGATTCACCGGGACGAGGACAGCAATGTGAATGAACCTCATGGTTAATTTGAAGACGCTTGGGAGAGCGGGTGCATCAATCTCGATTTAAGTCATGGTTACCAACCCTTCTTGAAATTTATATATATATATATATATATATATATATATATATATATATATATATATATATATATATATATATATATATATATATATATATATATATATATATATATATATATATATATATATATATATATATATATATATATATATATATATATATATATATATATATATATATATATATATATATATATATATATATATATATATATATATATATATATATATATATATATATATATATATATATATATATATACACAGTTAGAAATAAATATTTATTCTTTTAGGGGTATAGACCTCTACAGAGGGACAAAGAGGGGGGGGGGCGCACCATCTTCCCTTTGTCTTATCAAAAGTCAACGCAGTAATGGCGCCTTCCCTATTTTCCTTCAGGCCTATGAGGATGTGCAGTTCATCTTGTTACCTTGTAACAATATATACATGTTAGAGGTCCCCCCCCCCCACTCCCTGCAGGGCCTCGAAACAAGTCTTCCTGGTTTCAATTGCATTAGATGTAGTAGCACTAGCTGCATTACCACCTTCCTGGAGGTATAGAATGTGTTAAAGGGATAGTCATAGAGAAAAGGGTGCTGAGAAAGAGCACCAGCTTCCTCAGGCATTGTCAAAAGCATTCAGGTCACCCCAGTTAGCGGTTGTAGATAAAGGAGAGGTAGGAAAAGGGGTAAAGAAAAAAAATCGCGTAGGCGGGTTGGGAACAGCTTCCCGCGCCCATGGACCACTGTTAGCGAACGGCGAATCCACTCGGCCATCCTGATTCTTTAAAAAAAGACTCATTCAAGCGAAGCTTTTAAGCCGCTCGCCCACACTTCTCGTACGCTACAATGCAGTTTAGCCTATTTGCACTTGGGCTGGGAGGACATGCAGTTCCTCCAAGTACCAACTGTAACCAGCTACACAGGGCACCACATTCTTGGGAAGTCCACATTAAGATTTCAATGTTTCTTTTGAAACATCAAACAATAAAAATGAGACACCATAAAACTCGCTTTGGTAGTAGCCCTTCAAGTTTTCCTTGTTAATTAATTTTATGTATCATTAAGTGCTATAGGTGGAATTAATTAATAGATGAACATACATCAATCGTTAAAAGCAAATCCCTAATTCATAATAAGGATAAGTAAACTTATAAAATAGGGAATGAACATTCAGCCTCGTTTAGGTACACAAAATATCTGAAAAGTCTCAAGTAACTCAAACTTTGATTATCCAATATTTCATTAGCAAATAATTTGTTTCTTTATTCATATTTATATCCTGAGTTCTATCTGGATGTTTTATATAGTGACTAAGGTTTCTTGTGCATATAATTTCATATACCAGACTCTTCAATATATTCGTTTTAACTTTGCTCTCTTATAAAATAAACTTAGGGAAATCTTTCAAATTAATGTGTAACCAACGAAGGCTACTATGGGCCTCCTGATGAAAAAAGTTCCCTTCAGATTTGAGTAAAGTTAAGCAACATTAGACATAGTTATTTCTATATGAAGTCTTAATTCAGGTCAAGTGACAGTTGCTACCATATACTGTAGTGACCTAAAAAAAGGTTAAATATACTAACTAAAAATTAATCCACCAAAATACAAGTATAATGTAGAGAGTACCTATGATACCTAGTTTAAACAAATATAAATATATTCATATAATCAACGAATGTACAATGAGATAAGTTGGATTAGGTATACAATGTAAGATATGGTAAAATATGATTCACAGTAAAAAGATGTGAAGAGAAATGAAGTACGTGAAATAAATATGAAATAATATGGTAAATAATATGGTGGAATAATATGGTGGAATAATATGGTGACTATGATGGACTGTGAATTAGGGGCTGCAATATGAGAAGTAAATATAATTAGGACCTACTCTCGTATGGTCATTTGCAAAGAATTGTGAGAGAAAGTGGAATTAAACTAAGTACGATTTGTTTGGAGGTAAATGACTAATTGTAGAAAGAATGATTACCGACCTTTATACGGAGAATGGCGCGAGTCGAATGGAAAAGAATACTGTGCTATTTGGTCGAGCTGAAAGCGTGTGTTTGTTTGTTTGTGTGTGAAATTTTAAGAGATGTTGTTTGAAACAGTAGTACGTTAAATGAATTGACAAGTTAAGTAAAATAAATGAATTAATTAATTATTAAGTTGTACATAAAATAGGATTTAATTTACAAAAGTAAAAGAATTGCATGATATAAATTTTACATAATAATTGATGTATATATATATATATATATATATATATATATATATATATATATATATATATATTATTATATATTTAAGTTTTGTTTTCCTAGTCGAATTGGTGGGGAATGAGGTTCCAGACAAAGTGCGTCCATCTTCTACTCTTCTATCCGTTATTCTGTTACTGTTTTCTCTATCCCTTCGACTGATTAAAAAAAAAACACAACAAAAAACAACCCTACTACTATCCTTTCAGCTTTATCCTTCATCTATCTAAATTTAAGGATCTGACAGCTTCCTTCATGCGTCAGAAGAGAGGCTTCGGAACCTCTAAAAATAACGCCAATCGGCGCTCACTGGTTGCGAGAGACTAGGACTAGAGGGGTCCTAGGCGCTGGGGTGCGATGAATGGGATTAAGGTTAGGGCCCCGTTAACACCTTCCCTGGCGCGTAATTACTGACCATTCCCAGTGACCGTTGACGGGTACCTCTGGTAGCAACTGTCCGAGATGACGGGCCTCGTTTCCAGGTTGGTTGCCAGGGCCAACACAAAGCCTTGGGTCGAGTCTCTTGGTGTGGCGGAATATCCATTGGACGCTACGCCGAGATCCTGGCCGCCCTGAAAGGAACTAGTAGGAGTTTAGTACAGGGCATGTTCCGCTGTTCACCCGTTGCGAAATCGACAGCACCTTTCGGAGGCTGTCAGTGCTGCTTGGTTGGGAGCCATGGCGTCGGACGAACAGCAGTAAAAGGAGCGTGTATTCTGGAAGATCCGAAACGTCTCGATGGATAGGCGGGAGCGACTCACGTGGTGAGAACTCACCAACCCCCCTTCTTTTTATGCAGTGATCACAAAGTATTCATAGATATAAAGTGTTAAGCATGACTGGAAAGAAAGGACTGGCTGCTCTTAAATACACATGTTCAGTGTGCAAAAAGGACAAGTGGTGCGTGGACTTCCAGGTGGGGTGTTACTCCAAAGGCCACCCGGCAAGTATCTGCACTGACTGGGTCCTTAAAGGAGAAGTGTAAGAGCTCAAGGATCTATATAGATCATCTCAGCAAAAATCTAAAGAACTGGAGAGGAAGCTGCAGAACATAGAGTCTGAACACGCGCGTCAGCTTCGCCATCTCGAGGACAGGATTATCGAGTTGTCCTCAAGATTAGAGGTCAGGTCGGTTCTTGATGTATCTCCCACCGACGTGGGTGGATCCGCCGACGAGACCCTCGCCCAAGAAGCGAGCACTGCATCGGCAGTGCCACGCCAGCTTTCAAACGTCCCAGAGCTGGAGGCAGCTGCTGCGGGAATTGTTGAATGGGCTAAAAAGAAGAAGAGAAAGAGGAAGGAAGGAAAAAAAAAAAAAGAGAAGATAGAAACAGAAAAAGAGAAAGCAGAAACAAAAGTTAAACCAGAAGAAGATAGGAAAAAAAGGTAAAGGAAGAAAAAGAAGAAAAATATGAAGAAGAAAGAGAAAACAGAGAAGTCGCTTCCGAAAGGGAAGACTCCGTCCTCTGCAGCCAAATCTGCGAGAGTCATCCTTGTCGGTGATTCTCAATCAAGGGATCTGCAACCCATGTTAGCAGCCCGCCTTTGCACCAGTGTGAGGGTAACCTGAGAAATCTCAGAATTCTGAGAGTTCAGTCGTTGCCCTGATGGTAAGTGGCAACGACCTCTACCTCAGGGGAGTAAGGGTAGGCCCTACAGACAAGATCTTTAAGACTGTCATGGGGGCTGTGGATGACTGTGGGTTGAAAATTCGCAGACGTATCGTGGTCCGGATGCTCCTGAGAAAAGGTCCAAGCCGGATCGTTCACTCGAGGAACGTCTCATTGAACCGACAACTAGCAGATTTATGGACGGCGGAGGGGGTATTTTTTGTCGACTCCTAACGCATCTTTTATGGTAGGAACGACCTCTGCCAAAGGGATGGAGTACACCCTTCTTTTAAAGGAAAGGCTGTAGTCTCAAACCTGATACAAGATGTCGTTGAGGGGACTCAAAGGACGGTCCGGCCCGGAGTGAGGGCGGACGTACGCCAGTACGCCAAAGTCACCCCTAGAACGACCTTCGCGGAGGTCGCTAGAAAGGGTGCCAGCACACCAACAAAAGAGAATAGAGAGACAAGTAAGACGTGAAACGGAAGAGCATAGGCAGTCCTACATTGGAGGACTGCTGAAAGTTCTTCTGTTTAATGCGAGGTTAATCAGGAACAAGTTTCTTGAACTACGTGGCCTCGTAACGACGGAAGAACCTGAAATGGTCGCCATAACAGAGTCGTGGGTGAAAACCTCAAACCGAGATTTGGAAGGTGAATTCACGATTCCAGGATACGAACTCTTCCAAAAAGATAGGCCAGACAGAGAGGGTGGCTTTGTGTTGTTGTATGTCAAGAATACACTCAAATCGACGAACTGCAACATTGTATACGACCACGAGCTACTAGGAGTTGACCTAGATGTAGGTCATGCCAGATACAGGACCCTGCTGCTTTACAGACACGTTGTCCAACTCTTAAAAAGGGCAGGGATCTGTACCGGCTACTGGGTGAACTTGTTGAAGACAGTGTGTGTATCGCCATGGGTGATTTCAATGTCCAAGTTGACTAGGAAACCAGAGAACCCTGTGGCGATAACGCACTACTCCTGGAGTTCACGAACAATGAGTTCCTGACTCAATGGCTGAGAGAGCCGACGAGAGGCAATAATACCCTCGACTTGGTTTTCACTTCCGAGGATGACATCGCTAAGGGTCTTTCTGTAGGCGAAGAGCTCGGGGGCAGTGATCATCGAAGAGTCAAATTTATAGTCAAGGTCCCAAAGGTAGAGTTTGCGGCTAGTAAATCGAGGAAGCTTGATTTGAGAATAGCCTACTTTGCAGGTCTTCGTGCTGGATTGACTGATGCGAGGTTAGAAGTGTGCGAGGATGTTGAAGATCCGTGGAATAGATTCGAAGCTACGTTCATGAGTCTTCAATCACGATTCATCCCTTTGAAAAGCCTTTGTCGGTCTTCCGTTCAAACAAGGTGGTTTAATCGAGAAATTGGTCAACTGCTGAGGGAATAAAGAACGGTGTACCGGCAGTCAAAGATCTCTTGTGACTTTGACGAGTACCGTGGGTTAGTTAGAAGGTTAAAGTCCACCATAAGGGCGGCAAAGCGTGTTGAGGAGCTCCGAGTGGCGATACTTTGTAAGGAGAATCCCAAGGAGTTCTTTGGTTATGTAAATAGCCGAAAGCCAATCAATCGCACGATTGGCCCTTTAGTGAATGAGGAGGGGGCATTAAAGCACTCAGTTGCAGAAAATTCTAACCTGCTCAACGACTACTTATCTTCAGTGTTTATTAAAGAGTGTGGTCCCATCCCCCAGCCTATAGATTCCTACTTGGGTGCAAAGCTGGAGGAAATAGACTTCACTCAAGGAGAAATAGAAAAAAAGATCACTGATCTAAAGACGAATAAGTCCCCTGGCCTGGACGGGTTTCTACCTAAAGTGTTGAAAGAAGTGCGCGATGAAGTGTAACGCTATGTGAGCACAATCTTCAACATGTGTATCCGGAGGTAACTCCTATCTTCAAAAATGGAGACCTTAGGCAGCCGTCGAACTACCGACCTATTAGCTTAACCTCAGTATTGGTAAATCATGGAAAGCATCTTGGTGGACAAAATGACGTCATATTTAGAGTCCAACTTGCGATTGAGGAGTTCTCAGCATGGGTACCAAAGGCATCGGTCATTCCTAACGAATCTTGTGGAATTCTTTCACTTCGTTTTTAGTGAGCACGACCGGGATAAGGCGGTGGATGTTATCTACTTAGACTTTCAAAAAGCCCTGGATAAGGTACCACACCACCGCCTCCTTCGGAAAGTGCGGGCGATGGACGTAGACGGAAATGTAGCAAGTTGGATAGAGAACTGGCTAAACGGCAGACGGCAACGGGTAGTGTTGAATGGGCAGGCTTCTGAGTGGGTGCCCATTGCTAGCTGTGCTCCTTAAGGTTCTGTTCTGGGACCACTACTATTCATCATCTACGTCAACGACATGGACGGTAACATGGTTGCGAAGATTTCTAAATTTGCCGATGATACCAAGCTTGGTATGAACGTGGCAAAGGAAGGAAATACTGCCCGTCTTCAAGATGATCTTCGGAAGATTGGGGAGTGGTCGGACACGTGGCAAATGTTATTTAACGTGAACAAATGCAAAGTGATGCATATCGGCTACCGAAACTTCCAATCTCAGTATATCCTTAAGGGCACTGCTATTGAATCCACCGACACTGAGAAGGATCAGGTGTCACAATCAATAGTGACCTCAAGTTCAAGAAACAGTGCATTAAGGCGGAGAAAAGGGCCCAAAAGCTGCGAGGCTACATAAAGCGACAGTTTGCATATCGGAACAAGGAGATAGTACTGTGTTTGCACAACTCACTTGTCCGACCGCACCTGGAGTATGCCGTACAATTTTGGAGTCCTTCGTTTCGAAAGGATATTACGAGATTGGAAATTGTGCAAGCCAGGGCAACCAAACTGATTCCCTCTATCAGACACAAACGTTACGATGATAGATTAAGGTAATTAGATCTGTTCTCGTTGGGAACCCGGAGACTGCGTGGTCAGCTTATCTAAGCGTTTAAAATACTTCGATGCTTCGACAATGTAGACTACACTGATGTTTTCCAACTGAGTGATGGCAGAACGAGAAATCACGGATACAAACTTGAACTGAAGCGTTACAACCGTGATCTGTGTCGTAAATTTTTCACATACAGCATCTGCGGTAGCTGGAACGTACTTCCAGTGGAAGATGTCAACTGCAATTCTGTTGATCAGTTCAAGTCAAGACTGGACAAAGTCTTGAAAAGTGGCTGTTTGGGCACTTAAGTCGTTGTGCAAATCTGTGCATGTTGAACTGTTATAGCCCAAACGTACCCTCTTTGAATGGATCGTAAGGTCTCCTAGGGTTCTTCTTGTCCTTGTAGCTCCTTGTAGCTCTCTCTCTCTCATATATATATATATATATATATATATATGAGGAATTAAATTGTCTTCGGAGAATGTGGTTTAATTCCTCATCTTTTCTTGCGATATTGCATCAATTTTCATTATATATATATATATATATATATATATATATATATATATATATATATATATATATATATATATATATATATATATATATATATATATATATACTGATGGGCTTGGCCGAGCAATTTGGGGAGGAGTTAATGTAAATGGGGGGAGATAACCGTCCCCACATATGTGGGTTTTAACTATCAGAGTAAGCGAATGCAGATTGGCCTTAAATACTGAACTACAGCTGAGTGCAGTTTAGGTTATTTAAAGAGGACGACAAAAAAAATATTTAATTACATAAAAGGGAATATTAAATATCTACAAAAGTGGGTTTAAATGGTAATATTTAGTGAGATAAAAAATGACAATCGGTGTCGGTCGAAGAGATAAGTCAAAGTGATTATAGCGGGTTAATGACCTGACTCGGAACGGAATCTTTAAAGGGACCACATTAAGCCGTAATAAAAACAAAGATTATTAATATGGGAAGACCAGATTATAATAAGATCCGCGGGTGACGGCAGCTTGGAATGCTGAAGCTTGAAGCGACGAAGGGTAAAGGCAATTCGGGAGGCGAGAATTGCAAAAGTATAGGTTTTACCTCAGGGTTTTTGTTGAGGGAGTTCTTGCGCGAATCCACGAAAGAACGGCCGTTGCAGGGAGCTTGCCAATCGCCTGGGGCAGAGTCCAACGTGGAGAGAGTTATAGCCCTCGGTGCTGGAATAAACTATGGGGGATCCGAATCGAGAATCGTGACGTGTCGCCGTGTGAGGTGCGAGCGGGTACTGACTCGATCCAGCCAAACCATAGGTTAAATAGGGGTTGACAAGGCTGAGACAAACATAGAGCTCGGGGAATAGCTGGCTTCAAGCCGTGGAATTCGAGATAAAGAGGACTATAGAATTTTCTCTCGAGTTCTTTCTTGCTTCGAGGGAAGGGGGTTGAGAGATCAAATCGCCCCATGCGCGGTGGATAGGTCTCCTCGAGTTACAACAGCTCTCCTCAATAAAGCCGCGTGACCAGATTCCTGCCTCGTTCAACCTTCCTCCTCACGCTGTTTGTTTCGAGTTTAAGGTGTAGTGGTTTCACCCTTACAAGTTTGTATATAAATTTCTCCCCAAACAATATATATATATATATATATATATATAGTTATATAGTTATATATATATAGTTATAGTTATATCGGGAATATATCAACAGGCAACATTTCCTTTCGCCATGCGCACGAAAATCCAGGCATCGTCGCATTTGAATTGTGCTCCCGCGTTAACAGGTTGGTCAAAATTTAAGTATAATTCTTAATTTGGTTTTCCCCCTTTTTGTCAAGCTTAAATTAATTCCTATGTATTTTGCCAATTACAGACTCCCAAATTCACGTTTAACATATGATAGACATTTCGCTCATCCCAGAACTAATTATCATAGAACTTTCGCTTACCCCAGAACTAATTCATCTCACGCTATATATATATATATATATATATATATATATATATATATATATATATATATATATATATATATATATATATATATATATATATATATATATTATAAATTTCGCCTTATTTTCAATATATTGTAATCGGCATATCACCCCTAATTTATTTACATAATGTATAGTTTCAATTATCAATCGCCAATTCTTCTATTTAATAATTGTCCTCATAAACATCATTCACAATTTTCAAGTCCCCCCATTAAGTGCATTTTCTATTCATTGATTAATAACGCTGCCTGTTTTAAAAACACCATAATTGTCGTACTGCAAGGATTCTTAATTTGTACTTAAAAGGACCTAAATAACTTAAGCTCTCCCCATATTATATTACTTTAATTATGATATTAAAATATTTGATTTCTCAAATATATATATTTTGGTAAAACTTAGAATTAATATCCTTTCTGAAGAACTGCCTTTTATTTCCTATATTCAACTTTCAATCTCAATCCACTGCCAAAGTAATTTCCTACTTTGGATGGTGCCCAAGATTCCCTAGGGTAATTACGATTAAATACGTTCAACTTATTAACCACTTTATAAGCCACACACAAACCGCTTTAAAGGCCACGTAAATTTCTGAGGGTGTGAGGTGGACCTTAAGGCTCTATTCTTACACGCACTTATAATCGCAAGATAACAATAATTTGCAAGTTTATTTAATGTCAAAATTTAGGTTATGCAGGCTGGATCAGAGCAGAGTGACATAAATGTACATGATAGCTGGGTTAAGTTGCTTCTATTGCATATAGCCTTAGATATAAAGGGTCACTTATTTAGTCATATCATTGATGATGATGTAGATATAGTCTGTGTAACAGAATCATGGGTCACTTAAATTTAATATCAAAAACTTTGATTCAAAGTGTTATATAAGCATTAGCCGCGGGACCCTTTGCAACTTGCACTGTCCTGAATAAAGAAACAAAAAAGAAATATCATTGCTTCAAATATAAATAATTCAATAAAGCAGGAAGAAATTGTGTCGCTGGATAGATATTAAGGTTAGTAAAAATAAAGGACTACATTCGGGAGCAGATTATCTTCTTCTGGGTTCGCAAATGCGGAAATAGCTGGGAATGAGGGCGCTAGATTAAGCGAACACTGCGTGAACAGACCCTCGTTACGCTCTCCCTCACATTGATTACATAACAGCTCTCAGGGCTGCTGCACTAAGAAAATGAGAAATGGCCGAACGGAAATTGAAGTTGCGTGCCAGCGCGCCGCAACTCTTCCTATGTTCATACTCCTCCTCCAAAGCCGCGACGGGTTCCGGCTGTAAGGTTACATTTTGTCGTCTCTGAGTTGGACACACTCGAGGAACGCACGCGCCTCCGTTTGATGCAGCACTCGCCTACACTTTATTTAGATGACTGAGGTGTGCCCCAGACTGTTCGGCAAATTCTAGTTGAATTCCTCAGTCTGGGTTATTTTGGCCCACGTTATGAGAGGGGTCGCTACCGCTTGTACTCTGGACGAGTTCATGTACACAGACTTGTGGACTATCTAACATTTGAGAGGAGGGTGACCTCTTCCGTTTTATTTCACTCTATTTAGTGTGTGTCGTGGTGTGACATTATATTATATCAATACCATATTATATCTATGGGGGAGAGACTAATAACTTAAAGGCGAACCGACAAAGGGGCGAAAAGCCACGAGTTTCGACGCGCGGGGCAGCGAGAATAGAGTACAAAACGAGGTCAGGTAAAATTTGGGCAATGGCACAGCTCAAGGTTATTTAAAGAGGCATGTACAAAAATATAATTTTATTTAAATAAAATAAGAGAATCAATGGGCAAAATTAAATTGGTAAATGAAGGGGGAATTGCAGAGTTATGCATCAGACTCTGAAGTTAGAAATTAATGCGTTACAGAAGGAGACTATTCCAATGGGAAGGATTAACTCAAATGGGTTGCTGAAGGGGGAGGGGGAGGGATTTGCTTCTGGAGGATTCCGGGTGAGACGTCAGGGTAAGGTTTCACGGATGTCTTATGCAGGCAATAAACGTGAGTGCGAGGGCACTCGGAGCTTATGAGCGGGAAGTTGACGTGATGACGGTTCTCCAAAGGAGGGGGGGGGGAAGTAACGTCCGGTCCAGGGGAGAGTATTTCGGCTACCTGAAGACGCGGAGAGAGCGAGGAGGGCTTCTACAGGAGTTGATGAGTGGAGTCGGAAAAATCGCTCGGTGGTGATCGTCAAATGGAAATACCTCACTGGCTGGGCTAATTCCAACGACACGAAAAGTTCAGCCGTCACTTTGCTTCGTTGTTAAGCACCTGACTTGGAACTAGGGGAAATGCTTCTTGGATCCTGGCGGGACTCTAACTCTGTATCTCCCACCTGGAAGACGAGCCCTATATATCCGAGCCTCCCCCCACAGGGTGGGGAAAACATGGGGTGTTTGGCCACCGCTACTCTCGAATGGCCTTGAACCTTCACGCCCAGGCGATTCTAACCCACGAAAAGGTGGTCCGGGGTGGACGTGGTTCGAGGCTACCGCTTGTGGATGGGATGGGGGGGGGGGGGTACCAATTTAAGCCTAACCAAATTCTAGAATTTTCTTTAACGCATGGACGTCACTTCCGTGCTGGAAAAGAAATTCCACGTGGAATTACCCCACAGTGTAGGTATCATGTACTTTCGCCGGGGAAAGGATAGGCGCGCCTCTTCCGAACGCTGAAGCCTTGCTTTTTTTATTGTTTATTTGCCTGTTATTTTTAGCCTAGTTTTTAATCTAGCCTAGAATTAGGCTATAACGTGACTATGGTGACTTTTATCCTAGTAGGCAATCGTCAGATGGGCTCTTTAAAAACTCCTTTATGGCGAAGCGGCCAACGTATCGTTGGACTCACATGAAGCAACACCCTAAAAGCTGGTCGTTAGGATGTTTTTCAGGATTCCTAAAATTGCCCCCAGAAGGACAATAGCATCAAACGAGCTTCGGCTCCTAGCTCCCACCCAGGACTGGCCTATGCGGCTCGGAAAGGGTGGATCCTGCAATGGAGGGACCCGACGTGGGGGTCTTCCGCCGCATCCGGGCAGGTTTGACGTGGCCTTTTCTTATCTTCAGCAAGTTGAACGTTAGTCACCCCCATTGAGGATACTAGTTAACCAATACCAGGGGTCAGGTCTTTGCTAACCAGATCGACGAGCTGGAGATAGATGTCGTAAATGTGGACGAGTTTACTCATCACAGGCCAAGAATCGCTTCGTTTTACTGTCCTGATCTATCATTGTTTTCTCCGAATGCAAAGCTTGAGTTTGAGTGGAAAGTAGTCGATGACCTCCATGGTAGTGATCACTTTTATATTCCAACGGCATTTTCTGGATCGCTCCCACCAGTCCCCATCCCCTCCCTTCCCGCCGTATGCTGTTTTGCGTAAGCTCAGAAGTGGTGGTATGATTTTCAGCAAACGAACGATTCTCTCTCCCACTCGAGTAGTTTAAGTAGGTAGATGAGGCTGTTGAGTTCTCCGGTAACCGCACTATCGCTGTGGGCATAACTTATATTCCTAGAACGTCTGTTTTTTTTGCACACTGATGGATTTGTGTTGGTCATTCGAGTTGGAGACGCTCTCAAACAGAAGTTATATGCCTACATGCCCTCTAAGCGCCACCCCAAACCATTTCACTGTGGTTGAATTTCTTAAAGCTAAGGCGAGGTTCCTGAAAGTTTTAAAGCATTCTCGCTGATCATCATTTCTGGCATACGTGTCTTCACTTAGCGGGATGTACTCTCAAGCAGAGGTGTAAAATTGAGTCGAAAGGATTCTCGGGACTTCTCGCAGGCCCCCTCTCCCGTACTCCAGAAGAATGTGACCGTAATTTTGGACCTCCCTCCCGTGCTGAGTCTGTAGCGACAGGTTTCTCTGCATTCTCTAGCCGGTATGCTGCCCCGCCAACATACGGAACACGTGGTACTATCTCTGAAAGCCGCCGACTGGACTGGACTTTAACTCCATGGCGGAAACTCCTTCAACGACTTGTAGACAGTGAGTGAGTTGCGTCTTGCTCTCGCTTAGTACGCGGTCACCACCGCTACTTCGGACGATGTCGTTTAGGCCATGCTTTGGCACCTATATGAGCGAAGCGTGGCTTTTATGTGATTTGTTCAACAAGATATAGAGGGGATCTAGTTTCCTCCCAGACTTCTGGCGAATGGCTACTGTGGTCGTTTTTTCGAACCGGGCGGTTTTTTCCCAATCTCTCAAAACTTCTGCGTGTGCAAGTTGATAGAAAATTGGGGAAATTTTAGATTGACGTTTTCCAGGGCAGCAAAAGCCATCTGTCTTTAACATAGTGCGGCTTCCCCAGGTTTCACTCCTTGTTGAATGCACTGCTCCGACTAAAAAATGTCGTCTGCGAAGCCTTCGTTCGCTGATCATACAACCTTACGGTGTTTTTCGATCTGGAGAAGGCCTATGGGGTCTATCATGGATAGACCCCATAGGATTGGGGCGAGTGGACGCTTACCAATCTATATTTCGGAGGTTTTGAGAGATCGTCAAATTCGCGTACCGGTGAAGGAAGCCGCCCTCTCCAGCCCAATGGAGCAGTAAGAGGGCGTCCCTTAAGCGAAGTCTTTTCCGTGTCACACTCTTTGACTTGAGCATAACGTTATCACCTCGGTGTAGCCGGAAGATGTTCTCGCTACCCTCTTTAGGTGCTACCTAGATGACAACTCTGGAGGTAGACTCCAAGAATTATTGTTATGCCGAACCGCATAGCTTTCGGTTTACCTTGGTTAAGACTAGTTTTTTTTTTTAGCAACCCATCTGGCGACTGCCTACTTGGGCATCAGTTGCCGTACTCACTGCAGCTTACGACTAGGCTATATTAAAAAACAAATAACAGACAAATAACAAATAACAAGGATCAAAGATCATAGGATAAAAAAATGAAAACTCAAAAAGGTAAGAAGAAAGCGCGCTCCAGCGTCTGGAGTAGGCTCGCTTCCCCCGGCGTATAGCACGCGACCCCAAAAGTCGTATAGTCTGCAAGTTCGTGTGCACGAACCAGTCCCAAGTACAAGGGAGAAGCGGTAGTGATCCCGCTCCTCCCGGTTCCGGGACAGGTAACTTGCGCGAAGATCACCCAGAATGGAACATTCAACAAGCATGTGCTAAACAGTCTGGGAGACAACGCAGTCGTCGCGATAGTACAGGGAAGAGCTTCATCAAATGGCGGGACGTCCCATGAGTGTGTCTAATTCGGAGACGAAAGGAGGCAACCTGCAGCTGTCACGGAATTGGGGGGTATGTCCATTGGAACAGTCGTAACGCAATGGCACACAATTTTACGTTCCCCTTCACCGACTAAAATTCTCCTTTGCTAAGCAGACCGGATTCCTGTCATGCAGTCAGTGTGTGGAAAAGGGAAACATAAACTGGTCTGGTAGCCCAGACCTCGCGGAATCCTTGGCGCACTCATTTCACCTATATTCCCACATGACAATGAACCCAGCAGAAGATAATCTCAAGATCCGCCCGTCTCGAAGAAATCGTGTCGTCACTGAAAAGCGAATCAGAGTATGTGGAGATTCCAAAGCCACGAGAGCACCAAGGGTGCTTTGTAAGTCGCTATAAATCACAATCCCGTCTTCGAACTGGGCACGGAGCGTTCTTCCGTACCGAGCGATGTAATGCAACCAGCTAGCTTGGAAGAGAGATGCATAACCTTGTAGAGTCCCGCTAACCTAAAACACAGGATACAGCGTGGAAACAGAACCGTCCTGGAATTTGGAACCAACCGTATACATACTCTGGAACGGTTTCAGTGTGACACGAAGTGTGCTAAAAAAAATGCCCAACGCAATACTCCAGCCACTGTAAAAGCTTTGGGAGCAGAAGCGTGGCGACAAAGAGTCAAAGGTGGAACCCTCCAAGGTGGCGTCTTGGGTAGAACTAGCGGCGTCACCCACCAAAGAGCTACACCGAGCTCTCGAAGAAATTTCCTAGCCCTGAACCAAGAGGGCTTAGGCAATTTGTGGCGTTTCTCGGCGGCATAGGCACCGTCGGGATTGGCTGCAGATGCAGTGAGAGCTATTGGCGACTGAGAGAGGCGTCGGCTCGCGCGAACAGGCGAATAATGAACTGTGCACGGCACAGAACGAGTGGCATCTCCCCTAGTAGGCTGTGAAAGAGGGAAATGCGGAAGGCACCGCTCGCCAGGCTAAGACCGGTGTGGTGGATCATGTGAACCTTTCGCAATACACGGTCGGCTGCGGATGCATAAAACTCGAATCTGTAGTCAACAAATTAAAGCAACACAGACGGCATTTTCCAGTCGGAGCAGAGAATACGGCGTGGAATGGAACTTGCGGAAGCCTCAATGTGCACAAGACAGGTGGCCTCCGCTGTCCACAAAGAAGGCTAATCTAACATTTAACAGCTCTAATGAGATGTAATCTATGGAGTAGTCGACGAGTACCCTCGGATAAATTACTCCTATCACAAAGTTCATGGTAGTGTCTTGCGTCACACTCACCAGGGTGCCATCAAGTGCCCGAAGAGCACTAGTCTTGGCCCCTTCCGAGGGATCCGGCGCATTCGCCAGAAGGTTTCCGTCTGAAAACGGGTCACCTTTGGCTGTCTACTAATCACGCTATCTAGTGCTCTCCTCTGATGAAACATGTTTTCCTTGGCCATCCTGCCACCATCAGTGGCTCCACCATCGAAGCTCCTCTTGGCGCACTTGCAACTTTGGTCTTGTCCTGAGCTCCCCCATCCTCGGGAATATTGGGGACGAGCCGATCTTGGCCTGGTCGTTTACCGAAACGGCAGCAGCCCGTCTGTTCCTGAAGCTTCCCCGGAAGGAGAGGAACCGTGAGTCTTTTTCTTTTCTTTTTGGCGGAAGAAGGCGGGCAATGAATCTGCTACTCTCCCCTGCCGGAAGAAGCTCTTAGGTCGGATGGACCGGCCTCAGCAATATCCTTGTCTGAGATGGAGAAGGTCTTGGCTGTCAAAGGGTCACTAGCTGGTGAAGCAGAGCCCTCCTCTCCTTGTAAGTCTTCGGGGCCCATGCCGTCTGAGAAACCTGCACAAGGGTGGAATCAAGTTCGGTGATTGGCACTGAACCCTGATGCGACCCTATGGAAGATAATGCCTTCCAGGAAAGGGTGACCTCTGGGACCATATTTATCTCGGGCGAGGAGGGTCCATTTGGCTATCCCCACCCGCATCCATGATATCACAGATTTATTCCAGCTGAAAAATAATGTTTTACAGTAGTCCGAGAGCAGTTCCTGTTACAGGTTGCATAGGGTACTCCTTCGAGGCCCAACTAGGCAGTCGCCAGATTGGCTCTTAAAATTAAAAAAAACCTTCCTTGCGGGGTGGCTACCAAGGCGGCACCAACCAGGAGAATGGGTCCCTCCTCAAGACCTGCCTCTTCATAGGCACAATCAGCCTCAGAACGTCCTTGTACATTTACAGACTTTGGCTCGTGGTAAATCCTACCTCCAGCACTAATCCCACCCCAGTTGGGGCCTCCAAGAGGCCAGATGATAGATATAGGAGGTATCATGTGTGATCTACCTCATATTAGGCTGTAAAACCCTACATGCAGATTGCCATTACAGAAAGCTCCACTGGGAAATCGTAAATACATTTGGGCTGGATTGCAGCCCCAAGCAATGAGAACACTGCCCAGACACCATTAGCAGCAATGAAAGGTACACTATATAATATGACCTAAATCATCCATACTGCCACCACCATTGAGAACTTTGCTATCAAACCAGTTAATGTGAAAAATTATTAAAATAAATAAATAAATAAGCCATGGAATGGTTTCGCTACTAAGATTAAAATTTAAAATTAAAAAAAAAGCAGCTAAGGTTAAATTTTTATACATTTTCTGGACTTCACCAATTATAATAATTTCCCCACTTTCAAAATATCACGTTGCTAAAATATAGTTATAGAAAATATATAAAAATAAATTTTCTGAACTTCACCATTTGTAATTCTTTGGGTTTTAAAAAATTTAAAAAAAATTTGGATACTTATATTTATTTTTAAACTTCACCACTTTGTTTTTTGATATTATAAAAGAATTACTAGAAATAACTTTGATAAAAAAACATAAGTAATAACCAAACTAAGATGAAATTATTCCTCAAATACTCAAATAAATCAACTTCTTAAATTATAGAGTTAGAGATGATATAATATATATATATATATATATATATATATATATATATATATATATATATATATATATATATATATATATATATATATATATATATATATATATAATTGGGCAGAAGATTCTCTTCGTGACATATTTTATTGAAGGCGACTGTAAATTCAGCGTTAATAATTTTCTTTTCGAGTCTTTTTTTTAGGGGTTGTTCCCAGAGAGGCTCTGGCCTTCTCGTAGCGAGGGGGGTCAGCCCTGGGCCCCTTAAGGGTCTCATGGTGCTATAACAAGACTTTTAACACACCCCTCTCGCTCCCCCTTCCCCTATTACGTTCTTCCTCTGCCCTTTATTCTCCCTCTTCCTTGACCTATCTAGTGGTCCTCATGGATACATGACCTCTGCTCGTTTCATGGATTGATTAAGAATTGTTTTTTTCATGAAGGTGGAAGAGGCTGGGCATCTCCACCGCCTTTGTATACCGAATGCCATCGTTGGCCCTTTTTCTCCGTGGGTAGGAGAACTCGGGCAGCCTCTTAGGTTTCTAAAAATGGTGTGGTGGATCAGTATCCATTCTCCAATAGGACATACCGAACGTAACTGATTGTAGAGTTGCAAGACTGCAGGGCCCTTTTAAGCCTCCATGGTGGGGAGTTTTTTTTCTTTTTGCAATGGCTAGCCATAAACCAAAAACCTCCCCTTCTCGTAAGGGTTCTCGCGCCAAACGTTCCTAAGCTCCCCTTTCAGCCTTTCCTCGCTCGTTGGACCCTATTCCAACGAAGTAGACTCTGAATTAGATTACCGCCGCTCTCTTGTCATGAGTTCATCATCCGACACCCCACTTGCAAAGGTCGATGTGTTTGACGTCAATGAATCTTTTGAGTCCCGCTGTAGTGAACCCCGCACGATGTGATCAAGAGGTAGTGGTGATGTCGTAGTCAAGGTGTCATCTCACTCTCAACACAACTTAGAGACTACGACCTCACCCGCCTTCAGAGCAAGCTCAGTAACCAACGTGTCACACACGTACACAGGGTAAATAAAACATTAGGCTCCATTAGACCCCAAACTGCCACACTGATTTTAACATTCGAACGACTAGAACTGCCGCAATATATTAAAGCTGGGTACCTTCGTGTCACGGTTAGTCTCTACATCGAACTAGCAAAACCCTGCTTCAATTGCAATGAATTTGGACGGATATGTTGGCCGTGCCTGTCGGCACCCGTGCTCCTGCGTGAATTATGGCCCCAAATGCACTAAAACACCTCGCTGTGCCAACTGCGGAGGTACCCACAGTGCTGCGTCAAAACTCTGCTCTATATTTTTATATGAAAAGGAGTTGCTCACTTTGCGTGACTCTCATGTCTAGATATAAGAGAGGCCCGCCAGCGTGCTTGAGCACAAACTTCACCACTCGGTCGTCTCTTCTCTGACGTTTTATGTAACGCTGGGCGAAACCGACCATCATGCTTGAGTTCCGACCAGCCTGAAGCACTTCATCCTATGTACATCTACTCGCAGCGTCGGAAACATTCATAATATGCAGTCGAAGCATCGCTCCCACACCGAGATAACCAATTTAGCCCTCTTCTCTCCAACAGCTCTATATGGGAGAAACGCTCGGGGTGAGGCACTTGAAGATATCAGACGTTATTTGAAAGAATCCTCAACATCGACCAATAAAGGTTCATCCACCCGACCCCATGACCCAAAGCCCAGTGGTAAGAGGAAGGATTCCTCACTTGGGTCATCGAACACCAATAAGCAGACAGCCTCTTGAGCTAACTCGGCCGAACCCCGAGAATCTTCAATGGACTCTTTCCCTATGGCTGAACATTCTATGCCCTTAATGTCCGTCCCACCCTTCACAGGACTTAGGCTCCTTCCAAATCCAAACGATGGCAGATATACACCCAGCTCCACACACCTCGCTCAGATTGCATGTTCGTTTCACTCACCATTCTACCCATGATCCGATGGAAGCAGTTGATACTCCAACATCACCAATCGCAGCTGTTGGAACAACTCTTCAGACACCGAAAATATCCTCGACCCATCAGTCTGGACCTACCAGACGAAAATCCCTCCTCGATCTTCCTTTTCCGCCAGGTTGTAAGCCCGAATTACGATCAAGGGCCTTGGTCGCTTCTCCAAAACCCTCGGAAAAAGCCCCAGTTACTGCTCCCTCTAGAATCTCTCCCCCTGCAAAAGCAGGCTCCTCAAAATCTGCTCTCCTTCTCCCAAACTCTTTGGGACGAACCTCAAACACAGTATCGGCCACAAAAGTGAAAAAGATATTCCCAGTGGTATCTACCCGTCCCACATAATATTTTTCATTTTACAACTGAATTGTCAAGGTATTCTTCCAAAGTGGGAAGAACTCATAATTCTTTTTACGACTCTTCACTACGCTGTTATTTGTCTTCAGGAGAATAAACTGGGTTTTCGGCCCTTTCCACCGGAACCCGGCTTTCTCACTTTCAACTCTAGTGCTCCTGCTGGAAGCTCCTTTCATGTGGGGTGTCAATAATGGTATCTTCATCCCACCGTGTATCTCCCATCCTCCTACATACTACCCTCCAAGCTGTTGCCATGAGGGTTTTTCTTACTAAGCTTTTTACCGTTTGCTCTATTTACCTACCCCCTGTTTATCATCGTCAAGACCCGACCTTTTATAACTTATAGACCATTTGCTCTCCCCATTCTTATTACTAGGAGATTTTAACGCCCGTCACCCATACTGGGGTGACATCACTCGAAATGCCAAAGACAGTGTTTTAGAGTCTCTTTTATTATCTGACTTTCTTTGTGTTTTAAATACTGGCGATTTTACCTTTTATCATGTCCAGACGGACTCTTATAGCTGTGTTGACCTGTCTGTTTGTTTCCCGGATTGCTTCACGGAATTTCGATGGTCAATTCTTGACGATCTCCAGGGAAGTGACCACTTCCCTATTGTCTTGTCGGCCCTTCAAGTTAATCCTCATACAACCATGCCCCTTAAGTGGGACTTAGGTCGTGCAGATTGGGAAGGTTTCCAAGAGGGGTCCTTCACAAGTGCATCCCTGGGCACTTTCAATGGAGTGGACGCGGCAGTAGAATACTTAACATCGGCTATCTACAATGCAGCAACACAGACCATTTCACGGAGTCGACCCACCACAGGTCGCTCAACCGTGGCCTGGTGGATCTTGGCGTGTGCAACGGCTATAAAAAACTACAAGTTAGCCCATGCCCGATTCCGAAAGAACCCAACTTTGTGCAACAAGGTCGACCGAAACCGAGCTCGTGCGCTTCGCCAAAGAACCCTTTGTCCTGAGCTCGCCGAAATTCATGGCACCGTTACGTTTCATCAATTTCTTCTCTGACATCTCCGCTAAGATCTGGAAGAGGATTAATAAGATTAGGGGCCATTATGCTGATCATCATACCTCCACACTCAACTTACACGGTGCCTTGAATAATGACCGCCTGGCGGTCAGCAATGCTTTTGCTGACCATTTCCGCACCGTCAGCAGTGCCAGCCGTTATGATAAGACTTTTCTATCCTACAAATCAAAAGAAGAGTCTCATTCTCTCAACTTCACAACAAAATCTAACCTTCCATATAACGCTCTATTCAGTATCTAAGAGCTGCGTAGCGCTGCGTCCCTTTGCAGATCTACTTCCTCTGGCCTTGACGAGATCCATTTCGATATGCATTTGGCACCTGCATCTACACTCTTCTTACTTGATTTATACAACCTTATATGGTGAAGGATTTTACCCATCATCATAGCGCATTGGGATCATCCTTCCCTTTGTCAAACCGGGAAGGGACGGATTGGACGCAGATCACTACCGCCCTATAGCTCTCACCAGCTGTTTGAGTAAGTTCTGGCAAAAATGGTGTTGGAGCGCTTAAACTTGTTCCTAGAAACCAATTACCTTCTCTCTCCATTTCAATGTGGCTTATGCAAAGGTCATAGTACCCTTGACCTACTCGTACGTTTCGAGAGATCGGTCCGGAAAGCTTTCTCATTTAAGCACCGAGTCCTGGCCATATTTTTCGATATTGAAAAAGCCTACGACACAACATAGAGATGCGCATCTTGAAGCAGCGATACGTCTAAGGGATGAAAGGCCTTTTACCGTCACTTATTCAAAGTTTTTTAGCATCTCGATCATTCAAGGTACGTGTTGGAGACGCATACTCTGGCCTGCAACCCCAAGAGGAAGGAGTTCCTCAGGGCCTTGTTTTAAGTCTTATGTTTTATAATTGCCATCAATGATATTATTTCGTCTCTCCTAGAGGGTGTATCGGCAACTGTTTGTCGATGATTTAGCACTATACTGTTCCTCACCTCGCCTTCCATTTGCAGCGCGTCTGCTACAACTGGCGGTCGATGCTGTATGCCAAAAGAGCACAACTTAAGAGATTCCGCTTTTCCTCGAACAAAACCAAAGCAATGTATTTCCACCGCCGCAGAGGGGTTCTTGTTCCACCATCTATCTCCCTACGAAGCGAATATATAGAGTTTGTCTCTGAGTTTCGGTTTCTTGACGTGACACTCAATCCAAAGTTATCCTGGTTACCACACCTACGCCGACTTCGAACGGTCTGTCTGCGGGGCTCTCGGCATTTTGAAAGTCCTCTCACACACTTCGTGAGGCAGCGACCGACAGACATTGTGGACATTATACACAACCCTCGTTCAATCCAAATTGGATTATGGCTGTCAAATATACCCATTGGCTTTCCCTTCAGCCCTTAAAATGCTGAACTCCATTTGAAACCTCGGAGTTCGCTTTTCCAGTGGAGCCTTCCGTACTTCTCCTGTAGACAGCATTTACTGCGAGAGTGGGGTACTCCCTTTGCCCTACCATAGACTTCAAATCTGCATGCGATACCTCTGCCGAGTACAGCAAGCCCCTGTATCAGAGGTCTACAGATGCCTGTATGCTGCCGAATCAACGGCGGCATTTGATAAATTGCCCTCTTTATCCCGCCCCTTGAACCTTCTTATAGGAGATTATCTCTCTAACCTGGGTGCTCCAAGGGTCTTTACCCTTCCATCCTTACTGACCCCTAGTTTGCGTGCTCCTCTTCCCACAGTATGTACCAACATGTGGAGCCTGTTCTTAGAGCATTCGACCTCACACAAAAAATGCTGTCCATTATACACCGATGGCTCTAAATCGGACGATGGCGTGAGTGCCGAAATCATCTACCCAAGAGGAGAATTCCTAACTTTATCTTTGCCGCCAGCCGGCATCCATTTTTACAGCTGAAATTTTCAGCAATCCTTGTAGCCTTTAGATTCATCCAGATTTTACCTTTTAGTGATTTTGTCATTTTTTTTCGACTCAAGGAGTGTCTTATAGTCAATTAGATCTTTTAATGCGTCCCATCCCTTAGTTACAGAAATTTGCAACTGGCTGATCCATTTTTCGCTGGGTCCTGGGCAACGAGAAGGCTGATCGGCTGGCCCGCTCAGCACATTCTGTGTCCCCTGAGAACACGACTCTGCCTTTTAGGGACTACTTTCCTTCAATAAGAAAATATATTTTTCAACTGTGGCAGAATAAATGGGATAGACTGTTCATCATCCAAACTATACAAAATTAAAAAAATTATTCACTCTTGGTCCTCGAGCCGTCATAGAATGCGGTCGTTGGAGGTAGCCTTTTGCCGAGTTCGCATTAGCCACACAAGACTTACTCACGGCCATCTTGTTTTGGCTGATGTTCAAATCAGCCCTTGCTCTCGTTTTTGTGGTGGTATAGCGTACGAGAAGTGTAGGCAAGCGGCTTAAAAGCTTCGTTTGAATGTCTTATTTTAAGACTCGCCTACGCTATTATTTTTTCTTTGCCCCTTATCCTACTCCCCTCTATCTACAATGGTGCCCAGACCCAGGAGGGGGAGCGTTAGCTCTTGGATAACATTTCCAAACGGGGTCTCTTCATTTCTTCAAAATACACTCCGCTTCTAGGAGGGGGGTTGTATAGCGTTCGAGAAGTGCAGGCTAGCGACTTAAAAGCTTCGTTGTTTGAATGAGTCTTTTTTAAGACTCAGGATGGCCAAGTAGGTTCGCCGCTGGCTAACAGTAGTCCAGCGACGAGGGAAGCTGTTCGCAACTCGCCTATGCTATTATCTTTTCTTTGCCACCTTTCTTACTTCCCTCTATTTACAATGGTGCCCAGACCCGGGAGGGGGAGCGTTAGCCCTTGGATAACATTTCCAAACGGGTTCTCATCATTTCTTCATTCACGCTCCGCTTCTAGGAGGTAGGTTGTATACCGTACAAGAAGTGCAGGCGAGAGGCTTAAAAGCTTCGTTTGAATGAGTCTCTTTTTGAGACTCAGGATGGCGGAGTGGATTCGCCGCTGGCTAACAGTGGTCCAGCGACGCGGAAAGCTGTTCGAAACTCGCCTACGCTATTATCTTTTATTGCCCCCTTTCTTACTCCCCTCTATCAACAATGGTGCCCAGGCCCGGGAGGGGGCGCGTTAGCCCTTGGATAACATTTCCAAACGGGTTCTCTTCATTTCTTCATTCACGCTCCGCTTCTAGGAGGGGGGTTGTATAGCGTACAAGTGCAGGCGAGCGGCTTAAAAGCTTTGTTTGAATGAGTCTTTTTTTTGAGACTCAGGATGGCCCAGTGGATTCGCCGCTGGCTAACAGTGGTCCCGCGACACGGGAAGCTGTTCGCAACTCGCCTACGCTATTATTTTTTCTTTGCCCCTTTTTCTACCCCCCTCTATCTAAAGTGGAGACCAATCGGTTGCCCACCTTTTATTAGATTGCACCCATTTCGCCATTTTCCGGTTGTCCTGTTTTCCGACTCTTTTAACTATCCCTCCACACACCCGTCTTCGATTCATATTGGCAGAGGAATCTTTTAACCGTTCGTTTTTAAAATTTTTATCACAAAGTGGTCTCCTCCACCTTTTATAGATAATTTGCCTCATTTTATCCTAGTTGCCATATAGAATCCACTTGGATTGGGCAGCAACCCACTGGTTCCTTACCTTAAACCTATATATATATATATATATATATATATATATATATATATATATATATATATATTACAGCCTTTAAAAATTAATAGAAATGCTTCAACTAATGTATTTTGATGCGTGTTAAAATGAAAGAAAATGAAAAAATGTATTACTAATGAGTATATTCTATTTTATTAGCAAAACAGAGAAAAATAAGGATGGAAATAACTATTTGAACATGGAAAATACTCTAAAATTAGGGTTTGGGCAAGAAAATTGTTCTATGTTTGCCAATGTGTGTATTTTTGCATGACCTCAACATTTGATTGCCATAGTGCAATATTATGCCAACATGGTTAAAAGTAAAGGGCTTAAGAGATTTGAAAAGCCAAACAATTGAACACTACTGAGAAGAAAAAAAGCTACAAAGTATTTTTACATCTTTGTGTGTTCATCTCCTCACTGAATCTTGAAATGGTAAAATATGAAAGCCTTTGAAGAAGACCGCAAACCGTCCTAATAGGAAGTTCTGAGAAAAATATCTCAAGTTCAGTGATGGATGCTGAGAATAATATCGAAGCACCCTATAATAAATAATGCAGAAATTCGAGACATCAGTTACAAAAAGAAAATTAGCAACGAGTTCAATAGAAAGGTTTTCAGATCACAATCACCATGTAAAGCCCATTTTCTGATGAAGACTCAATTTTACAAGACAGAAGCCATATTAATTTTAGATGGATAAGCTTTGGTCTGATGAAAGTAAATAAAATTCTTTGCCCAGAATAAGCTCACCATGTTTGTGGCTGTGATGGAATCAGCTATGATCGAAATAATGATCATCACAGTCAAATATGGTCTGAGGCTGTTTTTCTATTACTGGGACTGATGCTCAATATAAATGATGGAACAATGAGTAGAGTCAAGTATTGGCAAATATTGATCAATAACAATGGTATCTGTGATGAAGTTGGGGTTACAGGATGATTGGATGTTCAAGCAAATCAATGGTCTAAAGGACACAGCAAGATTAACAGTAGTTGATTTATTCCTGCAGAATAATATTAATGTTTTACAGTCATCTAGTCAATCCTGTGACTTGAATCCGATCTTTCATTGCTCTCTTTAAGTATTTGTCTCTGGTGCCTTTTTCAGTGTATGACAGGCATGGTGACCACATGTTGAAAGCCGGTTGCCAAGCCAGATATGCCTACCTAGGGTTCCAAAGGGGTTGCAGTGATGGCGTATACAGTATCAACCAGTGTACTACTTGGTTGATCTTTTGTTTAAGCCAAACAGTGAATTGTAATAAAAAGGTAATGAGTGACTACATTCCCTATGTAAATCCATACCAAACCCTAGTGGAGGGGATCCACTCTCACAACTCCTGGTAAAAGGGTTTTCTCTTCACCTCTTTTGAAGCCACCCTAATTTGAAGATGTGGTCGTCCCTGTGCTTTCTCAGGGGCCCCTCCAAATATAAAGTCGAGAGGGTGCTTCATCTTCTCCAATTGCTATGGGTTTTTGGATAACCAACTTGTCTAGAGGCGCTCCAGCGACATTTTTCTAGTGGCGAAAACCCCTGTGCTGTCTCACGAGACCCCAAAGAACAGCGAGAGAGGACATGCCGCCTTGGTTCCCCACTGTAAGGGTCATCCTCCCCAGAGCCTTACCGAGACACCTCATAGACCTAAGGTTTGCCATTTTGATGCGAGGGTGTAGGGCCAACTTTTCCCCCTCTTTTCCCAATGGAGACTAACGGGATGCCCAAATGAAGATTTTGTCTGGTCATAGACCCCTCGAGTCCACAGATCCTCAGTAAGGGTATCTCGCACCAGCCATCTTTTTAAAATTATTGGCTAAGAGTGCAGGGACCTTTAGGCCTATGCGTGTTCTTAACCACTTAAGTGACAGTTTTCTTAATATATTCTTTATGGACGTCTTTAGAAATTTTCCAACTCTGTTGTGGGTTTTCGACTGTGTGTGAACTTTTGGCTGGTAGGCTTTTAGTTTTTCCAGCTGTTTCTGGTTATTTTAGTGGATGGGGTGTTTAATTCTGTCACTTCATTTGATAAAATAATGCATGCCACAAAATGCTTGCCACTTGTGTAATGGATATCTGTAATGGAAGCTGCATATTTTGTTGTTCTACTAACCTAGTGGTGGTTTGTGAGATCTTACAATATTATGCAGTGCTTGGTATGAATGCCCTGTGAGGTAGTTTATCTCAGCCCCAAACATTCCAACTTTCAGTCTGGCAGTAATGATTTTTCTGGTCCTATAGCTAATAAAAAAACTCATGGTTAGTTGATTGTGTTGTTTTGTTTTGTTTTGGGGCTCAGGTTTGTTTTATCTATCTGAGACCTTGTTATTTATTCACTTTTTATCTTAATCATATTCTGTTGTTCAATTTTTTAATTCTTTATAATCCCTAGGTACTTGAAGGCTTGGTTTCCCTTTATCTAAGTCTCTTATAGGTGTTTCTTTATTAAGATTGTTTTGCTAGTGAACTTGTTTACCTGCCTTTAGTGAATTTGGCCCATTGGTCAAAACTGAACTTCATAGTGATGTGATCTGAGTTCTAGGTTATAGGCCTTTCATTTTGCTCTTGGTCACTTTCTGCATATAGCTTTAGGTTATCCATGGAGAGCAGGTAGTTAGTTTTGTTAACTGGTCTTTCCTAGTTGTTCTGGTTCGAAGCGGTCTCTGGGCTACCCTGGTAGTGGTGGTGAGAATATGAATGTCTCTTCACTTGTAATTTTGTTGCAGTTTGATAATGGCAGAGACTTCATTTGAAAGGCTTTTCACCAGTGTGTGTTCTTAAATGTGACACAAGAAGAACTTTTGCTGCACTCTAATATGGACAAGCCCTGAATTTGAAAGGCTTCTCACTTGTGTGGGTTCTTAAATGTGACACAAGAGGATCCTTTGACGCACTCTCATATGGACAAGAGCTACATTTGAAAGGCTTCTCACCTGTGTGAATATTTGAATGTTTCTTAACATCAGCTTTTCTTGCAGTCTGATATGGGCAGACGCTGCATTTAAAAGGCTTTTCACCAGTGTGAATAGATGAATGCTTCTTAACTTGTCCTTTTGTTGCAGCCTGATATGAGCAGAAGCTGCATTTGAAAGGTTTCTCACCAGTGTGCATTCTTAAATGTGCCACAAGATTGCCCTTATTCTTAGTCTCATAGGAACAGGAGCTGCATTTGAAAAGGTTCTCACCAGTGTGATTTCTTAAATGTGCCACAAGATTGTCCTTTCTTAGAGTCTCATAGGAGCAGGAGAGGCATTTGAAAGGCTTATTACCTATGTGAGTACTTAAATGTCTCTTAACTTCTTGTTTCCTTGTAGCCTGATAAGGACAGAGGCTACATTTGAAAGGCTTCTCGCCATTGTGAGTAAGTGAATGCCTCTTAACATGTCTTATCGATGCAGCCTGATAAGGGCAGAGGCTGCATTTGAATGGCTTTTCGCCAGTGTGCGTTAGTAAATGCATTTTAACTTGTCCTTTTGTTGCAGCCTGATAAGGGCAGAGGCTGCATTTGAAAGGCTTATCAGCTGTGTGTGTACTTAAATGTTTCTTAACATCATGTTTCCTTGCAGCCTGATAAGGACAGATGCTGCATTTGAAAGGCTTCTCACCAGTGTGAGTAAGTGAATGCCTCCTAACTTGTCTTCTCGATGTAGCATGATAAGGGCAGAGGCTGCATTTGAATGGCTTTTCGCCAGTGTGTGTTAATAAATGCATTTTAACTTGTCCTTTTGTTGCAGCCTGGTAAGGACAGAGACTGCATTTAAAAGGTTTATCACCTGTGTGAGTACTTAAATGTTTCTTAACATCTTGTTTCCTTGCAGCCTGATAAGGACAGATGCTGCATTTGAAAGGCTTTTCGCCAGTGTGGGTTGGTAAATGCATTTTAACTTGTCCTTTTGTTGCAGCCTGATAAGGACAGAGGCTGCATTTGAAGGGTTTATCACCTGTGTGAGTACTTAAATGTTTCTTAACATCTTGTTTCCTTGCAGCCTGATAAGGACAGAAGCTGCATTTGAAAGATTTTTTGCCAGTATGGGTTAGTAAATGCATTTTAACTTGTCTTTTTGTTTCAGCCTGATAAGAACAGATGCTGCAGTTGAAAGGCTTCTTGCCAGTGTGGGAATTTTGATGAATGTCTAAATCCATCCTCTGTGCAGTTTGATATGGACAAGACCAGCATTTATAGATTTTCTTATTATTCATTCTTGAATGAAACAGCGTATGTGTTGAGTGGGAAGGTAAATTGTTTTCAGATCCATCCCCAAGGATTTCAGATGTTAACTCTACACTACTACTACAATTTGGATCATAGTCAAGGTCTTGAGGTGGCGATGGTAACATATCATTAAATTGTGGAATAACCTTAAGATTACTGGATGAAGGCAATTGCATTTCCTGAAAAAGAAATACAATTATTACTTAGGTTACTTCATAATAGATAAAAATTATACATCAAGTCTCAGATAGTGAGGAATGGTGTAGCATTGCGTTGCTGATATCTGGACAATTGTGTGCCAGTCTAGCCTTAATACCTGCAGGAGGATCTGGTGGAGAATATGATGGACTCTGTAATAACAAAATATATTTGGGATCAATTGAATAAACAGTTTTAATAGAGGCAAAGTGTTTTTTACTAATTTAGTCTTCCCATAGAAAGGTGTATAATGCTGCTGATGGATGATGAAAGTTATGATATTGTATAGAGTGAAACCTCAGTTCTCGACTGATTTGTTATTTGACAACTTTTTCTGGCTTAAATATATTTTTGATTTTGATAATCATCTCGGTTCCTGACCTTATGAACTTCCCTCATTAAAGCCTGTATGTGAGAGACTGCATCGGTCCTGTCACATGAGTTTATCTGAGTCACTGGGTCAGTTTGGTGACATATTTCATTGTGTGATCATATCCTAAAGTATTCAGTAGGAACATTCTCATTTTTTTCTAAACTCCTTTTAGCAACACATGAAATAAGGCCATAATGGGCCAAAGAAAAAAGATGCATCCTGAAGAAAAGGGTCATTAAAAGAACGACTGTAGAGTTTAAAAAATAAATTAGTGCAAATTATGAAGCGAGTGTCTACATGGCTGATCTTACCAAATATATAACATATGTCAATGATCAGTACCATTATTGCTAAGAAGAATAAAATCAAAGCAGTCGATGTTGCAAAAGTCCTGAAAGTGATAACAAAGCAAAGAACTAAAAAAAATTTAAGGAATGGAAAAATTGTTGTTAATTTGGATAAATGATAAACAGTTGAAGGGAGAGTGCATGTCAGGGAGAATAATTTATGAAAAGGCAAGGTAGTTAGTTATATTAAGATATTGTGCAAAAAGAGCCTGGAATCACTGATGAACTCTAAGAACTTCAGCAAGAGCTGTAACAAAGGGCAGTCTCATATTAAAAAAACTAAAGCCATTTATGCTAAGTGGGAAGAAGTCCAAAACTTTGGAGAAATACAACCCAGATAAAGCTGAAGCAAGAAGGGTCATAAACATGTTTAATGACTATGTCTTAGGTCATTTTAGATAAATTTTGAAAGAAAGGTAAAAGCAAAATTCCTTGGACATATTTTAATGAAAAAAATCGTGATAAAAAAGGGAAGAAATCTCAGAGTATGGCTCACTATCTGAAATCTTTATGGAGGGGCAACATTCCTTCCAAGTAGTAACACCTCAATTCTCCAGTTACCGCAAACCCCATTAATCAACATCTACACCTATGCAGATGACATCTCACTCACAGCACAACACTACTCAAATACAACAGTGAGTAGAACTCTCCAACAAGATATATACATACTAGAACACTGGCTCATACAAAACTATATGAACATCTCAGCCAGCCAACAAATTAATAGTAACGCATTTCACACCCAAAATCACAAATCGAACAAACACCCCCAAATTAAACTAAATGGACAAACTTACGATTAAAAACAAACTCTCCCACAATTTCAGGACTCACAATAGACACCCACATAACAAACGAGGCCACAAAGAAAATCAAAGCCCTATCAAACATTACATTTGAACAAGAGAAAGAGTCTGTCACTACTCTACATAAACAATTCATATGTACTGCCCTCAACTATGCAGTACCAGCATGGCACATAAATGAAGACAAATATCACATGAACAAACTCCACAACACCCAGAACAATCACAGGATGTACTTGCAGCACACTCGCCTCACACCTACATCCTGAAACAAAAATACTCCCAATGAAAATACCCTAGACATGATTGGAACTGAACTCTTCACCCCCACCACCCAAGCAAGAAAATGCCCCAGTATACTACTCCCAACATCTCTACAATAACCTCCACCCACCAAACCGCAATTTAATCAAACACATCCACACTACCTTCACCCAAAGATACTTAAACATAGTACTACCAAACAACATCCTAGACTACCCCCGTCCGTAATAAAACAATCACAGAAATCCCTACTTAGAACAGACAGAGTAATCCTTCCTCAACTCAGGTCAGGCCACGCAACTACACTACAACAATGCAAACATAATAAGCCTTGTCCAGATTCCAACATGCAACCCAAGCTCAGACAATATCACACACCTACTTATAATACTTCACACAAGGCACACAATATATCGTCTCATAGAGACCTGTGGAGCCACCCAAGGAGAGTAGTGGCCTCCATTGGGGTCACCTACCTTGCAAAAGAGAGGTAGGGGGCCAGCGAGAAAGTAAGTTTATAATTATTGATTTTATGTTTAAAAATAATTATGAGATATTTTTTGATGTCAAGAATAGATTGGATCATTTCCCTGTGATTTATTAGAGAAAAAAAATACCTCGGTTCTCAGTGAACCTTTGGAAGCTTTTTTTTTCTGTAGTTTACCCATCTGGTAGCTACCTTCAAGGGTATAAGTCACAGTAATGCAAATTTCTCCAACTAGCACATGTAGAAGGTTAGAAAGATTGGGTGGAAACCAGCCGGGGTACAGTGATCTTTCCTCGGTTTGCGTAAAGCTATTGACCAGGAATCTGCGTTGGTACCCTCTGTCCAGATCCTGTTGAACAAATCTAACAGAGAGGCTATGCCTCGGTCACCTATGTGTCGAAGCATGGCGTACGGGACATCATTAGAACCAGGGGTAGTTTCCTCACACTAAACGAGAGCGGAAAGCAACTCACTCAATGTAAACCTGTCTTGATTATCCGCCTCTGGAGGTAAAGTCAAATCGGTGGCCTTCAATAACATCACGACGTGCATTGAATGCTGGCATAGCAGCATCCCGGCTAGAGAATGCACAGAAAGAGGTCGCGAGGACTCTGCCACGGAGGCGGGGTCCTGTGATTGCAGTCCTATTCTCCTGGAGAATAGGAGGGATGCCCTGTGGAAAACCGGTTCCATAACTCTGCAAGAGGGGTCTTCCAATTAAGTGAAACTACATATGACCACCAGGATGAGCGGCGGGCATGCTTCAAAATATACTGGAACCAAGCCCATGCTAGAGAAAAGTCAGAGAGTGAAATCGTACAGGTGGTGCTTATGGCACGTTGAGGCCATAAGCTTCACCATGAAAGCAGTTTGGGTGAAAAATGGCCCGACATTCTAGGAATATTACTTAAGCCCATAGTGATGAGGCTACTGGAAGAGAACTCAACGTCCTCATCCACCGACCTAAAGTCATCGACTGGGACAGAGAAATGAGTCATTTCCTGAAATGTAGACCACGGCGCCCATGGCAAGGTCAGGTCTACCGGGGAAGAGTCTCAGGCGAGTGGTCCAGAAAATATTTAAATGGGAAAGTGATCATTACCATAGAGGTGATCGACTACCTCTCACCCCAAATCAGGGTGTACATCCAGACAACACATGGATAGATCAAGATAGGAATATGAGGCGATTCTCGGGCAGTGATACGTAGACTCGACCATATTTAGGACACCTATTTCCAGCTCATCAATCAGGAAAATAAGGACATGGCCCTTATGATTGAACTAGCAGTATCTATAGAAGGGGTGTCTACCATTCAAATATCATAGCAAGGGAAAGGGCCTCGGCGAGAGGAGCCTCTGCAGCTCCACCACAACTCTGTTGAAGGAATATGCCCTCCAGTCCTGGCTTACAAGAGAAGACCCTCACGGAAATGGCCCTAAGCTTCTCGGAAGCAGAACTCTGGGTGCTGTTGAGGAGGAACAATGCCCTGAAGGCACCTTCACCTTTGAGGACTTAACGGGGAAGGGGTAGTTTGGCATGCAATTATTTTCCTCCCTCTGCCTTGAAACCTTTGGCGGGTGGAGGTCCTTCCTTTAGAGGATCTACCATCTCGAACAACCTAATCTAGCCTTGGGTAGGAGTGTAAGAGCCGAAGCATCTTTGGAGCTATCTTCCTTTCCTCCTTTCGGGTGGGGTGGGGGGTGGGGGGTGGGGGGTGGGGGGTGGGGGGTGGGGGGGGCAGCTTTAGGAGCCCTGGAAGGTGGCCTGACGACCTCCTTCATGTGTATTGTCTCTTGTGGAGATGGGAGGGGAGCGCTGGTTTTAGCCGAGGCTGAGTGTGAACACTATGCTGCAAGCTCTACCAGGGCAGCGCCCGGGAGGGTGGAACCCGCATTTTTTTTGAGAGCCCATCTGGCAACTGCTTACAAGGGCAAAAGTCACCGTACTCACGCTAAAGCCTAGTTGTAGGTTAGATTAAAAACGAATAACAAAGCTAAAATAAAGAGAAAGGCTAAGCACAGGCTAAAAAAGGAAACAAATATCAATAATAAAAAATAAAAAGCAGAAAGGCAACAAGAAGGAAACACGATCCAACGTCTGGGATAGGGCTGCCTACCCCAGGCGCAGGAGAAAGCGACCCACGAAAAAAAGAATCAAATAAAGTAGAGGAGGCCAGCCTCCTCCAACAGGTTATATAGTCCACAGGTCTGTTTGCACGAACTCGTCCCGAGTACAAGGGACAAGCGGTAGCGACCCCGCTCGTCCCGGTACCGGGACAGGTAACGTGCGCGGAGATCGCCCAGAATGGAACATTCAACAAGAATGTGACCAACAGTTTGGGGGACAACGCAGTTTTCACAGTAGGGCGCAAGCGAGCGCTCCATCAAATGGCGGTGGATCCCGCGAGTGTGTCCAGTTCGAAGACGACAGGAAGCAATCTGAAGCCGTCGCGGCATTGATGGATAGGTCCATGGGAACAGTCGCGGCGCAATGGCACGCAACTTTAAGTTCCCCTCGACAGTCTCCCATCTTCTTTGTCCAGCCGCCCGGAGGACAGCCCGCATTCCTAACATGTAATCCGTGTGAGAAAGAGCGAAACGCTGTTCTGGGCACCCAGTCCTCGTGAACTCTTGGGCGCCCTCATCGGCGCGATCATTCCCCGCAATTCTCACATGTCTAGAAACACAGCAAAAGATAATCTCGACATCCACCCGGCTCGCCAAAACCGTGGAGTCACGGATATCGCGAATCAGGGGATGCGGAGATTACAATGCCCCGAGAGCACTCAGGGCGCTTTGCGAGTCGCTATAAATCACAATCCGGTCTCAGAACTGGGCAAGTCGCGTTATCTCCCATACCGAGCAGTGTATTACAACCAGCTCGGCCGTGAAGACAGACGCAGAGCCCCGCTGACTTCAAACGGAGGGGATACGACGTGGAAACCGACTCCTCTTGGGATTTTGAGCCATATGTATACACTAGAACGGTTCCAGCGTGACATGAAGTGTGCTCCAAAAAGGCCGAATGAAATACTCAGGGCGCATGAGAAGCTTTGGGAGCAGAAGCGTGGTGACAAATGGTCAGAACTGGTACCCTCTAGGGTGGCGTCCCAGCCAGAAACAAGGGCAACGCCGGCACGAGAGCTATACCGAGCTCTCGAAACAGTTGCCTGGCCCTACACCCAAAGGGCTTAGGGCATGACTGGCGTCTCTCGGCGGCATAGGTACCGTCGAGATCATCTGCGGAGCTGAGAGCTGTTGGTGACTGAAGGAAGTGTCAGGCTCGCGCGTATAGGCGAATAATGCACTGTCCAGAGTGGGTGGCATCTCCCCCAAATCGAGAAGTAGGCTCTCAATGGGAGACGTGAGGAAGGAACCGATCAAGTCTACCTTCCGCAATACACACTCGGCTGCAGATGCATACTCGCATCCGTAGTCGAGCTTCGAATGAACAAAGGATCGGAAAAAAAGTAAGGCAGTAGCCCTATCAGCATCCCAAGCGTTGAACGTCGCGGAACGAAGAATATACAGGGCATAGGTACAATAGACCCTAAGGCTGCGAATATGAGCCACCCAGGTAAGGCGTCGGTCAGATACAAAACCAAGGAAACGGCGTGAATCAACCACTTCCAGGCGCACCCTATTGAGAAACAAGCCTGGGGCAAGGTGGAGCCGTGGATGGCGGCAGAAATGCACCACCTTAATCTTGGTCAAAGAAAACAGAAGGCTGTGCGCTTCAGCAGAGCGAGAGAGGAGGTTCAATGCCTGTTGCAGTCGACGCTCAAGTTGAAATCTGGGCCACGCCAAGAGATCGAAAGGTCGTTTACGTAGAGCGTAGCCAGAACATCTTCAGGGCAGCACCGAGTTGATGCCGTTGATGCTCGGGGCAAAGAGTGTGAAACTGAGAACACTTCCCTAAGGAACACTCTCTTCCTTCCCAATTGGGCAGGACAGGGCTCCAACCTCACGTACGCGGAATCGACGATCAAGCAAAAATTCAGATATAAAGATTGGGAGCCATCCACTCGCACCCATCTCCATGATACGGTATCGCCATGCGGTATCATAGGCCTCTACAAGATCGAAAAACACGGTGGCGTAATGCTGTCTACGAAGGAAGGCCTCACAGATGGCATTTTCCAGTTGGAGCTGAGCATCCGACATGAAGTAGAAGTTGCGGAAGCCGCACTGTGCAGAAGACAGATGGCCCACGCTGTCCATAAAAAAAGATAATGTAATATTTACCAATTTTTTCATCAACTTGCAAACGCAAGAGATAAGAGAGATTGGGCGGAAACCGGCCAGGGTAGAGTAATCTCTCACCGGTTTGCGAAAAGCGAGCACAGTAGCGATTCACCAGGAATCTGGGAGGATACCCTCTACCCTGATTATGTTCAACAAATCTAACAGAAAGGCCATGTTTCCCTCACCTAGGTGTCGAAGCATGGCGTAAGGGACATCGTATGGACCAGGGGCGGTGTCCGCGCACGAAGCGAAAGCAGAAAGTAACTCACTTAGAGTAAACTTGAGGTTAAAGGGTTTCCGCCTCAGGAGGTAAAGGCCAGTCGGCGGCCTTCTGCGATATCACGACGAGCATTGAATTCTGGTGGAGCAACATCTCGACTAGAGAATGCGGAGAAAGCGGTCGAGAAGGATTCTGCCTCGACCACATGGTCCGAGATTACGGTCCCATTCTCCTGGAGAACGTGAAGGAGGTCCTGCAAGAACTTGCCCCGAATATTTTTGACTCGCTTCCACGCCTCTGCTAGAGGGGTACTCCGGTTAAGTGAAGACACGTATGCCCACCAAGAAGAGCAGCGGGCGTGCTTCGAAATATACCGTAACCTAGCCCTGGCTCGACGAAATTCACAGAGCGAAGTCGTTTGGGCGGTGCTTATAGCGCATGTAGGCATAACGCTCCTGTTTGAGGGTCGTATCACACTCGGCTGACCCCCACGGGAGTGGTTGGCATAAAAACGGCCATACCTTCTAGGAATAGTAGTTAGGTCCACGGCGATGAAGTTGCCGGAGACGAACTCAACGGCCTTATCTAGCGACGTAAACTCCTCGACTGAGACAGAGCAATCAGTCATTTCCTGAAATGCGGACCACTGCACCCGAGGCAAGCACCACTGGGACGGGCTTTCGGGCGGCAGCGGACAAGAAAATGATATTTGAATGGAAAAGTCATCACTACCATCGAGGTCATCGACCACCCCCACCCAAAACCAGGCTGTGCATCCGGAGAGCAGAAGGATAGATCGAGGCAGGAAAATAAAACGGTTCTCGGGCAGTGATGCGTAAACTCATCCACATTTAAGACACCCATATCTAGCTCGTCGATCAGGTCGGCAAGGATCTGATCCCTGGGATTGATCGAGTAGTCTCCTTAGGTGGGGGGCGGGTCTCTCCCGTTCAAGTTCCGAGCAAGGAAAAGGGCCTCGTCAAACGTGCCACGACGCGGCGGAAGCCGCCCGCCTTCAAGTCAGCTGACGGTGGAATGTACGCGGAAATAACAGTATACCTTCTATACAGGTGCAGCTGCACATGTACTGACTAAAAGGGGGTATCTAAAGTAGAGAGAAGAACGGTGACATCATCCGAGTGTAAATCGCTCATCCTCCTCCCTGGTCCCCATACCCTGGTGGTGGGGTCGCAAAACCCTTATATCCTGGGAGGGTGGGCAGATAGCACGCGCCCAGCATGGTCTCTTACAAAAAGATAGCTAACGGAAAACCGGAGGAGACAAGCCTCCGCAGCAACTCTCAGTTGGCCCCGAGTCCGCGGCTATTCTATTGAAGGAATATTTCCTCCAGACCTAGCCCGGAGGAGATGCGGGAGCCCTCTTCGAAGGCAAGACCATCACGGGAATGGCCGTACACTTCCCGGAGGCAGAACTCCGGGTGCTGTTGGCGGGAAAATAGGCTGAAGGCGCTATCACCTTCGAGGATATATCTGGGGGAGGTTGGGCTCGCCATGAGAGTCTTTTCCTCCATCCGCTTCGAAACCTTAAGCAGGCGGGGGTCCCTCTTTTCAAGGATTCAACGTCTCTCAGCTAGCCAGTCTACCACTGTGTGTGGGCGAAGGAGTCAAAGCTCCTTTCGTGCTGTCTTCCTTTAGGGGGGCAACTTCAGGAAGCCCAGAAGATTGGCTAATGACCAACTTCGAAAATAAATGCTGCAAAGCCTAAATGGACTAGCCGCAGCTGAATTCAAGGATGGGTAATTTGCATGAAAATTCTTAATAAAAATATAGACATCTAGAGAATATACAAAAATATAGCTATGAAATTAAAATCAATAGAATGGAAATACAGGAATTTAATACCATCAAAGGGTGTAAAAGGATATCAAAAATAAACTATTGAGAACTCGACAAAGGATAAAAACAGACTATAGATGGATCAACAATAGATACAAGAACAGAGAATATAAAATCATGAAACAATATATTCAATTTTGGCTAAAAGATTAGATTCTTCTAAAAATTTAAAAATTCTATTCATATTAAAAGAGAAATGAGTCTCACACAAGATGCCCCGCAGAACCTGCTGAGGGTACATCTGCCCAGTTTTTTAAAAGGGGACACTCGGCAAAGATGTGAAGGATGGACAGCTGCACCCCGCACAAAGGTGGGGGTTACCCATTCATCAAGTGCCTATGAGTGAGGCGGCAATGGCCTATCCTCAGTCGGCACAAAATAACCTCCAGTCTACGTGGTCTCATGGTACGTGGCCATGAGAGGACTGAAGGTTTTATGGAATGGAGCTTGGTGGGAGGAAGTTCATCCCACCTCTTCTGCCATTAGCCGACTACATATTCGGTGATGAGAGAATAGACATCACGAAGTAGGACTGGGGCTGATGGGGGTGTCTACAATGATGCCGCCTCCTTGGCCGCAGCATCCACCCTTTCATTACCTAGGATACCCACGTGACTAGGCACCCAGCAAAAAAAAATCTTGTGAATAGAAGAAAGATAAAAAAGCCACCGCTGGATCTTGGAAACCAGCAGATGGCTAGAACCAAAAGCACCCAGTGCCTCCAGAGAGCTAAGAGAGTCAGAGAAAATCATAAGACAACCAGATGGCATAGGAGCAATAACAAGGAGTGCAGCAAGAATTGCAACAAGTTCTGTTGTGAAAACAGAAGCTGCACTTGGTAGGCGAACCAATGTGGTCTGAGATCGGAAGACAGCAGCAGCTCAAACTCCGTCAGATGACTTGGACCCATCGATGAGCATAAAGGTGCTAGGCCGATGGTGGGAGGAGTGTTGATCATACCTGGTTCTCAAGGCTACAAGTAAGAACTGATCCTTGGGCCTAACAGTAAGCCCCTTACATACTACTACAGGTGGTATGAGCCATGGGGCAATCTTTGGTAATGAAAATGGATTACCAGAAAACTCCCTTAGACGTCCTGTGTGCTCGGCCATGCTCAGAGCAAAGGGGCGAGCCAGAGGTGGAAATCTATCATATGAATGAGGCCACTGTTCGCAAATTGAATGTGCACTCATATACTGGTGACCATGGTAATTGCTCAAGTCAAAAAAGACATTTGAGGTTAGACTTGAGCCTGTGAAAAGGAAGAGGAAGAGCCCCGTTCTCTGCCTAGATACTCCACACAAGGGAGGACATGAAGGCTCCAGAAGCCAAGTGCACACCCTGGTTACGAACAGTATTTAATTTTTCAAGAATGGACGGGGTGGCAGAGGAGTACACCTGTGACCCATAGTCCAGCTTTGACTGGACCAATGCTGAATACAAAAGGTGCATCGATCACTTCCCCAAGAAGTGTGTGACAGTAATTTCATTAAGTCCATTCTCTTCAGACAAAACCTTTTCAAGGCATCCAAATAAGGCCTCCAACAAAGCCTCGAATCAAAGATCCCCCCTAGAAATCTGAAATGGGACTCAAAGTTGACAGGTATACCATAGAGTGACAAATGGGGAGGGTCTCATGTCACCGATCTATGATTGGAAAAGTGGAGAGCCTTGGTCTTTACTGCAGAAAAGCGGAAGCCCTTGGAAGAAGCATTATCAGGTACGGTATTTATAACCCGCTGTAGCCTACGGATGGCAAAGGAAGGTCTAGGCGATGAACAGATAAGCGCTAAGTCATCCACATATAGAGTTGAGGAAATATCAGTTGGGAGATTTGCGATAATGCTATTGATGGCCACAGAGAAGCAGGTGACACTGAGGACACTTTCCCGTGTCACAACCTCAACTTGCTCTACGGGCTCTGATAGGGCATTTCCAACTTTTACACGTAGTGTGCGCCAAATGAGGAATTGCTGGACAAACCTGGGGAGAAAGCCCCGCAGGCTCCAATCATGGAGTTTCTTTAGGATAGCACGCCTGCAAGTGTTATCATATGCTTTCTCAATATCAAAGAAAACAGTAACAGAATGCTGCCTCTTTTAAAAAGCATCTCTTATATAAGACTCCATTCTAACAAGCAGGTCGATGGTACTCTGTTTTTTTTCTGAACCCTGATTGAGAGGGAGATATAAGATGGTTTGTCTCCAAAAACCAGACGAGTCTTGTAGTTATCATCCTCTCAAACAATTTACATGGACAACTGTAAGGGCAATGGGGCGGTAATGGGTAAGTTCCGTCCCATCCTTTCCTGGTTTTCGGAAAAGTAAAACCACAGCCTCCGTCCGCATACAAGGGAAGCAGCCCCTAATCCAGATGAAGAGGAGGGATGGATGCATATTCCTAATCATATCATAGGAAATGCCATCTGATCCGGGTGAAGTGGATCTACAGTGAATCAGTGCATTATGGAGCTTATGGATAGAAAAGAGCCGGTTATAAGGCTCATTATCCATGTTAGACTCCGTAAAGTTGATAGGATGCTGCTCCTGTTGGAGCCTAAAGCGCTGGAATTGGATGGAATAGTTGTCTGGGCTTGAACTATTAGCAAACGATCTGGTCAAGACATCGGAAATATGGGATAAGTCTCCCAACAGTTCTACGGCCTGAACAATGGTGGGAGCTGTAAAGCCATTGGATTTCCCCAATAGATTTTTGACCCTCTTCCAGATTTTGTCTACAGGGGTCTGCCTACATATTGACGCGATGTAACCATCCAACGAGGTCTTTCGAGCTCGTCGAAGGGTGCGTCGCCCTGCTGCCCTTGCTCGGTTACGAGCAAGTTTATTTACCATCGTGGGGCACCAATGGTAACGTCAGCAAGCCTGTTTACATTCAGTGAAAACTCTCGAGGATTCAGCAGACCACCAGGGCAATTGTGGTCCACGAGCACTTGAGCCGCAGAGCGGGATGGAGGAATTAGCTGCATGATTCACGTGGGCTAGAAGATCATCAATAGCCACTTCAATATCTTCATGAAGGAAGGACCCATCATGGCTCGAGAGGTGCCTGAACTTAGGCAAGTTTGCTTTTTAGGTATTCCATCTTTTGCTAGGTGGTGGAGGAAGACCACCTGTACATGGTGTTATTACAATGAGGAAGTGATAACTGCCTTGCAAGTCAGGATCCACTGCCCAGTCAAAATCAGCTCTACAGCTTGGTGAACAGAGAGACAAGTTCACACATGTAAAGCTCTTCGTCTAGATGTGAAATGATGTGTGGCTGCCATCGTTAAGAAAGCAGACATCAGTAATTACAAGAAATCTCTCAATCATATTTCCTCTAAGGTTGTAATCATGGTCCCCCTAAATGGGGTGTCGAGCATTAAAGTCACCAATCAGTAAAAAGGGAGTTGAGAAATTAAATTAGCTAACTTTGTAGCTAAAACAGCTGTATCTCTTTCCTTGCCAGGAGGAAGATACAGCGAACAGACCGAATAATAGCAACTGGAAAACAGGCAGACAGCAACCGCCTGCAGGTCTGTGTTAAGAGAGAGCTGGTTGTGAGAAACCCTGTTGTTAACAAAAACAGCAGAACCATGAATTAGTTCTCCGGGGTTCTTATAATACCCCACAAAACCCAAAATGTTGGGTACTCTGCGAGTACCCAAGCAAGTCTCCTGTAAAGTAATACAATCGAGATTGTAATTTTAAGCACGAGCTTAAACTCTTCCCATTTAGGGAAGAGACCTTGGAGGTTCCAATGAATAATTGGAAACATTGTTACCGTTTAAGCATAACGGTTGATTTCTTCCTACCCTTAGGGGTAGGAGATTTTGGATTTGAACTACCAGCGGAAGTAGTTTGTGTCATACTAGCCTTAGGCTTGGAGTATGACAAAGGAGGTATCGGAAGCTTGAGTGTTGCTTTTGGTTTTCTTTAAGAGGTCGCCCATCAGATTTTGATAAGTGGATGTAAGAGAGAACTGTCTTCACTGGAGAAGCAGAGGTGGAAGCAACTCCAGGGGTCAATTCAAGTTTCGAGGGAACAGATGATGTTGACACAGCTGGTGGTATTGGTTGGGATGGTAGAGGCGATGGTGGTGGCCAGAACATCAGCAAAAGTTGTGAATTAGATGGTGATAGAGAAGGATGTGGAGTCAGTTTTGGAAAATCCTCCTCAGATGAGGAGATAACTTCCACAACAGCTGGCTCCTGGAAGGAGCAAAGGTTGGTTCCTTCTCATTCAGGGATCGAAGGAATTCCAAAGCAGTATCAACAAGGGGTGGTGGAGTGATAACTGGCTTTGGAGCTGAAGAAGAGCTTGGTCCTTTAGGGGCAGGGTGAATATTCAGAAGTGAATGGATACCACCTGAGGACCAACATGATCAACATCCACATGTTCTGGAGCGGTAGCAAGGTGCTTAACTACCCTTGGAGAATAACGAGAGGATGGAAGGTTCCTCTTCTTGTTGCTAGCCTCAGAAGCACTGTTAGGTGCTGACCAAGTGTGTTCATCACGAGGGGAGGTACGTTTTAGACGAGGAGAAATTTTACCTGGTCAGGCACAGGAGAACCAGTAGGAAGTCTCTGGCTTATCCCTTTCTTTGGCCTGGTAGAACGCAGAGCATCAGAAAAGCTCACACCAGGTTGGACATACATCTCCTTTACTCTTCTTCTGGCCTCTTTAAAACTGATCCTGTTCTTGTTTCTAATGGCAATGACTTCTCTCTCATAGAGAAAGAAAGTGCATTGCTGTGATGTTGCAGGGTGTTCTCCACCACAGTTAGGGCAGCACGGCTGTTGAGAACAGGGCGTCCCGTGATAATCCGATCCACAATTCACACACAACCTTGCCTGTTTACAAAACTTGCTTACATGGCCAAAGCGTTGGCAATGGAAGCATTGCCGTGGGTTTTTAACGTAAAACTTGACTGGGATGTTAAGATAGCCAGCCTTAACGTACTTGGACGGTTCCAATCAGGATTATGGTGGCGGTAGGTAACTAGCGCCATTCACAAACCTGGAAATGCGGTGGGCACTTACAACCTTCTGATTGGTAAGTTTTTATACCAGCCTATCAACATCGTAATCTATTAACTATCCCGATCGGATAACACCTTAACTGGTGTAAAATGTCGGGTGCGAAACAGAGGACATGTCTACAGAAGCTAAAGACTGTAGGGTCTTAATCCGCTGATGCTGCTCGCTTGATTTCGCCTCGACCCTCAATGCGCCATCATTACGTGGCCATAGTTGGGCAGGTTCGCCACATTTCTCAACAAAATCCTCATAGACGTCGAAGATATCAGCCTTACTAAAAGGACTACCGTTTGCTTTAAAGAATAAAAATCGGTCGTAATCCAACTCAGGATCGACTTCTGACCCAAAAGGATCAAAGTGTCTACCGTCAGGGTCCAAGGCACAATGACCAGAGACCGCAGACTGGGAGTTATGTTTGTTAAATTTACCCATATAAGTAAATATCTTATTTTGGGTTTCCCTGGAGCCGAGGGCATGCACCAAATCGTCATTGTGAGTCGAAAGAGCGCCCATGCAGCCTAGACGGGGTAACCCGTCCCTTGACTCCCACTGTCGTTTTAAAAACAGCGGAACCGCTGAACGGAGATTCTCTGGACTGCGGTGCAAAGACCTCCCAGAATCAAAATGACGACCCAGGCAACCAAACCTCCTCTGGGGCACGGTCCTGATGACGATGCCCCCAAGTGGGCGCATCCATCGACTCGTACAGAGGCAGAAGTAAGAAAGGATCAGTCTAAAAGCGTAGCCTAGTCGAGTACCAAGCGACTATGGAGCCCACGAAGCCATAGTCGCAACTTCTGTCGAAACAGCAAAAGAAAAGGAGAAGTGAGAAGTGAAAAAAAAGAAAAAAACAACGAAAATGTAAAAGAGGGTACCTAAGGTACTAAATAATTAAACTTAACTAACCTATTAAAAATAAAAACCTAAATCTACTTATAGCTAACGAACTACCCAAACAATGGGTATTTTGGAGAAGCAGAAGGGAAACAATAGAAAGAGTACTTGGAAAGGATAGAAATAATTGAAAGGAAAACTGAAGGAAGGAGAAGAGGCTAAGCTGGGATCAGACGGGGCGCTGAGTCCCGTCAGCACGACGACCATGATGGCAAATCGCTGCGCCCCTTACGGGGGGGGGAGGGTAAGGAGGGGGAACCCTAGCTTTAGCCGGGACTAGGTGTGAACCCTTCATGTCGCCAGCTCTAACACGGACGCGCTCGGGGTGGGTAGAACCCGCAGAAGGGTTCCGAATGTGCGCAGTAACGACCGTGCTCGTAGGCCTGGAGGGGCCAGGAGTAGAGGGTGTCTGTCTTAACATTGGGGCATAAGACGTCCAAGGCAGAGCCCGTCGCGCCAGGAAATGAGAGATGATCCTGGGCCTGAAAGGCCAGGGTTTCCTTCTCAATTATTATTATAATTGGTGCCTGTCTATTACGACAGACCAGTTAGCTAGCACTTCAACCGCTAAGGGCTATATCGTGCTGAATCGTGTCAGGACGTATTGGAGCATGTTCATCGGGTACTCTATGATGTACTAAGTACATTATACAGTGAGTGAAAGTCGCACGTAGTCCACAAATAAAATATGTGGCAAGCAGGCCACAGACAACGTAAAATGAGGCACATGGGCCAAACTAGTCCTACATTTAAAATGAAATGTATGGTACGAACACCACAATTATAGATGATGCGTGATGGAGTCACGCATGTGTCAGAGGTCGGAGGAAATGCCTAATGCGGTTAAAAATGAGAGAACTGACGAGACAGTAGCTTCATCGTCCAGAAGGACCCAGCGAATATTCAGAGGTTGACTGATTCCGTTGGTGCCAAAGTGGACCACCCGCTCATCGGCATATTCCGGGCACTCAACAGGGAGGTGCTCAACTGTGAGAGGGACAATACATCCATCGCAGAAAGGAGGTGGTTCGCTGTCAAGCAAGAACTTTCTGTTAGGCGTGTGCCCAATGCGAAGCCTTGTGAGCCGGAACTCGTGTTGGCGGGTCGTAAGACACAAAGTACCCCACACCGTCACACTATCCTTGATCGTTCCTGAGTTTATTGGGCCAAATAGTGGCCCAGGCCAAATTCCATCGTCTAAGCAGAAATGCATAGATATAAGGGTAATAATCCCTGTTCTGTAGAGGACGGGGTATAAACTCGTTGGGGTCCACAATGATCGCCTTAGCCGCATCATCAGCCAACTCGTTACCCCGCATCCCTGCATGGCTTGGCACCCAACAGAAAGTAACAAATCGACCGCCGTCACGCAAAAGGTCCAGCCAGCGATGGATCTGTGTCACTATGGGATGAACAGAAAACTGGTCAAGGTACTATGGGAGTCGGAATGGACAACAAATCAGCGAGTAGTATACCGTGTCAGAGAGGACAATGCAAAGAGGATCGCCAGTAATTCCGCGGTATACACCGAGGCCGCGCGGGTAGTTTCCGCGATATAGTTATATTTGGGAGAACTGCAGCGCAGCCAACTCCATCGCAACTCTTCGATCCATCAGTATACACTGGGGTGGTTTGACGGTGGGTGCCCGCATGGTCAATAAAAAGTGATCTCCTTATATCCACCGGGGTATCAGAAAAAAACTCCGACATCACACCTGGACATAAACTTCTCAGGCGTAACAAATAAGGTGGAACAGTGTAAGAACTCGACTTCATCACAAGTAGATCAAGCACCTGGAGGCTCTCAAGAACCTGATGACTCCTGTATCCAAATGGTTTATGGAGGCGTCGGTGAGCAGCATAGATGTGATCAAGGCTTCGATTTGTAATCGCACGGTAAGCTGGGGTATCCGTGATAGCGAGCAAACGGCTGTACAACTGGAGACTAAGCTCGTCTCGTCTAACACTGAGAGATGATTCCACACTCACCGCATACAGACTCACCACTGGTAAGGTGCGAAACGCCCCAGTTGCCAGACGGATACCCTGATGGTGGACGGTATCTAGCATCTTGAGAGAAGTTGCTGTCGCTGACGAATAGATTTGGCATCCATAATCGAGTTGGGACCGCACCATGGATCGATAAATCCGCAAAAGTGTCACTCTGTCTGCACCCCACGAGAGACGCGTCAAGCACTTCAAAAGGTCTAGGCATTTTATGTATCTGGTTCGCAGAGACTGGAGGTGAAGTAGCTGTGAGTTTCAGGTCAAATGTCATTCCCAGGAATTTCGGTTTCCGGAATGTGCGGAATTTGGGTGGACCCATCCATCACCAGGCTTAAGCTAGGGAATGTGTCTCGGATACGTGTAAAGTGAATCGCTACAGTCCTCAATGGCGAAAAGGTGAAACCGTGTGTATTTGTCCACCGAACTGCTTTGTTGACGGCAAGTTGTACCCTCCTCTCAGCAGCAGAAGACTTGAGGAGCGAGTGAATATGGCGAAGTCGTCGACGTATAGCGAACTCTCCACATACTGCGGTATGCAGGATGGGAGGCCATTGATGGCTATGGCAAACAGAGTAAAGCTATGGACGTCCCCTTACGCGACGCCCTCATGCTGCGGGACTGAATCAGAATGTTTGTTACTAACTTTGAGTTGCATAACTCTGCCAGATATAAATTTGTTGATGAATTTTGGTAGATGTCCCAAATATCTATTATCGGATAGAACTTTCAAAATTAGGTACCTCCACGTTTTATGGTAAGCTTTTTCCAAATCAAATAAACACAGCCACCACGTGTTGTTTCTCGGCAAATCCCGTCTTGATGAACGTGTCGAACCTGGTTAACTTTCAAAATTAGGTAACTCCACGTTTTATCGTAAGCTTTTTCCAAATAAATAAACACAGCCACCACGTGTTGTTTCTCGGCAAATCCCGTCTTGATGAACGTGTCGAACCTGGTTAACATCTGTTGTGCTACGACATCGTCGGAAACCATATTGATCGGGATGGAACACGCATTGTTCTTCTAAATGCCACACGAGCCTAGCGTTGACAATCTGTTCCATAAGATTACACATACAACTCGTAAGTGCTATAGGGCGGTAATGCAGCGGATGTGTTTCCTGTTTACCAGGCTTCTGGAAAGGTAGCACAGTCGACATTCTCCAAACTGTCGAAAGGGAGTCCTCCATCCATATGCGGTTATAAAAAGATAAAAGGAAGTGCAGCGATACTGGAGGAAGGTGGCGAAGCAGGACGTACGAAATCGTATCCGCCCCAGGCGCTGTATCAGCACACCTCCTCAAAGCATTCTGAAATTCGGGCAGTGTAAGAATGGTGTTTTAATCTTCATCTTCACCACAAAATGATAAATCTACTGATTCTGCTTTCTGTTTAATGCGCTGAAAGGGCGCCCAAGAACTCCCTTTCGACACCTCGCTTAAAGCATGTCCAAAAGCGTTTCCAACCTCTGGTGGATCGGAGATTAAACCGTTAGAAGCCTGCAACGTCAGAGTACGATGAGCCATACGCCTGCCATGTATCTTAGAGATCCGACGTCACAACTTCGTCATCGGTGTCTTCTCGTTGAGGCTGGAAACGTATCGTTTCCACGAAGTTGCCTGAGATTTCTTTAGAAGGTAGTTAGCGCGAGTTCTCGCGCAATCTTATCTTCTGTAAGTCGCGTACGGTAATATCAGCGTGCTGCTACCTTTTTCCTGTTTGTTGCTGCTTAGACTCGGTTCCTCCAAGGAACAGACAGAGTGCGCTGTATTCCGCACGTTTTCGAGATACAAGTGTCTGCCGCAGCAACAAGCGTATCCACGAGGTATTCGACAGCATCATCAACGGTAGGAAAGGACGCAACCTCCCTATCAGTAGTCGCCCCAGCATAATATCTCGCCCAATCTGCTCGTTCGTAAATATACCAAGGTGTAGTTAGGAGAGGGGAGTTGTTTGCAATGGATAGAATGACTGGTAAGTGGTCGCTATTATATAAATCTTGGCTGACGGACCAGGAGAAGTTAAGTGAGACACCTGGAGATGATATAGACAGATCGATACAAGAAAAGGTGCCTGTTTGCAGGTGGAAGTGAGTACGATTATCGTTATTTAGTATTATAGAATATCCGGTGTTAAGGAAGGAGTCTACAATTCTGCCTCGTTGGTTCACGACAGCGTCTCCCCACAATATGTGTCGAGCATTAAAATCTCCTAGAAGGAGATAGGCAGGTGGCAGTTGCGAAACCAGTTGATGTATTTGTTGAGCGCTAACTGTCATGCTGAGGGATATATACGTTGCAGATCGTGTATAATATGACAAGGTGGCATCGTACTACAACAGCCTGCAAGTCCGAAGTCAGCTGGATCCTCAGGTGACCAACAACGCGCTTCACAAATGTGAAAAGGCCACCGTGGTCCAATCCATCCCCACCGAGAGGACCAGGCCTCGTGGTACATAAGAAACTCTTGTGGTGGGTTTGGTAGGGCTGCTGGCTTTCTGGTTCCATGCACACACATGACTGCCGCCTGTGAATCTGTAATTAGCGTTCTTAAATGAAAATCATTATTTCGATATCCACGTATAATCCATTGCGATATTACGGTTTCCATGGTCATGTTTTGCACTCGGACTGTTTAGATTTGTTCTTATCAGGTGGGCGGCTATATTTGGGTAAAGGAATACTAGTGATGTTTACAGAACGTTCGGGTGGTTTCTGGAGTTTGGATTTTTCAGGAGTAGCACCCAATGTGGGTGATGTTGGAGATTGGCGTTTATTGCTAGATGTTGGCTTTGGTGAGGTACAGGTGGAACGTTCGGTTTTGCGTCGAACACTGGTATCGGTATTAGGTTTTTGAGGTAGAGTGTGCATAATTTCCCGGCGGAAGGGGTCGCACGAGACTGTGCTGCTTGCACAACAGACGCAAAAGTTCTGGTATTTGGGTACATTGAGGATACTCTATGTCGGGCTTCTTTAAAGGTCAGGTGTTCTTTGACCTTAAACAGCCAATATTTCTTTTTCAATAAGGTATTCTGACACGTCTTTGCTGATGTGCTATGAGGTTGGTTGCAATGAATACAGCTTGGAGGCAGTTGACATGTTGGAGTGGAGGCAGATGGCTTGATCACGTCTGCAATTCTTTGTCACGTGTCCATATTGTGGGCATTTGTAATAACGGCGAGGAAGGGGCACGTACGAACGGACACGCTCAGAGATCTGCGCGGATCCAAATACGATCAGGTTGAGTTGAGTGTCAAATGTTAAGACCAACGTTCCAGTTGGTTCAAGGTCACCAGATGTAATACGCCTCTTAATTCGGTGGACCTTAATCACGCCAAGATATGATTGTCCGTCGGCAATATCCTCTTCAGAATATCGCCGTAAGAGATAGCAGGTGATTACCCCTTGGGACTGGTTATAACGCTGGTGAATCGACAGTTCTATCGGTTTCCGGACGAGTTCGGTCAGGCGCTGCAATTTACGGCCTTGGGTCTCAGATTTCACCCCAAGAGAGCGTTCGGTCGTCATTCTCAGAGATGCGACCGGGTTCCCCTATCGCATCGCAGAGCTCTCTATCGACTTTAAATAAGTTGAGTTTGCTTAGGTCAGGGTTCAAAGTATAAAATTGTGTGAAGTGCTCAGTCGTCGATCTAATCTACTGCTTCTTTCGTTTTTACGGTCGGTGCCAGACACATAATTATCGCGATTACGGGAAGAATCGCGAGTAGGACGAGCCAGGTCTAGACCACTCGATCCTGGACCAATCGCTTGTTGAAGACTCGCCTCCTCCTGGCCAGAGGAAGGTGTGCCGAGCGCGATGCTTCCGACATCGTTGGGTTCGGGAGCCCCGTTGACGCTGTTGTGGTTTACGCTTATAGTGGACATAATTTGGTATTTATCCCACACCTGAGTTTTCTTTTTGATAAGGCCTCCATCCCCAACTATTGAACCCATAGTTGGGGCCACAGATTTCTGTGTAGGGGCAATAACGGAGTCCATCGAGGATTTCTCCCCCGAAGCCTCTTCAGTATGGATGAACCTTCCGGGGAGGGCTTATTCTCTCCACTGACACAGCCTTCGGTTTCGTAAATGCCATTGCAATCGGGGTTGGGCAGGGTCGTCACCAATTAGTCTGGCCCCTCCATCATGATTCGAACTGCCGGGGAAATAAGACGACCCGCTGGCACAGCCTCCGACTTCATTGGGACACGCAAGCACCCACACGGCTTCAAGGTTGGGTGACATGGGGTGGATTTCCTTCTCAAGGAGATACGCACCACATTGCTTCGAAGAAATTGGGTGCGGTTCTCCGCAATTGATACACTTGGCCACACGATTTGGACTTATCGTGTGCGGCCTTGGAGCGACTTACACATACTCCTAACCCCGACTTTGCGCTTCTACAGGAGCGATTAGTATGGCCGAAGCGGTGACAGTAGTAGCACTTCCGCGGCAGTGAGATGAAAACCTCACACGGTAGCGGTACCAACCGGCACGCACCGATTCAGGGTGCTTGTCACAGTCGAAAGTGACTAAGAGGGTAGGGTTGAGTTTCGAGGCCCCTCCTTCTAAGGCGATGTCATCTATAGAGTAGTCCATGAATTCCCTCAGATAAACTATTACTTTTACAAAGTTCATGGTAGAGTGCGGCGCCACACTCACCAGCGTGCCATCAAGTGCACCAAGGGCACTAATCAAGGCAGCCTCGGAGGGATTCAACACATTCGCCAGAAGGCTACTGTCTGAGAACGGGACACCTTCGGCTTTACCAATCATGCTAGCTAAAGTTCTCCTCTGAATGATCATGCTGCCAGCAATGGAGCGAATAAAAAGGAAGCGTTTGAAACCAACGGGCTCAAAAATGCCAGGTAATCTCTAAATGAGGGGACCTGACGTAATCGAGGTTCCGCTCTGCGCACTTTTGGTCATAGTCAGGAACTCCCCATCCAGGGGAGTAACGGGGCCGGACGTGCGTATCTTGGCTTGGTCGCTTACCGAAACGGAAGCAGACCCGTCCGTCCGAACAGCTCCCGTGGAAGGTTTCTTTTCTTTTAAAGAGAGTAGGGCAGGGAATGAACCCGCTTTTCCCCTCCGCCGGCCGGAGCCCCCAGGCCAGTTGGGCCAGCCTTAGCAAAATCCTTCTCTGAAATGGAGAATGTCTTGGCTGTCATAGGGGCACCAGCCGGGTTAGGAGATCCCTCCTCTCCCTGAAAGGCATAGGGCAACCCCGCCGTCTGAGAGAAGCTTTCACATGGGCTGACTCGGGTTCTGTGCTTGGCACCGAGCACGTATTCGACCCCTTGAAAGATACTACCATCTGGGGCTAGGTCACCTCAGGGACCATTTCTATCTCAAGGGGAGCTTCTATGTGGCCATCCCTCTCGCATGACATCACGGGTCCCATTCGAGGTAACTTTGGTCATCTCGTCTTTGGTCAGCGAACCGGCATCCATCATGCAAGAGAGGGGGGCGTGAAGCCGACCGAAGGCGGTTCCGTCGCGGGTAAAGAGGCAGAGGGTTTTTTTTATTCTCATCATCAGGCATGGTGACCCTATTAGTGATACAGGAAGCAAACGCTAATCACCTCACACAGTAGCCCGCTCAGCGAGGGGTGAATGCGGGGCCGGCAGAACTAGCTGACGCCTAGTGGCCTTAACAGCCCATCGGCAGGGCGGCTCCAGCTTAGTCTCGGCGTAAAATCAATAGACATTGAAAGGAGAAAGAAAGGGGATGTGAGGAAGGTGTGGGTGGGAATGAAGCAATTTGTTGAAAACTCACCATGCCAGACCTGAGCTTAGGGATGAGGGGGCGTTGTCCCCTTCCCCCCTAAGCCCCAATCCGCGCTAGTTGGGTGAGAGCTGGTCGGTGTCTACCCTGTGAAATTATAGGCTGACCAGAGAAAGTTGTGGGAGAGGTTGTAGGGAAAGTGAGGAAGTAGGGTAAAAACACAAGCTGTCAGATATAAGGAGAAGAGTGCAAATTTCAAGTTCCTGATAAAAAAAAAATTGTATTTTTGAAAATTTGAAACTTGAATGTTCATAATTAGGGGAGTCACTGTAATGTTTGCCATTATAATATAAACAAATTGAGCACTAAATTAAAAACAGCTAAGTTTACCTTTTTTGGGTGGGAGTTTTGTTGTATCAAATCACTGGGGGGATTTAGGGAAGAATAATCAGATTTTACACACAGTTTATCAACATCAGCAAAAGAAGTAGACTCTTTATGAAGGAATTCTTCACTAACTTCTTCTTTCAATGATATCTCACCATAGTCCTGTTTAAAAAAGAACAAATTTAATGCAATACATAATAACCAGGATACTAGTTGATAATCAATGTGACACATATTTTTTAAAGTCAATTACTAACATGTACCACCATATCAAGTATTATAACTATATGTTTCTTTTATGCAAATCAGTGTTAGGTTTTCATATAATTGAATTCAATATGTTGTAATAAATTAAGGGAGCTATTATCTTTTTTTTTATGCACACAAGTATTTTTCTGCCCAAATAAGTGTGATTATTATTATTTGGAGCAGGTTGTACACTGCTGAGATCTAAAAAGATTATGGAGTAGCAGGATATAAAAAGGTCTAAGTCCCTAAAGTACAAAAAGTGCTAAGGTTAAAATAAGAGCAATAAATAAAATGGGGTGCAGGGGCAATAAACAAATGAAGTGCATTTACTAATATTTACATTTCCATTTAATTAAAATGTATATTTACAAACTATAAAAAAGAGAAAAAAAAAGATTACATTAAAAATTAGAAGAGGGGCCCTCGGCTAAGAGGAAGAGCAGTCTACCGTTATATGGGAGACTTTTAATAGATGGAAAGCATTCCATACGTTGTAGCGGCGGGATCGCGAGTACCCAGCCAAAAGTTCCCGCCGCCCTGACAAGGTCCGCTCGGTGGTTCAAGGAGAGGGTATTGAGGAGAGAAGAGTATTTTTATTTTTAATTCACACACAAAGAAAATAGAAATCAACCACAAACCCCAGAAAACAAAAATGTAAATTTACCCAATTACCAAAATATTAACTATTTTTAACCACAACCAAAATATATATATATATATATATATATATATATATATATATATATATATATATATATATATATATATATATATATATATATATATATATATATATATATATATACAGTTGACCTTACAATACTCTGGCCAACCACCACACGTATATATTTACAAAAGGCCTTACATAAGATCTTGGCCACGCAAACGAATAATAAAACCAAGATATCGCGAAAGACGGGTGCACCCTTATCTATCTAATGGAGTGAGACGTGTTGGAGAAAGTGGGAGGTGGCTCACTTTCTGCGGGATTGTGAGGGACCCCAAGCTCAGCAAAGCGAAGGATTTCAGGTAGCTGGGATGCTTGTTGGTCCCAACTGCTGGGTCACAGTCGGTTGGGCGCTACTCCAATTACTCCCTGGAGACTGGGAGGTGCTCTCCAAGGTCCACACCTTAGAAAATTGCCCCAAAAGGTAGGCGCACTTGCGAGGGTCAGGATTGGCTTCAGCCATCTCCTAAAGCCAGATGTCGGCGACAATCGGTACCACGGAACTGGAAAAGAGAAGGCACATTCAGTCACCTATTCACTGCCACACTCAAACATCTTTACTCCTAACTCATTCAACCATATCCACTCTCACATAATCTTCACTCACTTATCTTCCGTCTAGGCGGCTCTTCCTTCTTCAGTCACAACTAATGACTTCCAAACTATTTCTAAAGGAAAGTATTAGCTGAAAGAATCCGCCTAAAAAGAAAACAGGAGATGAATGGGGGAGCACGATAGAGATCCATCGAGTCCCCCCACACAAAGCAAAGACGGTGATCACACGATCCACACACACACACACACATTCTGCCACAGAAGAAAGAGATTAGACATAGGAGAGGGGAGGCGGACAACCAAACTACTACATCCCTCCCAGCTAAATTCGCCTCACCTCACTATGTCTCAATCCCCATTTTCATTCATTCACAATGCTTTCGACATCACCCAGTCATACTCTTTCACGCTGCCTCTCCTCCTAGTCACAGGTCCATCAAATGTCTGTCATCTGTCGTAATGTCTCCTCATGTCTGTCCATGGCCCCTTCTCTATGTACTTCATCCACACACACATCCGACATTCCCTGACCAATCCCACTCAAATCCTCAACTAACCTCTCTACTACATCCATCAAACCTTCCCATTCTTTCATAGCATTTATCGACTCTTGTTCCAATTTCGCACTTATCCCATTTATACTCTCTAGCATAGACTCAGACTCATTCAACGGAAACTTACAAATACTGTACGTTCTATCATATACTCCATCTCGATCTTGCACAAACCCAGAAAACTCTCTCACATCACTCTCACCGAACAGTTCCATCCATTCATCCTTTCTCAACCGTTTACTCTTACGCTTCCCCCTTCCATGTTCAACTAACACTAACTGCTTCCCCTCTAAAGCACTAGCTATATCATCCACCATTTTACAGTCTTCCATTCTTTCAGACAGATATTCATTCACCGGATGTTGCACCAAATATTGAGGAGGTTCAAGCCACTTTCGCAACTGACCTTGATGCGCTCTACGTTCATCCAAACTTCCATCCTCTCTTTCACGAACTATCACATAACTTACCCCATTCGACCAAACCTTTCTTACTACAAACGGACCTTCAAACTTCTCTTTCAACTTATCCACATTCAGTCTACCTTTTGTCTCAATCTCCTTTAGTACTTTATCACCTACAGAAAAACTCTTAAACCTTTCATTCCCTTTTCTCCAAAACTCACGATCCTTCTCAATAAGTCCCTAATCATTCGTTCAAAGTTCATCAAATACTTACATGGTGACATTCCAATCGCCTTATGCACTGTCATGTTATACGCCCAAAGCACTCTTCCCAAACATTCATCCCATTCTTTCCCATCTTTTACCATCAATCGTAACATCTCACTCAAGGTTCTTATCATTCTTTCAGCTAAACCATTCACACTAGGCATATATGGCGTCGTTCTTACATGATGTATTCCCCATTCACTCAACATCTCCTCAAAAGCACGTCCCACAAACTCAGGTCCATTGTCACTCAACATTCGCACAGGCTTACACATGCACATGGGCAACATTCTCTCACTCACTTCTCTAGCAACAGTCAATGAAGATTTATTTGTCACAGGTGCAGCATACGCAATTTTGCTCTTATGATCCACCATCACAATCATCCCTACATACCCTCTTGCAGTCCTCGGAAAAGACACGCAATCGATCGCTACCATTTCAAAGGGTTCATTCACACTCAACTTTAATACAGGTGGGGCAACATACAGTCTCTGATACTTTCTCTTCTGGCACACTTCACACGTATCGCTACATCCACGCAAATCTTTCTCAAAAATGGGCTAAATATACATCCTTTCATACATTCCCACAATTTATTCTTACCCATATGTCCAAACCTATCATGCACAATCTTCACCATTCCAATCGTGCCACACACGGAAAACACCTGAATATATACATCCTCATCATCTATACATTGCACAAACTACACTAAACCCTTGCACACTACAAACTTTCCAGCAAACCTTCTAAACTCTCTTAATATGCAACTCCATTCATTCACAGGAACACTGGTCATCACGCTATCTTTCAATTCACGCACCATCGGACATTACTCTTGCATGCTCTCTATATCTTCAGCAGTCAACAGCTCTTCACTCAAATCGACACCTGCCACTCCTATAAATCCAGTTGAGCCTACAAGCTCACTCTGCAACTTCTCAACTGCTACACCATCTTTCACTAAACATTCATTACATACATCCACTGAAATCCTATTCTTACGCAGAAAATCAATCCCAAACAGAAAACAAGAACTCATTCTCACTTAGCACAACAAATTCATGCAATATATCATTCAACTTCCCCATGCTTACAGACAAACTCACTTCCTCCCATGCCATAATACGTCCACTTCCGAGTCCACTTATCGAAACTGTCACACCTTTTCTAGAAACATTCCAACTCATATTATCAACATCACACACAACTTTTGCATTCACCAAGGAAATTTGCGCACCTGTGTCAATCATTCCACAATAGCTCATCCCATTCATAGTCAAGGTAACTTGCACTCTCTCTTCAAGTCCATGTTCACACATTATATTCAACACTTCGGTCTGTTCCATAAACACTTCTGCAGCATCCAAACCTTCATCTTCACTAACAGGAACAATTCCTTGGCAAACGTAGTCAATCCCTCTTCTTACATAATTCTTCTTCTCAATCAGCCAATTATAATGCACACCACTCAAACATTGAAGATGCAACTCACACCCATTCACTCGGGCTACACCTTTACCACGATACATCACTGGCTTCTCCACACCATAATGCACATATATTCTCACACCAAACAGCTTACTCACTATCGCTAATACTTCCTAAAACGTCATTCCTCCTGGCATACACATACTTTTCAACTCTTTTCTTAACCTACTTGAATTTTCCATTCCCAATTGCTCTGGTCTTTTACACGCTTCTTCGATAACCACCTTTCGTAATGCATTCACACTTTCTGGCACCTTTTCAAGCAATCCATCTTTCATCAAATCTTGTAAACCATCTAACACACTTTCGAACATAGAATCACCTCCACCCTTACATTTTCTTCCAACAACTACACCTGCTGGCAAATACACAGGATTTATGCTTACAGTCTCGCTCTCATTCAAACTACATGGCAAACGTGACATCAAATCAGCAATCACATTTCTTTATCCTGGCAAATACTCAACCACAAAATCAAAATCACTCAAATCTTCTATCGTCCTTGCAAGCCTACTATCAACTAACCTCATACGCTGCAAATACACTAGGGTCCTCGTGATCTGTTCTCAATACAAACCGTACTCCATACAAAAATAGTCGTAACGACTTGAGACAGAATCTTAACGCAGCCAGCTCTCTTTCAATCGTTGAATATGCACGCTCTGCCACACTAAACGCCTTGGAAACATACACAATTACTCGCTTTATTTCAACCCCATTCACAACTTGATCTTGCATCAAACATCCACCCATCGAATGAACACTTGCATCCATATACATTTCAAGCATTCCTGCATTTGTTCCATATGCTGAATACACAAGTTCCACATCTTTTGCAACTTCCGCTTTTAAGTTTTCAAACGCTGCATTCATAGAGTCATTCCACTTAATCACAGTACTCCTCTTTTTCCCAGTTCATACACTCAACGGTTTCATTACACCTGAACAATCTTTCATAAACTTTCTTCCAAACTCAACTAAACCAAGAAATCCACGCAACTCTCTCACTATTGGAGGCTTAGGGAAATTCCTAACCTTCTCCGATTTACGCCATCCAACCGCACTCACCTTATGTCCTAAAAACTCAACTTCACTAGCAAACCATACACATTTAGACAACTTCACTTTCACACCAACCTCTTCCAACTTTCTTAAAACATCATTCACCAAGGTCATATGTTCTTCCATGTTCTCACTCATCACCAAAATATCACCCAAAAACACTCGTACATTCTTGCACGGAAAACCACTCAACTCTACATTCATAGCACGCTGAAAAGCAGCTGACGCGTTCGCCAACCCAAAGCTCAGGTTTCTGAACTGATAATGGCGCTTTAGGTAGAGAACGTCGTAATAGGCCTACTCTCTTCATCCACAGGCATCTGGTAGTATCCACATACCAGATCCATCTTAGAAAATACTTTCATTCCATACATACTGTACACACATTCAGACACAACACTCATAGGAAACTTGTCTTTCAACGTTCGTTCATTTACTCTTCTATAGTCAATACACAGTCGCAAACGTCCATCAGGCTTTCGTAAAGGTACAATCGGACTATTCCAGGCACTCACACTCGGCTCAATCACGCCGAATTCTCTCTAATTCCTCACACTGTTCTTCAATCTCTTGAGCTACAGGGGCAGGGAAATGACAAGGAATCTGGGAGAAGACCCTCCACCCAGATCCTGTTGAAGAAATCTAACAGAAAGGCCATGCCTCGCTCACCTAGGTGTCGAAGCATAGCGTAAGGGACATCGTCCAGACCATGGGTGGTGGCCGCGCACGAAGCAAGAGCGGAGCGCAACTCACTCACAGTAAACCTGTCGTTGAAGGGTTCTCCGCTTCTGCAGGTAAAGTCAAGCCGGCGGCCTTCCGCGACATCACGACGTGCATTGAATGCTGGCGGAGCAGCATCCCGGCTAGAGAATGCGGAAAAAGCGGTCGCTAAGAAATCCGCCACGGACGCGGGGTCCGAGATTGCGGTCCCATTCTCCTGGAGAACGGGAGGGGGGTCCTGCGAGAACTTGCCCCGAATCATTTTGACTCGCTTCCACACCTCTGCTAAAGGGGTCTTCCCGTTAAGTGAAGACACGTATGCCCGCCAAGAAGAGCTGCGGGCGTGCTTCAAAATATACCGGAACCTAGCCCTAGCCCGACGAAATTCAGCGACAGTGAAATCGTTTGGGCGGAGGATATAGCGAATGTAGGCATAACGCTTCTGTTTCAGGGCCGTCTCACACTCGACCGACCACAATGGGAGTGGTCGGCGTGCAAAACGGCCAGACGTCCTAGGAATAATAGTCAGGCCCACGGCGATGAGGTTGCCGGAAAAGAACTCAACGGCCTCATCTGCCGACCTAAACTCCTCGACTGAGATAGAAAATTCAGTCATTTCCTGAAATGCAGGCCACCGCACCCGCGCCAAGCACCACCGAGGTGGGCTCTCCGGCGGCAGTTGCCCTGAAAATGATATTTGAATAGGAAAGATATCACTACCATGGAGGTCATCGACCACCCACCAATGAAAATCAGGCTGTGCATCCGAAGAGCACAAAGATAGGTCGAGGCAAGAAAATGAAGCGGTTCTCGGACAGTGATGCGTAAACACATCCACGTTTAGGTCACCTATCTCAAGCCATTCGATCAGATCGGCAAGGACTTGTCCCCTGGGATTTATTGAGTAATCTCCACAGAGAGGATGCCTGCCGTTCAGATCTCCAAGCAAGAAAAAGGGCCTCGGCAACCATGCCACGATGCGGCGGAAGTCCCCAGCGTCGAAGTCAGCTGACGGTGGAATGTACGCAGAAATGATAGTATACCTCCTATCCAGGTGCAACTGCACAGCCACTGCCTGAAAGGAGGTATCTAAAGAGAAAGGAAGAACGGAGACATCATGCCGGGTGTAAACCGCGCATCCTCCAGCCCGTCCACCCCGTGGTGGTGGGGTCGCAAGACCCTAAAAACCACGGGCGGGAGGGTAGGGGGCACGCGCCTAGCATGGTCTCCTGTGAAAAGATAGCTAACGGAGAACGGGACGAGACGAGCCTCCACAGCTCCTCCCAGTTGGCCCGGAGTCCACGGCAATTCCATTGAAGGAATATGCCCTCCAGGCCTAGCTCGGAGGAGACGCGGGGGCCCTCCTCAAACTGAAGACCCTCACGGGAATGGCCGTACGCTTCCCGGGGGCAGAACCCTGGGCGCTGTTGGCCGGACAAAGCGCTGAAGGCGCTGTCGCCTTCGAGGACTTATTGGGGGAGGTTGGGCTCGCCATGCGAGTCTTTTCCTCCCTCCGCCTCGAAACCTTAGGCGGGCGTTGCGGCTTCGGAGGCGGGGGGCTTTCTTTTCGAGGAACCACCGTCTCCGAGCCACTCGCTCCACCTCGGGGAATGGGCGAAGGGGCCGAAGCTCCTTTGTTGATGTCCTCCTTTCGGGGAACAGCTTTAGGAACCCTGGAAGATGGCCTAGCGACCATCTTCAGGGGTGTTGCCTCCTGTGAGTCTAACGACTCGGTGGAGGCGCGTGGCCGTTTCGCCTTACGGGAAACGGTCACGCTGGGGAAAGAGGGGGGAGCCCTGGTTTTAGCCGGGGCAGGGTATGAACCCTTTTTGCCGCCAGCTTTACCAGGGGAGCACCCGGGTTGGGTAGAGCCCGCAGAAGGGCTCCGAATGGGCGCGGAAACAACCATGTTAGTTGGCCTGGATGGGCCAGGAGCAGAGAGTGCCTTTCTAACTATTGAGGCATATGACGTCCCAGGCAGAGCCGGGCGCGCCAGGACCAAGTCCTTTGCCTCTCGGAATGAGAGTTGATCCTGGGCCTGAACGGCCAGGATTTCTTTTTCAAGGAGATATGCACCACATTGCTTCGAAGAAGCAGGGTGCGGCTCTCCGCAATTGACACACTTGGCCACACACGATTTGGACTTATCGTGTGCGACCTTGGAGCAATTTACACAGACTTCGGGTGACCCCGACTTTGCACGTCTGCATGAGCGATTCGTATGGCCGAAGCGGTGACAGTAATAGCACCGTTGCGGCAGTGGCACGAATGCCTTCACGCGGTAGCGGTACCAACCGGCACGCACCGACTCAGGGAGCTTGTCACAGTCGAACGTGACGAAGAGTGTAGGGGTGGGTCTCGAGGCCCCTCCCTGTTTTCTCATCATACGTTCGACCTTGACCGCCCAATGGTCGGCCAGCTCTAGGGTGATGTCCTCAATGGAGTAGTCAACGAGTTCCCTCGCATAAACTACTCCTTTCACAAAGTTCATGGTAGAGTGCGGCGTCACACTCACCGGGGTGCCATGAAGTGTCCGAAGAGCACTTATCTTGGCCGCCTCGGCGGGATTCGCCGCATTCGCCAGAAGGCTCCCGTCCGAGAAACGGGTCACCTTCGGCTCTCTACCAATTGCACTAGCTAATCCTCTCCTCTGATGGATCATGTTACCCTTGGACAACATGGTACCATCAGTGGAGCGAATAACGAGGAAGCGTTTGAAGCCAGCGGGTTTGAAAACGCCAGGTAACCTCTGAATCAGGGGCCCTGATGTCATCGAGGCTCTGCTCTGTGCACTTTTCGTCTTTGTCATAGTCAGGAGCTCCGTACCCGGGGGGGCAGAGGGGCCGGATGTGCCAGTCTTGGCCTGGTCGCTTGCCAAAGTGGCAGCAGACCCATCCGTCCCCACAGCCCCCGCGGATGGAGAGGAGCCCCGAGTCTTCTTAGTCTTTCTTGTCTTTTTCTTCTTTTTATGAGAGGAGGGCGGGGAATGAACCTGTTTCTCTCCTCTGCCGACAGAAGCCCCTAGGCCAGATGGACCGGCCTCAGCCAGGTCCTTCTCCGAAATGGAAAAGGTCCTGGTGGTCGCAGGGGCACCGGTCAGAGGAGATCCCTCCCCTCCTTGTGCTGCCTCGGAGGCCCCAGCCATTTGAGGAGGACCTTGCATAGGGGCGGATTTAGGTTCAATGCTTGGCGCCGAGCCCGGATTCCTCCCCCATGGAAGGCCCTACCCTCTGAGGCTGGGTTTCCTCAAGGACCATGTCTTTCACACGAGGGGCCTCCAGTTGGCCATCCCCTCCCAGGACATCGCAGGTCCCCTTGGCAGCTTCACCAGTCTTTTGTGGGGAGGCACAGGCCTTGACCCTGGCAAGGTTTAAGATTCTTGCCAGCAGGTCTTTTGAGGGAAGCGATCGAAGGGGCCTGGCTTCCCTCTATCCCCTAAGGGGGTTTGCCCTACCGAGCCGCTTGCACGAAGGGCGGTCGGCAATGGGCTGCCTGCTGGCTTTCTTGGCAGTCGCCTTAGAAAGCAAAGGAGGGACTGCCGCTGGAGATAGGGAGGTGCCTGAAAGCACCTCCAGAGAAGGGGGGAGGGGGAGTCCCCTACACCCGTAGGCGTAGGAGAGGAGTAAGCCTCCTCTCCGGTTAAAGAGGTATGGAGGGTTCCCTGCGCAAGCACAGGGGGGGGGGGCTCCATCTTTTCTGTGGAGCTGCACGAGGGCGGCTCCGTTGTTTTAGGGGGAATTAAGGGGAGATGTTTTTGTTTTGCATCATTAGGCATGGTGACCCTCTTTGTTTTACGGGACGCAATCGCTCACCACCTCTTGCAGTAGCCCGCACTGCACGAGGTGCTTACAAGCCCGGCAGAGCCAGGCGCCGCCATTCGGGACCACCCCTTCCACCTGGTGGCCTGGCAGTCCATCGGCATGGCGGCTCCACCTTGGACACGGCGTAAAATTGATAGAATGTGAAGAGGAGAGGGAAAGGGATGTGAGGAAGGTATGGGTGGGGATGAAGCAGGTTGTTAAAAAACCTCCATCCCGAACCGGAGCTCAGGGGTTAGGAAACAATGTCCCCTCCCCCCTCAGCCCCGATCCTGGGTGGTTGGCTTGAGAAGAAGGTCAGCATCTACCCTGTCAAATTAGAGGCTGACCAGAGAAAGTTGTGGGAGAGGTTGTATGAAAAGCGACGAGGTAGGGGAGAAATCGGGCTATCTGAAGGAAGGAAGAGAGGCCAAGCTGGGGCCGGACGGAGCGCTGGATCCCGTCAGCACGGCGGCCAGGATGGCAAATCGCCGCGCCCCTTACGGGGCGGTCAGAGGAGATCCCTCCCCTCCTTGTACTGCCTCGGAGGCCCCAGCCGTTTGCGAAGGACCTTGCATAGGGACCGATTCGGGTTCGGTGCTTTGCGCCAAGCCCGGAATACCTCCCATGGAAAGCCCTACCATCTGAGGCTGGGTTTCCTCAAAGACCATGTCTATCACAGGAGGGGCCTCCAGTTGGCCGACCCCTCCCAGGACATCGCAGGTCCCCTTGGCAGCGTCACTAGTCTTATTTGGGGAGGCACAGGCCTTGACCCCGGCAAGGTTTAAAATTCTTGCCAGCAGGTCTTTTGAGGGAAGCGAGCGAAGGTGCCTGCCTGGCTTCCCTCTCCCCCCTAAGGGAGTTTGCCCTACCGAGCCGCTTCGATGTGGAGCGGCTGGCTAAGGGCTACCTGCTGGTTTTCTTGGCAGTCCCCTTGGAAAGAACAGAGGGGACTGCCGCTCGAAAGAGGAAGGTGCCCGAAAGCACCTCCAGAGAAGGGGGTGAGGGGGAGTCCCCTACACCCGTAGGCGAATGAGAGGAGTGAGCCTCCTCTCCGGTTAGAGAGATATGGAGGGTCCCCTGCGCAACCACAGGGGGGAGGGGGACCTCCATTTTTTTGCTGGAGCTGCCCGAGGGTGGCTCCGTTGATGTTACAGGGAAAGTTGGGTTTTTTTTTTTTATATTCATCATTGGGCATGGTGACCTTATTTGTATCACGGGACGCAATCGCGCATCACCTCTCGCAGTAGCCCGCACTGTAAGAGTTGCTTACAGGCCTGGTAGAGCCAGGCGCCCCCATTTGGGACCACCCCTCCCGCCTGGTGGCCTGGCAGTCCATCGGCCTCGCGGCTCCACCTTGGACACGGCGTAAAATTGATAGTGTGTGAAGAGCAAAGGAAAAGGGATATGAGGAAGGTATGGGTGGGGATGAAGGAGGTTGTTAAAAACCAACCACCCCAGACCAGAGCTCAGGAAACATTGTCCCCTCCCACCTCAGCCCCGATCCGGGACGGTTGGCTGAGAAGAAGGTCAGCATCTACCCTGTGAAATTAGAGGCTGACCAGAGAAAGTTGTGGGAGAGGTTGTATGAAAAGCAAGGAAACAAGTGTTTTGAAGGAAGGAGAAGAGGCTAACCTGGGGTCGGACTGGATGCTGAGTCCCGTCAGCACGGCGGCCAGGATGGAAAATCGCCGCGCCCCTTACGGGGTATGAGTCCTAAGAAAGTGAGTGTCAAGGCCAGTTGTGAGAAGAAAAAAAATCATGTCTATAACACCAGCCAAAGGCGTTAAAATAATTTCAAAACTCTAGACTCTGTCAATGAAGAGGTTGCTCTTGGTGTGGTTGATGGAGAAGCAAGCTCGCAAGAGATACAATGGTCAAATGCATCATCTGTGAGAAGGCACAAGACATTTACAGAGATTTGGTGCAGCAGATGGCAAGAACATCAATGGATGAGCCGTCAGGAGAATCATTCAAAGCCAGTCGGGGATGGTTCAATAATTTTAAAAAGACTGGCATTCACTCGGTGGTCAGGGATGGTGATGCAGCAAGCTTGAATGTGAAGGCAGATGAGGATTTTATTACATTCTCTTTTATTATGTTTTATTATTTTCTTATGCATTATTTGTTATTCATAGTATATTTTTATTATTTAAAAACTTGCACAAAAAGAATTGCTGTTTTTTTGGGGGTGGAAATGATAAATAGCCTGTCCATTAATTTTGATGAGAGAAACTGCTTTGATATTCAAGCAATTTAAGTTATGAGCTCAGTCACAGAAAGAATTAAACTCATAAGTCAAGGTATCACTGTACTTAAATTTAACAAAAGACCAAAACCAACTTACAGCAACAAAGACAAACAAAAAAACAAAAACAGTTTATAAGGCCCCCATATGGTAACTAACTACCACTAGGAAAGGAGTTGCCATAATTATACTTAGCCTATTTTAAAATACAAACAAAAAAGCTAAAACCAAAATAAGAGGATAAACAAAATGATAAACCCAAATCCTTCAAGGTATATTCAGGCATGGGAGGGATGCCTATCATCACTCTGACATCTGGGCATGCAGCTAACACCCACCTTACCTGTGCGAGGATGAGCACAGGTTTGTTACTGCTTACTCCATTGCACTCACAACATATTTGTGCAGACTCAACCGTGGCATTTTAGACTTTTAAGAGGAGGCAGGCCTCGGGGGTTTATTAGCTTGTGGGGTGGCTGCATAGTCAGAGTCCAGGGAGGGAGGGGGGACTCTCCCGAGCCTCAGTATGTTTTTCTCTTTTGTTTTGATTTTGGTGTTGGTTTGCTGTTTTAGAAATGACCTGTCTTTTTAAAATAGCCTAGAAATAGGCTATCTGTTAAATTTTAATTATGTATTTTAACAGGAAACCAGTGAGGACACCAAAACTACTAATAACCCAACCCCTAATTTAAATAGAACAGACCATAGACTAGTGATAATTGGTAGGCCAGGGATTCATGAATGCCCTTAAAGATTTAAGAAATTCAAAAGCATAACCCCTAGTTTCCATTGTATTCAATGGCACTTTTTAGCAGAAGCATCACCAACACTGCTTTTCCACTTTCCATTAGGCAAGTTGTAAGATACAAAATGGTGAAATTAATCATAAGTCTAAATCAATAGAGTAAAAAAACAATCATTAGGTTAAAGTTGAAGACCTTTATTTTCACCTAATCATATGTGCTATAGAGTCCACCCCTCCTTTGCCAATTTTTTAACTAAAAACATTGGTACAAATTTCAAGTTCCTGCACCAAAGGTTTGTATTTTTTAAAATTTGTAACTTGAATGTTCATAATTATAGTAGTCAATGTAATGTTTGCCATTATAATATAAACAAATTCAGCAGGAAACTTAAAAACAGTTAAATTTACCTTTTCTTGGTGGGAGTTTTGTTGTATCAAATCACTGGGGGTATTTGGTGTGGAATTTTCAGATTTTACACACAGTCCATCAACATCAGCAAAAGAACTAGTCTCTTTATGAAGGAATTCTTCACTAACTTCTTCTTTCATTGATATCTCACCATAGTCCTGTTTAAAAAAGAAATGAATGAATAGTGCCGAAAATAAATGCTGCAAAACCCAAATGGACTAGCCCGCAGCCAAATTCAAGGACGGGTAATTTGCAGGAAAATTCTCAATAAAAATATAGACATCTAGAGAATATACAAAAATATAGCTATGAAATTAAAATCAATAAGATGGAAGTACAGGAATTTAAAACCATCAAAGGGTGAAAAGGCATATAAAAAATAAAATAATAAGAACTCGACAAAGAATAAAACAATAGACTATGGATGGATCAACAATAGATACAAGAACAGAGAATATAAAATCATGAAACAATATATTAAATTTGGGCCAAAAGATTAGATTCTCCTAAAAATTTTATAAATCTATTCACACTAAAAGAGACATGAGTCTTAGACAGGATGCCCCGCAAAACTTGCAAAGGGGGCATCTGCCAAGTAATGAAAGTGAAGACCCTCCTTCCAGGATTTCTCAAAAGGGGACACTCAGCAAAGATGTGAAGGATGGACAGCTGCACCGCACACAGGATGCACAAAGGTGGGGGCTGCACATTTATCAAGTGCCCATGAGTGAGGCAGCAATGACCTATCCTCAGTCGGCACAAAATAACCTCCAGTCTATGTCGTCTCATGGTACGTGGCCATGAGAGGACTGAAGGTTTTATGGAATGGAGCTTGGTGGAAGGAAGCTCATCGCACATCGTCTACCATAAGCTGACTACATATTCGGTGATGAGAGGATAGACATCACAAAGTGGGACTGGGGCTGATGGGGGTGTCCCCAATGATGCCGCCTCCTTGGCTGCAGCATCCACCCTTTCATTACCTGGAATGCCCATGTGACTAGGCACCCAGCCAAAAGAAATATTGTGAATAGAAGAAAGATAAAAAAGCCACCGCTGGATTAGGAAACCAGCAGATGGCTAGAGCCAAAAGCACCCAGTGCCTCCAGAGAACTAAGGTAGTCAGAGAAAATCGTAAGACAAGATGGCATAGGAGGCCACCTGGGGAGAAAGCCCTGCAGGCCCCAATCATAGAGTTACTTAAGGATACCATGCCTCCAAGTGGTATCATATGCTTTCTCAATATCAAAGAAAATGCCAACAGAATGCTGCCTCTTTGATTTTTTATATTTTTTTGAAGGGGCTATCTGGCGACTGCCCACTTAGGCATAAGTCGCCGTAAACAAACAGCCTAGTTCTAGGCTACTTTAAAAAATTCGAACAGGAAACAACAATAAAAGGAAATAACAAAAACAATAACAAAAACAACTAAACCTAGTTAAATGAAAGGGAGAAGGCCGGCCTCCCCCAAACAGTCAAGAAGTCAACCAATTGATGTGCACGCACTCGTTCCGAGTACAAGGAACAGGCGGTAGCGACCTCGCCCATCCCGGTACCGGGACAGGTAACGTGCGCGAAGATCACCCAGACTGGAACATTCAACAAGAATGTGCCAAACAGTCTGGGGGACGACGCAGTCGTTGCAATAGGGCGCAGGCGAGTGCTCCATCAAATAGCGATGCGTCACACGAGTGTGTCCGATTCGGAGACGACAGAAAGAAGCCTGAATCCACCACGGCCTCGAGGGATAGGTCCATGGGAACAGTCGCGGCGCAATGGCACGCAACTTTAAGTTCCTTTCGACCGCCTCCCATCTTCTTTGCCAAGCAGTCCGAAGAGCTGCCCGTATTCCTGCCATGTAGTCGGTGTGAGGAAGAGCGAAACGCTGGTCGAGGCGCAGAGTCCTCGCGGACTCTTTGGCGCCCTCATCGGCACGCTAATTCCCCGCAATTCCTACATGTCCAGGAACCCAGCAGAAGATAATCTCGACATCTGCCCGGCTCGACAAAACCGTGGCGTCACGGATATCGCGAACCAGGGGATGCAGAGATTTCAATGACCGGAGAGCACTCAGGGCGCTTTTTGAGTCGCTATAGATCACAATCCGGTCTCCAAACCTGGCACGTCGCGTAATCTCCCGTACCGAGTGGTGTATTGCCACCAGCTCGGCCGTGAAGACAGACGCAGCGCCTGGTAGAGCCCCACTGACTTCAAACAGAGGGCATACGGCGTGAAACTTGACTCCCTCTTGGGACTTGGAGCCATCCGTATACACTGGCACGATTCTAGTGTGACACGATGTGTGCTCTAAAAAGGTCGAACGCAATAATCCCAGCGCAGTAAAAGCTTTGGGAGCAGAGGCGTGGCGACAAATAGCCAAATGTGGTACCCTCCAGGGTGGCGTCCTGGGCAGAACCAGGGGCGCCACCGGCCCGAGAGCTATATCTACCTCTCGAAGGAGTTTCCTGGCCCTAAACTCAAAGGGCTTAGGGTATGACTGGCGTCTCTCAGCGGCATAGGCACCATCGAGATCAGCTGCGGATGCAGTGAGAGCTGTTGGCGACTGAGGGAGGCGCCAGGCTCGCGCGTACAGGCGAGTGTTGCACTGCACGCGGCGCAAAGCGAGTGGCATATCCCCAGGATCGACCAACAAGCTCTCAATGGGGAAAGTGCGGAAAGCACCGGTCGCAAGGCGAAGGCCGGTGTGGTGGATCGAGTCCACCTTCTGCAATAAACGCTCCGCTGCGGATGCATAAAACTTGCATCCGTAGTCGAGCTTCGAACGAACAAAGGATTGATAAAAAAGTAGGGTAGTAGCCCTATCAGCGCCCCAAGCGCTGAACGTCACGGAACGGACAATGTCCATGGCGCGGGTACAAGAGACCCTAAGGCTGCGAATATGGCCTCCCAGGTGAGGCGTCGGTCGAAAACAAGACCAAGGAAACGGTGCGACTCAACCACATCCAGGCGCACCCTATTAAGAAACAAATCTGGGTCGGAGTGCACTTCTGCCACCTTATATGGCGGCAGAAGTGCACAACCTTAGTCTTGGCCAAAGAAAACCGAAACATGTGCGCTTCGGCATAGCGAGAGACGCGGTTCAATGCCTGTTGGAGTCAACGCCCCAGAGTTGGCATCTGAGCCGCGCCAAAAGAGATCGAAAGGTCGTCCACGTAGAGCGCAGCGAGAACATCTTCCGGAGGCAGCGAGGTGATGCCGTTGATGCTCAGGGTAAAGAGTGTGACACTGAGGACACTTTTCTGCTCCTTTGGGCCAGAGAGGGCTCCTCCCACCCGTACGCGGAATCGACGATCTCGCAAAAATTGAGATATAAACATTGGAAGGCGTCCCCTGGCCCCCATCGTGTGGAGAGTCTCCATGATACCGTATCGACATGCGGTATCATAGGCCTTCTCCAGATCGAAAAACAACGTGGCGTAGTGCTGTCTACGAAGGAAAGCCTCGCAGACGGCATTTTCGAGTCGGAGCAGAGCATCCGACGTGGAGTGGAACTTGCGGAAGCCGCACTGTGCGAAGACAGATGGCCTCTGCTGTCCAGGAAAAAGGCTAATCTAACATTTACCAATTTCTCCATCAACTTGCACACGCAAGAGGTTAGAGAGATTGGGCGGAAACCGGTCGGAGTAGAGTGATCTCTCCCCGGTTTGCGAAAGGCGAGCACAGTAGCGATTCACCAGGAGTCTGAGAGAAGACCTTCCACCCAGATCCTGTTGAACAAATCTAACAGAAAGGCCATGCCTTGCTCACCCAGGTGTCGAAGCATGACGTACGGGACATCGTCCGGACCATGGGCGGTGTCCGCGCACGAAGCGAGAGCGGAACGCAACTCACTCACAGTAAACTTGTCGTTGAAAAAGTCTCCGCCTCTGGAAGTAAAGACCAGCCGGCGGCCTTCCTCGACATCACGACGTGCATTGAGTGCTGGCGAAGCAGCATCACGGCTAGCGAATGCGGAAAAAAGCGGTCGCTAAGGATTCCGCCATGGACGCGGGGTCCAAGATTGCGGTCCCATTCTCCTGGAGAACGGGAGAGGGGTCCTACGAGAACTTGCCCCGAAACATTTTAACTCGCTTCCACACCTCGGCTAAAGGGGTCTTCCCGTTAAGTGAAGACACGTATGCTCGAAAAGAAGAGCGGCGGGCATGCTTCGAAATATACCGGAACCTAGCATTAGCCCGACGAAATTCAGCGACAGTGAAATCGTTCGGGCGGTGCTTATAGCGTATGTAGGCATAACGCTTCTGTTTCAGGGCCGTCTTACACTCGGACGACCACCATGGGAGTGGTCGGCGTGCAAAAGGGCCAGACGTCCTAGGAATAGTAGTCAGGCCCACGGCGATGAGGTTCCGGAAAAGAACTCAACGGCCTCATCTACCGACCTAAACTCCTCGACTGAGATAGAGAATTTAGTCATTTCCTGAAATGCAGGCCACCGCACCCGCGCCAAGCACCACCGAGGTGGGCTCTCAGGCGGCAGTTGCCCTGAAAATGATATTTGAAATAGAAAGTGATCACTACCATGGAGGTCATCGACCACCTCCCAATCAAAATCAGGCTGTGCATCCGAAGAGCACAGAGATAGGTCGAGGCAAGAAAATGAAGCGGTTCTCGGACAGTGATGCGTAAACTCATCCAAGTTTAGGACACCCATCTCAAGCTCTTCGATCAGATCGGCAAGGACTTGTCCCCTGGGATTTATGCAGTAATCTCCCCAGAGACGATGCCTGCCGTTCAGATCTCCAAGCAAGAGATAGGGCCTCGGCAACCGTGCCACGACGCAGCGGAAGTCCCCCGTGTCGAAGTCAGCTGACGGTGGAATGTACGAAGAAATGATAGTATACCTCCTATCCAGGTGCAGCTGCACAGCCACTGCCTGAAAGGAGGTATCTAAAGAGAAAGGAAGAACGTAGCCATCCCGCGGTGGTGGGGTCGCAAGACCCTTATACCCCGGGAGGGAAGGCAGGGGGCACGTGCCTAGCATGGTCTCCTGTAAAAAGATTGCTAACGGGGAACGGGACGAGACGAGCCTCCGCAGCCCCTCCCAGCTGGCCCGGAGTCCACGGCAATTCCATTGAAGGAATATGCCCTCCAGGCCTAGCTCAGGAGAGACGCGGGTGCCCTCCTCGAACTAAAGACCCTCACGGGAATGGCCGTACGCTTCCCGGGGGCAGAACCCCGGGTGCTGTTGGCCGGACAAAGCACTGAAGGCGCTGTTGCCTTGGAGGACTTATTGGGGGAGGTTGGGCTCGCCATGCGAGTCTTTTCCTCCCTCCGCCTCGAAACCTTAGGCGGGCGTTGCGGCTTCGGAGGCGGGAGCCCTCTTTTCGAGGAACCACCGTCTCCGATCCACTCGCTCCACCTCGGGGCGTGGGCGAAGGAGCCGAAGCTCCTTTGTTGCTGTCCTCCTTTCGGGGGACAGCTTTAGGAACCCCCGAAGATGGCCTAGCGACCATCTTCAGGGGTGTTGCCTCCTGTGAGACTAACGACTCGGTGGAGGCGCGTGGCCGTTTCGCCTTACGGGAAACGGTCACGCTGGGGCAAGAGGGGGGGGGCCCGGTTTTAGCCGGGGATGGGTATGAACCCTTTGTGCCGTCAGATTTACCAGGGGAGCGCCCGGGTTGGGTAGAGCCCGCAGAAGGGCTCCGAATGGGCGCGAAAACAACCGTGCTTGTTGGCCTGGATGGGCCAGGAGCAGAGGGTGCCTTTCTAACTATTGAGGCATATGACGTCCAAGGCAGAGCCGGGCGCGCCAGGACCAAGTCCTTAGCCTCGCGGAATGAGAGTCGATCCTTGGCCTGAACGGCCAGGATATCTTTCTCAAGGAGATATGCACCACATTGCTTCAAAAAAGCGGGGTGCGGCTCTCGGCAATTGACACACTTGGCCACACACGATTTGGACTTATCGTGTGCGTCCTTGGAGCAATTTACACATACTTCACGTAACCCCAAATTTGCACGTCTACATGAGCAATTCGTATGGCCGAAGCGGTGACAGAAATAGCACCGCCGCGGAAGTGGCACGAATGTCTTCACATGGTGGCGGTATCATCCGGCACGCACCGACTCAGGGAGCTTGTCACAGTCGAACGTGAAGAAGAGTGTAGGCATGGGTCTCGAGGCCCCTCCCTGTTTTCTCATCACACGTTTGACCTTGACCGCCCCATGGTCGGCCAGCTCTAGGGTGATGTCCTCAAAGGAGTAGTCAACGAGTTCCCTTGCATAAACTACTCCTTTCACAAAGTTCATGGTAGAGTGCGGCGTCACACTCACCGGGGTGCCATGAAGTGTCCGAAGAGCACTTATCTTGGCCGCCTCGGCGGGATTCGCCGCATTCGCCAGAAGGCTCCCGTCCGAGAAACGGGTCACCTTCGGCTCTCTACCAATTGCACTAGCTAATCCTCTCCTCTGATGGATCATGTTTTCCTTGGACAACATGGTGCCATCAGTGGAGCGAATAACGAGGAAGCGTTTGAAGCCAGCGGGCTCGAAAACGCCAGGTAACCTCTGAATCAGGGGCCCTGATGTCATCGAGGCTCTGCTCTGTGCACTCTTGGTCTTAGTCTTAGTCTTAGTCAGTGGCTCCGCACATGAAGGGGTAGAGGGGCCGGATGTTCCGATCTTGGCTTGGTCGCCTAACAAAGTGGCAGCAGACCCATCCATCCCCGCGGATAGAGAGGAGCTCCGAGTCTTCTTTGTCTTTTTAGTCTTTTTATTTTTTGGAGAGGAGGGCGGGGAATGAACCCGCTTCTCGCCTCCGCCGGCAGAAGCCCCCATGCCAGATTGGCCAGCCTCAGCCAGGTCCCTCTCTGAAATGGAGAAGGTCCTGGTAGTCATAAGGGCACCTGTCGGATGAGATCCCTTCCCTCCTTGTACTGCCTCGGAGCCCTCAGCCGTTTGAGGGGGACCTTGCATAGGGGCGGATTCGGGTTCGGTGCTTGGCGCCGAGCCCGGATTTCCCCCATGGAAGGCCCTACCGTCTGAGGCTGGATCTCCTCAAGGACCATGTCTATCACAGGAGGGGCCTCCAGTTGGCCTACCCTCCCAGGACATCGCAGGTCCCCTTGGCAGCGTCAAAAGTCTTTTGTGGGGAGGCACAGGCCTTAAGCCCGGCAAGGTTTAATATCCTTGCCAGCAGGTCTTTTCGAGGGAAGCGACCGAAGGGGCCTGGCTTCCCTCTCCCCCCTAAGGGGGTTTGCCCTACCGAGCCGCTTCGATAGGGAGCGGCTGGCTAAGGGTTGCCTGCTGGCTTTCTTGGCAGTCCCCTTGGAAAGAAAAGAGGGGACTGCCGCTGGAAAAAGGGAGGTGCCCGAAAGCACCTCCAGAGAAGGGGGTGAGGGGGAGTCCCCTGCACCCGTAGGCGAAGGAGAGGAGTAAGCCTCCTCTCCGGTTAGAGAAATATGGAGGGTCCCCTGCGCAAGCACCGGGGAAGGACCTCCATTTTTTTGCTGGAGCTGCCCGAGGGCGGCTCCGTGGATGTACAAGGGGAAATGGGGAGATTTTTTTTTTTTATTTTCATCCATGGGCATGGTGACCCTATTTGTGCCACGGGACGCAATAGTTCATCACTTCTTGCAGTTGCCCGCACTGCAAGAGGTGCTTACAGGCCTGGCAGAGCCAGGCGCCGCCATTTGGGATCACCCCTCCCGCCTTGTGGCCTGGCAGTCCATCGGTATGGCGGCTCTACCTTGATCGCAGCGTAAAAGGGTAGATTGTGAAGAGAGGAAAAGGGATGTGAGGAAGGTATGGGTGGGGATGAAGCAGGTTGTTAAAAACCCCCATCCCGAACCGGAGCTCAGGGGTTAGGGAACATTGTCCCCTCCCCCCTCACGGTTGGCTTGAGAAGAAGGTCAGCATCTACCCTGTGAAATTAGAGGCTGACCAGAGAAAGATGTGGGAGAGGTTGTATAAAAAGAGAGAAAACAAGTGTTTTGAAGGAAGGAAGAGAGGCTAAGCTGGGGTCGGACGGGGTGCTGAGTCCCGTCAGCACGGCGGCCAGGATGGCAAATCGCCGCGCCCCTTACGGGGCTGTCACTTTGAAAAAGCATCTCTTATATAAGACTCCATTCTAACAAGCAGGTCGATGGTACTGTTTTTTTTCTGAACCCTGATTGAGAGGGAGATATAAGATGGTTTGTCTCCAAAAACCAGACGAGTCTTGTAGTTATCATCCTCTCAAACAATTTACATGGACAACTGTAAGGGCAATGGGGCGGTAATGGGTAAGTTCCGTCCCATCCTTTCCTGGTTTTCGGAAAAGTAAAACCACAGCCTCTGTCCGCATACAAGGAAAGCAGCCCCTAATCCAGATGAAGTTATAGATATCCAGCAAATGTGAGAGGAGGGATGGATGCATATTTCTAATCAAATCATAGGAAATGCCATCCAATCTGGGTGCAGTGGATCCAGAGTGCTTCAGTGCATTATGGAGCTCATGGATATAAAAGAGCCGGTTATAAGACTCATTATCCATGTTAAACTCCATAAAGTTGATAGGATGCTGCTCCTGTTCGAGCCTAAAGCGCTAAAATTGGATGGAATAGCTGTCTGGGGTTGAACTATTAGCAAACGATCTGGTCAAGACATCGGAAATGTTAGATAAGTCTCCCAACAGTTCTACGGCCTGAGCCATGCTGTGAGCTGTAAAGCCATTGGATTTTTGACCCTCTTCCAGATTTTGTCTACAGAGGTCTGCCAACATATTGGCGCGATGTAACCATCTAACGAGGTCTTTCGAGCTCGTCGAAGGGTGCGTCGCCGTTCCGCCCTTGCTAGGTTACGAACAAGTTTCTTTACCATCGTGGGGCACCAATGGTAATGTCAGCAAGCCTGTTTACATTCAGTGACAACTCTAGAGCATTCAACAGACCACCAGGGCAATTGTGGTCCACGAGCAGTTGAGTCAGAGAGCGGGATGGAAGAATTAGCTGCATGATTGACGTGGGCTGAAAGATTATCAATAGCCACTTCAATGTCTTCATGAAGGAAGGACCCATCATTGCTCGAGAGGTGCCTGAACTTAGGCCAGTTTGCTTTTTTCAGTATTCCATCTTTTGCTAGGTGGTGGAGGAACACCACCTGTACATGGTGTTATTACAATGGGAAAGTGATCACTGCCTTGCAAGTCAGGATCCACTGCCCAGTCAAAATCAGCTCTACAGCTTGGTGAACAGAGAGACTAGTTCACACATGTTAAGCTGTTCGTCTGGATGTGAAATGTAGCGTGGCTGCTTTTTTAAGAAAGCAGACATGATTAGTGCCCAGAAATCTCTCAATCATATTTCCTCTAAGGTTGTTATCATGGTCCCCCCAAAGGGAATGTCAAGCATTAAAGTCACCAATCAATAAAAAGGGAGGAGGGAATTGAAAAATTAAATTAGCTAACTTTGTAGATAAAACAGCTGTATCTCTTTCCTCGCCTGTTTAAAGAAGAACAAATTTAATTCAATACATAATAACTAGGATACTAGTTGATAATCAATGTGACACATATTTTTTAAAGTCAATTACTAACATGTACCACCATATCAAGTAATATAAATGTATGTTCCTTTTATGGAAATCAGTCTTATGTTTTCATATAATTGAATTCAATATGTTGTAATAAATTAGGGAGCTATTACCTTTTTTTTATGCACACAAGTATTTTTCTGCCCAAATAAGTGTGATTATTATTATTTGGAGCAGGTTGTACACTGCTGAGATCTAAAAAGATTATGGAGTGGCAGGATATAAAAGGGTATAAGTCCCTAAAGTACAAAAAGTGCTAAGGTTAAAATAAAAGCAATAAATAAAAGGGGGTGCAGGGTAATAAACAAATGAAGTGCATTTACTAATATTTACATTTCTTTTTAATTAAAATGTATATTTACAAACTATAAAATAGAGAAAAAAAAAGATTGTATTCAAAATTTGAAGAGGTAATTGGTGCTCAAAGAGAGGCCCAGGGCTAAGATTAAGAGCAGTCTATCGTTACATGGAAGACTTTTAATAGATGGGAAGCATTACATACATAAGGCAGAAAGGGGCTGGCCGTCGACCAAAAGATGGCATACTAATATGGGAGATGAACAGAGGGGGCATGGGAGTGGCGATGCGTGGTCTATCGCTACTCATTAAATTCCCATGTGTGATGTGTGTGTGCCGATTCACAGGCAACCTATGACCACCTCAGAGCTGCAACGAGGTTGATAAGAGCTATCCCACGGTAAAACCGATGCAGCCATCCCATTCTAACTGCCAGAGTGACCGAATGTAGTCCCGAATAGGGGGGTAAAAGTCATGATAAAGTAGAATGCAATGAGTTGGTGTCTGGGTGGCTGCAATTCAAGTTGACTCATCGGCCTGCTCATTACCCTGAACTTCAACATGACTAGGAACCCAGCAAAACTCTACTTTGTTTCTGGAAGAGTTCTTGACTTCGAGACAATGGGATGATCAGAAGTTAAAGAGCGTATAATATGCTTCTTGAATCAATAAAAACAGTAAAGGCAGTAAAATGCAAAAGGTTAATAAAACTGCATAAAGATCGGCAGTAAAAATGGAAGCTGCCTGCAGTAACCACTTGGAGACTATATGTAGGCCCCGATGAAACCACGAAAGCCCCCACACCATTGTCCATTTTAGACTCGTCTGTGAAGAGATGACATGGACTGTAAGATGCCACATGTTAAATGAACATAGCATGTGTCACAAGGGAGTCAACTAGAGACTTATGCATGTCAAAGAGAGTCGTGCAAATACTTGAAAAGGGAAATGTCTACTGGGGGCGGGTGGGAATGAGAAGGGCAAAACTGAGTTGCATAGTAATAAACGGGAAACGTGTTCAGGTACACAAATTCCCAAGGGCCAGTGCATGGATGGTGTTCTGTCATAGGCGGCGACATACCCTGGGGAAAAGACACTTGTAAGCCTCTGAGTAAGGGAGCTGCTGAATACGAAAAATAGACCGTAAACAGACCTGGAGGTGGTGTTGGGCTAGGATCCATCATAGGGAGAGATGAAAAACAAGCCGAGGAATACCCCTCACTACCATAGTCCAACTTGGAATGTGAGAGAGAAGTATATAGCTTTCACAACATGAGCCTATCACTTCTCCAAGATGTGTTTGAGAGCATCTTTACTAGGTTCATCTTCCAGAGACATCTCCATCACAGATCCCAAGGATGGGGACACCAGGTGAGTTTGGGATCTAGGATCATTCCCAGGAACCGGATCTCTGACACAAATTGCAAAGGGTTACCCTGCAATAACAATCGGGGATTAACTTGTTGCCCTGGCTTCCGGTGAAAGTGCATTGCTTTCATCTTTGAGGCAGAGAAATGGAACCCTTTAATATAGGCCCGGCAGTGGATTGTATAAACTGCCAACTGGAGGCGACAGGCTGCAGATGCCAGGCATGAAGCCGAGCAATAAAGAGTGAGGTGATCTATATATATGGTTGCAGACACCCCTTCAGGCAGAGAGGATACTTTATTCGCAATAGCAAATAAAGTAACACTTAATACACTGCTCTGGGGAACACCCTCCTCCTGGACATAGAGATTAGAATAAGTGTTACCAACTCTAACCCGGAAATTCTGAATGGTTAAAAGACTCTGGATAAAAACTGGTAAAAGTCCACTCAATCTCCATTCTTACAACTGCCAGATGACTCCATGGCACCATGTGGTGTCATAGGCTTTTTCACTATTAGAAAAAGAGAGCAATTGCATAACAGCCGCAAGCAAAGGTCTCACCGAGGGTGCCCTCTATGTGGACAAGAAGATCTGGTGTACTCTGCTTCTTATGCAAACCATGCTATTCCAGAAACCACTGCAAGCATGCATTCACCATTTTCTCCAACAACTTGCTAAGGTAGCTGGTGAGGGCTATTGGCCTATAATGAGAAGACAAGCTGTCTCTACCTGGTTTCAAGAATGGTAGGACTAATGCCATTCTTCAAGTAGTAGGTAGGAATACCTAGATCCAAATACAGTTAAAAATATCTAGTAGGAAAGATTTCATACGGGGATGGAGATGCCTGAGAAATGTCATATCATCCTTGTAAGACTACTGTCCACCAGATGAGAAATGTAGGGCTTCGCCCTCTAGTCATAGTTTAATATGTGTAAACTCCGCCGGGTAGCGCTCAATGCTGCTAACTTTGCAAAAAAGGATGCTAATACATAAAAAAATGGGCCTGCACACACTTTTTGTGATATATCTTTCATTCATTCACTAATCACACATACTTTGCAGGACATGACAGAAACAACACCTGTAAACATAACTAGATCTCAATGGGAGCTCCAGCAAAGAATATACTGCGTCAAACATTACTACAAGACAGGCTTATTCAAGAAAGTTCAGAACACTTTCATGCAACAGTTCAAATGTGTAAAAGCCTCATCCAAGAGCAGAATTCAGGAGTGGGTGGACCACTTCGAGAACTATGGGAGAGTGGAGAACCTCAATGCAGCCAGTGACAACCGTCCAAGCCATTCAGGATGCCCCAGGAAGCATACAGCTGGGCTGGTCGAGAGCATGAGAGAGTCAGTTCAGCAGATTCCAAAACGCTCTGTGTGCAAGCAAAGTCAGTCCCTCGGTATATCCCGTGAGACTTGCAAGAGAGTGATAGTAATGGATGTAAAGGCCTACCCATACAGAATACAGACGAAGCAGACCCTTACAGCCTCAAACAAGTAGCAAAGAAAGGCTATGGCAGTCAAGATACTGGAAAAGATTCAGGAGGCCCTAACTTTCCTTAACCTCCTTTGGACCTCAGATGAAGCTCACTTCCATCTTGAAGGAAAGGTAAACTCGAAGAGAAATGTCTTCTGGGGGACCTCCAGACCAAATGAGGTAGCCATCAAGTCCCTACCCTCCCCTAAGTGCATGGTATGGACTGAAATCTCAGCCAGAGGCATCATCGGACCATTCTTCTTTGAGGAATCTGGAGCGACAGTGACAGTCACGAAGTAACGGTATGTCGAGGTCCTCAAAACCTTCAAGAGGGAGCTGCAGACCCTGTTCCCGTTGCTTATGGAGCAAGCTCTCACACCTGAAACCTGTCCCGAGATTAGCTGAAAGAGAACTTTGGCGGCCGTGTGATTAGTCTCAAGACTGATTTTGAGTGGGCATCTCACAGCCCAGACCTTAGCCCCCCAGATTTCTTTCTCTGGGGCTATCTTAAAGACAAAGTGTATGCAGGAAGACCCAAGACTATCACGGAACTCAAGGAAGCCATCAGGGAGGAGATCAGAGCCATTAGTCGGTCGGTTTGTAAGGACATCATATGCAACTTTGTGCTGCACTTCAAGAAATGAACAGAGCTAAATGGAGGTCATCTCGAACATGAGCTCTAGAATAAAGAAGAAAAGCCACAAAACTCTCATTTTTTGATATGATGTTTTTAAACACAATAAACTAGTTATCACCAAAGTTTCATTCAATCCTTGCAGAAAATTAAAAAATGAAGCCTATCAAAAGTTGGGGCCCATTTTTGGGGGTGACCCTGTATATCGGAAACGCTGGCAAGATCACATATGATTGAGCCGTTCTTCTCAATTCCAGTGGTGGAATGACTAGCATACCAACCCCTGATTTTGTTTATTCTCTTCCACAATTTAGTGAGGAGGCAGTGGAAGATAAGGAAGACAAATATGCACTCCAGGAGTCAGTGCGCGCCTGATTCAGGGTTGGTAAAAAAACAAAAAATTGAAAAAGTCCAATAAAACTTGTTTTTTTTTTAAAAAACCTGGGTTTTATTCTGGGTTTTTTCAAGTCTTGGGTTTTTTCAAAAAACAAACACTACAAGCACTAGAATAACATAGAAAAAGAATAGCTATCTCTACTTTTATAATATTATTATTAATTAGTTTAATAAATATATTAAGGTAAGAAAAGATAACAGTAACAGATCACTGATCGAGAATTGTGGGCACCCCTGATAGCCATAACCTGTAGAAGGAGAGATGAATTATGAGTCAGTATCAGAGAAATAATCTTAATTTGATACATATTTGTTGAAATATTAAACATAAATATGCATTTTGACTAAAATACTGATAAGTAACATTCATTTCTTTAAAAAAAAGTGTAATTTTGAAAAACAAAACCCCCAAGCTACGGTAATAAAAACTGGATATTTTTTATTTGGCAACCCTGGCCTGATGTAAAGTTCACTGTCATGGCTCTAGTTCAATTTCAGTCAATATGGGAATATAAGCATCCACCACACAGATGAAATCAGCATTCCACCATGGGACTGATGTTCTGCCCTGGCTGGACCAAGTACGAGGAATTGCGGACTCTGCAGCATCAAGCACTAAACAGGAAAAGTAATGTATAGCTGCTATCTACAAAAGCTCCAATTTGTTTACTGGTGAAGTAAGCATGATGGAACTTTGACCATTCAGCCCTCACTACATTCCATCTGGGAAGATATGAAGGGGATGGGCAAGGGGTCTTGTGTTTCAAAACAATGGGAAAGTGGTCGCTACCATGCAGGTCAACTAAAACAGACCACCTGAAATCAGGGAAAGAGTCGGTGGAGTGAATAGATAGATAGATCCACACAACTGAAAGAACCAGTTTGAATATGGTAGAGGTAACATGACCAGAGTTAAGAATGCTAAAAGATATTCAAGGAGACAGCCTTGACAGTTGTTTACTGTATCAACTCAAATATGGAGGGAGTAGCATTAAAGTAACCTAGAACTACAAATGAGGTAGGAATCTGAGATAAAAGATCTAAAAACTGAGCCCTTGAAGGTGGCTCATCTGGAGGAATATAAATTGAACAGAAAGTATAAACTCTATTTGTAAGATGGAGACAAGTTGCGACTGCTTGAAGAGTAGTATGCAGAATTGAAGGCGTGCAAAACTGGTTAGTGCTCACCAGGAGCGAGACACCACCATGGACCACCCCACCAAGGGGTGGTAGAGAATTAAAAGCAGTGAATTGAAGAAACTTGGGGAAAGGGCGTTTCCCCGAGTTTGGTTTCCTGCAAGCATATAACAGGTGATATTATAAATACTAAAGAGGAGAGTTCCTCGAATTTGGGAAGGATCCCCTGACAGTTCCATTGGACAATTCCATCACTCAGACCGCTGAGAGACCACGGTCGAGATAGTGCGATAAGAAGCCGACAAGGGCATTATAGGAGTCTCTAAACAGCGAGGCATCCCCAATTTAAAGGGGCGGGGACTAGTATTGCGGGAGCCAAGTTTGTTTCAAGAGACCAAAGTTAGTGGGTCATGACCCTGAAGAGATTTGGGGGTAACGTTACTCCCAGTGCAGGGAGGATCATCCCTCCTAATGGAGGATGTGCAACCTACGTCTGAAGGGAGGTCGGAAGTAGTAGTTCCAGAGGGTTTCAAGGGAACAGGGCTAACGGGAAGGGAAGATGGGGTATGGTCTTGGTCAGAAGGTAGTGGTATGTGTAAAGGTGACCTGGATGTATCGTTACCTTCTGGGAGTGGGAAATATCGCTAAGGATGAAGGATACACCACCTCCGCCTTAGGGGAGACCGGAAGTTTCGGTTACATATGTCTAAGGGACTGGAGTAGGGGGAAGGGAGGAAGGGATAGGGGGTACCTCAACTGAGGTAGAGAGTTTTTATTGAGGTAGATTGCCCACCCTTTTTGGAAGTTAGCTTCTGAGAGGGAGGGGAAAGAGTCGGGAGAGGCCTTATGCTTGGGCTAGAAATCCTCAGGCATGACAACATAAGATCGGGAGGTCTCTGTAGATGAGATATAGAGTTGAATGTCATCCAGTCTCTTGACTTGCATCCAGGGATTGGGCACGCTTTGCTGGCGCAGGAGAAAGAGGAAAGGGATATACTAGGGGACCAGACTTGGGTCTGGGGGGTAGAAGAGGATACAGCGGAGATGTAGTAGCGTACGGGATGTGGGCAAGCAGAACAAGAGTCCACTATCATGTGTAGGACATCGGAAAATCTGACGCCGGGTGAGATGAATTTCTCCCAAACTAATCAACGGGCTTCCCGCATATCCACCTTAAAAGAATCACAGGCAGCTAAGACCCCTTTTTCAAAGAGAAATGTGCAACAATTCGAGGAAGAAGCACTAGGGGGCTCTCCACAGTTGGTACAGCGGCGGGAATGGTCGCAGGAATGACCATGATAGGCTTGCGCGCAAACCATGCATTTACGGGGGTGGCGGCAGGCAGAGCTCACATGATGTATAGGGTTGACTGAAATTCGTAGGAACTTGCCTTAATATGCGATGGGAGATCCAGACAATTAAATGTCAGGAACGTCGTTGCTGTGTTCACTTGGATCCCACTAACAGTTCGCTGTGGTCTATGAATACCAATAATTCAGTGACTGTGACTGAAGCATCTTGAGGTCATAGTCCATTAGAGCAGATAAAAAAAAAAAATTCTTGGAACCCATCTGGCGACTACCTGCTTGGGCATAAGTCGCCATACATGACACTGACTACTAATAAATATTTAGAAACGAGGAACAAAAAAACAAGAAAAGATGTAAGTAACAAATAACAATATGTAAATAACAAATAACAACGCTAAAAAGGACAAGGGCTAAACAAATAATAATAAGAAAACAAAGCAAGAAGGAAGCATGCTCTAGCGTCAGGGGTAGGCCCACCTGCCACACGGCGCCAAAACATGCAACCTACACCCCCCCCCCAAGAAAAAAGTCAAATAAAAGGGAGGAGGAACGCCTCCTCCAAAGAGTCGGAAAGTCCACAAGGCAGTGTGCACGAATACGTCCCAGTACGGGGGCACAAGGGATAGCAAACCCGCTCATCTCGGTAACAGGACAGGTAACATGCGAGCAAATCACCCAGACTGGGACATTCAACGAGAATGGGCCGAAAAGTCTGGGGGACATTTTTTTTTTTAATATTAGGAGCGTATCTGGCTACTGCCCACTTGGGCATAAGTCGCCGCAATCACGACAGCCTAGCACTAGGCTACTTTAAAATAGGAATATGAAAACACAACAACAAGAAAAAGGGAAAATGGCAACAATTAGGAAGCAAGCTCCGGCGTTGGGGGAGGCTCCCCTCCCCCCGGCGCAGGAGCATGCGACCTACAAAGAAAACAATAATAACAAAAAACAAAACCTAGTTAAATAAAGGGGAGAAGGCCGGCCTCCCCCCCAAAATTATATAAGTCCACCAGTCAATGTGCAGGAACTCATCTCGAGTACAAGGGACAGGTGGTAGCGACCCCGCCCATCCCGGTGTTGTGACAGGTAACGTGCGCGGAGATCGCTCAGACTGGGACATGAAACAAGAATGTGTCAAACAGTCTAGGGGACAACGCAGTCTTCACAGTGGGGCGCAGGCGAGCGCTCCAGCAAATGGCGGTGCGTCACGCGAGTGTGCCCAATTCGGAGACGACAGAAAGCAACCTGAAGCCTTCGCGGCATTGGGGAGTAGGTCCATGGGAACAGTCGTGGCGCAATGGCACGCAACTTTAGGTTGTCCTCGACAGTCTCCATCTTCTTTGCCAAGCTGTCCATATTCCTGCAATGTAATCGGTGTGAGGGAGAGCGAAACGCTGGTCTGGTCGCCTAGTCCTCGCACACACTTTGGTGCCCTCATCGGTGCGCTCAGTCCCCGCAGTTCCTACATGTCCAGGAACCCAGCTTAAGATAATCTCGACATCCACCCGGCTCGCCAGAACCGTCGCGTCACGAATATCGCGAACCAGGTAATGCGGAGATTCCAATGCCCAAGAGCACTCAGGGCGCTTTGTGAGTCGCTATAAATCACAATCCGGTCTCCGAACCGAGCACGTCGCGTAATCTTCTGTACTCAGCGGTGTATTGCATCCAGCTCAGCCGTGAAGACAGACACAGCGCCTGGCAGAGCCCCGCTGACTTCAAACAGAGGGGATACGGCGTGGAAACCGACGAAAAACACCGCGGTGTAATGCAGTCTACAAAAGAAGGCCTCATAGACGGCATTTTCCCGTCGGAGCCGAGCATCCGACGTGGAATGGAACTTGCGGAAGCCGCACTGCGCATAACACAAATAGCCTCCGCTGTCCAGAAGAAAAGGCTAATAAAACAGTTACCAATTTCTCCATCAACTTGCACATGTAGGAGGTTAGAGAGATTGGGCGGAAACAGGCCGGGGCAGAGTGATCTCTCTGCGGTTTGCGAAAAGTGAGCACAGTAGCCATTCGCCAGGAATCTGGGAGGATACCCTCTACCCAGATCCTTTTGAACAAATCTAACAGAAAGGCAATGCCTCGCTCACCCAGGTGTCGAAGCATGGCGTACGGGACATCGTCCGGAACAGAGGCGATGTCTGCGCACGAAGCCTGAGCAGAGCGCAAATTACTCAGAGTAAACCTGTCGTTGAAGGGTTCTCCGCTTCTGGACAACATCCTTCCGCGAATTCACGGCACACAGTGAATGCCGGCGGATCAGCATCCCGGCTAGAGAATGCGGAAAAAGCGGTCGCGAAGGATTCCGCTACGGACGCGGAGTCAGAGATTGAGATCCCATTCTCCTGGATAACGGGAAGGCAGTCCAGCGAGAACTTGCCCCGAATCCTTTTGACTCGTGCTTCGAAATAAACCAGAACCTAGCCGTAGCCCGACGAAATTCACCGACAGTGAACAGAAGGCATAACGCTTCTGTTTGAGGGCCATCTCACACTCGGCTGACCACCACAAGTGTGATCGGGGTGCAAAACGGCCAGACGTTCTAGGAATAGTAGTCAGGCCTACGGCGATGAGGTAGCGGGAGAACTCAACGGATTCATCAACCGACCTAAACTCCTCGACTGAGATAGAGAAATCAGTCATTTCCTGAAATTTGGACCACCGTGCCCGCTCCAAGCACCACTGGGGCGGGCTGTATGAGATAACTGTCTTCACTGGAGAAGCAGCGGTGGAAGCAACTCCAGGGGTTAGTTCAGGTGTCGAGGGAACAGACGATGTTGACACAGCTGGTGTTATTGGTTGGGATGGTAGAGGCAATGGTGGTGACGAGAACATCAGCAAAAGTTGTGAATTCGATGGTGATAGAGAAGGATGTGGATTCAGTTTTTGAGAGTCCTCCTCAGATGAGAGGGTAACCTGCAAAACAGCTGGCTCCTGGGAAGGAGCAAAGGTTGGTTCCTTCTCATTCAGGGATTGAAGGAATTCCAAAGCAGTATCAACAAGGGGGGCTGGAGTGATAACTGGCTTTGGAGCTAAAAAAGATCTTGGTCCTTTAGGGGCAGGGTGAATGTCCAGAAGTGGAATGGATACCACCTGAGGACCAACATGATCAACATCCACATGTTCTGAAGCGATAGCAGAGGATAGAAGGTTCCTCTTTTTGTTGGTAACCTCAGATGTACGTTTAGAACGGGGAGGACTTTTTACCTGGTCAGGCACAGGAGAACCAGGAGGAGGTCTCTGGCTTCTCACATTCTTTGGCTTGGTAGAACGCAGAGCATCAGAAAAGCTCACACCCGGTTGGACATACATCTCCTTTACTCTTCTCTGGCCTCTTTAAAACTGACCCTGTTCTTGTTTATAATGGCAATGACTTTTCTCTCATAGAGAAAGAAAGTGCATTGCTGTGATGTTGCAGGGTGTTCTCCACCACAGTTAGGGCAGCACGGCTGTTGAGAACTGGGCATCCCGTGATAATCCGATCAACAATTCACACACAACCTTGCCTGTTTACAAAACTTGCTTACATGGCCAAATCGTTGGCAATGGAAACAGCGTCGTGGGTTTTCAACGTAAGGCTTGACTGGGATGTTAAGATAGCCAGCCTTAACGTACTTGGGCGGTTCCAATCTGTTCAAGGTCAGGATTATGGTGGCGGTAGGTAACCTAGCGCCATTCACAAGCCTGGAAATGTGGTGGGCACTTACAACCTTCTGAATGGTAAGTTTTGATACCAGCCTGTCAACATCGTAATCTATTAACTCTCCCGATCGGATAACACCTTAACTGGTGTTAAATGTCGGGTGCGAAGCAGAGGACATGTCTACAGAAGCTAAAGACTGTAGGGTCTTAATCCGCTGATGCTGCTCTCTTGATTTCACCTCGGCCCTCAATGCGCCATCATTACGTGGCCATAGTTGGGCAGGTTCGCCACATTTCTCAACAAAATCCTCATAGAAATTAAAGATGTCAGCTTACTAAGAGGACTATCGTTCGCTTTTAAGACTAAAAATCGGTCGTAATCCAACTCAAGGTCGACTTCTGACCCAAAAGGATCAAAGCGTCTACCGTCAGATTCCAAGGCACGGTGACCAGAGGCTGCATGTCTCTGGGAGTTATGTTTGTTAAATTTACCCATATAAGTATATATTACATTTTGGGCTGCCCCTGGAGCCGGGGGCATGAATCAAGTCTTCATCGTGAGTCGAAAGAGCGCCCATACAGCCCAGACGGGGTAACTCGCTCCTAGACTCCCATTCTCCTTTTAAAATCAGCGGAGCCGCATAACGGAGATTCTCTGGAATCCGGTGTTAATACCTCCCAGAAACAAAATAACGACCCGGGCAACCGAACCTCCTCTAGGCACGGTCCTGCAGACGATGCCCCGCAGTGGGCGCATCCATCGACCCGTACAGAGGCAAAAGTAAGAAAAGAAGGATAAGAGGCTTAGCTGTGGCCGGACATGGCGCTGAGTTCCGTCAGCACGGCGGACAGGAAGGCAAATCACCACGCCGCTTACGGAGAAGAGAATTGGTACAGACGAAGAAGTAGGGGTTAGCAGGAGGAGAAAAAGGATGCCAAGCTGGGGCCGGACAGGGCGCTGAGTCCCATCAGCACGGCAGCCAGGAGAGCAAATCACATGCCACTTACGCTGGCGGATATCGCGAACCAGAGGGTGCAGAGATTCCAATTCCCCGAGAGCACTCAGGGCGCTCTGTGAGTCGCTGTAAATCACGATCCAGTCTCCGAACCGGGCACGTCGCGTAATCTTCCGTACCGAGTAGTGTATTGCCACCAACTCAGCCATGAAGACAGACGCAAAGCCTGGTAGAGCCCCGCTGACTTCAAACAGAGGGGATACAGAGTGTAAACTGACCACCTCTTCAGACTTGGAGGGAGCCATCTGTATACACTGGCACAGTTCCAGCATGACAAGAGTTGTGATCCAAAAAGGCCGAACGCAATACTCCCAGCACTGTACAAGCTTTGGGAGCTGTACAAAGGGAGACGCTGCGCTATGCGTACAGGCGAGTAATGCACTGTGCACGGTGCATAGATAATGGCATCTCTCCAGCATCGAAAGGCAGGCTCTCAATAGGGAAAGTGCGGAAGGCACCGGTCGCCAAGCGAAGGCCGGTGTGGTGGATCGAGTCCACCTTCCGCAATAGACGTTCAGCTGCGGGTGCAAAAGCTCACATCTGTAGTCGAGCTTCGAACGGACAAAGGATCGATAAAGAAGTAAGGCAGTAGCCCCATCAGCACCCCAAGCGCTGAACGTCACGGAACGAAGAATATTCATGGCGCGGTTACAAGAGACCCTAAGGCTGCGAATATGAGCCTCCCAAGTGAGGCGTCGGTTAAATATAAGGCCAAGGAAACGGTGCGATTCAACCACTTCCAGGCGCACCGCATTAAGAAACAAATCTGGGTCGGGGTGAAGCCGTGGATGGCGGCAGAAGTGCACCACCTTAGTCTTGCCCAAAGAAAACCGAAACCTGTGCGCTTCGGCATAGCGAGAGACGCGGTTCAATGCCTGTTGGAGTCGACGCTCCAGAGTTGGCATCTGGGCCGCGCCAAAAGAGATCGAAAGGTAGTCCACGTAGAGCGTAGCGAGAACATCTTCCGGCAGCACCGAGGTGATGCCGTTGATGCTCAGGGCAAAGAGTGTGACACTGAGGACACTTCCCTGCGGGACACCCTCTTCCTGCTCCTTTGGGCCGGAGAGGGCTCCCCCCACCCGTACGCGGAATAACGATCTCGCAAAAATTGAGATATAAACATTGGGAGGCGTCCCATCGCCCCCATCGTGTGGAGAGTCTCCATGATACCGTATCGCCATGCGGTATCATAAGCCATCTTCAGATCGAAAAACACCGTGGCGAAGTGTTGTCTATGAAGGAAGGCCCCGATTCTTCTTAGTCTTTTTTTTGTTTTTTTTTCTTTTTAGGAGAGGAGGGCGGGGAATGAACCCGCTTCTCCTCTCCGCCAGCAGGAATTTTTTTTTTTTTAAATTTTATAGAGCCCATCTGGCAACTACCCACTTGGGCATAAGTCACCGAAAAACACGACAGCCTAGAACTAGGCTACTTTAAAATAAAAATATGAAAACTTAACAATGGATATAAATTGGAAAAACTTAACAATCAGGAAGCAATCTCCGGCAGCGGGGGCTGGTCCCCCTCACCCCGGTGCAAGAGAGTGCAACCTACAAACAAAACAATAACAAAAAAAGAACCTTAAATAGAGGGGAGAAGCCTGGCCTCCCCACAAAAGTCAACAAGTCAATGCGCACGAATCTGTCCCGAGTACAAGGGACAGGCGGTAGCGACCCCGCCCATCCCGGTACAGGGACAGGTATTGTGTGCGAAGATCACTAAGACTGGGACAATCGACAAGAATGTGCCGAACAGTCTGGGGGACGACGCAGTCGTTGCAATAGGGCGCAGGCGAGCGCTCCATCAAATAGCGATCCGTCACACGAGTGTGTCCGATTCGGAGACGACAGAAAGCAACCTGAAGCCACCACGGCATTGGGGGATAGGTCCATGGGAACAGTCGCGGCGCAATGGCACGCAACTTTAAGTTCCCTTCGACCGTCTCCCATCTTCTTTGCCAAGCAGTCCGAAGAGCTGCCCGTATTCCTGCCATGTAGTCGGTGTGAGGAAGAGCGAAACGGTGGTTCGGTCGCAGAGTCCTCGCGGACTCTTTGGCGCCCTCATCGGCGCGCTCATTCCCCGCAATTCCTACATGTCCAGGAACCCAGCAGAAGATAATCTCGACATCTGCCCGGCTCGCCAAAACCGTGGCGTCACGGATTTCGCGAACCAAGGGATGCGGAGATTCCAATGCCCCGAGAGCACTCAGGGCGCTTTGTGAGTCGCTATAGATCACAATCCGGTCTCCGAACCAGGCACGTCGCGTAATCTCCCGTATCCAGTGGTGTATTGCCACCAGCTCGGCCGTAAAGACAGACGCAGCGCCTGGTAGAGCCCCGCTGACTTCACACCGAGGGGATACGTCTCCGCCGGCAGGAGCCCCCAGGCCAGATAGACCGGCTTCAGCCAGGTCCTTCTCCGAAATACAGGTCTTGGTGATTGCAGGGGCACTGGTTGGAGGAGATCCTTCCTCTCCTTGTACTGTCTCGGAGACCCCAGCCATTTGAGGAGGACCCTGCATAGGGGCGGATTCGGGTTCAGTGCCTGGTGCCGAGTCCGGATTCCTCCCCCATGGAAGGCCCTACCGTCTGAGGCTGGGTTGCCTCAAGGACAACGTCTATCTCAGGGAGGGCGTCCAGTTGGCCATCCCCCCCCCTTCCTAGGACATCACAGGCCCCATTGGCAGAGTTACCAGTCATGTGTGGGCAGGCACAGTCCTTAACACCGGCAAGGTTTAGTATTCTTGCCAGCAGGTCTTTTGAGCGAAGAGACCTTAGGGGCCTGGCTTCCCTCTTTCCCCTACCGAGCCGCTTCAACGAGGGGCGATCGGCAATGGGCTGCCTGCTGGTTTTCTTGGCAGTCCCCTTGGAAAGAAAAGAGGGGACTGCCGCTGGAAAAAGGGAGGTGTTCAAAAGCACTTCCAGAGATGGAGGTGAGGGGGAGTCCCCTACACTCGTAGGCGTAGGAGAAGAGTAAGCCTCCTCTCCGGTTAAAGAAATATGGAGGGTCCCCTGCGCAAGCACAGGGGGGGAGGACCTCCATTTTTTCGGTGGAGCTGCCCGAGGGCGGCTCCGTTGATGAGCAATGGGAAGTGGAGGGTTGTTTTTTTTTTAAGTTGTGCATCATTGGGCATGGTGACCCTGTATTTTCTACGGGAAGCAATAGCTCACCACCCCTCGCATTAGCCCGCACTGCAAGAGGTGCTTTCAGGCCTGGCAGAGCCAGGTGCCGCTATTCAGGACCACCCCTCCCGCCTGGTGGCCTGGCAGTCCATTGGCATCGCGGCTCCACCTTAGACACGGCGTAAAATTGATAGAGTGTGAAGAGCAAAGGAAAGGGAAGGTGAGGAAGGTATGGGTGGGGATGAAGCAGGTTGTTAAAAAAAAATACATCCCGGACCGGAGCTCAGGGGTTAGGGAACATTGTCCCCTCCCCCCTCAGCCCCGATCCGGGACGGTTGGTTGAGAAGAAGGTCAGCATCTACACTGAGAAATTAGAGGCTGACCAGAGAAAGTTGTGGGAGAGGTTGTATGAAAAGCGAGGAAACAAGTGTTTTGAAGGAAGGAGATGAGGCTAAGCTGGGGTTGGACGGGGTGCTGAGTCCCGTCAGCACGGCGGCAAGGAGGGCAAATCGCCGCGCCCCTTACGGGGGTGAGCACCAAAAACTTTTCCAGGTTTCATCAGAGTTCACATCAACCCAGTGAGAGAGGTTCCTTAATTTGTACTCAGGCTTGAAGGATGTGCAGCTCTTCCAGGTATCAAGTGTAAGAGGCTACACAGGCAACACACTTCCAGGCAGAGGGAATATTTCATGGAAGCTGAGCCCTCCTATACACTGGCATGGATCCAGCATGATATGAAGTGTGCTCGAAAAAGGTTGAATGCAATACTCTCAGCTCTTTGGAAGGAGAGGCGTAGTGACAAATAGTCAATGTTAAGTACCCTCCAGGGTGGCATCTTGGGCAGAACCAAAGAGCTACACCAAGCTCTTAAAGGAGTTTCCTAGCCATAAAGCTTAGAGCCTGATTGTATCTCTCGGTGGTATAGATACCATCGTGATGGGCCAGGAATGCCGTGGCAATTGTTGGTGAGCGAGGTAGGCACTGGGCTCAGGCACATAATGCACTGTACACAACACAGAGCAAGTGGCATCAATAAGTAGGCTCTCAATGGCAGAAGTATGGAAGATACTGGTCATCAGGCAGAGACTAGGGTGGTGGATCGAGTCCACCTTCCGCAATACACATTCAGCTGCGGCTGTGTAAAACTTGCATCCAGAGCCAAGGTTTGAATAAACAGAAGATTGGTAGAAAATTAAGGCAGTAGATCTATCAGCAGCCAAATGCTGTACATCACAGAATTAAGAATGTCCATGGCATGGGTACAAGAGACCCTAAGTCTGGCAGGGTTGGCATCTGAGCTGCAGCAAAAGAGATTAAAAGATCATCTATATAGAGTGTAGCAAGAACATCATTCAGCGGCACTGAGGTGACACCATTGATGTTCAGGGCAAAGAGTGTGACAGTGAGGACACTTGCCTGTGGGACACCTTCCTTCTGTTCAATTGGGCCAGAGAGAGTTGCTCCCTTGTATGTGGAATTCAAATTCTAACAAAAAATAAAAAATAAAAATTGAGAATCTCTATAATACTGTATCACTATTCAGTTTCATATGCCTTCTCTAAATCGAAAAACACAGTAACATAAAACTGACTATGAAGGAAGGCTTCGCAGGCAGCAATTTCCAGTCAGAATAGAGAATTTGATGTGTGGAACTTGTGGATACCACACTGTACAGAAGACAGGTGGACTCTGCTATTCAGGAAAAAGGTTAATATAATGTCAACTTGTATATGCTGGAGGTTAGAGAAATTAGGCAGAAACCAGCCAGGGTAGTGTGATCTTTCCCTGGTTTGTGAAAAGCAAGCAGAGTAGCCATTCACAAGAGTCTGAGAGGAGGATACTATCTGTCCAGATTCTTTTGAACAAATCTAGCAGAAATGCCATGTCTCAATCACCTAGGTATTGAAGCATAGAATAAGGAAAATCATTCAGACCAGGCAATTTGACTCATAAAAGTTGGTGCCATCCAGAATACCCACTTAGTCAATGGACTTTTGGCCCTTGCTGCAGGTAAGGATTTCACAGTATATCCTTCTACTGGGCTAGGTTATAGTGAGTAGAAAAGTATTTAGAGCTACCAGAACCTCCCTGGATGGTAGGAACAAAAGTTGGAAGGGGGTAGACAAAGGCATGTAATAAGGAGAGAAAGAGGTGGTTTAAATAAGGGTTAGGGTGGGTGGTCACCTATTATAATCATACCCCAGCCCTAGGTTGTCCCAGGAGGATGTGCAATCCCTCCATGTTATGGATTAAAGTATGCAGCCAAAGGAAAAGGGAGAACACTACAGCTTCCCCAGGATATCAAAGCGTATAAGTCAACTGAGTGATGAGGTCTTCCCTATTTGCACTCAGTATAGGAGGACATACTGTTTCTCCAGGTACCAGATGTAATAAGCTACACATGGTAACCACCCCCTGCAGGTAAAAAATAATTATAATACCACCCTCTTTAACCTCTCTAAGCTTACTATAAACTATCCATGACACTTCCCACTCTAAGACTTTATTACTTATGGGAACAAGAGTTTAAAAGTTTCTTGGCAACAGGTACTAATCATTTTCTCAGTTAACCGGAAACTAAGATAAGAAAGCTAAGGATGCTCCAGAGGAGCAAAACATCAGTAAACAAGAACTGTGTAACACTTGTGGTTTCTATTATCCTTCCTCCCCATAATAAAGTGCAAAGGCCTTAACAATTAGGAAAAGTAAACTTATGAAACTGAGCAATAAAAGATTTGCTTAAATGCACAATACCTGAAAAATTAAAACTTACCTTTTTATTCTCTGACATTTCATCAGCAAATAAATCTTTTTCATTTGTCATGTTTTTGGTGGATAAACTTTTGTTGTATACTAGACACCAGCCTCATTTAAGGTTCAATATATTTTTTTCGGTTTCTTTGTTATTATTAAATAAAGTGAGGTAGATGAAGATTTATGTTTGATTCAACTGCAAGTTGCTGTAGAGTCCTGTAAAAAAAAACAATTTCAAAATAATGGTTAACTGAATGAGGGGCTACATCCAAATGAGTGGAAACACCACTTCCAATTTGAGCAAACTTGAGGTATAGTAGCTATGGTCCATTGCTGGATTGAATCCCAAGTGAGGCTAACTGACTGGTCTGTCATATTTCACACTAGCCCATTATTCAGATTCCATATAAAGCTATGTACAAGAAAAGGCCTCAATAAGTGCAGATAATTCATGAAATTCCCATTATTACTATTTCAATCAAAATAGGGATTAATCATGTATGACATCACACTTGTACTAATAATATGATTCCAAACCTGTTCCTAAGTTAGGTTCACCAGAGACTGAAGGAAACCATGGATGAAGGGGGTGCACTCCTACTTCTGAATTGTGGGAGGATGCTGGATATGCAAAGGGTTCAAAAGAAATCTGGAGAGAGACTAACACTAATCCAAACCGTAGAGCAGTAAAGTATGGATAAAGGCTCTCCCCCCTCAAATTTAAAGAGGAATACCAAAGGTATATTTTGTCACAAAGTTTATAATGAGAAATCTCTAGAGTGATGAATCTAGAGAAAATAAATGTGTTAATAGCTGCATATATTCTAACAGACATTGGAGCTAGAAGTGCACACAATTGTCATGAAATCAGCAGCAGCAAGGTTGCATCTGTTACACCTGGCATACTTTTGCAGGTGCATAAATGGATAGATAAGAAAAAGAAAGACATACAGGAGGACGGCAGAAGGGAAAAAAGGTGAGAAGAATGCAGGGATGTATACAAATGAAGGTCACTAGGAAGAAAGGAAGGAAACCATTATGGTAGAATCAGGAGATAGCTAGACAAATTTCTCACATGAGTACACAAGCAAAATTGTATCACAGCAGTCACAGAGATGAGCCATTTTGAACTGAAGAATAAGGCTTTATTCTATGCCATGTTAAGTTTACTAGAATAGGCTTCTTGTTTGGTTCCTTTAGGTGGAAAAAACAGCATCCAAAACTTAACAGAACTTAGTAACAAACTAAACAAGCCTAAAAAAAATTAACCTAGCCTAAATATACACTAACCAATCCCAAATGCCCACCTAAACAAGCATTACTTTAGGATGGAACTTCAAAGCAAGCTATCAGTAAAAATTTAAATCATTATAGATTGATTAGGAATGAGTTAAATATGACTATAAAGATAAGCAAAAGGAGTCATATTAATTTAGCTTAAAGTAGCAACAAAAATCAAGAAAGTTCTTTAGTTATTATAAAATAAATAATAAATCTGGCAGAGATAAATAGGACCGGACCTATTAAATATGAAGAGGTTGTGTGAGAAACTGATAGAAAGGTTTAAAGTGGAATCATAAAGGCTAACAGGGCCCCATTGAAGTGATTTCTCTATTGACCAAATGCTTCCAGGCATTAGCTTAAATCATCTGACATTTGGCACCGTTCGAGATGTCAATATATTCATGCCTTAGTCAAGAATTTTACAAAATATGAGATCAATTATACAATATATGTAGATTAGTATACATATGACCATTTTGTTTGACTATTTAGAAGAAAATTGAAAGAGTTTATTATCTTTTTAATGATAGTTTTTTTACCTCTTATCTGGATTCATTAGTATTTAGGATGCCTTTTATTTTTCCCTTGGGACTTAATGATTAATGTGGGATCCAAACCATGGGTATCTACAACCTATAGTAGCTTCCTAAACTTGTCTCAGCTTAAATCTATTGCTACTTATTCTATCCTATCCACTAAAAATAAGAACCTTACCTGTCTCCCTTATTATAGCCTTTTACCTACTTGAAGACCTTAATCAAGTCCCTTCAAAGTCTTCTCTTTTCTAACTTATTTAGATTTAGTCTGCTAAGTCTTTCACCCTAAGGTCAGCTCCTCAACCTATGAATCATTTTAGTCATCCTTCTTTGCCCTTGTAGCTTTTGTTATTGGTTGAATTATGCAATCTTTAGCACTGACATAACATAAAGGATGAGAAAAGCACCTAGCACATAACAGTCATCCCAGTCTTTTTAGAAAATGATAGATTGTTGAATGATAGTCAGCAGAGATTAAGGTCAAGTAAATCTTGACTGACAAATTGACTGGAATTTCTTGAGTATTTCATGACAATTGATGTCCCTCATAAGAGACATGTGTGTAAATTAAGAATGTATGGAGTTTGGTGGTACAATGACTAAAAAAAGAAAGCAGGTAATATTAGATATAGAGGAATTGCAATGTATGAATGTTATTAGAGGGGTACCACAGGGATCTGTTTTAGGCAAATTAGTATTCTAATTTACATTAATGACCTTGAGGTAGGCATTAAAAGTCAATATTAACTGATGATACAATGTGAGCATTTTTTTAAGGAGCCCATCTGATAACTGCCTACTAATCCATACATCGCCATAATCAAGCTACAGCCAAATATGAGGTTAGATTAAAAAAAAAATTATGCAAAAACAAAAGCAAAGAAACAAGCAAAATGGCAAGTAGAAATAAACACGCTCCAAACTCTGGTGACCTGCCTCCCCCCCAAATCCAGGAACATGTGACTACAACAAAGAGAGTCAAAGATGACAGAAAGTAACCTGGAAACCATCGCAGCATTGGGGAGGGTAGGTCCATGGATACAGTCGCAAAGCAAAAGCACACAACTTTAAGTTTCCCTCGTCCATCTCCTATTTTCTTTGCCAAGCAGCTCGGAGAGCTGCCCTGATTCATGCCATGTAGTCTGTGTGAGAAAGAGCTAATCACTAGTCTGGTTGCCCAGTCCTTGCAGACTCTTTGGTGCCCTCATTTACTGCAATTACCACATGTCCAGGAACCCAGCAGAAGATAATTTCAACATCCAACAGCCTCGCAGTGACCATGGTGTCACCAGGAGGTGTGGAGATTCCAATACCCCAGGAGCACTCAAGGTGCTTTGTCCCCCATACCCCTCTTTAATTGTGGGTGATTGTACCCCCACAATTTTTAATAATCTATTAATATTCCCTAGTATTAATTGCTAAAAAAATTGTTCGGCACTAATCTTAACAATTATCACAATATTTTCCTAGTCTTTTCGTTGAAAAAAGGTTTTGTGCAGATTAGTTTATAAACAAGATTCTTTTAATCCAGTACAATTATATTATAGGGAGAAAATTTTGATCTTGGCTAAATTTATAATTCCCGCAGGTTGGAATATCATCCTCAAAGAATTCACAAATTATTTGGTATTGTAATTTATAACAATGAACGCACACCAATCTAACAATTAAAATGAAGACACAGCCATGGGCAAACCATCTGAAATATAGCATTAGCAATCGGATGTGTTCTCAGTGAGCTCTCTATTCAGTTACATTTATTGTTTGGGTTTTTTTTCAGTGTAATATATTTAAGTTCAGGAAGATAGTCAACATTGAGTATAATAGAAAATACTCAAGGAGTTTTGAATTATATGTCTTTTAAATTAAATTGTGAAATAGCTCCCATTTGTTTACATTTTAGAGTGGCCTAATTTTCTCCCACTTTTTGTTTACTCTTTTCTCGATTGTTTAATTAAAGGGTTTTGATCAGTTTTCTGAGTATGGCTGTCGCTTTGGATGAAGTGAGTATGCCCTTTGATGTAGGGTGTGTGTATATAGTTTGTGATTTTTGTGGTGTTGAAAGAAGAGCAAATGTATCTGAATGCCCCTTGTGTAAAGTGATTTATGCAAATGTGGCTTTGGTAGAGGTGAGTCGGTGCATGAAGTGAGAAGGGATGCGAGTGCATGCATGAAGAATGTGGCTTGAGAACTTCAATATGTGCAGTATTCAAGATGCAGCTAAAAGTTTCAAGGAGATGCCTGATGTTGCTAATGAAGACAGTAGTCATAAAAGTAGGGGACCTGCATAGGGTGGATTTGAGAATGTTGGAAGCAACGCCAGAAGCTGTATTAACTGTAGTTCTTATGTGCTGGTGTCTATTAGGATGCCTAAGTCTTTATGGAAAGAAACAAGGGAGACTTCATGCCCCTCAAGGTCATAGCACTCAAGCGTACCAAGTTCATCCCACTCAATATGCTCTTGATGATAATGCATGGTCACACATTTGCTGATGTTGAAGCTGAGCCCTAAAGAGTGCGCTAGAGCAACAATGGTGCTAATGTCCCATTGACAGGAGGAGATGCCAATGGCTAGAGATGCAACAGTAACCACTCAAATTTGGATATAAAGCTTTAGGTCACCTGGAAATATTTTGCACATATTACTTATGTGAGATGGTAGATGGTTCATATAGATAAGAAAAAAGAGGAGGCCGATCACAGATCCCTGGGGAACAACAATTCAAAACATCCTACAGGAACTATATGACCCTGCCACAGACACATACATGGATTTACCATGTAGGAATGAATCAAACCAACTCAGGAGATTTCCAACAATGCCGAGACTATGAAGCTTACAAAGAAGAACAGTGTGATTGACATCAAAAGCTTTGGAAAAATCAAATAGAACAATGTCAACCACTGAACCTTCATCAAACTACGCATTCACAGAGTTATAAGTAGTAATTGGTCCTCCATGCAAGCCCTCTTCAAGATAGAGCATGGTGTTCTGAGATGAACTGTTTAAGCGTTTTACAGCAAACAGATGTTAGGCTGATAGGGCAATAGTTCAGGGGATTGTGACGAAGCCCCTTTTTTAAATAAAGATACAGCCTCTAATAATTTCCATTTATCAAGCAAACACCTGGTGAGAAGAGACACTGTGTAGATTTTATGAACCAGATAAGCCAAAGCAGGACAAGATTTTAACAGACAAGGATGGATCCCATCAGGATCTATACTCGAAAAAGCATCAAGGTGAGACAACATGGACAACACATCATGTGATATTACAATAACATGTATAATATTTCTGCATTGCTGATGAAGATAAGGTTGAAACTGAGCATTGCAGAATACTGAGGAAAAACTGTTGACAAATAGGTCAGCAATTTCAGTGTTGTCAGTTACTCGCAGTGGAGGGTTTTGGGGAGCAAGAATGAGAGTGAAAAGAATTTTCATCCAATACCAGGACATACATCTCAATGAGAGGACCTAAAATGTCCAAAAAATGTTGATATTGACCATTTACATCTAAATGAACTTGAAACCCCAATCAATTTAAAGTATATGAGAATTTATTCTATTATATTTACCTTGTAACTAAGCATTTTTGTTCAATCATGAATTATCAGGAAAAGAAGCCGAGTTCATAAAATAGTAGTCATGGATGATAGGAACATGGTTGCAGCCATACAAAGATGGAAGGGCAAAGACATCTACACAATCAGGTTCAGAGGTTAAAATAAGGTCCAAAGTGTTGTTAGATATGATTAAGGTTGGGAAGTTGACCCATTGGCTTAGGCCCAGAATATTGAAGCAAGAAGTAAAGAAAGAAGAGAGAGGATCCTAATTCTGACAGAGAGACTCATTTAGGGACCAGTTAATGGCTGGCTGATTGAAGTTGCTTAAGATAACCACTTCTTTATTTGGGCAAAAAGAAAGCAGGAAACCAATAATCATTTTATTTTCCTCTCATATGTTACACCACTATGAAATAATACAAGTATTCCACAAATATAATGTGAACATTTGGACAAGAGCAGTCAATGGAAATAAAGAAAAACTCTATGCTTATAGGATTTGCTCTGGGTGGCAGTCCTTGGAACAGCATGAAATCCATCAACAGACACACAAGCATCAGGTAGTGAAGGAAGCATCCGAGTTTCAGTCACAGCCAAAATACCAACATGATTTGAATTCAATCTCAGAAGATGGAAGAAACTTATTTACTAGATTATTTAAATTTATTAAACCAAATCTCAACTTCAAAAAATTTGCACCAAAACCAGAACAAAGAGAACGAATGCTATTTACAGGATTTACATGAGTCCCAGAGACACCTTCTAGTTTAAAGAAGAGATAATGGCAGCAGTACCACCTTCCAGAGAGGATTCTAAGCCAGAGTTCCGGATAGGGCTTCAGAACAAGCAGCGGGCATAGCATCACCAACAGAAGAGGATTGGGAAGAAAGTAGATAATCAGGAAGGGATACAACCGATGAGGCATTAGTACAAACTGCAGGCAAAACTTCAGGGCCAACAGGTACCACATCCACACAAGCAAAAGGAAGAGGAGGTTCAACCACTGGGGAGTCAGCAGAAACATCAAGCAAGCCCAAAGAACCAACAGGGGACAAAGCATCAGCTGGCACAGAGGCAGAAGCAGGATTGAAAGAACGGTGTGGGAAAGAAGGGGCAGGAGCAACCACAGCATTTTCAGCAGATGACAAAGAAGCAGCCGCCTTGGCAAATGGCAACAAAGCAGCAAGAGGATTTGCACTGGATGCACTAGGTTTATTTGAGGTAGATTTCCTAAGTGAAAATTTCTATCTTTGCTTAAATATTTGTAGGAAACCTGAATAACTTACTAAATGCTTTGAAAAGACCCTCTACAGCAGTAACAAAAGAATACAGACTATTTTCAAAGGGCTACCCTGGGAAATTGAAAAACGGGCGATCTCTCAAATGTGCCAGGTAATTCTAATATGATTAAGGCATGTCAAGAAAAAGGACTAAAAATCTTATTTCCTAAAGGATATAAATCCTATGTTAAGACATGTGATAAATTGTGGAAATTTGTACAGGAACTATTAAAGGCTGACATTATAGAAAGAAATGAAAAAATAAGATATGCACATAGACTATTCTTAATACCTAAGCAAACTCCACCCATCTAAAATATGTCAAGCTTAACTAAAATATACAAACCTCCCAGATTTAGTTTATCCAGTGTTGATAAAGTATTTATGAATTTAAAAAAGGGAGTATATGCTTTTAAAATTGATTTACATCATGGATTTTACCATCTTAACTTACATACAGAGGCGAGGCATAATTTTGTTATAATAATTAAAAACCAGAAATTTGCTTTCAAATAATTGCCTATGGGCTTTTGTGGAAGCCCGTTTATTATGCAGGCAATAATGTCAACAATCTGTAATAAAATCGCAAAAGATAACAACATTAGAAGCAAAACTAGTCCAGGCTCTTATGACTTTAAATAAATTAGAATATAACCAAAGAGCAAAATTATTTTGGCTAAGACTGGCAGGCTTACTAAATTTCATTGGAATATTTAACTAAGCTTTTGCATTGTAACCCTGTTTTATGGTACAGAGAAAGGGCAAACAAAATTGTGGCATATTCAGATGCCTCCCTAAAGGGCCTTGTACTGCGCTGGGGTCGATGTGGCCTTGTAACACCTAATCTTTTCATTAATAACATATTCATTTTAGAATCTATTGGTCTATTATTGAATTCTTTAATGTTACCTAGAGCTAGGCTTATATGTGATAACATGGCCTGTATTTATAATTGGAGGAGGGGGAAACTGCCATTTTGGATACTTAATAAATTATCGGGTACAATGTTATGTGCAATTTCAGAGGTATTTACCATCTCGACAAATAACATTCGGTTGTTACGTAGCGCCAACAACGCCGCTGATGCACTTTCTCACACATTCTATTAAAGGAACCTTTGGGTGACATCCTGCGGGGTCCCTAGGTAGAGCCTATATAAGGGACTTACTCAACCACACACTCCTCCCCCATCACACCGCCCCTCACAAGAACATTCGTTGCCGGCGCAACGGTGTCAGCACCGCTCCCTGTCCCACCCACATATCCCGACACCCGCCCCCACCCCAGCACCTCACACCCAGAGACCCCCACTACTTCCAACACCCATCCCACTCTACACACCCACCCCTACTCCACACAACACACCTAACGAGACCACACACCCTAGACTACACCTGGCTGCCTTGCTCTCAATGGTGGCAAAAGAAATGTCGAGGGGTGACCCTTGACTATACGCAAACATATTAAATACACTATTCGCCTTGCATGGTCTAGGGGCAGATCACCTTCCCCAAGAATGTGTTCACTGTAATCGACGAACACACAAACAGGAGACCCACACTCCTCCCCACCCTGGTGGGCAAGCACACCTCTCCCCCCGGACCCATATCCCACCCTCACCTCACTCCCGTATCTTCCCACCCTTCTGTCCCTGCACCTCCCTTACCTACCCCTCTGCACACCGCTCCCATCTCTCTCCCAACTGCCTCATCTTCTCACTCCACAACCCCCACTCCTTCCCCCTCGGCAACTTCCACTCCTTCTCCTATTGCTACCAACCATACCCACTCCCCCTCTTGCAGCCTCCAATCCCACTCACACTAACACCACAACCTCCACCGCTCCTGCCCCCCCATCTTAAATAAAAAATTTTTTTAAAAATTTTATAGAGCTCACCTGGCAACTGCCCATGAAAACTCCCCCCAAACACACAACCACGTGTAAAGCTATCCACCTTCCCCCTGCTGTTCCTTCTCATCCAACAACACCAATGACAACCTCTCCAAATCACAGTCAATGACACGAGTATTGGTACTGACTCCTCATGCCTCCTGGGCAATAACCAAGAAGAGAGGAACGGTACAGGGAAAATCAGCCTCCGCGCACTCCAGCCACGATAATAGGTTGTCTCAATGTGACACAGCTAAATGTACGCAGTTGGCATGGTATTTGCCATATGGTTACCAACCCAACTGGGTCATAAACACACAAAGACCGGACATAGTACTCTTGAACTCAACCAGCCTACATCCTCCCAACAACAGACTCCACATCGCAGGCTACCATACATACCTATCTCCGCAGGTGTGGCACCTAGGATCAGCGATCTTAGTAAACCGGTCCATACACCACTCCTTCATCCAAACACAAGATGACTCCTTTCTAGCCTGCAAGATACAGACAATCTCCAGCCCCATTCTAATGGCCACACACTACAGACCATCACGCCTACAGTTAAACATAGAAGCCCCACTCCGGGCTCTATCTAACCACAATCTCCCTATCTTCTTCGCGGGAGACCTCAATGCCTTTCACCCGACACTCCTTTCAAACAGTACGAATGACACAGGGAGGTACTTGGCCAATGTCTTGCGGCGTTGTCGCTGCGAGAACATCGGCCCTGCCTTCCCCACATTCTTCGATCCACACAGAGGTACCACGTCTCCGGACGTGGTCTTCCGCAACGACCACGCTACACGCTTCTACACGCACATATCACTGAGTCCCTATGTACTCTCTGACCACATACCAATATGCCTTATCATATCCACATTTCCCATACTCATAACTACACCACTTCTCTTTGACTACAATAACACAAACTGGGAAGAGTTCAAGAGTCTCATAACAGACCACGCCACAAAATCTCGACCTAGAGCACACCAATCCAGACCTTATAGATAACCACTGGTACTCAATCATAAACACCATAACCACAGCACGCAATCTACACACACCACAAAAATCCTATACTTGCATAAAACATTTCACATTTTCCATACACACTCAGAGACTGATTGCACAGTACAACAATCACCACTCTAGAGGCCCATGATAACATAACATTAATCACTTACGTGCCCGCATCATACAGTGCATGCGGCTAGACAGGAGCTGGCAATAGCGTGAGGTTGTCCACAGGTCATCCACGACACCCATTGCGCTAACCCCTCCTTCTTCTGGTGGCAAGTAAAAGGATGATGGGCACCGACCCACCAAAACCCATCACCCTCCAAGTAAACAACCTAACACTAACAGACACTAACGTCATCCTCGATGCATTTAGGTCCCATTGGGACACAGTACATAGACACAACCCACCAAAACCACACACACAGGAGCACTTCCAGGAAGTCCAGGAGTGGTGTCGGGCCCATGCTCATGAGCTAAGGCCCGCCCGCTAATACGAATGGAGCTGCTTGACTATACATCCACATTGACCACTCCAATCACCGTTGAGGAAACAAAACACTACATTAAAACAACACCAAAACGCGCCCCCAGTCCCTCCAGCCTACCAGCTGCACTAATACACAACCTCCCCACAAATATATACCCCACACTTACACACCTATTTAATGCCTCACTAGCCTCAGGCCACTTCCCCCAAATATTTTTAAAGACTCTCACAACATACTCCTACACAAACCAAACAAAGACCCCAAACACCCAAACAATTACAAGCCTATTGCTCTATTAGAGCACCTAGGCAAAATACTCGAACACATGATCAACTGCCGCCTACAGGAATACCTGGAAGAGAGGGACTGGTTCTCCCCCCACCAATATGGTTCAGGCGGGGCCAGTCCACTCAGGTGGCCATGACCATCATTCATGACAGAATACAAAAAAACTGCCAGATATATCAAAAGACACTCTCCATCAGCAAGGATGTGGAGAAGGCCTTTGATAAAGTGTGGCATGAGGGACTCCGTTGGAAACTTGCCAACAATACAGAGTTACCTCTCTGTACCAGAAGGCTCCTCTCGCACTACCTCACTGAACAGAGATGCCACATAAAAAACAACAACACCCTCTCACGACCCTTCACACCACACTCAGGCGTTCCCCAAGGGAGCGTACTGGCACCCACACTATACATCATGTACACAAACCGACACCCCACCCCCATCCAAAAACTGCTGTTACACATACACAGTGTCCTACGCCAATGACGAGACCATTCTCATCAGTGGCCACGGAACAGAAGAAATCGTGCTCCATACACAAAGAATACTAGATGCGAAGACAGATTATGAGGATAAATGGCTGATTGCCACGAACCCTCAGAAGACACAGATGACACTCTACGGAACAAGAGATCACTAAATGCACAACCTACAAATCTTCTCACACACACCAGACAGAAACCATCTAAACCCAACAAGGTTCAAATATACACAACATACAAAAATCCACGGGGTATCCTTTGACAAGACCCTCAGGTTCAATATACATCAGAACATAACACAGGCAAGAGCCTCATGCACAAATACATTGCTGCACAGGTTCTACCCTACTGGCAAAAAACTACAGTTACACCTATATAAAACACTTGTGCGATCTATTCTCACATATGCCCCACTATCACTCGTAGCTGCGAGTGTCACGTGGCAGAAGAAGGCTCAGAGCATTCAGAACTCCACTCTGAAGCACACTTGCCACTCTCCCTTGTACACGAGAATGGCCACACTATACAACAACAACAAATTAGCACCCCTCAACACATACACTTACACCAGACTCACAAAACAACTCGAGAAAACTCTCCAGAGACCTATTATACACCACACTACATGTAAGAAGATATGCGATGGCACTGCGATACCCCGCAGCGCATGACCACCCGCAACTCATACTGTTTTTCACATAAACTAAAGGCATCATGAATAACGCGTTTCAGACCAAGCTGACACGCCCTACAACTGTCGTCCAGTCATGATCACACCGAGTCCAACCTAACTACACCACGCATCAGTGTCTAGCCCCCGACCTATCAACTCCTCCTATTGCTTCTTAAGTTATTTCCACAACCTGTCCTCTTCGACTGCCTGTTCGCCTGTGTTACACAGTGATCCCTCTCTGTCCTTTCTATATATATATATATTGTATTGTATCAAGAGTGCTCATTCGCACTCACACTCATGCACTCGGTGGTTGGGCTACAGAACTCTCCTGAAGTCTTGAGATTTAGCCAATTCCTTAGAGTTATCAAGAAGACTCTTCTATGGTATCCAAGTAACCCAATTTCAGCCTGTATAGACGAAATTCCCTGCTAATGCAGAAAACACTATTGAAGTCAACAGGAGCGCCAACCAAAAACCTGCAAACTTAATTGAAGACATTATAAAATTCATCATTTGATGCAGTAATAATCCCTTACACTATAATAGAGAGAATACGCTTTTTCCTCTTCCTCATCAGTAACCTAATCAGCTTGACAATATTAGTCCTACCATCTTGAACAGACAAAGGCAACCCAGATCCAGCAGAGGCACCAGCTGTGGTAACCAAAGAGAGAAGCTGGGTAGGGGATGGATAATGAATGGACTCAGTTCCATTAGCAATTTGCTCAACCCATGCAGATAGGGTTGGATAGTTCTGATTATTCAAATCAGCTGCTTTAGAGAGAATCTCTACTTGAGCAGATAGGGTCTGTGCATTAGCTAAAAGGTTTTTAACAGTGACCATAAGCTGCTTGTAACCTTTACCATTAGAGTTATCACTCCCAGTTATAAATTGATATATATATAAGCATTACTGGCATGTTCAATAATAGCTTGAATAAGAATGTTAAGAGATACTCATGTACATACTTGTAGGGCAAAACCAGAGCTTCCATCTATCACACCCGAGGGCCTCCATGCCAACCATTTGACTACAAGAAACACAAAGGCAGGGATCATTATCATCAGTAGCATTCCTAGTGGAAGAATCAGAAGAAAGTTGTTGTACAGGTTGACTGAGGCTAAACGCCCTAGTGTTAGGACTCTAAAGCAACATTTCTGACCCTGGTGGAAATATTTGGTTAGCTGAGAGCAATATTTCCTCTCTCTAAACACCTGACACACTCCCTCTGCCCCCCTTGATAAAGACGCTATAGCTTGTGGTACTTGTAATAACACGCACTACAGTACATGCACTTGTACTAGATTGTCTCCTGTGCTAGTTAGGGAGATTATACAGCATGGAGGTAAGAATGTACATTTTACATGTTCTAAGTGTGAGTCTGCTCCCCTGCACTCTCCCAAAGGGTTGTTGTGGAGACTTAGTAAAGTCACTCAGCATTTCTATGACCAAACTGGTGATGACTATGTCTGAACTAAGTGCTGAGGTTGCTGCCTTGTCTGCCCAAGGTAACCGGGATGACCTCAGGGCACAGTTTGCAGGCTTGGCTACTGAGGTGCACAATTTGTGGGCTGCTGCAGCCACAGGCATTGGATCTTCTGTTTCCAAAGCAGAGGTATTGCAAACCGTTAAAGAGGAGACTAGAGAGCTTTATGAGAGACAAGAGAAGGCAGGGTATTATTGTTAGGGGGGTTGTCTCCTTCAAACTTTACCAGTGATTTTAAAAAAGTAACCTCTTTCTTGTGCCCTGACATCCCTAATATATTAGTTACTGATGTCATCCATATTAGAGGTAATTTATTCCATGCAAAAATTATGAATGATAACCATCATGTCCAACTTTTGTCAAACTCAAAAAAGTTGTCAGGTTCTAGATTCTTCTCAGTATACTTAAACAGGGACTTCACTTATAAGGAGAGACAGGATATGAAGGAGAGGAGGACTGCTTCATTGAGTAGAAGTGCTAATGGTGCTACTGTTGGATCAGGTTCCAGTACCCATCCCACTGCTGTGTCCTTAGCCTTTTCTGTTTTAACTTGAGCTATTGTAACATCACACCCAATTCTCTCCCCAGGTAGTCTCACTCCTGGTGGATCTGTTCATGCTCAAGTGGCAAATTTTCAAGTAAGAATGTAGTTTTGTCTAATTCTATTTCTGTTATATTTTGGTTATATAATTTAAATTGTTTAGTTAATAAAATTAACTTTGTTTCTTGTCGTTCTAATTTTGGTTTGGGGATTGTTGGATTGACAGACCTGGGTTACTTCTGCTACTTCCTCTTCACTTGTCAATATTCTGGAATATACTTTTTACAGAAATGAATCTCCCTCCAACCTGCCTAAGCATGGAGTTGGGTTATATGTTAATAATTTCTTTAAAATTGGCATGATATTTAATAGCCACCCTAATACCTGTTATGTTTTTTTACCAAGCTTTAAAGTTTACGTTATGATAGTATATAGACCACCTATTATACATTGTATGAAAATGCTATGTTGTTTTCTTTCTCAGAATCTTTCTGTTCTGGCTTAGTCCCTGTTGCACATTCTCTCCTCTCCCACTCTTTTCTCAATCTTTTTAACTCTCTCAGTCTTACCCAGTGGTTTACTTTTCCCTCTTTCATTTGGTCCAATAAATCATTGATCTGGTTTTCACTTCCTGTAATGATAGGAACTCTGAGTTGTCATGTTTGGACCCTCTTCCCGACTGTGATCATGTAGGTGTTATGTAGTTTACTCTAAAGAAAATTTTTTGATACTATCTAAACATTTTGACTGGTTTTGGACTAAATTCTCTTTATTAAATGATTGTCTCTCTACTTTAAACTGGGATGTGGTATTTCATGGTTGTAATATCAAACAGAGTTATAATTTTTTTTTGTCTATTTTGTTTACTGCTATTTCCTATTTTGTACCCTGTAAACAGTTGAAGGGATTTAAGCCTCCTTGGACTGGGAAGTTGTCATTAGCCATCTCCAGGCAAAAGTCTATTGCCTGGAGTAGGTATAAGACTTTGAGGAGCTGTTTCAATTGAAATTCTCCTCTAACTGTCCAAGCCTGGTTTGAGTTCTGCGAACTTAATATTTACTGTAAACAAGATATTATTAGCTTGTTTCTAACTACGAAGAATCTCCAGCTCAGCATAAAGATTCTAAAAGACCATTATTATTTGAGGACAAAAGGATTGACAAACCCGCTGTGGGGCCTTTGATCATTGATGGTTCTTGGGTGTATGACAGCAGCTCGGTGGTTAACTATATGGGTGACTATTTTTCATCAGTTTTTGTGAGGGAAGTGCTCTTAAATCCTTTTCTTCACCAGTATTCTATTTCTAAGTTAATGTTTGACGATCTTACGGTTATTGATGTGCTAAATGCTTTAAAAATGTTAAAAAATTCTCCAAACTGTGTCCCTGGCAATATTGTTTCTATTTTCTTTGAAAAATTGTGCTACAGTTCTATGCTATCCCTAGTTTCTTCTGTTTAGTAAAAGCTTTTCTTCAATAAATGTTTCTTCTCTGTGGAAGGTTGCTCTTGTGCTCCATTTATTAAAGAGCGGTATTCATTATAATCCTTCCAACTATTACTATGATGTCTAATTGTAGTAAAACATTAGAAAGGGTCATAGTTTCTAAATTTTTGATTCTTTAGAAGCAAACTCTTTACTTTCCCATTTCCAATTTGGCTTCCGTGGTAACCTATCTGTGCCTGATCAATTACTACTGACTTATGACTATGTTAGCAAAAATGTGGACCTTGGTGTGTTGGTTGATGTTCTTTATTTTGACTATAGTAAAGCCTTTGATGTTGTTAATCATAGATTGCTCATCATCAAACTTTCTCAACTTTGCATTTGTAACCCATTACTTGGATGGTTAGATGATTTTTTTTACAGATATAAGTTTGAAGGTGGTAGTCCAGGGTTCTTCCAACAAATCAGTTCATGTTACTAATGGGGTTCCACAGGGTTCTGTGGTGGGTCCTGTTCTTTTCTTAATCTATATTAATTATATTTGTACTGGTCTGATCAGCAAATTCATCTTATTTGCTGATGATTTGAAATTGCATTGGGATCTCCATCATGTTCATCTTCGTAAACTTAATAATAATGGTGCTTGTGTTTCTTTACCAAATGACATTTCTTTGCTTTAAAGAAGTAAATCCTAGGGCCTTTCCTTTTCTGTACAGAAGTGTGCCCATATCCACATCTGTTGTTCTCGTATCATCCTTATGGGTGTGTACTACTTAGGCAATAATCCTATCCCATCTATATCCTCCTTTAAGGATGTTGGTATTTTGGTAGAGGCAACTCTCAAATTCCACCTTCATGTTAAAGCAAATGGTGTTGCCAATAATATCCTCCAAAGTACAATTTGTAGATCAAGTCAATTTTTGTGTCAGGTGTTTGTTACACATATTCATACAATTATTGACTTCGGGTATGTTGTGTGGAATATTGATTATATTGGTGATTTGCATCTTCTTGAATCAGTTCAGAGAAAGTGGACAAAAAAAGTTGTTGGCCTGAAAGATCTCCCATATTCGAAAGATTATTGAGATTGTGTTTATTCTCAATCAAAGGCCGTCTTATTCGAGCAGACTTGATAATGGTTTGGAGGATTCTAAATCGTCATTGCACTCAATTGGCCCATCTATTTAACTCCAGAGGTCTTGATCAAACTAGAGGTCACTCCACACAATACTGAAGTTAGATCTCAATTTGAACCATTAATTTATGGAACTCTTTGCCTGAAGAGGTTGTTTCTGTTGTTTCTGGGTGCCCTGCCAGCCACCCTTGGGGGTGTAGTGGAGCGAATGTCAGTGTGTGTAAAAGGGCCATTCTCCCACCCCTTTTCTCAGTACCCTATCCCTCCCTCTGTAAGAATATGTGTGAATGGAAATGGGGGTTTGTTTTGTTTTTGTTTATTTTATGTATAAAATGATTACCATGTTTTTCTTTCTTTCCAGGCGCCATATTCTGGAAAGATAGTAGCTAGTTTTGATATATCACTATAATTAAAACAAAATAGTACTTTGTTTAAAAGAATCTTTTATCAAAAGATTATATTTTGAGGATTGTGTGGATATACATTTAGAGAGAGTGGAACCTTGGATAGACGGCAAGAAGGGTTCTCTAGACGAGTGCTCCGCCCAGCCCTGAGACGGAGGGCTTTCATACCTCACTAGACACCTGGACCACCATACCCACATTGGTTGACAATCCTGCCTCCTTTTATGTTTGCCTACTACCACCCACCTCCAGCACACAAGTGATAGCGCGTGCCCCTTTTCATTCGGTTGTTGTTGTGTTTTTTTATGTTTTGTGTAGATATATAAGTAAATTTGTTGTATTCACCTGTTAGAAAATTCTCTTTTGGTATCCTATTTGGATTGGGGAATTTGGCCTCATTTTGAAGTGTGCACACTTCCCTTGTAAATATAAATTGCTGTAAAATATAACTGTATTCTTTTGTAAGTAAAGGGACTGTATATACAATCCATTTCATTCTACCTCGATTTCTCACGTCCGCACAGTGTAGGAAGCGGGTTGGATCGTTTGGGATTAGAGATATATTTTCGGCCCGCTACATTTGGCGCCCGAATAGGGATGTGAGACTTCGAAACCGGGAGCGTGACGGGATTGGATTGCAGTCTATACCCAATTAGTGTGACAAGTAGTTTGATTGATTTTTCCCTCCTCCTATCTTTTTACTAACTTGGGAACAATGGCTGTAGCGGAAACATTGAATGAAGAAGTAGTGCGATTGAGACTGGAGTTGAGAAAGAAAGAAGAGGAGTGTGAAATGTTGTGGGGAATGATGGAGGGAATGGAGAATAAAATAAAAGGGATGAATGAAAAGACTGATAGGATGAAGAAGGAAATGGGAGACTGACAGGATCAGACGGGCCAACGGATGCAGGACCTGTATAACATGATGACAGGGGCTGGATCAGCCCCAGGACCTACAACCCTGACCCCTGCTCCTACTGAAGGGACTCCGCTAAATGGAATGGATGGCAGTATGATTGAGTTTAAAGAAGATACTGTGAGTGGTAGGAAAGGGGGTGAATGGAAGAGAGTGGAGAGTAAGAGAGGAAGTTGTGGTGGAGCGAATGTGAGTGTGTGTAAAAGGGCCATTCTCCCACCCCTTTTCTCAGTACCCTATCCCTTCCTCTGTAAAAATGTGTGTGTGTCTGAATTGGAATGGGTTTGTTGTTTTTTGTTTATTTTATGTATAAAAATGATTACCATGTTTTTTTTTCTTTCTTTCCAGGCGCCATATTCTGGAAAGATAGGACTTAGTTTCGTATATCCTTATATTACAAACAAAGCGTTATATCCTGGAAAGCTATATATTATTATTGTTAATAAATAAAGGCCAATAGTATAGCTTAATGAAGGAGGGCTTATAATAGCCACGCAAGCTTTTTAAGGTCATTATCTTCCATCAAGCGCAGAGGCGCCACATTTGTTGTAAGTCCTAGGCATTTTGCTCGCTCAAGTGGCAGGTGGCTGGACATCTCCCCATCCTCTTTGTATAAAGTGAGGCCTTGTTTGTTGTTTATATATTGACTGTTGTAGTCAGGATTTTTTTAGTTGTTTGATTTTTTATATTTATTAGGATAGATTAAATAGTATTCATATATATAGGATTTTCTTTTTGTATTTTTGGTGAAAAGTAAGATCTCCAATATAATCGCCCCTCTCTATTGTAGATATTTTGTGCATATTTATCCATATTTTTTGTAAATATTGTATTTTTTTGTTAGTAAAGGACTGTACATACAATCCGTTTCATTCTCCCTCGATTTCTCACATCCGGACAGTGTAGGAAGTGGGTTGGATTGATTGGGATTAGAGATATATTTTCGGCCTGCTACATTTGGTGCCCGAATAGGGCCGTGAGACTTCAAAACTGGGAGCGTGACTGGATTGGATTGCAGTCCATACTCAATTAGTGTGACAAGTAGTTTGATTGATTTTTCCCTCCTCCTATCTTTTTACTAACTTGGGAACAATGGCTGTAGCGGAAACATTGAATGAAGAAGTAGTGCGATTGAGACTGGAGTTGAGAAAGAAAGAAGAGGAGTGTGAAATGTTGCGGGGAATGATGGAGGGAATGGAGAATAAAATAAAAGGGATGAATGAAAAGACTGATAGGATGAAGAAGGAAATGGGAGACCGACAGGATCAGATGGACCGACGGATGCAGGACCTGTATAACATGATGACAGGGGCTGGATCAGTCCCAGGATCTATAACCCTGACCCCTGCTCCTACTGAAGGGACTCCGCTAAATGGAATGGATGGCAGTATGATTGAGTCTAAAGAAGATACTGTTGTGGTGGGGCGAATGTGAGTGTGTGTAAAAGGGCCATTCTCCCACCCCTTTTCTCAGTACCCTCTCCCTCCCTCTGTAAGAATGTGTGTGAATGGGAATGGGTTTGTTTTTTTTGTTTATTTTATGTATAAAAATGATTACCATGTTTTTTTCTTTCTTTCCAGGCCTCATATTCTGGAAAGATAGGACTTAGTTTGGTATATCCTTATATTACAAACAAAGCGTTATATCCTGGAAAGCTATATTATCATTAATAAATAAAGGCCATTAGTATAGCTTAATGAAGGAGGGCTTATAATAGCCACGTAAGCTTTTTTTTAAAGTCATTATCTTCCATCAAGCGCAGAGGCGCCACACTTGTAAGTCCTAGGCATTTTGCTCGCTCGAGTGGCAGGTGGCTGGACATCTTCCCATCCTCTTTGTATAAAGTGAGGCCTTGATTGTTGTGTATATATTGACTGTTGTAGTCAGGATTTTTTTTGGTTGTTTGATTTTTTATGTTTATTAGGATAGATTAAATAGTATTCATATATATATAGGGTTTTCTTTTTGTATTTTTGGCCAAAAAGTAAGATCTCCAATATAATCGCCCCCTCTCTATTGTAGATATTTTGTAAATTTTTTTGTAAGTAAAGGGACTGTATATACAATCCGTTTCATTCTCCTTCGATTTCTCACGTCCGGATAGTGTAGGAAGCGGGTTGGATCGATTGGGGGTTAGTTTAGATTTTCGACCCGCTACATTTGGCGCCTGAATAAGGACGTGAGACTTCGAAACTGGGAGCGTGACTGGATTGGATTGCAGTCCATACCCAATTAGTGTGACAAGTAGTTTGATTGATTTTTCCCTTCTCCTATCTTTTTTACTAACTTGGGAACAATGGCTGTAGCAGAAACGTTGAATGAAGAAGTAGTGCGATTGAGACTGGAGTTGAGAAAGAAAGAAGAGGAGTGTGAAATGTTACGGGGAATGATGGAGGGAATGGAGAATAAAATAAAAGGGATGAATGAAAAGACTGATAGGATGAAGAAGGAAATGGGAGACCGACAGGATCAGACGGACCGACGGATGCAGGACCTGTATGACATGATGAAGGGGTCAGGACCGGCCCTAGGACCCTCGACCTTGACCCCTGCTCCGACTGAAGGGAATAAGACTAATGGGATCAATGGGAGTGTGTGCGAGTCTAGAGAGGATAGGGTGATTATGAGTGATAGGAAGGACGGAGAATGGAAGAGAGTTGAATGCAAGAGAAGAAGGAAGAGTGGTGCAAAGGGGAAGGATAGGAAGGTAAGAGGCAAGAGTGTGGACTCATTGTACTCGGATGAAGGAGAGAGTGATGGTATGATTGATATGAGTGAGAGTGAAGGCAACTCAAGTGAGAGTGAAGTGAATGTGGGAAAGGGTATTTTGATAAGGGAAGTGCCAAAGATAGATAGATTTAGGTTACATGGTGGGAAAAGTATGGAAGAATTCTTCAGGGAATTTGAGCGATATTGTAAGCTCAAGTACCCGGAGAATAAGGGATACTGGATGAATGTTTTGGGGGAATGTTTGGAGGGAAAAGTATTGGAGTTTTTCCGCGTGATTACAAGTGTGGGGGAACCAAGGTACGATGTGGTGAAGAAGCGGATGATTGGACAGGTGAAATGAATGAAAGAGAGTGTGAAGTATAAAAGGGTAAATGAATTTGAGAAGGCTCGAATGGGGAAGAATGAAAGGGTGAATATGTATGCACATAGGCTTGAGAGTATGGCAAGAACGAGGTATGGTGATGATGATGTAAATGAATGTAAACCACTCATGAGGAAGTTTTTGGACACGATCCCACGAAAGGTGAGTGAATGGCTGGGTGGAAAGAGAAAGGAGAGAGTGAGACTGACAGGTGAACGGTTGATGTGGGAGGATGTGTTGGAACTGTTAGAAGATGGACGATTTGATGATGAAAGCGATCTAGAAGAGGATGGATGGTACAGTGTGAATGTTGGGGGTAAGAAGCCCAGGAGCTTTCATGCACCCCAGCAGTTTGTCAGCTACAGGGATGCCCTGAAGGCTGCACCAGCTGGAGTGATGTCAAACTTCCTGGGCCGGCAGAATGGATGGGCAAATGGAGGGTGGTCGAATGGAAGGGGGCAGATGAATTTCAAGCGTGGGAACGGATATATGAGAGAGAAACCAAGGTATGTCCCAGCAAATGAGAGACCGAATGGTGTGAGAAAGATTGTGGAATGTCGTCGGTGTGGAAGGAAAGGTCATATGTTGGCAGAATGTAGGTGGACATCTGGTGCGTGTTTTGGGTTTGGTAAGAAAGGGCATATGATAAAGGATTGCCAGGAAAGTGTGAAAGAGTGCTTCGAGTGTAAAGAAATAGGCCATTTGAAGAAAGATTGTCCGAGGTTGAATGGTGAAGCAACTGCTGGGGAAAGTATGAAATATGCATGTGGTAATTGTGGAAAGGCTGGTCATTATGCAAGGATGTGTCGTGACCAGAGGAATGTATGTAGCTATTGTGCGATGGAAGGACATTCAAGTGAAAAGTGTTGGATTAGACTGAGAGCGCAAGGTGTGAATGGAAAGTCTGAAGCGGGAAACTGAATGGTAAGAGGGTACCTGCTGAAGTATCCTCTGGGTGCATGAGTGTGAGTAATGTGTTGGTAAGTCTGTCTAGTGTGAAAGTGCTGTCTGGTAGGAAGTATGAGTGTCTGAGTGTGAAGGTGGAGTTGAATGGAATTGAGTGTTTGGCTTTAATAGATTCTGGATGCAAGGCGAGCTTGATGTATAAAGATGTGTATGACAAGTTTAGCGAGAAAGCCCTCCTGTCTGAGTGCAAGGGTAGTTTAGTAGGTATTGGTAATAGGAGAGTGCCTGTGATTGGAATGATAAGGTCACCTGTTCGAATGCATGGTATGATGATGAATGAATGTGAATTTTCTGTGATTGATAAGGTGAGTAGTGAGTATGGTGTGATTTTGGGCTATGATTTTATGAAAATGAATCGTATGGTTGTGCATCCTGCAAGTGATCAGATTGAGAGAAAGATTGGTAAAAATGGGGTGTATAAGTTGTATGTAGGGAAAGATGGTAGCGTTTTGAGGAGTGTGTTTACTGGTATTGAGGTGACTGCTATGGAGAGTGTAAGGCTTGTGAAGGGTGAAAGGGTGTCTGTTAGAGTGAGTTGGAGTAAGGATGTTAGTTTGAATGTGAGTGAGAACACTGTGATATTGGATGGAAAGGATGCGTGTTATAAGGTAAGGCGTGTTGCTTGTGTGTTTGATGGCTTGATGAGAATGAATGATCCTTTTGTATGTGTGCAGGCAGACCCCAGTGTGAAAGGGCAGGTGAGGGGAATCCAAGTCGGAGATGTACTGGGCCACCTCTCCACTGTCAATGAGGTAGGTATGGATGATAGTACGGATATCAGGGTGAATGTTGCGAATGAAAAGACATGTGAATGGATGTATAATGAGGTGAAGGACATGGTGAAATTGGATGGATGTTTGACTGAGTATGAAAGGGAGGATGTGTATCGAATGATATTTGAGCGAAAGGGAGCCCTCAGTAAGGGTGATCTGGATTTCGGGGTTGCAAAGCTCCCGGAATTCAAGATTGTCCTGAAGGAGGACTCCCCAATCTATCAGCGGCCGAGGCATTTCCCACATCCGGTTGCTGAAGAGATTGAGGAGCAGTGTTTGGAATTGGAGCAATTGGGGGTGATTGAGGAGAGTGAGAGTGCATGGAATAGTCCAATTGTACCTGTACGTAAGCCGGATGGAAGATTGCGTCTGTGTGTGGATTATCGAAAGGTGAATGAAAGGACTGTGAAAGAAAGGTTTCCGATGTGTGTGGTATCTGAGTGTGTATATAGTATGCATGGGATGGAGTGGTTTACGAAGCTGGATCTGGTACGGGGGTATTACCAGATGCCCATTGCTGAGGAGAGCTGGCCAGTAACTGCCTTCTCTTCCTCAAAGAGGCATTACCAGTTCCGGAACCTCAGCTTTGGGTTGGCTAATGCTCCCGGAGCCTTCCAGCGGGCAATGAATGTTGTGTTGAGTAAGTTTGCGAGTAAGAATGTGATTGCGTTTATAGATGATATTTTGATTATGACTGAGACTTTTGAGGAGCATATGAGATTGGTGAATGATGTGTTGAGAACGTTGGAGAGTGTTGGTGTGAAGGTGAAAGTGGCGAAGTGTGAATGGTTTGCGAAAGAAGTGGAATTCCTTGGGCATATGGTGAGTGAGAATGGATTGCGTAAATCATCGAAGTATGTTGAGAAGGTGCGAATGTTTCCTAAACCGGTGACTGTGAAGCAACTGAAGTCATTTTTGGGTTTGATTGAGTTCCAGCGAAAGTTTATATGTGATTGTTCTGGTGTGAGTAAGCCTCTGACTGAGTGGATGGGCAAGAAAGGTAGTACGGTTGTCAAGTGGAATGATAAGATGAATGAGGCGTATGAGAGACTGAAGGAGGCAGCGGCTGAAGATGTTGAATTAGCTTACCCAGATTATAGTGTAAATGCTAAAATGCTTGAATTGTATACAGATGCGAGTGGGTATTGTATGGGAGGTTTTCTGATGCAAGAGCAGCGTTTGAATGGAGAGAATGTCAGGCGAATAATTGGGTATGTATCCAAGGCTATGAATGTTGCAGAACGAAAGTATTCGACTGTGGAATGAGAGCTGGCTGCGATAAGATATTGTTTGAAAGTGTTGCGTCCATTTTTGTATGGTGTGAGGTTTGTGATAAAAACCGATCATCAACCTCTTGTGTATCTGCAGCGTATGAAGTGGGCTGATAGTAGGATTGCAAGGACTTTGGAAGATTTGAGTGAATTTGACTATGTGATTGAGTATGTGCCTGGTGAACGGAATGGAGTGGCTGATTTGATGTCAAGGTATCCTGGTACGAATGATGAAAATGTGTGTGGAGTGAGTGATCCTGAGTATTTGCCGAAAGGAATTATGAATGGAAAAGAGAGTAAGGGTGTGGTGGTGATTCCTTGTTTGAGAGTGTATGGAATGGTTTGCAAGATTTGAAGAGTGATGGAGTAGATGTGAGAGTGCCCGATAGTGTAGATGATTTAAGGAAGGAGGTAATGAATGAAGTGTGTAGTAAGCCTGAAAGCATTGGTATGGCAAAGGTGCGGAACTTCATGAAAGAATTGAGAGCGATGTGTATGCAAGGGGTCCCGCCATTTCAGGAAGTGTTGATTGTAGTGAGTCGTTTGTATGGAGTGATTGTTTATGTGCACTTTGGTGGTGAGAGGCCGATTGTGTACAAGGATGAGAAGATGAAGGGTTTGAATCCTAATGTGGTACATCTGCAATGTTTGAGCGGTGTGCACTACAATTGGGTAATTGAAAAGTGTTCATATATAAGAGAGAAGAATGATTGTCTGGATGAAGATGAGTGTGTGTTGAGTGATGATATGGGAGTTGATGACAGTGTGGATATCAGTGCTGATGTTGGTGTGCTTGTTCCTTCTGTGTATTGCGAACATGGTGGACCTGATATGATGGAAGCGAGAGTGAAAGTTAGTGAAAGGTTGTTCTGTGGTTTGATTGATACTGGAGCGCAAGTGTCTTTAGTGAATGAGAATATTCTGAGTAAGTATGAAGAGTTTAGATGTTGCGAGCATAAACCTGTGAAGTTACGGATAAGTGGATTAGGGAATGGCATGATAGTGGCATGGGAACAGGTTAGTCTGAAAGTGAGTTTGGGTAATGGTGTCAATGTGAAGCATGACTTTGTGATTCTGAAAGGTGAGCAAATGCCTTGTTGTTTCTTGCTTGGTGTAGACTTTATGAGATTAAATGATTTGTCTTTGGATGCTGATAAGGATTGTCTTATGAAAGGTGAATGTGAGGTGATGAAGTTGAATGAGTGTGCAAAGAATGTTGTCAAGTTTTGCGGTATGATTGAGTTGGTCATGGATGATGAGAATGAGATTTGAAGTGATGATGATATTCTAGAGATGCAAGAGATGTGTCCTTTTGTTAGTGAGTTGAAGAGGTGTGTAATGATGCGTGTTGATTTGAATGAATGGCCAGAGTGTTTAAGTGATTTTAAAAGGTATGCTAAGGATTTTGTTGTTTGTATGGATGTTGTATATTTTGTGAGGCATGTGAAGGGTGGTGATGATATGTATGTACCTGTGATGTCCTTAGTTGGTATGATTGGTCTGGTGAAGGTTGTGCATGATAATTATGGGCATATGGGTAAGTTTAAGCTGTGGGAGTGTATGAAGGAGCATGTGTTCCACCCGTTTCTGAGAACTGTTGTGAATGATGTTGCAACTACGTGTGAAAGGTGTCAGAAGCGAAAGGTGCAAGGTGTGCAAGTGAAACCACCGATGTTGAAAGTTGATGCGAAAGAACCGTATGAATTGGTAGTGATTGATTGTGTGTCTTTGCCGCGTACGAGTGCTGAGAATGTTGGTATGGTTGTGATGGTTGACCATAAAAGTAAGTTTGTGTATGCAGCGCCTGTGAGAGATAAAAAGAGTGTGACTTTTGCGCGTGTGGTTGAGCAGTTGTTCTTTCCTATGTGTGTATGGAAGCCTAGAAGATGTCTGAGTGATAATGGGCCTGAATTTGTAGGGGAAGTGTTTGAACAAATGTTGAGAGAGAATGGTGTGGAGCATGTGAGAACAACTCCGTATGTACCGTCTTCAAATGGATTGGCTGAACGGACTATAAGAACCTTGTGTGAGATGTTGAGAATGATGAGTACGACAGTGAATGACTGGGATGTGTGTCTGGGGAGAGTGTTGTGGGCGTATAATTCAACTGTGCATAGTGCAACTGGAATGTCCCCATGTTAGTTTGTGATGAATTTTGAAAGGCGAGTGAAAGATAGGTTTCGTTTGAGTGAAAGTGAGCAGAGTGTATGGCGTGAGGCGCATGAAAGGTTCCGTTCATTTGAATTAGGTACAAAAGTATTGAAGGTGAAAGAAGTGAAGGGTAGGTTGAATGTATCAAAGATGAGTGAGAAGTTTGATGGACCTTATAGAGTTGTGAGAGTTTGGGAAAATGGGGTAACGTATGTTTTGGAGAGTTTGAATGACGGCATGACTGAGAGAGTGCGGGCTCATCAGAGTCAGTTAAGGAGATGGAGAGAACCTCCTGACTACCTGGTGAGCCATCCAGTGTATGGACTGTGTAGAGAGAGAGGTAAAGTGCATGATGATGAGATTGAATGTGATAGTATGGATCTGTCTGGGAAAGAGCTAGTCTTAGTCTCGAGGAGTAGAAAGCGTACAAAGAAGGGTGAAAGGAAGAATGCAAGTACGAATGAAAGTAAGTCTGAGCAGAGTGTTTCTGGTATGGGGGATCTTGAAAGGGAGATTGAGTTTTTGCGTAAACAGGTGAGTGATTTGGCTGGTATAAGTAGACGAGTGAGTGAGCTGCCTGTGCCTGATTTTTCTGGTTTTGGGAACAGTATGAATGATAGTGTGTTTGGGCAGAATGAACCTAGTGTGGCTGATTTTTCGGGTTTTATGAATGGTAATAGTAGGGGTGAGTTTGATGTAGTGAATGATGAAGTGGCTGATTTTTCAGGTTTCTGGTGGGAACCAGTCGAAGGGGTTTCTGGTATGCCTGTTGAGAATACAGGGGATGTGAATGACCTGTCTGTTTCGCAAGAATGTACCTTGAGTTGGATGAGAGCTGTGAGTGAGGAGCTGATGAATGGGGGTATGAAGAGTGAGGGTTCTGAATGGAAGAGTATGAAAGAATTCTGTCGTGAGATGGGAGAACTGGTAATGAGGGCTAAGAGTATGGTTGATGAGATGATAAATAGTGACGATGAGACTGACAGGACGACTGACGAACAACCCCGACTAATTGCTACCCGTAGCCAGGGACCAGTAGACGAGTGTGAATGGGTGCATTCATTTCACCTGCCCAATCAATCTCTTCTTCACTACATCGTACTTTGGCTCTCCCACACTCGTTATCCCTCGCAAGAACTCCAACACTTTCCCATCCAAATAATCTCCCAGAACACTCACCCAGTGACCCTTGTTCTGCAGGTACTTGAGCTTGCAGTACCGCTCAAAATCCCCGAAGAACTCATCCATACTCTTTCCCCCATGCAATCTAAACTTATCAATCCTTGGCACTTCCCTAATCAAAATTCCTTTCCCCACATTCACTTCACTCTCCGAAGAGCTACTCTCGGTCTCACTCATTCCAATCATATCGTCACTCTCTCCCTCATCTGAGTATAGCGAATCCACACTCTTTCCTCTCGCCTTCCTTCCTTAACCTTAGAACCATGCTTACTTCCTCTCTTACTTTCCACTCTCTTCCATTCACCCCCTTTCCTACCACTCACAGTGTAGCGGGCCGAAAATCTAAACTAACCCCCAATCGATCCAACCCGCTTCCTACACTATCCGGACGTGAGAAATCGAAGGAGAATGAAACGGATTGTATATACAGTCCCTTTACTTACAAAAAAATTTACAAAATATCTACAATAGAGAGGGGGCGATTATATTGGAGATCTTACTTTTTGGCCAAAAATACAAAAAGAAAACCCTATATATATGAATGCTATTTAATCTATCCTAATAAACATAAAAAATCAAACAACCAAAAAAAATCCTGACTACAACAGTCAATATATACACAACAATCAAGGCCTCACTTTATACAAAGAGGATGGGAAGATGTCCAGCCACCTGCCACTCGAGCGAGCAAAATGCCTAGGACTTACAAGTGTGGCGCCTCTGCGCTTGATGGAAGATAATGACTTTAAAAAAAAGCTTACGTGGCTATTATAAGCCCTCCTTCATTAAGCTATACTAATGGCCTTTATTTATTAATGATAATATAGCTTTCCAGGATATAACGCTTTGTTTGTAATATAAGGATATACCAAACTAAGTCCTATCTTTCCAGAATATGAGGCCTGGAAAGAAAGAAAAAAACATGGTAATCATTTTTATACATAAAATAAACAAAAAAAACAAACCCATTCCCATTCACACACATTCTTACAGAGGGAGGGAGAGGGTACTGAGAAAAGGGGTGGGAGAATGGCCCTTTTACACACACTCACATTCGCCCCACCACACCCCTCCTTCCTTAAGCCATTCGACCAGCCACTCACTAAACCCTTTCAATCACTCTTCACGGTACCACTTGTGCTCAATCGCAGCCTTCTGCACCCATTCACACTCGTCTACTGGTCCCTGGCTACGCGTAGCAATTAGTCGGGGTTGTTCGTCAGTCGTCCTGTCAGTCTCATCGTCACTATTTATCATCTCATCAACCATACTCTTAGCCCTCATTACCAGTTCTCCCATCTCACGACAGAATTCTTTCATACTCTTCCGTTCAGAACCCTCACTCTTCATACCCCCATTCATCAGCTCCTCACTCACAGCTCTCATCCAACTCAAGGTACATTCTTGCGAAACAGACAGGTCATTCACATCCCCTGTATTCTCAACAGGCATACCAGAAACCCCTTCGACTGGTTCCCACCAGAAACCTGAAAAATCAGCCACTTCATCATTCACTACATCAAACTCATCCCTACTATTACCATTCGTAAAACCCGAAAAATCAGCCACACTAGGTTCATTCTGCCCAAACACACTATCATTCATACTGTTCCCAAAACCAGAAAAATCAGGCACAGGCAGCTCACTCACTCGTCTACTTATACCAGCCAAATCACTCACCTGTTTACGCAAAAACTCAATCTCCCTTTCAAGATCCCCCATACCAGAAACACTCTGCTCAGACTTACTTTCATTCGTACTTGCATTCTTCCTTTCACCCTTCTTTGTACGCTTTCTACTCCTCGAGACTAAGACTAGCTCTTTCCCAGACAGATCCATACTATCACATTCAATCTCATCATCATGCACTTTACCTCTCTCTCTACACAGTCCATACACTGGATGGCTCACCAGGTAGTCAGGAGGTTCTCTCCATCTCCTTAACTGACTCTGATGAGCCCGCACTCTCTCAGTCATGCCGTCATTCAAACTCTCCAAAACATATGTCACTCCATTTTCCCAAACCCTCACAACTCTATAAGGTCCATCAAACTTCTCACTCATCTTTGATACATTCAACCTACCCTTCACTTCTTTCACCTTCAATACTTTTGTACCTAATTCAAATGAACGGAACCTTTCATGCGCCTCACGCCATACACTCTGCTCACTTTCACTCAAACGAAACCTATCTTTCACTCGCCTTTCAAAATTCATCACAAACTGACATGGGGACATTCCAGTTGCACTATGCACAGTTGAATTATACGCCCACAACACTCTCCCCAGACACACATCCCAGTCATTCATTGTCGTACTCATCATTCTCAACATCTCACACAAGGTTCTTATAGTCCGTTCAGCCAATCCATTTGAAGACGGTACATACGGAGTTGTTCTCACATGCTCCACACCATTCTCTCTCAACATTTGCTCAAACACTTCCCCTACAAATTCAGGCCCATTATCACACAGACATCTTCTAAGCTTCCATACACACATAGGAAAAAACAACTGCTCAACAACACGTGCAACAGTCACACTCCTTTTATCTCTCACAGGCGCTGCATACACAAACTTACTTTTATGGTCAACCATCACAACCATACCAACATTCCCAGCACTCGTACGCGGCAAAGACACACAATCAATCACTACCAATTCAAACGGTTCTTTCGCATTAACTTTCAACATCGGTGGTTTCACTTGCACACCTTGCACCTTTCGCTTCTGACACCTTTCACACGTAGTTGCAACATCATTCACAACAGTTCTCAGAAACGGGTGGAACACACGCTCCTTCATACACTCCCACAGCTTAAACTTACCCATATGTCCATAATTATCATGCACAACCTTCACCAGACCAATCATACCAACTAAGGACATCACAGGTACATACATATCATCACCACCCTTCACATGCCTCACAAAATATACAACATCCATACAAACAACAAAATCCTTAGCATACCTTTTAAAATCCCTTAAACACTCTGGCCATTCATTCAAATCAACACGCATCATTACACACCTCTTCAACTCACTAACAAAAGGACACATCTCTTGCATCTCTAGAATATCATCATCACTTAAAATCTCATTCTCATCATCCATGACCAACTCAATCATACCACAAAACTTGACAACATTCTTTGCACACTCATTCAACCTCATCACCTCACATTCACCTTTCATAAGACGATCCTTATCAGCATCCAAAGACAAATCATTCAATCTCATAAAGTCTACACCAAGCAAGAAACAACAAGGCATTTGCTCACCTTTCAGAATCACAAAGTCATGCTTCACATTCACACCATCACCCAAACTCACTTTCAGACTAACCTGTTCCCATGCCACTATCGTGCCATTCCCTAATCCACTTATCCGTAACTTCACAGGTTTATGCTCGCAACATCTAAACTCTTCATACTTACTCAGAATATTCTCATTCACTAAAGACACTTGCGCTCCAGTATCAATCAAACCACAGAACAACCTTTCACTAACTTTCACTCTCGCTTCCATCATATCAGGTCCACCATGTTCGCAATACACAGAAGGAACAAGCACACCAACATCAGCACTGATATCCACACTGTCATCAACTCCCATATCATCACTCAACACACACTCATCTTCATCCAGACAATCATTCTTCTCTCTTATATATGAACACTTTTCAATTACCCAATTGTAGTGCACACCGCTCAAACATTGCAGATGTACCACATTAGGATTCAAACCCTTCATCTTCTCATCCTTGTACACAATCGGCCTCTCACCACCAAAGTGCACATATACAATCACTCCATACAAACGACTCACTACAATCAACACTTCCTGAAATGGCGGGACCCCTTGCATACACATCGCTCTCAATTCTTTCATGAAGTTCCGCACCTTTGCCATACCAATGCTTTCAGGCTTCCTACACACTTCATTCATTACCTCCTTCCTTAAATCATCTACACTATCGGGCACTCTCACATCTACTCCATCACTCTTCAAATCTTGCAAACCATTCCATACACTCTCAAACAAGGAATCACCACCACACCCTTACTCTCTTTTCCATTCATAATTCCTTTCGGCAAATACTCAGGATCACTCACTCCACACACATTTTCATCATTCGTACCAGGATACCTTGACATCAAATCAGCCACTCCATTCCGTTCACCAGGCACATACTCAATCACATAGTCAAAGTCACTCAAATTTTCCAAAGTCCTTGCAATCCTACTATCAGCCCACTTCATACGCTGCAGATACACAAGAGGTTGATGATCGGTTTTTATCACAAACCTCACACCATACAAAAATGGACGCAACACTTTCAAACAATATCTTATCGCAGCCAGCTCTCGTTCCACAGTCGAATACTTTCGTTCTGCAACATTCATAGCCTTGGATACATACCCAATTATTCGCCTGACATTCTCTCCATTCAAACGTTGCTCTTGCATCAGAAAACCTCCCATACAATACCCACTCGCATCTGTATACAATTCAAGCATTTTAGCATTTACACTATAATCTGGGTAAGCTAATTCAACATCTTCAGCCGCTGCCTCCTTCAGTCTCTCATACGCCTCATTCATCTTATCATTCCACTTGACAACCGTACTACCTTTCTTGCCCATCCACTCAGTCATAGGCTTACTCACACCAGAACAATCACGTATAAACTTTCGCTGGAACTCAATCAAACCCAAAAATGACTTCAGTTGCTTCACAGTCACCGGTTTAGGAAACATTCGCACCTTCTCAACATACTTCGATGATTTACGCAATCCATTCTCACTCACCATATGCCCAAGGAATTCCACTTCTTTCGCAAACCATTCACACTTCGCCACTTTCACCTTCACACCAACACTCTCCAACATTCTCAACACATCATTCACCAATCTCATATGCTCCTCAAAAGTCTCAGTCATAATCAAAATATCATCTATAAACGCAATCACATTCTTACTCGCAAACTTACTCAACACAACATTCATTGCCCGCTGGAAGGCTCCGGGAGCATTAGCCAACCCAAAGCTGAGGTTCCGGAACTGGTAATGCCTCTTTGAGGAAGAGAAGGCAGTTACTGGCCGGCTCTCCTCAGCAATGGGCATCTGGTAATACCCCCGTACCAGATCCAGCTTCGTAAACCACTCCATCCCATGCATACTATATACACACTCAGATACCACACACATCGGAAACCTTTCTTTCACAGTCCTTTCATTCACCTTTCGATAATCCACACACAGACGCAATCTTCCATCCGGCTTACGTACAGGTACAATTGGACTATTCCATGCACTCTCACTCTCCTCAATCACCCCCAATTGCTCCAATTCCAAACACTGCTCCTCAATCTCTTCAGCAACCGGACGTGGGAAATGCCTCGGCCGCTGATAGATTGGGGAGTCCTCCTTCAGGACAATCTTGAATTCCGGGAGCTTTGCAACTCCGAAATCCAGATCACCCTTACTGAGGGCTCCCTTTCGCTCAAATATCATTCGATACACATCCTCCCTTTCATACTCAGTCAAACATCCATCCAATTTCACCATGTCCTTCACCTCATTATACATCCATTCACATGTCTTTTCATTCGCAACATTCACCCTGATATCCGTACTATCATCCATACCTACCTCATTGACAGTGGAGAGGTGGCCCAGTACATCTCCGACTTGGATTCCCCTCACCTGCCCTTTCACACTGGGGTCTGCCTGCACACATACAAAAGGATCATTCATTCTCATCAAGCCATCAAACACACAAGCAACACGCCTTACCTTATAACACGCATCCTTTCCATCCAATATCACAGTGTTCTCACTCACATTCAAACTAACATCCTTACTCCAACTCACTCTAACAGACACCCTTTCACCCTTCACAAGCCTTACACTCTCCATAGCAGTCACCTCAATACCAGTAAACACACTCCTCAAAACGCTACCATCTTTCCCTACATACAACTTATACACCCCATTTTTACCAATCTTTCTCTCAATCTGATCACTCGCAGGATGCACAACCATACGATTCATTTTCATAAAATCATAGCCCAAAATCACACCATACTCACTACTCACCTTATCAATCACAGAAAATTCACATTCATTCATCATCATACCATGCATTCGAACAGGTGACCTTATCATTCCAATCACAGGCACTCTCCTATTACCAATACCTACTAAACTACCCTTGCACTCAGACAGGAGGGCTTTCTCGCTAAACTTGTCATACACATCTTTATACACCAAGCTCGCCTTGCATCCAGAATCTATTAAAGCCAAACACTCAATTCCATTCAACTCCACCTTCACACTCAGACACTCATACTTCCTACCAGACAGCACTTTCACACTAGACAGACTTACCAACACATTACTCACACTCATGCACCCAGAGGATACTTCAGCAGGTACCCTCTTACCATTCAGTTTCCCGCTTCAGACTTTCCATTCACACCTTGCGCTCTCAGTCTAATCCAACACTTTTCACTTGAATGTCCTTCCATCGCACAATAGCTACATACATTCCTCTGGTCACGACACATCCTTGCATAATGACCAGCCTTTCCACAATTACCACATGCATATTTCATACTTTCCCCACCAGTTGCTCCACCATTCAACCTCGGACAATCTTTCTTCAAATGGCCTATTTCTTTACACTCGAAGCACTCTTTCACACTTTCCTGGCAATCCTTTATCATATGCCCTTTCTTACCACACCCAAAACACGCACCAGATGTCCACCTACATTCTGCCAACATATGACCTTTCCTTCCACACCGACGACATTCCACAATCCTTCTCACACCATTCGGTCTCTCATTTGCTGGGACATACCTCGGTTTCTCTCTCATATATCCGTTCCCATGCTTGAAATTCATCTGCCCCCTTCCATTCGACCACCCTCCATTTGCCCATCCATTCTGCCGGCCCAGGAAGTTTGACATCACTCCAGCTGGTGCAGCCTTCAGGGCATCCCTGTAGCTGACAAACTGCCGGGGTGGATGAAAGCTCCTGGGCTTCTTACCCCCAACATTCACACTGTACCATCCATCCTCTTCTAGATCGCTTTCATCATCAAATCGTCCATCTTCTAACAGTTCCAACACATCCTCCCACATCAACCGTTCACCTGTCAGTCTCACTCTCTCCTTTCTCTTTCCACCCAGCCATTCACTCACCTTTTGTGGGATCGTGTCCAAAAACTTCCTCACGAGTGGTTTACATTCATTTATATCATCATCACCATACCTCGTTCTTGCCATACTCTCAAGCCTATGTGCATACATATTCACACTTTCACTCTTCCCCATTCGAGCCTTCTCAAATTCATTTACCCTTTTATACTTCACACTCTCTTTCATTCGTTTCACCTGTCCAATCATCCGCTTCTTCACCACATCGTACCTTGGTTCCCCCACACTTGTAATCACGCGGAAAAATTCCAATACTTTTCCCTCCAAACATTCCCCCAAAACATTCATCCAGTATCCCTTATTCTCCGGGTACTTGAGCTTACAATATCGCTCAAATTCCCCGAAGAATTCTTCCACACTTTTCCCACCATGTAACCTAAATCTATCTATCTTTGGCACTTCCCTTATCAAAATACCCTTTCCCACATTCACTTCACTCTCACTTGAGCTGCCTTCACTCTCACTCATATCAATCATACCATCACTCTCTCCTTCATCCGAGTACAATGAGTCCACACTCTTGCCTCTTACCTTCCTATCCTTCCCCTTTGCACCACTCTTCCTTCTTCTCTTGCATTCAACTCTCTTCCATTCTCCGTCCTTCCTATCACTCATAATCACCCTATCCTCTCTAGACTCGCACACACTCCCATTGATCCCATTAGTCTTATTCCCTTCAGTCGGAGCAGGGGTCAAGGTCGAGGGTCCTAGGGCCGGTCCTGACCCCTTCATCATGTCATACAGGTCCTGCATCCGTCGGTCCGTCTGATCCTGTCGGTCTCCCATTTCCTTCTTCATCCTATCAGTCTTTTCATTCATCCCTTTTATTTTATTCTCCATTCCCTCCATCATTCCCCGTAACATTTCACACTCCTCTTCTTTCTTTCTCAACTCCAGTCTCAATCGCACTACTTCTTCATTCAACGTTTCTGCTACAGCCATTGTTCCCAAGTTAGTAAAAAAAGATAGGAGAAGGGAAAAATCAATCAAACTACTTGTCACACTAATTGGGTATGGACTGCAATCCAATCCAGTCACACTCCCAGTTTCGAAGTCTCACGTCCCTATTCGGGCACCAAATGTAGCGGGCCGAAAATCTAAACTAACCCCCAATCGATCCAACCCGCTTCCTACACTATCCGGACGTGAGAAATCGAAGGAGAATGAAACGGATTGTATATACAGTCCCTTTACTTACAAAAAAAATTTACAAAATATCTACAATAGAGAGGGGGCGATTATATTGGAGATCTTACTTTTTGGCCAAAAATACAAAAAGAAAACCCTATATATATATGAATACTATTTAATCTATCCTAATAAACATAAAAAATCAAACAACCAAAAAAAAAATCCTGACTACAACAGTCAATATATACACAACAATCAAGGCCTCACTTTATACAAAGAGGATGGGAAGATGTCCAGCCACCTGCCACTCGAGCGAGCAAAATGCCTAGGACTTACAAGTGTGGCGCCTCTGCGCTTGATGGAAGATAATGACTTTAAAAAAGCTTACGTGGCTATTATAAGCCCTCCTTCATTAAGCTATACTAATGGCCTTTATTTATTAATGATAATATAGCTTTCCAGGATATAACGCTTTGTTTGTAATATAAGGATATACGAAACTAAGTCCTATCTTTCCAGAATATGAGGCCTGGAAAGAAAGAAAAAAAAACATGGTAATCATTTTTATACATAAAATAAACAAAAAAAACAAACCCATTCCCATTCACACACATTCTTACAGAGGGAGGGAGAGGGTACTGAGAAAAGGGGTGGGAGAATGGCCCTTTTACACACACTCACATTCGCCCCACCACAACCATTTAATTTAAAGACTTGATTCAATATCCCAAATCAGAAGCTCCGCAAAATATGTCCATCATCATTGGCTAAGCACAACGACTAAAATTCTGAAGAGGGAAAAAAAAAATTTGACTTACATCCATAATGGTTAAACAGATATAACAGACCACTAAATATTGACTGGTATATACAGTATATTTTAATGACCTTCATTAGGATACACTGTTCCTGGAGTATGTTTAATATAGTTTTAAAAGTGTCCCACATCTCACAGGTATTCTTACCACTGAATTCTATATCCCACCTAACCTAATTGTGTGACTCGCCTCTTTGAAAATTTAAAATTTTTGTAGTGTTTGTTGATGTTCTACTCCTCCCTATTCCCAAGTTAAAATGAACCATTTGATGATCACTATTTCCCAATACTTCCCCAACAGTCAATTCCAGAACCAAGTAATCATCATTTGAAAGAACCAGATCTAATATTTTGGTACCCCTTGTTGGCTTTTTAACAAATTGAGTCAAAAATTATCATTAAAACTTTCTATAAAAAAACAAATTGCTCTCTCTCTCTTCCTATCATATTTTTCCAGTGCACAGAATTTAAATTAAAGTCCCCAAGAATATCTGTCTACTTTACATCCTTTACTTATTTCCCTGATGCAGTCTGTCAAGATGGTTTGTAAAAGGCTCCCATGTGAATTGTCCTATTTTTAATGAGCCTAATATCTATCCACAGTGACTCAACTTCTCTTTGCTCTATAGATTTGGAATAATGCTATTTATGATATAATCAAGCCACCACCAGTCCTATCTCTCCCCTGACTAATGTACACATCATAACCTTGTAGTTCAAATTTACTCACATTGTCATTAAATTTCTTTTCATATGATAGAAAGGTTTTCTAAAGTTTATTTTACCAGTACCAAATAGATCAGCAGAAATTTTCCTACCACTTATGACAAAAAAGGGATACTTGTTGATGACGTTTCAAGACTCCACTCCACCACTGGCGCAGTACTCTGCAGAGCCCCCTTGAAAGTGTTAACAGCAATAATTCATAGTAATCTTTTCATGAAAGTTGTAGCAGTCATTGAATAAGTGTGATTTAAGCTTCTTCTTAAAAACTGTTACATTTTCACTACAATTCTTCTAATAATGTCAATGTTCACCTGCTCAAAGCATGATAACTGCTTTTCTGAAATGTGCATAGGTTGCATCACTAATGTTGGTTCATCATCACAAAAGTTTCTAACAGCATTTTTAATTTTCTCTTCAAAAAAGTCTAAAAACTGATTTGCTAGTTCAGCGTGTGTGAACCCCTCAGGCAATTAGTTTTTTTTTCCTTCTTTCCCATCAAGTTGTCAAGTATCCTATTACTCACCTAGTTGGCTCCCCCTAAAATTTAAAGTCAGGCAGGCTTGGATGACTCAGTTTAGGAGGAGAAGGGTAGCCGAGATCTGCTGGCATGCCAGCCCAACAATAAGAAGAAACATTGAACAGTGGGCGGAATTGGGTGCCATGTGCTGTGATTGTAATTGCTAGTCTATATGATATGGATCAGTCAACATAGGTGAGAAATCTCTCTCCCAGATAATGGTGAAGACCTTGTTCAAAGCTATCTAATGTAATGGCACTAAAAACACTGTCAGGTAGAGAATTCCAGGAATTGGTACACCTAATCTTAAAAACTTACGTCTACATTCAGTTGTTACATGGGGCTTTGCAACTTTAAACCTCTGACCCCTGGTAGATTTACAGTAATTAAGGAGGCAGTGAATATATCAGGGGGTGAAATGGGTGATTTATTGTGGAAGATTCTCCAGCACTTGATAAGATCTGCTATAAGGAGTCTGCCTTGTACAGAGTACAAGTTGAGAGTCTCCAGATAGTCACTGTAATTCAGATCGCACAGCCCACTTATCTGTTTAATCCAACATCGCTGGACAGATTCAAGGAGTTTTAAGTCTCCCAAATATCCAGTGTTCCAGACTGGGAAACCAATCTCAAGTAAGGGCCTAATATGGGTTTCTAGATGGTTAACATAAAATCACTGGATTGGTATCAGGTTGCGTGAAGCAGGTTGTGGGCCAGTCCTTCTGCTTTGCTAACTATGGTTTTATATAAGCATGGAACTTCAAAGTATTGTCCACTAGTATTCCTAAGTCTTTCTGACAGTCTGTGATGGTTAAGTTAGAGGTGTCAAGATCGTAGTACTGGAGGGATTCCACAGCAGCCCAGTCAGTGTGACCACTCTCAAGTCTCAATACTGCACATTTACTAGGGTTGAAGCTCAGGCCCCAAGATCCAGACACTCTGTACACAAGGTCTATATCTTTCTGACAAAGGCTTAAATCTTGAGCAAAGTTCAAGGTGGAGATACGGCACATCCTCACATATAGTTTGAGATCATCAGCAAAAATTTTGCCTTTATTTCTAATGTATGTGGGCAGGTGATTGATATAAATGAGGAAGAGAACAGGACCCAGTACAGAGCCCTGAGAGACACTGCTAAGCACTGGTCTTTCGAAACTACTAACTCCAGACACTTTCACTTTCATGGTTTGGCCAACTAGGAAATCAGTGATCCAGCCAAACAAAGGATTGGTTACTCGTAAATATCTTAGTTTGTACACTAGCAGAAGTTGGTCATCAAGTGCTCTGCCCTGTCTAAATCCATATTGGTCATCCAACATAATATGGTTAATATTCAAGTATTCATACAAAGCTAATGCTATGATCCTTTCCAAAGTTTTACAGCAGATCGAGGTAAAGCTGATTGGTCTGTAGTTTAGGGGAATATGGCAGGCTCCTTTTTTGAAATATGGGAATAATATCTGATTTTTTTCCATTCCTGGGGAAGTCTGCCTTGAGCTAACGACTGCTGGAAAATCCTATGATGGGGTACAGCCAGGCTAAGACATAACTTGAAGAGACAAGGGTAAATTCCATTGGGACCCATGCTTAAATTAGTGTCAAGGGAAGCCAACCTGTTTCTAACATCCTCAAGAGTGACAATTACCTGACTAATGTTGGCATCAGACTGATGGTGAAGGAAAGGAGAGTTTAATTGATGTATAGTGCACACTGAACAGAGATTTACAGCCAGCAGCTCAACCATTTCCCCACAATTGACAATTAAGTTTCCATTATCCAGTCTGAGAGGGCTGATGGATGGTGCACCAACCTTTTTATTTCTAACGTATTGGGGCAATACTTTTGGAGAGATCTTAATTCTGACAATTAGGTTTTTTTTTCAAATTTGATTTGGGAGTGTGCAGAGTAGTTACAGTATCTGTAGTTAATGTTGTTGAATGTCTCCAAAGCTCTGAGGGCTTGTTGGGAGTTTGAGATTGCATTGGAGACAGGTCCTGGATGCACAGGGGGATTGCAAGTGGAGCGGGAGTGATCGGTTTTACCTGCATCAGAGAGAGAAAGCAACTTGGGCAGTAAGGGAATGTACTGTCTCACACAATTTCTTTACTGTCTGGAAGAGTTGCTTAGAGGCTGCATCAGGCACATTGCCACCTTTATTATTTTTAGTTCTACATTCAGTGCAGACAAACAAAATTGCACCACCCCGACAATCCTGGATACCAAGGATTAAGGCATCAGAAATGCCCATACACATGGATGAGGGATGAAACCACTTACTACATCTATCACACCCCATCACATCTAACCCTGTAACATTGTTGCAATTACCACATAGATCATCTGGATAAAAAGGGGAGGCATTGGAGTTTACATTAGCATCGTATAATAATAGACTGTCTATCCTCTATCTCCCTTGTCTCCTCTCTTATCAGTGTATGTAAATTTAACTAAGTTGATTAGGTTAATTTATGCTAGGTTAGTTTATTTTATTTTTTAAGATGAAAAACTCATTGCATTGGCTTCATTTAGAGGCATTTTAAAAAAAGGTTGATGTATTTTTTGGTGAAAATGTTTCAAATTTAAGTCAAATGTAAATTTGAAACATTAGCATCGCATGATAATAGACTGTCTATCCTCCATCTCCCTTGTCTCCTCTCTTATCAATGTATGTAAATTTAACTAAATTGATTAGGTTAATTTATGTTAGGTTAGTTTATTTTATTTTTTATGATGAAAAACTCATTGCATTAGCTTCATTTAGAGGCATTTAAAAAAAATGTTTCAAATTTAAGTCAAATATAAATTATTTTTACTTAACTTTGAAGTATTTGCACAAAAAACAGATGCCAGATTTGAATTAAGTACCTCAAAATGTATTTAATCCCATGGATTTTTCATCTCAGTTGTGGTTGTGACCTAATACTCAAAATTAACCAGATAATTAAAAACGTTGACTTTTTAAGGGATTCATGGACTCAGGCAACTCTCCCAATTGGGATGGGTGACTTAGGAATATGTATGATACAAGCCTTTGCTCTCCCTGGGTACATATCCTCGTTGATTTCAGTTAACCCTTTAATGTGAGCCTTTCTTTCACCAGTGTGGCTCAAGTGGACAGGGAGACTGGACCTATTAGAGCCTGAAAATGAGAACCACTTGAAACAGAAATGTTGGGAGAGACAACAGATTAGGTTGCAAGAGCCTGTCTGTTAGCCACAGGGCATCCTGATAGTGGCGGTTGGTTGTTAGCCATCCTGGTCCTATCTTTAGGAACTCAGTTAGATCTGGAAACCCTTAGAGTTGGCATAGCATTGAGAGTGGGTGTGCCAATTTGTGAGCCAGATGGGTATAAATGTGGATCTGGTGTTGATCCTCATTTTTACACCTCTTGTTCTGTCATCTGGTTGCTGGAAAGATACATAGACATTCTGCCCTTAATGACATAGTATGTTGAACTCTGAAAAGCAGGATTGGCAGTTGTAACATAACATAACATAATTTCACTGATGACAAAAGCCACAAGGGCCTATCAAAGGTCATCCGCATCTGTCAAAACCCACCCACAAAATGCATCCATAGGATTGTGTCAGATCATGCATCTACAATATAAACAATCTATAGGATTGTGTCTGATCATGCATCTACAATATACAATTCGAACCATACACAGGAATGTGTCAAAAACAAAGAGCATCATCATCAAGACTCGTCAAAATCCAAATCAATCGTAATATATAATAATAAAAAACTGCATCCATACGAATGAGTCCAGAATACGTTAACCCTCCCTCCCCATATAATCATCTAATCTGCATTTGAAAACATTCAAGTTTGGACTGTCTACTGTCTCAGATGGCAAACTATTTCAGTAATCTACAACTTTATTGGTGAAAGAATATTTTCTAACATCCAACCTGCACCTCTGTTTTTTTAATTTTTAAGTGGTGACCCCTAGCCCTATTACTACCTTCCAACTCAAATAACTTGCTAAAATCCAACTTATCCATCCCAGACAGATTTGGTCCCATCTTTGGTACTTGGTTAGATCTGAAAATCCTTAGGGTTACCATAGATTTGAGGGTGGATGGGCCAATTTGTGAGCCACATAGGTCTAAATGTGGACCTGGTGTTGATCCTCTAGGTCTGTACCTAAAGGTCATTTGACACATTTTTTTTTTACCAAACCCCATCCAAGGATATGAAGATAGGCCACTTCTGTCTATGGTTGTGAGTCAACCTAATATTCTCATCCGGCTATTTGTGGTAGGGGATTATTTTTTCTATAAAAAATGGGAAGGGGGAATCCCCATGAAAATGGGCATATGGCAGGCAAAACTCTCCCATTGTTTCACAAACTGTTAATTTGAAAATTGCTGCAAAAGTGAAATGACGAAAAAAAAAATGAATAAGAGCTAACATCATAAAAAATGGTAATCAAAAGGCAAGTCACACAATGTATACTTTGGTAAATTGTGGAATCGTAATTCTATAGATTGGATTTCAGCAAGTTATTTGAGTTAGAAGGTAGTAATAGAACTAGAGGCCACCACTTAAAGATTAAAAAACAGAGGTGCAGACTGGATGTTAGAAAATATTTTTTCACTAACAGAGTGGTGGATTATTGGAATAGTTTGCCACCTGAGACTGTAGACAGCCCAAACTTGAATGTTTTCAAGTGCAAATTGGATGATTATATGGGGATGGAGGGTTAATTTCTTACTTTTTGGTATATGGATATGTTTCTTGACTCATTCCTGTGGATGCAGTTTCTTTTTATTGTATATTTTGGGGGACTTTGATTTTTTTGGGACAGACTCCTATGGAGGCTTTAAATTATATATTGTAGATGCAGGGTTGGACATTCCTATATATTGTAAAATTGTATATTGTAGATGCATGATCTGACAAAATCCTATGGATGCCTTATGTGGGTGGGATTTGATGGATGCGGATGACCTTTGATAGGCCCTTGTGGCTTTTGTCATCCATGAACTTATGTTATGTTACAACTGGCAATCCTGCTCTTTTCAGAGTTCAACATACTATGTCATTAAGGGCAGAATGTCTATGTATCTTTTGGATTTTTCTGTGTAATATATTTAAGTCTGGGAAGATAGTTAACTTTGAGTGTTAGACATAATACTAAAGGAATTTTTAATTATATTTTAAAAAGTTTCTCATTATGGCTGTTGCTTGGGATTAAGTGAGTATGCCTTTTGATGTAAGCACTGTGTATGTAGTTTGTGATTTTTGTGGTGTTGAGAGAAGAGCAAATGTATCTGAATGCCTGGTGTATTATGTGACTAGTCAAATGTGGCTCTGGTAGAGAAGGCGAGTTGGTTGCGGGATGAGTGCAAGAGATTAAGTGAGTTGGTGAATGAAGTGATAAGGGATGCAAGTGTACGCATGAAGAATGTGACTGGGACCAGGAGGGTGGAAGATAGGCCTAGACTAGGGACTGGAGAGAAAGAAGTGATTGATGTGAGTGAAGGTAAATGGTGGGTGGATATGGATAGAATAGATAGGTTAGGACAGATTAGGTCTGTGAGTAAGAGGGACATGGAACCTGTTAGGCTGACTAACAGATTTTATGCCCTGAAAGAGGAAGAGGTTGAAAGTGATTTGTCTGATGTATTTGTGGAAGAATGTGAAATAAGTGGTAGTTTGAATGAGAACAGGAGGGAGGGTAATTCTAGGCCTAGGGAAACTAGTAGGATGACTGAGGTGCTTGTGATGGGTGACTCTCAGGTTAGATATTTAGATAGAAAGTTGAGTGGGAGCAAATGGAAGGGAATGAGAGTTTGTTTGCCAGGTGCTGGTGTAAATGATGTGTCTGAGAGCTATGATAGTCTGGTGTCTGGGTGTGAGAGGGTTGCAGTTGTGATTACGTAAATGATGTAAAGAAGGTGGGTTAGTATGAGTTATGAGAGAGGTACAAAAGGTTAGTTGAAAGGATGAGTGAAAGTAGAGTGAAAGGCATTGTTTCAGGTGTGCTTCCAAGATTAGATGTGGGGATGAAATGGTTGTCTTGTGCAATTGGACTGAATGAGTATGTGAAAGGCCTGTGTGCGGAGTCAGGATTAATGTTTGTAGATGTTTGGAATGGGTTTTATGGGAATAAGGCATTGTATGCATTGGATGGACTCCATCTAAGCCAGGCTGGGGTTGACATATTGTAGCAGGATTAGATAGTGTCATTGGGTATTTGCAGGCAGGAAACTAGTTACTGATAGTGGTCAGGGAAATATAAGAGTACAGGGTGGGGCAGAGAAAGGAAATAGGTGCAGAGGAGATAGAGTAGAAGGTATACAAGAGATAGGAAGGCTGAGTTATCCTTATACCAATGCTCGTAGACTTAGATATAAGAAACATGAGTTATTTAGTTATATTATGGATGAAGATATAGATATAATATGTCTAATTGAATCATGGGTTAATAAAAATAAATTTAATGACAATGTGAGTGAATTTGAACTACAGAGTTATGAAATGTACATTAGTCAAAGGAGAGATAGGACTGGTGGTGGACTGATTATTTATTTCAGAAATAGCATTTCTTTAAGTCTAAATAATTCTATAAACAAGAAGAAGTTGAGTCACTGTGGATAGATATTAGAGTCGGTAAAAATAGGATAATATACTTATGAGCCATTTACAGACCACCTGGACAGACTGACTGTATTGATGAGCTAATGATCAGGGAAATAAGGAAAGGATGTGAAGTAGATACAGTTATTCTTGGTGACTTTAATTTAAATTCTGTGAACTGGGAAAATATGATAGGAAGGGATAGAGCAAGTTGTAAGTTTATAGAATGCTTTGAGGATAATTTTTTTACTCAATTTGTTAATAAGCCAACAAGGGGTGCCGATATATTAGATCTGGTTCTTTCAAATGATGAAAACTTGGTTCAGGAATTGACTTTCGGGGAAGCATTGGGAAATAGTGCTCATCAGATAGTTTGTTTTAACTTGGGACTAGTGAAAGGAAGAACATCAACAACCTCCACAGAAACTCCAAATGTTTAGAGGGGAGATTATGAAACTTCTAAATCAGATTATGTGGGATATAGAATTCAAGGAAAAGAATACTTATGAGATGTGGGGCACTTTTAGGACTATACTAAACATAGTGCAGGAGCAGTATATTCCAATGAAGGCTAAGAGGAAGAAATGTAGGAAGCCATTGAGGGGGAATCAGGAGATAGCTAGGAAAATTACAGAGAAATGAACTAAATAAGATTATTAAGAAGAGCAAAAGGGCGGCAGAAAATAATTGAACTCAAAATAATAATAAAGATCCAAGAAAATCCTTTAGCTATTATAGAATTAATAACAAATCTATCAGTGATAAAATAGGGCTGCTTTGTTTTAGATTTTAAATTTTAATCTTAGTAGCAAAGCACAAGCTACTCCCATAGGGAGGAGTGGTGAAGCCATTCCCTGGTGTGATTTATATTTATTTTTGATATACAATTTAAAATGAGCATAATGAATCAAGTCGAACCCTCATAAGAGCGAAAGTAACAATTTACTGAGTGAGCAATAAAACTTCCTTATCAAGAGCAGGATTTGGATATGCTTGAGGGTGTTCAATGAAGAGCCACTAAGCTTATTCCAGAACTCAGTAGGATGAGGTACAAGGAAAGATTAAGGGAGTTACATATATTTTCTGTTAGGTGTAGGCTTCTTAGGAGTGATACCATTCATACCTAAAGGATGAATACAGAGTGTGAGCAGGATACTCTTCTAGAGTTTTTTGAATTGTCAAGTGTAAGGGTAACAAGGGATCATGAGGGGAAATTATTAAAAAAAGAGGTCTAGGCTGAATATCCCTAAGTACTTTTTTAGCCAGAGAATGTTAAATTTTTGGAATGATTTGCTTGCAGAGGTGGTTAAGAGTGATTCCGTTGAGATTTTTAAAAATAGGTTGGACAAATATATGGATAGTTTGGAAATTATTTGACATAGACTGTTTGATTTACATAATTTAGTTATAGTCATTTGTAAATATTGCTTAGTACTGACATAAACAGATGGTCAATAAATTGTGTATATAGTTGGGTTTTTGTAAATATTTGACAGCCTTGGATGAAATTGTGTATATTAACTCAAAGTCCAGCTTGATAGGCCCCAGAGGATTTTAGTGGTCTTCCTTTTCTTATGTATGTTCTTAAGGGGTTTTGAAAGAATTTGATGAGGAAATAGTACAGGTTCTTAATCATCATTTTTCTTCAGTATTTACACAAGAGAATTAAGATAGATTAATTGATGATATTTCTAGGTTAAGGGAAGTAGTGTTGAATACCATTAATGTGAACAGAGAAATAATTAAAGGGCTTATATATGAGTTAAATACTAGTAAGTCATCTGGCCCAGACAACATTCATTCTCCAAAGATCACTAGAGTTTGGAGAAATACACAATGATTGGAAATTAATGAATGTAGTGCAATTTTTAAAAAGGGAAGTAAAGAGGACACAAATAACTTTAGGCCAGTAAGCTTAACTTCTATCATTTGTAAAATTATTGAGAAGATAGTTAAGAAGAAGATGTTTGACCATCTAGTGTATGGTAGGTTAATAAATGATGCTCAGGCTGGGTTACGAAGAGGTAGATTGTGTTTAACAAATTTACTGAATTTTATGGATTATGTTACTTAACAATTAGATAAGGGAGAGAATGTTGATGTCATTTACTTAGATTTTAGCAAAGCTTTTGATAAGGTTCCACATAGGAGACTAGTTGACAAATTAAAAATGCATGGGATATGTGGTAAAGTTTTGAATTGGATAACTGAATGGTTGAAACACAGGAAACAGAGAGTTCTATTGAATGGAGTGAGGTCATAGTGGAGGAATGTTATTAGTGGCGTACCTCAGGGATCATTTTTAGGCCCTTTATTATTCATAGTTTATATAATTGATCTTGGGGAGGCTGTAAATAACAGTATCAATTTTTGGGGATGACATTAAATTGGCAGCTGTAGTCAAAGAAGTTGAAGGTAGCTTTAAAGTGCAGAGTGACTTAAATAAGTTATTAGCTTGGGCTCAGAAGTGGCAGATTACTTTTAACCTTAAAAAATGCAAAGTTCTTAACATGGGAAGGGATAATAGGGAATTTAGCTTTAATCCGTTGAGGATTAAAAGTATTTATGCATAGTAGTAGATAGGTTACTGAAGTTGGTAATCTTTACGATCCATACCCTGGCCCCTATTGTTTATGTTTTTGATCCTAATAGTATTGGAACGCGTGTGTTTTTAGATTTCATTCAGTGCACATGAATATGCACTATATATAAGTTCCAAAAGTGAAGGCGGCATATTTGTATGTATTTAAAGGAAACAAGAAATAAGTTAATGTACCATTGAAATGGAATTAAAAAATGAAAAATGGTTTTACTTACATTAAACTGGTGGGTGGAGATGCGAAATAGCGCCAAGGAAAGCGTGAAATTGGGTTTGTATTCCTGTTTTGTCATAAGGAAACCGTTTACAAAGCATCGTGGTTGCGAGATATCAGTCAAAATTGGCATATTTGTGACCAAATTTAGGACTTAAATTTCTCACATCCCACCATACTCGCTCTATGTTCTGTGTACTAGCTCCAGTTTTAGGGTCTACAAAGTTCTTTGAATGGTTGACAGTCTGATGTTGGTAGCCTTCTAATTCCAAGCCTGAGTAGACTGACCAACAGTCAGATATTATTTAGGTTCCTGGCAAGATCCATTTTTTAATAATGTCCACGAGCATTTCTTTTGTGCGATAGGGCACCTGGACCATAAATTATTTTTGTCTCCCGTTTAAATCTGCCAAAAACCCAAACACCCTCAACCACTCTCCCCCTATTATATTTGTGCTTTCCAAACTTTGCCTCATTGATTTCCACAATTTTTCCATCACCGCCTAATGGTTGTGCACTATTTTCACACTAATGCACTGCCACCTCTCTGCAGAAACTATACCAATCAATTAATGTCTTTTCAGAGACTTTCACCTCATTTCAACAACTTTTAATGTATTCTGGTTGATCAAAAACCAATAAATAATCTTCAGTATACTTTCTGAAGAGAGGCGAGATTTGGAAAAGAATGATCCACTAACCCCAGAATCCAAAAAATAATGGCAGGAACTTTCACCATTTTTTTAATCACGCTTGCTCTTGATACATTTAATAAAAAAATCTTGCTGTATTGAAAGTGGTTGGTCACATTTGTCACGCTGAATTGTTAATTTAATTAATTTATGCATGGCTAAATATTCAATCAGCTTATCCCGATTTCAAATCTGGTAAGAGATAATGATATGGCACTCTTATGTGATATCGGTGTAACTTGTTATCATGCCAAAAAGATTTTAACAACATTATTGCTAGAGTAGCAGTACTGGAGGCTATATTAGATTTAGTACTTTCTAACAGTGATCATTTAGTTCAAGAATTGACTGTTAGGGAAGCATTGGGAAATAGTGACCATCAGATAGTTCGTTTTAACTTGGGAATTGGGAAGGGTAAAATAACCGAGAATGCTGAAAAAGTTCCAAATTTTCATAAGGGAGATTATGTAAAACTTCAAAGCTTGCTAAATTTGGTAGACTGGGATGTAGAATTCAGAGGTAAAAATGCTTATGGGATGTGGGATACTTTCAAGCATATAATAAATGTAGTCTAAGAACAATGTATCCCAATGAAGGCCATTGGGAACAAAAGTAGGAAACCATTATGGTGGAATCAGGAGATTGCTAGCAAAATTTCAGAGAAGAAAAGGGCATACAAAAAATTACAGGTACAAAATAATATTAAAAATTTAAGTGATTATAGAATGGCTAGGAATGAGTTAAATAAGATTATAAAGAAGAACAAAAGGGTTTCAAAAATTAAATTAGCTCAGGATAGCAACAAAGATCCTAGAAAGTTCTTTAGTTACTATAAAATTAATAACAAGTCTGGCAGAGTTAAAATAGGACCTATCAAGTATGAAGGGGTTGTGAGAGAAACTGATTAGGAAATAGTTGAGGTACTAAATGGTCATTTTGCATCAGTATTAACAAAGGAGAAACTAAATAGTCTTATGTATAGTACTCATGGGTCAGGGAAAGAGGTGTTTACTAACATTAGTGTTGATCGGAGGATGATAAAAGGACTAATAGGTGAGTTAGATACTACTAACATAACATAACATAACATAACATAACATAATTACACGGATGACAAAAGCCACAAGGGCCTATCAAAGGTCATCCGCATCCGTCAAAACCCACCCACAAAAAGCACCATCACCAGGGGAAGACAAAAGCAAAGTCCCCCACAATATAATATAACGGATGACAAAAGCCACAAGGGCTCATCATAGGTCATCCGAGTCAAGCGGCCTCTTTTTCAAGGCACCCAAACTCCCAGGAAAACTACATCCAGAGGATTGCATCCAGAAACAAGGGTATCACCAATCAAGGCTTGTCAAGAACTAAATCATGCAGCTATAGATATATACAAACAATATTAATATATACAAAACTTAGGAACCATCACAACCTTCCCTTCCCATAAACTCATCCAACCTACTCTTAAATACATTTAGATTTGGACTACCTACTACCCTCTGCGGCAATTTGTTCCAGAAGTCTACCACTCTATTGGTGAAAAAATACTTTCTTAAATCCAACCTACACCCTTGCTTTTTAATTTTCAAGTGGTGACCTCTAGTCCAATTTCCATCATCTAACTCAAAAAACTTGCTAACATCCAATTTATCTATCCCGGAAAAAATTTTAAAGAGCTCAATCATATCCCCTCTCACACACCTCCTTTCGAACGAGAACATATTTAATACCCTCAGTCTATCTTCATATTCAAGGTGCCTCAGGGAAGGAATAATCTTTGTTGCCCTCCGTTGCACTGACTCAAGAAGGTTAATATCGTGTCTAAAATGTGGGGACCATGCCTGTATACAGTACTCTAGATGTGGCCTAACATAAGAGTTATAGAGTTTAAGAATAACCTCCTTACTTTTGTAACTGACATTTCTCTTAATAAAACCCAGCACTCTATTTGCCCTATTTCTTGCTTCAATACACTGCTTAGAAAACCTTAATGACTTATCTATTACTACTCCTAGATCTTTCTCATCCTCTACTGAGCTTAGCCAATGCCCATCCATTTCATAGTTAAATTCTCTATTATCTTTTCCCATGTTAATAACTTTGCACTTATCAAGGTTGAAAGTCATTTGCCACTTATGTGCCCAGGATAACAATTTATTTAAGTCCCCCTGCACTTTAAAATTATCATCAATATCTTTAACTACAGCTGCTAATTTGGTATCATCCGCAAAAATTGACACTTTATTATTAACTGCCTCCGCAAGATCGTTTATATAGATGACAAATAATAATGGACCGAGAACTGATCCCTGAGGAACCCCACTGATAACATCCCTCCACTCTGACTTTACACCATTTAGCACTACCCTTTGCTTCCTGTCTTTCAGCCACTCAGCTATCCAATTTGAAACACCCCCACATATCCCAATCATTTTTAATTTATGAACTAGTCTCCTGTGTGGTAAGGAAGCTTCAAATCTTCTGTGGCAGGAGATAGAACGGGCATGTAGAAGTAAGCATGTGTGTATAATGGGCGATTTTAATTACAGAAATATAGACTGGGAAGCTCTTGTGGGTGATCAGGAGGCTGAGGAATTTTTTAATGTTGTCCAAGATAATTTTCTGAGGCAGATTATTAACGAACCCACTAGAGTTAATAATATACTGGATTTAGTTCTGACAAATAGGGAAGAAGTTATTAAGGATACTGAGATTGGGGGAAATTTGGGTAATAGTGACCATTGTGAAATTAGATTCAAGATGAAATGGAATGGTATTGATAGTAACATGAACAATATTAAAATTCCTGACTTTAGAAGAAGAAATTATAATAGGCTAAGGACTTACCTGGAGGCAGTTGTACAGAAACCGGGCAATGAAATCAAATCAGGAATAGATTCAATGATATCAGTTAGTGGAGACAATAATCACCAGGAGGAAGAGATTACAATTGAAGAAGAGTATGAAAGAATAATTGAGCAATTAATTACAGTTCAGATGATTAACATTCCATATAAGGAGATTAGGACTAAAAATAATGACCCAAAATGGATGACAGATAAAATTAAGCATTATATTGGCATTAAAAAGGGCATTTATAGGAAAATAAAAAATGGGGAGGATCACTTAAGGCAGAGATATAATAAACTAGCAAGAGATGTTAAAAAGTTAATTAGAGCAGCAAGGAGAAATTATGAAATTAAAGTGGCAAATAGGGCAAAGGAAGATCCTAAAAGTTTTTATCAATTATACAAAACTAAGGTTAGAGATAAAATAGGCCCACTTATAGATTCCAATGGAGAATTAGTGAGTGATAGGGACTCAATGGCTGGAATGCTAAATTACTTTTTTCTCTCAGTATTTACACAGGAGGATACTCTAAATATACCCAAGGTGTCAATGATCTTTCAAGGTAATGATGAAGAGAAATTAAAGGATATCTTGATCACAAAGGAGATAGTGACAAAAGAAATTGATAAAATCAAAATTAGTAAAGAACCCGGTCCTGATGAGGTCTTTCCTAGAATTTTGAAAGAATGTAAGGATGTGTTAAGTGAGCCCCTAGCATGCATCTTTAGAAAATCATTGGAGAGTGGCATTGTGCCAGTGGCATGGAAGAAAGCCAATGTGATACCTATATTTAAGAAAGGGGATAAAACAAATATTTCTAATTACAGACCAGTAAGTTTGACATCAGTGGTAGGGAAAATGATGGAATCTATTATAGCAAGGAATATTAGAGATCACTTGGATAAGCATAAGTTGATAAAAGAATCACAGCATGGCTTTAGTAAGGGTAAATCCTGTCTGACTAATTTGCTGTCTTTTTATAGTAAGGTGCATGCAGCAGCAGATAATGATGAAAACTATGATATTTTATACTTTGACTTTAGTAAGGCTTTTGATCGAGTGCCACACTTACGGCTTCTGAGCAAAGTTAAAGCACACAGGATCGATGGCAGTATATTTAGGTGGATTCAGTCATGGCTTGGTGACAGACAGCAAAGAGTTAGTATAGATGGAGTTAAATCTGAGTGGGGATGTGTTAGCAGTGGAGTTCTGCAAGGATCTGTTTTGGGTCCCTTGCTTTTCTTAATTTATATTAATGATCTTGACATAGGTATAATTAGTGACCTGAGTAAATTTGCTGATGATACTAAGCTAGGTAGGGCCATTAGGGCGGATTCTGATGCTGTTGTAACGCAGGAGGAATTGACCATTCTGTCCAATTGGGCCGAGAAATGGCAAATGAAGTTTAACATAGACAAATGTAGTGTACTTAGTATACGTAGAAATAATCCATTGAATAGTTATAAATTAAATGGGAGAATTTGAGGGAGGACCGATTGTGAGAGGGACTTGGGTATTTTGGTAAGTTCATCCTTGGTCCTAGAAAGCAATGCCTAAATGCTAAGAATAAAGCTAATAGGATATTGGGATTCATTAGGAGGAGTGTAAGCAATAAGAGTTCTGAAGTCATTCTAAAACTGTATCTGGCGCTAGTTAGGCCTCATCTAGACTATGCAGTACAATTTTGGTCACCATATTATAGGAAGGATATTGATTTGCTTGAGTCTGTGCAGAGAAGGATGACAAAGATGATTGGTGGGCTAAGGAACTTACCTTATGGTGAAAGGCTCAGAAAACTAAATCTACATACATTGGAAAGGAGAAGAGTCAGAGGGGAATTGATTGAAGTCTTCAAATGGGTAAAAGGATATAATAAAGGGGATCTGGGTAAGGTTCTTATACTTAGTGAACATGACAGGACACGTAGCAATGGGTTTAAGCTTCATAAGTATAGGTTCAGGAAGGAGATTGGGAGGAATTGGTTTACAAATCGTGTGGTAGATGAATGGAATAGGCTCACTAGACATGTGATAGAAGCCTCTTCTCTAGGTAGTTTTAAGAATAGATTAGATAAATATATGGATGAAGCTGCTAGATGGGACTGATTTTTTTATGTACATATGTATATATTTTTCTAAGGAGTGGGGAGATTATATTTTGCGGTTGCATGAATGGACATTATCCTCTGGATGCATTTTATGTATATTGTAGATTAGATCTGATGAACTCCTGTAAAGGGTGACAATGTTGATGACTTTTCTCTGGTAAGAAATCTTTTGTGTGTTGACTGGAACAGGAGCTGCCAAGTGTAGGCCATGAATGGTCTTTTGCAGTCTCCTTCTTTTCTTATGTTCTTATGTTCTTCTTCTTATATTTTGGGGGACTTTGATTTTGTTTTTGACAGATTCCTATGAAGGCTGTAAATTAAATATTGTAGATGCATGGTCTGACATAATCCTATGGATTGTGACAAAATCCTATAGATGCATTATGTGGCTGGGATTTGATGGATACGGATGACCTTTTATAGGCCCTTGTGGCTTTTGTCATCCGTGAAATTATGTTATACTTACAGATACTTACAGAAGACTTCATGGAAGAGGTTTTCGCCTGTGACTCCAGATCTATATTATCAACTTGTGGCAGCTTGTGGTGGATTATCTTTGCCTTGTAATTGTATTTCAATTCTTGATTAAACCAAAATTTATCAAGTCTGACCTCAAACTGGTTGACTGATGCTGCTGCAATCACCCGCTCAGGCAACTGATTCCAGTTATTTATCACCCTACCTGGGAAAGCATACTTCCTTATATCCAGCCATGACCTTGTCTTAAAAAGCTTAAGTGAATTTCCCCTGCTGATGTTTTCTTCTCGAAGTTTCAATATGCCTTGACTACATCCCCATCATATTTTCCAGTGAGTATCTTGTAGGTCTCTATTAAGTCTCCCCATGCTCTTTTGTATGCCTGTGTTGGTAGGTTCAGCTTCCTTAGTCTCTCTTCATAATTAAGGCCTTTAAGTTCCGGCACCATCCTTGTAGCCCTTCGTTGCACATTCTCCACCATCTCAATGTCTTTAACCAGGTGAGGCCTCCATAGCTGATTAGCATACTATATATGTGGTCTCACCAACACTACAAACAAAGCTTTAAATTATGTTATGTTATGTCTGCATAATTTATTGTCACTTATAAATATTGCTCAGCACTGACTTGGACACTATGGTCTATAAATTATGTATATATTCGGGTTTGTAAATATTTGACAGGCTTTGGACGAAATGGTATTAACTGGGATATGTATATAAACTTAAGGTCCACCTTGACAGGCCTGAGTGGCTTTTTATGGTCCTTCCTTTTATTATGTTCTTATCCTTTTTGCGGGTGGGTTTTGATAGATGCAGATGATCTTTGATAGGCCCTTGTGGCTTTTGTCATCCATGAAAATATATTATGTATTGATGTAATATGGCATGTTATTCAAAGCATACAAAAGAGGAAGCATGCGCAAAAAATGGACTGTGGTATGTAATAAGTAAAAACAATTAATAAAATAAATCTTAATGAATAGTAAAGTTTTTAAAATATAAAAATCTTTCCCATAAATAGAAGCAAATTCTATAAAATAGGATTTGTAAGCGATAAGTTAATGAAATTAATTTCATCAGTTTACAAGAAAAATTTTGAGGAACAAGAAAAATATTAACAATCATAATTCTAAAATGTAGATGGTTATTAATAACTTAAGTTAGATCAATAGAAGAATTCTATGCAATTAAAATGTTATTTGATTTAAAAAAAAAATTCAAATATTTTATTTTATTTTCACTAATGATGTACTGTTATAATTACTTAAAGATCTATTAAAGCCAAACACTCAATTCCATTCAATTCCACCTTCACACTCAGACACTCATACTTCCTACAAGACAGCACTTTCACACTAGACAGACTTACCAACACATTTCTCACACTCATGCACCCAGAGGATACTTCAGCAGGTACCCTCTTACAATTCAGTTTCCTGCTTCAGACTCTCCATTCATACCTTGCTCTCTCAGTATAATTCAACACTTTTCACTCAAATGTGCTTCCATTGCACGATAGCTACATACATTCCTCTTGTCACAACACATCCTCGCATAATGACCAACCTTTCCACAATTACCACAAGCATACTTCATACTTTCCCCAGCAGTTTGCTCCACCATTAAACCTCGGACAATCTTTCTTCAAATGGCCTATTTCTTTACACTAGAAGCATTCTTTCACACTTTCCTGGCAATCCTTTATTATATGCCTCTTTTTACCACACCCAAAACATGCACCAGATGTCCACCTACATTCTGCCAACATATGACCTTTCCTTTCACACCGACGACATTCCACAATCTTTCTCACACCATTCGTTCTCTCATTTGCTGGGACATACCTCGGCTTCTCTCTCATATACCCATTCCCACGCTTGACATTCATCTGTCCCCTTCCATTTGACCAACCTCCATTCTGCCAGCCCAGGAAGCTTGACATCACTCCAGCTGGTGCAGCCTTCAGGGCATCCCTGTAGCTGACAAACTGCTAGGGTGGAGGAAAACTCCTGGGCCTCTTACCCCCAACATTCACACTGTACCATCCATCCTCTTCTAGATCACTTACATCATTAAATCGTCCATCTTCCAACACATCCTCCCACATCAACCGTTCACCTGTCAGTCTCATTCTCTCCTTTCTCTTTCCACTCAGCCTTTCACTCACCTTTCGCGGGATTGTGTCCAGAAACTTCCTCATCAGTGGTTTACACTCATTCACTCCATCATCGCCATACCTTGTTCTTACCATACTCTCAAGCTTATGTGCATACATATTCACCCCTTCATTCTTACCCATACGCGCCTTTTCAAATTCATTTACTCTCTTATATTTCACACTCTCTTTCATTCATTTCACCTGTCCAATCATCCACTTCTTAACTACATCATACTTACACTCTCCCACACTCATTATCACTCGAAAGAACTCCAACACTTTCCCATCCAAACAATCTCTCAGAACACTCACCCAGTGACCCTTGTTTTGCAGGTACTTGAGCTTGCAGTACCACTCAAAATCCCCGAAGAACTCATCCATACTCTTTTCCCCATGCAATCTAAACTTATCAATCCTAGGCACTTCCCTAATCAAAATTCCTTTCCCACATTCACTTCACTCTCCAAAGAGCTAGTCTCGGTCTCACTCATTCCAATCATATCGTCACTCTCTCCTTCATCTGAGTATAGCGAATCCACGCTCTTCCCTCTCGCCTTCCTATCCTTAACCTTAAAACCATGCTTCCTTCCTCTCTTACTTTCCACTCTCTTCCATTTACCCTCTCTCCTACCACTTCAGTATCTTCTTTAGACTCAATCACACTGCCATCCATTCCATTCAGCGGAGTCCCTTCAGTCGGAGCAGGGGTCAGGGTCATAGGTCCTGGGGCTGGTCCAGCCCCTGTCATCATATTATATAAGTCCTGCATCCATCGGTCAGTCTCCCATTTCCTTCTTCATCCTATCAGTCTTTTCATTCATCCCTTTCATCTCATTCTTCATTCCCTCAATTATTCCCCGCAACATTTTGCGCTCCTCTTCTTTCTTCCTCAACTCCAGTCTCAATTGCACTACTTCTTCATTCAAAGTTTCAGCCAAAGCCATTGTTCCCAAGTTGGTAACAAAGGATAGGAGGAGGGAAAAATCAACCGAACTACTTTACAAATATACAGATGGACTGCAATCAAATCAAATGCCTCCGGTTTCGAGATCTCAATGTCCCTATTCGGCGTAAAATGTAGCGGGCTGAAAGCAACACTAACCCTGTGTTCCAAACTTATCCTAGAATTTATGGACCTTGAGAATCCTGAGGAAGAATTGATACGATTTTATATACAGTCCTTTACTTTACAAAAAAATACAGTTTTAATTACAGTTTATATTTACAAAAAAATTAATACCGGTGCGCATTCAAAATAAATACTCTATGCAAATTAAACTTCTCCAACCGAAAACAAAAATAAAATATGACAGGCGCAGAGAACAAATTTACACAACCTAAACAAGGTCCACACAACAAAAAAAAAACAAAAAAACACCGGTACTATCACTTGTACGCTGGTGGGGTCAAAGTGTATTCCTTTCCTGAGGCACCTTGAATATATAGATAGATTGAGGGTATTAAATATGTTCTGGTTTGAAAGGAGGTGTGTAAGAGGGGATATGATTGAGTTGTTTAAAATTTTATCTGGGCTAGATAAATTGGATGTTAGCAAGTTTTCTGAGTTATATGATGGAAATCAGACTAGAAGTCATCACTTGAAAATTAAAAAGCAAGGGTGTAGGTTGGATTTAAGAACATATTTTTTCACCAATAGAGTGGTAGACTTCTGGAACAAATTGCCGCGGAGGGTAGTAGGTAGTCTAAATTTAAATGTATTTAAGAGTAGGTTGGATGAGTTTATGGGGAGGGAAGGTTGTGATTGTTCCTAAGTTTTGTATATATTAATATTGTTTATATATATCAATAGCTGCATGATTTAGTTCTTGACAAGCCTTGATTGGTGATACCCTTGTTTGTGGACGCAATCCTCTGGATGTAGTTTTGTTGTGAGTTTGGGTGCCTTAATAAAGAGGCCGTTTGACTCAGATGACCTTTGATGGGCCTTTGTATCCTTTTTTATCTATTATATTATGTTGTCAGAGTTTATTTGACTGATGAAGATGACCTTTGATAGTCCCTTTTGGCTTTTGTCATCCATGAAATTATGTTATGTTATGTTAAAATTTTAAAAAAACCCAAAATATGTTTAAATACTATGCCTCTACACTAGTTTACAAACCTGTTTGTTGTTTGTTCCCGGGAGGTGGCTACCTTGAGATATCAAATATGGTAATGAGAGGTGGATTTATCAGTGGTGTACAAAATACAGATGATAAATTTCCTTGATCTCACTGAATTATGAGCGCACTCAGTTGGTTATATTCTTGATGAATTAAGTATTTTTGACAAATTTGTCCAAATTAAATTCCTTTTGTCAGGGATCACAATCACTCGTGGCTAGGTATTGTATCCTGAAGCAACTATATGACCTGGGTATCAAAGGCCATCTTCCTAGGTTCATACAGCAATTCCTTGCTGAATGCAAATTCTGGGTTACGGTATGAAATATCATATCGGAGCCTGTTGGTCAGATAGAGGGCGTGCCACAGGGAAGCATTTTGAGCATCACCTGCTTCTTGGTGGCTATCAACAGCATTATTACTGATCTTCCTGCATAGGTATTGACAACTCTATGTGGATGACTTGGTAATTTCTTCATTATCTATGTCAATGACATGGACGGTGACATTGTTGCCAAGATTTCCAAATTTGCCAATGATACCAAGCTTGGTATGAACGTTGCAAAGGATGGAAATACTGCCCGCCTGCAGGAAGATCTTCAGAGGTTTGGAGAGTGGTCGAACTCGTGGCAAATGCCTTTTAACATGAACAAATGCAAAGTGATGCATATCGGCCACCGAAACCCTCAATCTCAGTATATCCTTAAGGGCACTGCTATTGAATCCACCGACACTGTGAAGGACTTGGGTGTAACAATCACTAGTGACCTCAAGTTCTCAAAACAGTGCATTGAGGCGGAGAAGAAGACCCGAAGGATGCTAGGCTACATAAAGCGCCAGTTTGGATATCGGAACAAGGAGATTGTACTGTGTTTATACAACTCACTTGTCCTACCGCACCTGGAGTATGCCGTACAATTTTGGAGTTTTTTTATTTCAAAAGGACATCACGAGATTAGAATGTGTGTAAGCCAGGACAACCAAACTGATTCCCTCTATCAGACATAAAAGTTATGAAGATAGATTAAGGGAATTAGATCTGTTCTCGTTGGAAACCCGCAGACTGCATGGTCAGCTCATCGAAGTTTTCAGAATACTTTGATGGTTCGACAATGTTGACTACGAGGATATTTTCACACTTGAGAGCAGAACAAGAAATCACAACTTTAAACTTGGAACTGAAGCATTACAACCACTCTCTGTGTGGAAATATTTTCACGTACAGTATCTGTGGTAGTTGGAACGCACTTCCAGTGGAAGTTGTCCACAGTGAATCTGTTGACCAGTTCAAGTCAAGACTAGACAGGGTCTTGAAAAGTGGCCATTTAAGGATGTAAAGCATTTGAGCAGAGATCTACCCATTCAACTGCTAGTCCAAAGGTACCTTCTTTGAATGGACCGTAAGGTCTTCTAGGGTACTTTCTTTCCTTGTTATTCCTTGTTACTCCTTGTTGTATTAAACTACTGCATAAAAGAAGTAAAATGAAAAAAGGAAAAGCTTGTGTTAACAGCTATTGATTTCAGCAAAGCTTTTGACTCTATTTATAGAGCTATTTTAATACAACCATTAAAAGATTATAAATGTGACAGTAACCTAATTACAACTATAGCAAGACTATATAGTGGTGACATGACAAATCTGTATATGAATAATGAATTTCTGTGTGAAATCAGTTAACAATGGTATAAGACAGGGGTGTACTGGTTTCCCACAGTTATTTGTGGTGGGGATAAATCAAATTATAACAAAAAACTGTAAAACAAGAATAGGTTTTAAGAATGAAATACTGTATGTGCTGGCACTTTTCTTTGCTGATGATGGATTCCTCTTGACTAATTCAATAAAAGCCATGGAGCACCTGTTAGATATACTAGAAGATTTAGCTAGAAAATGTGATAAAATGAGCCAAGATAAAAGTAAATGTATGATTTTGAATGAAAATTACAAACCTGAAAGTATAAAAACATAAAATTAGTACAAAGGATAAGATATTTAGGGATCTCAGTTAATGATAAGACTGACTGTTTTCAAGAACATAAGGGAGGAAAAATTGAGACTTGTAGGAAAATGGCCAATGTAACATACTCAGTGATAGCAAGATCATGCAACAGACTTATGATAGGAAAAACCTTTTGGAAATCAGTAGTGCTACCATGTGTGATGGCAGGATCAGAAGCTGTGGTCTCTGGAATATCAAAGAAATAAGGAATTACAAAAGATTGAAAATTCAGTTTGGAGAAAGATTTTGGGTGCTCCCAGATATGCTCCGAATGTTACACTCAGAGGGAAGGTTGGGGCATCATCAGTAGAAGCAAGAGACATGGGACAAAAAATTAGTTATGCATGGTATATAAAGAATGAGGGAAATGGTTTATTGAAGAAAGTTCTTGATGATCTGTGGAATAACCCTAAGTGTATGAGATGGATACAACAACTGAAAACTTATATAAGCAAGATCAGTTTAAAGAATGTAGATCAAATGGAACATATAAGCAAGGAAGAAGTTGAAAAGAGAATTTATAATTAGGATGAAACAAGCTGGAGGAAGGAATTAGAAGAGAGAATTACAATTACCCTATATAAACAATACAAGTTGACCATTCAAGAAGAAGACTTTTATGAAAATTCTAATAAATCAGTGTGGCTATTCAGAGCTAGAACAAATACACTTCAACTAAACTGGAGAAAAAGATTTACAGATGGGGAAGTAAATTGTAAGATGTGTGATGCAGGACAGGAAAAAAACTGGAACATTCTATGATAGAATGTACTTCCTTAATAGATATAAGAAGATTTGGAGTGGAAGGGAAGCAAATAAGTGAAATATTGCTGTTCATGGGGGAGAAATAAGACTAAGATAAATGTATGGAATACATATATTGTCTATGGAATGAAAGGAAAAGAATTATATAAGAAAATTGTGGGGAAATACTGGAGGAGGAAGAGGATTGAAAAAATAAATATGGATAGTTTGGTGCTGATAGACAAGCTATATGGGATGCCATCATATGATCTGCTCTGATCTTTGTTATTTGCTTTCTGCATCTTCATTTTTTTGTTGTTACTTGCTTAGTATTAGGCTATACCATTGTTATGGCGACTTCTGCCTCCGTAGGCAGTTGCCACATAGTTCATATAATTTTTTTTTAAATACCACTTGAGTAAATTTTATAATTCAATTGTATTTCCTTTTAATCACATTTTCTCAATATTTTATTATGCTCTTCTGAATGAAAAGTACTTTTATAGACATTTGAAGAATTAGAGATTTTTTATTTTTTAAGATTATTTTTGGACAGGTTTATTTCAAGTGATAGGAACTATAAGTAAGATATTTTATCAGGAATCTCATTTAGAAGTCTTATATATTATGTAATTTTGGCTTGCTTTGAGTTTATCTACTGGTATTCAGCCTGAGTGCTGGGTCTTTTAGTGAACCATGTCTAGTCAAATGAATATATTAAGGCTTCTAGCTTAAGGGACTGATTTGAGCCAATGGCAACTAAAGTAAACATCTGAAGTCCACTGTGGTATACCTATCAGGTTATAAATAGATTTTTAAAAGGGATACTGGAAAATTTTTATTTTGGGGTTTGTTTTTTTTACTACTTTTTTATGAGATTTAAAATAGCAAATAATCTTTTGACCTTATTTTGAATTGAAAACTGAATATTTTTTTTACATAGAAGAAAACATTAAGCATTCAATTTTGTTAAATTAAACAACTTTAGTCTTAAAGTATTTATCCTTGTCAGAAAATATTTTCTCATGTGAAGTTATGTTTTCTTTATTTTCTTCAAATATTTAAAATAGTGTAATACTTTACTGATAAGTATGTTATTTAAAGTATGTCTTTGGTTTTAATACTTAGTAAATATAGATTTATATATTTTTAAACGTTACCAAAATATTTTAGAAGGACTATCAAGCTGTTTTATGTAACTGATCATGAATGAAATTTTTATGAGATTAAAGGAACTTTAGTTTTCATTTATTATAGGATTTCTTCAGTGGTACAATGATGGAAGATGTGAAAAAGGAGATCTTTGAAGATTCGCTTAAATGTGATCTGGAGGATAAAAATGTAGGTTTATGGAGATTTTCCCATCTGTGTTTTGATTTAAGGTTGACTTTTGTAAATTTCTGCTTAAAATCATTTTTAAGAACTATAATAAGCTAAAAGACTGTAACAGTCATCTGGCCATCTTATCCCTCACTCTGCAACCTTTTCTTGCATGATATACCCCTTTCCACTATACAATTAATCCATTTAAACATCTACACTGATAGATGACTTATTAATCACATCCCAATCCGCCTCCATATATATTGTCTAGGTACAACCCCATGGGGGGCATGGCAATGTTTCCCTGGCAGCTGTACTGACAGGACTCAGCGCTCCATCCAGCCTAAGCTTTAGCTTCTTCCATTGACATCTCCTTTCTGCCTTTATATACCATCTCTCCTCATTTCCTTCACTGCAGGAGTGTAACCATTACATTTTTACCTAGAAGTCACACATCCTCCCAACCTGAGTGTAAATTAAGAAAGCCCTGTCACTGGATAACATGTAGCTGTGGGTATATTTTGTGCTTCTATAAACAAAGTGCTTTAACCCATTGGTCACCTGAAGGCCTTCAGAGGTCCTTGATTTAGTGTTACATAATCACCTGAGGGCCTTTTGTGGCCTTTTACTTTTAGACTCATATTCGCCCTGACTATTATGATAATTCATCATTTGTATATTGTCAAACTCTTTTTTAGTGAGTAATCATCTAATTAAAATACATAAATGGGTTAGGTCAATCCTTCTTTGTTTGTAAACCGAGATTTATGAATGAGAGTAACTAGACTCTGTTCTAGGCCTCACCACAACAGGACCATGAAAAGAAGCTTATGTATTACTCAAACTGCAGAAACACACCATTTTTGATGACTCTTCCTTTTTTCTTGGTTAAATACACTTAAGTTTTTCATTTTTCATCCAGCAAGCCTACTTTGTCTGGAAAATATAGTTTAATAGATAAAAAATAAGCCCTGAGCAAAATTTTCAGAAAATTGAAGATATAAATATCTCGCATGAATCACAGCACTGTTTTCTATAATTAGAAATAGGTTTTAAAGCATAAGTGATTTAAAAAGCATAAAACAACCATGGGTGTTAATGAAAATTGTGGAAGAACTGAGAGGCCCCATGGAGGCCCTTCCTGAGATGGACATAGTTCCTGAGGCAACCCAGCCCGGATGGTAGGACCTTCCATAAGAAGGAACCTGAGTCTGCCCCTGTGCAAGGCCCTCCTCAGATGGATCGGGTATCCAAGGCTTTACAAGGAGAGTAAGGATCTCCTTCCCTGGCTGGTGCCCCTGTGACAGCCAAGACCTTTCCCATCTCGGAGAAGGATCTTGCCAAGACCAGTCCATCTGGCCTTGGGGCTCCTGTCAGCAAGGGGAGAAATGGATTCATTCCCCCAGCCTCCTCTCCTAAAAAGAAAAAGAAGACGCGAGGCACCTCTCCATATGCAGGAACCACAGGGACGGACAAGGTTGCTACCACTTTGGTAAGTGACCAAGCCAAGATCGACACATCCGGCCCATTTCTCCCCCGGGTGAAGAGTCCCAGGTGAACACAAGAACTGCGCAGAGTGGAGCCTCAATTACATAGGGGACCCTTAGTAAGAGGCTACCCTGCATTTTCGAGCATGTTGGCCTCAAATGCTTCCTTGTGGGTGAGCGAGGCATGGCCTTTCTGTTAGATTTGTTCAACAGGATCTATTTAGAGGGTATCCTCCCAGATTCCTGCCGAATCGCTACTGTGCTCGCTTTCGGTCATCACATGCACCTCTTTTGAATATTCCTCGTTCATCCCTCTGCTCAATGCGGAACTGCTCCTTCTCAATCTGCGCCCCTAAGTTGTGGAATGCTTTTCCTGCTGAAATCAGGTCTTCTCTCCCCTCCTGAATTTCCATTGAATTTCCATTCTCATCTCAGCATAATGTGTGCTCTGGGAAGGCCTCAGGCCTTGAAGAGCGCATTACAAAAGACTTATTATTATTATTATGTGTAAGTTGTTGGAGACATTGGTAAATGTTATATTAGCCTTTATTCTGGATAGCAGAGGCCACCTATCTTCTGCACATTGCGGCTTCCGCAAGTTCCACTCCACATCAGATGCTCTGCTCTGACTGTAAAATGCTGTCTGCAAGGCCTTCTTTCATAGACTGCAATATGCCATGGTTTTCTTTTTATCTGGAGACAGCCTATGATACAGCATGGCAATGGTGTACCATGGAGACTGCACACCATAGGGGCAAGGGAACACCTCTCAATCTTTATATCTGAATTTTTGTGAGATCTTTAATCCCGCTAACTGGGGGAGATAGCCCTCTCCGGCCCACTGGAGCAGGAAGAGGGTGTCCCACAGGGAAGTGTCCTCAGTGTCACTCTTTACCCTGATTATCAACGGCATCACCTCAGTGCTGCCAGAAGATATTCTCACTATGCTCTATGTGGATGACCTTTAGATCTCTTTTTGCATGACTCAGATGCCAACTCTGGAGCATCAACTCCAACAGGCATTGAACTGCGTCTCTCGCTATACCGAAGCGCACAGGCCATGGTTTTCTTTTCTTAAGACTAAGGTGGTGCAGTTCTGCCACCATCTATGGCTCCATCCTAATCCAGACTTATTTCTCAATGGGGTGCGCCTAGAAGTGGTGGACTCACACTGTTTCCTTGGTCTTGTATTTGACTGATGCCTCACCTCGGATGCTCATATTCGCAGCCTTAGGGTCTCTTGTACCCGCATCATAGATATTCTTCATTCCATGATGTTCAGTGCTTTGCCCTGTAAGGGACTCAGGGTGCTGATGGGACTCAGCACCCCATCCATCCCCAGCTTGGCATTCTTTTTCTTCTTTCGCTAACCCCTAGCTCATCTTCTGTACCAATTCTCTTCCCAGTAAGGGGCGCGGTGATTTGCCTTCCTGGCTGCCATGCTGACTGGACTCAGCACCCCGTCCGGCCACAGCTTAGCCTCTTCTCCTTCTTTTCTTACTTTTGATTCTGTATGGGGTGACGGATGCGCCCACTGGTGGGCATCATCTGCAGGACCATGCCTTAGAGGAGGTTTGGTTGCCCGGGTCATTTTGTTTCTGGGAGGGCTTAGCACCGCAGTCCAGCGAATCTCTTATGTGGCTCCGCTGTTTTTAAAACAACAGTGGGAGTCGGGGGGGAAGGTCACCCCATATGGGTGCTCTTTATACTCACGATGGTGATTTGGTGCAGGCCCTCAGCTCCAGGGGAAACTCAAAATAAAATATTTACTTATATGGGTAAATTTAACAAACATAACACCCAGTCTGCGGTCTCTGGTCATTGTGCCTTGGACCCCGATGGTAGACGCTTTGATCTTTTTGGGTCAGAAGTCGATCCTGAGTTGGATTACGACCGATTTTTATTCTTGAAAGCGACCGGTAGTCCTCTTAGTAAGGCTGACATCTTCAACGTCTATGAGGATTTTTTGAGAAATGTGGCGAACCTGCCCAAAATATGGCCATGTAATGATGGCGCATTGAGGGTCGAGGCGAAATCAAGCGAGCAGCAGCAGCGGATTAAGACCCTACAGTCTTTAGCTTCTGTAGACATGTCCTCTGTTTTGCACCCGACATTTAACACCTGTAAAGGTGTTATCCGATAGGGAGAGTGAATAGATTATGATATTAACAGGCTGGTATCAAAATCTACCAATCAAAAGGTTGTAAGTGCCCACCGCATTTCCAGGTTAATGAATGGCGCTAGGTTACCTACTGCCACCATAATCCTGACCTTCAACAGATGGGAACTGCCCAAGTAGGTTAAGGCTGGCTATCTTAACATCCCAGTCAAGCCTTACGTTAAAAATCCACGATGCTGCTTCCATTGCCAACGCTTTGGCCATGTAAGCAGGTTTTATATACAAGCAAGGTTGTGTGTGAATTGTGGATCGGATTTTCATGGGATGCCATGTTCTCAACAGCGGTGCCTCCCTAACTGTGGTGGAGAACACCCTGCAACATCACAACAATGCACTTTCTTTCTCTATGAGAAAGAATTCTATTGCCATTAGAAACAAGAACAGGGTCAGTTTTAAAGAGGCCAGAAGAAAAGTAAACGAGATGTATGCCCAACCTGGTGTGAGCTTTTCTGATGCTCTGCATTCTACTGGGCCAAAGAAAGGGAGAGGCCAGAGACCTCCTCCTGGTTCTCCTGTGCCTGACCAGGTAAAAGGTCCTCCCCATCCTAAACTTACGTCTCATGATGAACACCCTTGGTCAGCACCTAACAGTGCTTCTGAGGTTACCAACAAGAAGAAGAACCTTACATCTTCTCCTGGTTCCCCAAGGGTGGTTAAGCACCTTGCTACTGCTCCAGAACATGTACATATTGATCATGTTGGTCCTCAGGTGGTATCCATTCCACCTCTGGACATTCACCCTGCCCCTAAAGGACCAAGCTCTTCTTCAGCTCCAAAGCCAATTATCACTCCAGCCCCCCTTTTTGATGCTGCTTTGGAATTCCTTCGATCCCTGAATGAGAAGCAACCAACCTTTGCTCCTTCCCAGGAGCTAGCTGTTGTGGAGGTTACCCCCTTATCTAAGGAGAACTCTCAAAAACTGACTCAACATCCTTCTCTATCAGCATCGAATTCACAACTTTTGCCGATGTCCTCGCCACCATCATCGTCTCTACCATACCAACCAATAACATCAGCTGTGTCAACATCGACTGTTCCCTCGATACCTGAACTGACACCTGGAGTTGCTTCCATCTCTGATTCTCCAGTGAAAACAGTTATTTCTTATAGCCACTTATCAAAATCTGATGCGCCACCAAAGGCAAAACCAAAGGCAAAACTCAAGCTTCCGATGCATCCTTTGTCATAATCCAAGCCTAAGGCTAGTATGACACAAACTACTTCCGCTGGTAGTTCAAATCCAAAATCTCCTACTCCTAAGGGTAGGAACAAATCTACCGTTGTGCTTAAATGGTAACAATGTTTCCAATTATTCATTGGAACCTCCAAGGTCTCTTCCCTAAATGGGAAGAGTTCAAGCTTCTGCTTAAGGATTACAATCCTGATTGTATTGCTTTACAGGAGACTTGCTTGGGTACTGGCAGAATACCCAATATTTGGGGTTTTGTGAGATATTATAAGAACCCTAGGGAACCAATTCATGGTTCTGCTGTTTTTGTTAACAACAGGGTTCCCCACAACCATCTCTTTCTTAACACAGACCTACATGTGGTTGCTGTCCACCTGTTTTCCAGTCGCCATTATTCAGTCTGTTCGCTGTATTTTCCTCCTGGCAAGGAAAGAGATACAGCTGTTTTAGCTACAAAGTTAGCTAATTTAATTTCTCAACTCCCTCCTCCCTTTTTATTGATTGGTGACTTTAATGCTCAACACCCCCTTTGGGGGGACCATGATAACAACCCTAGAGGAAATATGATTGAGAGATTTCTTGTAATTACTGATGTCTGCTCTCTTATCGATGGCAGCCACACATATCCAGACGAACAGTTTTACATGTATGGACTTGTCTCTTTGTTCACCGAGCTGTAGAGCTGATTTTGACTGAGCAGTGAATCCTAACTTGTGAGGCAGTGATCACTTCCCCATTGTAATAACACCATGTACAGGTAGTCCTCCTCCACCACCTAGCAAAAGATGGAATACAAAAAAGAAACTGGCCTAAGTTCAGGCACCTCTCGAGCCATGATTGTTCCTTCCCTCATGAAGATATTGAAGTGGCTATTGATGATATTCTAGCCCACATGAATCATGCAGCTAATTCCTCCATCCCGCTCTCTGGCTCAACTGTTCGTGGACCACAATTGCTCTGGTGGTCTGCTGAATGTTCGAGAGTTGTCATTGAATGTAAACAGGTTTTCTGATGTTACCATCGGTGCCGTACGATGGTAAAGAAACTTGCTCATAACTGAGCAAGGGCAGCAGGGCGATGCACCCTTCGACAAGCTCGAAAGACCTTGTTGGATAGTTACATCGCATCAATATATTGGCAGACCCCTGTAGACAAAATCTGGAAGAGGGTCAAAAAGCTATTGGGGAAATCCAATTTCTTTATAGCTCCCAACATTGTTCAGGCTGGAGAACTGTTGGGAGACTTGTCCCATATTTCTGATGTTTTGGCCGGATCATTTCCTAATATTTCAAGCCCAGACAACTATTCCATCCAATTCCAGCATTTTAGGCTCTAACAGGAGCAGCATGCTATCAACTTTATGGAGCCTAACATGGATAATGAGCCTTATAACCGGCTCTTTTCTATCCATGAGCTTCGTAATGCACTGAAGCACTGTGGATCCACTGCACCCTGATTGGATGGCATTTCTTATGATATGATTAGGGGCTGCTTCCCTTTTATATGGTGGGAGGCTGTGGTTTTACCTTTCCGAAAACCAGGAACGGATGGGACAGAATCCACTCATTACCACCTCATTGCCTTTACTAGTTGCCCATGTAAATTGTTTGAGAGGATGATAAATACAAGACTCAACTGTTTTTTGGAGACAAACCTGCTTGTTAGAATGGAGTCTTATATAAGAGATGCTTTTTCAAAGAAGCAGCATTCTGTTACGGTTTTCTTTGATATTGAGAAAGCATATGATACCACTTGGAGGCATGGTATCCTTAAGCAACTCCACCCCGTAAGGGGCGCGGCGATTTGCCATCCTGGCCGCCGTGCTGACGGGATCCAGCGCTCCGTCCGGCCCCAGCTTAGCCTCTCTTCCTTCCTTCAGATAGCCCGATTTCTCCCCTACCTCGTCGCTTTTCATACAACCTCTCCCACAACTTTCTCTGGTCAGCCTCTAATTACACAGGGTAGAATGCTGACCTTCTTCTCAAGCCAACCACCCCGGATCGGGGCTGGGGGGGGAGGGGACATTGTTCCCTAACCCCTCAGCTCCGGTTCGGGATGGGTTTTTTTTAACCTGCTTCATCCCCACCCATACCTTCCTCACATCCCTTTTCCTCTCCTCTTCACAACCTATATTTTTTACGCCGTGTTCAAGGTGGAGCCGCCATGCTGAAGGACTGCCAGGCCACCAGGCGGGAGGGGTGGTCCCGAATGGCGGCGCCTGGCTCTGCTGGGCTTGTAAGCACCTCTCGCAGTGCGGGCAACTGCGAGAGTTGATGAGCTATTGCGTCCCGTATTAAAAAGAGGGTCACCATGCCCATGTATGACAAAAAAAAAAAAACCCAACCCCCAACTTCCCCGAGAAAATCAACGGAGCTGCCCTCGGGCAGCTCCACCGAGAAAATGGAGGTCCCCCCCTTGTGCTTGCGCAAAGGACCCTCCATAATTCTTTAACCGGAGAGGAGGCTTACTCCTCTCCTACGCCTACGGGTGTAGGGGACTCCCCCTCACCCCCTTCTCTGGAGGTGCTTTCGAGCACCTCCCTATCTCCAGCGGCAGTCCCTCCTTTGCTTTCTAAGGGGACTGCCAAGAAAGCCAGCAGGCAGCTCATTGCCGACCGCCCCTCGTGCAAGAGGCTCGGTAGGGCAAACCCCCTGAGGGGGGAGAGGGAAGCCAGGCCCCTTCGGTCGCTTCCCTCAAAAGACCTGCTGGCAAGAATTTTAAACCTTGTTGGGGTCAAGGCCTGTGCCTCCCCACACAAGACTGGCGACACTGCCAAGGGGACCTGCGATGTCCTGGGAGGGGATGGCCAACTGGAGGCCCCTCCTGTGATAGACATGGTCGTTGAGGAGACCCAGCCTCAGATGGTAGGGCCTTCCATGGGGGAGAATCCGGGCTCGGCGCCAAGCACCGAACCCGAATCCGCCCCTATGCATGGTCCCCCTCAAACCGCCGAGGGCTCCGAGGCAGTAAAAGGAGGGGAGGGATCTCCTCCGACAGGTGCCCCTACGTCGACCAGGACCTTCTCCATTTCGGAGAGGGACCTGGCTGAGGCCGGCCCATCTGGCATGGGGGCTTCTACCGGCGGAGGTGAGAAGCGGGTTCATTCCCCGCCCTCCTCTCCTAAAAAGAAAAATACTAAAAAGACGAAGAAGACTCGGGGCTCCTCTCCATCCGCGGGGGCTGCGGGGACGGATGGGTCTGCTACCACTTTGGTAGGCGACCAAGCCAAGATCGGCACATCCGGCCCCTCTACCCCCTCGTGTGCGGAGCCCCTGACTAAGACTAACACCAAGAATGAGGTCGAGGAGTTTAGGTCGGTAGATGAGGCCGTTGAGTTCTTCTCCGGCAACCTCATCGCCGTGGGCCTGACTACTATTCCTAGGACGTCGGGGCCCCTGATTCAGAGGTTACCTGGCGTTTTCGAGCCCGCTGGCTTCAAGCGATTCCTCGTTATTCGCTCCACTGATGGCAGCATGTTGTCTAAGGGCAACATGATCCATCAGAGGAGAGGATTAGCTAGTGCAATTGGTAGAGAGCCGAAGGTAACCCGTTTCTCGGACGGGAGCCTTCTGGCGAATGCGGCGAATCCCGCCGAGGCGCCTAGGATAAGTGCTCTTCGGACACTTCATGGCACCCCGGTGAGTGTGACGCCGCACTCTACCATGAACTTTGTAAAAGGAGTAGTTTATGCGAGGGAACTCGTTGACTACTCCATAGAAGACATCACCCTAGAGCTGGCCGACCATGGGGCGGTCAAGGTCGAACGTGTGATGAGAAAACAGGGAGGGGCCTCGAGACCCACCCCTACACTCTTCGTCACGTTCGACTGTGACAAGCTCGGTGAGTCGGTGCGTGCCGGTTGGTACCGCTACCGCGTGAAGGCATTCGTGCCACTGCCGCGGCGGTGCTATTACTGTCACCGCTTCGGCCACACGAATCGATCATGTAGACGTGCAAAATCGGGGTTACCCGAAGTATGTGTAAATTGCTCCAAGGTCGCACACGATAAGTCCAAATCGTGTGTGGCCAAGTGTGTCAATTGCGGAGAGCCGCACCCTGCTTCTTCGAAGCAATGTGGTGCATATCTCCTTGAGAAAGAAATCCTGGCCGTTCAGGCCCAGGATCGACTCTCATTCCGCGAGGCTAAGGACTTGGTCCTGGCGCGCCCGGCTCTGCCTGGGACGTCATATGCCTCAATAGTTAGAAAAGCACCCTCTGCTCCTGGCCCAACCAGGCCAACGAGCACGGTTGTTTCCGCGCCCATTCGGAGCCCTTCTGCGGGCTCTACTCCACCCGGGCGCTCCCCTGGTAGAGCTGGCGGCAAAAAGGGTTCACACCCAGCCCCGGCTAAAACCAGGGCTCCCCCCTCTTCCCCCAGCGTGACCGTTTCCCGTAAGGCGAAACGGCCACGCGCCTCCACAGAGTCGTTAGACTCACAGGAGGCAACACCCCTGAAGATGGTCGCTAGGCCATCTTCCGGGGTTCCTAAAGCTGTTCCCCGAAAGGAGGACAGCAACAAAGGAGCTTCGGCCCCTTCGCCCACGCCCCGAGGTGGAGCGGGTGGCTCGGAGATGGTGGTTCCTCGAAAAGAGGGCCCCCCGCCTCCCAAACCGCAACGCCCGCCTAAGGTTTCGAGGCGGAGGGAGGAAAAGACTCGCATGGCGAGCCCAACCTCCCCCAATAAGTCCTCGAAGGCGACAGCGCCTTCAGCGCTTTGTCCGGCCAACAGCGCCCGGGGTTCTGCCCCCGGGAAGCGTACGGCCATTCTAGTGAGGGTCTTCAATTCGAGGAGGGCCCCCGCGTCTCTTCCGAGCTAGGCCTGGAGGGCATATTCCTTCAATGGAATTGCCGTGGACTCCGGGCCAACTGGGAGGAGCTGCGGTGGCTCGTCTCGTCCCGTTCCCCGTTAGCTATTTTTTTGCAGGAGACCATGCTAGGCGCGTGCCGCCTGCCTGCCCTCCCGGGGTATAAGGGTCTTGCGACCCCACCACCAAGGGATGGCCGGGCTGGGGGATGCGCGGTTTACACCCGGCATGATGTCTCCGTTCTTCCTTTCTCTTTAGATACCTTCTTTCATGCAGTGGCTGTGCAGCTGCACCTGAATAGCAGGTATACTATCATTTCTGCGTACATTCCACCGTCAGCTGACTTCGACGCGGGGGACTTCCGCCGCGTCGTGGCACGGTTACCGAGGCCCTATCTCTTGCTTGGAGATCTGAACGGCAGGCATCCTCTCTGGGGAGATTACTCCATAAATCCCAGGGGACAAGTCCTTGCCGATCTGATCGAAGAGCTTGAGATGGGCTTCCTAAACGTGGATGAGTTTACGCATCACTGTCCGAGAACCGCTTCATTTTCTTGCCTTGACCTATCTTTGTGCTCTTCGGCTGCACAGCCTGATTTTGATTGGGGGGTGGTCGATGACCTCCATGGTAGTGATCACTTTCCCATTCAAATATCATTTTCAGGGCAACTGCCGCCTGAGAGATCACCTCGGTGGTGCTTGGCGCGGGCGCGGTGGCCTGCATTTCAGGAAATGACTGAATTCTCTATCTCAGTCGAGGAGTTTAGGTCGGTAGATGAGGCCGTTGAGTTCTTCTCCGGCAACCTCATCGCCGTGGGCCTGACTACTATTCCTAGGACGTCTGGCCGTTTTGCACGCCGACCACTCCCATGGTGGTCGGCCGAGTGTGAGACGGCCCTCAAACAGAAGCGTTATGCCTACATGCGCTATAAGCGCTGCCCGAACGATTTCACTGTCGCTGAATTTCGTCGGGCTAGGGCTAGGTTCCGGTATATTTCGAAGCACGCCCGCCGCTCTTCTTGGCGGGCATACGTGTCTTCACTTAACGGGAAGACCCCTTTAGCTGAGGTGTGGAAGCGAGTCAAAAGGATTCGGGGCAAGTTCTCGCAGGACCCCCCTCCCGTTCTCCAGGAGAATGGGACCGCAATCTCGGACCCCGCGTCCGTGGCGGAAACCTTAGCGACCGCTTTTTCCGCATTCTCTAGCCGTGATGCTGCTCCGGCAGCATTCAATGCACGTCGTGATGTCGCGGAAGGCCGCCGGCTGGACTTTACCTCCAGAGGCGGAGAACCCTTCAACGACAAGTTTACTGTCAGTGAGTTGCGTTCCGCTCTCGCTTCGTGCGCGGACACCGCCCATGGTCCGGACGATGTCCCGTACGCCATGCTTCGACACCTGGGTGAGCGAGGCATGGCCTTTCTGTTAGATTTGTTCAACAGGATCTGGGTGGAAGGTCTTCTCCCAGACTCCTGGCGAATCGCTACTGTGCTCGCCTTTCGCAAGCCGGGGAGAGATCACTCTACTCCGACCGGTTTCCGCCCAATCTCTCTAACCTCTTGCGTGTGCAAGTTGATGGAGAAATTGGTAAATGTTAGATTAACCTATTTCCTGGACAGCGGAGGCCATCTGTCTTCTGCACAGTGCGGCTTCCGTAAGTTCCACTCCACGTCGGATGCTCTGCTCCGACTGGAAAGTGCCGTCTGCTCCGACTGGAAAGTGCCGTCTGCGAGGCTTTCCTTCGTAGACAGCACTACGCCACGGTGTTTTTTGATCTGGAGAAGGCCTATGATACCGCATGGCGATACGGTATCATGGAGACTCTCCACCCGATGGGGGCGAGGGGACGCCTCCCAATGTTTATATCTGAATTTTTGCGAGATCGTCGATTCCGCGTACGGGTGGGGGGAGCCCTCTACGGCCCAAAGGAGCAGGAAGAGGGTGTCCCGCAGGGAAGTGTCCTCAGTGTCACACTCTTTGCCCTTAGCATCAACGGCATCACCTCGGTGCTGCCGGAAGATGTTCTCGCTACGCTCTACGTGGACGACCTTTCCATCTCTTTTGGCGCGGCCCAGATGCCAACTTTGGAGCGTCGACTCCAACAGGCATTGAACCGCGTCTCTCGCTATGCCGAAGCGCACAGGTTTCGGTTTTCTTTGGCCAAGACTAAGGTGGTGCACTTCTGCCGCCATCCACGGCTTCACCCCGACCCAGATTTGTTTCTTAATGGGGTGCGCCTGGATGTGGTTGAGTCGCACTGTTTCCTTGGTCTTGTATTCGACCGACGCCTCACCTGGGAGGCTCATATTTGCAGCCTTAGGGTCTCTTGTACCCGCGCCATGGACATTCTCCGTTCCGTGACGTTCAGCGCTTGGGGCGCTGATAGGGCTACCGCCTTACTTCTTTATCGATCCTTTGTTCGCTCGAAGCTCGACTACGGATGCGAGTTTTATGCATCCGCAGCCGAGCGTTTATTGCGGAAGGTGGATTCGATCCACCACACCGGCCTTCGCCTTGCGACCGGTGCCTTCCGCACTTCCCCCATTGAGAGCCTGTTGGTCGATGCTGGGGAGATGCCACTCGCTCTGCGCCGCGTGCAGTGCATCACTCGCCTGTACGCGCGAACCAGGCGCCTCCCTCAGTCGCCAACAGCTCTCACTGCATCCGCAGCTGATCTCGATGGTGCCTATGCCGCCGAGAGACGCCAGTCATACCCTAAGCCCTTTGGGTTTAGGGCCAGGAAACTCCTTCGAGAAGTAGATATAGCTCTCGGGCCGGTGGCGCCCCCGGTTCTGCGCAGGACGCCACCCTGGAGGGTACCACATTTGGCTATTTGTCGCCACGCCTCTGCTCCCAAAGCTTGTACTGCGCCGGGAGTATTGCGTTCGACCTTTTTGGAGCACACATCGTGTCACGCTGGTACCGTGCCAGTGTATACGGATGGCTCCAAGTCCCAAGAGGGGGTCGGCTTCCACGCCGTATCCCCTCTGTTTGAAGTCAGCGGGGCTCTACCAGGCGCTGCGTCTGTCTTCACGGCCGAGCTGGTGGCAATGCACCACTCGGTACGGGAGATTACGTGACGTGCCCGGTTCGGAGACCGGATTGTGATCTATAGCGACTCACAAAGCGCCCTGAGTGCTCTCGGGGCATTGGAATCTCCGCATCCCCTGGTTCGTGAAATCCGTGACGCCACGGTTTTGGCGAGCCGGGCAGATGTCGAGATTATCTTCTGCTGGGTTCCTGGACATGTAGGAATTGCGGGGCATGAGCGCGCCAAAGAGTCCGCGAGGACTTTGCGACCTGACCAGCGTTTCGCTCTTCCTCACACTGACTACATGGCAGGAATACGGGCAGCTCTTCGGACTGCTTGGCAAAGAAGATGGGAGACGGTCGAGGGGAACTTAAAGTTGCGTGCCATTGCGCCGCGACTGTTCCCATGGACCTATCCCCCAATGCCGCGGCGGCTTCAGGTTGCTTTCTGTCGTCTTCGAATCGGACACACTCGTGTGACGCATCGCTACTTGATGGAGCGCTCGCCTGCGCCCTATTGCAACGACTGCGTCGTCCCCCAGACTGTTCGGCACATTCTTGTCGAATGTCCCAGTCTGGGTGATCTTCGTGCACGATACCTGTCCCGGTACCGGGATGGGCGGGGTCGCTATCGCCTGTCCCTTGTACTCGGGACGAGTGCGTGCACCATGACTAGTGGACTTATTGACTTTTTGGGGGAGGCTGGCCTTCTCCCTTTCATTTAACCCAGTTTAATTGTTGTTGTTGTTTTTGTTATTGTTTTTGTTTTTGCTTTTTTATTGTTATTGTTATCTCTTTTTATTGTTTCCCGTTTAATTTTAAAGTAGCCTAGTTCTAGGCTGTTTGTTTACGGCGACTAATACCTAATTCGGCAGTCGCCAGATAGCCCCTTAATTAAAAAAAAAAAAAATTAAGTAACTCCATGATTGAGGCTTGCAGTGCTTTCTCCCCAGGTTTGTCCAGCAATTCCTCATGTGGCATGCACTACGTGTAAAAGTTTGAAATGCCCTATTAGAGACCGTAGAGCAAGTTGAGGGTGTGCCATAGGGAAGTGTACTCAGTGTCACCTGCTTCTCTGTGGCCATCAATAGCATTATCGCAAATCTTCCAGTTGAGATTTCCTCAACTCTATATGTGGATGACTTAGCGCTTATCTGTTCATCGCCTAGACTTCCATTTGCCATCCAGAAGCTACAGTGTGTTATAAATACCATAGCTGATAATGCTTCTTCCAAGGGCTTCCACTTTTCCGTAGTAATATACAAGCTGTCCACTTTTACAATCATAGATCGGTGGCATGAGACCTTCCCCATTTGTCACTCTATGGTGCCCCTGTCACCTTTGACTTCAATTCAGATTTCTAGGGGTGATCTTTGATTCAAGGCTTTCTTGGAGGCCTCATTTGGATGCTTTGAAAAGATCTTGTCTGAAGAGAATGGACATAATGAAATTACTGTCACACACTTCTTGGGGAAGTGATTGAGGCACCCTGTGGCTTCTGTATTCAGCATTGGTCCAGTCAAAGCTGGACTATGGGTCACAGGTGTACTCCTCTGCCTCACCATCCATCCTTGAAAAATTAAATATTGTGCATAACCAGGGTGTGCGCCTTGCTTCTGGAGCCTTCATGTCCTCACCCGTGTGGAGTGTCTATGCAGAGAACGGGGCTCTTCCTCTTTCTTTTCACAGGCTCAAGTCTAACCTCAAATATCTTTTTAGACAAGCAATTACCATGTTCACCAGTATATTAGTGCACGTTCAATTTGCGAACAGTGGCCTCATTGAATAGATTTCCATCCCTAGCTCGCCTGTTTGCTCTGCGCATGGTTGAGCACACAGGACATCTAAGGGAGTTTTCTGTTATTCCATTTTCAATACCAAAGATTTCCCCATACCTCATACCACCTGTAGTGGTATGCAAGGGGCTTAGTGGTAGGCCTAAGGATCAGTTCTTGCCTGTAGCCTTGAGAACCATGTATGGTCAACACTCCTCCCACCATCGGCCTAGCATTTTTGTGTTCACCAATCGGTCCAAGTCATCAGACAGAGTTGGTTATGATGTCTTGGACCTGCTCCTGTCTTCCCATCTCAGACATCATTGGTTCGCCTACCAAGTGCAGTTTCTATTTTCACAGCAGAACTTGTTGCCATTCTTGCTGCCCTCTTTGTTATTGCTCCTATGCCATCTAGTTGTCTTACGATTTTCTTTGACTCCCTTAGTTCTCTGGAGGCACTGAGTGCTTTTGGTTCTAGCCATCGGCTGGTTTCCAAGATCCAGCGTTGGCTTTTTTATCTTTCTCCTATTTATAAGATTTCTTTTTGCTGGGTGCCCAGTCACATGGGCATCCCAGGTATGAAAGGGTAGATGCTGCAGCCAAGGAGGCGGCATCATTGGGGACACCCTGATCAGCCCCAGTCCCACTTCGTGATGTCTATCCCCTCATCACCGAATATTTAGTCCACTTATGGCAGAAGATGTGGGATGAGCTTCCTCCCACCAAGCTCCATTCCATAAAATCTTCAGTCCTCCCATGGCCACGTACCATGAGACCACATAGACTGGAGATTATTTTGTGCCGACTGAGGATACACCATTGCCGCCTCACTCATGGGCGCTTGATAAATGAGCAGCCCCCACCTGTGCAGTGTTCATATGTCGATCCTTCACATCTTTGCCGAGTGTTCCCTTTTGAGAAATCTTGGGAGGAGGGTCTTCCCTTTCATTACTGGGCGGATAGCCCCCAAACAGGTTCTGCGGAGCAGAACCTGTTTCATGATTTTATATTCTCTGTTCTTGTATCTATTGTTGATCCATCTATAGTATGTTTTTATCCTTGTTGAGTTCTCAATAGTTTATTTTTTATTTCCTTTTACACCCCTTGATGATTTTAAATTCCTGTACTTCCATTCTATTGATCTTAATTTCATAGCTATATTTTTTTATATTCTCCAGATGTCTATATTTTTATTGAGAACACTCATGCAAATTACCTGTCCTTGAAATTTGGCTGCGGCTAGTCTGTTAGAAAATGCACCATTTATTTCCGGCACTATTCATTTCATTTGGCGCTTGGGCCGCTGATATGGCTACTACATTACTTTTTTATCGATCCTTTGTTCGTTCAAGCTCGACTACCGTTGTGAGTTTTATGCATTCGCAGCCCAGCGTGTAGTGAGGAAGGTGGACTCGATCCACCACATCGGCCTTCGCCTGGGGACTGGTGCCTTCCGCACTTCCCCCATTGAAAGCCTACTTGTTGATGCTGGGGCGATGCCACTCGCTCTGCGCCGTGCACAGTGCATTATTCGCTTCCACGCGCGAGCCTGGTGCCTCCCTCAGTCGCTAACCGCTCTCACTGCATCCGCAGTTGATTTCAATGGTGCCTATGCCGCCGAGAGATGCCTGTCATACCCTAAGCCCTTTGGGTTTAGGGCTAGGAAACTCCTTCGAGAGTGCCTCTGCTTCTTCCCAGGATGCCACCCTGGAGGGTACCTTCCTTGGCTATTTGTCGCCACAGCTCTGCTCCCAAAGCTTCTACCGCGCCTCGAATATTGCGTTCGACCTTTTTGGAGCATAACTCGTGTCACGCTGGAATCGTGCCAGTGTATACAGATGACTCCAAATCCTAAGAGGGGGTCGGTTTCTATGCCGTATCTCCTCTGTTGGAAATCAGGGGGCTCTGCCAGGCGCGCAGCGTCTGTTTTCCCGGTCGAGCTGGTTGCAATACACCACTCGGTATGGGAGATAACGCGACGTGCCTGTTTCGGATGCCTGATTGTGATTTATACCGACTCACCAAGCGCCCTGAGTGCTCTCGGGGCACTGGAATTTCTGCATCCCCTGGTTCATGATATCCGTTATGCTACGGTTTTGACGATCCGGGTGGATGTCGAGATTATCTTCTGCTGGTTTCCTGGACATGTTGGAATTGCGGGGAATGAGGGTGCCAAAGAGTCCACGATGACTGGGCGACTAGATATGCGTTTCGCTCTTCCTCACGCCGATTACATGGCAGGAATATGAGCAGCTCTCCGGGCTGCTTAGCAAAGAAGATTGGAACTTAAAGTTGCGACTGTTCCCATCGACCTACCCCCCTCCCCCTCCTATGTCAGGACGGTTTCAGGTTCCTTTCTGTCGTCTCAGAATTGGACACACTCCCAGGATGCACCGCTATTTGATGGAGTATTCGCCTGCGCTTTATTGTGAAAACTGCATTGTCCCCCAGACTGCTTAACACATTCTTGTTAAATGTCCCTTTCTGGACGATCATCGTGCACGTTACTTGTTTCGATACTGGGGCAAGCGGGGTCGCTACCGCTTGTCCCTTGTTCTTAGGATGGGTTCGTGCACACTGACTTGCAGACTTTTTGACTTTTTTTAGGAGGTCAGCCTCATCCCCTTTATTTGACGCCAGGGGGAGGTGGGTCTACCTCCGATGCTGGAGTGCTCCTCCTTCTTGTTTTGTTTTCTTGTTATTTTTTTTAGCCCTTCTCCTTTTTAGCATTATTTGTTTTCTTGTTCTTTTGTTACTTGTTTCTTACTATAGCTTTGTAGTAGGCTGTGTCATGTACGGCGACTTATGCCCAAGCAGGCAGTCACCAGGTGTGCTAAAAAAAAATAAATTTAAAAAAATTGTTCACATTGCTCTTATGGCTTCAGGTCATTTTCTATTGTCTTTGAATTGATCACACACTCAGGAGGCACTGAAATTTGATAGTGTTAGCCTGCACTTTAGTGCAACAACTGTGTTGTTTCCCATGCTGTCCACTGCATTCTTATTGAATGTCCCAGTCTGTGTGATCTTTACACCCATTATCTGTCCCAGTATCAGGAGAATGGTGTTGCTACTGATTTTCACTTGGTCTCAGGATGGGGTTCTTTACACACACTTGTGAACTATCTGACTTTTTGAAGGAGGCTGGCATCGTCCATTTTATTTGACTCTCCTTGGTATTGGTCACATGTCCTTCACTTGGGGGAGGTGGGCCTTCCCTTGATGCCAGAGCTTGCCTCCTTCTCATTCATGCATTTTTGTTGCTTGTTTTGTTTTAGTTTGTTGTTTTCAGATTTGCTTTGTTTGTTGTGCTTTCATATTATTTTTTAACCTAGCCTAGCACTATGCTGTAAGATGATTATAGTGACTTATGACCTAGTAGGCTGTCGCCAGCTGGGCTCCCAAGAAACGCAAGCTTTGTAAGAACCTTCCTACATATTTGATGGATAACAAGTTCAAGCAATGAGCCTTAATGACCTGAACCCTAAGAATGAGCTTTGGACAAGTATAGATAACATGTAGAAAGTTCGATGGATTTTGAGATAATGCGAGGCCTTTTTGGACAAATGGCCCAAGATAAGGAATCAACCAGACACAAATTGACAAAGAAAGACTCATTGTACACAGAGGTTGAATGATAACTACTGAGTCTGACCAAATGTAATACAGGATCACAAATTTAATTCAGGAACAAGTCAAACGCTTGAAACAAGTTTAATACTGGAATGAATCCAACACTGGAACCTTGAGATAAAAAAAAATACTCAACTCCAATTTATAGCATTATGATTAGCCCAAATCCTAACTATTTTCATGATTTTGAATACCATAATGGTTTCATCAGATTTTGACCCTGTATGTCATGAATTAATGTTAAGAGTGAAAAAAAATTACTTTTATCATGTCTATTAAGGAGTAAATAGTTAGTATAGGTAGTAAAAATGAAATTTTTTATATTATAAAAAAATATTAATGTGTGATGAATTGGTTATATCCCCATCCCCACTTGCATTATTTTAAACACCACATTTATTTGTAACATTTAATTAAGCTCTCAAATTAAACTCAGTTACATAAACAAGTGCTAAAAAATGTACTAAGCATATGCAATATAAATAAATCCCTCGGCAACAAAATAATGACACATAATATTACTCATGATACATTAGAAATATCATAATAAAAAGTTTCTATATTTGACCTTCAGCTCAGAGAAAATTTTGCAACGTTACATTATTCGTGGTGAGTCAAAGCAGTTGGACTTGGCATTCAGGCAAAGATTAAGGTTGCAATTTTTACACACAACATTGGTTCTCCAATTGCAGTTTGTTTTCTTGCAACAATTTTGTTTTTCATCAATATGCGTTTGTGTACCATTCCATCCTTTCGCATTGAATCAGAAGGACAATGGCCATTCATGTGAAACATTAACCTTGATAGTATTTCTTTGAATGTATAGTTGTCCTATACAGTGAAATGAGTTGATCAGCCCAAATCACCTCCTCCCATTGACATATTATATTGGTTTACGATGTCAGGACATGGCACTTCAATCTGTGTCTTGCTCTTCCAATCAAAATTAGTAACTGTTGTCACTGACTCAATTTTGGCAAATGTAGAATTCATGTCTACTACTTTATTGTGATACACTTTCACATACAAAGTTTCTAAATTATCTTGAACTATTTTTGCAGCTTCAAAGGCACCTCTGCCTTTTTGTGATCTGCTTTTGAGACTTCATTTCCTTTGTTAGTCCACCTAATCTTAATGGTCTTACTGTTCCACACCACTATATTCTACGGCCTGCTAGAATCGGTACCCTTTATCTTTGGCGATACCACCCACTACTGGGCATTTTCAGCTTCTTGGTGGGCAGTATGAAAATTTAGGAAATTAAGTAAAATTAAACACATTTATAATTTTATAAGGTAAATTCATATATTATGACAGTGTTGTTAATACACAATGTTTTATGCTACCTATAATTATAATATATATATTGTAACATCCTTTTTGGGGGGCAGGGGATTGTTAATTTTGTGGGCGGTTGACTAATTTCATTTGCATAAAAATAGTAAAAGTTAGCGGTGGGCAAAAGAGGTTGAGGGGCACTGTGCTAGATGATCCTGTATTGGCAGTGAAGTGAACCAATTATCAAAGGAAATTAAGGTGGTTCATATTTGAAGCAATGGTTTAGGAGCTGTGCAACACACCTTTGCCAGTGGGTTTGAGATCTGGCATAGCAGGATCCTCAACTGGTTTTATCCTTCCATTCTATGTGATGAAATCATAGGTCATGCCTTTTGCATCTGCTAACACTAAAGAACTTATACCCCTATATTTTAGGTTTGCTAGGTATTGTTTCACCAATGACTTTCTTTTGAAGGGAACCAGCTGTTCATCCACACACAGATTTTGAATCTCTGAAATGGCTTGGAATATCATCAATCATTGGTCAAACCTTCATAAATTGGCAGCATTTGCAGCATCTTCCAAGGTGTTTTTAACTTAGTGGAAATTACTTTTTATAGCTTCAAATCTGTTTCTACTCATTATATCACCAGTTATATCAGTTATTGGTGATAGTTTTTTACACCTGTACATTGTTGTGTTTAGAAGTTTGCTAATAAAGAAGTAACAAATCAATCTGAACCATTGTTATGTTATTGTTCCATCTCCTTGTGCCTGCCTTATATTCAAGGGTTTATTAACATTTCTTTTAGCAGAGTACAAATTTGTTTCTCTATTACATCTAAAAAATCATCAGAAAGGAATTGCTTGAAGTATTTTTGAGGAGGAAGGCTTTTTCTCTTGCTTTCTAGGAGCTGCTGTCATCGGGTCTTTCACTTCATGTACAGCTGTTATCATCATAAATCTCTGTAGACTCATCATCATAAGGGTTGCTGTCAACATCTGAAATTATAATTATAGAATGAACATACAAGTAATAACAACATGATTTCAATACAGAAATTCAAACTAATAGCATGATATTCAGAAAGACTAAATTTACCCTTTGATTGCAGGTTTTTTACTGCTGCATGACAAAGAAAATGCATTTAAAGGGATAACTAGGGTATCTTCATTTTCATAATGTCCCAATTGGTAGTGAGCCTACTACCAGTTACCAATTTTTTTTGCCAATATCTTTTCTAACATTGAAAATAAAATTTTATCTAGATTTTTTCCTGTCTAGATTCCACTTCCATTGTCAAGTCAGGATCTGCAAAATCATTGTTGAAATCTTCATCAGATTCATCACTTTCAGCAATACTAGTGGCAATAGTTACTTCATTAACTTGAGTTTTCCTGCAGCCATAGAATGATTTTGCCATGTATGATAGTTCTGAAACACAAAAGAAAATATTAGATTATTTTGTACAGAAATTTATGTAATTTTCCGAAAGTTTTTTGCATAAACACAAATAATGATATATATACTAAACACTGCTTGATGTTACTCTTCCCAAAATATAACATTGTAAAACTTAACACTCAAAGTAGTAATTGCATTTGTTATATGAATATCTCTTGGTACCATGGATATGTTGAAATCATCACTATAATGACTTATTGTTATTTTTCGTTCAAATAAGGTTTATTATTTTTTTTATAAATGTATCCTATAAACATTCATAAACATCCTAAATTCATTACAATCACGTAGCTTACCTGTTATTTGATCCACAATATAGTATATCACACTGGTCAAGGAGCTGAAAAGTATTTGTGATACCCGAGCACTGTTCGTGTTGCTACTGGCAACTGGCTTGCAAATCTGATGTAACCCTTTTGTGAACATAAAAGAACTTGTCATAGTTATCACACTCACTTGCTAGACTCAACAAATGTATTTACTCTCGCTATAAGCCTTTATTTTCTATGTGACAAATTCGTCAGAGTTGGGTAAAAAAGGTTAATGAATAGAACTCATATGCTACTTAACCTAGTTGTAGATACTCTCCTGAATCTTAATTTTGAAGCATACTTTGTGTTATGCTGGAACCATGCCAGTGTATACAGATGGCTCCAAGTCCCAAGAAGGGGTCAGTTTCCATGCTGTGTCCACTCTGTTTAGAGTCATTGGGGCTCTGCCAGGCACTGTGTCTATCTTTATCATCGAGCTAGTTGCAATACACCGCTCCATACAAGAGATAACGAGACATGTCCAGTTCGCCATGGTTTTAGCAAGCCAAGTGGATGTCGATATTATCTATTGCTGTGTTCCTGGACATGAAGGAATTGCAGGGAATAAGCATGCCATTTAGGTTGCCAAAGAGTCTGCGAGCACTGGGTGACCAGACCAGCGTTTCTCACTTCCTCTCACTGATTACATGGCAGGAATATGGGCTGCCCTCCAGGTGGCTTGGCAAAGAAGATGCAAGATGGTCAAGGGGAACTTAAAGTTATATGTTATAGCACTGCAGTTGTTACCATGGACCTATCCCCCAATGCCACAACGGCCTCAGGTAGTATTATGCTGTGTTGTGTACGCCAACTTATGCCCATGTAGGCAGTCACCAGATGGGCTCCCAAAATTTAAAAATAATAAAAATCCTCAATCTTGATTCTTTTTCCTTTTTTTATAAAAAAAAAGCTGCTGTAATTTCCTGAAAACTTTGATATTAAAATTGAAAAAATATATAAATGATTTTAAAAGCAAAAGGGTTAATGAATAAAACTAATAGGCTACTTAACCCAGTTGTAGATGCTCTCCTGAATCATAATATCCAGCAAACCCCTGTACAAGATATAAAATATTGCCCTCTCCATCATACCTGGTTCCACAAAAACCAACCCAATACATCACTCCTATACAGAAACAAAAATCCTCCCAATCAAAGACCACCCATACAAGATAGGCATGAAGTTCTTCATGAAACTGCAATGCCCTTCACATATTTTCTCTTCTCCTACCCTCATCCAAAAACACCACACACAACTCCTGCGAGCCACTACGCTCAATTATTAGCAAACTTCCCCACAACACCACCCAGCCAGAACATTATAAACGCATATGCTTTCACTTTACCTCTAGATCACTTCAAAACCTTCCCCCAAACCAGCACCAGAATATAAAGCCACTCTGGATCAATGACCCAGCATTTCATTGGCTTTCCTCAAATCAGAGCCCCTCTCCCCACATACAAACCTTACATAAAACTGAAAATGAATTGAATCACTACTCCCTCTTGACTGCCCTGCTGCAACCTCCATCAGCCTGAAAATGCCACCCATCTCATCTTATCCTTCCTTCTGCTTGACTCTCTCAGACACTTTCAAAGTCAATATGCTTTTACCTCTCTAGTAATTAACTTATGTCATTCCTTGTGCAAAGTTACAGAGTAAAATGTGAATTACTTATTTTGTTTATATTAGGATATTTATGAAAAAACCTCCATCAAGGAAATGAAGAAAGATTTGTCTGATTCAGATCATGGAAATGAAGCAAGATTAATCAGAGGTCAAGAACGAACAGTTGTTGGTTCTAATGAAGTGCTGTCACAAAATTGCCCTGTCAAAGAGGTAGTTACACAGAGTTGCATCTTAGACTGACTGATGTCCCCATGATTTTGGCTAAAAAAAAATAACTAGAGTTCAATTTTACAAAGTCACATTGATTGGAATCAATTAAAAAAAGTGATGTTCTACAAGGTTCAATATTGAGTCTCTTATTATTATTGATTTATATGTAAATGATTAAGTTTGAAAATAGCAAAATATGTTGCTAAAGGTAATGAATGATCTTGTATTCAAAATGTGAACAAATTTATGTTGGTTACAGCCTAGTATTCTGGATGTCGTATATGGAATTAAATTTAGTTCTTTAAGCAGGACTTTGGGAAGATTTCATTGAAGGAAGAGGTTACTGAAGAATTCCTCAATGAAGAGAGAAGTTCTTTTGCTGAATTTGATGGACTTAGTTTAAAATCTGAAAACTTTCTACCAAATACACCTAATGATATATTAAAACAAGAATCCTGCCAAGAAAAGGTAATCTTAGCTCAATTTTTATTCTTTTATGCTGCCTATATTATTATGATGGGAATAAAGCAGCCATTTTTATTAAAGGAAAGTAAAATCATTTTTAATACAACAAAAAATCTTGTTTAACTAAAGAGTGAATCCCCTTAAAGAAATGCTTTGGTAATGATGAAATATTGGATTTGATCTACTTTTCTGCCTCCATCTCTGAGTAAACATTGCTATTTGGGTGATGTTGTAATGGCTTAAAAAAATAGTATTCTGATAGGAGCACAGGCAAGTGAATATGGTGGATGAGGAAAAATTTCCCAACCTCTGCATGGAATACACCCCATATTGACTGCTACAATTGCTACTTGGAGGAGTGACTTATCCCTCCGGCCCTCCTGCCTGCAGTTAAGCACCCTCTAGCATGGCCTTTCATCTCCAGTGACTGTAGTTTACCTTCCCCACTGTTTACCGCTTCCCTTAAGGAGGGGGGGCTACCATGGTACTTAGAGGAGTTTTGTCTTCCTAGCCAAAGTACTCATAAGTAAGACCTGACTCACTGAGTCAGGAAGGTGGTGCACTCCCTCTGCCTCTATGCACCCCTTTTTTCTAAGAGCCTTACCCTCCTAATTTCTCCTATCCACACGTAAGGACTTGACCAGTTTTGGCATTAGAAAAGAGGCTTTGGAACCTCTATAAATGATACCCTTTAATACCTGCAGGTTGAGGAGACCAGGGCTTGAGGGGTCCTAGTCACTGGGGGACAATTAATAGGAAGATTGGTTTTGTCCCAGTAACCCTTTCCCTGCATATAATGGGCTGACCACCTCCCTGTGGCCATTCTCAGGGGGATAGGTTTGTACTCGTAGCAGGCAGCCTTGTTGGCTGCCAAGCCAACTAAAATTCTTGGATCCTTTTGCTGGGTTGCCACATCATCTTCAGATCTTGGCCCTCCTTTTGAGGATTTTTAAGATCTTAATTCAGGAGCCCCCAACCCACTGAGTACCATGAGTCGCATTGGCCACACCAAGAAAAATCTGAAAACCACATAATAAAAAATCTCAAAGAATTTATTAATGAGAAACCTGGTGATATTTCCTAACCTTAACCTAACCTAACCTAAAACAGGTTCTTGAGAAAAAAGATGTTTCAACACTTGATTGGAATGATGTAGGGCCACACCGATGACCCAGAAAATAATCTGGCACACAATGTTAATTTTAACAAGTGGCCACAGGCCACATGCATTGGCCTCCCAGGCAGCATGTAGCCTGCAAGTTGGTGACCCCTGTTTTAAAGAAATCTACCCTGCCTCTCAGTTGGGCGCTTTTGTAATGACCATCCACTGGGTCATTGTTGGGATGTGAACACCCCTCTTAGGGGCTGAAGTTGATAGGAGGGATTTAGCCCACCAACTCCTTTTTAAGATCAAATGATGATGATGATGATCATCATCATCATCATTGGAATTTAGTTTGTTCATAGAACCCCGTAAGGGGCGCGGCGATTTTCCATCCTGGCCGCCGTGCTGACGGGATCCAGCGCTCCGTCCGGCCCCAGCTTAGCCTCTCTTCTTTCCTTCAGATAGCCCGATTTCTCCCCTACCTCGTTGCTTTTCATACAACCTCTCCCACAACTTTCTCTGGTCAGCCTCTAATTTCACAGGGTAGATGCTGACCTTCTTCTCAAGCCAACCACCCCGGATCGGGGCTGGGGGGAGAGGGGACATTGTTCCCTAACCCCTCAGCTCCGGTTCGGGATGGGTTTTTTTTAACAACCTGCTTCATCCCCACCCATACCTTCCTCACATCCCTTTTCCTCTCCTCTTCACATTCTATCTGTTTTACGCCGTGTCTAAGGTGGAGCCGCCATGCCGAAGGACTGCCAAGCCACCAGGCGGGAGGGGTGGTCCCAAATGGTGGCGCCTGGCTCTGCTGGGCCTTTAAGCACCTCTTGCAGTGCGGGCTACTGCAAGAGGTGGTGAGCGATTGTGTCCCGTAAAACAAAGAGGGTCACCATGCCCAATGATGAAAATAAAAACCATCTCCCCTTAATTCCCCCTAAAACAACGGAGCTGCCCTCGTGCAGCTCCACAGAAAAGATGGAGGTCCCCCCCCCTGTGCTTGCGCAGGGGACCCTCCATACCTCTTTAACCGGAGAGGAGGCTTACTCCTCTCCTACGCCTACGGGTGTAGGGGACTCCCCCTCACCCCCTTCTCTGGAGGTGCTTCCGGGCACCTCCCTATCTCCAGCGGCAGTCCCTCATTTGCTTTCTAAGGGGACTGCCAAGAAAGCCAGCAGGCAGCCCATTGCCGACCGCCCCTCGTACAAGCGGCTCGGTAGGGCAAACCCCCTTAGGGGGGAGAGGGAAGCCAGGCCCCTTCGGTCGCTTCCCTCAAAAGTCCTGCTGGCAAAAATATTAAACCTTGCCGGGGTCAAGGCCTGTGCCTCCCCACTAAAGACTTATGACGCTGCCAAGGGGACCTGCGATGTCCTGGGAGGGGATGGCCAACTGGAGGCCCCTCCTGTGATAGACATGGTCCTTGAGGAAATCCAGCCTCAGAAGGTAGGGCCTTCCATGGGGGGGAATCCGGGCTCGGCGCCAAGCACCGAACCCGAATCCGCCCCTATGCAAGGTCCTCATCAAACGGCTGTAGATTCTCAGGCAGTACATGGAGGGGAGGGATCTCCTCCGGATGATGCCCCTGCGACCACCAGGACCTTCTCCATTTCGGAGAAGGACCTGGCTGAGGCCGGTCCATCTGGCCTGGGGGCTTCTACCGGCGAGGGTGAGAAGCGGGTTCATTCTCCGCCCTCCTCTCCAAAAAAGAAAAGGACCAAAAAGACGAAGAAGACTCGGGGCTCCTCTCAATCCGCGGGCGCTACGGGGACGGATGGGCTGCTGCCACTTTGGCAAGCGACCAAGCCAAGATCGGCACATCCGGGCCCTCTGCTTCCCCGGGTACGGAGCTCCTGACGATGACAAAGACCAAAAGTGCACAGGGCGGAGCCTCGATGACATCGGGGCCCCTGATTCAGAGGTTACCTGGCGTTTTCGAGCCCGCTGGCTTCAAACGCTTCCTCGTTATTCGCTCCACTGATGGCAGCATGTTGTCCAAGGGCAACATGATCCATCAGAGGAGAGGATTAGCTAGTGCAATTGGTAGAGAGCCGAAGGTAACCCGTTTCTCGGACGGGAGCCTTCTGGCGAATCCCGCCGAGGCGGCCAAGATAAGTGCTCTTTGGACACTTCATGGCACCCCGGTGAGTGTGACGCCGCACTCTACCATGAACTTTGTAAAAGGAGTAGTTTATGCGAGGGAACTCGTTGACTACTCCATAGAAGACATCACCCTAGAGCTGGCCGACCATGGGGCGGTCAAGGTCGAACGTGTGATGAGAAAACAGGGAGGGGCCTCGAGACCCACCCCTACACTCTTCGTCACGTTCGACTGTGACAAGCTCCCTGAGTCGGTGCGTGTCGGTTGGTACCGCTACCGCGTGAAGGCATTCGTGCCACTGCCGCGGCGGTGCTATTACTGTCACCGCTTCGGCCACACGAATCGATCATGTAGACGTGCAAAATCGGGGTCACCCGAAGTCTGTGTAAATTGCTCCAAGGTCACACACGATAAGTCCAAATCGTGTGTGGCCAAGTGTGTCAATTGCGGAGAGCCGCACCCTGCTTCTTCGAAGCAATGTGGTGCATATCTCCTTGAGAAAGAAATCCTGGCCGTTCAGGCCCAGGATCGACTCTCATTCCGCGAGGCTAAGGACTTGGTCCTGGCGTGCCCGGCTCTGCCTGGGACGTCATATGCCTCAATAGTTAGAAAAGCACCCTCTACTCCTGGCCCATCCAGGCCAACGAGCACGGTTGTTTCCGCGCCCATTCGGAGCCCTTCTGCGGGCTCTACTACACCCGGGCGCTCCCCTGGTAGAGCTGGCGGCAAAAAGGGTTCACACCCAGCGCCGGCTAAAACCAGGGCTCCCCCCTCTTCCCCCAGCGTGACCGTTTCCCGTAAGGCGAAACGGCCACGCGCCTCCACAGAGTCGTTAGACTCACAGGAGGCAACACCCCTGAAGATGGTCGCTAGGCCATCTTCCGGGGTTCCTAAAGCTGTTCCCCGAAAGGAGGACAGCAACAAAGGAGCTTCGGCCCCTTCGCCCACGCCCCGAGCTGGAGCGAGTGGCTCGGAGACGGTGGTTCCTCGAAAAGAGGGCCCCCCGCCTCCCAAGCCGCAACGCCCGCTTTAGGTTTCGAGGCGGAGGGAGGAAAAGACTCGCATGGCGAGCCCAACCTCCCCCAATAAGTTCTCGAAGGCGACAGCGCCTTCAGCGCTTTGTCCGGCCAACAGCGCCAGGGGTTCTGCCCCCGGGAAGCGTACGGCCATTTCCGTGAGGGTCTTCAATTCGAGGAGGGCCCCCGCGTCTCCTCCGAGCTATGCCTGGAGGGCATATTCCTTCAATGGAATTGCCGTGGACTCCGGGCCAACTGGAAGGAGCTGCGGAGGCTCGTCTCGTCCCGTTCCCCGTTAGCTATTTTTTTGCATGAGACCATGCTAGGCGCGTGCCCGCTGCCTGCCCTCCCGGGGTATAAGGGTCTTGCGACCCCACCACTGCGGGATGGCCGGGCTGGGGGATGCGCGGTTTACACCCGGCATGATGTCTCCGTTCTTCCTTTCTCTTTAGATACCTCCTTTCATGCAGTGGCTGTGCAGCTGCACCTGGATAGGAGGTATACTATCATTTCTGCGTACATTCCACCGTCAGCTGACTTCGACGCGGGGGACTTCCGCCGCGTCGTGGCACGGTTGCCGAGGCCCTATCTCTTGCTTGGAGATCTGAACGGCAGGCATCCTCTCTGGGGAGATTACTCCATAAATCCCAGGGGACAAGTCCTTGCCGGTCTGATCGAAGAGCTTGAGATGGGTGTCCTAAACGTGGATGAGTTTACGCATCACTGTCCGAGAACCGCTTCATTTTCTTGCCTTGACCTATCTTTGTGCTCTTCGGATGCACAGCCTGATTTTGATTGGGGGGTGGTCGATGACCTCCATGGTAGTGATCACTTTCCCATTCAAATATCCTTTTCAGGGCAACTGCCGCCTGAGAGACCACCTCGGTGGTGCTTGGCGCGGGCGCGGTGGCCTGCATTTCAGGAAATGACTGAATTCTCTATCTCAGTCGAGGAGTTTAGGTCGGTAGATGAGGCCGTTGAGTTCTTCTCCGGCAACCTCATCGCCGTGGGCCTGACTACTATTCCTAGGACGTCTGGCCGTTTTGCACGCCGACCACTCCCATGGTGGTCGCCTGAGTGTCAGACGGCCCTCAAACAGAAGCGTTATGCCTACATGCGCTATAAGCGCTGCCCGAACGATTTCACTGTCGCTGAATTTCGTCGGGCTAGGGCTAGGTTCCGGTATATTTCGAAGCACGCCCGCCGCTCTTCTTGACGGGCATACGTGTCTTCACTTAACGGGAAGACCCCTTTAGCTGAGGTGTGGAAGCGAGTCAAAAGGATTCGGGGCAAGTTCTCGCAGGACCCCCCTCCCGTTCTCCAGGAGAATGGGACCGCAATCTCGGACCCCGCGTCCGTGGCGGAATCCTTAGTGACCGCTTTTTCCGCATTCTCTAGCCGTGATGCTGCTCCGCCAGCATTCAATGCACGTCGTGATGTCGCGGAAGGCCACCGGCTGGACTTTACCTCCAGAGGCGGAGAACCCTTCAACGACAAGTTTACTGTGAGTGAGTTGCGTTCCGCTCTCGCTTCGTGCGCGGACACCGCCCATGGTCCGGACGATGTCCCGTACGCCATGCTTCGACACCTGGGTGAGCGAGGCATGGCCTTTCTGTTAGATTTGTTCAACAGGATCTGGGTGGAAGGTCTTCACCCAGACTCCTGGCGAATCGCTACTGTGCTCGCCTTTCGCAAGCCGGGGAGAGATCACTCTACTCCGACTGGTTTCCGCCCAATCTCTCTAACCTCTTGCGTGTGCAAGTTGATGGAGAAATTGGTAAATGTTAGATTAGCCTATTTCCTGGACAGCGGAGGCCATCTGTCTTCTGCACAGTGCGGCTTCCGTAAGTTCCACTCCACGTCGGATGCTCTGCTCCGACTGGAAAGTGCCGTCTGCGAGGCTTTCCTTTGTAGACAGCACTACGCCACGGTGTTTTTTGATCTGGAGAAGGCCTATGATACCGCATGGCGATACGGTATCATGGAGACACTCCACACGATGGAGGCGAGGGGACGCCTCCCAATGTTTATATCTGAATTTTTGCGAGATCGTCGATTCCGCGTACGGGTGGGGGGAGCCCTCTCCGGCCCAAAGGAGCAGGAAGAGGGTGTCCCGCAGGGAAGTGTCCTCAGTGTCACACTCTTTGCCCTGAGCATCAACGGCATCACCTCGGTGCTGCCGGAAGATGTTCTCGCTACGCTCTACGTGGACGACCTTTCGATCTCTTTTGGCGCGGCCCAGATGCCAACTCTGGAGCGTCGACTCCAACAGGCATTGAACCGCGTCTCTCGCTATGTCGAAGCGCACAGGTTTCGGTTTTCTTTGGCCAAGACTAAGGTGGTGCACTTCTGCCGCCATCCACGGCTTCACCCCGACCCAGATTTGTTTCTTAATGGGGTGCGCCTGGATGTGGTTGAGTCGCACCGTTTCCTTGGTCTTGTATTCGACCGACGCCTCACCTGGGAGGCTCATATTCGTAGCCTTAGGGTCTCTTGTACCCGCGCCATGGACATTCTCCGTTCCGTGACGTTCAGCGCTTGGGGCGCTGATAGGGCTACCGCCTTACTTTTTTATCGATCCTTTGTTCGCTTTGAAGCTCGACTACGGATGCGAGTTTTATGCATCCGCAGCCGAGCGTTTATTGCGGAAGTTGGATTCGATCCACCACACCGGCCTTCACCTTGCGACCGGTGCCTTCCGCACTTCCCCCATTGAGAGCCTGTTGGTTGATGCTGGGGAGATGCCACTCGCTCTGCGCCGCGTGCAGTGCATCACTTGCCTGTACGCGCGAGCCCGGCGCCTCCCTCAGTCGCAAACAGCTCTCACTGCATCCGCAGCTGATCTCGATGGTGCCTATGCCGCCGAGAGACGCCAGTCATACCCTAAGCCCTTTGGGTTTAGGGCCAGGAAACTCCTTCGAGAAGTAGATATAGCTCTCGGGCCGGTGGCGCCCCTGGTTTTGCCCAGGATGCCACCCTGGAGGGTACCACATTTGGCTATTTGTCGCCACGCCTCTGCTCCCAAAGCTTGTACTGCGCCGGGAGTATTGCGTTCGACCTTTTTGGAGCACACATCGTGTCACGCTGGTACCGTGCCAGTGTATACGGATGGCTCCAAGTCCCAAGAGGGGGTCGGCTTCCACGCCGTATCCCCTCTGTTTGAAGTCAGCGGGGCTCTACCAGGCGCTGCGTCTGTCTTCACGGCCGAGCTGGTGGCAATGCACCACTCGGTACGGGAGATTACGTGACGTGCCCGGTTCGGAGACCGGATTGTGATCTATAGCGACTCACAAAGCGCCCTGAGTGCTCTCGGGGCATTGGAATCTCCGCATCCCCTGGTTCGTGAAATCCGTGACGCCACGGTTTTGGCGAGCCGGGCAGATGTCGAGATTATCTTCTGCTGGGTTCCTGGACATGTAGGAATTGCGGGGAATGAGGGCGCCAAAGAGTCCCTGAGGACTCTGCGACCGGACCAGCGTTTCGCTCTTCCTCACACTGACTACATGGCAGGAATACGGGCAGCTCTTCGGACTGCTTGGCAAAGAAGATGGGAGACGGTCGAGGGGAACTTAAAGTTGCGTGCCATTGCGCCGCGACTGTTCCCATGGACCTATCCCCCAATGCCGCGGCGGCTTCAGGTTGCTTTCTGTCGTCTTCGAATCGGACACACTCGTGTGACGCATCGCTACTTGATGGAGCGCTCGCCGGCGCCCTATTGCAACGACTGCGTCGTCCCCCAGACTGTTCGGCACATTCTTGTCGAATGTCCCAGTCTGGGTGATCTTCGCGCACGATGCCTGTCCCGGTACCGGGATGGGCGGGGTCGCTACCGCCTGTCCCTTGTACTCGGGACGAGTGCGTGCACCATGACTAGTGGACTTATTGACTTTTGGGGGGAGGCTGGCCTTCTCCCTTTCATTTAACACAGTTTAATTGTTGTTGTTGTTTTTGTTATTGTTTTTGTTATTGCTTTTTATTGTTATTTCGTTTTATTGTTTCCTGTTTAATTTTTAAAGTAGCCTAGAACTAGGCTGTTTGTTTACGGCGACTAATGCCTAAGTCGGCAGTCGCCAGATAGCCGCTTAATTAAAAAAAAAAAAAATTTGATCTCCTTTGGCGCGGCCCAGATGCCAACTCGTGAGCGTCGACTCGAACAGGCATTGAACCTTGTTTCTCGGTATGCCGAAGCGCACAGGCTTCGCTTTTTCTTTGGCCAAGACTATGATGGTGCACTTCTGCCCCCATACACGGTCCCACCCTGACCCACACTTGTTTCTAAATACCCGTAGGGTTGCCTGGAAGTGGTTGAATCACACCGTTTCCTTGGTCTTGTATTTGACCGACGTCTCACCTAAGAGGCTCATATTCGCAACCTTAGGGTCTCTTGTATCCTGACATGGATATTCTTTGCTCCGAGACTTTCAGCGCCTAGGAGGGCTCATAGAGCTACTGCCTTACTTTTTTATCGATCCTTTGTTCGTTCGAAGCTCGACTACGGCTGCGAGTTTCATGCATCCGCAGCTGAGCGTGTATTGGGCAAGGTGGACTCGAACCACTATACCTGCCATCGCCTGGCAACCGTGCCTTCCGCAATTCCCGCATTAAGAGCCTACTTGTCGATGTGTGGAGGTGCCACTCGCTCTGCGCCGTGCTCAGTGCATTATCCATCGGTACTCCGTAAGGAGCGCGGTGATTTGTCTTCCTGGCCTCCATGCTGACGGGACTCAGTGCTCCGTCCGTTCCCGGCTCATCCTCTTGTCCTTCTTTCCGAAGCACTGTTGTTTTCGAACCCGCTGGCTTCAAACGCTTCCTTGTTGTTCGCTCCACTGATTGCAGCATGATGGCTAAGGGCAACAAGATCCATCAGGGAAGAGATCTAGCTAGTTTTTTTGGTAGAGAGCCGAAGGTGACCCCTTTCTCGGACGGGGGGAGCCTTTTGGCGAATGCGTCGAATCCCTCCGAGGCGGCCATGATTAAGTGCCCTTCGGACACTTGATGGTACACCAGTTAGCGTGGTGGCCGCACTCTACCATCAACTTCGTGAAAGTAGTAGTTTATGCGAAGGAACTCTTGGCCTACTCCATAGATGATATCACCTTAGAGCTGGCCGACTATGGGGCGGTCAAGGTCGAACGTGTGATGAGAAAACAGCGAGGGGCCTCGAGACCCACCCCTACACTCTTTGTCACGTTCGACTGTGACAAGCCATAGATATTCTCCGTTCCGTGACGTTCAGCGCTTGTAGCTCTGACAGTGCTACTGCCTTACTTTTTAATCGATCCTTTGTTCGTTCGAGCTTGACTACGACTGCGAGTTTTATGCATCCGCAGCCGAGCGTGTATTGTGGAAGGTGGACTCGATCCACGGCACCGGCCTTCGCCTGGGGACTGGTGCCTTCCGCATTTCACCCATTGAGAGCCTACTAGTCGATGCTGGGGAGATGCTACTCGCTCTACGCCGTACACAGTGCATCATTCGCGTGTACGCGCGAGCCCGGCGCCTCCCTCAGTCGCCAACAGCTCTCACTGCATCCGCAGCTGTTTTCGACGGTTCCTATGCCGCCGAGAGACGCCAGTCATGCCCTAAGCCCTTTGGGTTTAGGGCCAGGAAACTCCTTCGAGATCGCCCCTGGTTCTGCCCAGGACACCACCCTGGAGGGTACCATATTTGGCTATTTGTCGCCACGCCCCTGCTCCCAAAGCTTGTACAGCGCCGGGAGTATTGCGTTCGACCTTTTTGGTGCACATCTCGTGTCAAGCTGGAACCGTGCCAGTGTATACGGATGTCTCCAAGTCCCAAGAAGAGGTCAGCTTCCACGCCGTATCCCCTCTGTTTGAAGTCAGCGGGGCTCTGTTAGGCGCTGCGTCTGTCTTCACGGCCGAGCGTGTGGCAATACACCACTCGGCACGGGCGATTACGTGACGTGCCTGGTTCGGAGACCGGATTGTGATCTATAGCGACTTACAAAGCGCCCTAAGTGCTCTCGGGGCATTGGAATCTCCGCATCCCCTGGTTCGCGATATCCGTGACGCCACGGTTTTGGCGAGCCGGGCGGATGTCGAGATTATCTTCTGCTGGGTTCCTGGACATGTATGAATTGAAAGGAATGAGCGCACCAAAGAGTCCGTGAGGACTCTGCTATCGGACCAGCGTTTCGCTCTTCCTCACACCGACTACATGGCAGGAATACGGGCAACTCTTCCGGCTGCTTGGCAAAGAAGATGGGAGACGGTCGAAAGGAACTTAAAGTTGTGTGTCATTGCGCCGTGAATGTTCCCATGGACCTACCCTCCAATGCCGCGAGTGCTGCAGGTTGCTTTATGTCGTCTCCGAATTGGGCACATTCACGGGACGCACCGCCATTTGATGGAGCGCTCGCCAGCGCCCTACTGTGAAGACTGCGTTGTCCCCCAGACTGTTTGGCACATTCTTGTTGAATGTCCCAGTCTGAGCGATCTTTGGGGACGTTACCAGTCCCGGTACTGGGATGTGCGGTGTCCCTACCGCCTGTCCTTTGTACTCGGGAGGAGTGCGTGCGCATTGACTGGTTGACTTGCAGACTTTTGGCGAGAGGCCGGCCTTCTCCCTTCTATTTAACCAGTTTTTTTTGTTTTGTTTCTCTGTGTTTTTGTTTTTTTTCCTGTATAGGTCGCGCGTTCGTGCGCCGGGGTAACTCCCCTCACCCCCCGACGCAGGAGTTTGCTTCCTGCTTGTTGCCTTTTCCTTTTTCTTTAATTTCTAGTGTTGGGTTTGTTTGTTTTTTGTGTTTTTGAATCTGATTTTAAAGTAGCCTAGTACTAGGCAGGTTTTTAATACGGCGACTAATGCCCAAGTAGGCAGTCGCTAGATGAGCTCTTAAAAAAAAAAATCGATCTCTTTTAGCACGGCGCAGATGCCAACTCTGGAGTGTCGACTCCAACAGGCATTGAACCGTGTCTCTCGCGATGCCGAAGCGCAAAAGCTTCTTTTTTCCTTGGCCAAAACTAAAGTGGTGCACTTCTGCCTCCATCCGCGGCTCCCCCCTAGCCCAGATTTGTTTCGAATTGGTGTTAGCATTGAAGTGGTAGACTCGCACTGATTCCTTGGTCTTGTATTTGACTGGTGCCTTAACTAGGAGGCTGATTTTTACGACCTTAGGGCTTCTTGTTCCCGCGCCATGGATATTCTTCTTTCAGTGACGTTCAGCGCCTCGGACGCTGATAGGGCTACAGCCTTACTTTTCAATCGATCCTTTGTTCGTTTGAAGCTCGACTACGGATGCGTTTTATGCATCTGTAGCTGAGCGTGCATTGCGGAAGGTGGCTTCGATCCACCACACCGGCCTTCGCCTGGCGACCGGTCCCTTCCGCACTTCTCGCATTGAGGTCCTACTTGTAGATGCTGGAGAGATGCTACTCTTTCTGCTTCGTGCACAATGCATAATTCGTCTGTACGCGCGGGCCTGTCGCCTCTTTCACTCGCCAACAGCTCTCACTGCATCCACACCTTATCTCGACGGTAGTTATGCCGCCCAGAGACTCCAGTCATAACCTAAGCCCTTTTGGTTTATGGTTAGGAAACTCCTTCGAGAACTAAGTATAGCTCTAGGGCCGGTGGCGCCCCTGGTTCTGCCCAGGACGCCACCCTTGATGGTATCACCTTTGACTATTTATCACCACGCCTCTGCTCCCAAAGCTTGTACAGCGCCGGGAGTGTTGCGTTCAGCCTTTTTGGAGCACACTTTTTGTCACGCTGGAATCGTGCCATTGTATACGGATGGCTCCAACTCCCAAGTGGGGGTCGGTTTCCACGTCGTATCTTCACTATTTGAAGTCAGCGGTGCTCTGCCATGCGTGGGGTCTGTCTTCATAGCCGAGCTGGTTGCAATACACCGCTTGGTACGGCAGATAACGCGACGTGTCCTGTTCGGATACCTAATTGTGATTTATAGCGACTCACAAAGCGCCATGAGTGGTCTCGGGGCATTGGAATCTTTGCATCCCTTGGTTCGCGATATCCGTGACGCCACGGTTTTGGCGAGCCGGGCGGATGTCGAGATTATCTTCTGATAGGTTCCTAGACATGTAGGAATTACGGGGAATGAGGGGACCAAAGAGTCCGCGAGGACTGGAGGACCAGACTAGCGTTTTGCTCTCCCCCCCCCCCCCCCCGATTATATTGCATGAATACGGACAGCTCTCTGGCCTGCTTAGCAAAGAAGATTGGACACGATCGGGGGGGAACTTAAATTTACGTGACATTGCGCTATGACTGTTCTTATAGACCTACCGCCCAATACCGCGACGGCTTCAAATTGCTCTCTCTCATCTCCGAATTCGACACACTCGCGGAAAGCACTGCCATTTAATGGAGACCCCTCTAGCTTAGGTAAGAAAGAGGGTCAAATGGATTCAGGGCATGTTCTCGCAGAACACCCTCCCGTTCTCCTGGGGAATGCGACTGTAATCTCGGACCCCGCCTCCGTGGTGAGCCTTTCGCGACCGCATTCCCTACCCGGGATGCTACTCCGCCTGTATTCATTGCGCATAATGATTTCGCAGAAGCCCGCTGACTGGACTTTACTTCCAGAGGCGGAGATTCCTTCAACGGCACGTTTAAATTGAGTCAGTTTGCTTCCGCTCTCGCTCCATTCGCGGACACCAACCCTGGGCTCGTCGATGTCCCGTGTGCCATGTTTTGAAACATAGGTAAGGGAGTCATGGCTTTTCTGTTAGATTTGTTCAACATGATCTGGGTAGAGGGTGTCCTCCCAGACTCCCGGCAAATGGCTAATTTACTCGCTTTTCGCAAACCGGAGAAAGATCTCTACCCCGGCCAGTTTCCGCCCAGTCTCCCTAACCTCTTACGTGTGAAAGTTGATGGAAAAATCGGTAAATGTTAGTTTAGCATTTTTCCTGGACAGCGGACGTCAGCTGTTTTCCGCAAGTTCCACTCGACATCGGATTCACTGCTCCGACTGGAAAATGCCGCCTGCGAGGCCTTCTCTCATATGCAGCACTACGGCATGGTGTTTTCCGATCTGAAGAACGCCGATGATACCGCATGGTTATACGGTATCATAGAGACTCTCCAACGATGTGGGCGAGGGGATGCCTCTCAATCTTTATCTCACGAGTTTTTACAAGATCGTCGATTCCGCGTAGAGGTGGGGTGACCACTCTCCGACCCAATTAAGCAAGAAGATGCCCCGAAGAGAAGTCTCCTCAGTGTCGTACTCTTTGCCTGAGCATCAACAGCATTACCTCGGTGCTACCGGAAGATGTTCTCTCTACGCTCTACGTGGACGACCTTTCGATCTCTTTTGGTAAGGCCCAGTTGCTAACTCTGGAGCTTCGACTCAACAAGTATTGCACTGCGTCTCTCTCTCTTCCGAACCGCACAGGTTTCTGGTTTTTCTAGCTAAGACTAAGGTGGTGAACTTCAGCCTCCAACCACGGCTCCCTCCCGGCGCTCACATTTTCCTAAACAGGGTTCGCCTGTAAGTGGTGAATTTTCACCGTTTCCTTGGTCTTGCTTTCGATCAATGCCTCGCCTAGGATGCTCATATTCACAGCTTTAGGGTTTCTTGTACCCGTGCTATGGACGTTCAGCACCTGGGGTGATGATAGGGCTACTGCCTTGCTTTTATATCGATCCCCTGTTATTTTGATGCTTGACTACGCATGCAAGTTTTATGCTTCCTCAGCCCAGTGTGTGTTGCCGACGGTGTACTCAATCCATCGCACCGGTTTCCGCCTGGCAACCGATGCCTTCCACATGTCCCCCATTGAGAGCCTACTTGTCGATGCTGGGGAGATACCAATCATTCTACACTGTGTGCAGTGCATTATGCGCCTGTATGCATGAGTTTGGTAACGAGAGACACTAGTCATACCCTAAGCCCTTTGGGTTTTGGGCTAGGAAACTCCTTGAGGGCTCGATGTAGCTCTCGGGGCAGTGGCGTCTCTGGTTCTGCCCAAAATGCCACCCTGGTGGGTACCACCTTCGACTATTTGTCGCCATTCTTCTGCTCTCAATGTTTCCAATACAGCGGAAGTATTGCGTTCAGCCTTTTGTGAGCACACTTCGTATCAAGCTGGATCCGTACCTGTGTATACCAATGGCTCTAAGTCCCAGGAGTGTGTAACTTTCTATGCCGTTTCCCCTGTGTTTGATGTCAGCAGGGCCCTGTTTCTGTCTTCATGGCCGAGCTGGTTGCTATACACTGCTCGGTACGGGAGATAATGTGTTGTGCCTGGTGGAGACTGGATTGTGAACTTTACCGACTCGCAAAGCACCTTGAGAGCTCTCAGGGCAGCTTGGCTCTTCATCACACTGACTACATGGCAAGAATCAGGGTAGCCCTCCTGGCTGCTTGGCAAAGAAGATGGGAGACAGCCGATGGGAACTTAAAGTTGCGGCCGTTACGCCTTGACTGTTCCCATTGACCTACCCCCAAGGCCACAATTCCTTCGGGTCACTTCCTGTCATCCTTGAATTTGGCACAGTCTCAGGACACACCACCATTTGATGCAGTGCTCACCCGCACTTTATTTCTACGACTCCGTTGTCCCCCAGACTGTTCGGCACATCCTTGTTGAATCTCCTAGTCTGGGTGATCTTGCACATGTCACCTGTCCCGCTGTGGGATGACCTGGTTCATTACTGTACTCAGGATGAGTTCGTGTACACAGACTTGTAGACTATCAGACTTTTTGGAGGTGGCTGTCCTCTTCCATTTATTTGACTCTTTTTGTACTAGGCTGCTTCATCATGCACTGGGGGGGGGGGGCCCACTTTCCCCCGATGCTGGCACATGCTTCACTCTTGTTTTTTTAGGATGGGGTTGCATATTTTAGAATAGCCGAGTACTAGGTTAGAATTTTTATTATTGTGACTTATGTCCTTGAAGGAAGTCACCAGATGGGCAAATTTAAATAAAATGTATGACCATTTCCTTCTTGCAGAAGTATAGAAGTTAAAGTATTCATGAAAAGTTCTCTCATGAACTCCCTTTAATTCTCCAAGAGGGTGGAACTGCTCTCTCATACCTTGCATCTATGGCTTAATCCTTCTCAACCGCATTCTTTAGTTGGAATGCAACTTTCAGCATTTAATGCACATTATGTGCTTGATGAAGGTTGCTTCTTTCTTCTCTTGTTGTATAGGTACCATTCCAGGTAATGATGATATCTAGTGTGCCACATTTTCACACCTGGGTGAACAATACATAGCCTTGTTCAACATAATCTAGATAATGGGTATCTTCCCACGCTTGACAAATGGCTGCCATGATTGCTTTTCACAAGCCAAGAAGAGACAACTTTACCCCTCCAAGTTTCTGCCCAATTTCTCACAACTTCCAACAAACAATTTTTGTTCTCATTTAACTTTACTGAACTCCAAGAACATTTAATTCACTCAAATATTTATGACTCACTTTCGCAAAGTGAAATACATAGTTAACAAGTCCAAAAATTACCGTTTTTGCTGTGCATAAATTCAAGATATTTATATATAATAGTCAATTCATTTTTATTAATAATCTCTATTTAATTGAATAACTCGATCATTTATGTTATATGCTTTCACATTTAATTAATATTATTAAATTAATCATTGTATTATAACAAAGCACAAAAATCCACTCTTTCCTTTCAATACACCAGAGTAAATTATATACATTCAAATTCATCCAAATTCACTCTTTGCAGTCAAATACCTCATTGGTTTTGAAGGTGAATCAAAGCAAATATTAATTAAGGGGAAGTTTCAGGTCCATTATATCGACCCATTTCACCGACTAGTGCAGTCACATTTAATGTCCTTCAATATCCTGCAGACACTGACTGCAGTAAAAAACGTTGTGTTGAAGAAACTTTTATTTACCAAGAGTGGAGGAGTAAGACTCCCAAGCACTTTGATGTGATATACTCTATGTTATCCTTTCCCATTCACCCCTCTCCCTCCCCGTGTGCGCAGCCCCTGACTAAGACTAAGACCAATAGTGCACTGGGCGGAGCCTCGATGACATCGGGGCCCCTCATTCAGAGGTTACCTGGCGTTTTCGAGCCCGCTGGCTTCAAGCGCTTCCTCGTTATTTACTCCACTGATGGAACCATGTTGTCCAACGGCAACATGATTCATCAGAGGAGAGGATTAGCTAGTGCAATTGGTAGAGAGCCGAAGGTGACCCGTTTCTCGGACGGGAGCCTTCTGGCGAATGCGGCGAATCCCACCGAGGCGGCCAAGATAAGTGCTCTTCGGACACTTCATGGCACCCCGGTGAGTGTGACGCTGCCTTCTACCATGAACTTTGTGAAAGGAGTAGTTTATGTGAGGGAACTCGTTGACTATTCCATTGAGGACATCACCCTAGAGCTGGCCGACCATGGGGCGGTCAAGGTCGAACGTGTGTTGAGAAAACAGGGAGGGGCCTCGAGACCCACCCCTACACTTTTCGTCACGTTCGACTGTGACAAGCTCCCTGAATCGGTGCGTGCCGGTTGGTACCGCTACCGCGTGAAGCCATTCGTGCCACTTCCATGGCGGTGCTATTACTATCACCGCTTAGGCCATACGAATCGCTCATGTAGACGTGCAAAGTCGGGGTCACCCGAAGTCTGTGTAAATTGCTCCAAGGTCGCACACGATAAGTCCGAATCGTGTGTGGCCAAGTGTGTCAATTGCGGAGAGCCGCAGCCCGCTTCTTCGAAGCAATGTGGTGCATATCTCCTCGAGAAAGAAATCCTGGCCGTTCAAGCCCAGGATCGACTCTCATTCCGCGAGGCTAAGGACTTGGTCCTGGCGCGCCCGGCTCTGCCTGGGACGTCATATGTCTCAATAGTTAGAAAGGCACCCTCTGCTCCTGGCCCATCCAGGCCAACGAGCACGGTTGTTTCCGCGCCCATTCGGAGCCCTTCTGCGGGCTCTACCCAACCCGGGCGCTCCCCTGGTAAAACTGGCGGCAAGAAGGGTTGAAACCCAGCCACGGCTAAAACCAGGGCCGTTTCCCGTAAGGCGAAACGGCCACGCGCCTCCACCGAGTCGTTAGACTCACAGGGGGCAACACCCCTGAAGATGGTCGCTAGGCCATCTTCGGGGGTTCCTAAAGCTGTTCCCCGAAAGGAGGACAGCAACAAAGGAGCTTCGGCTCCTTCACCCACGCCCCGAGGTGGAGCGAGTGGCTCGGAGACGGTGGTTTCTCGAAAAGAGGGCCCCCCGCCTCCGAAGCCGCAGCGCCCGCCTAAGGTTTCGAGGCGGAGGGAGGAAAAGACTCGCATGGCGAGCCCAACCTCCCCCAATAAGTCCTCGAAGGTGACAGCGCCTTCAGCGCTTTGTCTGGCCAACAGCGCCCGGGGTTGTGCCCCCGGCAAGCGTACGGCCATTCCCGTGAGGTTCTTCAATTCGAAGGAGGGCCCCTCCGTCTCCTCCGAGCTAGGCTTGGAGGGCATATTCCTTTCATGGAATTGCCGTGGTTTCCAGGCCAACTGGGAGGAGCTGCGGAGGCTCGTCTCGTCCCGTTCTCCGTTAGCTATCTTTTTGCAGGAGACCATGCTAGGCGCGTGCCCCCTGCCTGCCCTCCCGGGGTATAAGCGTCTTGCGACCCCACCACCGCGGGATGGCTGAGCTGGGGGATGCGGTGTTTACACCTGGCATGATGTCTCCGTTCTTCCTTTCTCTTTAGATACCTCCTTTCATGCAGTGGTTGTGCAGCTGCACCTGGATAGCAGGTATACTATCATTTCTGCGTACATTCCACCGTCAGCTGACTTCGACGCGGGGGACTTCCGCCGCGTCGTGGCATGGTTGCCGAGGCCCTATCTCTTGCTTGGAGATCTGAACGGCAGGCATCCTCTCTGGGGAGATTACTCCATAAATCCCAGGGGACAAGTCCTTGCCGATCTGATCGAAGAGCTTGAGATGGGTGTCCTAAACGTGGATGAGTTTACGCATCACTGTCCGAGAACCGCTTCATTTTCTTGCCTTGACCTATCTTTGTGCTCTTCGGATGCACAGCCTGATTTTGATTGGGGGGTGGTCGATGACCTCCATGGTAGTGATCACTTTCCCATTCAAATATCATTTTCAGGGCAACTGCCGCCTAAGAGCCCACCTCGGTGGTGCTTGGCGCGGGCGCGGTGGCCTGCATTTCAGGAAATGACTGAATTCTCTATCTCAGTCGAGGAGTTTAGGTCGGTAGATGAGGCCGTTGAGTTCTTCTCCGGCAACCTCATCGCCGTGGGCCTGACTACTATTCCTAGGACGTCTGGCCGTTTTGCACGCCAACCACTCCCATGGTGGTCGGCCGAATGTGAGATGGCCCTCAAACAGAAGCATTATGCCTACATGCGCTATAACCGCCGCCCGAACGATTCATTGTCGCTGAATTTCGTCGGGCTAGGGCTAGGTTCCGGTATATTTCGAAGCACGCCCGCCGCTCTTCTTGGCGGGCATACGTGTCTTCACTTAACGGGAAGACCCCTTTAGCTGAGGTGTGGAAGAGAGTCAAAAGGATTCGGGGCAAGTTCTCGCAGGACCCCCCTCCCGTCTCCAGGAGAATGGGACCGCAATCTCGGACCCCGCGTCCGTGGCGGAATCCTTAGCGACCGCTTTTTCCGCATTCTCTAGCTGTGATGCTGCTCCGCCAGCATTCAATGCACGTCGTGATGTCGTGGAAGGCCGCCGGCTGGACTTTACCTCGAAAGGCGGAGAACCCTTCAACGACAAGTTTACTGTGAGTGAGTTGCGTTCTGCTCTCGCTTCGTGCGCGGACACCGCCCATGGTCCGGACGATGTCCCGTACGCCATGCTTTGACACCTGGGTGAGCGAGGCATGGCCTTTCTGTTAGATTTGTTTAACAGGATCTGGGTGAAAGGTCTTCTCCCAGATTCCTGGCGAATGGCTACTGTGCTCGCCTTTCGCAAACTGGGGAGAGATCACTCTACTCCGACCGGTTTCCGCCCAATCCCTCTAACCTCTTTTTTCCTGGACAGCGGAGGCCATCTTTCTTCCGCACAGTGCGGCTTCCGCAAGTTCCACTCCACGTCGGATGCTCTGCTCCGACTGGAAAATGCCGTCTGCGAGGCTTTCCTTCGCAGACAGCACTACGCCACGGTGTTTTTCGATCTGGAGAAATCCTATGATACCGCATGGCGATACGGTATCATGGAGACTCTCCACATGATGGGGGCGAGGGGACGCCTCCCAATGTTTATATTTTAATTTTTGCGAGATCGTCGATTCCGCGTACGGGTAGGGGGAGCCATCTCCGGCCCAAAGGAGCAGGAAGAGGGTGTCCCGCCGGGAAGTGTCCTCAGTGTCACACTCTTTTCCCTGAGCATCAATGGCATCACCTCGGTGCTGACGGAAGATGTTTTCGCTACGCTCTACGTGGACGACCTTTCGATCTCTTTTGGCGCGGCCTAGTCCAACAGGTATTGAACCGCGTCTCTCGCTATGCCGAAGCGCACAGGTTTCGGTTTTCTTTGGCCAAGACTAAGGTGGTGCACTTCTGCCGCCATCCACGGCTTCACTCTGACCCAGATTTGTTTCTTAATGGGGTGCGCCTGGATGTAGTTGAGTCGCACCGTTTCCTTGGTCTTGTATTCGACCGACGCCTCACCTGGGAGGCTCATATTCGCAGCCTTAGGGTCTCTTGTACCCGCGCTATGGACATTCTCCGTACCGTGACGTTCAGCGCTTGGGGCGCTGATAGGGCTACTGCCCTACTTTTTTATCGATCCTTTGTTCGTTCGAAGCTCGACTACGGATGCGAGTTTTATGCATCCGCAGCGGAGCGTTTATTGCGGAAGGTGGACTTGGTTTACCACACCGGCCTTCGCCTGGCGACCGGTACCTTCCGCACTTCCCCCCATTGAGAGCCTGTTGGTCGATGCTGGGGAGATTCCACTCGCTCTGCGCCGCGTGCAGTGCATCACTCTCCTGTACGCGCGAGCCCGGCGCCTCCCTCAGTCACCAACAGCTCTTACTGCTTCCGCAGCTGATCTTGATCGTGCCTATGCCGCCGAGAGACGCCAGTCTTTTCCTAAGCCCTTTGGGTTAGGGCCAGGAAACTCCTTAGAGAGCTAGATATAGCTCTCGGGCCGGTGGCGCCCCTGGTTCTGCCTAGGACGCCACCCTGGAGGGTACCACATTTGGCTATTTTTCGCCACGCCTCTGCTCATAAAGCTTGTACGGCGCCGGGAGTATTGCGTTCGACCTTTTTGGAGCACACATCGTGTCACGCTGGAACCGTGCCATTGTATACGGATTGCTCCAAGTCCCAAGAAGGGGTCGGCTTCCACGCCGTATCTCCTCTGTTTGAAGTCAGCGGGGCTCTACCAGGCGCTGCGTCTGTCTTCACGGCCGAGCTGGTGGCAATACACCACTCGGTACGGGAGATTACGCGACGTGACCGGTTCGGAGACCGGATTGTGATCTATAGCGACTCACAAAGTGCCCTGAGTGCTCTCGGGGCATTGGAATCTCCGCATCCCATGGTTCGCGAAATACGTGACGCCACGGTTTTGGCGAGCCGGGCAGATGTCGAGATTATCTTCTGCTGGGTTCCTGGACATGTAGGAATTGCGGGGAATGAGCGCGCCAAAGAGTCCGCGAGGACTTTGCGACCAGACCAGCGTTTCGCTCTTCCTCACACTGACTAGATGGCAGGAATACGGGCAGCTCTTCGGACTGCTTGGCAAAGAAGATGGGAGACGGTCGAATGGACTTTAAAGTTGCGTGCCATTGCGCCGCGACTGTTCCCATGGACCTATCCCCCAATGCCGCGGCGGCTTCAGGCTGCTTTTTGTCGTCTCCGAATCGGGCCCACTCGTGTGACGCATCGCTCGCCTGCGCCCTATTGCAACGACTGCGTCGTCCCCCAGACTGTTTGGCACATTCTTGTCGAATGTCGCATTCTGGGTGATCTTCGCGCACGATACCTGTCCCGGTACCGGGTTGGGCGATGAGTGCGTGCACTTTGACTGGTGGACTTGTTGACTTTTTGGGGGAGGCCGGCCTTCTTCCCTTCATTTAACCAGGTTTAATTGTTGTTTTTGTTATTGTTTTGTTATTGTTATGGTTATTTCTTTTTATTGTTGTTTCCTGTTCAATTTTTTAAAGTAGCTTAGAACTAGGCTCTTTGTTTACGGCGACTTATGCCTAAGTCGGCAGTCGCCAGATAGCCCCTTAAATTTAAAAAAAAAATCCTCTGCCATTCTTTACACTTTGAAGTAAAATTACTAATAATTCATTCACTTTCAGGAGCTGATATTGGTTTCCACCAAAAACCTTAAGGTTCTTCCACAATTTACTGGTATGTTATCATCGTCATCTTGTGATCTTGATTATAACCCAAATTTGAGTACTAGCACGAGTTCAAGATCTGAAATTGTCGATGAAAACAACTCAATAATTTCCCAATCAAAACATTTAAAGGTCCACTCTGTTGATAAGCCTTTCAAATGTATCCTTTGCCCTTATCAAGCTGCAACGAATACACAAGTTAAGAGACATTTTCATATTCACACTGGTGAGAAACCTTTCAAATGCAGCTTGTGTCCTTATCGAGCTGCCAGAAAAGGAGATGTTAGGAAGCATTTTCCTACTCACACTCGCGAGAAACCTTTCAAGTGCAACCTCTGCTCTTATCAGGCAGCTACAAATGGATCTCTTAAGGTACATTTACGTAATCATACAGGGCAGAAGCCTTTCACATGCAGCTCTTGCCCCTATAAGGGAGCAAGTCGTGGAAGCATTATGTTACATGTAAGATCACACACGGAGAAGGCATTCAAATGCAGTACTTGTCCCTATGAAACTGCAAGAAAGGAGAATCTTGTAGTACATTTAAGAACCCACACTAGTGAGAAACCCTTCAAATGCAATTTATGCCCTTACCAGGCTGTAGCTAAGGTACAAATTGACGCTCATTTTAGAAACCACACAGGTGAGAAACCTTTCAAATGCAGTCTCTGCTCTTACCAGGCTACAACAAAAGTATATCTTAAGAGACATTTAATTACTCATACAGGTAAGAAACGTTTCAAATGCAGTTCTTGTCCTTATGAAACAGCGAAAAAAGGAAGTATTGTGGTACATTTAAGAACCCACACTGGTGATAAACCTTTCAAATGCTGCTCTTGTTCCTATGAGGCTGCGCAAAAGACGACTCTTGTCGCACATATGAAAACCCACACTGGTGAGAAGCCTTTCAAATGCAGCTCTTGTCCATATGCGAGTGCGAGAAAAAGGAATCTTGTAGCACATTTAGCAACCCACACTGGTGAGAAACCTTTCAAATGTAATCTCTGCCCTTTTCAGGCTGCAAGAAAAGGAGATCTTAAGAAACATTCAAGGAAACACACACAGTTGTGAAACCTTTTAAATACTGCTATTGTCTTTAAAAAACTGCAATAAAGGGAATTATTGTGCTACATTTAAGAACTCTCGTTGGTGAGAAGCCATTCAAATGCAGTTATAGTTCCTATGAGACTGCAAGGAAGGAGAATCTTTCAAGACATTTAAAGAAAAATAAATGCACCACCAGTAGTTGCAATTAAAGGTACACTTTGCAATGACAAACTCATCCTCCACATCCACCTACTTAGAGAACTCGGCCTTCCAACCAGATATTGGTATGAGGCAGGCTCAGCATGAGCATACTGATATTTTAACAGAGCAGAAGAGAGAAAACATCCAATTAGAACCCCTCCATGGTATAAAGCTAAGTTGGAGGCTGAAAGATGCATCAATCATACCTGTTCACATAGGGACTAGAGGACAAGTCAACACCAATTTAAATGATTACCTATCATCTATTCTTTGTAAACCGAAGGTCGCAGGAATCAAACTCTGGCCAGTAAAATTTACAATATCTATTCAAAAGGGGGCATTAAGTCTAACAGACCACTGACCACTGTTTCATGCAAGAAAGAGCCCCTCCCCCACATAGATTGATATTAAGAGTATGAACCAAAAAAAGTGAGAATTCTTTCAAGTGCCATTTATGACAGGCTGCAACCTAGGTACAAGTTGAGTCTTATTTAAGAAATCTTTCAATTGCAGTTTCTGCCAATATAAGACCTCAAGGAAATAATATCATAGAATAACTAAGTACTCACTAGGAGCAAGAAACCTTTCAAAATGCTTCAGAAATCTAACTGCAACTGCTAAATGAAATGATATCTGTTGTGCAAACAACAATTTATCAAACAGATTGGGAAGGAGTGTCCTACTCTGGCAAGAGCCGCACACTTATGTAAACAGGTGCCAACAACAAAGAAACCTTTTGAATGTAGTCTCTTTCCTTATAAGACTACAAGAAAAATATGCATTAAGAAACATTTACAAATACCTCCACTGTTTCTAGTTTTTGTCCCTAGCATATTGCAACCTAAGGAAAGGTTGATATATTTAGACTCATATTGGGACCTATACAGAAGGATACCTGAAACACCTGTCTTAAGGTGTGTGTTTAAACCCATGGCACATTTTTTAATACATGAAGAACAAGCACCTAACTGAACAACTGAAGATACCCCAATTGGGTAAATAAATCTTAGAGCCCACAAACTAGATCTGTTGGTCGTAAAAAAAACTATAAAAATTGGTTTACAAGTGAAAACGAAACTCATCTGTTCTCATAGACACGAGAGATATGAACTGTGGAACAGACGAAGGGACTTGCTTGCTTGTAACAGATTAAAACGTGAAGCTTTCACCCAGTGTAAAAGTCTCTCTCCCTTATATCTCAAATGCCAATTACATCTATGGGACAAAAAAAAGTATAAGGCAGGAAACCCTAATGACAGGACAACCTTGACTTCCAAGGAAGAAAGGAGGATGGTGAAAAGGAAAAAGTTATGTAGACAACCCCATTCCAAACAAAGAGATAACATCACCTTGGATTATCTAGGCTGTTATTTTTTATTGTTTAGTTTCCCACATGTGGGTTGCCTGCATCTCATTGTATCCAATACTTTCACCATCTCTTTTTTGTGTTAATTTGTTTAGGCCACACATTCCCTCCTAATTTCATCAATATAATTATTTTGTCAACTGTCATTTTCAAATTCTTTTCCCTTACTAGAAATAAATATACCACTCTCTAATCTGAAAGCCAATACTATTATCTAATTTCCTTCCACGCCACACTCCCATCCATGGTGCTTCATGTCTCGGTGTGGAGGGGCTCTTTCTATCGGTACGGCACGGGGCACCCTCATGTCATTGGAGTGTCGAAGTTGACTTTTAATAATTCCTTTTCCTTCTTTGCCGCAATCTATTTTGGGGTTGATTTATATAGTATTTATTTGGGTGTTTATATTTGTCTTTAGTTTATATCTTCATACTCCCACTCTCCTCCTCGCTCTCCCTCAGTGCTACTTAATTTATTATTATTTTATTTTTTGGATGACTATTCCCTTAACCTTACCTACTTGCAAGACCTCGGTCAACTTGGAGTTGATAAAGTAAACCACAATAGTATCACCCTTCTAACCATATTTGTGCGGCAAAGACGCTTTCCCTCTGCTATCTTAGAAGGGCAGCTGCACTTTATGAAGCTGAGGAATCACTCCACCCTTATCGTATATCTACGGGTGAGGCGGCTTTCCCATCAACCCTTTTTTCGGTCGCTCTTGAACGACACCACCTCTGGACTAGGGCAGCCCCTCATTCCTTGGAACCCCGTAAGAGGCGCGGCGATTTGCCTTCCTGGCCGCCGTGTTGACCGGACTCAGCGCCCCGTCCGGCCCCAGCTTAGCCTCTTCTCCTTTCAGACAGCCTGTATTTCTCCCTTACTTCCTCTACAATCTCTCCCACAACTTTGTCTGGTCGGCCTCTATTTTCTCAGGGTAGATGCTGACATTCTTTTGAAGCCAACTATCCCGGATCGGGGCTGAGGGGGGAGGGGACAATGTTCCCTAACCCCTGAGCTCCAGTTTTGGATGGTGGGTTTTAACAACCTGCTTCATCCCCACCAATACCTTCCTCACATCCCCTTTCCTTCTCACTTCAATATCTATTTTGTTTTACACCGTGCCCAAGGTGGAGCCGCCATGCTGAAGGGCTGCCAGGTCACCATGCGGGAGGGTGGCCTTAAATGCCGGCACCTGGCTCTGCCAGCTCCGTACGCACCCCTTGCAGAGCAGGCTACTGTGAGGTGTGCTGAGCGTTTGCTTCCCGTAAAAAAATACGGGACCATGCCCAATGAGAGGAAAACTAATAAGCTCCCCGCAATTTTCCCCTGTCCATCGTTGGAGCCGCCCTCGGACAGCTGCACAGAAAAAAAATGCAGCCCCCTCCCCCATCACTCTGGAGCTGGCCGACCACGGGGCGGTCAAAGTCGAGCGTATGTTGAGAAAACAAGGAAGGGCCTCAAGACCCACCCCTACCCTCTTCGTCATGTTCCACTGTGACAAGCTCCCTCAGTCGGTGCGTGCTGGTTAGTACCGCTACCGCGTGAAGCCATTCGTGCCACTGCCGCAGCGGTGCTATTACTGTCACCGCTTTGGCCATACGAATCGCTCATGTAGACGTGCAAAGTCGGGGTCACCCGAAGTCTGTAAATTGTTCCAAGGCCGCACACGATAAGTCCAAAACGTGTGTGGCCAAGTGTGTTAATTGCGGAGAGCCGCACTCGCTTCTTCGAAGAAATCTGGTGCATATCTCCTTGAGAAAGAAATCCTGGCCGTTCAGCCCAGGATCGTCTCTCATTCCGCGAGGCTAAGGACTTGGTCCTGGCGCGCCCGGCTCTGCCTGGGACATGTTACGAATCAATGCTTAGAAAGACACCCTCTGCTCCTGGCCCATCCAGGCCAACGAGCACGGTTGTCTCCGCACCCATTCGGAGCCCTTCTGCGGGTTCTACTCAACCCAGACGCTATCCTGGTAAAGTTGGGGGCGCAAAGAGTTGTCACCCAGGTCCGGCTAAAACCAGGGCTCCCCACACCCCTTCTCCAAGCGTGACCGTTTCCCTTAAAGTGAAACGGCCACACGCCCCCACAGAGTCGTTAGACGCACAGGAGGCAACACCCCTGAAGTTGGTCGCCAGGCCATCTTCCGGAATTCCTAAAACTGCTCCCCTAAAGGAAGACACCAACAAAGGAGCTTCGGCTCCTTCCCCCACGCCTAGTGGTGGGCTGAGTGGCTCGGAGACGGTGGATCCTCGAAAAGAAGGCCGCCCGCCTCCGAAGCCGCAACGCCCACCTAAGGTTTCGAGTCGGAGGGAAGAAAAGACTCGCATGGCGAGCCCAACCTCCCCCAATAAGTCCTCGAAGGCGACACCGCAACCCCGGCCAATATTGCCCTTGGTTCTGCCTCCGGGACGCGTACGGCCATTCCCGTGAGGGTCTTCTGTTTGAAGAGGGTACCCGCGTCTCCTCCGAGCTAGGCCTGGAGGGCATATTCCTTGATGGAATTGCCGTGGACTCTGGGGCAACTGGGAGCAGCTGCTGAGGCTTGTCTTCTCCCGTTTCCCGTTAGCTATCTTTTGGCAGCAGACCATGCTGGCCGCATGCCTCCTGTCCACCCTCCAAGGGGTATAAAGGTTTTGCGATCCCACCATCACGCAATGGGGGCCGGGCGGAAGGATGTGCGATTTACACCCGGCATGATGTCTTCGTTCTTTTTTTCGCTTTAGATACCTCCTTTCAGGGAGAAGCTGTGCAGCTGCTCCTTAATCGGAGGTATACTGTTATTTCCGCGTACATTCCACTTTCAGCTGACTTCGACGCGGGGATTCTATCAATCCCCGTGTCAAGTCCTTGCATACCTGATTGACGAGCTTGAGATGGGTGTCTTAAATTTGGATGAGTTTACGCATCACTGCCCGAGAACCGCTTCATTTTCCTGCCTCGAACTATCTTTGTGCTCTCCGGATGCACAGCCCGATTTTGATTTGGGAATGTTCGTTGACCTCCATGGTAGTGATCACTTTCCCATTCAAATATCATTTTCTGGACCGTTGCTGCCCGAGAGCCTGCCCCGGTGGTGCTTGAAGCGGGTGTCTGAATTTCAGGAAATGACAATTCTCTATCTCAGTCGAGGAGTTTAGGTCGGTTGATGAGGTCGTTGAGTTCTTCTCCGGCAACCTCATCGCCACTGGCTTGGCTACTATTCCTAGAAGGTCTGGCTGCTCCTCACGCCGACCACTCTCGTGGTGGTCAGCTGAGTGTGAGATGGCCCTCAAGCAGAAGCGCTATGCCTACATGCGCTATAACCGCCGCCCGGACGATTTCACTGTCGGTGAATTTCGTCGGGCTAGGTTCAGGTATATTTCGAAGCACGCCTGCCGCTCTTCTTGGTGGGTATACGTTTCTTCACCTAACGGGAAGACTCCTGTAGCAGATGTGTGGAAGTGAGTCAAAAGGATTCGGGGCAAGTTCTCGCGTTCCCATTCTCCAGGAGAATGGGACCCCAATCTCGGATTTCGCGGCGGAATCCTTCGCGACCGCGGCCGGTTGTCGCCCAATCTCCCTAACCTCTTGCGTGTGCAAGTTGATGGAGAAATTGGTAAATGTTAGATCAACCTTTTTTCTGGACAGCGGAAGCCATCTTTCTTCTGCATAGTGCGGCTTCTGCAAGTTCCACTCCACGTCCGATGCTCTGCTCCGACTGGCAAATGCGAGGCCTTCCTGCATAGACAGCACTACGCCACAGTGTTTTTTGATCTGGAGAAGGCCTATGATACCGCATGGCGATACGGTATCATGGAGGCGAGGGGACGCTTTCCAATGTTTATATCTGAATTTTTGCGAGATCGTCGATTCCGCGTACGGGTGGGGGGAGCCCTCCCTACACAATGGAGCAGGAAGAGGATGTCCCGCAGGGAAGTGTCCTCAGTGTCACACTCTTTGCCCTGGGCATAAACGGCATCACCTCCGTGCTCCCCCCGTAAGGGGCGCGGCGATTTGCCGTGCTGACGGAATCCAGCGCTCCGTCCGGCCCCACCTTAGCCTCTCTTCCTTCCTTCAGATAGCCCGATTTCTCCCCTACCTCGTCGCTTTTCATACAACCTCTCCCACAACTTTCTCTGGTCAGCCTCTAATTTCACAGGGTAGAATGCTGACCTTCTTCTCAAGCCAACCACCCCGGATCGGGGCTGAGGGGGGAGGGGACATTGTTCCCTAACCCCTCAGCTCCAGTTCGGGATGGGGTTTTTTTAACAACCTGCTTCATCCCCACCCATACCTTCCTCACATCCCTTTTCCTCTCCTCTTCAAAATCTAACTTTTTTACGCCGTGTTCAAGGTGAAGCGGCCATGCCGAAGGACTGCCAGGCCACCAGGCGGGAGGGGTGGTCCCAAATGGCCGCGCCGGGCCTGTAAGCACCTCTTGCAGTGTGGGCTACTGCAAGAGGTGGTGAGCGATTGCGTCCCGTAAAACAAAGAGGGTCACTATGCCCGATGATGAAAAAAAAACACATCTCCCCTTAATTCCCCCTAAAACAATGGAGCCGCCCTCGTGCAGCTCCACAGAAAAGATGGAGGTCCCCCCCCCCTGTGCTTGCGCAGGGGACCCTCCATACCTCTTTAACCGGAGAGGAGGCTTACTCCTCTCCTACGCCTACGGGTGTAGGCGACTCCCCCTCACCCCCTTCTCTGGAGGTGCTTTCGGGCACCTCCCTATCTCCAGCGGCAGTCCCCCCTTTGCTTTCTAAGAGGACTGCCAAGAAAGCCAGCAGGCAGCCCATTGCCGACCGCCCCTCGTGCAAGCGGCTCGGTAGGGCAAACCCCCTTAGGGGGGAGAGGGAAGCTGGGCCCCTTCGGTCGCTTCCCTCAAAAGACCTGCTGGCAAAAATATTAAACCTTGCTGGGGTCAAGGCCTGTGCCTCCCCACTAAAGACTTATGACGCTGCCAAGGGGACCTGCGATGTCCTGGGAGGGGATGGCCAACTGGAGGTTCCTCCTGTGATAGACATGGTCCTTGAGGAAAACCAGCCTCAGACGGTAGGGCCTTCCATGGGGGGGAATCCGGGCTCGGCGCCAAGCACCGAACCCGAATCCGCCCCTATGCAAGGTCCTCATCAAACGGCTGTGGATTCTCAGGCAGTACAAGGAGGGGAGGGATCTCCTCTGACCGGTGCCCCTGCGACCACCAGGACCTTCTCCATTTCGGAGAAGGACCTGGCTGAGGCCGGTCCATATGTCCTGGGGGCTTCTACCAGCGGGGGTGAGAAGCGGGTTCATTCCCCGCCCTCCTGTCCAAAAAAGAAAAGGACCAAAAAGACGAAGAAGACTCGGGGCTCCTCTCCATCCGCGGGGGCTACGGGGACGGATGGGTCTGCTGCCACTTTTTTCAAGCGACCAAGCCAAGATCGGCACATCCGGCCCCTCTGCCCCCCCGGGTACGGAGCTCCTGACGATGACAAAGACCAAAAGTGCACAGGGCGGAGCCTCGATGACATCGGGGCCCCTGATTCAGAGGTTACCTGGCGTTTTCGAGCCCGCTGGCTTCAAACGCTTCCTCGTTATTCGCTCCACTGATGGCAGCATGTTGTCCAAGGGCAACATGATCCATCAGAGGAGAGGATTAGCTAGTGCAATTGGTAGAAAGCCGAAGGTAACCCGTTTCTCGGACGGGAGCCTTCTGGCGAATGCGGCGAATCCCGCCGAGGCGGCCAAGATAAGTGCTCTTCGGACACTTCATGGCACCCCGGTGAGTGTAACGCCGCACTCTACCATGAACTTTGTGAAAGGAGTACTTTATGCGAGGGAACTCGTTGACTACTCCATTGAGGACATCACCCTAGAGCTGGCCGACCATGGGGCGGTCAAGGTCGAACGTGTAATGAGAAAACAGGGAGGGGCTTCGAGACCCACCCCTACACTCTTCGTCACGTTCGACTATGACAAGCTCCCTGAGTCGGTGCGTGCCGGTTGGTACCGCTACCGCGTGATGGCATTCGTGCCACTGCCGTGGCTGTGCTATTACTGTCACCGCTTCGGCCATACGAATCGCTCATGTAGACGTGCAAAGTCGGGGTCACCCGAAGTATGTGTAAATTGCTCCAAGGTTGCACACGATAAGTCCAAATCGTGTGTGGCCAAGTGTGTCAATTGCGGAGAGCCGCACCCTGCTTCTTCGAAGCAATGTAGAGCATATCTCCTTGAGAAAGAAATCCTGGCCGTTCAGGCCCAGGATCGACTCTCATTCCGCGAGGCAAAGGACTTGGTCCTGGCGCGCCCGGCTCTGCCTGGGACGTCATATGCCTCAATAGTTAGAAAGGCACCCTCTGCTCCTGGCCCATCCAGGCCAACGAGCACGGTTGTTTGCGCGCCTATTCGGAGCCCTTTTGCGGGCTCTACCCAACCTGGGCGCTCCCCTAGTAAAGCTAGCGGCAAAAAGGGTTCATACCCGGCCCCGGCTAAAACCAGCGCTCCCCCCTCTTTCCCTAGCGTGACCGTTTCCTGTAAGGCGAAACGGCCACGCGCTTCCACCGAGTCGTTAGACTCACAGAAGGCAACACCCCTGAAGATGGTCGCTAGGCCATCTTCCGGGGTTCCTAAAGCTGTTCCCCGAAAGGAGGACAGCAACAAAGGAGCTTCGGCCCCTTCGCCCACGCCCCGAGGTGGAGCGAGTGGCTCGGAGACGGTGGTTCCTCGAAAAGAGGGCCCCCCGCCTCCGAAGTCGCAACGCCTGCCTAAGGTTTCGAGGCGGAAGGAGGAAAAACGAGCACAACCTTCCCCAATAAGTCGTCGAAGGCGACAGCGCTTTCTTCGGCCAACAGCGCCCGGGAAGCGTACGGCCATTCCCGTGAGGGTCTTCAATTCGAGAAGGGCCCCCGCGTCTCCTCCGAGCTAGGCCTGGAGATCATATTCCTTGAATGAAATTGCCGTGGACTCCGGGCCAACTGGGAGGAGCTGCGGAGGCTCGTCTCGTCCCGTTCCCCGTTAGCTATTTTTTTGCAGGAGACCATGCTAGGCGCGTGCCCGCTGCCTGCCCTCCCGGGGTATAAGGGTCTTGCGACCCCACCACCGCGGGATGCCAGGGCTGGGGGATGCGTGGTTTACACCCGGCATGATGTCTCCATTCTTCCTTTCTCTTTAGATACCTCCTTTCAGGCAGTGGCTGTGCAGCTGCACCTGGATAGGAGGTATACTATCATTTCTGCGTACATTCCACCGTCAGCTGACTTCGACGCGGGGGTCTTCCGCCGCGTCGTGGCACGGTTGCTGAGGCCCTATCTCTTGCTTGGAGAACTGAACGGCAGGCATCCTCTCTGGGGAGATTACTCCATAAATCCCAGGGGACAAGTCCTTGCCGATCTGATCGAAGAGCTTGAGATGGGTGTCCTAAACGTGGATGAGTTTACGCATCACTGTCCGAGAACCGCTCAATTTTCTTGCCTTGAACTATCTTTCTTCTCTTCGGATGCACAGCCTGATTTTGATTGGGGGGGGGGTCGATGACCTCCATGGTAGTGATCACTTTCCCATTCAAATATCATTTTCAGGGCAACTGCCGCCTGAGAGACCACCTCGGTGGTGCTTGGCGCGGGCGCGGTGGCCTGCATTTCAGGAAATGACTGAATTCTCTATCTCAGTCGAGGAGTTTAGGTCGGTAGATGAGGCCGTTGAGTTTTTCTCCGGCAACCTCATCGCCGTGGGCCTGACTACTATTCCTAGGACGTCTGGCCGTTTTGCACGCCGACCACTCCCATGGTGGTCGCCCTTGTGTGAGACGGCCCTCAAGCAGAAGCGTTATGCCTACATGCGCTATAAGCGCCGCCCGAACGATTTCACTGTCGCTGAATTTCGTCGGGCTAGGTTCCGGTATATTTCGAAGCACGCCCGCCGATCTTCTTGGCGGGCATACGTGTGTTCACTTAACGGGAAGACCCCTTTAGCTGAGGTGTGGAAGCGAGTCAAAAGGATTCGGGGCAAGTTCTCGCAGGACCCCCCTCCCGTTCTCCAGGAGAATGGAACCGCAATCTCGGACCCCGCGTCCGTGGCGGAATCCTTAGCGACCGCTTTTTCCGCATTCTCTGTCCGGGATGCTGCTCCGCCAGCATTCAATGCACGTCGTGATGTCGTGGAAGGCCGCCAGCTGGACTTTACCTCGAGAGGCGGAGAACCCTTCAAAGACAAGTTTACTGTGAGTGAGTTGCGTTCCGCTCTCGCTTGGTGTGCGGACACCGCCCATGGTCCTGATGATGTCCCGTACGCTATGCTTCGACACCTGGGTGAGCGAGGCATGGCCTTTCTGTTAGATTTGTTCAACAGGATCTGGGTGGAAGGTCTTCCTCCAGACTCCTGGCGAATCGCTACTGTGCTCGCATTTCGCAAGCCGGGGAGAGATCACTCTACTCCGAACGGTTTCCGCCCAATCTCTCTAACCTCTTGCGTTTGCAAGTTGATGGAGAAATTGGTAAATGTTAGATTAGCCTATTTCCTGGATAGCGGAGGCCATCTGTCTTCCGCAAAGTGCGGCTTCCGCAAGTTCCACTCCACGTCGGATGCTCTGCTCCGACTGGAAAATGCCGTCTGCGAGGCTTTCCTTCGTAGACAGCACTACGCCACGGTGTTTTTTGATTTAGAGAAGGCCTATGATACCGCATGGCGATACGGTACCATGGAGACTCTCCACACGGTGGGGGTGAGGGGACGCCTCCCAATGTTTATATCTGAATTTTTGCGAGATCGTCGATTCCGCGTACGGGTGAGGGGAGCCATCTCCGGCCCAAAGGAGCAGGAAAAGGGGGGCCCGCAGGGAAGTGTCCTCAGTGTCACACTCTTTGCCCTGAGCATCAACGGCATCACCTCGGTGCTGCCGGAAGATGTTCTCGCTACGCTCTACGTGGACGACCTTTCCATCTCTTCTGGCGCGGCCCAGATGCCAACTCTGGAGCGTCGACTCCAACAGGCATTGAACCGCGTCTCTCGCTATGCCGAAGCGAACAGGTTTCGGTTTTCTTTGGCCAAGACTAAGGTGGTGCACTTCAGCCGCCATCCACGGCTTCACCTCGACCCAGATTTGTTTCTTAATGGGGTGCGCCTGGATGTGGTTGAGTCGCACTGTTTCCTTGGTCTTGTATTCGACCGACGCCTCACCTGGGAGGCTCATATTCGCAGCCTTAGGGTCTCTTGTACCCGCACCATGGACATTCTCCGTTTCGTGACGTTCAGCGCTTGGGGCGCTGATAGGGCTACTGCCTTACTCTTTTATCGATCCTTTGTTCGCTCGAAGCTCGACTACGGATGCGAGTTTTATGCATCCGCAGCCGAGCGTTTATTGCGGAAGGTGGATTCGATCCACCACACCGGCCTTCGCCTTGGGACCGGTGCCTTCCGCACTTCCCCCATTGAGAGCCTGTTGGTCGATGTTGGGGAGATTCCACTCGCTCTGCAACGCGTGCAGTGCATCACTCGCCTGTACGCGCGAGCCCGGCGCCTCTCTCAGTCGCCAACAGCTCTCACTGCATCCGCAGCTGATCTCGATGGTGCCTATGCCGCCGAGAGACGCCAGTCATACCCTAAGCCCTTTGGGTTTAGGGCTAGGAAACTCCTTCGAGAGGTAGATATAGCTCTCGGGCCGGTGGCGCCCCTGGTTCTGCCCAGGACGCCACCCTGGAGGGTACCACATTTGGCTATTTGTCGCCACGCCTCTGCTCCCAAAGCTTGTACTGCGCCGGGAGTATTGCGTTCGATCTTTTTGGAGCACACATCGTGTCACGCTGGAACCGTGCCATTGTATACGGATTGCTCCAAGTCCCAAGAAGGGGTCGGCTTCCACGCCGTATCTCCTCTGTTTGAAGTCAGCGGGGCTCTACCAGGCGCTGCGTCTGTCTTCACGGCCGAGCTGGTGGCAATGCACCACTCGGTACGGGAGATTACGTGACGTGACCGGTTCGGAGACCGGATTGTGATCTATAGCGACTCACAAAGGGCCCTGAGTGCTCTCGGGGCTTTGGAATCTCCGCATCCCATGGTTCGCGAAATCCGTGACGCCACGGTTTTGGCGAGCCGGGCAGATGTCGAGATTATCTTCTGCTGGGTACCTGGACATGTAGGAATTGCGGGGAATGAGGGCGCCAAAGAGTCCGCGAGGACTCTACGACCGGACCCGCATTTCGCTCTTCCTCACACCGACTACATGGCAGGAATACAGGCAGCTCTTCGGACTGCTTGGCAAAGAAGATGGGAGACGGTCGAAGGGAACTTAAAGTTGCGTGCCATTGCGCCGCGACTGTTCCCATGGATCTATCCCCCAATGCCGCGGAGGCTTCAGGTTGCTTTCTGTCGTCTTCGAATCGGACACACTCGTGTGACGCATCGCTACTTGATGGAGCGCTCGCCTGCGCCCTATTGCAACGACTGCGTCGTCCCCCAGACTGTTTGGCACATTCTTGTCGAATGTCCCAGTCTGGGTGATCTTCGCGCACGACACCTGTCCTGGTACCGGGAGGGGCGGGGTCGCTACCGCCTGTCCCTTGTACTCGGGACGAGTGCGTGTACTTTGACTGGTGGACTTATTGACTTTTGGGGGGAGGCCGGCCTTCTCCCTTTCATTTAACCCGGTTTAATTGTTGTTGTTCTTGTTATTGTTTTTTTCTTGCTTTGTTATTGTTATTTCTTTTTATTGTTTCCTCTTCAATTTTCTAAAGTAGCTTAGAACTAGGCTGTTTGTTTATGGCAACTTATGCCTAAGTCGGCAGTCGCCAGATAGCCCCTTAATTTAAAAAAAAACAACCTCGGTGCTCCCGAAAGATTTTCTCGCTCCGCTCTACGTGGACGCCCTTAGATCTTTTTTGGCGTGGCCCAGATGCCAACTCTGGAGCGTCGACTCCAACAGGCATTGAACCGCGTCTCTCGCTATGCCGAAGCGCACAGGTTTCTGTTTTCCTTGGCCAAGACTAATGTGGTGCACTTCTGCAGCTATCCACGGCTCCACCCAGACCCAGACTTGTTTCTTAATGGGGTACGCCTGGAAGTGGTTGAATCACACCGTTTCCTTGGTCTTGTATTTGACCGACGCCTCACCTGGGAGGCTCATAGTCGCAGCCTTAGGGTCTATTGTACCCGCACCATTGATATACTCTGTTCCGTGACGTTCAGCGTTTTGGGGTGCTGATAGGGTTACTGCCCGCCTTTTTTATCGATCCTTTGTGCGTTCGAAGATCGACTGCGGATGCGAGTTTTATGCATCCGCAGCCGAGCGTTTATTGCGGAAGGTGGACTAGATCCACTACACCGGCCTTCGCCTTGCGACCGGTGCCTTCCACACTTCCTCCATTGAGAGCCTACTAGTCGATGCTGGGGAGATGCGACTCGCTCTACGCCGTACGCAGTGCATCATTCGCTTGTACGCGCGAGCCCGGCACCTCTCTCAGTTGCCAACAGCTATCACTGCATCCGCAGCTGATTTCAACAGTGCCTATGCCGTCGAGAGATGCCAGTCATACCCTAAGCCCTTTGGGTTTAGGGCTAGGAAACTTCTTCGAGAACTAGGCATAGCTCTCGGGCCAGTGGCTCCCCTGGTTATGCCCAGGACGCCATCCTGGAGGGTACCACATTTGTCTATTTGTCGCCACGCCTCTGCTCATAAAGCTTGCACAGCGCCGGGAGTATTGCGTTCGACCTTTTTGGAGCACACTTCGTGTCACACTAGAACCGTGTCAGTGTATACGGATGTCTCCAAGTCCCAAGATGGGGTCGGTTTCCACGCCGTATCCCCTCTGGTGCAAGGCAGGATGTGCGAGCACAGCCTTCAAAGCATATTAAAATATATATAAAATAAACATACATAGCTATCTTCATAAAAATAGTCTAGTCTAACTACATAACAAGTGCTTCTTTTTTCTAAGCATTCCAAGCCGTTCACTGAAGGACCCTAATGAGATAATCCACATGCTTACCCACACTGAGGTATTCTTAGCTAGGCCAGGGGGCCAGTTATGATGTGGCAAAATGGACTTTATGCCGAAAACCTGGCCTTTTACAAGTTCGTTTAAATAATCCTAGTAACAGTTCGACAGCAATAAACCAAACTCGAATAAATTCAGCCAGCAAGACATCTATTCACCTTAGCCTCTTCACTCCTAACTTTAACCACGTTGTGCTTTCAGTCGGTTAATTTCGTCGAGGTATGCCTAGGTTCTGGTATATTATGAAGCACCCGCACAGCTCATCCTCAGGGGCATACGTGTCTTCACTTAACCGGAAGAACTTGGTGCATAGCTGTGAAAATGGGTCTAAAGGACCCCGAAAGGGGCGCGGCGATTGGCCGCCGTTCTGTCGGGACTCAGCGCCTCGTCTGGCCCCAGCTTAACCTTTTCTTTCTGACAGCCTGTATTTTTATTTTACTTCCTCACTTTCCCTACAACCTCTCTCACAACTTTCTCTGGTCGGCGTCTAATTTCACAGGGTAGACGCCGACCAGCTTACTCTCACCCAACTATCCCAGATCGGGGCAGAAGGGAAGGGAACAACGTTCCCTCAGCCCTAAGCTACGGCGTGGGGTGGTGAGTTTTTAACAACCTGCTTCATCCCCATCTATACCTTCCTCACATACCCTTTCTTCCCACTTTCCCTATCTATTAATTTTACGCTGTGACCAAGGTGGAGCCGCGATGTTGATGGGCGTCCAGGGCACTAAGCGGGAGGAGTGGCCTCAAATGGCGGAAACTGGTTATGCCAGCCTCGTGTTCAGCCCTCCCAGAGCGGGCTACTGAGTGGGGGTTATGAACGTTTGCGTCCCGTGATTATTTTAGGGTCAACATGCCCAATGATGAATTTATTAAAAAAAATATCTCTTCTACCTTTCCCCTTCCTGTGTCTTCACAGGACACCGTCCAAATCTCTTTGACAGGAGAGTAGGTTTACTACTATTCTATGCATACAGGTGCAGGGGACTCACTTCCTTCTCTGGACTGCGACTCACTTTTTCAAGTGGCAGTCCCCTCTTGCTTTTCAAGGGGAGTGCCAAGAAAGCACGCAGGTGTCTCAAAATTGAGTTGTTCGATAGGGCCAAGCTCCTTAAGGAGGCAAAGGATGGGAGGTCACCCCGCCGGCATATGCCCCTTAATGTCCTGCGTGCGTGACGAGCTTGCTGGGGCTCAGTATACCTGCCCCCTTCTCTTCCCCAACGGATGTCACTTCGACGGCCCAACAAAAGAAAAAATGTTCCTCGAATGTGATCCGTGATGTCTTGTGGATGGGGGGAGGGGATCGGAACATGGAGGCACCCCTGAGGTGGACATAGTCCCTGAGGTGACCCCGGCCCAGACAGTAGGATCTTCCATGGGGACAAACCCCGGCTCGGTGCCAAGCAAAGAACCAGTATCCGTCCCTATGCAAGCTCCTCTTTGAACGGCTCGGGTCCCCGAGGCCTCACAAGGAGAGGGGGGATTTCCTCCCTAGGCTGGTGCCCCTGAAAGAGCCAAGACCTCCCTTTCAGAAAAGGATCTAGCTGAGAGCGGTCCATCTGTCATAGGGGCTCATTCCTCGCCATCCTTCCCTAAAGAGAAGAAAAAGACACAGGGCTTCTCTGCCTCCAGGAAGGCCGCGGAGACGGACAGGTCTGCAGCCGTTTCGGTAAGCGACCAAGCCAAGATCGGCAATCCGGCTTCGGTGCTCCCCCGTGTATTGAGTCACAGGCTAAGACCAAAACTGCACAGAGCGGGTTACCTTGCGTTTTCAAACCCACTGGTTTCAAACTCTTCCTCGTTATTCGCTTAACTGATGGCAGCATGTTGGCTAAGGGCAACATGATACATCAGATGAGAGCTTTATCTAGCGTAATTGGTATAGAGCCGAAGGTAACCCGTTTCTCGGACGGTAGCTTATTGGCGAATGCGAGGAATCTTTCCGAGGATGCCATGATTAGTACCCTCCCAACACTTGATGGTACGCCGGTGAGTGTAATGCCGCACTCTACCATGAACTTCGTGAAAGTAGTAGTTTATGCAAGGAAACTCGTGGACTACTCCATAGATGACTTAACCTTAGAGGTGACTGACCATGGGGCAGTCAAGGTCAAACTTGTGATGAGAAAGCAGGGACGGGCCTCGAGACCCACACCTACACTCTTCGTCACGTTCGACTGTGATAAGCTCTCTAAGTTGATGCGTGCCAGTTGGTATCAATACCACTTGAGGCATTCGTGACACTTCCGCGGAGGTGCTACTACTGTCACCGCTTCAGCCATACTAATCGCTCATGTAGACGAGCAAAGTCGCGTTTATCCGAAGTCTGTGCAAGTTGCTCCAAGGCCGCACATGATAAGTCCAAATCGTGTGTTGCCAAGTGTTACAATGGCAGAGAGCCGCACGCCGCTTCGATGGAATATGGTAGGTATCTCGTTGAGGAATTCCTGGCTGTTCAGGCCCTGGATCATCTCTCATTTCGCGAGGAAAATGACCCCTGTCATATTAAGCCCGGTCTGCCTGAGACGTCTTATGCCTCAATGTTAAGAAAGACCCTCTGTTCCTGGCCGCGCCAGGCCTACGAGCATGGAGGTTTCCGTGCCCATTCTGAACCCTTTGCGGGATTTACCCACCACGGGCGCATCCCTGGTAGAGCTGGCGGCATAAAGGGTTCACAACCAGCCACGACTAAAACTAGGGTTCCCCCTCCTTCCCCCAGCATTACCGTTTCCCATACGGCTAAACGGCCGTTCGCGTCCACTGAGTCGTTAGGCTCCCGTTGCTCGTTAGCTATCTTTTTTGAAAGAGACCATGATGGGCGCATGCTCCCTGCCCACCACCCCGGTGTATAAGGGTTTTGCGAACCCTCCACTATGAGATGAGGGCCAGGCACGAGGAAGCGCGATTTACACCCGGCATGATGTCTCCATTCTTCCCTTCGCTTTAGATCCCTGCTTCTACGCAGTAGCCTCCCAGCTGCACCTGGAGAGCAGATATAGTTATTTCCGCGTATATTCCACCGTCAGCCCACTTCGACGCGCTGTACTTCCATCCCGACGTGGTACGGTTGCCGAGGCCCTTTCTCTTGCTCAGAGATCTGAACGATAGACATTATCTCTAGGGAGACTTCTCGATTAATCCCAGGAGTCAAGTCTTTGCCGACTTCATCGACGAGTTGAAAATAAGTGTCTAAAGGTGGGCGAGTTTACGCATCACTGCCTGAGAACCCCTTCAATTGCCTGCCTCAATCTATCTTTGTGCTCTCCGTATGCACTGATTTTAGGGTGGTAGGGGGTGGGAGAAGACCTCCATGGTATCGATCACTTTCCCATTCAAATATGATTTTCTGTCCCGCTGCCGCCTAAGAGCCAGCCCTTGTAGTTCTTGGCACGGACGCGGTGCTCCGAATTTAAGGAAATGACTGAGTTATCTGTTTCAGTCTAAGAGTTTAGATAAAACCGTTGTTTTCTTCTCCGGCAACCTCATCGCCGTGAGCCTAACTAGTATTCCTAGAACGTCTGGCCGTTTCACGCTGACCGCTTTTGTGGTGGTGAGCCGAGTGTGAGATGGCTCTCAAACAGAAGCGTTATGCCCACATTCGCTATATGTAAGTGCCGGCTGAATGAGTTCACTGTCGGTGTTTTCGTCGATCTTGGGCTAGGTTCCGGTATATTTCGAAGCACGTCTGCAGCTCTTCTTGGTGGGCATACGTGACTTCGCTTAACTGAATAGGTGTGAAAGCGAGTCAAAAGGAATCGGGGCAGGTTCTCGCAGAACCCTTCTCCCGTTCGCCCAGGAGAATGGAACCGCAATCTAGAACTCTGCGTCCGTGAGGGAATCCTTCGCGAACGCTTTCTCTGCATTCTCTAACCAGGATTCTGCTCCGCCAGCATTCAGTGCGCATCGTGATGTCGCGGAGCGCCGCTGACAGGACTTTGCCTCAAGAGGTGGAGATCTCTTCAACGACAGGTTTACTCTGACAGACTTTCGTTCCTCCCTCGTTTCGTGCGCGGACCACGACCCTGGTCCAGACGATGTTTCGATACCTGGGTGAGCGAGGCATGGCCTTTCTGTTAGGTTTGTTGTAGGTAGCAGTGCCGGTTTAACATAGTAGCACATGTAGCAGGTGCTACAGGCCCGCGCTTCAGGAGGCACCACGGAGATGTAAAAAATTAGTCGTAATTTCATTTTTGCCCCTAGGCAGAGAAAGCCGAGAAAAAATAATTATTCCTTTTCCTGATTTTTTTATATCATTATTATTATTATATATGATATTACTATATATAAGAAAAATAGAGAAAACTTCACTAGAGCATACTGCCTAGTATAATAGGTCTGGCATTATGATATAGTAGTACACGGTGATGTTCTTTAAAAAATAATAAAAAGTGTACAAAATAAAACCCACCTTTTTCAGTTGAGTCCTCTTTTAAATTCCTCACATAATTTTTTCCCTCTCTGAAGAGGAAAATAGGGGGTGGGGGTGATATACAATATATATAAATATATATATATATATATATATATATATATATATATATATATATATATGGCTGTGGGCCCCGCTGTTGCTTGTGCTATGGGTCCCGCAGCTCCTCAAAGCGCCCCTGGTAAGTAGTGGGTATCCTTCCAGATTCCTGGCGAATTAGTACTGTACTCGCTTTTCGCAAACCGGTCACTCTACCCCGGCCTGTTTCCGTCCAATCTCCCTAAACTCATGCGTGTGCAAGTGGATGGAGAAATTGGTAAATGTTAGACTAGCCTTTTTCCTGGCCAGCGGAGGCCATCTGTCTTCTAAACAGTGCGGCTTCCGCAAGTTCCACTCCACGTCGGATGCTCTTCTCCGACGGAAAAACACCGTCTGTGAGGCCTTCCTTCGTAGACAGCATTCAGCTACAGTGTTTTTCGAAATCTAGAAGGCTCATGATGCCGCAGAGCGATACGATATGATGAAGAGTCTCCACGAGATGAGGGGGAGGGGCCGCCTCCTAGTCTTTATATCTGAATTTTTGCGAGATCGTCGATTCCGCGTATGGGTAAGAGGAGCCATCACCGTCCCAATGAAGCAGAAAGAGGGTGTCCCGCAGGCAAGTGTCCTCAGTGTCACACTCTTTCCCATGAGCATCACCGGCATCACCTCGGTGCTGCTGGAAGATATTCTCGTTACACTCTACGTGGACTAATTTTCGATCTCTTTTTTTTTCGCGGCCCAAATGCCAACTCTGGATCATCGACTCCTACCTGCATTGACCCGCGTCTCTCGCTATGCCGAAGCGTACAGGATTCGGTTTTCCTTGACCAAAACTAAGGTGGTGCTCTTCTGCCGCCATCCACGGCTCCACCCTGACCCATACCTGCTTCTTAATAGAGTGCACCTGGAAGTGGTGGACTCGCACCGTTTCCTTGTTCTTTTATTTAACCGACGCTTTACCTTGGAGGCTCATATTTGCTACCTTAGCGTCTCTTGTACCCGCGCTATGGATATTCTTCATTCCGTGACGGTCAGTGCATGGGGCACTGATAGGGATACTGCATTAATTTTTTATCGATCCTTTGTTCGTTCCAAGCTTGACTAAGAATATGAGTTTTATGCATCCGCAGCCGACCGTTTATTGCGGAAGGTGGACTCTTACTATATCGGCCTTCGCCTGGCGACCGGTGCCTTTCGCACTTCCCCCAGTGTGAGATTAGTTGTCGATGCTGGGGAAATGCCACTCACTCTGTGCCGTGTATAGTGCATTATTCGCCTCTACCCGCGAGCTCGGCGCCTCCCTCAACACCAACAGCTCTCACTCCCTCCGCAGCTGATCTCGACGGTGCATATGACACCGAGAGATTCCAGTCATACCCTAAGCCATTTGGATTTAGAGATAAGAAACTCCTTTTAGAGCTAGAAATAGTTCTCGGGCCAGTACCGTCCCTGATTCTACCCAGGACGCCACCCTGGAGAGTTCCTTCTTTGATGACTTGTCGCCACGCGCGCAGCTTCCAAATCTACTACAGCAACGGGAGTATTGCGTTCGCCTTTTTTTTGGGAGCACACATCGTGTCACGCTGGAACCTTGCCAGGGTATACGGATAGCTGCAAGTCCCAAGAAAAGGTCAGTTTCCACGCATTATCGCCTCTGTTTGAAGTCAGCGGGCTGTGCCAGGCGCTGTTTCTGTCTTCACGGCAGAGCTGGTTACAATAAACCGCTCGGTACGGTAGATGATGCGACGTGCCCTGTTCGGAGGCCGAATTGTAATTTATAGCGACTCACAAAGCGTCATGAATGCTCTCGGGGCATTGGAATCTCCACATCTCTTGGTTCGCGATAAACGTGACGCCACGGTTACCGAGCCGGGTGGATGTCGAGATTATCTTCCGCTTGGTTCCTGGGGATTTAAGAATTGCCGGGAATGAGCGCGCCGATGAAGGCCCAAAGGGTCCACGAGGACTGTCGATCAGACTAGCATTTCACTCTTCCTCACACCGATTACATGACAAGAATAGGGGCAGCTCTCCTTGCTACTTGGCAAAGAAGATGAGAATTTAAAGTTGCATGCCATAGCGTCGCGACTGTTCCTATAGTCCTGCCCCCTAATTCCACGCCAGCTTCATGTTGTTTATGTCGTCTCCGAATTGGACACACTCGCAGTCCGCTCCGCTATTTTTGTGGAGCGCTCTCCTGCGCCTTATTGTGAAGTCTGCCTTGACCCCCAGACTGTCCGGCACATTCTTTTGAATATCCCAGTCTGGATGATCGCGCACGTTACCTGGCCTGGTGCCGGGAAGAGCGGGGTCGCTACCCCTTGTCCTTTGTACTTGGGACGAGTCGTGCACACTGACTTGTTGACTTTACGACCTTTGGGAGGAGGCTGGCCTCCTCCCAAAGGTCGACTTGGTTGCTTCCCATCCAAGTCCTAAAAGGCCAAATGTTGCTTAACTTCGACGTAGCAATTTGGAGGAAGATATCCCCTCGCTTGATTGTAGTGATGTTGTAGGCGTGCGGAATGTATAAGAGAAATTCCGTCCAACTCGATATATAAATAGCAGAAAAACTTACGCCTTCAAAAGAACGGATCCGCCAGTCGTGTGGCATGTGCATCGGGAAAGAAATCAAGAGGTACCTCGTTCGAATCTCAAGCGAGTCCAAATAACGTTTATAAAATCGCTCGAGGCAGAAAACGAAGCCGTTTTAAGGAGCGACTCAACAAGAATCCAGAAGCTAAGGAACTACGGAAGAAAACGTTTGAAGGGTCAACTCAAAGAAAAAGGAAAATTCAGTTAAGAAGAAGATTCGATACCTAGCGAGACTAACTGCGAAAGAAGTAAAAACAACAGCCCCCCTCCATAATGTAAGCTGGGTAACATGAGCGGTTGGATTACCCGCAGGAAAAGGAATATAGGAAAACGGATTTAAGGACTTTATTGGGCCGAGAACTCGGTAGGCTTAGGTCCAATGAAATTTATTGAAGAGCTCACTCTACTGAATGTTTATTTGTGTGTCAACGGAGATAGAGAAAATCCTTATCTCAAATTTCGAGAATACGATTTTGTTTCGTAGCTCTTTGATAATAAACAAAGGTCCACATCTTTCCACTTTTCAGTTCGGTGTCAGTGACTGCACCTGCTTGGGCGTTTGTTTGTACAGCTGTGACGTGTGCGCGTGTAGGTGTATATGCGTGTGAGTGTGTAAGTTTGTGAGTGCGTATGCGTATGAAAGATTCTTGAGTTCACTTTTGCCTTGCCTTTACATGAACAGTAAGTATATATTATTATTTATATGGCCAAATGTTATATATAATTATTTACATGACAAAATGTTATATATTTTTATTTGTATGACAAAATGCTATATATTTTTAGATTACTTGCATGTGCATATTTATGTGCGTGCCCATTTCAAGCCTTCATACGATTAATATGACACTCATCTATGAGGCTTCATTGTCAATCCTATATCACCTTGCAATATAGCACTACAGAAAAACTCCTCTCCGAGACACCGAGTGTTACAAGTTATAACGAATCTAAGATATTTTTTTATATACTCTTGAGAAATATACACTTTACATTGAATTTGGGTTCATTTGACTTTCAGTGTCTTACAATACATTCTACATCTTTAGGAATGAGATGAAATTTTAACTTTTATGTATATTATTGCATACATTTAGGGTTTTATTGAATTTGAATATTGGTCTGAGTCGGGTTAGTGCAACACACAAATGCTCTTAACCACATATTAATTCTGGCACCAGACTGAAATTATACATGTAATAGCATGATTTCTTAACCTAATTTATCATCAGGCACTCGATTTCTTAGAAGTAGAAAAATAAGGGGTCATTGGCAAACGTTACCCGTCTACCAGAGCGCGTATAAACGTCCTGATTATTATTATTTCTTAAGGTAACTGGCGAAGGTTCTCCTTCACTATTGTCTTCGGTTAGATTCCTTGTTGAATGATTTGCTCCTTGTTCCGACTTAGTCAAGATACTAACCTCCACCTTTCGCCTGATCACTTACATGTTCCTCTCTGCCATTATATGAGAGCGAGAGTTTTGTTGGCTTTAGCCTGTCTATCAAGACCGTCCCTCACTTGCCATTGGGAAGTTCGAGTTTGTATACTTTTTCGTCGCGCTCGACCACCGGGAATGGGCCAATGGGGTTGTGACGGGCGCACCACCACCTCCTTCAATAGAGCTTCGAACGTTCCTCCGGCACCTTGTAATTTATCCATTGAAGGAGGCCTTGGTCGCGCGAAGTTGAGTTGGGCGCTTCTGGTTTTGATTGTGTATACTACAAAGTTAGACGGTGGAGAGCTGGCATCGACAACTGTAGGGTTGTACAAGGACTCGTACTTTTTTTAACACTGCCCTACAACGGGACGGCATGTGCGGCAAATGATTAATGATTAGCGATATTACCGGTTCCTTGGAGTTGTTTTAATTTGGGAATGAGCCTTGTCTTACTGTTAACCCTTTAGCGGGCAGGTAGCCCGCGCAGGACACTTAATACCACATTTATGACGAAACGTGGTGCAATACTTTGATGCCGTAGACGGCTTGGGTTGGTTTCAGCCAATGATGGAACTTCTTGGCTATTGTTCTGCACCAATCAGATCTCGCTAGCCCATGCGGGAGCTTGGCCAGCGCAGGTATAAGCAAGCATTCTCTGTTCAGACGCCGTACTAGCCAGATCTCCCTCGAGTTACTCCGACACACACACCGCTCACGCCCGCAATAATGGAGGTAGGTGCATAGAAATTTAATTACACATAACCAGATAAATGTGTTCCAATGTGATAAGGATTTAAAGTGTAAAACGTGAAAAGAAATTGGTGAAAAATGATGGTGAAATAATTTGCCTGGCTCACGGGGAACCATATCAGTCCCGTACGGGATACTGTGCCAGGTCTACGCGGAACCATATTAGTCCCATACGGGACTTTCTGCCCGCTATAGGCATCTTATTTAACGAAATATATGGTGAAACGAACTTATGGTGATGTGGAACATTTATCTGGTTTGTGTGTGAGACCCATGTGGCATATGGCCTGAAAATACTGGTGTTTTCTGTGATTACCTGCATTATATTTACTTTTAATGAAGGTTATGGTGCATTATTATTGTGTTTTTAGATAAATATGGCCCTAACTAATGCCATGCTTCCTCATTTCAGCCTTCGGCATTCTACTCTAGGGCCAGGAGGACAGGCAGCAAGCTCAGAGGGAAGAGGACACCCGCACCCAATTCCTGATTCCCCCCACCTGTTCCGACAGCGATATGGAGGTGGAGGATGACGCCCTGGATGAGGTCTTTGATTACGACACCTTGGACCTTGACTTCCTCCTCAACCTCCCCGATGATCTCACTCCCACAATCTCAGGTAAGCAATGAAATTAATGTTTTAAAGAGCAGGAGTGTTTGTTTTGGTGCCATATTTAGAAGGCCAAGTGCTGTGATGTCATTGGCATTTAATTTGTGAGCCACAGACTTGAAGAGAAAGGCCACATCTTTGTTGCCCACAGGCGCTGTCACCTGGGTCAAGCCACAGCCAATGCCAGAGGAGGACACCATTGACAGTGAGGATGTTTTGAAGCAACTGGGCCGGCTCCCAAGAAGGCTAGGAGAGCCCAGAAAGATGTGCCACAAAGGACATGGATGAAAGAGTACATCAGCTACCCTCCACTGCCTGACTTTACCCACCCTACCCCTCATGCTCTTAGGTCACCCTTCGAGTACTTCCAGGACATGTTCACCACGGCCCTCCTGGAGGATATCGTATACCAAACAAACATATATGCCCGGCAGAAAAAAGTTAACACCACCTTCCAGATAGACAAGCATGAACTCATGGTGTTCATCGGCATCGTGCTGTACATGGGGGTCTCCATCTTGCCTTCAATTGAGGACTACTGGGGAACATACACGAGGGTGGTGCAGGTGGTTGAAGTAATGTCCTCTAAGCGGTTCCGTCTGATCAGATCCCTTCTACACTTTAACACCAATGACAACCTCCCTGGCACCACTGACCGCTTCTTCAAAATTTGTCCCATCTTTGCTTTCCTGACCAGGCAGTTCCTGCAGGTGAAAGCAACCCCTACACAGTCCATCGATGAAGTCATGGTATCCTACAAGGGCACCAGAGCGGGGACCCTGAGACAGTACATCCAGACAAAGCCGAACAAGTGGGGGTATAAGCTGTTCTGCCGGGCAAGCATTGATGGCTTCATCCATGATATCCTCATGTACCAGGGAGAGACTACCTTCACCAGCCACCACACCAAGTTCTCCTAGGAGCTGTCACAACTGCTTGTCTCCACCAAGACCGTCCTTGTGTTGGCCAAGACCCTGAAGAGACCTTCTCAGTCAGCTATATATGCCGACAACTACTTCACCAGCATCAAGCTTGTGGAGTATCTGAAGGACAAGGTGGGCTGCCGGTACGTGGGGACGGCGAGGGTCAACCGTTTTGGGCGTGCTCCTCTGATCTCTACCAAGGAGCTGGGCAAGAAGACGACTCCTCGAGGCCAATACGACTACTGCTCCAGCAACGGGATCCTTGCCCTGCGCTGTAAGGACAACAAGAACGTCACGGTCCGGTCTTCTGACGTCGGTGGCGAGCCCGTTAGCAATGTGAAGACATACGACCACAACACCAAGAAGAAGGTGGGGGTGCCCTGCCTCAACGTCATCAAGCAGTACAACGGGAAGATGGGGGGCATTGACAAGTTCGACATGCTGACCCACCTCTACAAGACCCCAATGCGAGTCAGGTGGTGGAACATGAGGCTCTTCGGGTATGCCCGAGACCTCTGTGTCGGCAACGCCTGGATCCTCTACAAGCGGACTGTCAGGCCATGGGAGAGAATCCATTGCCCCTATAGCTCTTCCGGCTTTATATCAGCCGCTTCGCCCGCTCCCAGAAGACCATGAGGTCCAGAATCAAGAGGGCATCACCTGAACAGCCAATGCCCATTCCACGTCGGGGGTACAGGGCCCAACTCCCCAGTGTCCAGCAGCGCTATGACAACTCAAAGCCACACCTGCCCATCTTCGTCAATAACTGGCAGATCTGCAAGCACTGCCTCACTAAGGCCACAATCCACCGCTCCAGGTGGATGTGCGATGTCTACCAGATCGCGCTCTGCCTATCGGACACCCGCAACTGCTTCAGGCCGTTCCACATCCCTCCCCCCGAAGCTGAGCAGCAGCCCTCGACCTCCGCCGCCTCTCCCTGAGCCCGTCTCCAATCCACTGATGACCTCTGGTTGGTTTCCCATGTATTGGTATGTAAAATCATGTATTTTTATACTTTTCTATAAGCAAAACATTGAACTTTTCCTTGCGTTGTATTTCAAACAAGCATTAATTTTTAAAAATATTCATGAAATTTATTGATGGTAAATAACATATTATATTAACATAATTGAAGCCAGTTATAACATAATACATAAAGAGTTATATGGTAAATTATTTATACTCCATACCGGGCGAAGTAGCCTGGACGGGACTAACATGGTTCTCCGTGAGCCGGGTGGGTAGCCCGCACGGGATACTTCATTGACAGACCATTGCAGGCAATCAATGCCTCAAATAAAAAAATGTTCAGGGGTAAAAGTGTCTTAGAAATACATCTAGTTTATGACCCTAAAAGGAATTTTTGATATCTCAAGTATTTCTAGGTGTGCCCTCTAAAGGGTTAATAAGGATGCCGCGTAAACAATCCACCAAAAAGTTTAAGTGCCCGCGAAAATAGGCTCCCAATTATAACAATGTGGTATACGCAACAACGAATGTCCATCTAAATCAGCGACGCAGGCTAGGTATAACTATTTCGGCCTGAACTTCACCGTGAACCTTTATTTTACTTCCACTGGAAGTTGCAATATTCACACTGGACACTTGCATTGTACACGATCACACCAAACTAACCAGGATTATAGACACATTTGCCGCTGTATCGATTAGGAATTGGCATTTCTTATTATTTAATTTTGCAGCAACAGTGAGCAAAGTTAGCATGCCGGCATTCGTATTCGCAACGGCATGCCGTTTTAGTTTTCCGAGGGGGCCAGTGATAATGGCCTGGGAATGGTTGAATTTGCACGTCTTCCTCCGGTTTGGCCACCTACACCATGGTTTACAAAACTTTGCACTCTCACCGAAATATAAATGTGATCGATATGCATACTACAGGCCTTTGATTACCGCTAAAAGTTTGTAATCCCACTGGTATATTTTTCGCACTATCACCGCTATATTTACGACTGCCAACACGGTACGCACCCATAGGCACTGAACGCGCACTGTTTGAATATTGTATATGGTTGGCCTGATTACCACTCTTATCATTTACTTTTAACGCACTTATATTATAAAACTAATTAGCACCACTTTCGTTTCTGACACCACTATCTAAACTGAAACACTGTGCGTTGTAAAACGGCATTTATTCATCCGACAGTTTTCCTAGTTGGGCGAGGGTTAAATCCTTCTGGGTGGCGATGTTGGGCGCGATATTCTGAGGCAGGGACTCAATGAACTTGTGACCTACTAGTTCTTTCCCAACTCCATCTTGCAGTGCCGTTTTCCTTACTTGTTCCAGATTCACCGATTATAATCGGCCATTAAATGAAAAAGATGTTATGAGCTTCTCGAATAATTCCGGTTTGGTCCTCTCGAAAAGTCTGACCACTTCTGATTTAATAAGTTGATAATTTTGCGACGCCAGAACTGTTACTGAAAGGCGATCGACGGTTTCGGGAGGTAGAGCAGACAGTATGTGAAAGATTTTCGTTTCTTCCCGAGGCGTTCGTTCGTGTGATGTGAAATTGAGCTTCTACTATTTTTAACCATCCCAATACTGCTGTTTCATAAAGAACGGGTGGCTTGATGGAGATCGCATTACGACTTATGTTTTCCTGAGCTCCGCTCGTTGCTCGTTCTGGGTCCATTTTCCGATGTGTTTCCAGGTTCGATCCAAAGGGGTCACCAGTTATAGGGTAACTTGTTATTGGCCTATAGGTTATTGGTTACCAGTTTATCGGGGTTTAGTTAATTGTTAGTGGTCAGGAGACGGTTGGCTAAATGTTCACCGGTAGATGTCAACTTGGCAGTTTTCCATCCAAGTCCTAATAAGGCCCAAATGTTGATAAATTTCGACGTAGCACTATTGGTGTACTCGGTTACCGGCCATTGATCTTAGACTGACTCTAATTTTAGGGAAGATATCCTCTCGCTTGATTTTAGTGATGTAGGCTGGGTAAGAGGATCGGTTAGATGACCCGTATGGAAAAGAATCTAAGAAGACGGATTTAAGGACTTTTATTGGGCAGAGAACTCGGTAGGCTTAAGAGCAATGAATTTTATTCCACTTATTTCGGGTATTTGAAGCGGCCCACTAATGTTTGAGTCTATTTTGACTCTCCTTGACTGACTGCCTTTGGGGTCTACCTAGGACGGTAATTTAAATTTAAGGATTTATAGCCTGTTTTGCCATTTAGGCTCATCTGGTTTAAGTGGTCATAAAAGTTATAAAAACCAAAGTTAAACATAAAAAAGTTAAACATATATATAATTAAAAACAATAAAAAGGGCAACAACATGGGATTGGTAGCTTTCCCATAAAAATATGGAAAGACAAGACTAGAATAAACTATAGTTAAAATACAGGCCTCAAAGAAACGGCTAAAATATCGGATATGTGGGCAAATATAAAAAGGGTCTAAAATATTAAAATATAGGTTAGCACCAACGAAGGTATCAAATTTTTGGAAGAAAGGCCGGCATCTTCCAGAAATCCCAATAAGTTGGGCACAACATGGAAAGACTCCTCGAGAATAGAAGCAGAGGTGGGCTGAAGACCGAAATACTTCTTTCGCTGGGCAGGGTATCGCGGGCAGGTGAGCAGAATATGTTGCACTGAGATGCGAGTGTGACACATCTGGCGAGATGGTGGTTCATCGTTAGTCATTAAATGGCCATGGGTGAAGCGACAGGGACCGATTCACAGGCGGCACAGCACAACTTCATACCATCTGGTGGGAGAGTATAACGATGGCCACGGGGAAGCGTTTTCGTTGAGTTGGAGTAAGTGAGGATGACCATACAAGTTCCAATATCGCTCCCATTCTTCTCTGACCAATTTACGTATGAGAGGGATGCAGTCTCTGTGAAAGATCGGTGATTGGGGTATGGACGATGCAGTATGGAGGGCGGCCTTCTTTGCTTCTATATCAGCCGTTTCATTTCCTGGGATTTTTGAGTGTCAGGGGAGCCAGCAGAATTATATGAAGTAGAGCGTCCGATCAAAAGATCTAGGGTTTCTAAGATTTCTATGGCTACAGGGTGTCGGGGGGGGGGGATAATCGCTGAAGGGAAGTCAACACACTCATAGAATCCGAAAATATTGTATATAACCCTGGGGAATGGAGACCGAGGGCACGCAAGGCTATTTTTTATGGCCACGAGCTCTGCTAAGAAGACAGATGTTGTAGGCTGTAGGGTGGAGCGTAAGGTATGAGAGGGAAGGACAGCAGCGCATCCAGTCCTTGTATCAGTTTTCGACCCGTCGGTGTAAATAGGAGTTTCACTGGTGTGAGTTTCTGCATGTTCTTGAAACATGGCGCGTTGAGCTGCAGTTGGTACTTGATCCTTGTGGTCTCTCAAGAAAGGTACACAGAACTTAGCACTCCTGCGGGTCAATGGGGGTAGCGTTGGTGGTCTTTCCACCGTAACTGAGAGGTATCTAAGCTCGATTTTTTCCAAAAGCTGTGCAATACGCAGTGTATATGAATAGAAGGTCTCTGGTGGAGGGGATGTGGAGCAGATAATTCGAGCGAGTTTAGATCGCATACGGAGCGATCTGTTGTAGAATCGGAGGCAATATCAAAGAGGGAGGAATCCTGTTTCAGCATAGAGAGATAGAACAGGGAAAGACTTAAATGACCATGTAGCAAGGCGCGCAGGCCTCTGCGATGCAGCGGGTTTAGTTTATTTACCATGCTTTTGGAAGCAGAGCCATACAGGTGGCAGCCGTAGTCGAGCTTTGAAAGTAAAAGCGACCTGTGAATCTCGAGGAGGGTGCGGCGGTCAGCTCCCCAGTGTAGTTTTGATAAAGAGGCATTAAGGGCAAGTACAGGAGCTCATCTTCTCACGAGGTCTTCAATATGATATCGCCATGTCATACGCTGGTCGAATATAAGGCCTAGGAATTTAGTATGGGTGGTGAATTTGATCGGCGAGCCAAAAATATTAAGGTTTATCCTAGGAATCGATTTGCGTCGGGTAAGTATAACTGCCGTTGTTTTGGGGTGGGAGATGGTGAATCTGGTCGATGAGGCAAGAGCTGCTATTGAATCCACGGCTTGCTGGAGCAAGTTGGTAGCCATCGCCGCGGACGAGCTCGTCACCCAGATAGTAATGTCGTCTACATAAAGTGAGCAGTGTACAGGTGATAATATATGTTTTGAGAAAGCATTTATCGCAATTACAAAGAGAGAAGTACTAAGCACGCTTCCTTGAGAGACTCCCTCGTATTGTACAAGCTTTGTAGAGCGAGCGCCTCTGAGATCGAGACAGAAAGAGCGGTCTTTTAAGAAGTTTTGCATAAACAGAGCCAAGGGTCCGCGAACTCTCATGTCGTATAGCTACTGTAGAATCAAGCGCCGCCAGACTGTGTCATATGCTTTTTCTAAATCGAAGAAAATTGCGGTGACAAACTTTTTCCTAGAGAAAGCAAGGCCAATGTCATGGTCAAGTAGGGTAAGAGGGTCGAGTGTGGAACGATTTGGGCGAAACCCAAATTGGGACGGAGAGAGAAGCTCCTGTTCTTCAAGGTATCAGGCGGGTGTTCACCATGCGTTCGAGCAACTTACATATACATGAGGTAAGGGCCATTGGCCGATAATTTGATGGGTTGGAAGGGTCTTTTCCGGGCTTGAGAAAAGGGAAGATGAAGCTGTGGCGCCATTCTTGGGGAAAAGTTCCAAATGAAAATATTATTAAAAAATGTTAAGAGGCACTGGAGGGTATTTGCATGGGCATGTTGAATGAGGGTGTATGATATTAAATCTTCTGAAGGGGTAGAGTTCTTACACGATGAGAGTGCTTCCTGGAGTTCTTTCATGGAGAAGGGTTCATTGTAGCTCAGTTTCCTAGAGGTCTTGAACTTTAGTGGTTGCGATTCCATTAATGTTCTGTGACGATTGAATTCGGGAAGGAGGAATCCATGGGAGTTTGAGCCGAGACTATTCGCAACAAGCTGTGCAACGTCCTGGGGAGCACTGACGAGGTTGTCATTGTGACGGAGGATGGGGAAGTGTGGGTGTCAGGACGAGCCGCGGATTTTATGTATTCTTCGCCAAACCTTGGCTAGAGGGGTGCGGGAAGAAAGAGATGATGTGTACTGGATCCACGAGTGGCGCTTTGCCTGGCGGAAGGTCCGGCGGACGAGGACGCATTGTCTTTTGTAGTTGATGTATGAGGACGTGCTAGGATTATCTCGGAAGGTCCGATACAGCCTATTTCGTTCACGCTTAGCGGTGCTACAGTCTTTTTTCCACCAGGTGACCGAAGGTTTGAGTTGAACTTTGCGTATTGGAACATGTTTGTGAGCCGTTGCTGAAAAAAGCTCCACAAACTTTTAAGCAGGATGTGCCTAGCGTTGTATTCTCAGACACAGTTATGGAAGACGATGATGTTAAGAAGGATTCCCAGTCAGCCTTCTGATAAACCCAATATGGTCTTGGGGAGACGGGGGAGAGAGGGAGAAGATCTAGGAGCACTTCCACACAGATCATCAAATACTCTGAAGAAGTGATTAGGCGGGAAGTCAGTTGAGCACAGACAAAGATCTATGTGGGTAAGGGAGTCTGTCTGAGGATGATAATTGGTAGGGGCTTCGTCGTTGATGACTTGTAGGTCTTGTTGCAAGACTACGTCTTGTACAACATGTCCTTTGCTGTTGTTTATGGTGTACCAGTATTGGTTACGAGCATTAAAGTCTTCAGTTAAAAGGAGTAAATGGGGAGTTGGGAGACAAGTTCACTTAGGAGGGCAAAGGTGATTAGCTTGGAGGGTAGGAGGTATATTGAACACACAGTTAAGAGCGTAGATCGGTAAAGGTGAACAGTGAGGGCATTAAGGTTTGTGCGGAGGGGGATGGTGGTAAACGGTATATCTGTGCGGACCAAGATGAGGTTGCCATAAAATTGGGGATGTAGAAGGCTGACCTGGGTTTAGCCGGCAGGAGAAAAGTAAGAGGGATCTTGGAGCTTCGTTTCACTGAGGCACATCACTTCGGGCAGAAACTGTTTTAGGAGGGCTTGCAGCGAGCCGAAATTGGCTCGTAGTCCGCGGATATTCCATGTTAGGCAGAAGGTTGATGGCGTTAGAGCATTAAAGGATGAGTTGCACAAAGGGGCGGGAGTATGGTTGAATCGTTTTGGTCCGGTTATATTCAGAAAGGGGGCGGTACATTATCTGTGGGTACATCATGGGCGTTGGTTAAAGGGTTGCTGGTGATTGTTGGGTAGTTTTCTTGGTGGTCGTAGAAGAATTTGGAGATGATGTCGGGTCGTAGGAAGCTATATTGACAGCTGTACAACCGGGAGGTAGATCATAATCTGTATCAGGCAGTGGCACTTAGGTAGGATGGGGGGCATAAGGCATGGTGATGACTCGGCCAAGTAATCACACGATTAATCAGGGGCAGTAGTTGAGGTGGTTTCTGCGGATTTATTTAAGCATGGTGATATCAGTGTTTTCTTGTCTATACAGTGAGGATGGTCTGGCGGACCGATTCCATGTAGCTTAGCGATCGTAAGCTCTATAAGAGCTCTCCTCGTCGGATGGAGGTATTTTCTCGGACACACTTTGCGAGGGGCTATCCGAGGTATATGATTTAATGCCGTAAAGCCACGTTTCATCTGAAGAGCTCATTGATCCTGGGGAGCATGGGACATCGTCCTCGAGTCAGGTGCGTTTGTCGTTGCAGGGGCTCAGAGAAGAAGAATCGGAGAGAGAAGGTAGAGAGCGCTTACAGCCTCCACCTCCTTTACGATTGATCCGCGGGGGGCTAAGGATTTCACTATCAGGAGTAACATTGGGCAGCAATAATCTGCGATGAAGGAGGGGGGGGGGGGCAGACGCTTATTCTGAGTAAGGACAGTTTCCGGATTTATCGGGCCCTCAGTAGAAATGGGGGCCTAAGTAGTTGGGCGATCGCCAAGGTCGTCATCGACTGGTATCGATGAAGGTTCAGTTGCTGGTGACGCAAGGGCAAGTTCACTATTTGATGCATACAGAGGGGAGTGAGGTGATCGAGTTCGGAGTCTTTTCCTTTCGATGTATCTTCCTGCCCCCGTAAGGGGCGCGGCGATTTACCATCCTGGCCGCCGTGCTGACGGGATCCAGCGCTCCGTCCGGCACCAGCTTAGCCTCTCTTCCTTCCTTCAGATAGCCTGTATTTCTCCCCTACTTCGTCGTTTATCATACAACCTCTCCCACAACTTTCAATGGTCAGCCTCTAATTTAACAGGGTAGATGCTGACCTTCTTTTCGAGCCAACCGTCCCGGATCGGGGCTGGGGGATGGGAGGGGACAACGTTCCCTAACCCCTGAGCTCCAGTTCGGAATGGGTATTTTTTAACAACCTGCTTAATCCACACCCATACCTTCCTCACATTCCTTTTCCTTTCTTCTTCGCACTCAGTTTTACGCCGCGTCTAAGGTGGAGCCGCCATGCCGATGGACTGCCAGGCCACCAGGCGAGAGGGGTGGTCCCAAATGGCGGCGCCTGGCTCTGCCAGGCCTGTAAGCACCTCTCGCAAGGGGGGCAACTGCGAGAGGTGATGAGCGATTGCATCCCGTGATACAAATAGGGTCACCATGCCCAATGATGAGAAATATAAAATCTCCCCTTAATTTCCCCAGTGTCACCAACGGAGCCGCCCTCGGGCAGCTCCACCGAAAAAATGGAGGTGTTTCCCCCTGTGCTTGCGCAGGGGACCCTCCATATCTCTCTAACCGGAGAGGAGGCTTACTCCTCTCCTTGGCTTACGGGTGTAGGGGACTCCCCTCACCCCCTTTTCTGGAGGTGCTTTCGGGCACCTCCCTTCTTCCAGCGGCAGTCCCCTCTGTTATTTCCAAGGGGACTGCCAAGAAAGCCATAAGGCAGCCCTTTGCCAGCCGCTCCAAATCGAAGCGGCTCAATAGGGCAAACCCCCTTAGGGGAAAGAGGGAAGCCAGGCCCCTTCGGTCGCTTCCCTCAAAAGACCTGTTGGCACGAATATTGAACCTTGCCGGGGTCAAGGCCTGTGCCTCCACACACAAGACTAGTGACGATACTGCCAACAAAACCTGCGATGTCTTGGGGGGGGGGAGGGCCAACTGGAGGCCCTCCCTAAGATAGACATGGGCCTTGAGGAAACCCAGCCTCAGACGGTAGGGCTTTCCTTGGGGGAGAATCCGGGCTCAGGTCCAAGCACCGAACCCGAATCTGCCCCTATGCAAGGTCCTCCTCAAACGGCTAGGGTTTACGAAGCAGTACAAGGAGGGGAGGGATCTCCTCCAACCGGTGCCCCCACGACTACCAGGACCTTATCCATTTCGGTGAAGGACCTGGCTGAGGCCGGTCCATCTGGCCTGGGGGCTCCTTCCCACGGAGGCGAGAAGCAGGTTCATTCCCCGCCCTCCTCTCCAAAAAAGAAAAAGACGAAAAAGACTTGGGGATCCTCTCCATCCGCGGGGGCTATGGGGTCGGATGGGTCTTCTGACACTTTGGTAAGCGACTAAGCCAAGCTCGGCACATCCGGCCCCTCTGCCCCCTGGTTGTGGAGCCCCTGACTAAGACCAAAAGTGCACAGGGTGGAGCCTCGATGACATCGGGGCCCCTCATTCATAGGTTACGTGGCGTTTTCGAGCCCGCTGTCTTCAAACGCTTCCTCTTTATTCGAACCACTGATGGCACCATGTTGGCCAAATGCAACATGATCCATCAGAGGAGAGGATTAACTAGTGCAATTGGTAGAGAGCCGAAGGTGACCCGTTTCTCGGACAGGAGCCTTCTGACGAATGCGGCGAATCCCGCTGAGGTGGCCAAGATATGTGCTCTTCGGACACTTCATGGCACCCCAGTCTGTGTGACTCCGCACTCTACCATGAACTTTATGAAAGGAGTACTTTATGCGAGGGAACTCGTTGACTACTCCATTGAGGACATCACCTTAGAGCTGGCCGACCATGGGGCGGCCAAGGTCGAACGGGTGATGAGAAAGCAGGAAGGGGCCTCGAGATCCACCCCTACACTCTTCGTCACGTTCGACTGTGACAAGCTCTCTGGGTCGGTGCGTGCTGCTTGGTACCACTACCGCGTGAAGGCATTCGTGCCACTGCCGCGGCGGAACTATTACTGTCACCGCTTCGGCCATACGAATCGATCTTGTGGACGTGCAGAGTCGGGGTCACCCGAAGTCTGTGTAAATGGCTCCAAGGCCGCACACGATCATTATAAATCATGTGTGGCCAAGTGTGTCAATTGCGGAGAGCCGCACTCCGCTTCTTCGAAGCAATGTAGTGCATATCTCCTCGAGAAAAGAAATCCTGGCTGTTCAGGCCCAGGATCGAATCTCATTCCGCGAGGCTAAGGACTTGGTCCTGGCGCGCCCGGCTAGGCCTTCGGACGTCATATGCCTCAATAGTTAGAAAGGCACCCTCTGCTGCTGGCCCATTCAGGCCAATGAGCATGGTTGTTTCCGCGCCCATTCGGAGCCCTTCTGCGGGCTCTACTCAACCCAGGCGCTCCCCTGGTAAAGCTGACGGCAAAAAGGGTTTACACCCAGCCCCGGCTAAAACCAGGGCTCCCCTTCTCTTCCCCCAGCGTGAGCGTTTCCCGTAAGGCGAAACGGCTACGCCCCTCCACCGAGTCGTTAGACAGACAGGAGGCATCACCCCTTAAGTTGGTCGCTAGTCCATCTTCCGGGATTCCTAAAGCTGTCCCCCAAAAGGAGGACAGCACCAAAAAGCTTCGGCTCCTTCGCCCACGCCTAGTGGTGGAGCGAGTGGCTTGAAGACGGTTGCTCCTCAAAAAGAGGGCCACCCCCCCGCCTCCCTGAAGCCGCAGCGCCCGCCTAAGGTTTCGAGGCGGGGGGAGGAAAAGACTCTAATGGCGAGCCAAACCTCCCCCAATAAGTCCTCGAAGGCGACAGCGCCTTCAGCGCATCGTCCGGCCAAGTGCCCGGGGTTCTGCCTCCGGGAAGCGTTTGGCCATTCCCGTGAGGGTCACCTTTTCCAAGAGGGACCCCGCGTCTCCTCCGAGCTAGGCCTGGAGGGCATATTCCTTCAATGGAATTGTCGTGGACTCCGGGTTAACTGGGAGGGGCTGCGGAGGCTCGTCTCGTCCCGTTCCACGTTAGCTTTCTTTTTGCAGGAGACCATGCTAGGCGCGTGCCCCCTGCCCTCCCTTTTGGGATATAAGGGTCTTGCCACCCCACCACCAAGGGATGGCCGGGCTGGGGGATGCGCGGTTTACACTCGGCATGATGTCTCCGTCTTCCTTTCTCTTTAGATACCTCCTTTCAGGCAGTGGCTGTGCAGCTGAACCTGGATAGGAGGTATACTATCATTTTTGCGTCCATTCCACCGACAGCTGACTTCCACCGCGTCGTGGCACGGTTGCCGAGGCCCTTTCTCTTGCTTGGAGATCTGAACGGCAGGCATCCTCTCTGGGGAGATTACTCAATAAATCCCAGGGGACAGGTCCTTGCCGATCTGGTTAAAGAGCTTGAGATAGGTGTCCTAAACGTGGATGAGTTTACGCATCACTGTCCGAGAACCGCTTCATTTTCTTGCCTTGATCTATCTTTGTGCTCTTCGGATGCACAGCCTGATTTTGATTGGGTGGTGGTCGATGACCTACATGGTAGTGATCACTTTCCTATTCAAATATCATTTTCATGGGAACTGCCGCCTGAGAGCCCGCCTCGGTGGTGCTTGGCGCGGGCGCGGTGGCCTGCATTTAAATGACTGAATTCTATATCTCAGTCAAGGAGTTTAGGTCGGTAGATGAGGCCGTTGAGTTCTTCTCCGGCAACCTCATCGCCGTGGGCCTGACTACCATTCCTAGGACGTCTGGCCGTTTTGCACGCCGACCACTCACATGGTGGTCGTTCGAGTGTGAGACGGCCCTCAAACAGAAGCGTTATGCCTACATGAGCCATAAGCACCACCCGAACTGCAGGCAATGAGTGATACTAAAGGATAACCTATCGCCTATTACCATAACTAGACGCAACCTAGCGGTCTTTTTTTATTTATTCCTTCCTCCTTGCACCATACTCGGGACGGACCCTGTTTAGCCTGTTAAACTTAATACTTTGACTAGCATACTCTGCCCCCCCCCCTCCCCCTCCGAGTGCAAATTAGGATTCTCCTTCACTAGGTTGACTTGAACTATGACAGTGGATATGGAAGTTTATACGCTTTCTCCTCTTCCTGACAGCATTCTTTTTTTTCTCTACGACTATCCCCTCAACCATCTGTCTAGGCTTAAGATACCTGACAAGCTACCTCATGCCGTGTCTGGAGAGGTTTTGAAACCTCTATAATCAATGCCCTCTAATGCTTCCAGGTCGCAAGAGAGCAAAACTTGAAGGGAAAGAGGCTTTAATCTTTAGCGTCCTCTTTCACCCTGTAAGGGTCTTTTGACGGTGGGCTATAAAGTTTTCTGAGTATATTTGTTTCTTTGAAATAATTCATCAGGGCATATATATTTTTTTTTATCCGCTTGGCATTCCTTAAATATTACGGGGTTTCTTCTTTGTGGCTGGTATTTTCGGTAACTAAATAACATTGTAGATGGCTAATTGGTAATTTCCCGTCGTACAAAATGTAGGTGGAGTTAGCAAAACAATAGCTATGCGTAAGGTTAGTGTGTCCCAAACGCAAGCGTCCCAGCACATCTTTGATTCGAGATTTTCTGTTGGATGTTTCCAAATGTCATTCGTCTCCTTAATTTGGTGTTGATGACCATGTAATGTCGATTCATTGACGTTTTTTTTATCAGAAAATTTTGAGTATTGATGGCAGTAATCATTATAAAAGATGGGTGTGCTCTGTCTGCCTTCTCATTTCCAGCGAATTTCACATAAGGAGGGCACCAACAGAATGTGGTGTTTTGATGGAAGACTAGCTGGTCTTGAATCTGGATGGTAAAAGGGTTTCAGGTTTTGATTGTGAGGCATAGTGAGAGCGCTGTGCGAATGAAAATATAATATAGTTTAATTATTTGTGTTGGTTTAGTCTATGGCAATTTAGATTCCTGTGAGTTCTGCTGATAGAACAGATGAGGCTTGGTATGCTTTTGGTTATTTTTGATAAAGCTTAAGTTCAGCGCAGACCACATCTGTATTCGCCTCTCATCGATGTGTAGATAGATTGGAATGGTTGATGGATTCTTTGATGGTCCTGGAACTGTTGCCTTGGGAGGAGGAGAGCATTTTTATTTTATGCGCCCATCTGGCGAGGGCCTACTTGGTCATAAGTCGCCTTACTCACTAAACTCTACGACTAGCTATATTAAAAAAAAAACAAATAATAAGGATAAGATCGAGGCTAAAAACAAAACAGCAAAGCGGTAAGAAAAGGAAGCGCGCTCCAGCGTCGGGAGTAGGCCCGCCTCACCCCGGCGCAGGAGCATGCGACCCACAACAGTCAAATAAAGTGGAGGGGGCCAGCCTCCTCGAAAATGTCTTATAGTTCCCCGCAAGTGCATGTGCACGAATCAGTACAATCGACAAGCTGTAGCAACCCCGCTCGTCCCGGTACCAGGAGAGAATCTCATTCGAGGAACTTTTTGTCTCGTCTTCTAGGGCCAGCGAGCGGGTATCCGTAGGGGGCACGTATAGTGACACCCTGTAAACTTGATAGCCACGACAGCAGGAATTTAGAGGGCATGGGCCAAAGTAACCTGTCATTCCTGGCCCCCTTAAGGTGGTTGGCACTGTTTGGTCTGCTGGCGTGCTTTCTTGGCAGTCCCCTGGGAAAGTAAAGGGGGAACTGCCGCTACTACGAGGGAGTCGCCCTAAGGGGTGAGGGGGTCCCATGAACCCGGAAAGGAGCGGTGTATTGCAACCACCTTGGCCGTAAAGACGACGCAGCACTCAACAGAGCCCAGCTGAACTCAAACGGAGCCATCCGTATACACTGGCACGGGTGCAGCGTGACACGAAGTGTGCTCCCAAAAGGCCGAACGCAATACTCCCAGCGTGGTATAAGCTTTAGGAGCAGAGGCGTGGCGACAAATAGTCAAAGATGGCGTCCTGGGCAGGAGTTTCCTAGCGTCTCTCGGCAACATATGCACAGTCGAGATCAGCCGCGGAAGCAGTGAGAGAGGTTGGTGACTGAGGGAGGCGCCGGGCGAGCACGTACAGGCGAATAAGGTACTGTGCACGGCGTAGAGCGAGTGACATCTCAAGAACATCGACTAGTAGGTTCTCAATGGGGAAAGTGCGGAAGGCACGGGTTGCCAGGCGAAGGCTTGTATGGGGTATTGAGTCCAAGGATCAATAAAAAAGTAAGGCAATAGCCCGATTAGCGACCCAAGCGCCGAACGTTACGGAACGGAGAATACCCATGGCGCGGGTACAAGAGACCCTAAGGCTGCGACTATGAGCCTCCCAGGTGAGACATCTGTCAAATACAAGACTAAGAAAACGGTGCGATTCAACCACTTCCAGGCGTACCCCATTAAGAAAGAAGTCTGCGTAAGGGTGGAGCCGTGGATGGCGGCAAAAGTGCACCACCTTAGTTTTGGCCAAGAAAAACCGAAACCTGTGCGCTTCGGCATAGCGAGAAACGCGGTTCAATGCCTGTTCTATTCGACACTTCAGTATGGAATATGGGCCGCGCCAAAAGAGATCGAAAGGTCGTTCACGTAAAGCGTAGCGAGAACATCTTCCGATAGCACCAAGGTGATGCCGTTGATGATCAGGGAAAAGAGTGTGACACAGATAAAACTTCCCTAGGGAACACCCTCTTCTTGCTCCATTGGGCCGGAGACGGCTCCCCACACACGAACGCGGAATCGACGATCTCGCGAAAATTCAGATATAAACATTGGGAGGCGTCCTCCCCCCCCCATAGTGTGGAGACTCTCCATGATACCGTATCGCCATGCGGTATCATAGGCCTTCTCCAGCTCGAAAAACGCCGTGGCGTAGTGCCGTCTACAAAGGAAGGCCTCGCAGACCGCATTTTCCAGTCGTAGAATAGCATCCGACGTGGAATGGAACTTGCGGAAGCCACACTGTGCAGAAGACAGATGGATTGCACTGTCCAAAAAAACGGCTAATCTAACATTTACCAATTTCTCCATCAACTTGCACACGCAAGAGGTTAGAGAGATTGGGCGGAAACCGGCCGGAGTAGAGTGATCTTTCCCCGGTTTTCGAAAGGCCAGTACAGTAGCGATTTGCCAGGAATCCGGGAGGAGACCCTCCACCCAGATCCTGTTGAACAAATTAACAGAGAGGCTATGCCTTGCTCACTCAGGTGTCGAAGCATGAAGTAAGGGACATTGTCCGGACCATAGGCGGTGTCCGCCCACGAAGCAAGAGCGGAACGCAACTCGCTCACAGTAAACCTGTCGTTGAAGGGTTCTCCGCCTCTGGAGGTAAAGTCCAGCCGACGGCCTTCCGTGATATCACGACGTGCATGTAATGCTGGCGGAGCAGCATCCCGGACAGAGAATGCGGAGAAAGCAGTCGGGAAGGATTCCGCCATGGACGCGTGGTCCAAAATTGAGGTCCCATTCACCTGGAGAACAGGAGGGTCGTCCTGCGAGAACTTGCCCTGAATCCTTTTGATTCGCTTCCACCCCTCTGCTAGAGGGGGTCTTCCCGTTAAGTGTAGACACGTATGCCCGCCAAGAAGAGCAACGGGCATGCTTCGAAATATACCGGAACCTAGCCTTAGCCCGAAGAAATTCACCGACAGTGAAATCGTTCGGGCGGCGCTTATAGCGCATGTAGACATAGCGCTTCCGCTTGAGGGCCGTCTCACCCATAGCTGACAACCACGGGAGTGGTCGACGTGCAAAACGGCCAGACCTAGGAATAGTAGCTATGTCCGCCGCGATAAAGTTGACGGAGAAGAACTCAAAGGCCTAATCTACCACCGAACTAAACTCCTCGACTGAGATAAAAAATTAAGTCATTTCCTTAAATGCAGACAACCGCGCCAAGCACCACCGGGTCGGGCTCTCGTGCGACAATGGCCCAGAAAATGATATTTGAATGGGAAAGTGATCACTACCATGGAGGTCAACAACCACTCCCCAATCAAAATCGGGCTGTGCATCAGCAGAGCACAAAGATAGATTGAGGCAGGAAAATGAAGCGGTTCTTAGGAAGTAATGCGTAAACTCATCCATAATTACGACACCCATTACAAGCTCGTCGATCAGGTCGGCAAGGATTTGACCCTGGGGATTGGTAGAGTAGTCTTCCCAGAGGGAGTGTCTACCATTTAGATCTCCGAGCAAGAGATAGGGCCTCGGCAAACGTGTCACGACGTGGCGGAAGTCCCCCGCGTCGAAGTCTGCTGAAGGTGGAATGTACGCGGAAATAACAGCATACCTCGTATGAAGTTGCAGCTGCACAGCTACTGTCTGAAAAGAGCTATCTAAAGTGAAGAGAAGAACGGAGACATCATGCCAGGTGTAAATCGCACAACCTCCAGACAGCCATCATCCAGCGGTGGTGGGGTCGCAAAACCCTTATACTCCGGGAGTGTGGGCATGGGGCATGCGTCCAGCATGATCTCCTGCAAAAAAGATAGGTAACGGGAAACGGGAGGAGACGAGCCTGCCCAGCTCCTCCCAGTTGGCCTGGAGTCCACGGCAATTCCATTGAAGAAATATGCCCTCCAAGCCTAGCTCGAAGGAGAGGTGGGGGGCCCTCTTCGAAAAGAAGACCTTTACGGGAATGACCGTACGCTTCCCGGAGACAGAACCCCGGCTGCTGTTGGCTGCACAATGCGCTGAAGGCGGTGTCGCCTTCGACGATTTATTGGGGAAGGTTGGGCTCGCCATGCGACTCTCATCCTCCCTGTACCACGAAATCTTCGGCGGCGTTGCGGCTTCTGAGGCGGAGGGCGCTTTTTTCGAGGATCCACCGTCTCCGAACCACCCAGCACACCACTAGGCCTGGGCGAAGGAGCCTAATCTCCTTTTGTTGCTCTCCTCCTTTCGGGGAGCAGCTTTAGGAACCCCGGAAGATGACCTGAGACCAACTTGAGGGGTGTTTCCTCCTGTGAGTCTAACGACTCCGTGGGGTAGCATGGCCCTTTCGGCTTACGCGAAACGGTCACGCTGGGAAAAGCCCTGGTTTTAGCCGGGCTTGGGTGTGAATCCTTTGTGCCGCCAGCTTTGCCACGGAGGCGCCCGAGTTAAGTAGAACCGGCAAAAGGGCACCAAATGGGCGAGGAAACCGTGCTCTTTGGCCGGATGGGCCAGGAGCAGAGGGTGTCTTTCTTAGCATTGAGGCGTAAGACGTTCCAGGCAGAGCCGGGCGCGCAGGGACCAAGTTTTTCGCATCGGGGAATAAAAGTCGATCCAGGGCCTGAACGGCAATGATTTCCTTAACAAGGAGATATGCACCACATTGTTTCGAAGAAGCGGGGTTCGGCTCTCCGCAATTGACACACTTGGCCACACACGCTTTAGACTTATCGTGTGCGGCCTTGGAGCAATTTACACATACTTCAGGTGATCCCTATTTTGCAAGTTTACATGAGTGATTCGTATGGGGAAAGCAGTGACAGTAATAGCACCTCCGCGGCTGTGGCACGAATGCTTTCACGCGGTAGCGGTACCAACCGGCACGCACCGACTCAGAGGGAGCTTGTCACAGTCTAACGTGACGAAGAGTGTCGGGGTGGGTCTCGCGGCCCATGACTGTTTTCTCATCACACGGCTCGACCTTGACCGCCCCGTGGTCGGCCAGCTCTAGAGATCCCTCGCATAAACTACTCCTTTCACAAAGTTCATGGTAGAGTGCGGCGTCACACTCACCGGGGTGCCATCAAGTGATCCAAGAGCACTCATCTTGGTAGCCTCGGAGGGATCCGCCGCATTCGCCAGAAGGCTTCCGTCCGAGAAACGGATCACCTTCGGCGATCTACCAATCATACTAGTTAAAGCTCTTCTCTGATGGATCATGTTGCCCTTGGCCAACATGCTGCCATCAGTGGAGCGAATAAAGAGGAAGCGTTTGAAGCCAGCGGGATCGTAAACGACAGGTAACCTCTGAATGAGGAGCACGGATGTAATCCAGGTTCAGCTCTGCACACTAGCACTTTTGGTCTTAGGCAGGTGCTCTGCACCGAAGAGGGCACAGGGCCTGGAAGTCCCGATCTTAGCTTGGTCGCTTTCCGAAGTGGCAGCAGACCCATCCGTCTCCGCAGCCCCCGCAAATGGAGAGGAGCCCCGAGTCTTTTTAGTCTTTTTTTCTTTTTAGGAGAGGAGTGCGGGAAAGAAACCGCTTCTCCCCTCCGCCGGGGCAGATCCCTCCCCTCCTTGTACTGCCTTGGAAACCCAAGCCGTTTGAGGATAACCTTGCATAGGAGCCGACTCGAGTTCGGTGCTCGGTACCGAGCCTAGATTCGCTGCCATGGAAGGCCCTACCGCCTGACGCTGGGTTGCTCAAAGAACATGTCTATCTCGGGGAGGGGGGACGGCTCCATTTGGCCATCCCCCCCAGGACATCACAGGTCCTATTGGCATCAGTGTCATTAGTCTTGTCTTGGGAGGTACAGGCCTGACCCCCGCTAGGTTTAATATTCTAGTCAGCAGGTCTTTTTAAGGAACCGACTGAATGGGCCTGGCTTCCCTCTCCCCCTTAAAGAGCTTTGCCCTACCAAGCCGCTTCAATGGGGAACGCTCGGCTATGGGCTGCTTGCTGGCTTTCTTGACACTCCCCTTGGAAAGTAATGGGGTGACTGCCGCTGGAAAGTGGGAGGTGCCCGAAGGCACCTCCAGACAATGTGGTGAAGGGGAGTCGTCTACACCCATAGGCGATGGAGAGGAGTAAGCCTCCTCTCCGGTTAGAGAGATTTGGAGGGTCCGCTGCCAGAGCGCAGGGGCGGGGGGAGGGATCCCCCATTTTTGCTGTGGAGCTGCCCGTGGGCAGCTTCGACGATGGACAAGGGAAAATTGAGGGGAGATTCTTAGTTTTCTCATCATTGGGCGCGTGACCGTATTTTTTTTACGGGAAGCAAACGCTCATCACACCTCGCAGTAGCCCGCTCTGCAAAGGGTGTGTACGGGGCTGGCAGAGCCAGGTACCGCCAATTAAGGCCAACCCTCCCGCCTGGTGACCTGGCAGCTCTTCAGCATGGCGGCTCCACCTTGGGCACGGCGTAAAAACAAAAATAGATTGTGAAGTGAGAAGGAAAGGGGATGTGAGGAAGGTATGGGTGAGGATGAAGCAGGTTGTTAAAAACCCATCATCCCAAACCGGAGCTCAGGGATTAGGGAACATTGTCCCCTCCCCCCTCAGCCCCGATCCGGGATAGTTGCCTGAGAAGAAGGTAGGCATCTACCCTGAGAAAATAGAGGTCGACCAGATAAAGTTGTGGGAGAGGTTGTAGGGGAGAAATACAGACTGTCTGAAAGAAGAAGAGTTTAGGCTGGGGCCGGTCGGGGCGCTGGGGCCGGTCGGGGCGCTGAGTCCCGTCAGTACGGCGGCCAGGAAGGCAAATTGCCGGGCCCCTTACGGGGTTGGGAGAGACGAAATAATATCATTAATCGCAATATAAAAAATAAAACACTTAAAAACACTGCCCTGAGGAACTCTCTCCTCTTGGGGTTGCAGGTCAGAGTATGCGTCTCCAACACGTAGCTTGAAGGATCAAGATGCTAAAAACTCTGAATAAGTGACGGTTAAGGTCTCTCATACCCCAGACGTATAGCTGCTTCAAGATGCCGTATCTCCATGTTGTGTCGTAGGCTTTCTCAATATCGAAAAATATGGCTAGTACTCGGTGCTTTAATGAGAAAGCTTTCCGGATGATCCCTCAAAACGTACTAGGAGGTCAAGGGATTATGACCTTTGCAGAAGCCACATTGAAATGGAGAGAGAAGGTGATTGGTTTCTAGGAACCAGTTTAGGCGCTCCAATATCATTTTTTCCAGTTACTTACTCAAACAGCAGGTAAGAGCTATAGAGCGGTAGTGATCTGCGTTCAACCCGTCGCTGCCCGGTTTGGCAAAGGGAAGGATGATCCCAATGCGCCATGATGACGGGTAAAAACCCTTCACCCATATAAGGTTGTACAAATCAAGTAGAAAGAGAGTAGAGTGTGGATGTAGGTGTCGAATCATATCGAAATGGATCTTGTCAAGGCCAGGGGAAGTAGCTCTGCAAAGGGACAAAGCGCTACTCAGCTCATGGATGATGAAAAACGCATTATATGGAAGGTTACATTTTATTGTGAAGTTTAGAGAATGAGACTCTTCCTTTGATTTGTAGAATAGAAAAGGCTTATCGTAACGGCTAACACTGCTGACAGCGCGGAAATGGTCAGCCAAAGGATTGCCAGGCTCTCATTCTCCAAGGAACCGTCTAAGTTGAGTGTGGGGGTATGATGATTAGCATAACGGCCCCTGATCTTATTAATCCTCTTCCAGATCTTAGCAGTAGGTGTCATAGAGGAAATTGATGAAACGTAACAGCGCCACGAATTTCGGCGAGCAGGACGAAGGGTTCTTTGGCGAAGCGCACGAGCTCGGATTCGGTCGAACTTGTTGCACAAAGTTGGGTTCTTTCGGAATCGGGCATGGGCTAACTTGTAATTTTTGATAGCTGTTGCACACGTTGAGGTCTATCAGGGCACGTTTGAGCGGCCCGTGGCGGGTCACCTCCGTGGGATGGTCTGTGTTGCTGCATTGTAGATAGTCGATGTAAAGTATTCTACTGACGCGTCCACTCCATTGAAGGGCCACAAGGATGCACTTGTGAAGGACGCCTCTTGGAAACCTTCCCAATCTGCATGACTTATGTCCCACTTAGGGGACATGGTTGTATTAGGGCTAACTTGAAGGACCAACAAGACAATAGGGAAGTGATCAGTCCCACGAAGATCGTCAAGAATTGACCATCGAAATTCTGTTGAGAAATCCGGGGAACAAACACAGGTCAACACAGCTAAAAGAGTCCGTCTAGACATGATAAGAGGTAAAATTACGAGTGTTTAAAACACAAAGAAAGTCAGAAAATAAAAAAGACTAAAACACTGCCTTTGGCATTCCGAGTGTTGTTGCCCGAGTATGGGTGACGGGCGTTAAAATCTCCTATTAATAAAAATGGGGAGGGCGACTAGTCTATAAGTTCTAAAAGGTCGGGTCTTGACAATGCTAAATAGAGCAAAATAGAGCAAACGGTAAAAAGCTTAGTAAGAAAAACCCTCACAGCAATAGCTTGGAGGGTAGTATGTAGGGAAGTAGGAGATACATGGTAGGATGAAGATACCATGATTGACCCCCCCCATCCCCATGAGAAGAGCTTCCAACAGGAGCAATAGAGTTGAAAGTGAGAAAAGCAGGTACCGGCGGAAAGGGCAGTGTACCCAGTTTATTCTCCTGAAGACAAATAACAGCGGGATGGAGAGTTGTCAAAAGAATTTTGAGTCCTTCCGACTTTGGAAGAACGCCTTGACAATTCCATTGTAAAATGGAAGATATTATGTGGGACGGTTAGATACCACTGTGGATATCTCTTTCTATTTTGTGGCCGATATTGAGTTTGAGGTTCGTCCCAAAGAGCTTGGGGGTACGGAGAGCAGATTTTGAGGAGCCTGCTTTTGCAGGGAAAGAGATCCTAGAGTGAGCAGTAACTGGGGCTATTTTTGAAAGTTTTGGAGAACCGACCGAGGCTCTTGATTGTAATTTGGGGTCACATCCTGGCGGAAAAGGAAGATCAAGAAGGGGTTTTCGGCCGGTAGATCCGGATTCATGGGTCGAGGGGATTTTCAATGTCTGAGGAGTTGGTCCAATAGCCGCGATTGGTGATGTTGGAGTATCAACTGCTTCCAAGGGATCATGAGTAGAAGGGTGAGTGGAACGAACAGGCGATCTGAGCGAGGTGTGTGGAGCTGGGTGTATATCTGCCATCGTTTGGATCAGGATGGGGGCTAAGTTCTGTGAAGGGTGGGTCGGAGTTAAGGGCAAATAGGGGAAGAGTCCATTGAAGATTCTCGGGGTTTGGCCGAGACACCTCCAGAGGCTGCCCCCTTATTGGTGGTCGATAACCCAGGTGAGGAATCCTTCATATTATCACTGGGCTTTGGGTCTCGGGGCCGGGTGGATGAACTTTCACTGGTCGATGTTGAGGATTCTTTCAGATAGCGTCTGATGTCTTAAAGTGTCTCACTCTCACCATGAGCGTCTCTCCCAGCTAGAGCTGCTGGAGAGAGGGGAACTACATTGGTAATCTCGGTGTAAGAGCGATGCTTCGACTGTATATCCTAAATGTTTCTGAAGCTGCGAGTAGATGTAGGATGAAGTGCTTCAGGCGTGTGGGAACTCGAGCGTGATGTCCGTTTCTTCCAGGGTCTCGTAAGACGTCAGAAAAGAGACGGCCGAGTGGTGAGGTTTGTACTCGAGCACGCTGGCGGAGCCCTCTCATATCTAGACGTAGAGAGTCACGCAAAGCGAGCAATTCCTATTCATATAAAATATAGAGCAGAGTTTTGACGCAGCACTGTGGGACCCTCCGCAGTTGGCACAGCGAGGTGTTTTGGTGCATTCGGGGCCATGGTAGTCAGAGCTACAATTCACACAGGAGCGGGTGTGCCAACATGTCCAAATTGATTGCAATTGAAGCAACGTCTGGGTAGTTCGATGTAGGGACTTACCGGGACACGAAAGGACCCAGCTTTAATATACTGCGGCAGTTCTTGTCGTTCAAATGTTAAAATCAGCGTGGCGGTTGGGACTTTAGTGGAGCCTAATGTTTTAGTTACCCTGTGTACGTGTGTGACACGTTGGGTACTGAGCTTACTCTGAAGGCGGGTGGGGACGTAGTCCTTTAGTTCGTTTGAACGGACACCTTTGACAAAATTGAGAAGCGGATGGGGCGAGACACTTATTGGAATTTCAGCTATCGAAGATAGATTTCGCACAAGGTTGTGTTGAGAGTGGGATGACACCTCGACTACGATATCACCACTACCTCTTGACCACATCCGGCGGAGTTCACCACAGTGGGACCCAAAAGATTCATTGACACATCGACTTTTGCAAGCGGAGTGTCGGATGATGAACTCATGACAAGAAACCAGGGATAATCAAAATCTGTGTCTTCTTCGTTGGAATAGGGGTCCAACGAACGAGGGAAGGCTGAAAGGGGAGATAAGGAACGTTTAGAACGAGAACCCTTACGAGAAGGGGAGGTTTTAGGTTTATGGCTAGCCATTGCGAAGAGAAAAAAAACTTCGCATTCTACCTCGGGACTCCCCACCATGTAGGCCCACAAGGGCACGGCTCTATTGCAATTCTACGTTACGTACAGTATAGCCTCTTGGCAACACATGGGTCCCCTAAGGGGCCCAGGGCTGACCCCTCTCACCATGAGAAGACCAGAGCCTCTCTGGGAACAACCCCTGAAGAAAATAACTCAGAGAGGGATGGGGAAGAAGACAGGGTGTCAGAAAGAAGGAGAAGAGGCTAAGCTGGGGCGGAGCAGACAGGAAAGCAAATCTCCGTGCCCCTTACGGGGAGAAAGAGGTGAGAGGCTGTTGCCATAGATATGCCTTTATTTACTTGGACATTTTGGAGAATGGCCTCAATACTGCTCATTTGTTTTACTCCTTTTTTATGATGGTTGTATAAATTTTGTAAAGGTGGAGGGATTCTAGTTCCTTGAGTGCAGGACATGGTCAAATGCTTTTTATTACACAACCGTTTTCTCCCCCTCCTCGTACAATCTTTTAGTATGATCTTATTTGTCTCTTACAACCTTTCAGTATGGTCATATTTGTTGCTCAATCAGTCCTTCCAATCGTTATTAAAATTCTACTATCTTCTAGATGGACTATATGTTTGCTAATAGCACTGCGAGTTTATAGGTTGTATTTACATAGCAAAGTGAGTGTTATTTGTTGGGGAGACACATTTCTTGTAATTTGGGAACTAGGGTGGGTTCTCCCATTGTGAAGCATTCAGTGCTATTTCCTTCTAATCAATCATCTTTTGCAGTGATAAAGAGGTGGAGAGCTATTATTTATTTTTAGCGAGGACTCGGGTAAGTGGTCTGGCTCGGGTATTTTGAAGTTTGAGAACGTAGTGATCTTCATTCTAACTTCTTTCAAAGTGAATACTATTTTTCTTAGTTTGTTTTCATTGTTGGATCTAATGTTTGTGATCCATTGTGCTTTGTAATTGTGTTAAGCTAGGGATGGGGGCATATATATTTTTATTATAACTTTCTTGACTGAGGTTGCCCGTTGAAACATTTGTCTTCCTTTTATCTGACTTAATATTCTTGTAGGCTGAGATTCTTTCTTCTTTAAGTTGGGTTGGCTGGGTTAATTCTTGATCTTCTTTTTTCTTGATGCATCTTGCTTTTAACGACGATGTGATGATTCCTTCAAAATTCTTGATCAGGCGATGATTTCTTGATGTTTCATGATGATGTGAAACATCATCGTTTTCTTTCCGTTTTCCTTGACAGCGGTTTTCTCTTGAGTTATCCTTAAAGCGTTTTTCGTGGTCTCCGTTTTCTTCGAGAATTTTCTTTATAAAAATTGTGGACTTTGGGGATCGACCGTTTTGACTTGGTAATTTAATGGTCTATTTATATTCTCGCTTTGGAAGGAAGTTTTTCTATTATAAATCTTCGCACACCTACAAAGCTTAGTTTTTAAATAAAGGTCACTAGTAGTTCTCTAAAAATTCCTTGTCTGGCAGGGTCTGGAGAATGATTTGGTTGTCTTTATAGTGCAAAAAAATAAGCAGTTTTGGGTTTTGTTTGATTTTATTTCTTTGGCGAGGGTTGGGATTGTCCTGTAGGTTCAGTTTTTTTTCAGTTTTCTTTTTGTAAGTTTGTATTTGTTCTTTATTTTACTATTCTTAAATGTGGGTGTTTAAATGCCTCACAAGATGTCCTTTTCTTGCAGTCTTATAAGGGCAAGAGCTGCATTTGAAAGGCTTCTCATCTGTGTGAGTAATCGAATGTCGTTTAAGATGGTCATTACATGCAGTCTTGTATGGACAGAGACTGCATTTAAAAGGTTTCTCACTAGAATGCTTTCTAAAATGAACCCGAACTTGTACCTTGTTTGCAGCCTGATATGGGCATAAATTGCACTTGAAGGGTTTCTCACCAGTGTGTGTTCTTAAATGTCCCACAAGTGTGGCCTTTCTCACAGTCTCATAGGAACAAAAACTGCATTTGAAAGGTTTCTCAACTGCATGAATAATGGAATGCTTTTTAACATCTGCTTTTGTTCCAGCCTGATAAAGGCAGAGGCTGCATTTAAAAGGCTTCTCACCAGTGTGGGTTCTTAAATGTGCCACAATATTTCCCTTTCTTACACTCTTATAAGGACATAAGCTGCATTTGAAAGTACAGTGATTGACTCTTAAAGGCTTCTCACCAGTGTGGGTTCTTAAATGTGCCACAAGATTTCCTTTTTGTGCAGTCTGATAGGGACAAGAACTGCATTTGAAAGGCTTCTCACCTGTGTGAGTACTAAAATGTTTCTTAACATCTCCTTTCTTTACAGCCTGATAAGGACATATACTGCATTTGAAAGGTTTTTCACCTGTGTGAGTAAATAAATGTGCCTTAACATCTCCTTTTGTTGCAGCCTGATAAGAGCAGACACTACATTTGAAAGGTTTCTCACCAGTGTGGGTTCTTAAATGTGCCACAAGTCTTCCCTTCTGAGCAGTCTGATAGGGACAAGAGCTGCAGTTAAAAGGCTTCTCACTACTGTGAGTATGCAAATGTCTCTCAACTTGTTTATCTGTTGCAGCTTGATACGGGCATAGGCTGCATCTAAAAGGCTTTTCACCAGTGTGGGTACTTACATGAATCAAAAGAGTTACCTTCTTTGTAGTTTTATAAGGACAGAAGGTGCATTTGAAAGGTTTATCACTAGTGTGAGTAAATGAATGCTTCTTAACATCTGCTTTTGTTGCAGCCTGATAAGGACAAAGGCTGCATTTAAAAGGCTTCTCACCAACGTGAGTTCTTAAATGTGCCAGTATATTTGACTTTATCGCAGTCTTGTAGGGGCAAGAGAGGCATTTGAAAGGTTTCTCACCAGTGTGAGTAAATGAATGCTTCTTAATATCTGCTTTTCTTGCAGCCTGATAAGGGCAAAGGCTACATTTAAAAGGCTTATCAGCCGTGTGGTTTCTTAAATGAAGCTTAACTTGTAACTTTGTTGCCGCCTGGTACAAGCATAAATGGCATTTGAATGGTTTCTCACCAGTGTGTGTTCTTAAATGTCCCACAAGTGTGGCCTTTCTCGCTGTCTCATAGGAACATACACTGCATTTGAAAAGTTTTTTGCCTATGTGATTATTTGCATGTTTTTTAGCATCAGTCTTTGTTGTAGCCTGATAAGGGCAAACGCTGCATTTGGAAGGCTTTCCACCAGTATGGGTTTTTAAGTGTATGCGTAGATCTACCCTTTGTGCAGTTTGATATGGATAAGAATGGCATTTAAGGATTCTTTTCTTATTATCAGTTGACTGGAAAGGTAAGTTGTTTTCAATGCTCTCCCTAATTATTTCAGATCTTGAATATACATCAGTACTACAATTTGGGTCATAATCAAGGTCTTGAGGTGGCGATGGCAACATATCATTAAATTGTGGAATAACCTTAAGGTTGCTGAAAGAAGCCAATATCGTCTCCTGAAAGTAAATGAATTATTAGTGATTTAACATCAAAATATAAAGAAAGGGAAAGGATTAGTATTAGATAGGTCATTTTAACAATGAGCAATGCCAATGACTACTATAACAAAGTAAATGATACCAGAGTGCTTGGTAGTCTTACTGCTCCACTCCTGAGACATAAAATTATCTCCAAACTGGGCATGACACATTATCTCCCATACCGAGCAGTGTATTGCAATCAGCTCAGCTGTGAAGACAGATATAGTGCTTGGTAGAGCCTCACTGAATTCAAACAGAGGGGATGATACAGCATGGAAGCCAACCCTATCCTGGGACTTGGAACCATCCATGTACACTGGCACGGATCCAGCATAACACAAAGTGTGCTCCAAGCCCAGGGTTGAACCCTGACTAGACAAGTGGTACAGCACATTGCAATGAACCACTATAAAAGGCCCATAGATCATGGACAAAATGATGGGCGGCCTTGTGCTTAATTGCATAAAATGGGAGAGGTAGTTTTTAGTGATAACAAAGCAAGAATACTCCAATTTGTGGCAAACCAGTTGTAGTCATAATTATTTCACATATTAAAAATTTAAATTTTATTTCTTAAAAATTGAATTACCTTTTTGATAACAATAAAATAGACAGCATAAAAAAAAAGAAGCCAAGATTACCTTTGCTTTGTGGGAGTCTTGTTTCAATGCCTTACTGGGGGTATTTGGTAGAGAGTCTTCAGATTTTGAACAAAGTCCATCAACATCAGTAAAAGAACTTGTATCTTCATCGAGGAATTCTTCAGTCACTTCTTCCTTCAATGAAATCGTCCCAAAGTCCTGCTTAATAAAGTACCAAATTTAATTCCATATACCACATCCAGAATACCAGTGGTAATGAACATATACAATATTTTTCCACTTATAAATGTACTCAAGAAAATCCTAAGAACCTTACATTTTTATCAGCCAGACCACTTTTAAGTGAATCTTTAATGATCCTTTTCACTTGTTCCATTGTTGTACCTTTGAAGAAATCCTAAAATAGATGAAAACAAAAGATGCTTTAATCTTGTCAAAAAGTTTCATTCATTAATCATTCTATCAAAAAGCTTGATAGCCCTTCAAAATATCTTAGTGACATTAAAAATTATATAAATCAATATTTTACAAGTTTTAAAACCAAAGACATTCTTAAATAGCACAGAGAAGAGAATCATCTATAATATATTACTCTATTTATAAAATGTAAGGAAAACTTACCCTCTTATTTTTAAAAAATGTGCTTGAGAAAATATTCTTCTGGCTACAAAGAAGAAATGCTTGAATGCTTCTCTAAAAGCTGTTTAATTTAACAATGATGATATAGTTTTTTGTTTTTTTTAATACAAAAATGTCAGTTTTCAATTCAAAATAACATAAAAAATTATTTACTATTTAAATTTGCAATTTAAAAGTTCTTAAAAAAAGTAAGAAAAACAAAAATAGAAAATCAAATTTTCCCCTATCCTTTTTGTGTTTTTTTTAAAAAAAATCTATTTATACCTGATAAGTAAGGAGGATGCTACCACTCAATTTGTAAACCAATTTCTACCAATCTCTTTCCTAAACCTAAACTTGTCCAGCTTAACCCTTAAACTGCCAAACAAATTTACTCCAAATGGCTGCCAATGAATTTAACCTTGGGACATCATTAGGGAAAATAATAAAAAAAAATATTTAAATCCGTTTTTATAAATCGAATAATATATCATGTTAATTGGAAAGAATTCTTTTATTGATCTAACTTCCTAAAAAAGTTTTTCTGAATAAGAATTTTTTTTAGATTTTAATTATTTCTTAAAACAACTCCTATTTTATAGAAACCTTTGTTTCTTTTATGGGAAACATTTCTATATTTCCAAATATTATAATTTGTTGAAATAAATTTTTTAAAATTATTTTATCATCTCGCACATTCAATTCTTTTGGCATATTGTTTCTCTTGTGGATGGTGAATAACATTCTAACCTATTGCATTTCTTTATTTTAATTGGATGAAAAACCACTAACATAATGGTGCAAAATGAAATGGTGGAAGAATCATCAGAAAAACAGGAGTGTTTACACAGGTCAAAAGTCAAAAGGAAATCATTTAGAACTGGGTCAGGTTACTCGCGAAGGATTCTGCTCCATGAATGTGGTCCCATTCGCCTGGAAGACGGGAGGTAAACCTGCGAGAACTTGCCCTGAATCCTTTTGACTCGCTTCCACACGTCTGCAACAGGGGTCTTTCCTGTTAAGTGAAATATGCCCGCCAAGAAGAGCGGCAGGCGTGCTTCAAAATGTACCCGAACCTAGCACTAGCCCGACAAAATTCACCAACAGTGAAATCGTTCAGGCGGCGCTTTTTTTTTTTTTTAAGAGCTCATCTGGCGACTGCCTACTTGGGCATTAGTCACCAAATTAAAACTGGCCTAGTTCTAGGCTACTTTAAAATAAAATTAAAGAGACGAAAAACACCCTAAAAAGGGGGAAAGGAAGCAAGCTCTTGCGTCGGGGGAGGTCCCCCAAGAAAAAACAAAACAAAACAAAAAAACCCTGCTTAAATAATAGGGAGAAGGCCGGCCTCCCCCCAAAAGTTAAAAAGTCCACCAGTCAATGTGCATGCACTCGTCCCGAGTACAAGGGACAGGCGGTAGCGAACCCGCCCATCCCGGTACCACGACAGGTAACGTGCGCGAAGATCACCCAGACTGGGACATTCGACAAGAATGTGGCGAACAGTCTGGGAGACGACACAGTCATCGCAATAAGGCGCAGGCGAGCGCTCCATCAAATAGCGATGCGTCACACGAGTGTGTCCCATTCGGAGACGACAGAAAGCGACCTGAAGCCGTCGCGGCATTAGGGGATAGGTCCATGGGAACAGTCGCGGCGCAATGGCACGCAAATTTAAGTTCCCTTCGACCGTCTCCCATCTTCTTTGCCAAGCAGTCCGAAGAGCTGCCCGTATTCCTGCCATGTAGTCGGTGTGAGGAAGAGCGAAACGCTGGTCCGGTGGCAGAGTCCTCGCGGACTCTTTGGCGCCCTCAAAGGCGCGCTCATTCCCCACAATTCCTACATGTCCATGTACCCAGCAGATGATAATCTCGACATCTGCCCGGCTCGCCAAAACCGTGGCGTCACGGATATCGCAAATCAGGGGATGCAGAGATTCCAATGCCCCGAGAGCATTCAGGGCGCTTTGTGAGTCGCTATAGATCACAATCCGGTCTCCGAACCAGGCACGTCGCGTAATCTCCCGTACCGAGTGGTGTATTGCCACCAGCTCGGCCGTGAAGACAGACGCAGCGCATGGTAGAGCCCCACTGCCTTCAAACAGATGGGATACTGCGTGGAAGCCGACCCCCTCTTGGGAATTGGAGCCATCCGTATACACTGGCACAGTTCCAGCGTGACACGATGTGTGCTCCAAAAAGATCGAACGCAATACTCCCGGCGCAGTACAAGCTTTGGGAGCAGAGGCGTGGCGACAAATAGCCAAATGTGGTACCCTCCAGGGTGGCGTCCTGGGCAGAACCAGGGGCGCCACCGGCCCGAGAGCTATATCTACCTCTCGAAGGAGTTTCCTGGCCCTAAACCCAAAGGGCTTAGGGTATGACTGGCGTCTCTCGGCGGCATAGGCACCATCGAGATCAGCTGCGGATGCAGTGAGAGCTGTTGGCGACTGAGAGAGGCGCCGGGCTCGCGCGTACAGGCGAGTGATGCACTGCACGCGTTGCAGAGCGAGTGGAATCTCCCCAACATCGACCAACAGGCTCTCAATGGGGGAAGTGCGGAAGGCACCGGTCGCAAGGCGAAGGCCGGTGTGGTGGATCGAATCCACCTTCCGCAATAAACGCTCGGCTGCGGATGCATAAAACTCGCATCCGTAGTCGAGCTTCGAGCGAACAAAGGATCGATAAAAGAGTAAGGCAGTAGCCCTATCAGCGCCCCAAGCGCTGAACGTCACGAAACGGAGAATGTCCATGGTGCGGGTACAAAAGACCCTAAGGCTGCGAATATGAGCCTCCCAGGTGAGGCGTCGGTCGAATACAAGACCAAGGAAACGGTGCGACTCAACCACATCCTGGCGCACCCCATTAAGAAACAAATCTGGGTCGGGGTGAAGCCGTGGATGGCGGCAGAAGTGCACCACCTTAGTCTTGCCCAAAGAAAACCGAAACCTGTGCGCTTCGGCATAGCGAGAGACGCGGTTCAATGCCTGTTGGAGTCGACGCTCCAGAGTTGGCATCTGGGCCGCGCCAAAAGAGATCGAAAGGTCGTCCACGTAGAGCGTAGCGAGAACATCTTCCGGCAGCACCGAGGTGATGCCGTTGATGCTCAGGGCAAAGAGTGTGACACTGAGGACACTTCCCTGCGGGACACCCTCTTCCTGCTCCTTCGGGCCAGAAACGCCTCTCCCCACCCGTACGCGGAATCGACGATCTCGCCAAAATTCAAATATAAACATTGGGAGGCGTCCCCTCGCCCCCAGCGTGTGGAGAGTCTCCATGATACCGTATCGCCATGCGGTATCATAGGCCTTTTCCAGATCGAAAAAGACCGTGGCGTAGTGCTGTCTACGAAGGAAAGCCTCGCAGACGGCATTTTCCGCTCGGAGCAGAGCATCCGACGTGGAGTGGATCTTGCGAAAGCCGCACTGTGCAGAAGACAGATAGCCTCCGCTGTCGAGGAAAAAGGCTAATCTAACATTTACCAATTTCTCCATCAACTTGCACACGCAAGAGGTTAGAGAGATTGGGCGGAAACCATTCGTAGTAGAGTAATCTCTCCCCGGTTTGCGAAAGGCGAGCACAGTAGCGATTCACCAGGAGTCTGGGAGAAGAACCTCCAACCAGATTCTGTTGAACAAATCTAACAGAAAGGCCATGCCTCAATCACCCAGGTGACGAAGCAAGGCGTACGGGACATCGTCAGGACCATGGCCAGTGTCCGCGCACGAAGCGAGAGCGGAACGCAACTCACTCACAGTGAACTTGTCGTTGAAGGGTTCTCCGCCTCTGTAGGTAAAGTCCAGTCAGCGCCATCCGCGACATCACGACGTGCATTGAATGCTGGCGGAGCAGCATCCCGGCTAGAGAATGCGGAAAAAGCGGTTGCTAAGGATTCCGCCACGGACGCGGGGTCCGAGATTGCGGTCCCATTCTCCTGGAGAACGGGAGGGAGGTCTTGCGAGAACTTGCCCCGAATCCTTTTGACTCACTTCCACACCTCAGCTAAAGTGGTCTCCCATTAAGTGAAGACACGTATGCCCGCCAAGAAGAGCGGCGGGCGTGCTTCGAAATATACCGGAACCTAGCCCTAGCCCGACGAAATTCAGCGACAGTGAAATCGTTCGGGCCGCGCTTATAGCGCATGTAGGCATAATGCTTCTGTTTGAGGGCCGTCTCACACTCGGCCGACCACCATGCGAGTGGTCGGCGTGCAAAAAAGCCAGACGTCCTAGGAATAGTAGTCAGGCCCACGGCGATAAGGTGGCCGGAGAAGAACTCAACGGCTCCTCGACTGAGATAGAGAATTCAGTGATTCCCTGAAATGCAGGCCACCGCGCCCGCGCCAAGCACCACCGAGGTGGGCTCTCAGGCGGCAGTTGCCCTGAAAATATTTGAATGGGAAAGTGATCACTACCATGGAGGTCATCGACCACCCTACAATCAAAATCAGGCTGTGGATCCAAAGAGCACAAAGATAGGTCAAGGCAAGAAAATGAAGTGGTTCTCGGACAGTGATGCGTAAACTCATCCACGTTTAGGACACCCTTTTCAAGCTCTTCGATCAGATCGGCAAGGACTTGTCCCCTGGGATTTATGGAGTAATCTCCCCAGAGAGGATGCCTGCCGTTTAGATCTCCAAGCAAGAGATAGGGCCTCAGCAACCGTGCCACGACGCAGCGTGAGTCCCCCGCGTCGATGTCAGCTGACGGGGAATGTACGCAGAAATGATAGTATACCTCCTATCCAGGTACAGCTGCACAGCTACTGCCTGAAAGGAGGTATCTAAAGAGAAAGGAAGAACGGAGACATCATGCCGGGTGTAAACCGCGCATCCCCCAGCCCGGCCATCCCGCGGTGGTGGGGTCGCAAGACTCTTATACCCCGGGAGGGCGGGAAGGGAACACGCGCCTAGCATGGCTCCTGCAAAAAGATAGCTAACGGGGAACGGGACGAGACGAGCCTCCGTAGCTCCTCCCAGTTGGCCAGGAGTCCACGGCAATTCCATTGAAGGAATATGCTCGGAGACGCGGGGGCCCTCCTCGAACTGAAGACCCTTACGGGATTGGCCGTACGCTTCCCCGGGGCAGAACCCCGGGCGCTGTTGGCCGGACAAAGCGCTGAATGCGCTGTCGCCATCGAGGACTTATTGGGGGAGGTTGGGCTCGCCATGCGAGTCTTTTCCTCCCTCCGCCTCGAAACGGTAGGCGGGCGTTGCGGCTTCGGAGGCGGGGGGCCCTCTTTTCGAGGAACCAACGTCTCCGAGCCACTCGCTCCACCTCGGGGCGTGGGCGAAGGATCCTTAGCTCCTTTGTTGCTGTCCTCCTTTTGGGGGACAGCTTTAGGAACCCCGGAAGATGGCCTTGCGACCATCTTCAGGGATGTGGCCTCCTGTAAGTCTAACGACTCGGTGGAGGCGCGTGTCCGTTTCGCCTTACGGAAAATGGTCACGCTGGGAGGAGAGGAGGAAGCCCTGGTTTTAGCCGAGGCTGGGTGTGAACCCTTTTTGCCGCCAGCCTCACCAGGAGAGCGCCCGGGTTGAGTAGAGCCCGCAGAAGGCCTCCGAATGGGCGCGGAAACAACCGTGCTCGTTGGCCTGGATGGGCCAGGAGCAGAGGGTGCATTTCTAACTATTGAGACATATGACGTCCCAGGCAGAGCTGGGCGCGCCAGGAGCAAGTCCTTAGCCTCGCGGAATGAGAGTCGATCCTGGGCCTGAATGGCCAGGATTTCTTTCTCAAGCAGATATGCACCCCATTGCCTCGAAGAAGCGGGGTACGGCTCTCCGCAATTGACACACTTGGCCACACACGATTTGGACTTATTGTGTGCGGCCTTGGAGCAATTTACACAAAGTTCGGGTGACCCTGACTTTGCATGTCTACAAGAACGTTTCGTATGGCCGAAGCGGTGACAGTAATAGCACCGCCGCGGCAGTGGCACGAATGCCTTCACGCGGTAGCGGTACCAACCGGCACGCACCGACTCAGGGAGCTTGTCACAGTCGAACGTGACGAAGAGTGTAGTGGTGGGTCTCGAGGCCCCTCCCTGTTTTCTCATCACACGTTCGACCTTGACCTCCCCATGGTCGCCCAGCTCTAGTGTGATGTCCTCAATGGGGTAGTCAACGAGTTCCCTCACATAAACTACTCCTTTCACAAAGTTCATGGTAGAGTGCGGCGTCACACTCACCGGGGTGCCATGAAGTGTCCAAAGAGCACTTATCTTGGCATTCGCCAGAAGGGTCTCGTCCGAGAAACGGGTCACCTTCGGCTCTCTACCAATTACACTAATGCCCTCCTCTGATGGATCATGTTGTCCTTGGCCAACATGGTGCCATAGTGGAGCGAGTAACGAGGAAACGTTTGAAGCCAGCGGGCTCGCAAAACGCCAGGTAACCTCTGAATGAGGGGCCCCGATGTTATCGAGGCTCCGCCCTGCGCACTTTTAGTCTTAGTCGGGGGCTCCGCACCCGGGGGGGTAGAGGTGCCGGATTTGCCGATCTTGGCTTGGGTACTTACCAAAGTGGCAGCAGACCCATCCGTCCCTACAGGCCCCGCGGATGGAGAGGAGACCCGAGTCTTTTAGGTTTTTTTCTTTTTAGGATAGGAGGGCGGGGAATATACCCGCTTCTCCTCTCCGCCGGCAGGAGCCTCCAGGCCAGATGGAGCGGCCTCAGCTAGGTCCTTCTCCGAAATGAAGAAGCTCCTGGCAGTTGTAGGGGCAACGATCGGAGGAGATCCCTCCCCTCCTTGTACTGCCTCGGAAACCCAAGCCGTTTGAGGAGGACCTTGCATAGGGGCAAATTCTGGTTCCGTGCCCTGTGCCGAGCCCAGATTCCTCCCCCCTGGAAGGCCCTACCGTATGAGGCTGGGTTGCCTCAGGGGGGGCCTCCATTTGACCATCTCCCCCCAAGACATCGCAGGTCCCGTTGGCATTATTGTCACTAGTCAGGTGGTGTGGGGAGGCACAGGCCTTGATCCCGGCAAGGTTCAATATTCTTGCCAGTAGGTCTTTTGAAGGAAGCGACCGAAGGGGCCTGGCTTCCCTCTCCTCCCTAAGGAGGTTTGCCCTACCAAGCCACTTCAATGGGGAGCGGTCGGCTATGGGCTGCCTACTGGCTTTCTTGGCATTCCGCTTGGAAAGAAAAGGAGGGACTTCAGCTGGAAACAGGGAGGTGCCCGAAAGCACCTCCAGAGAAGGGGGTGAGGGGGAGTCCCCTACACCCGTAGTAGTAGGAGAGGAGTAAGCCTTCTCTCTGGTTAGAGAAATATGGAGGGTCCTCTGCGCAAGACCAGGGGCAGGGGACCTCCATTTTTTTGGTGGAGCTGCCAGAGGGCGGCTCCGTCGTTGGTACAGGGGGAATTAAGGGATTTTTTATTGACACATCATTGGGCATGGTGACCCTCTTTTTATTACAGGATGCAATAGCACATCACCCCTTGCAGTTGCCCATTCTCCAAGGGGTGCGTACGGGCCTGGCAGAGCCAGGTGCCGCCATTTAAGGCCACCCCCTCCTGCCTGGTGACTTGGAAGCCCTTCAGCATGGCGGCTCAACCTTGGGCATAGCGTAAAACTGATAGTGTGTGAAGAGAAAAGGAAAAGGGATCTGAGGAATGTATGGGTGGGGATAAGGCAGGTTGTTAAAAACCAACTACACCCGACTGGAGTTCAGGGGTTAGGGAACATTGTTCCCCTTTCCCCTCAACCCCGATCCGGGACTGTTGGCTGAGAAGGTCAGCATCTACCCTGTGAAATTAGAGGCTGACCAGAGAAAATTGTTGGAGAGTTTGTTGGGGAAGTGAGTAAGTAGGTGAGAAATACAGGCTATCTGAAAGAAGGAAGAGAGGCTAAGCTTGGGCCGAACGGAGCGCTGGATCCCGTCAGCACGGCGGCCAGGATGGCAAATCGCGGCGCCCCTTATGGGGGGTTGGCGTGCAAAACGGCCAGAACTTTTAGGAATAGTAGTTAGGCCCGCGGCGATGAGGTTGCCGGAGAAGAACTCAACGGCCTCATCGACCGACCTAAACTCCTCGATTGAGATAGAGAATTCAGTCATTTCCTGAAATGCAGACTTCTTACCCGCGCCAAGCTCCACGGGGTCGGGCTCTCGGGCGGCAGCGGCACAGAAAATGATATTTGAATGGGAAAGTGATCACTACCATGGAGGTTATCGACCACCCCTTAATCAAAATCAAGCTGTGCATCCGGAGAGCACAAAGATAGATCGAGCTAGGAAAATGAGGCGGACCTCGGGCAGTGATGCGTAAACTATCCATATTTAGGACACCCATCTCAAGCTCGTTGATCAGGTCAGCAAGGACTTGACCCCGCGGATGCCCCCCGCGTCAAAGTCGGCTGACAATGGAATATACGCGGAAATAACAGTATACCTCCTATCATGGTGCAGCTGCATAGCTACTGCCTGAAAAGAGGTATATAAAGCGAATGGAAGAACAGTGACATCATGCCGGTTGTAAATCGAACATCCTCCCGCCCGGCCCCCATCCCGTGGTGGTGGGGTCACAAAACCCTTATACCCCGTGAGGGGGGCCAGGGGACTTGCGCCCAGCTTGGTCTCCCGAAGAACGATAGCTAACGGGGAATGGGAGGAGACGAGCCTCCGCAACTCCTCACAGTTCGCTGGACTTTGCACGGAGACAGGAGCGATTAGTATGGCAAAAGCGGTGGCAGTAATAGCACCTTCGCGGCAGTGGCACAAATTCCATTCCTTTACGTGGTAGCGGTACCAACCGGCACACACCGACTCAGGCAGCTTGTCACACTTGAATGTGACGAAGTGTGTAGAGGTGGGTCTCGAGGCCCCCTCCCTGTTTTCTCATCACACGTTCGACCTTGACTGCCCCATGGTCGGCCAGCTCTAAGGTGATGTCGTCTATGGAGTAGTCCACGAGTTCCCTCGCATAAACTACTGTTTTCACAAACTTCATGGTAGAGTGCGGCATGGCACTCACATGCGTGCCATTGAGTGTTCAAAGGGCACTAATCATGGCCAGCCGCCTCGGAGGGATTCGACACATTCGCCAAAAGGCTCCGTCCGAGAAAAGCGTCACCATCGGCACTCTACCAATCACACTAGCTATAGCTCTCCTCTTTAGGACAGGATGGTAGGGAATGAACCCGCTTTTCTCTTCTACCGGAAGGAGCCATTAAGCCAGATGGACTGGCCTCAGTAAGATCCTTCTCTGAAATGGACAAGGTTTTGGCTGTCAAAAGCGGCACCAGCTGAGGGAGGAGGAGATCCTTCCTCTCCTTGTGAGGCCAAGGATGCCCAAGCTGTCTATGGAGAAGCTTGCACAGGATCAGACTCATGTTCAGTGCTTGGCACTGAGCCCCGGGTTTGACCCCATGCAAGATCCTGCAATTTGGGACTGGGTCACCTCTGTATGTATCTTATCAATATGATTGAAATATTAATTGCATACGTACCTACCTAGGATATTTCAGTGGACCAAGTTTCATGTTTGTACAATGTTTAATATTCAAAATATCAGCCAAAATTTGACCTGCAATAAAGCGTGATACACAGTTTATATGGGATGTTCATATTCTGCTGAGCAATTAACTGTTTAATTATTGTCTCATTTCTGATCAACACTATTCCTCTTTACATGAGGGTTATCTTCCCCCTTAACTGCTCTCAGTGTTTTGGATGCATTCCTGTATATGCAGATTTTGTTGTTTTTTTGGGGGGGTGGGGGGATAAACTATATATTATATCAGTAATATTGTGTATTGTAGCTGCATGACTTAATTTTTGACAAGCTATGATGGTATGCCTTTATAAGCAGTCATTTGGAAGCAGTTTATAGGGTGAATGTTAAATTGGATGACCTCTGATAGGCTATTACTGCTTTTGTCATCCAGTAAATTATGTTATGTTAAGGATTAGAGAAAGCTTAAAGTATAGTTAGTTTCTCCAATAACTGTTGGATACCTGTAAAGGCAGTTGTTAAGTTTGGAGTTTGTTTGTATGTCTGAATAGGGTTTTAATTTCTTTTTCTTTTATAAATGCCCCTGATCTTAGCATGTTGCATGTGCATCCAATGCAGACCTACCATAGATCAATTGAAACTTATTACATATATAAATCCATATATAATTTAGTACATATATGAATAACACCTTGACTTATTTAACAAAGTCAACTTAGAGGCTTAAGCACAACGTGTTATCCTAAAAGCAATGGTTATACATATCACAGGTAATGGAATCATTAGCATCAACTGACTGACTACAGGGAGTATATTGGTACAAATCTACTTGTAGTATTATGCTATGCTGGGACCAGAGGTATATGCAGAAAAGGTAGAAGTAACAAAAGATGATTAAATATTTAGCTGATTGTTGCTCCATAATTAAAGAAAACATTCATGTACTCCTCTTATCACCAATCAAGACTGTATACTTAGGGAACAACAGCATACATAAAATGGATAGAGGATACAATTTGATGAATGAAAAAGGAAAGAAAAAGGCATATCAGACATTATTTGAGTAATCAAAGAGCCATTGTATGAAGCACCCAAACTTCACTATTTTATAATTTTTTAAAATTTTGGGACCCATCTGGCAACTGCAAACTTGGGAATAAGTTGCAATACACAACACAGTCTAGCTAGGGTTAAAAAACATACTATGTAAAGGCAGCCATTTCCGGCTGATTTGAGTCAGAGAGGGCTCCTGCCCCCTGTATGTAGAATCAATGATCTCGCAAAAATTCAGATATAAAGATTGGGAGGCATCCCTTCACCCCCATCTTGTGGAGAGTCTCCATGATACTGTATGGCCATGTTTTTTTTGTTTTTTTTTGTTTTTTTAAGCACTCATCTGGAGACTGCCTACTTGGGCATTAGTTGCCATATTAAACATTACCTAAAATTAGGCATATTTAAAAGAGGATGCTAAAAAGCAAACAAATAAAAAACCATCAATAAAAATAAAAAAGAAAAAAGGTAATAAACAGGAAGCAAGCTTCGGCGTCGGGGGGAGCCCACAGGTGCAGGAACATGCGACCTATAAAGTAAGAAAAACAATAGCAAAAAAAACTCCAACTATTTAAATAAAGGGGAGAAGGCCGGCCTCCTCCAAAAAGTCTAAAAGTCAACAGGTCTCTGTGCATGAATCCGTCCTGAGTACAAGGGACAGGCGGTAGCGACCCTGCCCATCCCGGTACTGGGACAGGTAACCTGGAGATCACCCAGACTGGGACATTCAACAAGAATGTGCCGAACAGTCTGGGGGACAATGCAGTCTTCACAGTAGGGCGCAGGAGAGCGCTCAATCAAATGGCGATGCGTCCCGCGAGTGTATCCAATTCGGGGATGACAGAAAGCAACCTGAAGCCTTCGCGGCATTAAGGGGTAGGTCCATGGGAACAGTCGCGGCGCAATAGCACGCAACTCCCATCTTCTTTGCCAAGCAGCCCGAAGAGCTGCCCGTATTCATGCCATGTAATCGGTGTGAGGAAGAGTGAAATGCTTGTTCAGTCGCAGAGTACTCGCGGACTCTTTGGCTCCCTCATCGGTGCGCTCATTCCCCGCAATTCCTACATGTCCAGGAACCCAGCAGAAGATAATCTCAATATCTGTCCAGCTTGCCAAAACCGTGGCATCACAGATATCGCAATGCAGGAGATGCAGAGATTCCAATGCCCCAAGAGCACTCAGGGCACTTTGTGAGTCGCTATAGATCACAATCCAGTCTCCGAACTGGGCACATCGCGTAATCTCCCGTACCGAGCGGTGTATTGCCACCAGCTCGGCCGTGAAGACAGACGCAATGCCTGGCAGAGCCCCGCTGACTTCAAACAGAAGGGATACGGCGTGGAAGCGGACCCCTTCTTGGGACTTGGAGCCATCCGTATACATTGGCACGGTTCCAGCATAACACAAGATGTGCTCCAAAAAGGGCCAACGCAATACTCTCGGCGCTGTATAAGCTGCATCCCACTCTCAGAGTAAAGGCTGTCGATGGGAGGAGTGGGGAAGGGTCCACTGGTGAGATGCACTCTGAAGTTGCGAATCAGGTTCAGCATTTTAAGGGCTGAGGGGCAAGCCAAGGATTAAATTTGGCATCCATAGTCAAATTTGGATTGGATGAGGGCAATATATATTGACCACAGTGTTTGATGATCACTGCCCCACGATGTGTGGGAGAGGACTTTTTTTAAAATGTGTAGAGCCTGCAGACAGCCCATTTGAAGACAACATAGGTGTGGTAACCAGGATAGCTTGGGATCAAGAGTTACGGCAAATAAATGAAACTCAGAGATAAACTCTATATCTACACCTTAAGGGAGATATATGATGGAACAAGAGCCCTTTTATCCCGGGGTGGAAATACATTGCCTTAATTTTGCTTGTGGAAAAGCGGAATCCCTTAAGTTGCGCACTTTTCGAGACTGCTAGATGGGAGGCGGGGTGGGGAACAGTACATTGCCAAGTCATCAACAAACAGGGTCACCGATAGACCCTCTGGGAGAGAGGAAATGATATCATTGAACGCAATCACAAAACATAAAACACTTGAAACGCTGCCCTGAGGAAATCCCTTCTCTCGCAACAGCTGTCTCCAACGCGCATCATAAAGGATTGAGAAGCTAAGAAACTTTGAATAAAAGACGGTAAAAGACATCTCATCCCCCAGATTTATAGCTTCTTCAAAATGCTGTATCTCCATGTTGTATCGTAGGCTTTCTCAATGTCAAAAAATATGTCCAAGACTCGGTGCTTTAATGAGAAAGCTTTCCGGACTGATCCCTCGAAACATACTACGAGGTCAAGGGTACTATGACCTTTGCGGAAGCAGCATTGAAATGGAGAGAGAAGGTGATTGGTTTCTAGGAACCAGTTGAGGTGCACCAACACCATCTTCTCTAGCAACTTACTCGGACTGCTGGTAAGACCTATAGGGAGGTAGTGATCTCCATCCAACAAGTCCCTGCCCAGTTTGAAAAAGGGAAGGACAAAACCGCCGCTCCATGATGATGGGTTAAAAGCCCTTCACCCATATAAAGTTGTACAAGTCAAGTAAGAAAATAAGTGCGTGGGTGGAGGTGTGAATTATCAAAATGGATCCTGTCAAGGTCAAAAGAAGTAGAGCTACAAAGGGACATTGCAGTGAGCAACTGGTGGATGGAGAATAGGGCATTATATGGAAGGTTATATTTTGTTGTAGAGTTGAGATGATGAGAATCTTTGTTTGATTTATAGGCTAGAAAAGCCTTATTGTAACAGCTGACACTCCTGAGAGCACGGAAATGGTCAACCAAGGCATCGCTGACCACTAGTCTGTCATTTACTAAGGATCCCTGTAAGTTGAGTATGGGGCTAATGTGGCTGGCATAACAACCCCGGATCTTGGTAATCCTCTTCCAGATCTTTGTGGTAGAGGTCATAGAGGAAATTGATGAAACATAGCAACACTATGAAATTTGGTGAGTGTGATGAAGGGTTCTTGGTTTCGGTCAACCTTATTGCACAAGGTTGGGTTCCACCGGAATCGGATATGAGGTAACTTGTAGTTTTGGATGGCTTTTGCACATTCCAAGGTCCACAAGGGTACGGTTGAGCAACCTATTACAGGTTGCCTCTGTGGAATAGTCTGTTTGGCCGTGTTGTAGATAATTGATATAAAATACACTACTGACACGTTGAAGTTCCCCAAGGAGGCACTTGTGAAGGATACCTCTCAGAAGCCTTCCGAATTAGCATGGGTTAGTCTCACTTGAGTGGCATGGTTTTATGAGGGCTAGGATGAACGGCCGACAAGACAATAGGGAAGTGGTCACTCCCATGGTCATCAAGAGCTGACCATCGAAAATCAGTGAGGCAATCCGGGAAACAGAGAGCTAGGTCAACACAACTAAAAGAATCTGTCTGGACATGATAAGAGGTAAAATCGTTAGTGTTTAAAATGCAAAGAAAGTCAGATAATAAAAGAGACTAAAACATTGCCTTTAGCATTCCGAGTGATATCAGCCCAATATGGGTGATGGGTATTAAAATCTCTGAGTAATAAAAATAGGGAGGGCAATTGATCTATAAATTCTAAAAGGTCAGGTCTTGACAATGGTAGAGGAGGAAGGAAAATAGAGCAAACAGTAAAATGCCTTGTGAGAAAAACCTTCACAGCAACAGCTGGGGGTAGTCAAAGATACATGGTGGGGTGAGGATACCATAACTGACACCCCCTTATGAGACAAGACCCCGACAGGAGTAATAGTTAAAATTATGAGAACAGGGTACTACCGGGAAAGTCTGTGCACCCAGTTTGTTCTCTTGAAGACAAATAACAGCGGGGAGGAGAGTCATGAAAAGAACTTTGAGTTCTTCTCACTTGGAAAGAATGCCTTGACAATTGCATTGTAAAATGGAGGATATTATGTGGGACGTTTAGATACCACAGTAGATATCTTTTTCTCCTTTGTGGATAAGGTTAAGTTTGAAGTGCATCCCAAAGAGCTTGGGCAATGAATAGCAGATTTTGAAGAGCCTGCTATTGCAGGGGAAGAGATCCTGCAAGGTGCAATGACAGGGGATATGTCTAATAGTTTTGAGGAACCAGCTGAGTCCCCTGCCTTAATTGGGGCACATAGCCAGGCGGAAATGCAAGATCGCTAAGAGATTTTTTAGACGGTAGATCCGGATTGATGGGCTGATGGTGCTTTTGATGTCTGAAGAGTTGATCCAACAACCGCGGCTAGTAATGTTGGAATATCATCAGGGTTGGCAAAACACCCGAAATTTTGAAAAAGCCTGGTTTTATTCTGTTTTTATCAAAAAACAAACACTACAAGCATTAGAATAACATAGAAAAAAATGGCTATCTTTATTTTTATAATATTAATAATTAATTAATTTAATCAGATCATAGTAACAGATCACTGATCGAGAATTGTGGGTACCCATGATAGCCATAACCTGTAGAAGGAGAGATGAATATGAGTCAGTATCAGAGAAATAATTTTAATTTGATACATATTTGTTGAAATTATATACAAATATAAATTTTTAATAAAATAATGATGAAAAAAAAGTGTACTTTTGAAAAACAAACTCAGGTTTTTCAAAATTTCACTTGAAAAAGTCCCCCCAAACCCGGGGTTTTTGATGTTGCCAAGCCTGAATATCATCGCTTCCATCAGGTGAGGCAGGCGATCTGGACAAAGTAGAAGCAACTGGGTGGATCTCTGCTAGTATTTGGGCCTATAAGGGGCTTAAGTCTTGTGAAAGGCGGGGCAGGATTCAGGGCAGAGAATATTCAGCAACAGGAGAAAAGTCCATTGAAATTCTTGAGGCTTCTGACACTAATAGTAGATGGGCGATGAGATGCTTCAGGCATGTCGGAACTCTAATGTGATAGTCGGTTTCATCTACCATCACACAAAACATCTGAGAAGAGACAGACAAGAGGTGACATTTATGCTCGAGCATGTTGACGAGCCTCTCTCACGTCCAGAAAGTCACACAAAGTGAGGACCTACTTTTCATATAAGAATATTGCGCAGATTTTTTAGGTGGAGCACAGCACAGTGTTTTGGTGCATTCAAGGCTATGGTAATCAGAACTGCAATTCATGGAAGAACAGGAGTATTGACAAGCACGACCAAAATGTCCAAATTGATTATAATTGAAGCAACATCTGGGTAGTTTGACATAGGGGCTTACCGAGACACAAAGGTACCCAGCTTTAATAAATTGTGGCAGTTCCTAATGTTTGAACATAAAAATCAATGTGGCAGTTGGGACTCTAGTAGAGCCTACAATTTTAGTCACCTTGTGTAAATGTGACTCGTTAGGTACTTGCTCTGAAGATGGGTGAGGTCATATCCCTAAATTTTTTTGAACCGACGACACCTTTGACAAAATTCAGATGTGGATTGGGATGGGGGGGCAGTTACAGGAATTTTCGCTATCTAAGACCGTTTTTGCACAAGATTATGTTGAGAGTGAGATGACACCTTGACTACTATATCACCACTACCTCTTGAAAACATTCGGCAGGGTTTACCACAGCAGGACTCAAATGATTCATTAACGTTAAACACATTCACCTTTGCAAGTTGGGTGTCAGATGACAAATTCATGACCAGGAACTTCAGCTCCTATACCCACACTAAGCAAGGGAAGGCTGAAGAATGTTTTGCAGGAGAACCCTCAAGAGAAGGGAAGGTTTTCTGTTTATGACTAGCCATTGCAAATAGAAATAACTTCACATTCTCCCTCAGGACTCTGCAGTGCAGAGGCCTACTGCAGCTATCAATTCAGTTTCATCTGGAATGTCCTCTTGGAGAATGGATACGGATCTACCACACCATCTTTATAGACCAAAGAGGCTGCCCGAGTTCTCCTATGCACAGAGTAAAGGGACCAATGATGGGTTTTCTCCTTGGGCATCGGCAGACAAAGGTGGTGGAGATGCCCAAACTCCTTTGACCTTCATAAAAGAGCTATTCAGAATGTCTGAAAAAAATAAGCAGAGGTCAGGTAACCATCAGGGCAACTAGATAGCAGAAAGAAGAAGGGGGAAATAAATGGCAGTAAAAGAAAGTAATAGGGCGGGGGGAAAGAGGGGTATATTGAAAGTCTAGTTTGTAGCACCAGGGGACTTTTAAGGGCCCCAAGGCTGACCTCTATCACCACAAGAAGACCAGAACCTCTCTGGGACCAACCCCTGAAAAAAGAAAAGGTCCCAGAGAGGGAGGGGGAAAAAGAAAGTAAGGTTACTCAATCTGCAAAGGAAAGTAAACAATTATTAACTTTAATTACTGGACCCTTGAAAATGTAAATATTGTAAGAAGAGGATTATACAGCTTAGGAACAACCAAATATTACCGAAACCCATAAAGATGAAAGGATAAAAAGTAGGAATTATAGAATACGTGCAAAAGGTCTCCACCTTTTATAACAACTGTTTGAATGAAAGAAAGGTAAAAAAAAATGAGAGAAAGTGGAGTCTGAACCATGAAGAATAAAAGAGAACAGATTAAGAATAATGATCAAAGAGAACAAATGAAAAAAGTGCAGTATGAGTGTAAAATTGCTGAATAGAATGAGAGTAGGTAAACAAAATTTCGCTTAAGCTTTGTGGAATTCAGAACTGGCAAAAAAAGGATATTTAGTCCAATTCAGCTGCTTTTATTTGGAGAATTTTCTCGATAGTATGATAGTTCAAAAACAAGTTTCTAACACATACACACTTAAAAAGACTACAATGACAGTATACTAGTGTAAAAAAACATAAAAAACAAAGGGCAACCCGCAAGACTAGAATATACAATGCATATCTCAGTGTGTTCCAGAGCAATGTATGCACATCCTATTACTATGCCGGGGGGGGGGGGGTAAATTGACAATATAGTGTAGGGACATTATTAGTGGGGTGTCTCAAATATGTTGGGGAGAAAGTTAATAGTAAGGTGTCTATTTTAGCTTAGGACACAAAATTGAGAGCCCAGATAAAAGTGGTTCAAAGAAACAGTAATTTTGAATAAATGGTACATCTATTTTAGACCACTATAGGCTGTAATACTTCTTTGTATCAATGTAATAGTGCTCTAGGAGTAATATTCCAATGGCAGAGAAGGTCTATCACCTATTATAAAGACACAAAACATCAATTTTATGAGAGTTTTGAGTAGTGATGAGCATAGCTGACTTACAAGCTTTTATTGTGATAGAATTTAGTAAGGTGTAGTCAAACTGCCCCTTTTTATAGTGTTTAATTGACTATATTCATAATACATCTAGAAAAGAAACAAAACAAATTATTAGTAACATGAATACATATGAATAAATATAAATGAGGAAGGGGGAACATATAAGTCACTCTCACCCCCAAAATAATTAATTCCTTTTCAAAATTACAAAATATACAATACACTAGATAAAGAAAGTTAAAGTAGAAATTGAAAAGATTACAAATCTAAATGATGTACAGGTTTATGAGCACGTAAGGATCTTCTAGGGTCAGGCAACTATTGTCGTGACTATTCACACTGTTATTAGCATCCTGAACATGATCTTCTTGTATCTGGATAATTATTTCTTGCTCATTTCCCAATATCTATTCTTTGGCTTAAGGAAAGTAAGTAGTTGTAGATAGGGAACCAAAATGGGAAGCTGGATTGGAAAAGACAGCTTGATTTTCTGATTTGGAATCATTAGGACATGGAGCTAAATAATGCAGAGCAACAGTGCTCTCTCCACATCAGGGAATTTCACATGAGCATGTGTAGAGTTAGCATCAATGAGATCAACGATGTCCACAGATGGTTCCTATTTACTGCGATTCCCAAATCGTTTGAGGAGGACTTCTCCAGGTTCAATTAACCATTATAAACAAATGCAGAAACTTAACTTAAGCCATCACTTGGTATTTCCAGATGTGCAAGTAAATTAGACCAACTCTCAAACAAATGGTGAAATACACATGCAAGAGTTAGTCTGACTAATAACATTTCAAGATGGTATCATGAAATAATTATTATGATTCAGCATTGTGTTGAAATATTGCCTATTTATGACTTTATAACCTGTGATAGACCCTCTCCGCTATCAAAATATTACTCCTATGACACTAATACAATGATATAAAGCAATATTAAAGGCTTTAGTAAGCTAAAACATGTGCACCACTCTTTTTTCAAAATTACCAGAGAAACTTTAAAAGCCAAATGATTTGAATAAATTAATATCCTGGACATCAAATTTTTAAACTAAAAGGATAAGTTAAACTTAACAGAAGAGATAATAGAGAATTTAGTTATGAAGTGGATTCTATGGCATACCTAGCATTCTTCCAGTCAATGAAGCCAATTATGAATGAGCTTTTCCTCTTTGACATAATTTTGCTATGAAAACAATGCATTTAAGATTAATTTCTTGGCAAGATGATGAATGAGTTTGAGTGAATAATGTCTCTTTACAGTGAGGTTCTGTTTAGCTCTTTCACAGCTTACTCTGAAGTCACCATCGCAATGTCTACATTCTGCACTTCCCTTTTCAACCAATAGTCACATACATTTCCAGGAATTACTTGTATTCTATGCCATAATCCAAGATCAGTTTCAAATCCTTGTTCATTAACTGAATTCATAACTTTCATTTCTTCTTGTCTCCCCCCAGTGGAAATGTGCTCAAGTTCAATTGCTCTAACTACACTAGGTTGTTTCATGCATAATTGGTGTGCCAACTGATTCAGATTCAGTTTGAGTTTGTGATTTTGCAGAATCAGATATTGTAGGGTAGGTCAACCATTGAGTTATTTTTGGTAGTTTTTTAATTCTTTCATGGCTTCTTCCTTTTCTTATCATTTAACAGAATCAGCTTTATACTTTCTCCTTTATCATAATCACGACTTGTTGATTTCTCCTTGGTACCTTAGTGCAGCTTCACTGCCTTATTATAAAACAGAAAAATATTAGTATTAATACCTTTTAATTATTATATATCTATATTAAATATAAATATTATATATATATATATATATATATAGTAATCAAGTACACAAAAGTTGTTCATATTCATATACATGTTCTTTCCTACAATTAGGCATCGCCTAATGACTATGTGAGCTTCATTCATCTCTTAAAACTCTGTCGGCACAAGCCCTATAACCAGTATTTATTGGCCCTTAACCTCTAACACCAATAATTCTGTTTTTAGAATTTCCCTTGAGAGTCTGTGTTAGGTTCACACGACCACGCTCCCTCTCTCCCATAGTTGTGCTCACCTTCTATAAAACAAGAGAGATTATACTCAGGACCCAGATTAGCCTTAGAAACAATTGAGGACACTTAATCATTGTGATCCGTTCCACTTCAGTGGCTGGATTCACCAAATAAAGTTATATTTTCATCAAGTTGTTTACAAAAATCCAAGTACAAATTTATTTGGTCATACATCCAGAAGAAAGAATATACCTCTCTCACTACAAGTGGTGATGCCTCGAGTGACTACAAAATTAAAAAATCATCATCATCGATCCAAGTTACTCAAAAATTTTAAAAAATCATCACTATTGATTGGAGTGACTCTCATCATCATCATACAAAACCATAGCATCAAATTTCTGTAGTTATCATCAAATTCTTTCAACACAATTTAATACAACCATGGACTCTATCCAACCTTTTATCAAGGAGCCAAATTCATCTCACCGAAACACCAACGGGATGCTCAATGTCTCCATGATACCGTATCGCCATGCGGTATCATAGGCCTTCTCCAGATTGAAAAACACCGTGGCATAGTGCTGTCTACGAAGGAAAGCCTCGCAGACGGCATTTTCCAGTCGGAGCAGAGCATCCGACGTGGAGTGGAACTTGCGGAAGCCGCACTGTGCGGAAGACAGATGGCCTCCGCTGTCCAGGAAAAAGGCTAATCTAACATTTACCAATTTCTCCATCAACTGGCACACGCAAGAGGTTAGAGAGATTGGGCGGAAACCGGCTGGAGTAGAGTGATCTCTCCCCGGTTGCGAAAGGCGAGCACAGTAGCGATTCGCCAGGAGTCTGGGAGAAGACCTTCCACCCAGATCCTGTTGAACAAATCTAACAGAAAGGCCATGCCTCGCTAACCCAGGTGTCGAAGCATGGCGTACGGGACATCGTCCGGACCATGGGCAGTGCCTGCGCACGAAGCGAGGGCGGAGCGCAACTCACTCACAGTAAACTTGTCGTTGAAGGGTTCTCCGCCTCTGGAGGTAAAGTCCAGCCGGCGGCCTTCCGCGACATCACGACGTGCATTGAATGTTGGCGGAGCAGCATCACGGCTAGAGAATGCGGAAAAAGCGGTCGCTAAGGATTCCGCCACGGAGGCGGGGTCCGAGATTGCGGTCCCATTCTCCTGGAAAACGGGAGGGGGGTCGTGCGAGAACTTGCCCCGAATCCTTTTGACTCGCTTCCACACCTCAGCTAAAAGGGTCTTCCCGTTAAGTGAAGACACGTATGCCCGACAAGAAGAGCGGCGGGCGTGCTTCGAAATATACCGGAACCTAGCCCTAGCCCGACGAAATTCAGCGACAGTGAAATCGTTCGGGCGGCGCTTATAGCGCATGTAAGCATAACGCTTCTGTTTGAGGGCCGTCTCACACTCGGCCGACCACCATGGGAGTGGTCGGCGTGCAAAACGGCCAGACGTCCTAGGAATAGTAGTCAGGCCCACAGCGATGAGGTTGCCGGAGAAGAACTCAACGGCCTCATCTACCGACCTAAACTCCTCGACTGAGATAGAAAATTCAGTCATTTCATGAAATGCAGGCCACCGCGCCTGCGCCAAGGACCACCGAGGTGGTCTCTCAGGCGGCAGTTGCCCTGAAAATGATATTTGAATGGGAAAGTGATCACTACCATGGAGGTCATCGACCACCTCCCAATCAAAATCAGGCTGTGCATCCAAAGAGCACAAAGATAGGTCAAGGCAAGAAAATGAAGCGGTTCTCGGACAGTGATGCGTAAACTCATCCACGTTTAAGACACCCATCTCAAGCTCTTCGATCAGATCGGCAAGGACTTGTCCCCTGGGATTTATGGAGTAATCTCCCCAGAGAGGATGCCTGCCGTTCAGATCTCCAAGCAAGAGATAGGGCCTCGGCAACCGTGCCACGACGCGGCGGAAGTCCACCGCGTCGAAGTCAGCTGACGGTGGAATGTACGCAGAAATGATAGTATACCTCCTATCCAGATGCAGCTGCACAGCCACTGCCTGAAAGGAGGTATCTAAAGAGAAAGGAAGAACGGAGACATCATGCCGGGTGTAAACCGCGCATCCCCCAGCCCGGCTATCCCGCGGTGGTGGGGTCGCAAGACCCTTATACCCCGGGAGGGCAGGCAGGGGGCACGCGCCTAGCATGGTCTCCTGCAAAAAGATAGCTAACGGGGAACGGAACGAGACGAGCCTCCGCAGCTCCTCCCAGTTGGCCAGGAGTCCACGGCAATTCCATTGAAGGAATATGCCCTCCAGGCCTAGCTCGGAGGAGACGCGGGGGCCCTCCTCGAACTGAAGACCCTCACAGGAATGGCCGTACGCTTCCCGGGGGCAGAACCCCGAGCGCTGTTGGCCGGACAAAGCGCTGTCGCCTTCGAGGACTTATTAGGGGAGGTTGGGCTCGCCATGCGAGTCTTTTCCTCCCTCCGCCTCGAAACCTTAGGCGGGCGTTGCGGCTTCGGAGGCAGGGGGCCCTCTTTTCGAGGAACCACCGTCTCCGAGCCACTCGCTCCACCTCGGGGCGTGGGCGAAGGAGCCGAAGCTCCTTTGTTGCTGTCCTCCTTTCGGGGGACAGCGTTAGGAACCATGGAAGATGGCCTAGCGGCCATCTTCAAGGGTGTTGCCTCCTGTGAGTCTAACGACTCTGTGGAGACGCGTGGCCGTTTTGCCTTACGGGAAACGGTCACGCTGGGGGAAGAGGGGGAAGCCCTGGTTTTAGCCGGGGCTGGGTGTGAACCCTTTTTCCCGCCAGCTTTACCAGGGGAGCGCCCGGGTGTAGTAGAGCCCGCAGAAGGGCTCCGAATGGGCGAGGAAACAACCATGCTCGTTGGCCTGGATGGGCCAGGAGCAGAGGGTGCTTTTCTAACTATTGAGGCATATGACGTCCCAGGCAGAGCCGGGCGCACCAGGACCAAGTCCTTAGCCTCACGGAATGAGAGTCGATCCTGGGCCGGAACGGCCAGGATTTCTTTCTCAAGGAGATATGCACCACATTGCTTGGAAGAAGCAGGGTGCGGCTCTCCGCAATTGACACACTTGGCCACACACGATTTGGACTTATCGTGTGCGACCTTGGAGCAATTTACACAGACTTCGGGTGACCCCGATTTTGCACGTCTACATGATCGATTCGTATGGCCGAAGCAGTTACAGTAATAGGACCGCCGCGGCAGTGGCACGAATGCCTTCACGCGGTAGCGGTACCAACCGGCACGCACCGACTCAGGGAGCTTGTCACAGTCGAACGTAACGAAGAGTGTAGGGGTGGGTCTCGAGGCCCCTCCCTGTTTTCTCATCACACGTTCGACCTTAACCGCCCCATGGTCGGCCAGCTCTAGGGTGATGTCCTCAATGGAGTAGTCAACGAGTTCCCTCGCATAAACTACTCCTTTCACAAAGTTCATGGTAGAGTGCGGCGTCACACTCACCGGGGTGCCATGAAGTGTCCGAAGAGCACTTATCTTGGCCGCATCGGCGGGATTCGCCGCATTCGCCAGAAGGCTCCCGTCCGAGAAACGGGTTAACCTCGGCTCTCTACCAATTGCACTAGCTAATCCTCTCCTTTGATGGATCATGTTACCCTTGGACAACATGGTGCCATCAGTGGAGCGAATAACGTGGAAGCGTTTGAAGCCAGCGGGCTCGAAAACGCCAGGTAACCTCTTAATGAGGGGCCCCGATGTCATCGAGGCTCCACCCTGTGCATTCTTGGTGTTAGTCTTAGTCAGGGGCTCAACACACGAGGTGGTAGAGGGGCCGGATGTGCCGATCTTGGCTTGGTCGCCTACCAAAGTGGTAGCAGACCGATCCGTCCCCGCAGCCCCCGCGGATGGAGAGGAGCCCCAAGTCTTCCTTGTCTTTTTAGTCTTTTTAGTATTTTTCTTTTTAGGAGAGGAGGGCGGGGAATGAACCCGCTTCTCACCTCCGCCGGCAAAAGCCCCCATGCCAGATGTGCCAGCCTCAGCCAGGTCCCTCTCCGAAATGGAGAAGGTCCTGGTAGTCGTAGGGGCACCTGTCGGAGGAGATCCCTCCCCTCCTTTTACTGCCTCGGAGCCCTCGGCCGTTTGAGGGGGGACCTTGCATAGGGGCGGATTCGGGTTCGGTACTTGGCGCCGAGCCCGGATTCCCCCCCATGGAAGGCCCTACCATCTGAGGCTGGGTCTCCTCAAGGACCATGTCTATCACAGGATGGGCCTCCAGTTGGCCATCCCCTCCCAGGACATCGCAGGTCCCCTTGGCAGTGTCGCCAGTCTTGTGTGGGGAGGCACAGGCCTTGACCCCAGCAAGGTTTAAAATTCTTGCCAGCAGGTCTTTTGAGGGAAGCGACCGAAGGGGCCTGGCTTCCCTCTCCCCCCTAAGGGGGTTTGCCCTACCGAGCCGCTTGCCCGAGGGGCGGTCGGCAATGGGCTGCCTGCTTGCTTTCTTGGCAGTCCCCTTAGAAAGCAAAGGAGGGACTGCCGCTGGAGATAGGGAGGTGCCCGAAAGCACCTGCAGAGAAGGGGGTGAGGGGGAGTCCCCTACACCCGTAGGAGAGGAGTAAGCCTCCTCTCCAGTTAAAGAATTATGGAGGGTCCCTTGCGCAAGCACAAGGAGGGGGACCTCCATTTTCTCGGTGGAGCTGCCCGAGGGCGGCTCCGTTGATTTTCTTGGGGAAGTTGGGGGTTGTTTTTTTTTGTGTTTTTTTGTCATACATGGGCATGGTGACCCTCTTTTTAATACGGGACGCAATGGCTCATCACCTCTCGCAGTTGCCCGCACTGCAAGAGGTGCTTACAAGCCCGGCAGAGTCAGGCGCCGCCATTCGGGACCACCCCTCCCGCATGGTGGCCTGGCAGTCCATCGGCATGGCGGCTCCACCTTGGACACAGCGTAAAATTGATGGAATGTGAAGAGGAGAGGAAAGGGGATGTCAGGAAGGTATGGGTGGGGATGAAGCAGGTTGTTAAAAAAACCCATCCCGAACCGGAGCTCAGGGGTTAGGGAACAATGTCCCCTCTCCCCCCAGCCCCGATCCAGGGTGGTTGGCTTGAGAAGAAGGTCAGCATCTACCCTGTGAAATTAGAGGCTGAACAGAGAAAGTTGTATGAAAAGCGACGAGGTAGGGGAGAAATCGGGCTATCTGAAGGAAGGAAGAGAGGCTAAGCTGGGGCCGGACGGAGCGCTGGATCCCGTCAGCACGGCGGCCAGGATGGCAAATCGCCGCGCCCCTTATGGGGGATGAGTGCTTGATGACAGGTTCGATTCCACTCCTTTATTTCACCCTCATATAGTGGTTAAAATAGTCTTCTCTATTTTCTCAATTTCTATATCTGTCATTTACTTTCTTAAGCTATTAAGGGTCACGTAATATGTTCCTCAGAATTTTTCTGGGTTGTGACACCAGTTTTCCTTTCTTGGGCTATTAACAACATATATATATCATTTATTAAACACTCAATATTCATCATTAAAAAGGAAAGGAAAAGAAAATAGTCCCTCAAGCTTCACTCTAACTATAATTATAATAAAACTAACTAAATAAATAAATAACACAACACTAAAAGGGCTAAAGAGGCAACATAAACAAGAAATAAGCTAAAAGTCGAAATATTCACCAGAAGAAATCAACAATAAATGCCAAATTTAACTTATGGCAAGAAGACTTGTCTAAGAAAAATGGGGATCTACCAATAATAAAACTTCATTTAGAAAGCTGGAAACATACATATAAGATAACCAGAATGAATCGAGAGGCCCTAGCTAGAATTAGATAAGGAGTGACTATAACAATTTCATGGAATGACAAAAGACACAAGGGCCTATCAAAGGTCGGTAATTCTGAAGATCTTCTTCTTGGGGATTTGGGGCCTTTCTGGCTGTGGTTCCACAGTCTCTGGTGCCCGGAAGGTGCTGTTATTAGGCGGTTACATATTTAAATTCTGTCAATCTGTCCAGTCCTCTGCAGGACACTCTGGTGTCTTGAGGGTCAGGCTGGGGGTCTTGGGAGCCATCAAGTAGGTCTGCTATTGTTGGCCTGCAGATGTGAAGTGATACCAATGATTGGATGAGAGCAGTGCAGTGGGCGTGGTGGCGGGAACAATCAAGTAACCATAGTGGCTGGCTGTGTGGGGTACTAGGGGCAGTGGGGGGTGTCAGTCAGGCACAGTCTGGTAATGGCATTCTCTAGGGCACGGTTTGGGAGTGGGTCCACCACTGGTGACATGTGTCCTGTCTGATGCATCCAAGTGTTGTATACTGCAAGACTTCTGTCAGGTGTCTTTTCCAGTGAAGGTTGCAGTCCTTCTGTACGTTGCTCAGTAGATCTGTCTGATCTATGGGAGGTCTATGGGAGAGGGATGGGAGTGGGCCTTATTTGCCACTCTGTCAGCCAGAGTGTTGTCCACAATGCTGATGTGTGAGGGGACCGACTGAAGGTGGATGTCAATATTTGAGGTTGACAGTTGATGTAGTAGGTGGTGTATTTGGAGGAAGAGGGAATGGTATGATTTGGGGAAATGGCATTGGATGAGTTTGAGGGCTGTGAGGGAATCTGTAAAGAGTGCTATGGAGGGAGGAGTGTGGCTTTTGGCAGCCTTGAGTCCCTCCTTAATGGAGAAGAGTTCTGCTGTAAAGATAGATGCAGTGGTCAGCAATCTCCAGGCAGTGGCGATGGATAGTGATGGCATGAATATGGCTGCACCAACTGATGGGGGAGATGGAGGGCATGAACCATCAGTATATATGTATGTGTAGGAGATTCAGGAATAGGGTCCTGCCCAGTGCCAGCCAGTCAGCCTTGGACCATGTTATCTGTGTGTGAAATTCCTGAGAGACTATTGAAGAAACAGGGAATGAAGGAGTTAGTAGGAAGGTTTTCTCTAGTGTATGGAAGGAGGGTGTAAAGAAGGAGAGGGCAATGTCAACAAAGGACATGTGGGCTTGATATGGTAGGGGAGGTATGTAGTGATTTTCTACACTGTTGGAAGAGAAGAGAGTGGAGGGCATGTGCACTTGGGGTGGCTGCGAGTTTGGTGTAGGTGCAAACAAGGAGGCTGGAGCGTTGATGTGATAGTAAGGGTACGGAGGACTCTGCCTGAAGGACTGTGACTTTTGACAATATAAATCATTATAGATTGACCAGAAATGAGCTAAATAAGATTATTAAGAAGAGCAAAGGGGCAGCAAAGTTAAATTAGCTCAAAATAATAATAAAAATCCAAGAAAATTCTTTAGCTATTTTTTTTCATGGTATTTGAACTGATTGTATGTGTTAGTGGCGAGCTCTCGATTAGTCGATGTTTTTGGATAAACCTGTCATGTTTCTTCAATTTTTCAGTTGTCCTTGGGGTTTATCTATGATCAGATTGTAATTCTTGAATTGTGTTTGAATAGTGGTGAGTTTTTAGATAAATTGTGATTAATCATGAGTACAGTTCTTTGAATTCGGAGACAGACATTTGTTTATATCATCGGCCATCTTGGTTGTGGGTTTTAAGCTTGCACACTCCAATTTGTTTAAATAATTACTATATTAATAAATAAAAGTTCAAGATTATTAAGCTAGGCTTGTGAGTTAGAATTTTCATTGAATAAACCTTTTTTTTATAGGAAGTTGTAAATTTTAAACTTTGTTTACTCAGCCATCTTGGAATTGGCCTAACTCTGGTGGACTTCTGGAATAAATTGCCGCCAAGGGTAGTAGGTAGTCCAAATTTAAATGTATTTAAGAGTAGGTTGGATGAGTTTATGGGGAGGGAAGGTTGTGATGGTTCCTAAGTTTTGTATATATTAATATTGTTGGTATATATCTATAGCTGCATGATTTAGTTCTTGACAAGCCTTGATTAGTGATACCCTTGTTTGTGGATGCAATCCTCTGGAGGTAGTTTTCCTGGGAGTTTGGGTGCCTTACAAAAGAGGTCGTTTGACTCGGATGACCTATGATGAGTCCTTGTGGCTTTTGTCATCTGTTATATAATATTGTGGGGGACTTTGATTTTGTCTTTCCCTGGTGATGGTGCTTTTTGTGGGTGGGTTTTGATGGAGGCGGATGACCTTTGATAGGTCCTTGTGGCTTTTGTAATCCATGAAATTATGTTATGTTATGTTATTGACATTGGATCAGCTCCCCCAACAAAACTAAGTACTTTGTGTTTTGTTTAAATAATCTTTTAACAAAAGCGGCATAATTTTATCACCCCCTCCTTTTTTTGGAACTGGGCCCTGTACTGTATATAAATATTGGACATAGGCCTAATAAATAAAAGTTCAAGATTATTAAACTAGGCTTGTGAGTTAGAATTTTCATTGGATAAACCTTTTTTTTTTATAGAAAGTTGTAAATTTTAAACTTTGTTTACTCAGCCATATTGGAATTGGCCTAACTCTAACCTTTGACATCGGATCAGCTCCAACAACAAAACTAAGTACTTTGTATTTTGTTTAAATAATCTTTTAACAAAAGCGGCCTAATTGGAATGCTGGGCCCTGTACTGTGTATAAATATTGGACATAGGCCTAATCAATGATGGAAGACATAAAGACTGCACATAGAGTGCCTTCATAGGATTATCTCCTCGCATTACCATTTTCGGTACCATTTTAACTGCCCCTGCAAGGTGTTGAAAGTGGCAATTTTCTTTCTGTAGATAATGTATATATTGGATGTACTGATTGTGGTTATGAAAGGAGAATAACAGTTGAAGTATGAAAAATATGTGAACTGAGTAAGAAAGTCGAGACACTAACACAACAATGTGAAACATTGCAAGGGATGATTCTATCCTTAGAAAAGTTTGAGAAAATGATAGAAAATATAGAAAAAGAAAATACTAAGCTCAGTAAAGTAGGAGAAACTATGCAGGTAGAAAATAATGAATTATATATAGGGATGAAGCTTGTAGAGATTGATTTGAAAAACAGACAAAGTGAATGGAAAACAAAACAAAATGTATGTTGGCCTAGGATGACCTTTAATAGGCCCTTGTGGCTTTTGTCATCCGTGAAATTATGTTATGTTATGAATCAATGCAGGTTATTAATAGAAATGAGGATGTGACTGTGAAGAACCAATTTGAAACTTTGTGTGATGAAATTGAGAACAAGGAAAAGAAATTGGAGACTAGAATTGAGCCTGACCATTTCCAGTCTGATTCTGTCCATTGAATAGAAGTTATAGAATAGAGGCCTAGGGCTGAGAGTGATTAAATAAAGTCCAGGAAAACCTTTAAATCTTTAGGCCTAATAGAGTTAATCAGAAAAATTTAATAAATATAACAAATAAGTTTAATCATTTGGATATTGTGTTAGATGATAAATTTAGGACTCATAATGAAATTAAAACTGATGAGCCTAGCTCAGAGCTAGACTGATCACATATAGAGTATTGTGCTCAGGCCTGGACCCAGTATTATGTAGGGAATATGGATTTACTCAAAGGTGTTCAATGAAGGGAGACCAGATTAATTCCTAGTCTAACTAATAAGAGTAATGAAAACAGATTAAAGGAACTTAACATGTTTTCAGTTAGGCATAAGTTTCTTTGAGGAGACATGATTCATGTTGTTTTCAAATTATTATATGATTTAAAAAAAGTGGATGGGAAGAGTTTTTTAAATTGGATAACTAGAACAAGAGGTCATCATAAGAGAATAAAGAAAAGGCAGTGCCATTTGAACCTTCGTAAGAATTTCTTCAGTAATAGTCAATTTTTGAAATAGTTTGACATATTGTAAATAGTAATATTACTAATGGCTTTAAATTAATGGCTTTAATTTAAATATAGTACAGGGTGCAGCAGAACCGAGGAAACAGTTTTAAAGAGTTATAAATAGAGTAAGAGGGGTGGTATATAGAGAAATGTTATTATACTTGAGGTTAGCAGTACATACCATTTATAATCCCTAGGTTCTGAAAATAATGTCATGAAGATGGCAGCCATTAACAGCAACACACTGTTGGAGTCGATCTCTGAAGTTTCATACAGCACATTCACACATACTGCGGGGTATGGCATTAACTTCTTCAATAATCTGCTCTCTTAGCTGTGGTAGGATGTGAGGGCGATGTTTAAACACCTTTTCTTTCAGATATCCTCAAATGCTCAAATCAGATGACCATGCAGGCCACCCTAAATCACCCCTCAGAGACACCAGACATCTGGGAAAAATTCATCTCAAAACATTGAGTGAATTTTGGGCTGTGTAAGCTGTAACCCCATCCTGTTGGAACATCCCCCCAATCTCTCATCTTCAACAATCTCCTCCATTCTGGTCTCCGGAAAATTGTGCAACATTGAGACAAATGTTCAGAATTCAGAGTCACGGTCATTCCTTCCTCCTCAAAGAAGTACCGGCTTATCATGCCAAATTGTGATATGGCACACCACACTGTTAGTTTAGGGGAATGTAGCAGTACTTCCTGGATAATTTGGGGGTTATTTTCAGCTCAGTAACAGAAATTTTGCTTATTCACAGCCCCACAGAGGTGAAAATGTGCCTCATCGCTACTGAAGAAAGCTGTGCATGTTTTCACACAGATTTTGGCAGTTGGCAAAGTCTGCTTGGTTCAATTCTTGAGCCATCATTATTTTGTAGGGTTGGAAATTCAAATTCATATATAGAATCCTCCTCAAACTGTGGTCGGAAATTCCCAAAACAACAGCATGCCTTCGAGCAGAACGTCTAAGTGACTGCATGATCACTGCTCTCACCATATCCACATTTTCTGGTGTTCTGATAGACCTACATTGGCCATGAGTATCTCTTCTTAGTGTGCTACCAGTTGCCTCCAACTGCCTAATCTAGGACCGAATTGTGTTTGCCTGAGGAATGGCATCGTTGCACGGAATATTGAACCGTCACCGAAAAGCTCTTTGCTTCACAATCACAGAGTGATTGTTCTCAAAATATGTGTGCATGGCAAAGCCACGATGTGCTCCCGTCCACATCATGTTTGATACTAAAATGGGGATGTCTATGGAGCAGAGCGAAACCAGAAACCACGCGCACCTCCCTCCCCCCCGAGCATTGACTCCTCAAAACTGCTCAATGGGTTCTGCTACACCCTGTATAATAAGACTCAGATTTTATGGTATCTATATGTGTGTATATATGTCTAAATATATCTTTGTATATGGGGATGTCTATGGAGCAGAGCGAAACTACGCGCACCTCCCTCCCCCCGAGCATTGACTCCTCAAAACTGCTCAATCAGTTCCGCCGCAACCTGTATAATGAGACTCAAATTTTATGGTATCTATATGTGTGTATATATGTCTATATATATCTTTGTTTATATGCTGCTTGAAGCAGAGATAATATTTTAAATCTTGTATAAGGCAAGAAAACCTCTTCCAGGGAGTAGGATAATCATGCAACATTACTACATTAGTAAAGATGGGAAAACTTCACTTACAGATACTTACAGAAGACTTCATGGAAGAGGCTTATGCCTGTGACTCCAGATCTATATTATCAACTTGTGGCAGCATGTGGTGGATTATCTTTGCCTTTTAATTGTATTTCAATTTTTGATTAAACCAAAATTTATCAAGTCTGACTGATGCTGCTGCAATCACCCACTCAGGCAATTGATTCCAGTTATTTATCGCCCTACACGGGAAAGCATACTTCCTTATATCCAGCCGTGACCTTGTCTTAAAAAGCTTCAGTGAATTTCCCCTGCTGATGTTTTCTTTTCGAAGTTTCAATATGCCTTGACTACATTCCCCATCATATTTTCCAGTGAGTATCTTGTAGGTCTCTATTAAGTCTCCCCGTGCTCTTCTGTATGCCAGTGTTGGTAGGTTCAGCTTCCTTAGTCTCTCTTCATAATTAAGTCCTTTAAGTTGCAGCACCATCCTTGTAGCCCTTCGTTGCACGTTCTCCACCATCTCAATGTCTTTAACCAGGTGAGGACTCCATACCTGATTAGCATAATCTACATGTGGTCTTACCAACGCTACAAACAAAGCTTTAAATATCGCTGCATCCAATGTAACAAAGGTCCGTCTGATTATTCCCACTAACTTGTTGGCTTTATTTACTTTCTCTGCCAGGTGATCTATACAACTCAATTTATCATTGATTATTATTCCCACATCCTTCTCAGAAGTAATCTTTTTCAGCTGCTTCTCCATTTGGTAGCCTTGATCTTCAATAGTCGTTCTTCCTATTCTCATATAACTACACTTATCCGGATGAAAACTCAACAACCATTTTTCACTCCGTGAGTATACCTCCTGCACATCCTGCTGCAGCTTTTGACAATCCTCTTGATCTTTTATGCATCTAAATATCTTTGTGTCATCTGCATACACGTATACTTTGCTGTCATTTACTATACTATCGGAGAGGTCATTGATAAACAAAACAAACAACAATGGTCCGAGAACAGTGCCCTGCGGCACTCCACTCGTCACTGGCTTCCATCTTCCATCTTCACGATTTACACTTTCACACAAGCAAGTATGAAATACTCTAGAATAGTCATAATAACATATTTTTCAATGTACAATAGTGTAAATAAATGTATGTGTTGATGCGGACAATGATGAGGCACTGAATTTTACATTGGGAGTTTGGTATGAGATAAATTTCATTGCTCTTTAGTGTGCCAAGATATTAGCTCATATTATATTTTGTTTATATTGTAAGCATGCACTGTTTTGTGTATTTATTTTTTTAATTTTTTTGTTTGATTTGTTTTATAAGATCATTTTTATTGAAATTTTTTTGAATGTTGGTCTACTCCACCTTGTTGGACCCTAGTGGTCTGTTGTGGAGTCACTTTCTTATGTTCTTATCCTCTTAGTCCTAGCATTACCCTCCCTCCTGTTCTCATTCAAACTACCACTTATTTCACTTTCTGCCACATCCACATCAGACAAATCACTTTTAACCTCTTCCTCTCCCAGGGCATCGAATCTGTTAGTCAACCTAACAGGTTCCCTCTTACTCACAGACCTAGCCTATCTATTCTATCCATATTCACTCACATGAGTCACTTCTTTCTCTCCAGTCCCTAGTCTAGGCTTATCTTCCACCCTCCTGGTCACAGCCACATTCTTCATGTGTACACTCGCATCCCTTCTCACTTCATTCACCAACTCACTTAATCTCTTGCACTCATCACGCAACTGACTCACCTCCTCTACCAAAGCCACATTTGCACTAGTCACATAAGAAAATGAGGAGCAAACTAGGTTCATGCGGGTAAAATTTTGTGTGAGGCATTCGTTGTCCATTAGCCATACTGACCATCACACGACACTCGCTCTATTTCGTATCAATCAACACTTAAACCATTGATAATTCCTGTATAGAAAATTTCCTCAGTGTTGTACAGAGCACACAACCTTCTGTATTTGCCATAAGTACTTATATTGATTTACATGCGGGTAAGATTCCGTATTACCCTGTCTTCATCCTGACCAGCGGAAGTTATTCCCCACAGCAAGAGACCGCCACCATCGTTCATATAAGGATTCTCTTTATATGTTGATTTCCATTGTGTTATAGCTAATACTCTTCTCACTGAACCCTAGTGCACTTGGTCGGATTTCAATATAGTTTTAAGGGATGCTATTATTTCCATCATTATAAATAGAAAGTGATTAAGCGGTAGTGATTAATAAATATTACGATGATATGATACGGTGAATTTGATGAGGAATTGGAGATCATCAAGTTGATAGACAAACAGGAAAAATATAGTGAGGAGATAAAAGCAATTGTAAGGGACATTGAGAAGCATATTAACGACGGTGGGGGGTTTACCATAATGAGTCCCAATTTTATCAAGCTACCCACGATTAATCTCCCAACATTTGATGGGGAAGAGGAAGGGTTTGATGAATTTTGGGATCAGTTTCTAGTATGTGTAGACAGACCCAATATACTAGCCATAGATAAACTAATATATTTAAAATCACAGTTAAGCAGGAATGCTAAGAAGTTAGTCAGTGGACTACCTAATGAAAGTAATAGCTGGAATTTGGCAAAGGATATTCTGTTATGCAACTATAGTAATCTTAAGAAGAAATTGCGCCAAATAAGCCATCAATTATTAAATATTAAACCAGTTGAGTATACTGCTAGCTCGTTAAGAGATTTTATAGCCGAGTTAGAGGTATTGTTAGGTAGATTAGATTCTTACCTATTTGATATTAGTAGGAGAATAAGACTGTCTTGTTTGGGTCGCACTTCAACTTATTTTACAAAGTATTGGAAATTAGTATTTTAAATTATTGCAGTTTTAACCGTTTACAGGTCTGCTTCCTTCAGATACTTAAATTAAATGTCAAATTTCCTTTTCATCGGTTACGTTGATCCTAGTTATTATCATTATATAATGATTTGTTTCTGTATAGAAACAAAAATAGAAAAATATTTCTCACTCTACTCACATATCACTAAATCAAGACATTCCCAGTATCATTCATATAACTAGTTACTGTGGTTCCAGTGATTGTCAAGTCTCTTCTTGAAGGCACTTATTGATGGAGCACTGAAAACATACTCTGGGAGATCATTCCAGGGATTGACAACACGAATACTAAATGCATTTGCTCTTGTAACAGTTCTGAAATGTTCAGTCTTCCTTAATTTATAAGTATTTGTTCTTGTGTTACCAGTATTGAATTCAAAATAGTCATTCATATCAACATTCTCAAAACCAAGAATGATCCTGTATGCCTCAATCAGGTCTCCACAGTCTTCATTGCTGTAGTAAATTTATTTCCATTCTTTTACATTTAGTCTCATAAGGTAACTCTTTCAACTCTGGTACCAACTTGGTCATCCTTCTTTGAACTTTATCAAGTTCTTCAATATCCTTCTTATAATAAGGGGACCACGCCTGGACAGCATATTCAAGGTGTGGCCGGACCAAAGAACAATATAGTGTGAGACACATTTCAATGTCCATATATAGAAAATTTCTCTTAATCAATCCCAATTCTCTATTTGCTTTGGCCACTATATTTCCAATATGTTGAGTTGGCTTTAAGTCCTTTGCAATGAGAACTCCTAGGTCTTTTTAACTCTCTGTTGATTTAATTTTCTTCCATTTAGTGTCTAAAATATTCCAGGGTTCCTATGTCCAATATGCATTGTTGTGCACTTATCTGGATTAAATTCTAATATCCACTTCTCACTCCATTTCTGAAGTTTTTGGAAGTCCCTCTTCATAGCTTCAATATCATCAGAATTAATTTTAACAAAGATTTTTGCATCATCCGCAAACATTAAGGCTGGGCATTCAAGTTCTTCTACCAAGTTGTTAACAAAACCAAAAATAAGACTGGTCCAAGGACAGACCCTTGAGGAACTCCGGATGTTACTGCTAGCTGAGTGGAATGCTGACCTCAAACTTCCAATCCCTGATCCATTCCAACACACTACCTCTAATACTGTAACCATACAATTTAGTCAATAGCCTTTCGTGAGGCACAGTGTCGAAAGCTTTTCTACAGTCCAAGTAGTTAACATCAATTGGTATTTGCAAATCAACTGCTTTTGTCAGTGCTTCCAAATGATGCGATGGGTTGTGACAACAATGTTAGCGGGCATTTAATAACCGTGTTAATAACAGACAGACTGCCCTCCCAGGCATTGTCATTTATTCAATTAAATTACAGGGATAATTACCCGTATTTACCGAGTCTCAGGTCAGGCATTACTATGGTAGTTAATAACCTTGAGTTGACAAAATTTAAAACAACTAACGAGGACACCAAATTAAAATATAGGCCTTATAAAGGAAAGACAGGGGTTTATGGGGTTAGGGATACCAGTCCCCCCCTAAATAATGAACCTCTTTCCACAGTCAAACCGCGAGCCCGAGGTGGCCAGAACACTCCTCAAAGATAGGCAATTTGATGATATGGCAAAAAATTAAAAAATGTTTGTTTTTGCGATAAAGATCATAGTTCAGCTCAATGTAAAAATTATAAGACAGTAAAATTATGGCAACAAAGATTAAGGGAGTTTAGTCGATGTGATAATTGTTGCAGACCACACTTAATGAGTGAGTGCAGAACTAGACTAGGTAATTGCCGTAAATGTAAGAAAGGTGCACATTACTACTATTTGCGTGAAGGTATTGTAACAAGCCAGCAGAACGTTTGTGTGGGGAGATCAGAAGAGATAAGGGTCTCAACCGCATTACTAATTGGGAAAGTCTCCATAGGAAATAACAAGCGTAGAGTTTCTGTTAAAGTACTGTTTGATCAGGGCTTGCAAAGAACCTTTATTAGTCAAAAATTAGCAACACAATTGGGACTAAAAATTAAAAATAAAGTAAAGTTGTCAATTTCAGGTTTCACAGGGTAGTTATAAGTTCAAGAATATGGGAACGTAAAAATAACTGTCAAGGACAGGGATAGATTTGTGACCATAAATGCTCTGGTGTAAGATGAACCTCCTTCAAACATCCATATGGATGGTATGGCTGCGTACCTACTTAGCAAAGAATAAAATTAAAGTGTCAGATCCGTCTATTCAAGATGTTGTGCCTTTTATAGGTTTATTAGTAGGGGCAGATCAATTCGACAAACATAGACAGAATGGTGTCTTTAAGAAGGATGAAATTCCTCAAGTCTAGGTGAGGTCTCATACCTTACGGTTATATGCCTAGCAAACATATTGGAACACAGGTAACTTCACAAGTCGCCTTAGTAACTAATATAGGCGTAATACCATATGCTGAGGAGCCTGATATGTCAAACTTGGGGAAAATGGATGCTTTGGGCATTAAACCGGATCAAATCGGTTACAGCGAACAAACTGTGATTGATCGATACCATAATACCGTAAAGTACGACGGGGAACCATATTGGGTGAGGTTATTGTGGAAACCTAATCATAGGGAGCTAAGTAATAATTACAAATTGGCCGAGGGAAGACTAAACTCTAGCATAAAAAAAATTAAGGAATCATCCAGAAAAAAATAGCTTTGTACAATGCAGTCATTAAAGACCAGGTAGAGAGGGGGTTTATTGAGAGGGTAGATGATGCAAAAGTCACAAAATCATCATACTACATTCCCCATCTCCCGAAACCTTCTTAAATATCTTTCGCATGTTTGTGGCGAGAAGGTCATGCCCAAAATTAATTTTGAGTGACAATGCAACTAACTTCAAGCTAGGATTCGACTTACTAATGTTAATTTTGGAAGAAAATGCAGTGCAGAACGAATTCGTCGAATGGCAATGCGAATGGAGGTTTATTCCTCCAAGGGCACTGTGTTTCGGGGGATTCTACAAAAGACTAGTAGGAATAGTGAAAAGCAGTCTTCGACTGACCTTCGAACAGGTAGTACGTGTTTCGTAGAGCTCTCAGAATATTTTGATTATTTGATATACTTTGGTGTGTGACATAAACATAAATATTAAGTTATAAAATCATATATTTGGTTAATATAACAAAGTTAAATTGTGGTTATTTTGTATAAATTGTGGTTATTTTGTTTTGGTGAGAAAGTGACTTTTGTTTACTTCGGGGCCATCTTGATTAGCAGGTTTTAAACTTGCGCGCACAAATTGGGGTCAAATTCTTGTTGTTTGTAAGTTTTTGTTTCTATTATTGTTCTTGTTTAAGTATGGCTGACTGTTTGGATGTAGAGAGTATGCCTTTTGAAAGTAGTGTGTATGTAGTGTGCGATGTCTGTGGTGTAGAGAGGAGAGTGATGTGTCTGAGTGCCGTGTATGTGCTTTGACTGAGGAGGTGAGTCGATTACGTGCGGAATGCTTGAGACTGAACGATTTAGTGTCTGAAGTGAGAAGAGATGCAAGTGTACGTTTGAAGAGTCAGATTGGGACCAGGAGGGAGGAAGTTAGGCCTAGAACAGGGACTGGAGAGAAAGCAGTAAGTGAAGTAAGTGATGATGAGTGGTGGGTGAAAGTGAACAGAATAGATAAGTTAGGACAGGTTAGGTGTGTGAATGAGAGGGACATGGAACCTGTTAGGCTAACTAACAGATTTGATGCCCTGAGAGAGAAAGAATTTGAAAGAGATTTGCCTGGTGTGGCCGTGCCTGAAAGTAGAATAGGAGGTCGAATAAGTGAGAGCAGGAGGGAGGGTAATACTAGGCCTAGAGAGAATAGGAGAATGACTGAGGTGATTGTGATGGGTGACTCTCAGATTAGGTATTTAGATAGGAAGTTGAATGAAAGTAAATGGAAGGGAGTGAGAGTTTGTCTGCCGGGTGCTGGTGTAAATGATGTGTGTGAGAGGTATGATAGGTTGGTGTCTGGGTGTGAGAGGGAAGCAGTTGTGATTACACATGTCGGAGTAAACGATGTAAAGAAGGTGGGTACTTGTGAGTTACAACAGCGGTATAAAAGGCTGATTGAAAGGATGTGTGAAAGTAGAGTAAAAGGCGTTGTTTCAGGTGTGCTTCCCAGAATGGATGTGGGGATGGAATGGTTGTCTCGTGCAATGGGGTTGAATGAATATGTGAAAGGTTTGTGCGAGGAGTCAGGATTGGTATTTGTAGATGTTTGGAGTGGGTTTTATGGGAATAAGGGTTTGTATGCGATGGATGGACTCCATCTGAGCCGAGATGGGGTTGAGGTTTTGTGGCGGGAATTAGATAGTGTTATTAGGTCTTTAGAGGCGGGAAACTAGGTTTTGATAGTGGTCAGGGAAATTTAATGGCTCAAAGTGAGGCAGGGAAAGGAAGCAAACACAGATTTGTAGAAGGTAGGCAGGCTAATGGAAGTGCTTTAGGGTTAAACTACTTGAGTAGTGAAAGTGGTCAGGGAAATACAAGAGTACAGGGTCGGGGAAAGAGAGAAAGGAGATGCAGAGGAGATAGGCCCTCAGGTGCTTCAGGGATAGGTGGGCTGAGTTGTCTTTACACAAATGCTCGTAGTCTTAGAAATAAGAAGGATGAATTATTTAGTTATATCATTCATGAAGATATAGATATAATATGTATAGTTGAATCATGGGTTAATGAAAATATATTTAATGATAATGTGAGTGAATTTGAACTAGAGGGTTATACTATGTACATTAGTCAAAGGAGAGATAGGACTGGTGGTGGGTTGATTATTTATATCAGAAATAGCATTTCTTCAAATCTAAATAACTCTATAAAGCAAGGAGAAGGTGAATCATTATGGATAGATATTAAGGTTGGTAAAAATAGGAAAATACACTTGGGAGCTTTTTATAGACCACCAGGACAGACTGATTGTATCGATGAGTTAATGATTAGGGAAATAAGTAAAGGATACAAAGAAGATACAGTTATTCTTGGTGACTTTAATTTAACTTCTGTAGACTGGGAAAATATGATAGGAAGAGATAGAGCAAGTTGTAAGTTTATGGAGTGTTTTGAGGATAACTTTTTGATCCAATTTGTTAATAAGCCAACAAGGGGTGCCAATATATTAGATCTAATTCTTTCAAATGATGATCACTTAGTTCAAGGATTGAGTGTAGGGGAATCATTGGGAAACAGTGATCATCAGATGGTTCGGTTTAATTTGCAAATAGTTAAGGGTAGAACAACGACAAACTCCACGAAAATTCCAAATTTTTATAGGGGAGATTACGATAAATTACGCAGCATGCTAAATCAGATTAGGTGGGATATAGAATTCCATGGAAAGAATACTTATGAGATGTGGGATATTTTTAAGACTATATTAAACATGGTTCAGGAACAGTGTATTCCGATGAAGTCTATTAGGAAGAAATGTAGGAAACCATTATGGTGGAACCAAGAAATAGCTAATAAAGTTTCAGAGAAAAAAAGGGCATACCAGAGATTACAAAGTGAGAGTAGTTTAGATAATTTAAACCATTATAGGTCAACCAGAAATGAACTAAATAAGATTATTAAGAAGACCAAAAGGACAGCAGAAATTAATTTAGCTAAAAATAATAATAAAGATCCTAAAAAATTCTTTAGCTATTATAGAATCAATAATCAATCTAACAGTGATAAAATAGGGCCTATTAAATATGAAGGGGTTTTGAAAGAATCTGATGAGGAAATAGTAGAGGTCCTTAATGATCATTTTGCTTCAGTATTCACAGAAGAGAAACCAGTTAGATTAATTGATGATAATTCTAGGTCAAGGGAAGTAGTGATAAATTCTATTAATATAGACAGAGAAGAAATTAAAGGGCTTATAATTCAGTTAAATACTAGTAAGGCATCTGGCCCTGACAACATTCATTCTAGGATACTCAAAGAAGGTGTAGAAAGTATTGCAGTAGCTCTCGAGAAGATATTTATTAGATCACTAGAGTCTGGAGAAATACCAAATGATTGGAAATTGGCAAATGTAGTGCCAATTTTTAAAAAGGGAAGCAAAGAGGACCCAAATAACTTTAGACCAGTAAGCTTAACTTCTATAGTCTGTAAAATTCTTGAGAAGATGGTTAAGAAGGGAATTTCTGATCATCTAGAGAGTAGCAGGTTAATTAATGATGCTCAGCATGGTTTTAGAAAAGATAGATCGTGTTTAACTAATTTACTGAATTTTATGGATTATGTAACTAAAGAATTAGATAGGGGTGAGAAAGTTGATGTGATCTACTTAGATTTCAGCAAAGCTTTTGATAAGGTTCCACATAGAGGACTAGTTCATAAATTAAAGCTGCATGGGATATGTGGGAACGTTTTAAATTGGATAACTGAATGGCTGAAAAATAGGAAACAGAGAGTTGTACTGAATGGAGTGAGGTCAGAGTGGAGGAATGTTATTAGTGGCGTACCTCAGGGATCAGTTTTAGGCCCTTTATTATTTATAATCTATGTAAATGATCTTGGGCAAGGTGTAAATAGCAAAGTGTCAATTTTTGCTGATGACACTAAATTGGCAGCTGTAGTCAAAGAGGTTGAGGGTAGCTTTAAAGTGCAGGGTGACTTAGATAAGCTGTTAGCTTGGGCTCAGAAGTGGCAGATGACTTTTAACCTTAATAAATGCAAAGTTATTAACATGGGGAGAGATAATAGGGAATTTAGCTATGAGATGGATGGATATTGGCTTAATTCAGTTGAAGATGAGAAAGACTTAGGAGTGGTAGTAGATAGGTCACTGAAATTTTCAAAGCAGTGTATTGAGGCAAAAAATAGAGCAAATAGGGTGCTAGGTTACATTAAAAGAAACGTTAGCTACAAGAGTAAGGAGGTCATCCTTAAACTATACAACTCTTATGTCAGGCCACATTTAGAGTACTGTATACAGGCATGGTCACCACATTTTAGACATGATATAAACTTATTAGAGTCAGTACAAAGGAGGGCAACAAAAATAATACCATCCCTGAAGCACCTTCAATATGAAGATAGACTGAGGGTATTAAATATGTTTTCATTTGAAAGAAGGTGTGTGAGGAGAGATATGATTGAGCTTTTTAAAATCTTTTCTGGGATGGATAAATTAGATTTCAGCAAGTTATTTGAGTTAGAAGGTAGTAATAGAACTAGAGGCCACCACTTAAAGATTAAAAAACAGAGGTGCAGACTGGATGTTAGAAAATATTTTTTCACTAACAGAGTGGTGGATTATTGGAATAGTTTGCCACCTGAGACTGTAGACAGCCCAAACTTGAATGTTTTCAAGTGCAGATTGGATGATTATATGGGGATGGAGGGTTAATTTCTTACTTTTTGGTATGTGGATATGTTTCTTGACTCATTCCTGTGGATGCAGTTTCTTTTTATTGTATATTTTGGGGGATTTTGATTTTGTTTTTGACAGACTCCTATGGAGGCTTTAAATTATATATTGTAGATGCATGGTTAGACATTCCTATGGATTGTTAAATTGTATATTGTAGCTGCATGATCTGAAAAAATCCTATGGATGCATTATATGGGTGGGATTTGATGGATACGGATGACCTTTGATAGGCCCTTGTGGCTTTTGTCATCCGTTAAATTATGTTATGTTATGTTATGTTATGTTAAAACCACTGTATGGTAAAACAATAGCACTGGACAATTAACGCCCCCTAGTTGTGGAGATAGAATGCAGAGTCAACAATCGACCTCAGTATATGTGCATAACAGTCTAAACGAACCCAAAGCTCTTACACCTTCCCATCTAATTTATGGAGTGCAATTAGATTCATTACATGCAATAGTAAAGACTCCCCACATAGATGACCAATCGTATATGGAGACTGTTCCTTTGAGCCAAAGATATTTTAAATTGTGCAAACTACTAAGGCAATGGCCAGACCAGTGGAGAGGTAATTATCTAACTTCATTATTAGGAAGAAAGTTGGGAAAGGGGGGTGTGGGAGCTAAGGAGGAAGTGGTCAAAAGGGGTGAGGTGGTAATTATTCACTGATAAACATAGAGAAAATTGGCCCTTAGGAATCATTGAGGAGGTGTACAGAGGACAGGATGGTATCATTCTTACCGTTAAACTAAAAATGAGATTGGGTAACGTAATAAGGACTGTGAATCGTCTGTACCCATTAGAAATTAAATGCGAGGTGGAGTCAAAGAATAATGATGCTGAACCCATCGATATAAATGAATCGCTTGAAACCCCTGAGCGTAAAAGCGAAGAGATGGCCAATATGCCTCTCCAAAGGTGGGCCGTGAAAGGGGTGAGTAACGCGGCCCCTCCAAATAAAATGGGGGAAAAGAGACCCCAATGTGGCACAACACTAAAATCCTGAAAACATTGGTTAGAGTTACGTGGCCAAGGTGACCTCTAAGTTTCCTCTATTGCCCTGCGGAGTCGGGTAGACGAATAGCTCCAATGCCGGTCAGCGTATCGTAAGAGGCGGCTAAAGAGCAAGGGGCGACTTCCAAATTTTCAAAATTTAAATGCAGTTTAATAATTTGGACATTAAATTTGCATCAAATTTAAATATTTAAATCAAAATTTAATAGACTGGGATGTGAACTAATCTTAATTCAGTGTCACTCCACTTTATTTTTGAATTAATCAACAGAGCAAATAATAATATTGGCTCTTTTCTTTCGGCCCGCATTATGTCATGTATTTAACTCCAGAAATCGCAGAAAGGATAATAATAGATTTATTATTTTATTTTGGGTGGTTAAAATACCCCCAGAATTTACGGTCTATAAATATTGGCTAATATGTGCATTACTTGAGACAACCACCTTGTGATGCACAAGCCCAAAGAAAACGAGGAGCGAACTAGGTTCGTATGGGTAAAATTTTGTGTGAAGCATTCGTTGTCCGTAAGCCATACTGACCGTCGGGCGACACTCGCTCTATTTCGTATCAATCAACACTTAAACCGTTGATAATTCCTGTATATAAAACTTGAGGGAACACCAAAACGAGCAACCCATGCTGAGACGAAAGCTCGAGTTACAGTGGGAAGTTCTGATGTCCGCTATAGGAACTGACTCTGGCCAACGAGTAAAACGGTCGATCATGGCGAGAAGACAGGTGCCACCACGCGAAAAGGGCAGAGGGCCTACCAGATCGATGTGAACGGCATCAAAACGTGCCGGTGGAAGAGGAAAAGCAGCCAGAGGGGTCTTTGAGTGGCGTTGAACCTTTGTGCGTTGACACGGCAAACATGCGCGGGTCTATTTGGCCACGTCGGCGTTCATACCTGGCAACACATAACGTTGTGTAATGAACTTGCGAGTTGCTCGAATGCCATGATAGGGGAGACCGTGAGTTTGATAAAAAAAATGTACCGACGGTAAGCAAGAGGAATGAGTGGACGAGGACAGTGATGCAATGAATAGTCAACCAGGATGCGGCTGGAAGGACTGTCCGACTAGTCGATTTCGTGAACGACGAGTTGAGAAGAGGGACGCAGTGTTTGCGTGTCTTCATCTTGTTCCTGGGAGAGCGCTATTGTCGCATAATCTATAGGCGCAATGTGTGAGAGTTGCGTGCCCGAAATCGATGAAATGCGAGAGAGAGCGTCCGGGACGCCGTTTGATGAACCAGGAACGTAGCGAATATCGTTTGTCATCTGCAGGATGAAGTCAAGATGACGAAAATCATCAGCAGAATGCACAGCAGAGGTGCTACTAGCGGCAAGCGCACCAACCAACGGCTTATGGTCGTTAAAAACAGTAAATGCACGCCTTTTTAAGTATTGGCGGAACTGGCGGAGGGCGAGGTAAACACTGAGGAGTTCGCGGGAAAAGGTACTGTACCTCTGTTGAGAAGCAATAAGTGATTTGGAGAAGAAAGAGAGGGGTTGCAAAGAGTCACCAACCTTCTGCTGCAAGGTCGCACCAACATGGGTAACGGACGCGTCCGAAACAACGCTTATGGAAGCTCCTGGGCAAGGATGGGCCAGGGAAACAGCGCAAGCCATAGCCTCTTTCGTGCGAGAGAAAGCCTCGCACGCTTCGGAAGACCAGGATAGAAGAAGGCTCTTCTTGGATTTTGCAAACAGATCATAGAGAGGTTGCATGATATTAGAAATGTTGGGAATGAATCTGTGGTAAAGGTTTACCATACCACAAAATCTATGAAGCTGCTTGAGTAAAGAAGGTCGAGGAAAATCCCGAATAATTGCAACTTTATCCTCGAGAGGACGAATTCCGTCAGGGGAAATGTGGTGTCCCAAAAAGAGAGTTGCGTGACACCAAAGGGACACTAAGAAGTGTTGAGTACGATACCATACTCTTCTAAACGAGCGAAACCCGGACAAAGGTGAGAGAGATGTTCCTTTAAAGACGAGGATGCTATCAAGAGGTCGTCTATGTAGCAAAATACGAAGGGGAGACCTCTCAGAACCTGATCTATAAAACGTTGGAAGGTCTAACCACTGTTACGAAGACCGTAAGGCATTCGCTTCATGACAAATGAACTGAATGGCGTCGTGATAGTCATCTTTGGGACTTCATCTGGGTGAATAGGGATTTGGTTGAAAGCACGAACCAAATCGAGTCGAGAATAGATTGAACAACCAAAAAGACGAGAATTAAAAACAGACAGGTAAGGAAGAGGATATCTATCTGAAATGGTACAAGCATTGAGTCGCCTGCAATTATCCACAGCCCTGAACGCACCCGGCGTAGACTTTGGTACTACCTGAAACGGTGAAGCCCAGGGAGAGGTAGATGGAAAAGCTATTCCGGCCTCCACCATAAGCTTGAACTCCTGCTTCATTAGAGCAAGTCTATCCGGGGCCAGTCGACGGGGGCGTGAAAATACAGGCCCTCTTGTCGTCTCTATCCTATGAACCACGTGCTTAATAGGCCTGTCTTTTGAAGGTGGCAAACTAAGGCCAGGAAATTCCCGCGAGAGTTGTTGGAAGTGTAGGGCAGTTTTAGGGAGACGAACAAACAGAAGAGAACTCTGAGAAGGTCGTGAGCCGAAAGGAAATCGAGGCTTAAAATTGGAATGTCGACCTCGGCGACGATGAAGGTCCATGGAAAAACACGATGTAAATCAAGAGAGAGCTCGAGGTTACGCCTTCCATATGTCCTTATATCCGAAGAGGTAGCGGTTTTAAGGACAAAGTCAGACAGGCAAGCTTTGTCGTGTTGAGAGGTTGGAATGACACTGCATTGAGTACCGGAGTCAACCAAAAATGAAAAACCAGAAAGTTGGTCGTAAATACTAAAAGGAGGATCAACCTGAGGAAAATCTTAGCTTGCAGAAGTGATAGACCCACGAATCACTGGCTTTTTTAGTTTAAAGGATTATGCTGTGCTGATTAGCTTGAAATTGGGTAAGAGAAGCGTAGAGTTTTGCTGATTTTGCGCGTTTGAGGTTGGTGAAATTAGGGTATGTTAAGAAGTTGGAGTTGCAAAACGCAGATGAGGTTGGTACGTACATGGGTGTAAGCATTTTTCTGCTTTTGCACCACACCTGCAATGATACCACCACCCATTTGAAAGTTGGGGAAAAGAAACTTGAGCAGCAGGATTTGTCGGAGGGTGAAAATTTTGCGAATACAGATTAGGTGAAGAACGAGGATTATATGTCTGATAGAAGCTATAAGGCTGTACACAACGTACGGCGTTGTTACCATATTTATAATGATACAAGCAGAGACCTTGAGAATTATTGTCAGGATAGGCGGAATTGGGTTGAAATGAAAATGATTCTGCCATGCCTCACCTCTTGAGCTGGAGTTCCCTCGTTGGATTCTTTTTCAGGAGGAAGAACGGCGTCGGCCTCCCCATATACCCTGCCCACAACTGTGCTCTCGCTGAACCCCTTGTCGCACCTTTAAGGCACGAAGATCGCTCTCTATCCTCTCCAACACAGCAGCAAGATCCTGTGCCGCAGGGGGGGGGGAGGGATGACTTACGTGCAAGTTCTGATCGGTTGTCTTGAGAGATTGAAATAGTTTCCCAACTTACGTATGGATTATTGAACAACTCATGGGCTGCCTTTGCCATTTGTTCCACATTAGTGGGTGATGTCATTAGGATGAGTGGCCTAATATTTTCAGGAATCCAACGCCTAAATATTTCTGAGGAGAGAGTCGAAACATTCTAACTGACCTCCCTTAGTTCGAATTAAGTCTTTTAGATGCTCCAGAAATCGCATGGGATGCCGGTCACACATCTCCTAAGTATTTAACAGCATCCTTAGATCTTCGACTTGCGATCTCCCAAACTCCTCGCTAAAAGCCTCTTTTAATTTGTCCCTGCTCGGTTTGACAGAGGGAAGGATGATCCCAATGCGTCATGATGAGGGAAAAAACCCTTCACCCATATAAGGTGGTACAAATCAAGTAAGAAGAGAGTAGAATGTGGATGTAGGTGCCGAATCATATGAAATGGATCTCGTCAAGGCCAGAGAAAGAGGATCTCCAAAGGGACAAAGCGCTACGCAGCTCATGGATGCTGAATAGAGCGTTATATAGAAGGTTAGATTTTGTTTTGAAGTTGAGAGAATGAGACTATTCCTTTGATTTGTTTGATAGAAAAGCATTATCGTAACGGCTAACACTTCTGAAGGCGTGGAAATGGTCAGCAAAAGCATTGCTGACCGCCAGGCTGTCTTTCTTCAAGGAACCGTGTAAGTTGAGTGTGGGGGGTATGATGATCAGCATAACGGCCCCTGATGTTATTAATTCTCTTCCAGACCTTAGCGGTAGGTGTCAAAGAGGAAATTGATGAAACGTAACGGCGCCATGATTTTCGGCTAGCCCGACAAAGAGTTCTTTGGTCAAGCACACGAGCTCGGTTTCGGTCGACCTTGTTACACAAAGTTGGGTTCTTTCGGCTAACTTGTAGTTTTTGATAGCTCTTGCACAATCCAAGGTCCACCAGGGTACGGTTGAGCGGCCCGTGGCGGGTCGCCTCTGTGGGATGGTTTGTGTTGCTGCATTGTAGATAGTCGATGTAAAGTATTCTACTGCCGCGTCCACTTCATTGAAAGTGCCCAAGGATGCACTTGTGAAGGACGCCTCTTTGAAACCTTCCCAAGCTGCATGACCTAAGTCCCACTTAAGGGGCATGGTTTTATGAGGGCTAAATTGAAGGGCCGACAAGACAATAAGAATATGGTCAGTCCCATGGAAATCGTCAAGAATTGACCATAGAAATTCCGTGAAGCAATCAGGGGAACAAACAGACAGGTCAACACAGCTAAAAGAGTCCGTCTGGACATGATATGAGATAAAATCGCCAGTATTTAAAACACAAAGAAAGTCAGATAATAAAAGATACTCTAAAACACTGCCTTTGGCATTTCGAGTGATGCCAAACAGTAAGGGTGACGGGCGTTAAAATCTCCTAATAATAAGAATAGGGAGGGCAACTGGTCTATAAGTTCTAAGAGGTCGGGTCTTGCCAATGATAAAGAAGGGGATAGGTAAATAGAGTAAACGGTAAAAAGATTAGTAAGAAATCCCTCACGGCACCAGCTTGGAGTGTAGTATGTAGGGGGATGGGAGAAACATGTTGGGATGAAGATACCATGATTGACACCTCCCATGAGAGGAGCTTCCAGCAGGAGCACTAGAATTGAAAGTGAGAAAGCCGGGTACCGGCGGAAAGGGTCGTATACCAAGTTTATTCTCCTGAAGACAAATAAAAGCGGGGTGGATAGTCGTTAAAAGAATTTTGAGTTCTTTCCACTTTGGAAGAACGCCTTGACAATTCCATTGTAAAATGAAGATATTATGTGAGAAGGTTAGATACCACTGTAGATATCTTTTCCTCTTTTGTGGCCGATATTGTATTTGAGGTTCGTCCCAAAGAGCTTGGGAAACGGAAAGTTGATTTTGAGCAGCCTGCTTTTGCAGGGGAAGAGATCCTAGAGGAAGCAGTAACTGGGTGTTTTTTGTGGGTTTTGGAGAACCGACCGAGGCCCTTGATTGTAATTCGGGCTCATAACCTGAGGAAAAGGAAGATCGAGAAGGGATTTTTGGCCGGTAGATCCGGATTCATAGGTCGAGGGTATTTTCGGTGTCTGAGGAGTTGGTCCAACCGCCGCGATTAGGGATGTTGGAGTATCAACTGCTTCTATTTGATCATGGGTAGAAGGGTATGTGGTTCGGTACGAACAGGCGATCTGAGAGAGGTGTGTGTTTATGGGTGTATATCTGCCATCGTTTGGATCAGGATGGAGCCTAAGTCCTGTGAAGGGTGGGTCGGACTTAAGGGCATAGATTGTTCGCCCATAGGGTAAGAGTCCATTGAAGATTCTCGGGGTTCAGCCGAGTCAGCTCCAGAGGCTGCCGGCTTATTGGTGGTCGATGATCCAGGTGAGGCATCCTTCCTCTTGTTGGCAGCACCATGGGACCCCTAAGGGGCCCAGGGCTGACACCTCTCGCCACAAGAAGGCCAGATCCTCTCTGGGAACAACCCCTGAAGAAAGGATCACAGAGAGGGAGGGGGTCAATAAGTTAAAATACATTCGAACTTTCTAAGAATTCATCGCCAATTCTGGAAGTACATTCCAATATTTTGTAGCAAACACCATCTTCAAAAGAAAACAATCCTCAAATCACGATACCCCATTTGTAATTCTATTTCCCAAACTAATTAGTGTTTGTATGTATTATCATAACAAAATCCTATAATCTAAATTCAAAAAACCACAACAATAATGGTATTTATGGACTCTGAACTTTTCACGTTTTGTTTGGCGGTAGCTAATAATCAACTGGCTGGTAAGTGGCTTTTTCTTATCACTCTATTCCCAACGTTAGATATATGTAATTACTGCAAACCAAAACTTAAAATATTAAGATGGTATTTGTAAAAAATTAGCCCCACCCCAAAAAAATCACGGCCTGGCAACGTGCCTGGTGCAAGGTTATCGAGAACAAAGGGATGCGCAAATTCCAATGCCCCGAGAGCACTCACGGTTCTCTGAGCCACCATATATCCAAATCCGTCCCCTGAACCGAGTACGTCGCTGGCCTTCCGAGCAATCACGAAGCGGATTGAAAGCTCGTGGGGTAGCATCTCGGCTAGAGAATGCGGAGAAAGCGGTCGCGAAGGATTTCGCTTGGGACACGGGGTTCGGAGAAGGGGAGGGGGTCCTGACAGAACATGCCCCGAATCCTCTTGACTCGCTTCCATACCTCTGCTAGAAGGGTCATCCCGTTAAGTGAAGACACGTATGCCCGCCATGAAGAGCGACGGGCGTGCTTCGAATCATACCGGAACCAGGCCCTAGCTCAGCGAAATTTACCGACAGTGAATTCGTTCGGGCAGAGCTTATAGTGCCTGTAGGCATAACGCTTTTATTTTAGTGCGGCCTCACACTAGGCTGACCACCATGGGAGCGGTATATTGAATAAGCCTACGGCGATGAATTTAATTTTAATTTAAGGGAAAAAACAGGTAGTAGCTGCCCAATCCTAATAGATTCTTAATGGCAGCACTGTTAAAACGGGGTCGCCGGAACAAAGTCAGAAGAGGCGTTGGAGACACTCAATAAAAATGGGGAAAAGCAAAGGATTAGAAAAAACAGTACAACACACTTAAATTATGGGATACAGCACTCATTCTAAAAACAAGGGCTGCTGGAGCAATAAACAAATGACATGCGCCAGCGGCAGGGAAGGGCACAGTATAAAAGATAAAACAATAAGCCTAAACACAAAAATGGGAAGAGTTTATAAAGGGATAAAACGCCACCTCGTGATAGAAATGTAAGGAGGGAGGACAACCGAAGGGAGTCCTCTGATAAAATAAAGGAAGTCGAGCAGGAAAGGCGACGCCAGAAATGGTATGGGAGCACGAATTTCGAAGAAAAGCAAGGCGGGGACAAACTACTAAAATGTGAGCTCACCGCCACAAAAGGAACAACTAGGGGCAACTTGGCTTCCACCCGAAACTAAGTAGCCATGGGTGAGTCGCGTGTGCCCAATTCGCAACCTGCAAAGAGCAACCTCCCAAGACCGGAGTCGCTGAGAGCTAGATGACCAGGAACGGACAGAGCGTTTAATAAGGGACAGCTTAAAAGAGGGGAACGAATCCCATTCTCTGTCACAAACAGAAGACATACGTCCTGATGACGGGGTAGGAATCGCTAAAGTAACAGGGGCTGCGTTCGGTGCCTCGAAGGCGTGCGAGCGGGCCAGCCGAGACCCCAACACGAGCCGGAGCCCAACAGAACGCCACCCTGTAACGGGAGACATTTCTGAACAGCCAGGACTGAATACGTAAAACAAAAGGGTGTGTGGACGTAAAATAAAGAACTGCCTCTAGCGCAGGCCGGGAATCACTAAAAACAATAAAATCTGAAGAATCGAGGGATAAAATCTAATTAAAAGCTAAAAGAATGGCTGTCAACTCTGCGGTATAAACGGATGCTACAGGAGGGAGAGCGGACCGAAGATACTCCGTAGAGGACACCGCCGCTGCCCCAGCACCCAGGTCCGACGTCGAGCCGTCAGTATAGATGGGACGTTGGTGAGCATGAGAACACGCATGTTCAAGAAACAGGCACTTTAATAGACGAGGGTCAGTAGACTCTTTCTCGAAATTCTAAAAAGTAGTACGGACATCAGGAGGGCGGACGCCGCAACACGGAGCCGGCGGGAATGAGTGGGCCAACAGCCCTGGAACACCCAGGGAGGAGAGATGGTCCCCAACCCAGAGTCCCAGAGGCCGCGGTAGCGATAGCCGCCGATCAAAAGATGCCGAAGAAGACGGGGCAAAAAGGTACTCATGGACTGGGGATCAAGGGTATTGCTGAACACAAAACAGAAATCGTAGGCACACCTGGAGTCGGTGGTATCGCAAGGGAAGCACGCCACCCTCAACAAAGAGGCTAGGGATAGGCGAGGTGCGAAAGGCTCCACTACTAAGACGGCCCCAAGCGAACGAACAGGGTCAAGTATATTCATGGTTGAAGGAGACGCTGAAGAATATACCTGGCAACCGTAGTCCAGCCGGGATTGGCCCAGTGCCGAATAAAGTGACCACAAGGTGCGCCTATCTCCACCCCAAGTGGTGTGCGAAAAAACCCTAAGCAAATCCATAGCCTTCGAACAGGACTCCCTCAAGTGATCCAAGTGGGGTACCCAAGTGAGTTTGCAATTAAGCGTTAAATCCAAGAACTTAAAAATGGGGACGTATTCAAACGCCGTGCCATCCAAGAAGAGGGCAGGGGGACCAATGACAGCACGACTCCGATAAAAATGCATGGCCATCGTTTTGGTCACCGAAAACCGGAAACCCTTTGAGACAGCACGACCCGACATGGCATCAATTGCCAGCTGTAATCGACGGACAGCAGAAGGCAAGCGGGGAGATGAACAAAACAGTGCCAAGTCATCCATACAGAGGGAAGCCAAAACCCCCTTCTGAAGAGGGTGTTCCCTTGGGTTACACCCTCCTCTTGAATCAGCAAGCCTGAGAAAGCATCCCCAATGAGGACCTTAAAATTACGGGACGATAAAAATTCTTGAATAAAAACCGGTAAAAAGCCACTCATATGCAATCATATAACTGACGTAAAACACCATATCTCCAAGTGGTATCGTAGGCCTTCTCAATGTCGAAGAACACCGCTTACATCTGATGCCTGGAGGAAAAGGCCCGTAAAACGGAGTCTTCCAAACAAATGAGGTGGTCAAGAGTACTACGACCGCTGCGAAAACCGCATTGAAATGGAGAGAGGAGCGAGTTGGACTCCAAAACCAAGTGAGGCGAACTTGGACCATCTTCTCAAACAACCTACTAAGGCAGCTCGTAAGAGCAATCGGGCGATAGTGACTGGGGTCCAAACCGTCCCTACTGGGCTTGAGAAAGTGTAGAACCCTCCCCCCCCACACACACTCCAGGAGGACGGATAGATTCCTTTGACCCAAAGCAGGTTGTAGAGATCAACCAAAAATAACTCAGAGTGGGGATGGAGACGACGGAGAAAGTCGTAGTGGATGCAATCACCACCGGGAGAGGTGGAGCCACAGTGAGACAAAGCATCCCGCAGCTCATAGACGGAAAAGAGAGCATTATAAGAGTAGGTGGCGCACGTGGTACAATCTAAAAGGCGAGATTCTATGGCGAGATTAAGATCGAGAAACCGTCGAGGATAGCTACCAGCGCTACTCACCAAAGCAAAATGGTCATCTAGAGCTTCGCTGACCAACCCGTCATCGAACACAGGCGAGTCTCCGATGTCTAGAGTGGGGATGGCATGACCAGCGTAGCGACCACAAAGTTTATTGACCCGCTTCCAAACCCGAATCAGTGGCGTGGATGAAGAAATGGAAGATACGTACGGGCGCCAAGACTCCCGACCGGCACGAGCCCGGTTCCGATCGACCCTATTCGAGACGGTGGGGTTCTGCCTATAGCGGGAATGGGACAACTGATAGGCAGAAATGGCCGCCGCGCAATCCTTCGACTACTAGGGGACGGTAGAGTAGTAAAATATGAAACCGCTGAATCTACGGTATCGAAGAAAACCCGGGAGGCATCAATAAAGGAAGCCTCCCGGAACCCAACCCAATCTGCTCGCCGCAGATTCCAACGAGGCGGGAGGGAAAGGCACAGGCCAGAAAGGGCGGCCGACAGGACTATCGGGAAGTGATCACTCCCGGAAAGGTCGTCCCGAATCGACCACTGGAAGTCGAGGAAACAGTCGGGCGAACATAAGGACAAGTCTACAGCACTAAACGAATCTGTTTGAACATGGTAAGAAGTAAAGTCTTCGGAATTTAAAAGACAAAGGAAATCAGATAAGAGGGACTAAACCACTTTCCCCTGGGGATTACGGGCAGTATCACCCCAAGATGGGTGACGAGCATTAAAATCACCAAGTAATAAAAACGGGATAGGTAACTGACTTGTGAGCAATAAAGGTCAGACCGACTCAAACTAAAATCCGGGGAATATATACAGAACAAACAGTTAAAAGCTTGGAAGTAAAAACCCTTGCAGCAACAGCCTGCAAGGAAGTGCGGACGGTAAGTGGCGCAGAGAATAGCAACGAGGAAATTAAAAGCGCAGCACCCCCATGGGACACGCCCCCGGCCGATGGTATGGAATTAAACACCCGGAAGTTCGGAAGTGCCAGGAAGGGTCGAGCCCCAAGCTTATTTTCTTGCAAACAGACCACCAAGGGCCGAACGCTAGAAAGCCAGAGCTGGAGTTCCTCCCACTTGGGGAGGACCCCTTGACAATTCCACTGTAAGATGGCAGACATTAATGTCGTATCCGACACCAACGTCTGGATTCTAGTGACGGAGACCATCGAAGGTTCCTGACTACTAGAAGGCCCAGAAGTTGCAAGAGACAAATTGCGATGAGCCGGGGACGCACCCAGCACGGACTTGGTAGGGTGAACGGAGGGAGCCGACAGCTGAGAGCAGGACCATAACCCCCAACGTAGAGGGCTCATGGCCCGGAGGAAAAGGGAGATCGAGCAGAGATCGACGAGAACTAAGATGCGAAGATGGAACAGAAGGCGGAACATGGACAGAGGGTGAGAAGGAAACAGGGTCAGAGGGTAAGGAGGGAATAGGATCAGATGGAGAGGAGGGAATAGGATCAGATGGAGAGGAAGGAGCAAGATAAGAGGGTGAGGAGGAAACAGGTTCAGAAGGAGATAAAGGAACAGGGGTAGGAGGCAAGGGAGACGAAACTGGGGTAGGAGACATAGAAGACTGCACAGAGGTAAGGGGCAAGGAAAAAGAGAACGGGGTAGGAGGCAAAGAAGACCGAATCGGGTGAACTTCCGCCCGGGCAATGACATCGGTGATGCCAACGGGGGATACCAGCGAAGACCGGAGAGGAGAAGACATCAAAACAGAGGACGCCTCAACAACCGACTCGGGGGCCAAACTAGCCTCTTCAGAGGCAGCGCGCTTGGACTCTGAACAGGGTGAGGAGGAACCTTTCTGTTTGCGCTGAGGCAAAGGAACGGGAGAAGCAGCAGGGCAGGCGCCTAGAGGAACTGCCGGATATCTTTCAGCGTCTCAGCTCTGTCGGTCTCACGGTCCGCGGCAGAGGGAGGAACACGAGAAGAGAGCAATGACAAAGGAGAGGACGCAACGGAGGAACCGCGAGGTGGGACCAAGGGCAGGGGAGGAGCAACAGAGAGACCGCGAGAAGACAAAGGAGTGGGACGACCGGGACGGAGGACGGCGGGACGCCGCATCCCGGAGAACGTCAAAGAAGAGTCGAACTTCGCCCGCACCCTACGAAGGGCCTCACGGAAGTCCAGTCTGAGGGATTCCCGAAGAGCCAGGACCTCATTCTCAAAAAGGAATACGGGACAAGAACGCGAAGCCACGCTATGGGAACCTCCACAATTCGCGCAACGAACAGGCCACACAACGACGAGCCTCCCTACAATTGCTGCTCATGTGGCCAAACTGGTGGCAATTAAAACATCTGGGGAGCTCGACATAACGGGACACAGGGGCACGAAGATAACCAGCACGAACAAACTCGGGCAGGTCCGTAACTCTCTGGGACGAAAGTTTATTTTTTAGACTCGAAACATCATATTGCAATATTTCGTTGGAGCGAATCACAACCGAAATTGGGACCTCCAAAATGCAGGACAAATCCCGCACGGCACCATACTACTCTCGTGAAGATACCTCAACCACTAAATCGCCACTATCACGGGCACACATACGGCGGGGCGCACCCCAACGGGACTCAAACTCCTCATTCAAATCAAACACGTACAATTTAGAAAGCGGGGACCCGGAACTGGAATTCAGCACCAGAAAACGAGGATAATCAATATCAGGATATATCTCTTCTGCGAAGGGATCTAACCAGTGCGGAAAAGATGACTTATTGACAGGCGTAGTACGAAAACCAGAAGTTTGCGACTTCTGGGAGAGAAATTTTTTATTATTACCGATATGAAGTAGAGTATAAGAGGAGGTGCGAACTCGCGCAGCGCAGTCACTGTCTACCGTCGTCCAGACACCTACTCGGAGCGAACCCAACCAGGAGGGTAAGCCCGTCAACCCCTGACCCAACTATCGTTTTAAAAATGACCAGCCAGCCTCGGAAATTTACCGGTTGGTGAAGCAAAGATCACCAGTAGCGCCACGGCGGCTCAGGCACCCAGCTACCAACACAGTCAGGATCAGCTAAAGGGTCGCGCCCTCTGACGGACTGCTCTGATACACCGAGATCGACAAACGAACGTAGATGTAAGGACGTTGCAGGGTGAAATAGAATTGGTACATAAGACGAAGTAGGGGTTAACAGAAGGAGAAAAAGGATGCCAAGCTGGGGCCGGACAGGGAACTGAGTCCCGTCAGCACGGCGGCCAGGAGAGCAAATCGCCGTGCCCCTTACGGGGCCACGGCGATGAGGTTCCCGGAGAACTCAAAGGCATCATCTACTGAACAAAACTCCTCCCCTGAGATAGATAATTCATGAATTAATTGAAATGCGGACCACCACGCCAAGCAACACTGAAGCGGGTTATCAAGCGTCAGCGGCCCAGAAAAATATATTTACAATGGTAAAGTGATGACTAAAATGGAGGTCGTCAACTACCCCCACCTTAAATCAGGCTATGAATCCGGAGAGCACAAAGATAGATCGAGGCAGGAAAATGACTCGGTTCTCGGGCAGTGATGCGCAAACTCATACACATTCAGGACACCTATCTCCAGCTCGTCGATCCTGGCGGCAAAGGACATGACCCCTGGGATTAATCGAGTAGTCTTCCGAGAGGGGGTGTCTGCCGTTTAGATCCCTCCAAGCAAGACAAAGTACCTTAGCACCCGTGCCACGACGTAGCGGAAGTGCCCCGTGTTTAAGTCGGCTGACAGTGGAATGTACGCAGAAATAACATTTACCTCCTATCCAGATACAGCTGCACACCTACTGCCTGAAAGAAGGTATTTATAGCAAAGAGAAGAACGGAGAAATCATGCTGGGTGTAAATCGCGCATCCTCCTGCCAGGCCCTCAGCCTGTGGTGTGGTAGTGGAGTTGCAAAACCCTTATACCCTGGGAGGGTGGGAAGGGGTCACGCGCCCAGTATGGTCTTCTGCAAAAAGATAGCTAAGGGCGAACGGGAGGAGCTAGCCTCTGAAGCTCCTCTCAGTTGGCCCGGAGTCCACGGCAATTCAATTGAAGGAATATGCCCTCCAGGCCTAGCTCGGTGGAGACGCGGGGCCCTATTCGAAGAGAAGGCACTCATGGGGATGGCCGTACGCTTCCTGGAGGCAGAACCCCAGGCGCTGTCGCCTTCAAGGACTTATTGGGGGATGTTCGGCTCTCCATGCGAGTCTTTTCCTCCCTCCGCCTTGAAACCTTAGGCGGGCGTTGCGGCTTCGGAGGCAGAGGGCTCTCTTTACGAGGATCCACCGTCTCCGAGCCACTCAGCCCACCAATAGGCATGGGCGAAGGAGCTGAAGCTCCATTCTTGCTGTCCTCCTTTCGGGGGAAAGCTATAGGAACCAAAGAAGATGGCCTGGTGACCAACTTAAGGCGATGTTGCCTCCTGTGAGTCTAACGACTCGGTTAAGGCGCGTGGCCCTTTCGCCTTACAGGAAACGGTCAGGCTGGGGAAAGGTGGGGGGAAGACCTGGTTTTGGCCGGGGTTGGGTGTGAACCTTTTGTGCCGCCAGCTTTACCAGGGAAGCGCCCGGGTTGAGTAGATCTCGCAGAAGGGCTCCGAATGCGCGCGGAAACAACCGTGCTCGTTGGCTTGGATGGGTCAGGAGCAGACGGTGTCTTTCTAACCATTGAGGCATTAGACGTCCCAGACAAAGCCGGGCGCGCCAAGACAAAGTCCTTAGCCTCGACGAATGATACTCGATCCTGGGCCTGCACGGCCAGGATTTCTTTCTCAAGAAGATATGCACCACATTGCTTCGAAGAAGCGGGGTGCGGCTCTCCGCAATTGACATACTTGGCTACACACGATTTGGACTTATAGTGTGCGGCCTTGGAGCAATTTACACAGACTTCGGGTGACCCCGACTTTGCACGTCTAAATGAACGATTCGTATGGCCGAAGCGGTAACAGTAATAGCACCGCCGCAGGAGTGGCACGAATGCCTTTACGCGGTAGCGGTACCAACCGTCACGCACCGACTCAGGGAGCTTGTCACAGTCGAACGTGACGAGGAGTGTAGGAGTAGGTCTCGAGACCCCTCTCTGTTTTCTCATCACACGTTTGACCTTGACCGCCCCATGGTCGGCCAGCTCTAAGGTGATGTCCTCAATGGAGTAGTCAACGAGTTCCCTCGCATAAACTACTCCTTTCACAAAGTTCATGGTAAAGTGCGGCGTCACGCTCACCGGGGTGCCATCAAGTGTCCGAGGAAAACTTATCTTAGCCGCCATCGGAGGGATGCGCCGCATTCGCCAGAAAACTCCCGTCCAAGAAACGCAAAACCTTCGGCTCTCTACCAAGTACACTAGCTAATGCTCTCTTCTGATGGATCATGTTGCCCTTGGCCAACATGCTGCCATCAGTGGAGCGAATAACGAGGAAGCGTTTATAGTCCTCGGGTTCGAAAACGCCAGGTAACCTCTGAATGAGGGGCGCCGATGTTATCGAGGCTCCGCCCTGCGCTCTTTTCGTCTTAGTCATAGTCGGGGGCTCCGCACCGGGGGGGGGGGCAGAGGGGCCGGATGTGTCGATCTTGGCTTGGTCAATACCGAGGTGACAGCAGACCCATCCATCCCCGCGGATGGAGAGGAGTCCCGAGTGTTCTTAGTCTTTTTCTGTTTTTTTTTTCTTCCTATGAGGGCGGAAAATGAACCCGCGCCCATAGGAGCCCCCAGGCCAGATGGACCAGCCTCAGACATGTCCTTCTTCGAGATGAAGAAGGTCCTGGTTGTCGCAGGGGCACCAGTCAGAGGAGATCCCTCCCCTCCTTGTACTGACTTGGAAACCTGGGCCGTTTGAGTAGGACCTTGCATAGGGACGGATTCGGGTTCGGTGCTTGGCGCCGAGCCCGGATTCGCTCCCATGGAAGGCCCTACTGTCTGAGGCTGGGTTGCCTCTAGGCCCATGTTTATCAGAGGGGCGGCCTCCAGTTTGTCAATCCCCTTCCAGGACATCGCAGGTCCCGTTGTCAGCATTGTAACTAGTCACGTGTGTGGAGGCACAGGCCTTGATCTCGGCAAGGTTCAATATTCTTGCCAGTAGGTCTTTTGAGGAAAGCGACTGAAGGGGACTAGCTTCCCTCTCCCCCTAAGGGGGTTTTCCCTACCGAGCCGCTTCACTGGGGAGCGGTCGGCTATGGGCTGCCTGCTGGCTTTCTTGGCAGTCCCCTTGGAAAGAAAAGGAGGGACTGCCGCTGGAAAAAGGAAGGTGCCCGAAAGCACCTCCAGAAAAGGGGGTTAGGTGGAGTCCCCTACACCCTTAGGCGTAGCAGAGGAGTAAGCCTCCTCTCCGGTTAGAGAAATTTAGAGGGTCCCCTGCGCAAGCACGGGGGGGGGGATTCAGGGGATTTGTTGGGGGGGACTCATCATTGGGCATGGTGACCCTCTTTTTATTACGGGATGTAATAGCTCATCACCCCTCGCAGTAGCTCGCTGTGCAAGGGGTGCGTACAGGCCTGACAGAGCCAGGTGCCGCCATTCATGGCCACCCCTCCCGTCTGGTGACCTAGCAGCCCTTTAGCATGGCGGCTCCACCTTGGGCACAGCGTATAATTGATAGTGTGTGAAAAGAAAAGGAAAAGGGATGTGATGAAGGTATGGGTGGCGAAGAAGCAGGTTGTTAAAAAAACACCATTCCGAATCGGAGCTCAGGGGTTAGGGAACGTTTTCCCCTCCCCCTTCAGCCCCGATCTGGGACGGTTGGCTGAGAAGAAGGACAGCATCTACCCTGTGAAATTACAGGTTGACCAGAGAAAGTTGTGGGAGAGGTTGTATCAAAAGCGAGGAATCGAGGGGGGAAACACAAGTGTTTTGAAGGAAGGAGAAGAGGATAAGCTGGGGTTGGACCGGGTGCTGAATCACGTCAGATTTATCGAGTAGTCTCCCCGAGGCGGTGTCTACCGTTTAGATATCCGTGCAAGAGAAAGGGCCTCGGCAACCGTGCCACGACGCGGCGGACGTACCCCGCATCGAAGTCGGCTGACGGTGGAATGTACGCGGAAATACGAGAGGCGGTCAATAAGTTTTGCGAATCGGTAGGGCAAAACAGAGGAAAGGGGGATGGCTGTTTGTTGGGGTGTTCGGACAAGTTATGACAAAGCTGAGGAATATTATACAACTTTTTTTACACGAGTTAAACATGTTAAATGAAAAATTATCCCCAGTCAGTATAATAATAGATTTTGACAAAGCTATGCTCAATAGCTTGCCTGCTGTATTTAAAGAAAGATAAAAGCGTCCTTCTTTTCATTTTAATCAGATAATTTATATAAGGATACAAGTTTGGGACTGTAGCTTACATATCAAAATAATAAAAAGAATTTTTTCTTAGCATGAGGATGCTTGCTGCATTCGGTTTTGCTCATAAACTAAAATAAAATAAGCTTTTGAAAACTCAATTGAAATAATGGATTCAGAAACCTATCAATACTTAACTATTTTTAAGACACGTATATTGGAATACCTCATCAGTGGTTAGGGCAACAGGAACCTTTGTTTGAATGACTCTATGTGGCATGTACACCAGACGATGATTAACCTCCATGTATGAATAATTCCATTGAGGGATGGCATAGGAGTTTTTAGCTAGTCATGGATGTTGTCATCTGAATATCTGGAAATTCCTTTTGGTAATCCCAAGAAAACAATCAGTTCAAAAGGTTCATATTACTGAGTTTTGCCAGTATTTCAAATGAAGGGTCACCAAAAAAGTACAAAGATTGTTTCCATTGTATACTCAGTTTAATTAAAGATTATAAGAACAGAAATTTTAGTTTTTCTAAGAATTTATTATAATTGATGATTTTGATTAAAATCAATCCTATTTAAAATTTTCAACTTCAAAATAAATGTTTTTAACAACTTCATAATATATGTTACTATTTAAGTTATCTTTCCAATTTTCCTTGGGGTATTTGTCCTCCAGAGGCAATGGTTCTGGAGCCAAGAAAACCATGAGCATCAAAAAGAATGAAAGACAAGTTAGCCCCATTCACCAAAGATACTGTACTCCAAGCCATCAATCTCTCAAACTCTATAAAACCACTAGCCAGACAAAATTTCTCACATTCACCTAAAGCACCAGGGCAATCTCCACCATCATGCAAATATTCAACCACACCTGACTAAACAAAACTATCCACTCAATTTGGAAAAAAGTCAACATTATACAAGGCAAATCCCAATTGATACTGCTCCATCTCACTACTATTCACACTATCCAAAGCATTTGTAAAGCTGATACACAATAGAATAAGTTCCCACCGTAGGTGTGGACTTTGTAGAGGTGGAGGCATTCTAGTATCCACACGTGTGAGATATGGTCAAACTCCTTTTTATTAGACAACCATTGCCCCCCCCCTTCCTCTTACAATCCTTCAGTATGGTCTTATTTGTATCTTTTACAACCTTTCAGTATGGTCATATTTGTTTCTCATTCATCCTTCCAATGGCTTGTTAGAACTCTAATGCTGTCCAGAGTGAAACATATAATGTGTTTACATACCAAATTGAAGGGTAATAGTTGGGAACTGCATTGGTTGTGATTTGGGTAGTAGGGTGGGTTCTTCCATTGTGAGCCATTCAGTCCTTATTTCCTTCTACTATATTATCTTTTGTAGTGATATTACATAATGGAGTGGAGAGCTTTTACTTTTTTAATTGAGAATTGGATAGGTGGTCTGGCCTAGGTATTTTGAAGTTTGAGATTTAATGATTTTCCTTTTAACTTCTTTCAAAGTGAATATTATTTTTCTTGGTTTGTTTGCATTTTTGGACTTGATGTTGTGGATCCATTGTGCTTTGTGATTGTATTAAGGTTAGTTTTTGAATAATGTCACTAGTAATTCTCTAGTACTTCCTTGTCTGGCGGGGTATGCACATTGATTTAAGTGTCTCTTATGGCGCTAGTTGTGGATATGTTTTGTTTGTTTTTATTTCTTATAAGTGAGGGCTGGGATTTTGACCTGTAGGTTCAGGGTTTTCTTTTTTATTAGTCTTTCTGTAAGGTGATATTTATTCCTTATTTTGGTATACTTAAATGTGGGTACTTAAATGTCTCACAAGATGTCCCTTTCTTGCAGTTTTATAGGGACAGGAACAGCAATTGAAAGGCTTCTCACCTGTGTGAGTAATTGAATGTCGCTTAAGATGTTCTTTCCATGCTGTCTCATATGAGCAGAGACTGCATTTGAAAGGTTTCTCACCAGTATGCTTTCTTAAATAATGAACCCTAACTTGAACCTTATTTGTAGCCTGGTATGGGCATAAATTGCACTTGAATGGTTTCTCACCAGTGTGGGTTCTTAAATGTCCCACAAGTGTGGCTTTTCTCACAGATTCATAGGAACAAATACTGCATTTAAAAGGCTTCTCAACTTGGTGAATAATGGAATGTTTATTCACATCTGCTTTTGTTACAGCCTGATAGGGGCATAGGCTGCATTTAAAAGGCTTCTCACCAGTATGGGTTCTTAAATGGGCAACCATATTTGCCTTTCTTGCAGTCTTATAAGGACAGGAACTGCATTTAAAAGGCTTCTCACTTGTATGAGTACTAAAATGTTTCTTAAGATATCCCATCTTTACAGCCTGATATGGACACAGACTGCATTTGAAAGGTTTCTCTGTCGTGTGAATAAATGAATGTGCCTTAACATCTCCTTTTCTTAAAGCCTGATAAGGGCAGAGGCTGCATTTGAAAGGTTTCTCTCCAGTGTGGGTCCTTAAATGTTTGACGATATTTCCTTTACTTGCACACTCATAGGAACAAGAGCTGCATTTGAAAGGTTTCTCACCACTGTGAGTATGGGAATGTCTCTTAACTTGACTATCTGTTGCAGCTTGATACGGGCATAAATTACATTTGAAAGGCTTTTCACCAGTGTGGGTACTTAAATGAATAAAAAAATTAGCCTTTCTTGCAGTCTTATACGGACAGAATTTGCATTTGAAAGGTTTCTCAGCCAGGTGAATAAATGAATGCTTCTTAACATCTGCTTTATTTGCAGCTTGATAAGGGCAGAAACTGCATTTAAAAGGCTTCTCACCAGTGTGGGTTCTTAAATGTGCCACTATATTTGACTTTATCATAGTCTCATAGGGACAAGAGAGGCATTTGAAAGGCTTCTCAACGATATGAATCCTTGAATGTTGATTAAAAGTTCCATTTGTTGCAGCCTGATAAGGGCACATGCTATATTTCAAAGGTTTCTCATCAGTGTGGGTTTTTATATGTATGCCTAAATCTACCATCTGTGTAGTCTGATATGGACAAGAATGGCATTTAAAGATTCTTTTCTTATTATCAAATCTCATATGCTGCACTATAGAATTTAAGTCAGCTGACTGGGAATGTAAGGGGTTGTTTTCAGTGCTTTCCCCAATTATTTCAGATCTTGAATATACACCAGTACTACAATTTGGGTTATAATCGTCTCGAGATGGCGATGACAACATATCAGGAAATTGTGGAGTAACCTTAAGGTTACTGAAGGAAGGCAATATCATCTCCTGAAAGTAAATCAGATATTAGTGACAAAAATTCAAAATATAGAGAAATGGAAAGGATTAGTATTAGATCAGTCATTTTAACAATTGGCAATGCCAAGCAAATGATACCAAAGTGCTTGGTAGTCTTATTGCTCCACTCCTGGGAGACAAAACTATCCTAACAGAGCACTTCTACTGCAGTGTTTGTAGAACATTGAAGGAGATTAAATGACTAGAAGAGTGTGAAATTGGCATTGAGAATGATATCATGATGGGTATTAGAGTATAATGAGGGCTGTAGTGAATAAATGACAGTCGCATGTAAAAGCCATTCGCCCCATTTTTTTCCATGCAATTTCACAGCTTTGCCCTAGTCTGCCCTTATACTTTATTCTTCTGCCTTCATGATTGACAGAAGAGCAAAGGACAAGGTTTAGATAGGAGTTTACCTGGGAGAGAGATAATATGGGAAAGTGTTAACTATAAATGCTAGTTTTTTAAGCGGATCTAACCTTGTCCCTTTCATGAAAGGCATGGACAATGAAATTAAAGTTTAGCCTATTTTGTTTATAAACAATTATAGACAAACAAAGATAATAAAAATATAATAAGCCAATAACCTATAAAAAATAAAAGGTATACTCATGGTTTATAAGGAGATTGACTTCTTTAGGGAGGGCCCCGAGCATGGAGCCAATACCCCCAAAATAAAGCCTAAAAAAAACATTCAGAGACCAAGGGACAACTGGAGCAATCTACTTGTCCAGGTACTAAAATAGGTAATGGACATGTAGATCCCCCCTGATCAATACAAAGTTAAATGTGTGCCTAAAGGCTAATGACCCTGTAGCGGATGGTTCAGGAAACCACACGCCACAAAGTTCTGCTCACTTACTCGTGAGACACCTGTTAGATCAGAAGGAGGCTCAAGGAAACGTAAATATTTATTTTTTGGTTATTTTTTTTGTTAATATATATGTTTGGTTGTACTACGTAGGGAAAAAGAAAGATTGATTGGAACTAGCACTTTTGTTATCTTAATAACAATTCCAAACTCACAATAGCTTCTGAAATAGAGAGACTGTATTTATACAAAGCAATGTTTTCCCTATAAAATCAGATGGTCCGATTTTTTTTAGGCCCACTGATATGTTGGATTTGAGAAACAAAGATAGGACTGAATCTAAAGAAAACAAACCAGAGCTAATATTTACATTTGTCTCCTTTGTGCTGGAGATTAGGAACGATTCACAGATATTTCTTCTAATAAAATCATTTATATGCATTATGGTATCTGCTTTTGACCAGTTATTTAATTTTTAAAATATTTTAAGAGCTCATCTGGTGACTGCCTTCTTGGGCATAAGTTGCCGTACTCACCATTGTCTAGTACTAGGCTACTTTAAAATAGTAACATAAAAAAAAAAAAGGTGAGGCAGGAAGCAAGCTCCAGCATCGGGGGAAGGTCCCCCCCCCCAGGCGCAGGAACATGTGACCTACAAAAATAACAAAAAAACAACTAGTTAAAGGGGAGAAGGCCGGCATCTCCCAAAGAGTCGGTAATCCACCAGTCAATGTGTACGAATCCATCCCGAGTACAAGGGACAGGCGGTAGCGATCCTGCCCACCCCGGTGACGGGACAGGTAATGTGCACGAAGATCGCCCAGACTGGGACATTCAACAAGAATGTGCCTAACAGTCTGGGGGAAAACACAGTCTTCACAGTAGGGCACAGGCGAGCGCTCTATCCAATGGCGGTACGTCCCAAGAGTGTGTCTAATTCGGAGACGACAGAAAGCAACCTGAAGCCCTCGTGGCATTGGGGGGTAGGTTCATTGGAACAGTAGCGGCGCAATGGCATGCAACTTTAAGTTCCTTTCGACGGCAGGTCTTTATAGAGTGCCCATGTTTTGCCGAAATAACATCCTCTGGGGCTGGGTTTAAATTCCCTTACTAAAAATCAACGCCATCCCAGATATATGTTTAGGCAGGATATCTAGGTTGAATGAGACTTTTATTTTTATTTCTACTAATATGCTTCCATCTCTTTGAAGGCGAGAGAGGTGGGAATTGAGTCCTTAGAAGCTGGAATAGTCTCTGAAAGTCTCTACCCTGTTTAACCATACATGTCTTCATTAAGTTAGTATGTGGGTTTTCTGGTTTTATTAGATAGAACCTTCCAAAAAGGTTCTACCATCTGGGGTTGGGTCACCTCAGGGGAAGTAATGTGCCCCCCCTCCCCAAGAAATCACGGCTCCCCTTCGATATTTGGATGAAAGGAAGCTGATCGGTGTCTACCTTTTGTAATTAGAGGCCGACCAGAGAAAGTTGTGGGAGAGACACCTGTTGTGGCACCTGCTTCAAGCACAACTGGGATGGTTTTTCAGGTAGCAATGGCCCATAAAATGACAGATGAATGGGAAATTGGTTACTACTAGGAAGTTCATCAGTCACCTCCCACCCAAAATCAGGCTATGCATCTGGAGAGCACAAGGACAGAGTAAGGCAGGCAAATGAAGCAATTATGGACAATGATGTGTAAAATCACCCACCTTTAGTAATCCTATCTCCAGCTCATCAATTAGATCAGCAAAGACCTGAGTCCTGGGATTGACAGTTCAAATCCTTATGCAGGAGAAAGTACTTTTCCCAGCTACATTAAAATATAAAAAAAGTTAAACAGAACCAAAAACGACAAAGCAGAAACAAGAAGAGGGAGCATGCTCCAGCATCAAGAGGAACATGCTCAGTCTCTGAACTGGGCATGATACATTATTTACCATATGGAACAGGGTATTGCAACCAGCTCTGCCAAGAAGACAGGACCTGGTAGAGCCATGGTGATTTCAAAAAGAGAGGATGATACAGTGTGGAAACCAACCCTATCCAGTGTGACAGGAAATATGCTCCAAGCCCAAAGTTAAACCCTGAAGAGATAAGATGCTACAACATATAGCAGCTGATTACTATAAAGCGCCCATATGGCATGGACCTAATGATGGGTGTAAATGAAGAGGGGAGCTTTTGGTGGCATCGAGACAAGTTTGCCCCAATTGGCAGAAAACCAGCTGTAGTCAAATTATTTTATATGATTTTAATTTTATTTTAAATAAATTAAAATAATTTTTTTTAATAATAAAATAGACAAAATAAAACCCCCAAATAGCCAAGATTACCTTTTCTTGGTGAGAGTCTTGTTTCAATACCTTACTGGGGGTATTTGGTAGAGAGTCTTCAGATTTTGAACTATGTCCATCAACATCAGCAAAAGAACTTGCATCTTCATCGAGGAATTCTTCAGTCACTTCTTCCTTCAATGAAATCATGCCAAAGTCCTGCTTAAAGAAGTAAAAAATTTATTTCCATATACCACCTCCAGAATACCAAGTGGTAACCAAAATAAATAATAATTTTTCATGTCAAAATAATAAATACAAAATCATTAAGTTTGGCAACAATTTTTGCTACTTGCAAATTTAATAATGATGATTTCCATATAAATAACATTACAGAATAAATATTTTATAATAGCTTCCAATCAATGTGAGCATGAAATTAAACCCATTTAAGTTATTTTTTAACCAATCTGAGGTTAAGAAAAGAGAAAAGCACCTTGGTCATAGTGCTAAAAGGTCTAAGAAATAACTCATTGTAACTACCTCTTAGACAGGGCAATCTTGTGACACCTTTTCATTAATACTAACAAGAACTAGACTTTATTCTAGACCTGTGACCAATCTTACTTCTTTTCTATGATAAGAACCAGATAACATTTTTTTCATTTCCATGATGTTTTCTTTATGAATATCCTAATATAGAAAAATAAGGAAATTACTTTTTCTCTTTCGAACTTATTATTTATAAGTTAATCACCAGAGAGCTAATGGCTATAGCTTAGCTGAGTAGAAACGCCACTTCCAATTTTAGTAGTTAAGCACCATGAATATGGTTAATCATCAGATGGCTCAATTTCTAGCAGTTGCCATATAATGTAGATACCAAAGATTCAGATTCCACATTAATCAGTAGGAAGGCTAGTCAAACATTTACCAGTTTCTCCATCACCTTGCATGCACAGGAGATTAGAGAGATTGGGCAGACACCAGCATGGTTAGAGTAATCTCTCCCCAGTTTTCAAAAAGCGAGCATGGTAACCATTCACCGAGAGTCTGAGAGGATACCCTCTACCCGGATCCTGCTGAACAAATCTAACAGAAAGGCCATGCCTCGCTCACCCACGTGTCTAAGCATGGCATACAGAACTCGTTCGCGCAAGGAGTGATGTCCGAACATAAAACAAGAGCAGAATGCAAATTACTCAATGTAAACCTGTTTATGAAGTGCAACTGCACCGCTACTTCCTGAAGTAAGGTATTTAAAGCAAGGAAAATAACAGACATCATGCCGGATGTAAATCGCACATCTGCCTACCCATTCCCCATTCCATGGTCATGGGTCACAAACCATTATACCACAGTGTAGCGGCGGGATCGCGAGTCCCTAGCCAAAAGTTCCCGCCGCCCTGACAAGGTCCGCTCGGTGGTTCAAGGAGAGTGTATTGAGGAGAGAGAGTATTTTCTAAATTTATTAAAAACCAATGAATAATGGCGATCAACCACAACCCCAGTAAATAATAAAAATGGAAATTCAACTAATCACCAAAATATTTACAATTTCTAAACACACAAAAAATATATATATAGTTGGCCTCACAATAATACCTTGGCCAACAAACACATGTATATTTACACAAAAGGCCTTACAATAAGATCTTGGCCACGCAACGAATATTAGAACCAAGATATCGCGAAAGATGGGTGCACCCTTAACTATATAATCGAGTGAGACGTATTGGAGAAAGTGGGAGGTGGATCACTTTCTGCGGGATTCTGAGGGGTCCAGGACTCGGCAAAGCCGAGGATTTTGGCTTGCTGGGACGCTTGTTGGTACCAACTGCTGGGTCACAGTCGGTTGGATGCTGCTTCAACCACTCCCTGGAGACTGGAAGGTGCTGGCCAAGGTCTACACCTTAGAAAATTGCCCCAAAAGGTAGGCGCACTTGCGAGGGTCAGGATTGGCTTCAGCCGTCTCTGAAAGCCAGATGTCGACGACAATCGGTACCACGCAACTGGAAAAGAGAAGGCACATTCAGTCACCTATTCACTGCCACACTCAAACATCTTTACTCCTAACTCATTTAACCATATCCACTCTCACACAATCTTCACTCACCTATCTTCCGTCTAGGCGGCTCTTCCTTCCCCAGTCACAAACTTTACTTCAAAACTTTTACCTATACTTTCTAAAGAAAAATATATGCTGAAAGAATCCGCCTAAAAAGAAAACAGGAGATGAATGGGGGAGCACAATAGAGATCCATCGAGTCCCCCCCCACACAAAGTAAAGACGGTGATCACACGATCCACACCCACACACATTCTGCAAAAGAAGAAAGAGATTAGACATAGGGGAGGGGAGGCGGACAACCAAACTACTACATCCCTCCCAGCTAAATTCGCCTCACCTCACCATGTCTCAATCCCCATCTTCATTCATTCACAATGCTTTCGACATCACCCAGTCATACTCTTTCACTCTGCCTCTCCTCCTAGTCACAGGTCCATCAACTGTCTCTGTCATCTGTCGTAATGTCTCCTCATGTCTGTCCATGGCTCCTTCTCTATGTACTTCATCCACACACACATCCGACATTCCCTGACCAATCCCACTCAAATCCTCAACTAACCTCTCTACTACATCCATCAAACCTTCCCATTCTTTCATAGCATTTATCGACTCTTGTTCCAATTTCGCACTTATCCCATTTATACTCTCTAGCATAGACTCAGACTCATTCAACGGAAACTTACAAATACTGTACGTTCTATCATATACTCCATCTCGATCTTGCACAAACCCAGAAAACTCTCTCACATCACTCTCACCAAACTGTTCCATCCATTCATCCTTTCTCAACCGTTTACTCTTACGCTTCCCCCTTCGATGTTCAACTAACACTAACTGCTTCCCCTCTAAAGCACTAGCTATATCATCCACCATTTCACAGTCTTCCATTCTTTCAGACAGATATTCATTCACCGGATGTTGCACCAAATATTGAGGAGGTTCACGCCACTTTCGCAACTGACCTTGATGCGCTCTACGTTCATCCAAACTTCCATCCTCTCTTTCACGAACTATCACATAACTTACCCCATTTGACCAAACCTTTCTTACTACAAACGGACCTTCAAATTTCTCTTTTAACTTATCCACATTCAGTCTACCTTTTGTCTCAATCTCCTTTAGTACTTTATCACCGACAGAAAAACTTTCAAACCTTTCATTCCCTTTTCTCCACAACTCACGATCCTTCTCACTAAGTCCCATATGTGGCCTAATCATTCGTTCAAAGTTCATCAAATACTTACATGGTGACATTCCAATCGCCTTATGCACTGTCATGTTATACGCCCAAAGCACTCTTCCCAAACATTCATCCCATTCTTTCCCATCTTTCACCATCAATCGTAACATCTCACTCAAAGTTCTTATCGTCCTTTCAGCCAAACCATTTGCACTAGGCATATACGGCGTCGTTCGCACATGATCTATTCCCCATTCACTCAACATCTCCTCAAAAGCACGTCCCACAAACTCAGGTCCATTGTCACTCAACATTCGCACAGGCTTACACATGCACATGGGCAACATTCTCTCACTCACTTCTCTAGCAACAGTCAATGAAGATTTATTTGTCACAGGTGCAGCATACGCAAATTTGCTCTTATGATCCACCATCACAATCATCCCTACATACCCTCTTGCAGTCCTCGGAAAAGACACGCAATCGATCGCTACCATTTCAAAGGGTTCATTCACACTCAACTTTAATACAGGTGGGGCGGCATACACCCTCTGATACTTTTTCTTCTGGCACACTTCACACGTAGTCGCTACGTCTACGCAAATCTTTCTCAAAAAGGGAGTAAATATACATCCTTTCATACATTCCCACAATTTATTCTTACCCATATGTCCAAACCTATCATGCACAATCTTCACCATTCCAATCGTGCCACACACGGAAAACACCGGAATATATACATCCTCATCATCTATACATTGCACAAAATACACTAAACCCTTGCACACTACAAACTTTCCAGCAAACCTTCTAAACTCTCTTAATATGCAACTCCATTCATTCACAGGAACACTGGTCATCACGCTATCTTTCAATTCACGCACCATCGGACATGACTCTTGCATGCTCTCTATATCTTCAGCAGTCAACAGCTCTTTACTCAAATTGACACCTGCCACTCCTACAAATCCAGTTGAGCCTACAAGCTCACCCTGCAACTTCCCAACTGTTACACCATCTTTCACTAAATATTCATTACATACATCCACTGAAATCCTATTCTTACGCAGAAAATCAATCCCAAACAGAAAACAATAAGGTAATTCATTCTCACTTAGCACAACAAATTCATGCAATATATCATTCAACTTCCCCATGCTTACAGACAAACTCACTTCCTCCCACGCCATAATACGTCCACTTCCGAGTCCACTTATCGAAACTGTCACACCTTTTCTAGAAACATTCCAACTCATATTATCAACATCACACACAACTTTTGCATTCACCAAGGAAATTTGCGCACCTGTGTCAATCATTCCACAATAGCTCTTCCCATTCATAGTCAAGGTAACTTGTACTCTCTCTTCAAGTCCATGTTCACACATTATATTCAACACTTCGGTCTGTTCCACAAACACTTCTGCAGCATCCAAACCTTCATCTTCACTAACAGGAACAGTTCCTTCGCAAACGTAGTCAATCTCTCTTCTTACATAATTCTTCTTCTCAATCAGCCAATTATAATGCACACCACTCAAACATTGCAGATGCAACTCACACCCATTCACTCGGTCTACACCTTTACCACGATACATCACTGGCTTCTCCACACCATGATGCACATATACTCTCACACCAAACAGCTTACTCACTATCGCTAACACTTCCTGAAACATCATCACTCCTGGCATACACATGCTTCTCAACTCTTTTCTTAACCTACTTGAATTTTCCATTCCCAATTGCTCTGGTCTCTTACACGCTTCTTCCATAACCACCTTTCGTAATGCATTCACACTTTCTGGCACCTTTTCAAGCAATCCATCTTTCACCAAATCTTGTAAACCATATAACACACTTTCAAACATAGAATCACCTCCACCCTTACATTTTCTTCCAACAACTACACCTGCTGGCAAATTCTCAGGATTTATGCTTACAACCTCACTCTCATTCAAACTACAAGGCAAACGTGACATCAAATCAGCAATCACATTCCTTTCACCTGGCAAATACTTAACCACAAAATCAAAATCACTCAAATCCTCTATCGTCCTTGCAAGCCTACTATCAACTAACCTCATACGCTGCAAATACACTAGTGGCTGGTGATCTGTTCTCACTACAAACCGTACTCCATACAGAAATGGTCGTAACGACTTGAGACAGAATCTTAACGCAGCCAGCTCTCTTTCAATCGTTGAATATGCACGCTCTGCCACACTAAACGCCTTGGAAACATACGCAATTACTCGCTTTCTTTCAACCCCATTCACAACTTGATCTTGCATCAAACATCCACCCATCGAATGACCACTTGCATCCGTATACACTTCAAGCATTCCTGCATTTGTTCCATATGCTGGATACGCAAGTTCCACATCTTTTGCAACTTCCGCTTTTAACTTTTCAAGCGCTGCATTCATAGAGTCATTCCACTTAATCACAGTACTCTTCTTTTTCCCAGTCCATACACTCAACGGTTTCATTACACCTGAGCAATCTTTCATAAACTTTCTTCCAAACTCAACTAAACCAAGAAATCCACGCAACTCTCTCACTGTGGTAGGGTTAGGAAAATTCCTAACCTTTCCCACGAACTTCTCCGATTTACGCAATCCAACCGCACTCACCTTATGTCCTAAAAACTCAACTTCACTAGCAAACCATACACATTTAGACAACTTCACTTTCACACCAACGTCTTCCAACTTTCTTAAAACATCATTCACCAAGGTCATATGTTCTTCCATGTTCTCACTCATCACCAAAATATCATCCAAAAACACTCGTACATTCTTACACGGAAAACCACTCAACTCTACATTCATAGCACGCTGAAAAGCAGCTGGGGCGTTCGCCAACCCAAAGCTCAGGTTTCTAAACTAATAATGGCGCTTTGAGGTAGAGAAGGCCGTAATAGGCTTACTCTCTTCAGCCACAGGCATCTGGTAGTATTTACGTACCAGATCCATCTTAGAAAACACTTTCATTCCATACATACTGTACACACATTCAGACACAACACTCATAGGAAACTTGTCTTTCAACGTTCGTTCATTCACTCTTCTATAGTCAATACACAGTCGCAAACGTCCATCTGGCTTTCGTACAGGTACAATCGGACTATTCCAGGCACTCACACTCGGCTCAATCACGCCAATTCTCTCTAATTCCTCACATTGTTCCTCAATCTCTTGAGCCACAGGGGCAGGGAAATGACGAGGCCTTTGATATATTGGCATATCGTCGCTCAAAATTATTTTGAACTCAGGCAAGCGAGCATTGCCAAAGTCCTCATCCCCTTGACTCAAAGCACCTCTCCTATTCCACAACATCCTGTAAACTTTTTGCTTCTCACCTTTACTCAACTTTTCTTCCAATTTCACTTGCTCAATCAAATCTTCATACTTCCAAACATTCGACGTTACACTCACGGAAAACACATTTGCGTTCACCACATGCATATCATTCTCCATATTCACCACTGTATTTAACACACCCAATTTATCTCCCACTTGCACTCCTCTAAGACTCTTCCTTCGCAGATCAGGTCAAACTTGCATGCAGACACGCGGATCTTTCATATCAATTATACCATCAAACACATGCACCACTCGCCTTAATCGATAGTTCGCAGCACTACCATCCAAGACATAAATATTCCCATCATTCTCATTTATCTCAACATCCGAATTCCATCCAATCCTTACACTCAATGTTTCATTCTGCTTTCCAGGCACACTCTCAATCGCATATACCTCCAGACCTTTCTGATGTTCACTCTCACACTTCCATCTGGATTCACATACCATTGAAACTTCATACTTCCATTCTTCTTACATTCAATCATCTCTAAATCCGGGTGAATCACAATACCATTCGCTTTCAAAAACTTATAACCTAATAGCATGTCATACTTCTTGTTTGCACCTTCTACAACACAAAATTCATCTTCATTCATCCGGACACCGGCAATCAAAACACTCTCTCTAAACCTTGCAACAATCGGCACATCCTGTTCACCTAATCCAGTCAAATGATATTCACGATCCTTAACTTCACTTACTTTCATTCCTACAAATGCTTCATAGTACACCACATTCACCTTACATCCTGTATCAATCAATGCACTAACTTCTCGTTCTCCACACTTAATTTTAACACACATACACCTATTCACTCTCTGACCCCAATTAACTCCACGATTTGACAATCCTTCTCTCACATTCATCACTTGCACTCTAGAGAATTCCCCAGAAGGAACCCTCTCATTCCTTAGTTTCCCTGAGTTGTATCCTCTCGATTACTTGCATCATTCTCATCCATTCTTTCATTCATGCATCTTTCTCCGGTCCTACACAACCTTGTTGCATGACCTACCATTCCGCATTTACCACAGGTAGCTCTTGGACTGGCACACATCCTGGCATAATGCCCTATCTGCCCACAATTACCACACACTCCAGGTCCACTCATATTTACTCGACCACCTTCCCTGCAATCTCGTACCAAGTGGCCCATTCTTCCACATCCATAACACGCTCTTTCCCTCGCACAACTACAATCTTTTATCATGTGCCCCATTTGTCCACAGCCAAAGCAACTTCCTTGTGACAAGCGACAGTCAACCCTCATATGCCCAACTTTCTTGCACCTCAGACACCTAGGCTCATTTACTCTAGATCTACTGTCGTTCCTACCATTTGTGCGACCACTATTCCGACCATTCTGAACCCTTCTCCACCCATTCTGACTCTCACTCCTACTTTTACTCCCTCTCGGTTCGCGGCCAACATACACACTCTGTTGTTCATTCTGCCCGCTGTAATAATTTTCCAAAAATCTAGACATCACTTCGATCGGGTTCTCTGTCAATGCGTCACGATATGACCGGAACTGGGGCAACTTACTGATACTTGAGTTGCGCACAGTGTGAATCGAGGCCTCCTCCCTTCCATAATCCGTAAATTCACGGTCCTCTAACATCTCCAGTACATCCTTCCATAGCAATCTTTCACCAGCCCATTTCATCTTCTCTTTCCTCTTATACGTCACATACTCACTCACTTCATTCGGAACCGTATTTAAAAACTTCTTCATCAGCTCCTTATTCCCATTTATTCCGTCATCTCCAAATCTCATTCGTGCCAAGGACTCTAAGCGATGCGCATAAGAATTCACATCCTCATTCTTCCCCATTCTCGCTTCCTCAAACCCATTTGTTTTCTTATACTTCACACTTGTCTTCATCCTCTTACAGTGCTCTATTATTCTCTCTTTCATAACCTCCCACTTAGGCTCACCCACGCTCATAATCGTCTGGTAAAAATCCTTCATACGCCCATCCAGAAACTCGCACAACTCTTTCACCCAAAACCTATTATTCTCTCCAAATTTTTCCTTACAATAATTTTCATACTCTTTCAAAAACACTTTCACATCTTTTGCTCCTTCCACTCTAAACTTACTTAACTTTGGCACTTCTCTGATCAGTATACTCCGATGGACCTCAGCATCACTTTCACTATCACTCACTTCTCTCCCTCTTTCACTCATGCCTTCATTCGAGCTGAAATATAAGGAGTCAATATTAGCCAATCGGGTCCTTTCCTGTCGGTCTGGGCATTTAGTCTTTGGGGTCTTCTTTTTTCGATGCCTAGTCATTTGCAGGGGTTCCTTTATGCCTGTCAATCCCTTTTTATCAGTCATGTCAATTCGAAGTGGAGTCGAGGCCACACCCCCACCACTTGCACCTGATTCTCCCATTTTCTCATTCAGCATTCGCACCTCACTGTCTTTAATCCTCTCTTCCATTCTCACTTCCATCTCCCTCATTTTCCTTTTCAAACTATCATTCTCTTCTCTCAAATGCGCATTTTCTCTGTCACTCTGCCGCACTAACTCATTTAGTCTTCTCATCTCCAACTCCATGGTCCCAATCTGTTCCTCCTCCATTAGGGACAAAAGACACAGGCTCTCACTCCTCTCCTTCCTCAAACCACCGGGCAGTCCCTATTCGGGCGCCAAAAATATGTAGCGGCGGGATCGCGAGTCCCCAGCCAAAAGTTCCCGCCGCCCTGACAAGGTCCGCTCGGTGGTTCAAGGAGAGTGTATTGAGGAGAGAGAGTATTTTCTAAATTTATTAAAAACCAATGAATAATGGCGATCAACCACAACCCCAGTAAATAATAAAAATGCAAATTCAACCAATCACCAAAATATTTACAATTTCTAAACACACAAAAAATATATATATAGTTGGCCTCACAATAATACCTTGGCCAACAAACACATGTATATTTACACAAAAGGCCTTACAATAAGATCTTGGCCACGCAACGAATATTAGAACCAAGATATCGCGAAAGATGGGTGCACCCTTAACTATCTAATCGAGTGAGACGTATTGGAGAAAGTGGGAGGTGGATCACTTTCTGCGGGATTCTGAGGGGTCCAGGACTCGGCAAAGCCGAGGATTTTGGCTTGCTGGGACGCTTGTTGGTACCAACTGCTGGGTCACAGTCGGTTGGATGCTGCTTCAACCACTCCCTGGAGACTAGAAGGTGCTGGCCAAGGTCTACACCTTAGAAAATTGCCCCAAAAGGTAGGCGCACTTGCGAGGGTCAGGATTGGCTTCAGCCGTCTCTGAAAGCCAGATGTCGACGACAATCGGTACCACGCAACTGGAAAAGAGAAGGCACATTCAGTCACCTATTCACTGCCACACTCAAACATCTTTACTCCTAACTCATTCAACCATATCCACTCTCACACAATCTTCACTCACCTATCTTCCGTCTAGGCGGCTCTTCCTTCCCCAGTCACAAACTTTACTTCAAAACTTTTACCTATACTTTCTAAAGAAAAATATATGCTGAAAGAATCCGCCTAAAAAGAAAACAGGAGATGAATGGGGGAGCACAATAGAGATCCATCGAGTCCCCCCCCACACAAAGTAAAGACGGTGATCACACGATCCACACCCACACACATTCTGCAAAAGAAGAAAGAGATTAGACATAGGGGAGGGGAGGCGGACAACCAAACTACTACAACAGGAGGGTGAAAGAATGAATAAATAGAGCCGAAAATAAATGCTGCAAAACCTAAACGGACTAGCCTGCAGCCAAATTCAAGGATGGGTAATTTGCACGAGTATTCTCAATAAAAATATAGACATCTGGAGAATATACAAAAATATAACTATAAAATTAAGATCAATAGAATGGAAGTAGAGGAATTTAAAACCATTAAGGGGTGTAAAAGGATATAAAAATAAACTATTGAGAACTCGACAAAGGATAAAAACATAGACTATAGATGGAGCAACGATAGATACAAGAACAGAGAATATAAAATCATGAAACAATATATTAAATTTTGATTTTGGTTAAAAGATTAGATTCTTCTAAAAATTAAAAAATTCTATTCACACTAAAAGAGACACGAGTCTCAGACAAGATGCCCCGCAGAACCTGTTGGGGGGGCCATCTGCCCAGTAATGAAAGGAAAGACCCTCCTCATAGGATTTCTCAAAAGGGGACACTTGGCAAAGATGTGAAGGAAGGGCAGCTGCACCCCGCACAGGATACACAAAGGTGGGGGCTGCCCATTCATCAAGTACCCATGAGTGAGGCGGAAATAACCTATCCTCAGTCAGCACAAAATAAGCTCCAGTCTACATGGTTTCATGGTACATGGCCATGGGAGGATTGAAGGTTTTATGGAATGGAGCTTGGTGGGAGGAAGCTCACCCCACATCTTCTGCCATAAGCCGACTACATATTCGGTGATGAGGGGATAGAAATTACAAAGTGGGACTGGTGGTGATGGGGGTGCCCCAAATGATGATGCCACATCCCCTTGGCCGCAGCATCCACCCTTTCGTTACCTGGGATGCCCACGTGACTGGGCACCCAGCAAAAAGAAATCTTATGAATAGGAGAAAGATAAAATAGCCACCGCTGGATCTTGGAAACAAGCAGATGGCTAAGACCAAAAGCACTCAGTGCCTACAGAGAGCTAAGGGAGTCAGAGAAAATCATAAGACAACCAGATGGCATAGGAGCAATAACAAAGAGTGCAGCAAGAATGGCAACAAGTTCTGCTGTGAGATGGGAAGACAGCAGCAGCTCCAACTCCATCTGATAACTTGGACCCGTCGGTGAACACAAAAGTGCTAGACCGATGGTGGGAGGAGTGTTGATCATACATGGTTCTCAAGGATAAAAGCAAGAACTGATCCTTGGGCCTACCAGTAAACCCCTTGCATACCACTACAGGTAGTATGAGTCATGGGGGAATCTTTGGTAATGAAAATGGAATAACAGAAAACTCCCGTAGACGTCCTGTATGCTCAGCCATACACAGAGCAAAGGGGCGAGCCAGGGATGGAAATCTATCATATAAGGCCACTGTTAGCAAAGTGAACATGCACTAATATACTGGTGACCATGGTAATTGCTCAAGTCCAAAAATATATTTGAGGTTACACTTGATCCTGAGAAAAGGAAGAGGAAGAGCCCTGTTCTCTGAATAGAGACTCCACACGGGGAAGGACTTGAAGGCTCCAGAAGCTAGGCGCACACCAGGTTATGCACAGTATTTAATTTTCCAAAGATGGACGGCGAGGTAGAAGAGTACATCAGTGGCCCATAGTCCAGCTTTGACTGGACCAATGCTGAATACAGAAGCCACAGGGTACGTCAATCACTTCCCCCAAGAAGTGTGTGACAGTAACTTCATTATGTCCATTCTCTTCAGACAAGACATTTACAAAGCATCCAAATGAGGCCTCCAAGAAAGCCTCAAATCAAAGATCACCCATAGAAATCTGAAATGAGGCTCAAAGGTGACAGGGACACCATAGAGTGAAAAATAGGAAGGGTCCCATGTCACCGATCTATGATTGTAAAACTGGACAGCCTTGGTCTTTACTGCAGAAAAGCGGAAGCCCTTGAAGAAGCATTATCAGCTATGGTATTTATAACCCACTGTAGCTTACATATGACAAATGGAAGTCTAGGCGATGAACAGATAAGCGCTAAGTCATCGAAATAAAGAGTTAAGGAAATCTCAGCTGGGAGATTTGCGATAATGCTATTGATGGACACAGAGAAGCAGGTGACATTGAGGACACTACCCTGTGGCAAACCCTCAACTTGCTCTACAGTCTCTGATAGGGCATTTCCAACTTTTACACATAGTGTGCGCCACATGAGGAATTGCTGGACAAACCTGGGGAGAAAGCCCCGCAGGCCCCAATCATGGAGTTGCTTAAGGATACCATGCCTCCAAGTGGTATCATATGCTTTCTCAATATCAAAGAAAAAAGTGCCGGAATTGGATGGAATAGTTGTCTGGGCTTGAACTATTAGCAAACGATCTGGCCAAAACATTGGAAATATGGGACAAGTCTCCCAACAGTTCTCCGGCCTGAACAATGTTGGGAGCTTTAAAGCCATTGGATTTCCCCAATAGCTTTTTGACTCTCTTCCAGATTTTGTCTACAGGAGTTTGCCAACATGTCAATGCGATGTAACCATCCAACGAGGTCTTTCGAGCTCGTCGAAGGGTGCGTCGCCATGCTGCCCTTGCTCAGTTACGAGCAAGTTTATTTACCATCGTGGGGCACCAATGGTAATGTCAGCATGCCTGTTTACATTCAGTGACAACTCTCGAGCATTCAGCAGACCACCAGGTCAATTGTGGTCCACGAGCACTTGAGCCGGAGAGCGGGATGGAGGAATTAGCTGCATGATTCATGTAGACTAGAAGATCATCAATAGCCACTTCAATATCTTCATGAGGGAAGGACCCATCATGGCTCGAGAGGTGCCTGAACTTAGGCAAGTTTGCTTTTTTAGTATTCCATCTTTTGCTAGGTGGTGGAGGAAGACCACCTGTACATGGTGTTATTACAATGGGGAAGTGATCACTGCCTTGCAAGTCAGGATCCACTGCCCAGTCAAAATCAGCTCTACAGCTTGGTGAACAGAGAGACAAGTTCACACATGTAAAGCTCTTCGTCTAGATGTGAAATGATGTGTGGCTGCCATCATTAGGAAAGCAGACATGATTAGTGTCCAGAAATCTCTTAATCATATTTCCTCTAAGGTTGTTATCATGGTCCCCCTAAATGGGGTGTCAAGCATTAAAGTCACCAATCAGAAATAAGGGAGTTGAGAAATTGAATTAGCTAACTTTGTAGCTAAAACAGCTGTATCTTTTTCCTTGCCAGGAGGAAGATACAGCGAACAGACCGAATAATAGCAACTGGAAAACAGGCAGACAGCAACCGCTTGCTGTTCTGTGTTAAGAGAGAGCGGGTTGTGGGGAACCCTGTTGTTAACAAAGACTGCAGAACCATGATTTGGTTCTCCAGGGTTCTTATAATATCCCACAAAACCCAAAATGTTGGGTATTCTGCCAGTACCCAAGCAAGTCTCCTGTAAAGCAATACAATCAGGATTGTAATCCTTAAGCAGGAGCCCCAAATCTTCCTATTTAGGGAAGAGACCTTGGAGGTTCCAATGAATAATTGGAAACATCATTACCGTTTAAGCATAATGGAAGATTTCTTCCTACCCTTAGGGGTAGGAGATTTTGGATTTGAACTACCAGCGGAAGTAGTTCGTGTCATACTAACCTTAGGCTTGGAGTATGAGAAAGGAGGCATCATGAGCTTGAGTTTTGCCTTTGGTTTTTCTTTAAGAAGTGGCGCATCAGATTTTAATAAGTAGCTGTAAGAGAGAACTGTCTTTACTAGAGAAGCAGATATGGAAGCAACTCCAGGGGTCAGTGCAGGAGTTGAGGGAACAGACGATGTTGACATAGCTGGTGGTATTGGTTGGGATGGTAAAGGTGATGGTGGTGGCGAGGACATTAGCAAAAGTTGTGAATTTGATGCTGATAGAGAAGGATGTGGTCAGTTTTTGAGAGTCCTCCTCAGATGAGGGGTAACCTCCACAACAGCTGGCTCCTGGGAAGGAGCAAAGGATGATTCCTTCTCATTCAGGGATCGAAGGAATTCCAAAGCAGTATCAACAAGGGGGGGCTCGAGGGATAACTGGCTTTGGAGCTGAGGAAGAGCTTGATTCTTTAGGGGCAGGGTGAATGTCCAGAGGTGGAATGGATACCACCTGAGGACCAACATGATCAACATCCACATGTTCTGGAGCATTAGCAAGGTGCTTAACCACCCTTGGAGAACCAGGAGAGGATGGAAAGTTCCTCTTCTTGTTGGTAACCTCAGAAGCACTGTTAGGTGCTGACCAAGAGTATTTATCACAATGAGGTGGACGTTTAGGATGGGAAGAACTTTTTACCTGGTCGGTCACAGGAGAACCAGTAGGAGGTCTCTGGCTTCTCCCTTTCTTTGGCCCGGTAGAATGCAGAGCATCAGAAAAGCTCTTTAAAACTGGCCCTGTTCTTGTTTCTAATGGCAATGTCTTCCCTCTAATAGAGAAAGAAAGTGCATTGCTATGATGTTGCAGAGTGTTCTCCACCACAGTTAGGGCAGCATGGCTTTTGAGAACAGGGTGTCCCGTGATAATCCGATCCACAATTCACACACAACCTTGCCTGTTTACAAAACTTGCTTACATGGCCAAAGCATTGGCAATGGAAGCAGCATCGTGGGTTTTCAACATAAGGCTTGACTGGGATGTTAAGATAGCCAGCCTTAACGTACTTGGGCGGTTCTAATTTGTTGAAGGTCAGGATTATGGTGGCGGTAGGTAACCTAGCCCCATTCACAAACCTGGAAATGCGGTGCGCACAAACATCGTAATCTATTAACTCTCCCGATCAGATAACACCTTTATAGTTGTTAAATGTTGGGTGCGAAGCAGAGGAAATGTCTACAGAAGCTAAAGACTGTAGGGTCTTAATCCACTGATGCTGCTCACTTGATTTCACCTCGACTATCAATGCACCATAATTACGTGGCCACATTTGGGCAGGTTCGCCACATTTCTCAACAAAATCCTCGTAGACGTCGAAGATGTCAGCCTTACTAAGAGGACTATCATTCTCTTTCAAGACTAAAAATCGGTCATAATCCAACTCAGGGTCGACTTCTGGCCCAAAAGGTTCAAATCGTCTACCATCAGGTTCCAATGCACGATGACCAGAGGCCACAGGTCTCTGTGAGTTATGTTTGTTAAATTTACCTATATAAGTATATATTTTATTTTGGGCTGCTCCTGGAGCAGAGCGCATGCACCAAATCACCATCATGAGCCGAAGAGCGCCCATACAGCCCAGATGGGGTAACCCGCGTTCCCGACTCCCACTGTCATTTTAAAAACAGCGAAGCCGCATAATCTAGATTCTCTAGACTGCGGTGCTAAGACCTCCCAGAAACAAAATGATGATCCAGGCAACCAAACCTCCTCAAGGCACAGTCCTGCAGACGATGCTCCCCAGTGGGTGCATCCATCAACAAGTACAGAGGCAAAAGTAAGAAAAGAAGAAGAGGCTAAGCTGTAGCCGGACGGGGTGCTGAGTCCCATCAGCACGGCGGCCAGGAAGGCAAATCACCACACCGCTTACAGGGAAGAGAATTGGTACAGAAGAAAAAGTAAGGGTTAGCAGAAGGAGAAAAAGGATGCCAAGCTGGGGCCGGATGGGGCGCTGAGTCCCGTCAGCACGGCGGCCAGGACAGAAAATCGCTGTGCCCCTCACGGGGCTGGGAGGGTGAGCAGGGCAGGGGACATGTGTCCGGCATGGTCTCCTGCAAAAAGATAGCTAACAGGAAATGGGAGTAGGAGACATGTCTCTGTAGCGCCTCTAGGTTGGCCTGGAGCCCATGGTAATTCCATTCAATGAATATGCCCTCGAAGCCTAGCTCAGAAATGCTGGGATCACTTCGAAGAGAAGACCCTCACAGGAATGCCCATACACTTCCGAGAGGTAGAACTCCGGGTGCTGTTGGCTGAACAATGCACTGTCGCCTTTGACGATTTATTTAGGGAGGTTGGGCTCACCATGCACGTTTTTTCCTCCCTCTGCTTCAAAACCTTAGGCAGGTAGGGCAGCACCCTTTGGAGGATCCACAGTCACAGAGCAACTCAGCCAAGCTCATTTCGTGTTGTCCTCCTTTCAGTGGGGCAGCCTTAGGAACCCCAGAAGATGGCCTCACAATGACCTTCAGGGTTGTTGCCTCCTGTAAGTATAATGACTCGGTGGCAGCACACAGCGATTTCACCTTACGGGATATAGTCATGCTGTGGAAATGATGGTAGCCCTGGTTTTAGCCAAGGCTGGCTGCGACGCCTTTGTGCCACCAGCTTCATTTTTGTGCGGAAAGCAATTAATTTTAAGATAGTATCATAATAAAGAGTCGTACTCAGAGTTCTATATCTTAAAAATAAGTGCTTTCTGCGCCTAACCAAAACTGTAAATGATGATTAGAATATCTAAAAACACCATTAGTGCTGTTTTTACTACAAAAAACACGGTGCAGGTCTTCTAAAGTTTCAACCTAGTTCCATCTGCTAAACATCCATAAGTATGTTACAATGAAAATGACATATCAGAATATGATGATAGTATAGCAGATCTGACATTCATATCTAATAAGGATATTTCCAATAATGAAGAGGAAGAACATGATATTGATGTTCAACTAGAAGAGAGGCATATTGAAGAGGAGGATACTGATGGTGAGAAAATAATTATGACAATCAGCTTCAATAATGAGGAAATATAATGGAAGAGCTTTTCAGGAAGGCAGGCTTCATTCCAGTTCATAGAAAATTCTGGAATTCAAATACCAATAACTCCAACTGCAAGCCCAATTGAAATTTTTTCATTGTTTTTAGATGACAAAGCAATCAAACTAGTTGTTGAAGAAACTAATAGGTATGCAGATCAATATCTTAGTTCTAAACAATTAGCATCACATTCAAGATTTCAAAAAAGGAAGGGTACCACTGCTGATGAAATTAGAAAATTCTTTGGGCTATTATTGTGGATAGGTTTAAAGCAAAAGGGCAGTATCGCTTAATACTGGTCATGAAAAGAGATAAATTAAATAATGTTGCAGAAAGACAATGTTGAGAAATAGGTTTGAGTTGCTCTTAGGATTTATAGATTTTTGTGACAATACAAAGATCGTCTTAGAAAAATCAAACCCAAAGTTGATATACTCCAAAATAAATTTTAACAGGTATTTTGCCCATGACAAACAATTGTAGTTGATGAAACCTTAATTCCCTGGGGAGGACGTTGTGGTGGAGCGAATGTGAGTGTGTGTGTAAAAAGGGCCATTCTCCCACCCCTTTTCTCAGTACCCTCTCCCTCCCTCTGTAAGAATGTGTGTGTGAGTGGAAATGAGGTTTTTTTTATATTTTCTCTTTGTATATATATGTATTTGATTTCATGTATTAAAATTGTTTTTTTCTTTCTCAGATTGTACTTTGTTTAAAATAATCTTTTATCAAAAGATTATATTTTGAAAGAATAGTTTTTAAAGTTAAATATTTACAGAATTATTAATGCTGAAAATTGTTTGGATATACATTTAGAGGTAAGATAGTCGATAAATTTACTCGGGTAATGCCCACTTATTAGTTTCCCTTCCATGTATAAGTAAATGGATCATAAACAGAGGATATATCTCTTCTACAGAGAGTGGAAGCTTGGACGGACTGCGAGGAGGGTTCTCTAGATGAGTGCTCCGCCCAGCCCTGAGACGGAGGGCTTTCATACCTCGCTAGACACCTGAACTACCACACCCGCATTGGCTGACAAGCCTGCCTCCTTTTATGTTAGCCTACTACCACCCACCTCCAGCACACAAGTGATAGCGAGTGCCCCTTTACGTTCGGTTGTTGTTTTTCATTTCATTGTGTAGATATATTTAAGCAAATTTATTCTATTCGCCCATTATAAAATTCTTTTAGTATCTTTTTGGGATTGGGGAATTTGGCCTCATTTTGAAGTGTGCACACTTTCCTTGTAAATATAAATTATTGTAATTATCATTATACATTTTTTTTGTAAGTAAAGGGACTGTATATACAATCCGTTTCATTCTCCTTAGATTTCTCACGTCCGGATTAGTGTAGGAAGCGGGTTGGATCGATTGGGGGTTATTCTAAATTTTTCGGCCCGCTACATTTGCCACTTGAATAGGGACGTGAGACTTCGAAACTGGGAGCGTGACGGGATTGGATTGCAATCCATACCCAATTAGCGTGACAAGTAGTTTGATTGATTTTTCCCTCCTATTTTTTTACTAACTTGGGAACAATGGCTGTAGCAGAAACTTTAAATGAAGAAGTAGTGTGATTGAGACTGGAGTTGAGAAAGAAAGAAGAGGAGTGTGAAATGTTGCGGGGAATGTTTGAGGGAATGAAGAAAGAAATGAAAGGGATGAATGAAAAGACTGATAGGATGAAGAAGGAAATGGGAGACCGACAGGATCAGACGGACCGACGGATGCAGGACTTATATAACATGATGACAGGGGCTGGACCAGCCCCAGGACCCTCGACCTTGACCCCTGCTCCGACTGAAGTGGATAAGACTAATGTGATCAATGGGAGTGTGTGCGAGTCTAGAGAGGATAGGGTGATTATGAGTGATAAGAAGGACGGAGAATGGAAGAGAGTTGAATGCAAGAGAAGAAGGAAGAGTGGTGCAAAGGGAAAGAATAGGAAGGTAAGAGGCAAGAGTGTGGAATCATTGGACTCAGATGAAGGAGAGAGTGATGGTATGATTGATATGAGTGAGAGTGAAGGCAACTCAAGTGAGAGTGAAGTGAATGTGGGAAAGGGTATTTTGATAAGGGAAGTGCAAAAGATAGATAGATTTAGGTTACATGGTGGGAAAAGTGTGGAAGAATTCTTCGGGGAATTTGAGGGATATTGTAAGCTCAAGTACCCGGAGAATAAGGGATACTGGATGAATGTTTTGGGGGAATGTTTGGAGGGAAAAGTATTGGAGTTTTTCCACATGATTACAAGTGTGGGGGAACCAAGGTACGATGTGGTGAAGGAGAGATTGATTGGGCAGGTGAAACGAATGAAAGAGAGTGTGAAGTATAAAAGGGTGAATGAATTTGAGAAGGCTCGAATGGGGAAAAGTGAAAGTGTGAACATTTATGCACATAGGCTTGAGAGTATGGCAAGAAAGAGGTATGGAGAGGATGATGTAAATGAATGTAACCACTGATGAGGAAGTTTTTGGACACGATCCCGCGAAAGGTATGTGAATGGCTGAGTGGAAAGAGAAAGGAGAGAATGAGACTGACAGGTGAACGGTTAATGTGGCAGGATGTGTTGGAGCTGTTGGAAGATGGACGATTTGATGGTGAAAGAGATCTAGAAGAGGATGGATGGTACAGTGTGAATGTTGGCAAGAAAGAGGTATGGAGAGGATGATGTAAATGAATGTAACCACTGATGAGGAAGTTTTTGGACACGATCCCGCGAAAGGTGAGTGAATGGCTGAGTGGAAAGAGAAAGGAGAGAATGAGACTGACAGGTGAACGGTTAATGTGGCAGGATGTGTTGGAGCTGTTGGAAGATGGACGATTTGATGGTGAAAGAGATCTAGAAGAGGATGGATGATACAGTGTGAATGTTGGGGGTAAGAAGCCCAGGAGCTTTCATCCACCCCAGCAGTATGTCAGCTACAGGGATGCCCTGAAGGCTGCACCAGCTGAAGTGATGTCGAACTTCCTGGGCCGGCAAAATGGATGGGTAAATGGAGGGTGGTCGAATGGAAGGGGACAGATGAATTTCAAGCGTAGGAACGGATATATGAGAGAGAAACCGAGGTATGTCCCAGCAAACGAGAGATCAAGAAAGGGCATATGATAAAGGATTGCCAGGAAAGTGTGAAAGAGTGCTTCGAGTGTAAAGAAATAGACTATTTGAAGAAAGATTGTCCAAGGTTGAATGGTGGAGCAACTGCTGAGGGGAGTGTGAAGTATGCTTGTGGTAATTGTGGAAAGGCTGGTCATTATGCGAGGATGTGTCGTGACCAGAGGAATGTATGTAGCTATTGTGCGATGGAAGGACATTCAAGTGAAAAGTGTTAGATTAGACTGAGAGTGCAAGGTGTGAATGGAAAGTCTGAAGCGGGAAACTGAATTATAAGAGGGTACCTGCTGAAGTATCCTCTGGGTGTATGAGTGTGAGTAATGTGTTGGTAAGTATGTCTAGTGTGAAAGTGCTGTCTGGTAGGAAGTATGAGTGTCTGAGTGTGAAGGTGGAATTGAGTGTTTAGCTTTAATAGATTCTGGATGCAAGGCGAGCTTGGTGTATAAGGATGTGTATGACAAGGTAAGCGGGAAAGCCCTCCTGTCTGAGTGCAAGGGTAGTTTGGTAGGTATTGGTAATAGGAGAGTGCTTCTGATTGGAATGATAAGGTCAGCTGTTCGAATGCATGGTATGTTGACGAATGAATGTGAATTCTCGGTGATTGATAAGGTGAGTAGTGAGTATGGTGTTATTTGGGGCTATGATTTTATGAAAATGAATCGTATGGTTGTGCATCCTGCAAGTGATCAGATTGAGAGAAAGATTGGTAAAAATGGGGTCTATAAGTTATATGTAGGGAAAGATGGTAGTGTTTTGAGGAGTGTGTTTACTGGTATTGAGGTGACTTCTATGGAGAATGTAAGGCTTGTGAAGGGTGAAAGGGTGTCTGTTAGAGTGAGTTGAAGTAAGGATGTTAGTTTAAATGTTGTTGAGAACACTGTGATATTGGATGGAAAGGATGCATATTATAAGGTAAGGCGTGTTGCTTGTGTGTTTGATGGCTTGATGAGAATGAATGATCCTTTTGTATGTGTGCAGGCGGACCCCAGGGTGAAGGGACAGGTGAGGGGAATCCAAGTCGGAGATGTACTAGGACACCTCTCCACTGTCAATGAGGTAGGTATGGATGATAGCACGGATATCAGGGTGAATGTTACAAATGAAAATCCATGTGAATGGATGTATAATGAGGTGAAGGACATGGTGAAATTGGATGGATGTTTGACTGAGTATGAAAGGGAGGATGTGTATCGAATGATATTTGAACGAAAGGGAGCCCTCAGTAAGGGTGATCTGGATTTCGGGGTTGCAAAGCTCCCGGAATTCAAGATTGTCCTGAAGGAGGACTCCCGTATCTATCAGCGGCCGAGGCATTTCCCACGTCCGGTTGCTGATGAGATTCAGGAGCAGTGTTTGGAATTGGAGCAATTAGGGGTGATTGAAGAGAGCGAGAGTGCATGGAATAGTCCAATTGTACCTGTACATAAGCTGGATGGAAGATTGCGTCTGTGTGTGGATTATCGAAAGGTGAATGAAAGAACTGTGAAGGAAAGGTTTCCGATGTGTGTGGTATCTGAGTGTGTGTATAGTATGCATGGGATGGAGTGGTTTATGAAGCTGAATCTGGTACGGGGGTATTACCAGATACCCATTGCTGAGGAGAGCCGGCCGGTAACTGCCTTCTCTTCCTCAAAGAGGCATTACCAGTTCCGGAACCTCAGCTTTGGGTTGGCTAATGCTCTCGGAGCCTTCCAGCGGGCAATGAATGTTGTGTTGAGTAAGTTTGCGAGTAAGAATGTGATTGCGTTTATAGATGATATTTTGATTATGACTGAGACTTTTGAGGAGCATATGAGATTCGTGAATGATGTGTTGAGAACGTTGGAGAGTGTTGGTGTGAAGGTGAAAGTGGCGGAGTGTGAATGGTTTGCGAAAGAAGTGGAATTCCTTGGGCATATGGTGAGTGAGAATGGGTTGCAAAAATCACCAAAGTATGTTGAGAAGGTGCGAATGTTTCCTACACCGGTGACTGTGAAGCAACTGAAGTCATTTTTGGGTTTGATTGAGTTCCAGCGAAAGTTTATACGTGATTGTTCTGGTGTGAGTAAGCCTCTGACTGAGTGGATGGGCAAGAAATGTAGTACGGTGGTCAAGTGGAATGATAAGATGAATGAGGCGTATGAGAGACTGAAAGAGGCAGCGGCTGAAGATGTTGAATTGGCTTACCCAGATTATAGTGTGAATGCTAAAATGCTTGAATTGTATATAGATGCGAGTGGCTATTGTATGGGAGGTTTTCTGATGCAAGAGCAGCGTTTGAATGGAGAGAATGTCAGGCGAATAATTGGGTATGTATCCAAGGCTATGAATTTTGCAGAACGAAAGTATTCGACTGTGGAGCGAGAGTTGGCTGCGATAAGGTATTGTTTAAAAGTGTTGCGTCCGTTTTTGTATAGTGTGAGGTTTGTGATCAAAACAGATCCTCAACCTCTTGTGTATCTGCATCGTATGAAGTGGACTGATAGTAGGATTGCAAGGACTTTGGAAGATTTGAGTGAATTTGACTATGTGATTGAATATGTGCCTGGTGAACGGAATGGAGTGGCTGATTTGATGTCAAGGTATCCTGGTACGAATGATGAAAATGTGTGTGGAGTGAGTGATCCAGAGTATTTGCCGAAAGGGATAATGAATGGAAAAGAGAGTAAGGGTGGTGGTGATTCCTTGTTTGAGAGTGTATGGAATGGTTTGCAAGATTTGAAGAGTGATGGAGTAGACATGAGAGTGCCCAATAGTGTGGATGATTAAAGGAAGGAGGTAATGAATGAAGTATGTAGGAAGCCTGAAAGCATTGGTTTGGCAAAGGTGCGGAACTTCATGAAAGAATTGAGAGCGATGTGTATGCAAGGGGTCCCGTCATTTCAGGAAGTGTTGATTGTAGTGAGTCGTTTGTATGGAGTGCACTTTGGTGGTGAGAGGCCGATTGTGTACAAGGATGAGAAGATGAAGGGTTTGAATCCTAATGTGGTACATCTGCAATGTTTGAGCGGTGTGCACTACAATTGGGTGATTGAAGTGTTCATATATGAGAGAGAAGAATAATTGTCTGGATGAAGATGAGTGTGTGGTGAGTGATGATGTGGGAGTTGATGATGGTATGGATGTCAGTGCTGATGTTGGCATGCTTGTTCCTTCTGTGTATTGCGAACATGGTGGACCTGATATGATGGAAGCAAGAGTGAAAGTTGGTGAAAGGTTGTTCTGTGGTTTGATTGATACTGGAGCGCAAGTGTCTTTAGTGAATGAGAATATTCTGAGTAAGTATGAAGAGTTTAGATGTTGCGAGCATAAACCTGTGAAGTTACCGATAAGTGGATTAGAGAATGGCATGATAGTGGCATGGGAACAGGTTAGTCTGAAAGTGAGTTTGGGTAATGGTGTGAATGTGAAGCATTACTTTGTGATTCTGAAAGATGAGCAAATGCCGTGTTGTTTCTTGCTTGGTGTAGACTTTATGAGATTGAATGATTTGTCTTTGGATGCTGATAAGGATCGTCTTATGAAAGGTGAATGTGAGGTGATGAAGTTGAATGAGTGTGCGAAGAATGTTGTCAAATTTTGTGGCATGATTGATTGATCATGGATGATGAGAATGAGATTTTAAGTGATGATGATATTCTAGAAATGCAAGAGATGTGTCCTTTTGTTAGTGAGTTGAAGAGGTGTGTAATGACGCGTATTGATTTGAATGAATGGCCAGAGTGTTTAAGTGATTTTAAAAGGTATGCTAAGGATTTTGTTGTTTGTATGGATGTTTTATATTTTGTGAGGCATGTGAAGGGTGGTGATGATATGTATGTACCTGTGATGTCCTTAGTTGGTATGATTGGTCTGGTGAAGGTTGTACATGATAATTATGGGCATATGGGCGAGTTTGAGCTGTGGGAGTGCATGAAGGAGCGTGTGTTCCATCCGTTTCTGAGAACTGTTGTGAATGATGTTGCAACTACGTGTGAAAGGTATCAGAAGCGAAAGGTGCAAGATGTGCAAGTGAAACCACCAATGTTGAAGGTGGATGCGAAAGAAGCGTTTAAATTGGGACCAGTAGAAGAGTGTGAATGGGTGCAGAAAGGTGTGATTGAGCACAAGTGGTACTGTGAAGAGTGATTGAAAGGGTTTTGTGAGTGACTGGTAGAATGGCTTAAGGAAGGAGGGGTGTGGTGGAGCAAATGTGAGTGTGTGTAAAAAGGGCCATTCTCCCACCCCTTTTCCCAGTACCCTCTCCCTCCCTCTGTAAGAATGTGTGTGTGAGTGGGAATGAGGTTTTTTTATATTTTCTCTTTGTATATATATGTATTTGATTTCATGTATTAAAATTGTTTTCTTCTTTCTCAGATTGTACTTTGTTTAAAATAATCTTTTATCAAAAGATTATATTTTGAAAGAATAGTTTTTAAAGTTAAATATTTAAAGAATTATTAATGCTGATAATTGTTTAGATATACATTTAGAGGTAAGATAGTCGATATATTTACTCGGGTAATGCCCACTTATTAGTTTCCCTTCCATGTATAAGTAAATGGATCATAAACAGAGGATATATCTCTTCTACAGAGAGTGGAAGCTTGGACAGACTGCAAGGAGGGTTCTCTAGATGAGTGCTCCGCCCAGCCCTGAGACGGAGGGCTTTCATACCTCGCTAGACACCTGAACTACCACACCCACATTGGCCGACAAGCCTGCCTGCTTTTATGTTAGCCTACTACCACCCACCTCCAGCACACAAGTGATAGCACGTGCCCCTTTACATTCGGTTGTTGTTGTTTTTCCTTTCATTGTGTAGATATATTTAAGTAAATTTGTTCTATTCGCCCGTTATAAAATTCTTTTGGTATCTTGTTGAGATTGGGGAATTTGGCCTTATTTTGAAGTGTGCACACTTTCCTTGTAAATATAAATTATTGTAATTATCATTATACATTTTTTTTGTAAGTAAAGGGACTGTATATACAATCCGTTTCATTCTCCTTCAATTTCTCATGTCCGGATTAGTGTAGGAAGCGGGTTGGATCGATTGGGGGTTAGTTTAAAATTTTTCGGCCCGCTACAACGTTTAATTTTTCAGCAAGAGAACCCAAATAAAGCACACAAATATGGTATCAAGTTTTTCAAATTGTGCTCCATGGAAGGATTCACTTACTCAATGAATATTTATAGTGGGAAAGCTTGAAACGAGGAACCAAAGGAAGTAGGACTCGCAAAGAAAGTGTGTGAACATTTAGTAAAAAATCCTTCTAAAGGAAGGCAGGATTCTATTGTGCACAACTCCTACATGAGCTATGATTTAGCAAGTGATTACATATGGAAAGGAACTCATGTGGTAAGAACACTGAGGGCTAATAATAAAGGAATACCAAAAGAAGTGATGCAGACGACATTAAAATGAGGTGAGATGGTGTCACGTGAAGATGACAGGGGAATAGTGATTTTGAAATGGAAAGACACACGAGAAGTAAGGGTGTTATCTAGTCTACATGAGCCAAAAATGGTAAAGGTTCACACAAAACATACTAGAGATGTTAAAACTGAGGTGGGGGAACCCACCAATAATGATGGTGAAGAACCATCAATGTTCCAACAACAAAAGAGAAGATGTCTTCACATCCCACAGATGAAACCAGCAGCTTCTCTTACCTATAATAAAGAAAAAAGCATCATATGCAACATCCCTTCGCGAAGGTGTGAAATGGTACAGAAAATTGAGGATAGATATAATATTGAGAATGATGGTTGGAAATGCCCTGATCATTTATGAACAGAGCCAAGGAAAAGAGATGAAAATATGATGTTTCAGAGAAGCTATCACTGAAAGTCTGCTAGGGATAAATGAATAGAGTCTCAACCTAACACCACAGACAGGTCGAGTTCACACACTTTTGAAAATAAAGATGAAGATGGCAAAAGAAAATGGAAAGCCTGCAAAATATACTATTTAAGAATTAGTAAAGATGGTAGAAGAACTGCAGCGAAAAAATATTGAAGCTTGTCTCTACTTATTGTCCAGCATGTGAGACTGTCATTCATGTGTCTGGAATGTTTTGAAACGCATCATAAAAAAACAAAACAGATCTAAACCATTTTTATTTATGTTATCATTACTTATTTGTAATTCAAGTGTTTAAAGTTATTATTATTTTGTACTTATTTGTATTCCAATAAAGAAAAGATGGGTTTCATATCCAACTGGGTCCTCATCCCGAAACCTGGAGTAAAAGCTGAACGTTAGACAGCAATAATTCAACCTTCAAAACTTAAAACCCCAAATCTCAAACTCTCCAGAAAGCAGCACACAGATTTTTATAACTTGTCCATGGGCGGCACATTTTCTATATCTATAAGATAATGCATTGAGTGCATATCATAGGTGTTATACACATCTTTTCAGCAAAAATAAATGTATAACATTTGCATTATACAGGCACCTGACAAACTGCTACCATATAACATAAGAACATAAGAAAAGAAGGAGACTGCAAAAGACCATTCATGGCCTACACTTGGCAGCTCCTGTTCCATTCAACACACAAAAGATTTCTTACCAGAGAAAAGTCATCAACATTGTCACCCTTAACAGGAGCTCGCCAGATCCAATCTACAACATACACAAAATGCATCCAGAGGATTATGTCCATTCATGCAACCGCAAAATACAATCTTCCCACTCCCTAGAAAAACATATACATATGTACATAAAAAAAAGTCAGTCCCATCTAGCAGCTTCATCCATATATTTATCTAATCTATTCTTGAAACTACCCAGAGAGGAGGCTTCTATCACATGCCTAGTGAGCCTATTCCATTCATCTACCACACGATTTGTAAACCAATTCCTCCCAATCTCCTTCCTAAACCTATACTTATCAAGCTTAAACCCATTGCTACGTGTCCTGTCATGTTCACTAAGTATAAGAACCTAACATGTATGTTATACATGGCAGTCAATATGCTAAGATAGATAGTGAGCGTAGAGAATTTTTAAGTTATTGCGATAACAGAGTCATGGATGGATTTGGCAGGAAAGAACTTCATACCTGAGATGAGGATTGATGGTTTAATATATTTCATACAGATAGGAATACAAGGAGGCATGATTATTTATATTAGAGATTATTTCCAGTGCCGTCAAAACACTATACTTAAAACAGATGCTAACACAGTCATTATGGTTAGATGTTAAAGAAAAGATGAACTTGGTATAGGAATATTATAAAGATCACAGCTTCTTTCATATGTTTTCATTTGAAAGAAGTTGTGTGAGGGGAGATATGATTGAGCTTTTTAAAATCTTTTCTGGGATAGATAAGCTGGATTTTAGCAAGTTATTTGAGTTAGAAGGTAGTAATAGAACTAGAGGCCACCACTTAAAGATTAAAAAACAGAGGTGCAGACTGGATGTTAGAAAATATTTTTTCACTAACAGAGTGGTGGATTATTGGAATAGTTTGCCACCTGAGACTGTAGACAGCCCAAACTTGAATGTTTTCAAGCGCAGATTGGATGATTATATGGGGATGGAGGGTTAATTTCTTACTTTTTGGTATGTGGAAATGTTTCTTGACTCATTCCTGTGGATGCAGTTTCTTTTTATTGTATATTTTGGGGGATTTTGATTTTGTTTTTGACAGACTCCTATGGAAGCTTTAAATTATATATTGTAGCTGCATGGTTGGAAATAATCCTATGGATTGTTAAATTGTATATTGTAGATGCATGATCTGACAAAATCCTATGGATGCATTATGTGGGTGGGATTTGATGGATACGGATGACCTTTGATAGGCCCTTGTGGCTTTTGTCATCCGTGAAATTAGGTTATGTTATGTTAAATCTTAGTAAGGAAGCATCATGTCCTCTGTGGAATATGCTTGTAGAAGTAAGCATATGTGTATTATGGTTGATTTTAATTATAGAAATATTGAATAGGAAGCTCTTGTAAGTGATCAGGAGGTAAGAGGAATTTTTTAATATGGTGCAGGATAGTTTTCTTTAGACAGGGGTGATAATATATTTAATTTAGTTCTAGCAAATGGGAAAGAAGGCATTAGCAATAAAGATATAGGGAAATTTGGGAAATAGTGACCATTGCAAATTACCATAGATTGAAGTTAAAATGGAATAGGATAATCAATTGGATAGATAAGGTAATAATCCCAGACTTTAGAAAAGCAGATTATAGTGTTCTGAGGAAGTACCTGGAGATGGTCGTTTAAGGAATAGCAAGTGAGGTCAGGTTAGGAAACGTGATTTCAATGAGAGCAGTTGAGAGGGAAGATAACCCCTAGGTAGAGAGGAATGGTGTTGATGAGGTATACAAGACAATGATTAAACAGTTAATTGTTAGACAGAATATAAATATTCTATACAGGGAGATTAGAGCAAAGTCTGTTGAGCCTAAATGGATGTTAGATAAAATTAAGCATTATATTGCCATTAAAAGGAGCATTTATAGGAAAATAAAAAAAGTGGGGGTCAATTAAGGTAAATATATAATGAGCTAACTCAAGACATTAAAAAATTAATTAGGGTATTAAAGAGAAATTATGAAAAAGTGGCAAATAAGGCAAAGAAATATCCCAAAGTTTTCTTTCAATTATACAGAACTAAGACTAAGAGATACAATAAGCCCACTTAAAGATACAGATCATGGAGAGTTAGTGAGTGATAGTGATGCAATGGCTAGAATGTTAAACCAGTATTTTCTTTCAATATTTACACTCAAAAATACCCTAACTGTACTTGAGGGAACCTTGATCTTCAGGGATAATGATGAAGAAAATTAGAGGATATTTTAAATACAAAGTTAGGTTTAGGAAAGAGATTGGTAGAAATTGGTTTACAAATCAAGTGGTAGATGAATCGAATAGGCTCACTAGCCATGTGATAGAAATGTCCTCCTTGCAGAGTTTGAAGAATAGATTGGATAGATTTATAAGGGGATGCTAGGTGGGACTAAACTGGGTGATGTGAACAGGAGCTGCCTTGTATAGGCTATTGATTAGTCTTTTGCAGACTCCCTTCTTTTCTTATGTTCTTATGTAAGGCATTAAGAGTTAATGCCCAGAAACAGTTGCTGCACAATGGTGCACAACTAAGTAGAATAAGATATGATGGATAAGACATCTGCTTAGATATTTAGGTAGTTTTTTTTGTAGTGGGTAGGGTTGTGTCATGCATAAAAAGGTTGAAGGTGGAGGTAAGATAGTAATATGGCTTTGCAGGCAGTCCTTTAACTTATTTATAATTCCTATAAATGATATGAAGCAGAACATTACAAAAGTCAGCCTCAAATCAAAATAAATAGGAAAATCCTAACAACCTTACATTTTTATCATCCAGGTCAGTTTTAACCGAATCTTCAATGATCTCGTTTTTCACTTCTTCCATTGTTGCACTTATGAAAAAATCCTATAATAAATGAAAACAAAAGATGCTTTTATCTTGTCAAAAATTTCATTCATTGATTAGTTGCATCAAAAAGCTAGATAGCCCTTCAAAGTATCTTGGTAATTTTTAAAAATATATAAATCAATATTTAACAAGTTTTAAAACAAAAGACATTCTAAAATAGCACACAGAAGAGAATTATCTGTAATTACTCTATTTATAAAATATAAGTAAAACTTACCCTCTGATTTTTCAAAAATGTACTTGAGAAAATATTTTTCTGACTACCAAGGAGAAATGTTTAAGGCTTCTCTAAAGCCGTTTAATTTAACAATGATGATATAATTTTTTTTTTGTATACAACAAAGTCAATTAGTTTTCCAGTCAAAATATCAAAATATTATTTGCTATTTTACATTTGCAATTTTAAAAGTTCTTAAAAAAAAGTTGGGAGGGAAAAAATAGAAAATTAAAATTTCCAGTATTCTTTTAAAAGTCTATTTATACCTAATAAGTATACCACAGTGGATTTCAGATATTATAACCATTGTTTTCATATTTAAAAAAAAAAATTTAGGTAATATTTTTGGATGTGAGGGATGAATTAAATCATTTCCCATTATATTTTAGGGGAAAAATTGTCAGTTCTCAACATACTTTCTGGAATGAATTAACATCAATAACCAAAGTAACTTTAAAGAGCAGTGACTTAAAAGACATCACCATCATAGCTTGTTATAAACTAAAATTACTATTTAGTACACAACTACATTGTTAATTGGAATCACATCATATATTCATTTTGAAGGGATTTTTTCTGAATTAAAATATGATATGGACATTTTATATTACTCAATATTAATAAAAATATGATTGATTTAAATAGCATTCAGGGGCAGAGCTTATATGTCTGAAGTCAAGAATCGTGGCATAAAAACTGAACATTAGAGCACCAAAATGACATCTGGCAATCTTCTATGAGTTTGAACCTAATGCTAGGCTTTCAAATTGTGAATACTACTAACTGTTTAAAAAAAGTGGTAGGGTGGGAGTAAGCCCCCCCCCCCAACATTAAAGAAGGGGATGGGGGCAAAGCTCCCATTTTAAAATAATCACCTAGAGTTAAAATTTACTGAGATGCCAGATGTTAGGTACTCTAATCCAATGTTCATTGTATTTATGCATTAACATAACATACAACATAACATAATTACACGGATGACAAAAGCCACAAGGGCCTATCAAAGGTCATCCGCCTCCATCAAAACCCACCCACAAAAAGCAACATCACCCGGGGAAGACAAAATCAAAGTCCCCCCACAATATAATATAACAGATGACAAAAGCCACAAGGGCTCATCATAGGTCATCCGAGTCAAACGGCCTCTTTTTTAAGGCACCCAAACTCCCAGGAAAACTACATCCAGAGGATTGCATCCAGAAACAAGGGTATCACCAATCAATGCTTGTCAAGAACTAAATCATGCAGCTATAGATATATACAAACAATATTAATATATACAAAACTTAGGAACCATCACAACCTTCCCTTCCCATAAACTCATCCAAGCTACTCTTAAATACATTTAGATTTGGACTACCTACTACCCTCCACGGCAATTTGTTCCAGAAGTCTACCACTCTATTGGTGAAAAAATATTTTCTTAAATCCAACCTACACCCTTGCTTTTTAATTTTCAAGTGGTGACCTCTAGTCCGATTTCCATCATCTAACTCAAAAAACTTGCTAACATCCAATTTATCTATCCCAGAAAAAATTTTAAAGAGCTCAATCATATCCCCTCTCACACACCTCCTTTGGAACGAGAACATATTTAATACCCTCAGTCTATCTATATATTCAAGGTGCCTCAGGGAAGGAATAATCTTTGTTGCCCTCCGTTGCACTGACTCGAGAAGGTTAATATCGTGTCTAAAATGTGGGGACCATGCCTGTATACAGTACTCTAGATGTGGCCTAACATAAGAGTTATAGAGTTTAAGAATAACCTCCTTACTTTTGTAACTGACATTTCTTTTAATAAAACCCAGCACTCTATTTGCCCTATTTCTTGCTTCAATACACTGCTTAGAAAACCTTAATGACTTATCTATTACTACTCCTAGATCTTTCTCATCCTCTACTGAGCTCAGCCAATGCCCATCCATTTCATAGTTAAATTCTCTATTATCTTTACCCATGTTAATAACTTTGCACTTTTCAAGGTTGAAAGTCATTTGCCACTTATGTGCCCAGGATAACAATTTATTTAAATCCCCCTGCACTTTAAAATTATCATCAATATCTTTAACTACAGCTGCTAATTTTGTATCATCCGCAAAAATTGACACTTAATTATTAACTGCCTCCCCAAGATCGTTTATATAGATGACAAATAATAATGGACCGAGAACTGATCCCTGAGGAACCCCACTGATAATATCCCTCCACTCTGACTTTACACCATTTAGCACTACCCTTTAACATAACATAACATAATTTAACGGATGACAAAAGCCACAAGGGCCTATCAAAGGTCATCCGTATCCATCAAATCCCACCCATATAATGCATCCATAGGATTTTGTCAGATCATGCAGCTACAATATACAATTTAACAATCCATAGGAATGTCCAACCATGCATCTACAATATATAATTTAAAGCCTCCATAGGAGTCTGTCAAAAACAAAATCAAAATCCCCCAAAATATACAATAAAAAGAAACTGCATCCACAGGAATGAGTCAAGAAACATTTCCACATACCAAAAAGTAAGAAATTAACCCTCCATCCCCATATAATCATCCAATCTGCGCTTGAAAACATTCAAGTTTGGGCTGTCTACAGTCTCAGGTGGCAAACTATTCCAATAATCCACCACTCTGTTAGTGAAAAAATATTTTCTAACATCCAGTCTGCACCTCTGTTTTTTAATCTTTAAGTGGTGGCCTCTAGTTCTATTACTACCTTCTAACTCAAATAACTTGCTGAAATCTAATTTATCCATCCCAGAAAAGATTTTAAAAAGCTCAATCATATCTCCCCTCACACACCTTCTTTCAAATGAAAACATATTTAATACCCTCAGTCTATCTTCATATTGAAGGTGCTTCAGGGATGGTATTATTTTTGTTGCCCTCCTTTGTACTGACTCTAATAAGTTTATATCATGTCTTTCAGCCACTCAGCTATCCAATTTGAAACACCCCCACATATCCCAATCATTTTTAATTTATGAACTAGTCTCCTATGTGGTACCTTATAAAAATGGGTAGAGCTAGAAATACAGTCAAAGTTTTCTTCGAATTGATGGCTGCATATTCAAACTTTACCAAAACAAATCATGCAATACATATGGGTTGGGAAATCAAAAAATTAACAAACCTCTGGGAAATACAAGATCATTTTTCCAAAAATGGGAGAAGATTAAACTTAATAGAGAAGCTTACCTTCCATGTATATGCAAGTTTCAAGCTACATGGTGATTTGGATAGGGTATTTAAATGGACAGACTAATGACAAATGAAATTTAATTCACACAAGTGTAAAATTTTACATTTAGGGAAAGAGAACAGAAACTTTGTTTATGAAATGGAAGGATGTTGGCAGGAAGCAGTTGGGGAAGAAAAGGACTTGGGTATAATAGTAGATAGGTAGGTATTTGAAAGTTTGGATAGATATTAGGGTCAGTAATAATAGGATAATACACTTGGGAGCTTTTTACAGACCACCTGGACAGACTGATGGTATTGATAAGTTAAAAATGATCAGGGAAATAAGTAAAGGATGTGAAGTAGATACAGTTACTCTTGGTGACTTTAATTAAAATTCTGTGGACTGGAAAAATATGATAGGAAGGGATAGACCAGGTTCTAAGTTTGGCTTAAAATAAGTTTTGCCTTATTCTATTTATGGCTTTTTGCTTGTTTATCTTGCCCCACCCACATGTTTATTGACTTTTATTTTTACTTGCATTAATATAAACTCTTTTTTTCTTTTTTCCTTTTTACTGCATTTGTATATCAGTATCTATTTTTATTTATATATAGCCATTTATTCGTATTGCTTAAATATCAACTTGCTTTTTCCTTTTTACTCCATTGATTCATTTGTTGCCACATGCTGCTCTTTGTCTTCCTTCCTTATTTGACCCGCATTGTCCTGGCTAACCCTCCTGCACCTCGTGTCGGCGAACCCGGCCCCACACACACACCCTGCCTAGGTGAACCCTCCCCAACTTTTATGAGTCAGGTTAGGGTTAGTTTTCCTGTCTGCTGCATTCTTCTTCTTAATTCTCGCCTTTCTCCCCCACTGTGTATGATAGGGACTCACTCAACTCTTTAAACTATCATCTTTCACCAGCTACATACGCAAAGATAAAGGGGGCTGGTATCTCACAAACTCGCCTGAATAGGAGGGGGCCAAGACTTTCTGTGTCCATTAGGAACCTCTTTCACCCTACCATTCTTCTTTTACCCAACACCTCCAAATCTCCCCCTTCCTCAGTGTCACTTCTGAAAATTAGGAGCCTGACCAATAAGTCAGAGTATGTCCATGACCCTGTTGTTCGCACTGGGGTTTCCTTCCTTGGCCTTACAGAAACTTGGATCGAGCCTGATTTTGGTTCATGCACTGCCCTTGCAACCCAACAAGGTCATTCTTTCCTCCATGTTCCTTGGAACCACCATGTTGGGGGTTGTTGCACTGATTTTGAACTCATCCTTCTCCCTTTCCCCCTCTAGCCTCATTTGAGGCTCTCATTGCTGTCTCATTATCAACATTTTTTCTCTTATGCAACATGTGTCATCCCCAACACACATACATGGTAATACCTGGACTTAGTCATCTAGAACCTCCATATCTCTAATCTAACAGTAACTGACCTTTCTAATACAATTTCCGACCACTGCTTGGTCAATTTTAAATTCTATATTCCCTACAACCTACCCCCTCACTTCTGCTTCATCTGATCAAACCTTAAACTCTCTGCACCAATCATTACTAACCTGCCTTGATGCGCACAACCCCCTTATCACTCCTTCTTCAAACCGCTATCACCGTGTGCCTTTGTTCACCATGGAACTCCTTCATACAAGGAGGTCCTTACGTGTTCATAAATGAGCCCTCCATAAAGCACACTCCCATGGGCAGGACACGACCTCCCTCTCACTTGCCTATCACCTTGCTACTTCGACTTATTCTTCAAAATTAGAATCAGTGCGCGAAGCTCATTCATGCAAACTTTTGCCTGAATGCAAAAATGACCCTGAAACTATCTTTCATCTCCTCTCTCGCCTTTTCTCGCCTAGCCCCATTTCTCCCCCCATCAACCCCTATACTCTTTCTAAATTTTTCTCTGATAAAGTAATTAACAAGCCCATTCTGTTATCCCTGACCATACTCCATTGCTGAGTATGTCTTCACTCAGGCGTCCTCTGAGGAAGTAACTGCCCTGATCTCACACTCTAACAAATCTGGATTCCCTAATGGTGTCTTTCCACCCAAACTCTTCCACCAAATTCTCCCTCCTGTTCTCCCACTGATTCTTCATCTCATTAACACTTCACCTGCCACAGGGGTGGTTCCCTCTTCCTTCAAACATGACTCAATTTGTCCTATCCTTAAAAAACAAAACTTAACCACTCTGAACCATCTAGCTATCACCCTATCTCACAGCTTCCATTCATCTCTAAGGTCCTTGGGAGGGTGGTTATCTCTTGCATTAATGACCATATTTCTAACTGCAATATCAATGAACTGTACCAGTTGGGATTCAAAGCGAAGCACTCTCCTGAAACTGGTCTTCTTAATGTTTCAGACGGTTTATGTAGGGCAGCTGATAGTTGTACATCCATTCTAGTCCTCCTAGACTTCTCCTCTGCTTTCGACACCATCGACCACACTGTCGTCCTTGATCATCTTCACACTTTCCTTGGTCTCTTTTGGCACTGCACTCGATTGGTTCTGCTCATACCTCCCCTCCCGCATTTAGTCAGTCACGCTCAATAACCTCTCCTCCGAGTCCGCGCCCATTCATTTTTGGGGGCATCAGGGCTCGCTCCTTGGTTCCCTCCTCTTTCACATCTACTTACTTCCTCTTGGCTTCCTTCTTTGCGATTTGGGCCTGTCCTTCTACCTGTATGCTGATGACACTCAGATATACCTTTCCTCATCCCCTGTGTCCTTCTCTCAATCAATACCAATCTCCTTTCAGCCTACACCTCCATAAACGAATGGCTGTTTGCCAACTTTCTCAAACTTAACCACTATAAAACTGAAGTTCTCTTTGTTGGTACCGCTTCGATGGTGGAGAAATCTAAAGCTCTCTTCCCCTCCCTTTACCTTGGAGAAAAAGATGTGGCATTCTCTGATACCGTCAGTAATCTTGGTATTATTTTCAATGAGCAACTCTCATCTAAACTGCACATCCTCCGTATCTGTAAGCCTTCCCTTGGTTTCCTCCACAACTTCTCACGTGTTTGATCCCATTTTCATTGATGAAACCTTGAGACTGCTATTCATGCCTTTGTCACCTTACGCTTAGACTACTGTAATTCTCTTCTAGTGAATCTCCCTTCTTCATCACTTCACCCCCTACAACTAGTTCAAAACTAGGCTGCTCGGCTCCTCCTTCACTGCCCCAGGTTCTCTCCTTCGATGCCTCTGTTACAGGAGCTACACTGGTTACCTATTCACTTCCGTACCCACTATAAAGTTCTTCTCATCACCTATAAAGCCCTAAACTTTGAGGCTCAACCTTATCTCTCGTCTGCCTTCTTCCGTTGTCAAACTCCTCAGGCACTCCAGTCTAACTTCGCTCCCCTCCTGAACACTCCTCATTCTGTCCTCAGCTTGATAGGTGACTGTTCCCTCTCAGTTTGTGCTCATAGACTCTGGAATGCTCTTCCTGCCGAAGTCCGATCCTCTCCCTCCCTTGCTGCTTTTAAACTTCTCCTGAAGACTCATCTCTTCAGAATTGCCTTCTCTCTCCTGTAAACTTTCTCTACACTCACTATACAACCTGTGCTCTGGGAGGGCTAACAGACCTGAAGGGCACATTATAAATAGCTATTATTATTATTATTCAGAAAAAAATGTAGAAAGCAATTGTGGTGAAATCAGGAGATCAGATCAGATATGTTTGAGAATCCCCTTTTCAATGATTTCTCTTTTATGAACATCCACAGCTCATAAAATTAGCAAAGAATGGGCCACAACCCTTGTCACAACTCAATACAATTCAACAGTGTTGTATTATACATTAAAATAATATTGATCCACCAAGATCTCATTTTTTTATTATTCATGCAGTATATAACTTCTTTTTTTTAGGGTAGTTAAATATTATTACTTATATCATATTTCCACTATACATGTTTTAAAATAGCTACTGAGATTAGTCCCATCAGCTTATCAATCATAAAAAAAAGAAATAAAACCTAGTTGGGACTGTAATAGACTACATTGTATTAGTGTGTGTCATTAGAGGTGTTTGTACCAACCCAAGATACTTCTTCCCCACATCCTACAGTTTAAATGTCCTATAACTGTAAGACTTACCCAACAAAGTTACATTTTCTTTTAAACTTAAATTATATCTAAATATTTAAGCTATTCTTGATGAGAATCATTTCTTTGATTTTTCTTTCTCTCACTTCCCATAGTTTATATAATTAATTATTTTTGCCTTCTTGGTAATTTCTTTAATTATTTTTTTTAGCCTATCTAGCAACTGCCTACTTGGGTATAAGTCGCCATAAATGACACAGCCTTCTACTAGGCTATATTAAGAAACAAGTAACAAAAAACAAATAACAGTATGTAAATAACAAATAACAATGCTAAAGAGGACAAGGGCTAAAAAATAACAACAAGAAAAAATGGAGGCGCACTCTGGCATCAGGGGTAGGCCTGCCTCTTCCCCAGTGCAGGAATATACAACCTACAAAAAAACAACAACAACAGTCAAATAAAGGGAAGAAGGCCGGCCTCCTCCCAAAAGTAATAAAGTCCACAAGTCAGTGTGCATGAATCCATCCCGAGAACAAGGGGCAAGAGGTAGCGACTCCACTCATCCTGGTACCGGGACAGTTAACATGCGCGAAGATTACCCAGACTGGGACATTCAACAAGAATGTGCTGAACAGTCTGGGGAACAACACATTCTTCACAGTAGGGCGCACGCGAGCACACCATCTAATGGCTGTGCATCCTGTGAGTATGTCTAATTCAGAGATGGCAGAAAGCAACCTGAAGCCATCGCAACATTGGGGGGTAGGTCCATGGTAACAGTCACGCTGCAATGGCATACAACTTAAGTTCCCCTCAACTGTCTCCCATCTTCTTTGCCAAGCAGCCCGTATTCCTGCCATATAAATGGTGTGAGGAAGAGTGAAATGCTTGTCTGGTCACCCAGTCCTTGTGGACTCTGGCACACTCATTCCCTGCAATTCCTATATGTCTAGGAACCCAACAGAGGATAATCTCAACATCCACCTGGCTCGCACAGACCATGACATCACAGATATCATGAACCATCGGATGCAGAGATTCCAATGCCTGAGAGCACTCAGGGGGCTTTGTTACTTGCATCAGTGTTGGAAAATCTAATTGAATTTGAATCAATAAACCTTTGAAATCTATATATTTTCAAACTCGAATCCCCCCAAAAAATTTGAACTGAAATATTTTGGAAAACTCGAATGAAAATCTAAACTTGACCCAAAAAAAATTAGAAAACCATTTCAAACTTGAATTGATTATAAATATGAGTTTAAATCAAAAATCTCCTTATCATTAATAAAATAATTTAGGAATTCCAAGAAATAACTAGTTTAACTCTTGAATAGTAGGGAAATGTCAATTTTAATCTTTCATCCTAATCCTAATCTTGTTTTGCTAATTAGAGAATGACCCAAAGCTAAACTAGGTTTTTAAATCCTTAAGAGATTTCTCAATGATCCAACCTGACCTTAAAATCACAATAAAATGATAGACTTGAGCTTTTGTTTCGCTAATCACAAAATGACCTAAAACTAAACCTTTCTTCTCACCTACCATAGATAAGAGCTCCCTTTTGTTTTGTTAATGCAGATTAGAATCTACATTTCTTTTAGAATTTAGTAGAATAATAAAGTGCATAAATTGTTAAAAGTATTGAGAGAAAATCAGTTTCAAACTAGATAGCATCCTGTAAATGTCACATTTTTATAAATACTTCTCTCACATTCAATTTTTAGTTAATTTAAATTTATGTCAAATATATTCACCATATGGCTGTCAAGTTTGTTTATAAAAGAGCTTAAATTGTTCTTATAAGATATTACTTGTATTCTGTATGTTTATTGCATAATATTTCAATATTATAATGAAAATTTATAATATATGCTTTAGCATATTTTTGCACAATATTTTAATGTACAATGTTTAAAAATGCTTTGTGGGTTCTGTATTTTTATTGCATAATATTTGAATAGAGAATTTTAAGAGCTCACCTGGCGACTGCCTACTTAGGCAATAGTTGCTGTATTAAAAACTGCCTAGTACTAGGCTACTTTAAAATAAGATTCAAACACCCCCCCCGCAAAAAAAAACTAAAAATAAAAAAAGGAAAAGGCAACAAGCAGGAAGCAAGCTCCTGCATTGGGGCGAGGTCCCACCGGCGCAAGAACATGCGACATAAAGAAAACAAAAAAAAAGTTAAATAAAAGGGAGAAGGCCAGCCTCCCCCCAAAGGTCTACAAGTCCACCAGTCAATGTGCATGCAGTCATCTGGAGTACATGGGACAGGCGGTAGCGACCCCGCCCATCCCGCTACTGGGACAGATAATGTGTGCAGAGATCACCCAGACTGAGACATTCGAAAAGAATGTGCTGAACAGTTGGGAGAACGAGGCAGGAGTCACAATAGGGCGCAGGCAAGCACTCCATTAAATGGCGATGCATCACACAAGTGTGCCTGATTCGGAGACAAAGAAAGCGACCTGAAGCCATCGTGGAATTGGGGGATAGGTCCATGGAAACAGTAGCGGCACAATGGCATGCCAGTTAAGTTCCCCTTGACCATCACCCATCTTCTTTGCCAAGCAGTCCGAAGAGCTGCCCGTATTCCTGCCATGTAGTCTCTGTGTGGAAGAGCGAAACGCTGGTTCGGTTGCCCGGTCCCCGCCGAATCTTTGGCGCGCTCATTCCCCGCAATTCCTAAATGTCCAAGAACCCAGCAGAAGATAATCTCGACATCCACCCGGCTCAATAAAACCGTGGCATCACGGATATCGCGAACCAGAGGGTACGGAGATCCCAAAACCCGAAGAACATTTAGTGATGCACTGTACGCGGTGCAGAGCGAGTGGCATCTTCTCAGCATCGACCAACAGGCTCTCAAGATGGAAAGTGCGTCAGCCACCTTCCGCAATACACGCTCGACTGTGGATGCATAAAACTCACATCAGTAGTCGAGCTTCGAACGGACAAAGGATCGATAAAAAAGTAAGGCAGTAGCCCTATCAGCACCCCAAAGGCTGAACGTCACGGAACAGAGAATATCCTTGGCGCGGATACAAGAGTCCCTAAGGCTGCGAATATGAGCCTCCCAGGGTAGGCGTCGGTCAAATACAAGACCAAGGAAACGGTGCGTTTCAAACACTTCAAGGCGCTCTGCATTAAGAAACAAATCTGGATCGGGGTGGAGCCGTGGATGGCGGCAGAAGTGCACCACCTTAGTCTTGGCCAAAGAAAACTGAAACCTGTGCGCTTCGGCATAGCGAGAGACGCGGTTCAATGACTGTTGGAGTCGACGCTCCAGAGTTGGCATCTGGGCCGCGCCAAAAGAGATCGAAAGGTCGTCCACGTAGAGCGTAGCGAGAACATCTTCCGGCAACACCGAGGTGATGCCGTTTATGATCAGGGAAAAGAGTGTGACACTGAAGACACTTTCCTTCGCGACACCCTCTTCCTGCTCCATTGGGCCGGAGAGGGTTCCTTCCACCGTTACGCGGAATCGACGATCTCGTATAAATTTAGATATAAAGACTGGGAGGTGTCCCTTCGCTCCCATCGTGTGGATAGTCTCCATGCGGTATCATAGGCCTTCTCCAGATCGAAAAACACCGTGGCGTATTGCTGTCTACGAAGGAGGGCCTCGCAGACGGTATTTTCCAGTCGGAGCAGAGGATCCGAAGTGGAGTGGAACTTGCGGAAGCCGCACTATTCAGAAAACAGATGGCCTCCGCTGGCCAGAAAAAAGGCTAATCAAACATTTACCAATATCTCCATCAACTTGCACACACAAGAGGTTAGAGAGATTGGGCGGAAACCAGCCAGAGTAGAGTGATCTCTCCCCGGCTTGCGAAAGGCGAGCACAGTAGCGATTCGCCAGGAATCCGGGAGAACCTTCACCCAGATCCTGTTGAACAAATCTAATGGAAATGCCATGCCTCACTCACCCAGGTGTCAAATCATGGCGTACGGGTCATCAGATTGACCATGGGCGGAGTCTGCACACGAAGCAAGAGCGGAACGCAACACACTGAGATGATACGTGCTGTTGAAGGGTTGTCCGCCTCTGGAGGTAAAGTCCAGCTGGCGGTCTTCCGCCAAATCACAACGTGCATTGAATGCTGGCAGAGCAGCATCCCTGGTAGAGTGTGGAGAAAGCAGTCGCGAAGTATTCCCCAAGATGGAGAAGGCCCTGGCGGTCGCAGGGGCACCGGCTGGAGGAGGAGATCCCTCCCCTCCTTGTACTGCCTTGGAGACCCAAGCCATTTGAGGAGGACCTTGCATAAGCGCGGACTCGGGTTCGGTGCAATGCACCGAGCCCAGATTCACCCCTATGGATGGCTCTACGATCTGAGGCGGAGTTGCATCAAGGACAATGTCTATCTCGTTGGGGACTTCCATGTGCCTCCATCCCCACCCACCCAGGACATCAGAGGTTCCATTGGCAGCGGTGTCATGAGTAGAGTATGGGGAGGCACAGGCCTTGACCCCCGCTAAGGTTAGTATGTGAGCCAGCAGGTCTCTGGAGGGAAGCGACTGATGGGCCCTGTCTTCCCTCTCCCCCCTAAGGGGGTTTGCCCTACCAAACCGCTTCAATGGGGAGCGGTCGGTTATGGGCTGCCTGCTGGCTTTCTTGGCAGTCCCCTTAGAAAGTAAAGGGGGGGATTGCCGCTGGAAAGAGGGAGGCACCCAAGGGCACCTCCAGACAAGGGGCTAAGGGAGAGTCCCCAACATCCATAGGCAAAGGAGAGGAGTAAGCCTCCTCTCTCTCCGGTCAAAGAATTTTGGAGCTTTCCTTGTGAAAGCATGGAAGGGGGTACCTCCATTTTTCAGTAGAGCTGCTCGAAGGTGGCTCCAATGGTGGATGACGGGAAATTGAGGGGAGATTTTGTTTTATCATTATTGGGCATGGTGACCCTATTTTTTATGGGATGCAGACACTAATAGCCCGCTCTGCAAGGGGTGTGTACGGAGGTGGCAGAGCCAGCTGCCACCATTCAAGGCCACCCTTCCAGCCTGGTGACCTGGCAGCCCTTTGGCATTGGCATAGCAGCCCCACCTTGGGCACAGTGTAAAAAGGATAGAGTGTGAAGTGAGAAGAAAAATGGATGTGAGGAAGGTATGGGTGGAGATGAAGCAGATTGTTAAAAAGCCACCATCCCAAATCGGAGCTAAGGGGTTAGGGAACATTGTCCTCTCAGCCGCTGGAAAGAGGGAGGCACCCAAGGGCACCTCCAGACAAGGGGCTGAAGGAGAGTCCCCAACATCCATTCTTACACATTCTTACAGAGGGAGAGAGAAGATATTGGAAAAAGGGGTGGGGGCCCTTCATACACACTCACATTCGTTCCACCACAACACCATTCTTGGAGAAAAGGAAAATATTAAAAATTGTTAGGAGGCACTGCAAAGTATCTAAATGGGCCTGTTAGATAAGTGTGTATGATATCAATTCATTGAAGGAGTCAAGTTCTTACACAATGAGAGTGCCTCATGGACTTCTTTCATATTGAGCGTGTCATGGCAGCAGTTTTCTGGATGTTTCAAAATTTAATTGTTGCAATTATGCTTTGCTATATGTCGGTGGAATTCCAGGACAGGGATCAGTGAGAGTTTAAGCTGAGTGAGTTTGCAATTAGCTTTACAACGTCCTGGAGGAGCACTGACAAGGTTGTCATTATATTAGAGAATGGGAATGTTGGAGGGTGGCAAGGAGCTGCAGATTTTATGCAGTCATTGCCAAACCTAGGGCAGAGGGGTGCAAGATGAGATGGAAGATGTGTACTGAATCCAGGAGTGATGTTTTACCTAGTGGAAGGTCCAGAAGATTGTATGTTATAATTTATGTAAGAAGAAATGCAAGGATTTTCTCAATTTTTTTATGAGCCCATCTGGCGACTTCATACTTGGGGCATACATTGCCATACTCATCAAAGCTTATTAATAGAATATATTAAAAAAAAATATGAATAACAAATAACAATGATAAAAAAACAAAAATAAAACAAAGCCAAGAGGTTACATGAAGGAAATTATGCTGGCATCAGGATAGGCCAGCCTCTCCCCGGCACAGGAGTAGGCAGCCTACAAAAAAAGACACCAGTCTCAAATAAAGTGAAGGAGGCCAGCATCCTCCAAAAAGTTGTAAAGTCCTCAAGTCAGTGTGCATGAACTCATCCCGAGTACAAGGGACAAAATGTAGCGAGCCTGCTCATCCCTGTACAAGGATGGGTAATGTGCACGAAGATCATCCAGACTGGGACATTCAACAAGAATGTGCCAAACAGTCTGGGGGACAATGCAGTCTTCACAATAAGGCACAGGCGACCACTCCCTCAAATGGCAGTGCAGCCGGCAAGCATGTCCAATTTAGAGATGACAGAAAGCAACCTGTAGCCATTGCAGCATTGTGGGGGTAGGTCCATGGGAACAATCCCCTCAACTGCCTCCACCTTTGCCAAACAGCCTAGAGAACTAAATGGAATTCCTGCCAGTAATCGGTGTGAGGAGAAAAAACTGGTATGGGCATCCAGTCCTCGCAGACTCTTTGATGCCCTCATCAGCGAGCTCATTTCTCTGCAATTCCTACATGTGCAGGAACCCAGCAGAAAATAATCTGAACATCCGCCTGGCTCACCAAAACTGTGAGTCACATATTTCCCAATGGGAGACTCCCCTACTGAGTAGTCTATTGCAACCAGCTCAGCTGTGAAGACACGCAGTGCCTGGCAGAGCCCTGCTGACTTTATTCACAGGGGGATACAGTCTAGAACCTGACCCTCTCTTGGGACTTGGAGCCATCCATATACACTGGAGAAGTTCCAGCATGACACAAAGTGTGCTCCAAAAAGGCTGAATGCAATACTCCCGGCACTGTAGAAGCTTTGAGAGCAGAGGCATGTTGACAAATAGTCAAAGGCAGGGCCAGAAATCCAATATAGGCTTTCTAGGCTAGAGCCTAGGGTGGCAATTTATGAAAATTCTTTCAAAATTTGTTTGTAGCGTTCAAATGCCCCCAAAACAACCAACCTAATATTCTCAAATTTGACTGATGCAATCTTTTGTTTACAGGTCAGAAAGCCATCAGTATTTTGTAATATTTTGTGATTTTTTATTCTTTTTCAAGGTATATATTAATCTTTAGTATTCTAAGCTGATTTTTCATATGAGTAATCATTATTTCAATCCAATAACTATATCAATTTTTCTATGTTTATTAAATAATTTATTTTTCTTTTCTATTTCTTATAAAATTAAACTTTATGTAAAAATTATATTTATTTCCATTTATGAGTTTATATAAACTGTACTCCATAATCAATTTATTATTATAGTGTGTGGTTGTTTCAAAACCATAAACTATATAGTATTTTGTTATTTTCAGCTTTCCCGGTTTTGGTTGCGCCACTAGCACTATTTTTACAGTTATTTCATGTTATTTCCTTGTGGTTTGTGATTGGTGTTTTTGTTTTTCCTTGCAGATTAAAGATGTGGGAAAAAATAAAAAACTCAGTTGACATGCGTACAGAGAACTTGCCAAGAAAAAAGCAAAATATCTGGAAGAAAAATTAGCCAATGCACCAAAGTTAGATACCTCGTTCATTCCTTGAACAGCAGGCCACTGCTAATCAGTGTAAGCTTCATCAATGATGTAGATTCAGAGGATAGAGTAGAAACAAAAGATGAATCTGAATCTGATGAATGTGGTGTGGTGCCGAGCAAAACAGTGAGAAAGAGGTGAAAGAGGTATCCCTCAAAAAAGTCTAACATCTGATGATCCAGCTGAATCGGAAATAAACAATGAATTAATAGATCATATTGCTTTCAAAAGAATTTCTCAAAATGCTGATACAGATTTTGCACCATCAGTACAAAAGTATAATGATCGGACAAGATATATATCTAAATCCTTTTTTTATTAAAAACTGAAGAATGGTGAAGTCAGTCACAGGATCTGGCTGACATATTCAAAGAAAACTGGAGCAATGCTTTGCACACCTTGTCGCCTGTTTCGTGGTAGATGTCAGTTTTCTTCATGTTTAGGATTCTGTAACTGGAAAAATGCACAGAAACGTTTAAAAGAACATGAAGATCAACAAGTTTTAAAGAGGGTAGTTGCTATTGTGAAAGCTCTCTTCCAGGGGATTAGCATTCAGAGGCACCAGTGAACATTTTGGATCACTTAATTCACCTTCTAATGGGAACTATTTAATGCTGTTAGAGCTGGTTCAGGGAAAGTTAGTTACTTGTCCAAAGCATCTAGCAATGAGTTCATAGAAATCATGGCAAAAGAAGTGATCAAGGTTATTACCAACAAAGTGAGGAGTGAAAAGTATTACTCAATTAGTGTGGATTCTACACCAGACATTTCACAAGTGGACCAGCTGTCATTCATTATTAGATAGGTAAACCATGATGGTCATCCAGATGAAAGATTTCTAGGCTTGATCAAAAATCATGGACATAAAGCAGAGTTGTTTAATGCTGTGAGTGAAATGCTTGAGAAAAAATGATATTGATATCCAGAATTGTAGGAGGCAGTCCTATGATAATGGCTCGAATATGTCAGGCCATTATTCAGGACTGCAGGCTCAAATTAAAGATGTTAATAAGTTTACAGTTTACATTCCATGATCTGTTCATTCACTGAATCTTATAGGAACATGCAAAGCTGTCTCCTCCTTTGGCAGCATCCAAACATTGTACAACTTCTTCTCTGCCTCCACCCATAGATGGGAAGTTCTGCTTTAATACCCGAAGAAGAGACTAGTTGTGAAAACTTTATTAACTACAAGATGGTCTGCTAGGGAAGATAGCTGTTACATGTCCTGGTTCTCCTCAGGACGCAACTCTGGAGGGTACCACATTTGGCTATTTGTCGCCACGCCTCTGCTCCCAAAGCTTGTACAGCGCCGGGAGTATTGAGTTCGCCTTTTTTGGAGCACACCTCGTGTCACACTGGAACCGTGCCAGTGTATACAGATGGCTCCAGGTCCCAAGAGGGGGTTGGCTTCCACGCCATTTTCCCTCTGTTTGAAGTCGGCGGGGCTCTGCCAAGCGCTGCGGCTGTCATAACGGCCGAGCTGGTGGCAATACACCACTCGGTGCGGAGATTACGCGATGTGCCCGGTTCGGAGACCAGATTGCGATCTATAGCGACTCACAAAGCGCCCTGAGTGCTCTCGGGGCATTGGAATCTCCGCATCCCCTGGTTTGCAATATCCGTGCCGCCACGGTTTGGGCGAGCCGAGCAGAGGTCGAGATTATCTTCTGCTGGGTTTCTGGACATGTAGGAATTTCAGGGAATGAGCGTGCTGATGAGGGCGCCAAAGAGTCGGCGAGGACTCTGCGACCGGACCAGCGTTTCTCTCTTCCTCACACAGACTACATGGCAGGAATACGGGCAGCTCTTCGGACTGCTTGGCAAAGAAGATGGGAGATGGTCGAAGGGAACTTAAAGTTACGTGCCATTGCGCCGCGACTGTTCCCATGGACCTATCCCCCAATTCCGCGATGGCTTCAGGTCGCTTTCTTTCGTCTCCGAATCGGACACACTCGTGTGATGCATCGCTATTTGATGGAGCACTCGCCTGCACCGAATTGTGACGACTGCATCGTCCCCCAGACTGTTCGGCACATTCTTGTTGAATATCCCAGTCTGGATGATCTTCGAGCACGTTACCTGTCCCGGTACCGGGATCGGCGGGGTCGCTACCGCCTGTCCCTTGTACTCGGGGCGAGTTCGTGCACTTTGACTTGTGGACTTGTTGACTTTTGGGGGGAGGCCGGGATTGTCCCTTTTATTTTAGTAGTTTTTATTTTATTTTTGGTTTTTGGTTTTCTCTGTAGGTTGCACACTCCTGCGCCGGGGTGAGGGGGACCTCCCCCCGACGTTGGAGATTGCTTCCTAATTATTAAGTTTTTTCCAATTTTATGATTGTTATGTTTTCACATTCTTATTTTAAAGTAGCCTAGTTCTAGGCTGTCGTGTGTCCGGTGACTTATGCCCAAGTGGGCAGTCGCCAGATGGGCTGTGTATATATATATATAAAAAAAGGGCTTGAAGAGGGGGGGTAAAATTACTATAGCCTATGGGCAACTAGCACAATAAATCCAGCAATGGTCAAAGGTAGTATCCTCCAGGGTGGCATCCTGGGCAAACCCAGGGGCACCACCAGCCCGAGAGCTATACCTAGCTCTCAAAGGGGTTTCCTAGCCCTAAACCCAAAGGGCTTAGAATTTGACTGACGTCTCTCGGCGGCATAGGAACTGCGAGGCAAGCTGGGGATACAGTGAGAACTATTTGGTGATTGAGAGAGGCACCGAGCTCGTGCATACAGGCGAATAATGCATGGTGCAGAGCAAGTGGCATCTCCCTAGCATCGACAAGTTGGCCCTCAATGGGGGAAATGCAGAAGGCACCGGTCGCCAGACGAAGGCCGGTGTGGTGGATCGAGTCCACCTCCCATTGCACATGCTATGCTGTGGAAGCATAAAACTCACATCTGTAGTCAAACTTCGAATGAGCAGCGGATCAATAGAAAGGAATTAGCACTATCAGCGGCCCAGGCGCTGAACGTCACAACGAAGAATATTCAAAGGGCGGGTAGAAGAGACCCTAAAGCTGTGAATATGAGTCTACCAGGTGAGGCATCGGTCAAATATAAGACTAAGGAAACTGTGCGAGTCTACCACTTGCAGAGTAACCCCATTTAGAAACAAGTCTTGGTCAGGTTGGGGCCGTGGATGGTGGCAGATGTGCACCACCTTAGTCTTGGCCAAGGAAAACCAAAGCCTGTGCACTTCGGCGTGACAAGAGACTAGGTTCAATGCCCTGTTGGAGTCGACACTCCCAAATTGGCATTTTAGCCATGCAAAAAGAGATCAGAAGATCGTTCATGTAGACCGTAGCGAGAACATTTTCCCAGCAGCACCGAGGTGATGCTGTTGATGCTCAGGGTAAAGAGTGTGACACTGAGGGCACTTTCCTGTGGGAGACAATCTTCCTGCTCCATTGGGCCGGAGAGGGCTCCCCTTACCCATATGCGGAATCGACAATCTTGCAAAAATTCAGATATATACATTGGGAGGTGTCCCCATCGTGTGGAGAGTCTCCATGATACTATATCGCCATGATGAGGTATCATAGGCTTTCTCCAGATCGAAAAACAGCGTGGCGTAGTGCCGTCTAAGAAGGAAGGTCTCGCAGACTGCATTTTTCAGTCAGAGCAGAGCATCAGAAGTGGAAAGAAACTAGCGGAAGCCGCACTGTGAGAGCAGGAGGGAGGGTAATACTAGGCCTAGAGAGAATAGGAGAATGACTGAGGTGATTGTGATGGGTGACTCTCAGATTAGATATTTAGATAGGAAGTTGAGTGAAAGTAAATGGAAGGGAGTGAGTTTGTCTGCCGGGTGCTGGTGTAAATGATGTGTGTCAGAGGTATGATAGGTTGGTGTCTGGGTGTGAGAGGGAAGCAGTTGTGATTACACATGTCGGAGTAAACGATGTAAAAAAGGTGGGTACTTGTGAGTTACGACAGCGGTATAAAAGGCTGATTGAAAGGATGTGTGAAAGTAGAGTAAAAGGCGTTGTTTCAGGTGTGCTTCCGAGAATGGATGTAGGGATGGAATAGTTGTCTCGTGCAATGGGGTTGAATGAATATGTGAAAGGTTTGTGCGAGGAGTCAGGATTGGTGTTTGTAGATGTTTGGAGTGGGTTTTATGGGAATAAGGGTTTGTATGCGATGGATGGACTCCATCTGAACGAGATGGGGTTGAGGTTTTGTGGCGGGAATTAGATAGTGTTATTAGGTCTTTAGAGGCGGGAAACTAGGTTTTTATAGTGTTCAGGGAAATTTAATGGCTCAAAGTGAGGCAGGGATAGGAAGCAAACACAGATTTGTAGAAGGTAGGCAGGCTAATGGAAGTGCTTTAGGGTTAAATTACTTGAGTAGTGATAGTGGTCAGGGAAATAGAAGAGTACAGGGTCGGAGAATGAGAGAAAGGAGATTCAGAGGAGATAGGCCCTCAGGTGCATCAGGGATAGGTGGGCTGAGTTGTCTTTACACAAATGCTCATAGTCTTAGAAATAAGAGGGATGAATTATTTAGTTATATCATTCATGAAGATATAGATATAATATGTATAGTTGAATCATGGGTTAATGAAAATATATTTAATGATAATGTCAGTGAATTTGAACTAGGTTATACTATGTACATTAGTCAAAGGAGAGATAGGACTGGTGGTGGGTTGATTATCTTTATCAGAAATAGCATTTCTTCAAATCTAAATAACTCTATAAAGCAAGGAGAAGGTGAATCATTATAGATAGATATTAAGGTTGGTAAAAATAGGAAAATACACTTAGGAGCTTTTTATAGACCACCAGGACAGACTGAATGCATCGATGAGTTAAAGATTAGGGAAATAAGTAAAGGATGCAAAGAAGATACAGTTATTCTGGGTGACTTTAATTTAACTTCTGTAGACTGGGAAAATATGATAGTAAGAGATAAAGCAAGTTGTAAGTTTATGGAGTGTTTTGAGGATAACTTTTTGACCCAATTTGTTAATAAACCAACAAGGGGTGCCAATATATTAGATCTAATTCTTTCAAATGATGATCACTTAGTTCAAGGATTGAGTGTAGGGGAATCATTGGGAAACAGTGATCATCAGATGGTTCGGATTAATTTGCAAATAGTTAAGGGTAGAACAGCGACAAACTCCACAAGAATTCCAAATTTTTATAGGGAAGATTACGATAAATTACGCAGCATACTAAATCAGATTGAGGTCATAGTGGAGGAATGTTATTAGTGGCGTACCTCAGGGATCAGTTTTTTGGCCCTTTATTATTTATAATCTATGTAAATGATCTTGGGGAAGGTGTGAATAGCAAAGTATCAATTTTTGCTGATGACACTAAATTGGCAGCTGTAGTCAAAGAGGTTGAGGGTAGCTTTAAAGTGCAGGGTGACTTAAATAAGTTGTTAGCTTGGGCTCAGAAGTGGCAGATGACTTTTAACCTTAATAAATGCAAAGTTATTAACTTGGGGAGAGATAATAGGGAATTTAGCTAGGAGATGGATGGGTATTGGCTTAATTCAGTTGAAGTTGAGAAGGACTTAGGAGTAGTAGTAGATAGGTCACGGAAATTTTCAAAGCAGTGTACTGAGGCAAAAAATAGAGCAAATAGGGTGCTAGGTTACATTAAAAGAAATGTTAGCTACAAGAGTAAGGAGGTCATCCTTAAACTATACAACTCTTATGTCAGCCTACATTTAGAGTACTGTATACAGGCATGGTCACCACATTTTAGACATGATATAAACTTATTAGAGTCAGTACAAAGGAGGGCAACAAAAATAATACCATCCCTGAAGAACCTTGAATATGAAGATAGACTGAGGGTATTAAATATGTTTTCATTTGAAAGAATGTGTGTGAGAGGAGATATGATTGAGCTTTTTAAAATCTTTTCTAGGATGGATAAATTGGATTTCCGGCAAGTTATTTGAGTTAGAAGGTAGTATAGAACTAGAGGCCACCACTTAAAGATTAAAAAACAGAGGTGCAGACTGGATGTTAGAAAATATTTTTTCACTAACAGAGTGGTGGATTATTTCGAATAGTTTGCCACCTGAGACTGTAGAAAGCCCAAACTTGAATGTTTTCAAGCGCAGATTGGATGATTATATGGGGATGTAGGGTTAATTTCTTACTTTTTGGTATGGGGATATGTTTCTTGACTCATTCCTGTGGATGACTTTGATTTTGTTTTTCACAGACTCCTATGGAGGCTTTAAATTATATATTGTAGATATATGGTTGGACATTCCTATGGATTGTTATATTGTAGATGCATGATCTGACAAAATCCTATGGCTGCTTTATGTGGGTGGATTTGATGGATACGGATGACCTTTGTTAGGCCCTTGTGGCTTTTGTCATCCGTGAAATTATGTTATGTTATAGACTGAGGATACTAAATATGTTCTCATTTGAGCAAAGATGTGTGAGGGGAAATATGATTGAGCTTTTTAAACTCTGCTCTGGGATGGATAAGTAGGATTTTAGCAAGTTATTTGAGTTGGAAGTAGTAATAGGACTAGGGGTCACCACTTAAAAATTTCAAAACAGAGGTGCAGGTTGGATGTTAAAAAATATCTTTTCACCAATAGAATGGTAGATTACTGGAATAGTTTACCATCTGAGACAGTAGACAGTCCAAACTTGAATGTTTTCAAACACAGATTAGATGATTATATGGGAAGGGAGGGTTAACATTGGTGGGTATTTTGGACTCATTCCTTTGGATGCAGTTTTTTATTATTACAATTGATTTAGATTTTGACGAGTCTTGATAATGATGCTTTTTTTTTGGACACATTTGTGTGTATGGTTCAAATTGTATATTGTAGATGCATGATCTGACACAATCCTATGGATGTATTTTGTGGGTGCGTTTTGACAGATGCGGATGACCTTTGATAGGCCCTTGTGGCTTTTATCATCCGGAAAATTATGTTATGTTAATATCATATATAATAATAATAATATAAAAAAAATCAGGAAAATGAATAAATATTTTGTCTTGGCCTTCTGTTCCTAGCGCCGGTTAAACAGGCGCTAGGCGAAAGGACCAAAGCTGGTTTGGTGCTGTCCTCATTTCGGGGTGCAGCTTTAGGGACCCCAAAAGATGCCCTCACGACCAGCTTTAGAGGGGTTGCCTCCTGTAGGTCTAACGACTCGGTGGAGACGCGCAGCAGTTTCGCCTTACGGTCACACTGGAAAAAGAAGGGAGAGGCCTGGTTGAAGCCAGGTCTGGCTGTGAACCCTTTATGCCGACAGATCTAACAGGGAAGCGCTGGAGTGGGTAGAACCAGCAGAACGGTTTCGAATGGGCACGGAAACGACCTTGTACGTAGACAAGGAGGGGTCAGGAGCAGAGAGTCTCTTTCTGAGCATTGAGGCATATGAGGTCCCAGGCAGCGCTGGACGTGCCAGTATCAACTCCTTTGCATCTCGAAATGAGAGCCGATCCGTGGCCTGAACAGCCAGGATTTCCTTCCCAAAGAAATACGCACCACATTGCTTCGAAGAAGCTGGATGCAGCTCTCCGCAATTGACACACTTGGAGCAACTTACACAGACCTCGGGTAACCCCTACTTTGCGAGTCTACAGGAGTAATTAGTATGGCTGAAGCGGTGACAGTAGTAGTACCTCGCTGGCCGTGGTACGAATGCCTTCCCGAGGTAGCGATACCAACCGGCGCGCACAGATTCGTGGAACTTAGCACAGTCTCGAGGCCAATCCCTGTTTTCTAATTACACGTTCGACCTTGACCGCCCTTTTGTCGGCCAGCTCTAAGGTGATGTAATATATGGTTTAAGGTAAGGAACCAGTGGGTTGGTGCCCAATCCAAGTGGATTCTATATTGCAGCTAGGATCAAACGAGGCAACTCATCTATAAAAGGTGGAGGAGACCATTTTGTGACAAAAATTTAAAGAACGACGGTTAAAAGATACCTCCGCCAATATGAATCGAAGACGGGTGTGTTGAGGAATAGTTAAAAGGGTCGGGAAACAGGACCACAGGAGAATGGCGAAAGCTACAATCCAATAAAAGGTGGGCAACGGATTGGCCCCACCCCCAAAAAATGACAGCAAGGACTGATATGAACATCACCCGAAACAAGATGGCCGTAAGTCTCGTGTGGCCAATGGGTACTCGGCAAAGGGCCACCTCCAAAGATCGCATTCTCTGACGGCTCGAGGGCCAAGAGTGAATAGAATTTTTAATTTAGTATAGTTTGGATGATGAAAAGTCATCCCATTCATTCTGCCACAGTTGAAAAATATTTTTTTTTATTGAAGGAAAGTAGTCTCTAAAAGGAAGAGCCGAGATCTCTAGGGACACTGAATGAGCTGAGCGGGCCAGCCGATCAGCCCTCTCGTTGTCCAAGACCCCCACATGCCCAGGGACCCAGCAAAAAATGATTCTATATCGGGACGCATTTTGGATCAGCCAGTTGCAAATTTCTGTGACTAAGGGATGGGACGAATTAAAAGGTCTAATTAACTGTAAGACACTCCTCGAGTCAGAAAAAAAGATAAAATCAATAAAAGGTCAAATTTGGATGAGTCTAAAGGCTAAAAGGATTGCTAAAAGTTCAGCCGAAAAATGGATGTTGCTGGCGGCAAAGATAGAGTTAGGAATTCTCCTCCTGGGTAGATGGCTGCGGCACCTACGCCACCGTCCCACTTATAGCCATCTGTGTATAGTGGGCAGCATTGTTTGTGTGAGATCGAATGCTCTAAGAACAGGCTCTTGATGATGCGAGGGTCCGTGGAGGACTTCCCCAGGCTCCACATGTTGGTACCTACTGTGGGGAGAGGAGCACGCCAACTAGGGGTGAGTAAGGATGGAAGGGTAAGGACCCTTGGAGCACCCAGATTAGAGAGATGATCTCCTCTGCGAAGGTTCAAGGGGCGGAGTAAAGATGGCAACTTATCATATGCCGCCGTTGATTCGGCAGCATACAGGCATCTGTAGACCTCTGATACAGGGGCTTACTGTACTCGGCAGAGGTATCGTATGCAGATTTGAAGTCTATGGTAGGGCAAAGGAAGTACCCCACTCTCGCAGTAAAGGCTGTTGACTGGAGGGGTACGGAAGGCTCTACAGGAAAGGCGAAGTCCGAGGGTTCGAATGGGGTTCAGCATTTTAAGGGCTGAAGGGGAATCCGATGAGTAAATATGACAGCCATAATCCAATTTGGATAGGACGAGGGCTGTGTATAATGTCCAAAATGTTTGTCCCCAAGAAGTGTGTGAGAGGACTTTCAAAATGTCTAGAGCCCACAGATAGCCCGTTCGAAGTCGGCGTAGGTGTGGTAACCATGATAACTTTGGATCGAGAGTTACGCCAAGGAACCGAAACTCGGAGGCAAACTCTATATCTTCGCCTTTTAGGGAGATAGATGGCGGAACAAGAACTCCTCTGCCTCGGTGGAAATACATTGCTTTGGTTTTGTTCTTGGAAAAGCGGAATTCCTTAAGTTGTGCTCTTTTGAAGGATATAGATGCTAAAAACTTTGAATAAGTGACGGTAAAAGGCCTTTCATCCCCCAGACGCATAGCTGCTTTAAGATGCCGTATCTCCATGTTGTGTCGTAGGCTTTCCCGATATCGAAGAATATGGCCAGGACTCGATGCTTTAATGAGAAAGCTTTCCGGACCGATCCCTCGAAACGTACTAGTAGGTCAAGGGTACTATGACCTTTGCAGAAGCCACATTGAAATGGATGGAAAAGGTGATTATTTTCTAGGAACGAGTTTAGGCGCTCCAACACCATTTTTTCCAGCAATTTACTCAATCAGCTGATGAGAGCTATAGGGCGGTAGTGATCTGCGTCCAACACGTCCCTGCCCTGTTTGGCAAAGGAAAGGATGATCTCAATGCGCCATGATGAGGGTTAAAAACCCTTCACCCATATAAGGTTGTACAAATCAAGTAAGAAGAGAGTAGGTGTGGATGTAGTTGCCGAATCATATCAAAATGGATCTCTTCAAGGCCAGGAGAAGTAGATCTGCAAAGGAACAAAGCGCTATGCAGCTCATGGATGCTGAATAGAGCGTTATATGAAAGGTTATATTTTGTTGTGAAGTTGAGAGAATTAGACTCTTCATTTGATTTGTAGGATTAAAACGCCTTATCGTAACTGCTGCCGGCGCGGAAATCGTCAGCAAAAGCATTGCTGACCGCCAGGCCGTCATTCTCCATGGAACCGTGTAAGTTGAGTGTGGGGGCATGATAATCAGCATAACGGCTCCTAATCTTATTAATCCTCTTCCAGATCTTAGCGGTAGGTGTCATAGAGGAAATTGATGATACGTAACGGCGCCATGAATTTCTGCGAGCCTGACTAAAGGTTGTTTGGCGAAGCGCACGAACTCGGTTTCGGTCGACGTTGTTGCACAAAGTTGGGTTCTTTTGGAATCGGGCATTGGCTAATTGTAGTTTTTGATAGCTGTTGCACAAGACGAGGTCCACCAGGGCACGGTTGAGCAGCCCGTGTTGGGTCGCCTCCGTGGGGTGGTCTGTGTTGCTGCATTGTAGATAGTTGATGTAAAGTATTCTACTGCCGCGCCCCCTCCATTAAAGGTCTCCAAGGATGCACTTGGGAAGGACACCTCTTGGAAACCTTCCCAATCTTCATGACCTAAGTCCCACTTAAGGGCTTGGTTGTATGAAGGCTAATTTGAAGTGCCGACGACAATAGGGAATGGCCACTCCCATGGAGATCGTGAAGAATTGACCATCGAAATTCCAAGAAGTAATCCGGGGAACAAACAGACAGGTCAATACAGCTAAAAGAGTCCATCTGGACATGATAACAGCTAAAGGCGCCAGTGTTTAGAATACAAAGAAAGTCAGATAATAAAAGAGACTCTAAAACACTGCCTTTGGCATTGCGAATGATGTCACCCCAGGATGGGTGAGGGGCGTTAAAATCTCCTAGTAATAAGAATGGGGATGGCAACTGGTCTATAAGTTTTAAAAGGTTAGGTCCTGACTGATAAACAAGGGGGGTAGGTACATAGAGCAAACGGTTTAAAGCTTAATAAGAAAAACCCTCATGGCAACAGCTTGAATGGTAGTATGTAGGGGGACGGGAGAAACATGGTGAGATAAATATACTATGATTGACACCCCACCCTGAGAGGAGTTTTCAGCAGGAGCAATAGAGTTGATAATGAGAAGCTGGGTACCAGCAAAAAGGGCCGTATACCCAGTTTATTATCCTGAAGACAAATAACAGCGGGGTGGATAGTCGTTAAAAGAATTTTGAGTTCTTCCCACTTTGGAAGAACTCCTTGACAATTCCATTGTAAAATGGAAGATATTATGTGGGACGACTAGATACCACTGTGGATATCTTTTTTTTTTGTGGCCAATATTGTATTTGAGGTTCATCCCAAAGAGCTTGGAAGACGGAAAGCTGATTTTGAGGAGCCTGCTTTTGCAGGAAAGGAGATCCTAGATGGAGCATTAACTGGGGCTTTTTTCGTGGGTTTTGGAGAACCAACCAAGGCTCTTGATTCTAAGTCGGGCTTACAACCTGGAGGAAAAGGAAGCCGAGAAGGGATTTTCGGCTGGTAGATCCGGATTTATGGGTCGAGGGTATTTTGAGTGTCTGAGGAGTTGGTCCAGCCGCCGCGATTGGTGATGTTGGAGTATCAACTGCTTACATCGTATCATGGGTTGAAGGGTGAGCGGAACGAACAGGTGATCTGAGCGAGGTGTGTAGATCTGGGTGTATATCTGCCATCGTTTGGATCAGGATGGGGCCTAAGTCCTGTGAAGGGCGGACGGACTTAAGGGCATATAATGTTCATCCATACGGGAGGAGTCCTTTGAAGATTCCCGGGGCTCAGCCGAGTCAGCTCCAGAGGCTGCCTGCTTATTGGTGGTCGATGACCCACATGAGGAATCCTTCCTCTTACCACTCGGTTTGAGTCTTGGCCGAGGTGGATGAACTTTCACTGGTCGATGTTGAGGATTCTCTAAAATAGCGTCTGATATCTTCAAGTGTCTCACCCAGAGCATCTCTCTCAGCTAGAGCTGCTGGAGTGAGGGGGACTACATTGGTCACCTCGGTGTGAGAGCGATGCTTCGACTGCATATTCTGAATGTTTCGGACGCTGCGAGTAGATGTAGGATGAGTGCTTCTGGCTGGTCGGAACTCGAGAGGGCCGAGTGGTGAGGTTTGTGCTCGAGCACGCTGGTGGACCTCTGTTATATCTATCCGTATGGAGTCGCGCAAAGCGAGCACCTCCTTTTCATATAAAAATATAGAGCAGAGTTTTGACGCAGCACTGTGGGAACCTCCGCAGTTGGCACAGCGGGGTGTTTTGTTGCATTCGGGGCTATGGTAGTTAGAGCTACAATTCAGGCAGGAGCGAGGGTGCAGACAGGCAGGCCAACATGTCTAAATTGATTGCAATTGAAGCAGCGTCTGGGTAGTTCAATGTAGGGACTTACGGGGACGCGAAGGTACCCAGCATTAATATACTGCGGCAGTTTTTGTCGTTCAAATGTTAAATTCAGGGTGGCGGTTGGGACTTCAGTGGAGCCTAATGTTTTAGTTACCCTGTATACGTGTGTGACACGTTGGGTACTAAGCTTACTCTGAAGGCGGGTGGGGTCCTAATCCTTTAGTTCGTTTGAATGGACGACACCTTTAACAAAATTAGGACGCGGATGGAGCGAGACAGTTTTTGGAATTTCAGCTATCGAAGATAGATTTCGCACAAGGTTGTGTTGAGAGTGGGATGACACCTCGACTACGACATCAACACTACCTCGTGACCACATCCGGCGGGGTTCACCACAGCGTGACTCAAAACATTCATTGACGTCAAACACATCGACTTTAGAAAGTGGGGTGTCGGATGATAAATTCATGAAAGGAAAGCGATGATAATCAAGATTTGGGTCTACTTCGTTGGAATAGAGGTCAAACGAGCGAGGGAAGGCTGAAAGGGAAGCTAAGGAACGTTTGGCACGAGAACCCTTATGAGAAGGGAGGTTTTTCGTTTATGTCTAGCCATTGCAAAAAGAAAAAACTTCGTATTCTTCCTCGGGACTCCCCACCATGGAGGCCTACAAGAGCCCGGCACTACTTCAACTATACAATCAGCTACGTCCGCTATGTCCTCTTGGAGAATGGATACGGATCCACTACACCATCTTTAGAAACCTAAGAGGCTGCCGAGTTCTCCAACGCACGGAGAAAATGTGCCATCGATGGGTTTCTCCTTGGGCCTTCCGTAGACGAAGGCGGTGGAGATGCCCAGCCTCTTTTTTCACCTTCATGAAAGAACAATTCGGAATCAATCCATTAAACGAGCAGAGGTCGGGTATCCATAAGAACTACTAGGTAGGTGAAGGAAGAGGCGGAAATAAAGGGCAGTGAAAGAACGTAATATGGGAAGAAAGAAATAGGAGCATGTAAAAAGTCTTCTTGGCAGCACCATGGGTCCCCTAAGGGGCCCAGGGCTAATCCCCCTTCGTCACGAGAAGGCCAGAGCCTCTCTGGAAACAACCACTGAAGAAAAGATCCCAGAGAGGGAGGGGGTGTAATATATGGAGTACTCCATGAGTTCCCTCGCATAAACTACTCTTTTCATGAAGTTCATAGTAGAGTGCTGCGTCTCACTTACTGGCGTGACATCAAGTTTCCGAAGGGCACTAATCATGGCCGCCTCGGAGGGATTCGACGCATTCGCTAGAAGGATACCGTCCGAGAAATGGGTCACCTTCGGCTCTCTCCCAATCATGCATAGGCTCTCCTCTGATTGATCATGTTGCCCTTAGCCAACAAGTAGTACTCCAGTGTTTGAAGCCATTAGGCTCGAAAACGCCAGGTAACCTTTGAAAGAGAGGCCCCGACGTAAGCGAGGCTGCGCTCTGTGCCCTATAGGTCTTGGTCAGGGACTCCAAACCCGGGGGAGCACCGGGGCCAGACGTTTGGATCTTCCCTTGGTCTCTTGCCAGAACAGTAGCGGCCCTGTCTTGCCCCGCGGCCCATACGGAGGGAGAAGAGCCCCGAATCTTTTTGGTCTTTTTCCTATTTTTGTTTATTCGGAGCGGAGGGTGTGTAATGAACCCTCTTCTCCCCTCCGCCCGTGGGATCTCCTAGGCCAGAAGAGCTCGCCTCGGCAAGATCCTTCCCTCCGAAATGTAGAAGGTTCTGCCTCTCACATGTGCACCAGCCGGGGGTGGAGATCCTTCCTCTCCTGCATGGATGCGGACTTGGGTTCTGTGCTTGGCACTGAGCCCGGGCTCGACCCCATGGAGGATCCTATCGTCTGGGACTGGGTCACCTTAGAAACGATCTCTATCTCAGGTTGGGGAGCTCCAATGTGCCCCCACCCCCCCACCCAAGACATCAAAGGTCGCAATCGAGTTACCTTTGATCATCTCGTCTGTGGCCAGTTAACCGGCATCCTTTGGGGATGAGAGGGGGATACGTACGGTGACGCCCTGTAAGCTCATTATACGCGCCCGCAAGTCTTTGGATGGTATGCGCCAACGAGCCTTGTCTTCCTCCGCCCTCCTACTGGAGTTGGCCTTATCGTGCCGCTTGTCAAATATGGGCTGCCTGCCTGCTTTCTTAGCAGTCCCTTTGGAAAGCAAAGAGGAGGACTGCCACTGTAAAGAGCAAGTCGCCCAAAGGCAACTCCATAGCAGGTGGTGAGGGTGGAGGGGGTCCCCTGCACCCACACGCATAGGAGAGAAGTAAGCCTCCTCTCCGGTAGTAGTAGTTTGGATGGTCACCTGCGAAAGCTCAGGTGAGAGGGGGTGAAGACCTCTATTTTATCGCTGGAGATGCCCGAGGCCCCCCCTGACGATGGTACAGAGAAATGTAGAGGGATAGTAGTTGTATTATTTTTTTAGATCATCATTGGGCATGGTGACCCTATTTATGCCACAGGTTGCATACACTAATCACACCACATAGTAGACCGCTCTTCGAGGGGTGAATACAGGGCCAGCAGAGCCACTTGCCTCCATTTGAGACCACTCCTCCCGCCTAGTGATCTGGCAAACCTTCGGTATGGGGGCTCAACCTTAGGCACGACGTAAAATCTATATACATTGATAGGAGAAAGGTGTGGGTGGGGAAGAAGCAGGTAATTCCTCCCCCCCCTTTGCCCCGATCCGGTATAGTTGGGAGGGAGAAATCTGGTCGGCGTCTAACCCCTGTGAAATTAGAGGCCGACCAGAGAAAGTTTTGTGAGAGGTTGTAGGGAAAGTGAGGAAGTAGGGTAAAAACACATGCTCAAAAAGGAGAAAAGGCTAAGTTGTGGCAGGACGGGGCAGGATTTTCTCGAAAGCTGATATGAAGGCTGTTTCCTTCGCTCTTAGTGGTGTAACAGTTTTTGTTCCACAGGCAAACCGATGGATTGAGTCGAGCGTTATGGAGTGGAACATGTGTATGTGCCGTTGCGGAAAAGGGCTTTCAAACGTCGTCTAGGATGGAAATAGCGTCTGTTGTTTTATCGTTCACAACTATGGAATACCACGACGCTACAAGGCTTTCCAGTCTTCTTTCTGGTAGTCCAAATACTTTTAGAAAGATGCGAGAAATTATGGACCGAGGGCCGCGGTTATTCCATGTCAGACAGAAGGTTAATGACGTTGGGGGTGTTAATGGGTGAGATCGACAAAGGGATAGGAGTAGGGTTCATTTGTATTGGACCGGGAGGGCTGAATGGGAAAGTGGTATATTATGTGTAGGTGGGTCACGAACGTGGGTCAAAGGATTTGGTTGCGATTGATAGGTAGTTTTCTTGGCGCTTGGAGAAGAATCTGGAGATGAGGATATCGGGTTATAGGATGCTATATTGGCAGCTCTACAACCCGGAGGCAGATCATAATCTGTAATCGGCGAGGTGCGGTTAGGTAGTAAGAGGAGCATATGGCAAGTTGATGAGTCGGCCAGGTGATCACATGACTGACAACGGTCAGTAGTTGGATCAGTCTCGGTGGTTTTATTTAAGCATGTTGATATCTGAGTGTTATCGTTATCGGTACAGTGAGGGGGATCTGGTGTACCGATTCCATGTAGTTTAGCGAGTGAGAGGTCTAGAAGATCTCTCTGGCCGGGGGAAGGTATTTACTAATGTCGTAAAGCCACGTTTCTTCTGAGTTGCTCTTTCGTCCAGGTGAGGGTGGTGCGTCATCCTCGAGTGGGGTGCGTTTGACGTTGCAGGGGCTCAAAGAGGAGGAATCGGAGAGAGAATGTAGAGAGCGCGTACAACCTCCGCCTCTCTCACGATTGACCAGCGGGGGACTGAGGGATTCACTATCGAGGGCGACATTGGGCAGTCATAACATGCAGTGAACGGGACCAAGCAGCGGCTTAGTCGCGGCAGGAACAGCTTTCCTACCCAACGTCCCCTTAGAGGAGGCAGGCACCTGGGTAGATGGATCTATAAGTTCATCATCATTGAGGATTTATTTGTAGGTGGGACCTGGTGGGTTCATGATTTGATACATATAAGGGGGTGGGAGATGATCGCGTTTGGTCTCTGTCGCTTCGATGGTCGTTCCTGTCATTAGGGGGAGATTCTTATTTTGAAAATGGGTGGATGACAAGTACTTCGGGCAAGAGTGGCACTCAGCGATTGGGAGAGATGGGTTTTGTTTAATCAAGATTGGGGGTGATATTCGTTCTTCTAATGCGTCACCTTGTTGCGAAGGAATTGCTGTGTCTATTCGCAAAGGTTTCTTGGTGCGATTTTTTCAAGGGAGGCGCGACCGTTGGAGATAAGAGAGGCTGGTATCGGGTGGTCAGTTCTGAGCGCCGATGAGCTAGACGTGGGTTGAGTGCCGGGAATGATAGGAGCACCACTCTCCATAGCGGAAAGGAAGGTTGTTGACAGTGTAATGCCTTCTTCACGCATGTCTAGTTTTGCTTGGCGTCAAGAGATACCGCATCGTAGGGACCGACCAAGGAGCTCCTGGTGGTAGAGGTAGTGAGGACCATTCTTATGGCGGGCATGATGTGGACCACTACAGTTGAGGCATTGCGTCTCTTCTGTGCAATCTTGGCAGTGTATCACATTTGTCCACATCGAAAGCACGGAATCCAAGGGCTCTTACAATATTTTGCGAAGTGGGCAAAACTGCTGTAGTTAAAACACTGGAGTGGGGTGGGGAGTGCTTCTTGGATTCGTATACATGTTCCTGCAAATTTTATATACATTGGCAGTGTTTGTTGTTTTAGAGTTATCTTAGCAACCCTAACTAGAGTGCAAGAACGAGAACATGGCTTTTTAAAAATACCGAGACTTAACATTATATTGTCAGGTGGAGAAGACTTCTTTGATGACGCAAGCCTGCCAATAAATTCGTTCTGGTCACTGGCCGAGATTTTTAGAGAACCGAGAGACTGTAGTCTAAGCTGGCGTTGGGAAAATGAATCAGTGGTAGCCCGGAAAATTATCCGAGAGCGTGAGTCATCAATTGAGAAGTCAGGGGCGGATTTAGGAAACATTTCTTTTAAAGACCCTTTGTTTTTCTGGAACACGGAGATATATATAGCAAGACCAAGCAGAGGGAGCTAGGATGCTATGTAGGTTTGTCGTCGTCTTTCGGCGAAGGTTGGGGTGATTTGAGCACTATTAGTTTGGTTAATATTGCGAGGGGGCGCCCTCGAAGTGGTTGCTTCGACGAATTCCGTTTGAGAGCGAGATATAAGCTGCCACGTAGGCCTCGAACTCGCCTGATCCGAAGAGAAGTCCATGATCATATCTAGTGGGGCAGCAAGTTTTCATTGGTTGGTATGGCGACCCCACAGGGTAGCCCGCTCTGCGAGGCGGTGAATAGAGAAGCATATCGCCGTGCCCCTTAAAGGGTGACTTTGAAGATGGCAAAGGGAAAAGCCATTTGCTGCAGTGAGAAATTTGTAGGGAAGTCCCTCAACTAGTTAAGAGTGTTACTAACGGTAGTCTCTTCTGTTTGTCCCAACACAAAGCTAGGATGAGGATGTAGAAAGAGGGACACCTTAAATTTTGAGGAACTGTAGAATTCTTTAGAAATCTTGCCAACACAGTAATTTCCTAAGCATATGTCCACTGAAAAGAAAAAAAGAAGGGATTGGTGGAACATATCCTGCATCTAGAAAAATAGTTAACAGGAAATGGGACGAGACGAGCCTCCGCAGATCCTCCTAGTTGGCTCGGAGTCCATGGCAATTCCATTAAAGAAATATGCCCTCCAGGCCTAGTTCGGAGGAGCCGCGAAGGCCCAATTGGAACAGAGACCGTCACGGGAATGGCCGTACGCGTCCCAGAGGCAGAACCCCGGGCAGTGTTAGCCGGACAGTGCGCTGTCGCCTTCGAGTCTTATTGGTGGAGGTTAAGCTCGCTATGCGAATCTTTTCCTTCCTCCGGCTTGAATGCTTAGGCGGGCGTTGCGGCTTCGGAGGCGGGGAACCGTCTTTTCAAGGATGCACCGTCTCCGAGCCACTCAGTCCACCACTAGGCGTGGGCGATTGAGCCAAAGCTCTTTTCTTGCTGTCCTCCTTTCGGGGAACAGCTTTAAGAATCCCGGAAGATAGCCTGGTGACAAACTTCTGTGGTGTTGCCTCATGTGAGTCTAACGACTCGGTGGAGGCGCGTGGCCATTTTACCTTACGGAAAACGGTCACGCTGGGGGAAGAGGGAAGCTCTGGTTTTAGTCGAGGCTGGGTGTAAACCCTTTCTGTCGCCAGTTTTACCAGGGAAGCGCCCGGGTTGAGTAGAACCCGCGGAAGGGCTTAGAATAAGCTCGGAAACAACCTTGCTCGTTGGCCTGGATGGGCCAGGAGCAGAGGGTGTCATTCTAACCATTGAGGCATAAGACGTCCCAGGCAGAGCCGGGCGCGCCAGGAACAAGTCTTTAGCCTCGCGGAATGAGAGGCAATCCTGAGCCTGAACGGCCAGGATTTCTTTCTCAAGGAGATATGCACCGCATGCTTCGAAGAAGCGGTAGGCGGGTCTCCGCAATTGACACACGGGGCAACACAGTCTTTGGACTTATCGTGTGTGGCCTTCGAGCAATTTACACATACTTCGGGTGACCCCGAGTTTGCATGTCTTTATAAACCATTCGTATCGCCCACGCGGTGACAGTAATAGCACCGCCACGGCAGTGGCACAAATGCCTTTACGCAGTAGCGGTACCAACCGGCACGCACCGACTCAGGTAGCTTGTCATTTGTCAAAGGTGACGAAGAGTGTAGGGGTGGGTCTCGAGGCCCCTCCAGTTTTCTCATCACACGTTCGACCTTGGCCGCCCAATGGTCGGCCAGCTTTAAGGTGATTTCCTCTATGGAATAGTGAACGAGTTCCCTCGCATTAACTACTCCTTTCACAAAGTTCATGGTAGAGTACGGCGTCACATTCACCAGGGTGCCATGAAATGTCCGAAGAGCACTTATCTTGGCCGCCTCGGAGGGATTCACCAGAAGGCTGCCCTCCGAGAAACGGGTCACGTTCGGCTCTCCACCAATTATACTAGCTAAAGCTCTCCTCTGATAGATCATGTTGCCCTTGGCCAACATGCTGCCATCAGTGGAGCGGATAACGAGGAAGCGTTTGAAGCCAGCGGGCTCGAAAATGCCAGGTAACCTCTGAATGAGGGGACTCGATCTTATCGAGGCTCCGCCCTGCGCACTTTTAGTCTTAGTCGGGGGCTCCGCACCCGGGGGGGTAGAGGGTTCGGATGTGCCGATCTTGGCTTGGTCGCTTACCGAAGCTGCAAACCCATCCGTCCTGGAAGCCCCCGCGGATGGAGAAGAGCCCCGAGTCTTTTTAGTCTTTTTCCTGTTCCTTTTCTTTTTAGGTGAGGAGCGCGAGGAATGAAACCGCTTCTCCGCTCCACCAGCAGGAGCCCCAAGGCCAGATGGACCGGCCTCGGCTAGGTCCTTTCCGAAATGGAGAAGGTCTTGGCAGTCATATGGGCACCAGTTGGAGGAGATTCCTCTCTTCCTTGTACTGCCTCGGAAACACCAGCCCTTTGAGGAGGACCTTGCATGGGGGCGGATTCGGGTTCGGTGCTTGGCACCGAGCGCCGATTCCGTCCCATGGAAGATCCTACCGTCTAAGGCTGGGTTGCTCCATGGACCATGTCTATCTCAGGGGGAGCCTCCAGTTGGCCATCTCCCCCCCAAGGACATCGCAGGTCCTGTTGGCAGCATTATCACTAGTCACGTGTGGGGAGGCACAGGCCTTGACCCCGGCAAAGTTCAATATTCTTGCCAGCAGGTCTTTTGAGGGAAGCGACCGAAGGTGCCTTATTTCCCTCTTCCCCCTAAGGGGGTTTGCCCTACCGAGCCGCTTCAATGTGGAGTGGTCGGCTTTGGGCTGACTGCTGACTTTCTTTGCAGTCCACTTGGAAAGAAGAGGAGGGACTGCCGCTGGAAACAGGGAGGTGCCCGAAAGCACCTCCAGAGAAGGGGGTGAGTGAGAGTTCCCTACACCCGCAGGCGAAGGAGAGGAGTAAGCCTCCTCTCCAGTTAGAGAAATTCGAAGAGTTCCCTGCCCAAGCACAGGGAGGACCTCCATTTTTTCTGTGCAGCTGCCCGAGGGCGGTCCATCGATGGAAGAAGGGAAACAAAAAGGGACTTTTTTTTTACTCACCATTGGGCATTGTGACCCTCTTTTTATTACGTGATGCAATAGCTCATCACACTTCACAGTAGTCTGCTCTGCAAGGGGTGCGTACAGGCCTGGCATAGCCAGGTGCCGCCATGTAAGGCCACCCCTCACGCCTGGTGACCTGGCGGCCTTTTAGCATGGCGGCTCCGCCTTGGGCACGGCGTAAAATTGATAGAGTGTGAAGAGAGAAGGGAAAGGGATGTGAGGAAGGTATGGGTGTGGATGAAGCAGGTTGTTAAAAAAACACCATCCCAAACCGGAGCTCAGGGGTGAGGGAACATTGTCCGCTCCCCCCTCAGCCCCGATGCAGGACGGTTGGCTAAGAAGAGGGTCAGCATTTACCCCATGAAATTAGAGGCTGACCAGAGAAAGTTGTGGGAGAGGTTGTATGAAAAGTGAGGAAACAGTGGGGAAACAGGTGTCTGAAGGAAGGAAAGAGGCTAAGCTAGGGTCAGGCGGTGTGCTGAGTCCCGTCAGCACGCCGGCCAGGATGACAAATCGCCGCGCCCCTTACAGGGTCTATTGGACCGAACTGTTCCACAAGCCCCAGTCGTATTTTCTAGTAATTTTGGAAAGAGATCAGGGGCTTGTGTACCATTGTTAACAAAAAGAACATGGCCCTTATTCAAATAGGATTCAAGCAGTGTCATCACAACTGAGTCCGTCACACCTACTTCATTGTCGATAATAATTTCTTTATTCGTTCCATTATAAATGATCAAATCTATTACGTAACCAGTCTTACAATCGCACAGTACAAACTTTTTTACACCGAATTTATGCCTTTTATTTGGATTGTATTGTGTGTAATGGAGTCTTACTCTCCAAAGGAGTAGATGATCTCATGACATCAGTTTTACAAATATCTTCTGTTTATGAATTTCCTTACTTGACCAGTAATTATTTAGTTTTTTTTTTTTTTTTACTGACACTCATGAGAAGCCAAATAGTCAAAAAACAAGTGAATTTTTTCGGTGTCCATTTCTTTGAAGGTGGAAACAATTTCTTTGCTTCCAAAATTTATAATATGCATTTGACTGTGTGACAATTATATTTATCACATCATCGTCGATAAACTGTTCAAAATAATCTATTTTCTTTGAATTTTGTGTAATGAAACATAAAGAAGTAAATCCTGATTGTGAAGATTCAAATGCAGTAAGTGAGGGCAGGAAATTCGAGCCAGATGCCCAAGGCCAAGTAGTGACACACCATGTTCATTTTCGTGGCCGAGGGTCGGACTTTTCATTTTCATTATTTTCACTATTTTCTCCGTCTAAAACTTCTATATTTTCACTCTCAAATTCAGATAATGATTCACTGGGCCAGCCATCATCGCTAGATATATTGCTTAGGATATTTGAGTCTACATTTTCGAGCAAGTCACTCGACTCATCGCCTATTTGGCCCTTTAAATTTGGTGTGCAAAATTGCCGAACTTTTCTACTTGACATTCTGAGAGATACTAATTTGGAATGGAAATATTTCAATCATGGTAACTGATAGAAGAGTGGCAGAGAGGAAACGACTTACAAAAAAATTCAAACCTACAGTCAATAGAAGAAGAAATACTAGATCAAATCCATATATGGCTGATTCACAATTAACCGTTATTTTAGATTCTATCCATATATGACGGATTAGCAGCGAAAGGATTAAAAACCCACCATCCCAAACCGGAGCTCAGGGGTTAGGGAACATTGTCCCCTCCCCCCTCTGCCCCGATCCGGGATAGTTTGCTGAGAATAAGGTCAGCATCTACCCTGTGAAATTAGAGGCTGACCAGAGAAAGTTGTGAGAGAGGTTGTAGGGGAAGTGAGGAAGTAGGGGAGAGACACAGGCTGACTGAAGGAAGGAGAAGAGGCTAAGCTGGGGCCAGACGAGGCACTGAGTCCCGTCAGCTTGGCGGCCAGGAAGGCAAATAGTCACGCCCTTTAGGGGAGAGCAGTTGAGAGGGAAGATAACCCAGGTAGAGAGGAATGGTGTTGATGAGAAATAAACAGTTAATTGCTGGACAGAATATGAACATTCCATATAGGGAGATAAAATTAAGCACTATATTGGCATTAAAAGGGGCATTTATAGGAAAATAAAAAATAGCGAGGCAGAGATATGATGAGCTAACTCAGAAGATTAAAAAGTTAGTCAGGGTAGCAAAGAGAAATTATAAAATTAAAGTAGCAAATAAGGTAAAGGAGGATTCCAAATGTTTCTTTCAATTATACTGAACTAACGCTAGAGATAAAATAAGCTCACTTATAATTACAGATTGAGAATTAGTGAGTGATAATGATGTATGGCTAGGATGTTAAATAAGTATTTTCTTTTATTATTTACACTGTGGGATACGAAAATATTATCTTGAGGAACCTTGATTTTCAGGGCTAATGATGAGGAAAATTAGAAAATATTTTAATTATATTAAAAGAAATAGAATTAAAAAAATAAAGGATCGGGACCTGATAAGGTTTTTTCTAGGATTTTGAAAGAATATATGGATGTGTTAAATGAGTTCCTAGCATACCTATTTAGAAAATCATTAGACTAGCATTGTACCCTCAGTATAGAATAAAGCTACTGCGATAACTATGTTTATTAAGGAGGATAAAACAATTATTGATTAGCTTTTTGAAGACACCTTCTTTTCTTATGTTCTTAACACACATCACTACCTTCCTCTTAAAACAAACTAAGAAGTTGAACCAATAAATACAATGCAGTGAAAAACTATTTAGATGCTCAAAAAATATGTAAATTATTTTAATTATAACTTTGGTGTATTCTACACCTATATTATCAACAGTTCTTTAGTAAATTTAAGAGAATAAAAACATTCAAATTTATGACATTATGCAAACAAAACAAATATAAAAGTGGAAATAAGCATGAAGACACAAGACAGGTCTTAATATTTCAGTGTACCACTATTGTTTGATATAACTGCTTTCAAGCATTTTTTCTAAGTCATCACAACTATGTTGGACTATCTGTCCACTCTTCCTTACATATACACTTAGCGACAAAATTATTTGTCCACTGAGTAATATCCAGTATTTGCACTTATTTCTTGAAATTGGTATGTCGCATGACAGCATGTTGCATTTATATTTATAAGAATATGGAGAAAAATGCAAAGCATGTCTTTCAGAACTATTAATGTAATATAAAAATATCAGAACAGGAATATTACAAAAGCTACATAGTTAAAATTATTTATACAGTAATGAAATCATAATTAATTTCATAATTATACATGTTTCAAGCACTGTATTTCATATATAGAGCATTCCAGAATATTCTCCCAATGGAATGTTCTAGAAATATCCTTGCCACTTAGTTACAAACATTATGTGGAGTGCACACATGTCATCGGTATGAGTCTCTCATTGCCTACTAGTATGATAGGAAAGATGAAGAAGCTCAGCGCTGACATATGGCAGAAGATTATTGACTTCCACAAGTCGGGAAACAGTTAGATTATTATATCAAAACGTTTGGTTATACCTAGATCAATGGTACAATATGTTATAAAGAAGTTTAAGGAATGTGGCATAACGGAAACTTTGCCTGGGTGTAGAAAAAAAACGAAAATGTCAATAAGAACTGTACAAAAACTGTGTCACAATGTTAATATGAACCCAAGAAATATATTGGACAACATTGCTAAAAAATTGGATACTAAGGGCATTAGTGTATGTACACGTACAATACAGCATTGTTTAAATAAGAATAAACTGAATGGATATTGACCATGATAGACACCTCTTCACAAGCCCGGTCATATTGATACTCGCAAAATTTTGTAAAAAGCTTCATAGGTAAGGACAATAGCTTTTGGAAATGTGTACTTTGGAGCGCTGAAACTAAAAATGAACTTTTCGCCATAACAATGCTAGGAAGATTTGGCGCAAGAAAGGTGAAGACTTTCTCCCAAAGAACACAATACCAACAGTTAAATATTGAGGCGGCTGCAAATGTTTTAGGATTGATTTAGCTCTAATGGCACCAGTAAATTAGTTCCAATACAAGTAGGAATGAAATCTCAAGTTTCCATCCAGTATGGATGGAAATTTGAAAACATAAGGTACAGATTTTGGGCTCGGGCGAAGGTTTACCTTCCAACAAGATAATGACCCCAAGCATTCATCTAAAACTGTGGCTGAATGGCTTCAAAAAAATAACATAACATCATTGCCATTGCCTCTGAAGAGTCCTGACCTGAATCATATAGAAAATTTATGGGACAAATTGAAAATAAGGATAACTCATCGGGCTCCAAGAAATCTTCATAAATTAAATGTTGTGGCCATTGAAGAATACATGAAAACCTCAACTAAAACATGTTCAAATTTAATAAAGAATTATAGAACATGATTGCTGGAAGTTGTAAAGATAGAAGGCCATACAATTAACTATTAATATGGGGGTTAAGTTGACATTACCCTGCTGTACGAATAATTTTGACTATGTAGCTTTTGTAATGTTCATGTTCTGGAATTTTTATCTTACATTAATAGTTCTGAAACACATCTTTTGCATTCCTCTCCATATTCTTATAAATATATATTTAACATGCCATCATGCGACCTACCAATTTAAAAAATAAGCGCAAATACTGGATATTACTTGGTGTATGAATAATTTCATCGCTAATTGTTTTATGTTTTTGGGGTGGCTATGGTTGACATTGATTTGGCTATCCATTATCATGCGAAAGAATTTTCTGGGGTTGGTTACAAATAACTTTAGTTACAAGGTTTTATTTTTCAGTTTTTCTTTTAGGTGACATTTTTTCCTTATTTATGGTTTTTAAATGTGGGTTCTTAAATGTCTCACGAGATGTCCCTTTCTTGCCGTCTTATATGGACAAGAAGAGCATTTAAAAGGCTTCTCACCTGAATGAGTAATTGAGTGTTGCTTAAGATGGTCTTTCCATGCTGTCTCATATGAGCAGAGACTGCATTTGAAAGGTTTCTCACCAGAATGTGTGCTTAAATGAACCCGCACTTGTACCTTGTTTGCAGCCCGGTATGGGCATAATTTGCACTTGAACGGTTTCTCACCAGTGTGGGTTCTTAAATGTCCCACAAGTGTGGCCTTTCTCACAGTTTCATAGGAACAAAAATTGCATTTGAAAGGCTTCTCAACTGAGTGAATAATGGAATGTTTCTTAACATCTGCTTTTGTTCCAGCCTGATAAGGGCAGAGGCTGCATTTAAAAGGCTTCTCACCATTATGGGTTCTTAAATGGGCAACCATATTTGCCTTTCTTGCAGTCTTATAAGGACAAGAGCTGCATTTGAATGAATGGTGATTGTTTTGTAAAGACTTCTCTCCAGTGTGAGTTCTTAAATGTGTCACAAGATTTCCCTTCCGTGAAGTCTGATAAGGACAAGAACTGCATTTGAAAGGCTTCTCACCAGTGTGTTTACTAAAATGCTTTTTAACATCTCCCATCTTTACAGCCTGATAGGGACACATAGTGCATTTGAAAGGTTTCTCACCTGTGTGAGTAAATGAATGTGCCTTAACATCTCCTTTTGTTGCAGCTTGATAAGAGCAGAACCTGCATTTGAAAGGTTTCTCACCAGTGTGGGTTCTTAAATGTTTAACAATATTTCCTTTACTTGCACACTCATAGGGACAAGAGCTGCATTTGAAAGGTTTCTCACCACTGTGAGTATGGGAATGTCTTTTAACTTGTCTATCTGTTGCAGCTTGATATGGGCATACGCTGCATTTGAAAGGCTTTACACCAGTGTGGGTACTTAAATGAATCACAAAATTTCCCTTTTTTGCACTCTTATAAGGACAAAACCTGCAATTGAAAGGTTTCTCAGCCGTGTGAGTGAATGAATGCTTCCTAACATCTGCTTTTGTTGCAGCCTGATAAAGACAGAGACTACATTTAAAAGGCTTCTCACCAGTGTGGGTTCTTAAATGGGCCACTATATTTGCCTTTATCGCAGTCTCATAGGGACAAGAGAGGCATTTGAAAGGCTTCTCAATCATATGAATCCTTGAATGTTGATTAAAACTGCCTTTTGTTGCAGCCCTATATGGGCAGAGGGTGCATTTAAAAGGTTTCTCACCAGTGTGTTTTTTTAAATGAACCTTAACTTGTAACTTGGTTGCAGCCTGGTACAGGCATAAGTGGCATTTGAATGGTTTCTCACCAGTGTGGGTTCTTAAATGTCCCACAAGTGCGGCCTTTCTCACTGTTTCATAGGAACATGAACTACATTTGAAAAGCTTTTTGCCAATGTGATTATTTGAATGTTTCTTAGCAGCAGTCTTGGTTGTAGCCTGATACGGACAAAGACTGCATGAGAACTGCTTCCTACCACTGTGGGATTTTAAATGTATGCCTAAATCTACCCTCTGTGTAGTCTGATATGAACAAGAATAGCAATTAAGGATTTTTCTATTATCAAATCTCAAATGTTGCGCCATAGACTTCAAATTTGTTGACTGGGAAGGTAAGGAGTTATTTTCATAGATTTCCACAATTATTTCCGATCTTGAATATACATCAGTATGACAATCTGTGTCATAATCAAGGTCTTGAGATGGAGATGGCGACATACCATAAAATTGTGGAATAACCTTTAGGTCACTGGAGGAAGGCGATATCATCTGAAAGTAATACAATGATTAGTAATTTTAAAAGTAAGAGAATGGGAAGGAATACGATTAGATAGGTCACCTGTACACTGCTCAGGGCCAAAGACTCCCAATCTAATTTCATGACCTTTTGTGGCATGTAGCTGATACCACAACAAAGTGGTTGATAGTTTTAATTCCACCGCTCCTGGGAGACGAAAGTATCCCTACTGACACTCAACTAAGGCTCATAAGATGGTGAAAGTGTGCTGGGTGCCTAGAACCACTGTGGATGGAAGAGCAAGTTTGGAAAAGGGTAGGAGAGTATGTAATAGAGAAGTAGAGATAGGTGAGTGCAGTAATGAATATGGTGGGTGGTCACCTATTATTATCATACCCTGGTGCTAGATGATCTCAGGGTGGAATTCAGTACACCAAATCACTATAGCTAACGGACCAAATTATGTCTAGGTGGGAATACTCCTGCTACAAAGTGTGGGTAAAAAAGGTTGAGGGGATAGCTATAATAATAATAATAAATTATACTATTAATAATAAATAATCATAAATAATATTAATAAAAAATAAGAAGGATAATAATAATACTAATAACTAATATAATAATAGTAGTAATAAAAAGGCAAAGTAGTGCTGAGAGGGGCTAAAGGAAAGAGCACCAACAACTTTCCCAGGCCCCATCAGAGAGTTTACATCAACCCAGTGAAAGGACTTCCCAAATTTGCAGCTGGGCTCAGGATGTGCAGCTTTACCAGGTACCTAACAGGCTATGCAACACAACAGTTAAGAAAGTGAAGAATAACCCACTGTCCATTTGGTTTGGAAAGTTGGATCTGGAGTAATGTACAATGTTATTATAGGAATGCATGATTTGGAAATTTGATGATCATGGATCTCAATGTAGCCATATTATATTTTTAAGACAGAAAGAAGGAAATAGCTGGCCTATTACAATGGAATCAAAGAAAGTAGGCCAAGTAATGAAATCAACTTTGGCAGCATATTCTTAGTTTATTTGATGCAGCAGAAAATGGAATATATTTGGCAATTGTACTGAAAACTATACTACAACAAAATAATGAATTTATCTGGCACGACTACTGCAAACCATACTAAACGTAAAAATAGAAGTGCAATAAGATAAGTTTCTGATCGAGTATCAACAACCTAGTAAGCAAGGTATCCACAGAGAAGGCAAGAGCGGAATGCAACTCACTCAATGCAAAACTGTCATTGAAGGATTCGCTAGCTCTGGAAATAAACTTCAATTGGAGGCTTTCTACAACATCATGATGCACATTGAATGGTGGTGGAGCAGTATGACAGCTAGATAATGCATTCGCAAAGGACTCCGCCACAGATGTGGGGTCCGAGATTGCGGTCCTATTCTCCTGTAGAATACAAGGGGGTCCTGTGAGAACTTGCCCTGAATCTTTTTGACTCGCTTCCACACCTCTGCTAGAGGGGTGTTCCAGTTGAGTGAAGACACTTATGCCCACCAGGAAGAGCAGCAGGCGTGCTTTGAAAGATACCAGAACCCAACTATAACTGGGTGAAATTCACCAAAAGTGAAATCATTCGGGCTATGCTTATAACGCATGAGGGCATAACATTTGCTTGAGGGGTGCCTCACACTTGGCTGACCACCACAGAAGTGGTCAGTGTACAAAATAAATGGTCAGACATTCTAGGAAGAGTAGTAATTCCCACAGAGATTAGGTTGCCGGAGAAGAACTTAATGGCCTCATCTACTGACCTAAGCTCCTCAACTGAGACAGAGAAATCAGTCATTTCCTGAAATGTGGACCAATGCAGCTGTGCCAAGCACCGCCAGGGCAGGCTCTCAGGTGGCAGTGGCCCAGATAATGATAATTGAATGGGAAAGTGATCACTACCATGGCAGTAATCCACAACCCCACCCAAAGTCAGGCTGTGCATTCAGAGAGCACAGATAGATCAAGACAGGAAAATGAAGCGGTTCTCAGGCAGTGATGCCTAAACTCATCCACATTTAGGAAACCAATCTCGAGCTCGGCGATCAGGTCGGCAAAGACCTGGCCCCTGGGATTGATAGAGTAGTCTCCCGAGAAAGAGAAAGGGCCTTGGCAACTGTGTCACTCACGTCGAAGTTAGCTGACGGTGGAATGTAGGCAGAAATAACAGTATACTTCCTATCCAGGTTTAGCTGCACAGCTACTGCGTTAAAGGAGCTATCTAAGGCAAGGAGAAGAATGGCAGCATCATGCTGGCTGTAAATAGCGCATCCTCCTACCCATCCCCCATCCCGTGGTGGTGGGTTAGTAAAACCCTTATATTTCAGGAGAGTGGGCAGGGAAAACACGCCTAGCATGGTCTTGTTGTGGATGGATGCTGTTTGAATTGAAAGTATATTGGGAGCCTTTCTCCCCATTTTGTCCACTATGTATCTTTCATCACTTTGCCTTAGTTTGTCCTTTTACCCTACATTTCCTTGCTTATGATAGAAGCATGTGTGTTTTGCTAGGAAGGGGAGTTGGGATAAATTAGGGTAGATAGGTATTAGTAGAGAAGACCAGGTTTTTTTTTATATTTTTTATATGTTGATTAAAATTTTACTCTTGTTGGAGGAGATAATTTGTAATAGAATAAATTATAAAATTTGGGATGTTCGAAAACAAGAGATTCATAAATTAGACCCCACTTATTTTTGTTGCTAAACTAGACTCAATAATTTTGTCACCAATTGTTGTTTTGGTATCCTGACCCAGCCTTTGGCAGCTGTTTTTCTGTGTCTATTTGGCTGACCTTGCTCCAATATCTTAGTTATTTTTGCAATTCCCCTGTAGCCCATTCTTGACTTGCACCCCAAGATACTTCTCTCCAGTTGGGTCCACCAGCTTCTCAGTCAATTGTGTAAAAGGGATGCTCCGAGACACTTGAGCAGAAGCCAGAGCCAGTTCGAAAGACGTCTTCTCCTCCCATTTCACACACTCCCTTCCTTGGATTGAAGAGGGGTTTTTTATGAATCATCTGTTCTGTATTATATTTTATTGTAAGACAGCGCTGTCACTATATATACTTTTTGACCAGTTACTTTTCACTATCTATACTTTTTTGAGCAGTTAATTTTCGCTATCTATACATTTATATTTTTTATATGTACATATTCTCATTTGCACTGTAGATTTTCTTGGGGAAATAAATTTGCTAAGGCAGAAGGTTGTGTATCTGTCTCCTTTGCTGCCAGAAGTGGACTTTTGCTTTCCGAATCATTCGAGTCCCCAATCCAAGTGAAAGTTTGGGAGGTACATAGTATCCTGCCACAGTCTCCTGCAAAAAGATAGCTATGGGAAAATGGGAAGAGACGAGCCTCCGAAAGTCCTCCAGGCCTAGCTCAGAGGAGATGCAAATGCCCTCTTCGAAGAGAAGACCCTCATGGGAATGGCAGTGCACTTCCCGGAGGCATAACTCTGGGTGCAAAAGGAAGGACAATGCTCTGTCACCTTTGAGGACATATCGGGGTAGGTTAGGGTCACCATGCAGGGTTAGGGTTTGAGTCACCCAGTGTAAGTGCGAATGTGGAACCCAGTTCACACGGCAGTATAATACTTTCACAAAATAACAAGGCCACCAGAATACTTATTCAGAAAGAAACCAAATTCCCTTCGAGGCAGCCAAAAGGTTGCGCCAATGGGCTACACTAAGTAGGTTACTGTTGGTTACCAGGTGGGTCCTAGAGTATCAGCGAGGAAAAAATGAAACAAGAAAAATTCTAACCTTATAATTTAAAGAGAGGACATTCTTGATTACAAATACGAAATATATCTATTAAATAACAAAAATAAGATTTATAACAAAGCAATGTCACATCGGCCACAAACGACCCTAGTCGTTATATAAAAGGGGAGGATACTTACAGAGAATTTACGTCATAGAAAGAAAATGGGAAATAATAGGCTTCAATCCTCGGGTAAGAGGTACACACGGAATAACCCCCCCGTCTTATGCCCGCCCTTTCTTATGATGCAGAGGAGGACTCGAGACTTACTCTGATACCTAGTAAGGGCGCAAGATGAAAGAACTATTCCAAAGTACCTGATACTGAAGCAGTGGAGGAAGAACCTCTAATGATGGTAATCAAACGGAGGACGAATCTACAGATGGCGATGGCGGAGGTGATGATGGAACCAATGGAATTGAAGATGATCCCGGTGACGAGGGATTTCAAAGGTGGTACCGCAGAAGAACCGGCGTACCCCACGGAGATAATCTTGAGTGACAAAACTCTAAAAGTGGAAGGTGGTGGCGTGACAAAAAGGGTAAGGAAAGGAGGGGAAGAGCCAAAACGAGCCCACAGTTTTCAGACTTCCCAATGGAGAACTGTAAAACGTCCAAGATTAGCAGCACACATACAGCAGGTTGGAAGATTAGCGTCAAAACTGGCAGGAGATAAGGCAAGGGTCCTTGCAGTACGGACCTGAATGCGTTCTCCCTTTTCGAGAGAAGGAAGCATCCTTTTATACGGGTGGACGTGACCAGGGGGACGTAATTGCCTCATGCGCACCCCACTTTTCTGGGATGACTATTGAGCGCGTGCGGGGGGCATCGACCAACGATGCAGAGCTCAGAGGCGAGAAAATGACTTCATATGGGGGTGCCAAACTTTAGCGCCCTTACACCCAGCCTAACACTGGATGTAGATGTAGGAGCTGAAGCTCCTTTAGTGCTGTTTTCCTTTTGGGAAGCAGCTTTAAAAACCCCACAGGTGTTGCCTCTTGTGATTCTAATGACTAGTTGAAGGCACATGGCCATTTTGCCTTATGGCAAACAGTCACACTGGGGAAAGAGAGGGGGCACTGGTTTTGGCCAGGGCTGGGTGTGAACAATTTGTGCTAAGAGCTGTACCAGGGGAGTGCCAGAGGTGAGTAAAACCGGCAGAAGGGTTCCTAATGAGAGCAGAAACGACCGTGGGCATAGGCCAGGAACAGAGGTGCCTTTTTAAATCTGAGGCAAAAGATGTCTCAGGCAGCACTGGGCGTGCCAGGACCAAGTCCTTATCATCATGAAATGAGAGAGGATCATTGGCCTGAACAACCAGGATTTCCTTCTCAAGGAGATGTGCACCACATTGCTTTGAAGAAGCGGGGGAGGCTCTCCAAAATTGCCACAAACAATTAGGACTAATTGTGTGCAGCCTTAGAGCAACTTAAACAGACTTTGGGTAACCATAACTTTGCACCTCTACAGGAGTAATTCATATAGCCAAAGTGGTGGCAGGCAGGAGTAGCACCTCTGCAGCAGTGGCACGAATGCCTTCACGCGGTAGCGATACCAACTGGCATGCACTGATTCAGGGAGCTTGTCACAGTTGAATGGAACCAAGAGTATATGGGTGGGTCTCGAGGCCCCGACCTGTTTTCTCATCATACATTCGACCTTGGCCACTCCATGGTCAGCTATCTCTAAGGTGATGTCATATATGGAGTAGTCCATGAGTTCCCTCGCATAAACCACTCCTTTCAAGAATTTCATTGTAGAGTGTGGCATCACACTCACCACAGTACCATCAAGCTCTAAAGGGCACTAATCATTGCCGCCTCGGAGGGATACGACACATTCGCCAGAAGGCGACTGTCCGAGAAACAAGTCACCTCTGGCTCACCATGTATCATGCTAGCTAGTGCTCTCCTTTTCTGGATCATGTTATCCTTAGCCAATATGCTGGCATCGGTGGAGTGAATAATGAGAAAGTGTTTGAAGCCAGCAGGTTCCAAAAGGCCAGGTAATCGCTAAATGAAGGGCCCCGACATAATCAAGTTTCCACTCTGCATACTTGCAATTTTGGTCTTTATCTGAGGGTCTCCACCCAGGAAAGCACCGAATCTAGATGTGTCAATAAATCTTGGCTTGATCGCTTACCAAAATGGATGAGGGTGGAGAATGAAGCTGCTTTTCTCCTCTGCTGCAAGGAGCCCTTAGGCCAGATGGATTGGCTTCAGCAAGATTATTCTCTGAAATATAGACAGTCTTGGCTGTCACAGGGGCACCAGCTGGGGGAGGAGATCCTTTCTCTCCTCGTGAGGCCTCAGGAGCATGAGCCATCTGATGAGAAGCTTGCACAGGGGCGGAGATGGGTTCTGTGCTTGGTACTAAGCCAGGATCTGACCCCAAGGAAGATCCTAACATCTGGGGCTGTTACCTCAAGGACTATGGCCATTTCCCCCCTCCCCCCCTGTATCTTTTGTCTCTTTTGGGGCTGGTGAACAGGTATCCATCAAGGAAGAGAGGGGAGGGGGAGCAGGTATGCCGGCCCCTGGTAAACTCAGAATGCATAAGTGAAGGACATTAGTGGGCATGAACTAACAGGTCCTGCTATCCCTTGCTCCCCTATAATGGGGTTTTGCCTAGCAAGCTGCTCCTGGTCAATATTGGGTTGCCTGCAGGCTTTCTTGGCAGGACCCTGTGAAATCAAAGGAGGTACTGCCACTGGAAACAGAGGGTCGCCCAAGAGTGCCTCCAGAAGAAAAGGGGGTGAAGGGAAGTCCACCACACTGTAGGCCTAGGAGAGGAGTAAGCCTCCTCTCTAATAGAAGAAATTTCTTGGATCTCCTGATAAAGCAGCGGGAAGGGACCTCCTTTGCTGCCTGTGAGCGGCTCCAATGGTGGTACTGGGAAGTGGAGAGGGTTTTTTTAATAATCTCATCATTGGGAATGGTGAGTCTAATAAGTTCATGGGACACAAACGCTAATCATCCAGGGTATTAGTCCACTCTGCAAGGGTTAAATACAGGACTGGCAAAGCCAGCTGCCACCATTAGAGACCACTCCTCCTGCCCAGTTGTGGCGGAACCAACAAAAATAGCTACAAAAAAATATCTTAAAAATGTTCTCAAAGTTACAGACTCTACTTTGGAACAAAACCAATTTTCTGACCCTCTTAAATCAGTTGAAGGGAGTGGGAAAGGGGAGGGAAATGGGAGGGTAAGACTTCTTTTGAACAGAACTGGCTTTTGCTTCTGCTCGAGTGTCCCATGGCATCCCACTTACACCATTGGCTGGGCAGAGCCAAATAGTCAGCAGCAGCAGTTCTCCAATTCATGATGGAGGTAGGCCAGCCAAATTGACCCAGAAAAACAGCTGCCAAAGGATGGGTCAGGATGCCAAAATAAAGATTGGTGACTGCCATAAATAAATGGGCCTGGTGGCCCAACCTCCTTTCCTAGCAACATTCGCACACTTCTACCATAAACAAAGAAAAGTAGGGTAAAAGGACAGACTAAGGCAAAGCGGTGAAAAGTCCAGAGCAGACAAAATGGGGAGAATGACTGCTGAATATAATCTCCATTCACACATCAGCCATCCAACACACAGTGACCATGTAGCCTTTCGGCATGGTGGCTCTACCTTGTGCTGGGTGTAAATTTGATAGACCATGAAAGCAGAGAGTAAGGGTATGTGAGGAAGGTGAAGGTGGGGGTGAGGCAGGTTGTTAAAAACCTACCATCTCAAACTGGAGCTCAGGGGTGAGGGAGCATTCCCCCCCCCCCTCCCGGTCCTGTGATGGTTGGGTGAGAGGAAGCTGATCGGTGTCTACCCTGTGAAATTAGTAGCTGACCAGAGAAAGTTGTGCGAGAGATTGTAGGGAAATTGAGGAAGCAGTGTAAAAAGATGGGGTGCCAGAAAGCAGAAGAGGCTAAGCTGGGGCCAGACAGGTGCTGAGTCTTGTCAGCACGGCGACCAGGAAAGCAAATTGCCGTGCCCCTTACAGGGTCACTCACTGTAAAGTTTGTGTGAGTGACAGGTGCCAGCCATTGCCTTCCTCAAGGGCTAGGGGATGTTCAGCCGGACAGCAAAGGGTTTTAAAAGTGCTGCAACTGCAGTGGTGCCAGTGGTGCAGAGATCTGTGCTTAAAGTGCACTAAGTAGTCATAATCTGGTGTCTGACTGAGGCATGGTGCATAATCTCACAAACAGAGCAGTGTATTGTAACCAGCTCACCCATGAAAACATGGATAGTTTTGGGAGCCGAGTCTAGGGTGGTATCTGGGTAGAACCAAGAGAGTCACATGGAGCTTTCAAAGGATTTACCTTGCACTTAACCAAAACAGTGTAGGGTATGATTGCCGTCTTCTGGTGGAATAGGCTATTTCAGTCAGCCACAGATGTAATGAGCATCATTGATAACTGAATGAGATATTGGACCTGCATGTACAAATGGAATATACAATATGTTGTAAAGGGAGTGTCATTTCCCTAGCATTACAACAAGGCTCTGTACATAAGATGTGTGGAAGCTACCATTTGCCAAACAGACACCAGTATGGGGGATTAAGTCTTCCCCATATCAGCACCTTAACCATTTGAATGCCACAGAACCAAGAATGCTCATGGCACAGGTAAAATAAACCCTAAGGTCATGGGCATCCCAGGTGAGGCATCAGTCAAAAACAATACCAAGAAAGCAGTGAGATGCCACCAAATGCAGGTGAACCTCATTCAGGAACAATTTTGGGTAAGGGGCATTGGATGGCTTATATTCAGCATCAGTAGCGATCGGATGTTTTTACATTTTGGATTTTTTGGTGTAATATAAAAGAGTTCAGAAAGATAGTTAACTTTGAGTATTAGACATAATACTAAAGGAATTTTTAATTATATTTGAAAAAGTTTCTCAATATGGCTGTTGCTTTGGATGAAGTGAGTGTGCCTTTTGATGTAAGCAGGGTGTATGTAGTTTGTGATTTTTGTGGTGTTGAAAGAAGAGCAAATGTATTTGAATACCTGGTGTGTTATATGACTAGTGCAAATGTGGCTTTAATAGAGGAGGTGAGTCAGTTGCGTGATGAGTGCAAGAGATTAAGTGAGTTGGTGAATGAAGTGAGAAAAGGGATACGAGTGTACACATGAAGAATGTGGCTGGGACCAGGAGGATGGAAGATAGGCCTAGACTAGGGAGTGGAGAGAAAGTGAGTGATGTGAGTGAAGATGAATGGTGGGTGAATATGGATAGAATAGATAGGTTAGGTTTGTAAATAAGAGGGGCATGGAACCTGTTAAGTTGATTAACAGATTTGATGCACTGATAGAGGAAGAGGTTGAAAGTGATTTGTCTGGTGTGGTTGTGGCAGAAAGTGAATTAATGGTAGTTTGAATGAGAAAAGAAGGGAGGGTAATGCTAGGCCTAGAAGGGGTAGTAGGATGACTGAGATGCTTGTGACGGGTCACTCTCAGATTAGATATTTAGACAGGAAGTTGAGTGCGAGTAAATGGAAGGGAGTGCGAGTTTGTTTGCCAGGTGATGGTGTAAATGATGTATCTGAGAGGGATGATAGTCTAGTGTCTGGGTGTAAGAGGGATGCCATTGTGATTAAGCTTGTGGGAGTAAATGATGTAAAGAAGGTGGGTTCATGTGAGGTACGAGAGGTACAAAAGGTTAGTTGAAAGGATGAGTGAAAGTAGAGTGAAAGGCGTTATTTCTGGTGTGCTTCTGAGATTGGATGTGGGGATGGAATGGTTGTCTCGTGCAATCGGACTGAATGAGTATGTGAAAGGCATGTGTGAGGAGTCAAGATTATTGTTTGTAGATGCTTGGAATGGGTTTTATGGAAATAAGGCATTGTACGCATTGGATGAACTCCATCTAAGCTGGGCTGGGGTTGACGTGTTGTGGAAGGAGTTAGATAATTGTAGTTGGGTCTTTGCAGGTGGGAAACAAGTTATTGATAGTGGTCAGGGAAAGATAAGAGTACAAGGTGGGCTAGGGAAAGGAAAGAGATGCAGAGAATAGAGTGGAAGGTATACATTCTAAAAGAGGTGCTTCAAGGATAGGAGGGCTGAGTTGTCTTTATACAAATTCTTGTAGTCTTAGAAATAAGAAAGATGAGTTATTTAGTTATATTATTGATGAAGATATAGATATAATATGTGTAATAGAATCATGGGATAATGAAAATAAATTTAATGGCAACGTGAGTAAATTTGAACTAAAGGGTTATGATATGTACATTAGTCAAAGGAGAGATAAGACTGGTGGTGGGTTAATTATTTATATCAGAAAGAGCATTTCTTCAAATCTAAATAATTCTATAAAGCAAAAAGTTGAGTCACTATATTGATGAGCTAATGATCAGAGAAATAAGGAAAGGATGTGAAGTAAATACAGTTATTCTTGGTGACTATAATTTAAATTCTATGGACTGGTAAAATATGATAGGAAGGGATAGAGGAATTTGTAAGTTTATAGAATGCTTTGAGGCTAATTTTTTTACTAAATTTGTTAATAATCCAAGAAGGGGTGCCAATATATTAGATCTAGTTCTTTCAAATGATGACCACTTGGTTCAGGAATTGACAGTCGGGGAGGCATTGTTTAATAGCGATCATCAAATGGTTCATTTTAACTCCCAAAACTCCCAATTTTTATAGGAGAGATTACAATAAATTACAAAACTTGCTAAATCAGATTAGATAGGATATAGAATTCAGGGGGAAGAATACTTATGAGATGTGCGACACTTTTAAGACTATACTAAACATAGTCCAGGAGCAGTGTATTCCAATGAAAGTTATTAGGAAGAAATGTAGGAAGCCATTGTGGTGGAATTAGGAGATAACTAGGAAAATTTCTGGGAAGAAAAGGGAATACTAGAGATTACAGAGAGGAAGTACTTTTGACAATTTACATCATTATAGGTCAACCAGAAATGAGCTAAATAAAATTATTAACAGCAAAAGGGCAGCAGAAATTAATTTCACTTAAAATAATAATAAAGATCCAAGAAAATTCTTTAGCTATTATAAAATTAATAACAAATCAACAGTGATAAAATAGGGCCTATTAGATATGAGGGGTTTTAAAAGAATCTGATGAGGAAATAGTAGAGGTTCTTAATGATCATTTTTCTTCAGTATTTACACAAGAGAATCCTGATAGATTAATTGATGACAATTCTAGGTCAAGGGGAAGTAGTGTTGAATACCATTAATGTGAACAGGAAAATAATTAAAGGGCGTATATTGGAGTTAAATACTAGTGTAATCTGACCCAAACAACATTCATTCTGGGTTACTCAAAGGAGGTGTTGATAGTATTGCAGAAGCTCTTGAAAATATATCTACTAAATCACTAGTTTGGAGAAATACCTAATGATTGAAAATTAGTAAATGTAGTGCCATTTTTAAAAAGTAAGTAAAGAGGACCCAAATAACTTTAGGCCAGTAAGCTTAACTTCTAATGTTTGTAAAATTCTTGAGATAGTTAAGAATGGTATTTCTGACCATCTAGAGTGTGGTAGGTTAATAAATGGTGCTCAGCATGGGTTTAGAAGAGGTAGATCGTGCTTAATAAATTTACTGGATTTTATGGATTATGTAACTAAACAATTAGATAAGGGAGAGAATGTTGATATAATTTACTTAGATTTTAGCAAAGCTTTTGATAAGGTTCCACATAGGAGACTAGTTCACAAATTAAAAATGCATGGAATATGTGGTAAAGTTTTGAATAAATGAAAGACAGGAAACAGTTGTGCTGAATGGGGCGATGTCACAGTGGAGGGACATTATCAGTGGCATATCTCAGGGATCCGTTCTACGGTCTTTATTATTCATAGTTTATATAAATGATCTTGGGGAGGCTGTAAAAGGCAAAGTGGCAATTTTTGCTGATGACAGTAAATTGGCAGCTGTAGTCAAAGAAGTTGAAGGTAACTTTAAAGTACAGAGTGACTTAAATAAGTTATTACCTTGGGCTAAAAAGTGGCAGAAGACTTTTAACCTTAAAAGATTCAAAGTTCTTAACAAAAGAAAGGATAATAGAGAATTTAGCTATGAAACGGATGGGCATTGGCTGAATTCAGTTGAGGATGAGAAGGACTTAGGCATAGTAGAAGATAGTTCACGGAAGTTTTCAAAGTAATTTATTGTCAAAAAATAGAGCAAATGAAGTTCTAGGATACATTAAGAGGAATGTTAACTACAAGAGTAAAGAGGTTATCCTTAAACTCTGCAACTTGTATGTTAGGCCACATTTAGGGTACTGTATATAAGCATTGTCATCACATTTTAGACATGACATCAACCTGCTAGTCAGTACAAAGGAGGGCAACAAAAATAATACCTTCCCTGAAGCACCTTGAATATGAATATAGACTGAGGTTACTAAATATGTTCTCATTTGAGAGAAGATGTGTGAGGGGAGATATGATTGAGCTTTTTAAAATCTGTTCTGGGATGGATAAGTTCGATTTTAGCAAGTTATTTGAGTTGGAAGGTAGTAATAGGACTAGGAGTCACCACTTAATAATGAAAAAACAGGTGTAGGTTGGATGTTAGAAAATATCTTTTCACCAATAGAGTGGTAGATTACTGGAATAGTTTGGCATCTGAGATGGCAGATTGTCCAAACTTGAATGTTTTCAAATGCAGATTAGATGATTATATGGGGAGGGAGGGAGGGTTAACTTTGGAGGGAGGGGGAGTATTCTGGACTCATTCCTGTAGATGCAGTTTTTTATTATTGTATATTATGATTGATTTGGATTTCGAAGAGTCTTGATGATGATGCTTTATATTTTTGACAAATTCCTGTGTATGGTTTGAATTGTATATTGTAGATGCACGATCAGACACAATCCTATGGATGCATTTTGTGAGTGGGTTTTGACAGATATGTATGACCTTTGATAGGCCCATGTGGCTTTTGTCATCCGTGAAATTATGTTATGTTATTGGTACACCCCTAACATCTTAGCTAAAAGAAAACCAGAACCTACTCATTTTGGCATAAGAAGAGATGCAGTTCATGGGCCCTTTCAATCAATACTCCAAAAGAGATAAAAGAGTCCTCTCCAGCAGGCATGATGTGAATATCTTCCAGCACCACCAATGTGATACTGTTGATGATGAAGGCAAAAAGAGCAACACTGAAGACAAAATATCCATGGGATACAATCTTCCTGCCCTATTGGAATAGAGAGAGCTCCTCCCTGTATGTAGAATCAACAATCTTGCAGAAACGCAGATACAAAGGTTAGTAGGTGTCCCCTTGCCCCAATAGTGTCAATGGTTGCCATGATATAATATCATCATGCAGTATCATAAGCATTCCCCAGATCAAAAAGTATAATGGCAAAGTTAAGGGGATAACACATTTCATCTTGAGTTACTTTTCACGGTTTCATTCAAAATTCTCATTTTTTGGTTTTAAATATCATTTTATTGCCAATTTTATGCACTTTTTATGGTATTATTATTTTTGTAGCAATATACTAGAACATAGTGAAAATTAAGATAATGCAAAATTGTATACATTTGTGGAAAATATTTTTCAGATATTTAAAGTTCATTTGTGCAAAACAAAACAAAACTACACCATTGATTTTTATATCATTTTATTGCAAATTTTATGCATTTTTTATAGTATATATTTTGGTTTTAGCAACATAACTAGAACTTAGTGAAAATTATGATAATGCCTAATTGTAGATATTCGTGGAAATTCTCTGTAGATTTTTAAAGTTAATTTGTGAACAAAACGCGAAATTATACCATGCGATTTTAAATATTTGCTAAAAAAAAACAGCACTGAAGAACTGGTTTATATTTTTAGTATCATTTGAATATAGATTGAACTAAATTCCAGGCCATTCAGAACACCCCTACTATTCACCTAACACCCCCCCCTTTCCAACTAAGAACAAAGCCTATAGTTGACCATGTCTTAAAAATATATATTTCAGTCCAACAATAAAAGATTTTGATGGAACTAAAGAAAACTGATTTCAAATGATAACCAAATCATATTTGCATAATTTTGTCATGAATTGAGTTTGCTTGCTTAATTTTTAGTACTTCTATAGCCAATTATATATCAGGTTTCAAGGATGGGGGGTTCTGAAAGGCCCCCTGTATCTCAAAAATTGTGCATAGGTTATTATGATTTTGGCAGGAATAAAAGGGCTTTTATTCCTGCACATAGTATTTTCAAGCCAGAATGGAGGAAATGTTGTGAAATGGAATGAGTTCAAGTTGAAGTGTGTTGAGAGGTGACCTCTAATGTAAAAAAAAATGGGGAACCTAATATTAAACAAATTCACTAACTTGCACAAGGTGGTGGTCAGAGTTATTGGGCCAAAACAAGCAGGCTACGATCTAGCATAAATGCAGGATGGTAGCCATTTATCAGGAGTCTGGCAAGATGCCCTCTCTACCAATCCTATTAGTCCATTCACCGCTCAAGGGCCTTTCGAGACTGCTGACATAGTGCTAGAAAAATCGTCAGTGAGCCTTTTGTGGCCTTTGACTTTAGATTCATATTTACCCTCATTTTTATAATTATTTCCTCTTTTATTTTCTACACACTATAGTTAGTGATTGATCATCCAATTAAAATTCCAATTAAAATTCAGAAATGGCTTAGGTCAGTTCTCCTTTGTTTGTAAACAGAGATTTAATATCAGAGTAACTTGAACTAGTTTTGACCGATTTCTTTTAACAGCAATCACATAGTTGATTAATGGAATTTGTCTTTAGACTTGTATAAACACTCGCATTTTCTGACAACTTTCATTTAGGGAAGTTTAACACACTTATGTTTGTGGTTTTAGATCCAATTAAAATACAAAAGTGCCTTAGGGGAGCATGTTATTCAAAGTGCACAGACCTGGAAGCATTGCAGCATAGAAAAATAAATTTCAAGGAATTATAAGTGTTTTGAAATATAAAAATATTTCCCATAAATAATTTTTTTTCTATAAAATAGGAGTTTTAAGCACTAACTAAAATTAAAGGATGAATTTTCTTTGAGATGGGGAAAAAAATTTGTGGATCAACCCAGAATAATCCAATCATAATTCTAAATATGTAGATGGTTATTAATAACTTTTAAGTTAGATCACTGGAATAATTCTTTCTAATTAAAATGATATATTATTTGATTTATAGAAAAGGCTTTAAATATTTCATTTTCCCTAAGGATGTACCAAGGGTAAATTGATTAGCGGCGATTTAGAACAAATTTGTTTGATATCAGGCTATTGCCAAGACAATGGAAAGTATCCTGACACAAAGAATAGATAGAATGCAGCTGACTTACTAGGGCATAAGTCGCTGTAATCATCTTACAGCCTAATGCTATGTTAGATTAAAAATATATAAGCAAAAGATCAAAGAACACAAAAAAAAACAAGAAAAAAAAGCAAGAAGTCAGAGAGTCCTCAATTCTGTGTGCATCAACCACTGACTAGTAGACTATAGAGGTCATTATTAAAGGCTTCACCACTTTTGAAGGTTAATGCCAGTCAGCACGATTGAGTGAACATATGACTTACTTTAACCCTTATTGCGTCGCTCTTATTTTCTGGAAATCGCCCTGGCAAAATTAGCCTTGGTACAACTTTAGGGAAAATAAAATATTTAAATCTTTTATTATAAATCAAATAATATATCAGTTTAATTGCAAAGAATTATTCTATTGATTTTACCTTAAGATTATTAATAGCCTTCTACATATTTAGAATTACAATTGGAAATATTTACTTGCTGCTCAGTTATTTCTTGTTAACTGAAGAAATTAACTAATACATTTCAGTTACTGCTTTTAGGCAATGATATTTTATAGAAAATGTTGCTTTCTACATATTTATGGATAACATTTTTATATAAAAGAATTTTTAAAATTCGCTGATCTCTGTTTACAAACAAAGAAGGACTGACCTAAGCCATTTATGTATTTTAATTAGATGATTAATCACTAATAAAAGAGTTTGAAAAAAAAAATGATGAATTATCATTATAATCAGGGTGAATATGAGTTTAAAAGTGAAAGGACACAAAAGGCCCTCTAGCGATTATGTAGCAATGAATCAAGGATGTATGAAGGCCCTCGGATGACTAATGAGTCAAAGGTTGGCAGGGCAGCATCCTGGCAACATAATGTGGAATAAATAGTCATGTGGGAATTGACCATGGTTACTGGGTAAGTCCTGCTCAATATCAACTTTTTCTAACTTTCATAGGTTTCTGTACATCCTTTATTACCCTCAAAAGCTGGAAAATCACAACTATTTTGACCTAGGATGTTGAGAAGTATGGCCAGATGAAGTTTTAAAATTTTTGCCTTGACTTTAGTCAAAAGTGCTAATTCCAGTATCCCATCAATCATGTTTGCACTATAAGCAAGTAACCAAATAAAAGGGTTTTTATTCTTCTTCCTAACTTATGCAATCACAAAATTCATTTTCTAACACTCAAAGGCAGACAAGGTGCCTTATAATACATCACAAATTTGAGATTAATATTTTTTCACAAGTTTAATTTATCTAGAAATGAAAGCATTGCATGATGATTAATTTCATAATGATATTTAGAGATACTTGTAAGTTTATTTCTTGAAGCTGTCAAAGCATTGTCTGTTGAACTTCACACCTTGGAGAAGATGGTCCCTTTGCATGGCATTCGTTATTATAGCATTTACAAAGTCACTCTGCATCTTGATACCAAATTAGGCAACACCATTCACCGATTTCTAATTCTTAACGTGCCCCAACAATTTTATGTAGTCATCATTCTTAACCTAAGAGATGACAGGTTCCAGAGGCCACTTGGATGCAATCTTCAGTGTGTCCAGTAGGAAATGCAATTATAGGCCAATGAGATTAACCAAGGTGGTCTTAGCTAGAAATCTCAGACTAGAGACTTTGCTGTTCTAGAGCTGTCTGGCTCCTCAGGAGCATGTAACTGGGAGCACAATGTTGAGCTTCAATGTTGTCACTTACTCTAGTGTTGAACAGGGCAAATTGCCACTTCCTGAGTTAATTACCATTTATGGTTTTACATCTTATCAAGTAGGGTGCACAGGGAAATTTGTCACAAGTTCAACATAAAGGAAAATAAGACATAGCTCGTTTATAAGGATATATTTACCAATATTACATGTATAAGACTCGATGGATTGTACCATTCATTTTATTCAATGAAATAAGAATCTACCTCAGCCACAGCTTCCATTTCTTTTCTTCTTTTTTTTTATGAGCCAATTTGGTGACTGTCTACTTGGACACAATTAGCCACACTCAATACAACCTAAAACAATAACAATAAAAAAAAAAAAGTGCAACAAGAACACCTAGTGCCAGGAGGAGGTCCACTTCCCCCTGGCACTGGAATGAGCAACCTACCAAAAAAAACAGTTAAATAAAGTGGAGGAGGCCGGACTCCTCACAAAAGTCATAAAGTCCACAAGTCAGTGTGCATAAACCAGTCCCAAGTACAAGGGAGAAGCCCTAGCAACCCCGCTAATCCCGGTACCGGGACAGGTAACGTGTGCAAAGATCACCCAGACTGGGACATTCAACAAGAATGTGCCAAACAGTCTGGGGGACAACGCAGTCTTCACAGTAGGGCGCTGGCGAGCGCTCCATCAAATGGCGGTGCATCCGACGAGTGTGCCCAATTCGGAGACGAGAGAGAGCAACCTGAAGCCTTCGCGACATTAAGGGGTAGGTCCATAGGAAGAGGCGCGGCGCAATGGCACGCAACTTTAAGTTCCCTTCAACCGTCTCACATCTTCTTTGCCAAGCAGCCCGGAGAGCTGCTCGTATTCCTAACATGTAATCGGTATGAGAGGAAAAGCGAAATGCTGGTCCGGTCGCCCAAGTCTCTCGGACTCTTTGGCGCCCTCATTCCCAACAATTCCTACCTGTACAGCAACCCAACAAAAGATAATGTGAACATCCGCTGGGCTCGTAAAAACCGTGACGTCATGGATATCGCGAACCAAGGGATGCGGAGATACTAATGCACTCAGAGCGCTTTGTGCGTCGCTATAAATCACAATCCGGTCTCCGAACCGGTCACGTCGAGTAATCTCGCGTACCGAGTGGTGTATTGACACAAGCTCGGTGGTGAAGACAGAGGCAGTGACTAGCAGAGCCCCGCTCACTTCAAACAGAGGGAATACGGCGTGGAAACCGACCCCCTCTCAGGACTTGGAGCCATTTGTATACACTCTCCAAACGAAGGCCGGTGTAGTGGATCGAATCCACCTTCCGCAATACATGCTCGGCTGCGGATTCATAAAATTCACATCCGTGGTCGAGCTTCGAAAGAAAAAAGAATCAATAAAAAAGTATGGCAGTATCTGTATCAGGGCACCAGTCGCTGAACGCCACGGGGCGAAGAAGATTCATGGCGCGGGTACATGAGGCACAAAAGATGCAAATATGAGCCTCCCAAGTGAGGCGTCGGTCAAATAAAAGAGCAAGGAAACGCTGAGAGTCCAACACGTTCGAGCACACCTCATTTAGAAACAAGTCTGGGCCAGGGTGGAGCCGCGGATGGCGCTTCGGAAGAGCGAGAGAAACGGTACAATGCTGTTGGAGTCGACGCTCGAGAGTGGCATCTGGGCCACGCCAAAAGAGATTGAAAGGTCATCCACGTAGAGCGCAGTGAGAACATCTTCTGGCAGCACCGAGGTGCTGCCGTTTATGCTCAGGGCAAAGAGTGTGACACTGAGGACACTTCCCTGCATGACACCCTCTCCCTGCTCTATTGGGCCGGAGAGGGCTTCCCCTATAGGTACGCGGAATCGACGATCTCGCAACAATTCAGATATAAACATTGGGAGGCGTCCCCTCGCCCCCATCGTGTGGAAAGTCTGCATGATACCATATCACAATGCGGTATCATAGGCCTTGTCCGAATCGAAAAACACCGTGGTGTAGCGCTGTCTATGAAGTAAGGCCTCGCAGACGGCATATTCCAGTCGGAGCAGAGCATCCGACGTGGAGTGGAACTTGCGGAAACCGCACTGAGCAGAACAAATGGCCTCCGCTGTCCAGAAAGAAGGCTAATCAAACATTTACCAATTTCTCCCTCAACTTACAATGCAGGAAGTTAGAGACATTAGGCGGAAACCGGGTGGGGTAGAGTGATCTCTTCCCGGTTTGCGAAAAGCGAGCACAGTAGCGATTCGCCAGGAATATGGGAGGATACCCTCTACTCAGATCCTGTTGAACAAATCTAACAGAAAGGCCATGCCTAGCTCACCCATGTGTCAAAGCATGGCGTACGGAACATCGTCTGAACCAGAGACTGTGTCCGCAAGCAACTAACTGAGAGTAAACCCGTTGTTGATGGGTTCTGCGCCTCTGGAGGTAAAGTCCAGTCGTTGGCCTAACGCGACATCACGACGCAGAGTGAATGCTGGCTGAGCACCATCCCGGCTAGAGAAACCGGAACAGGAGAACTTGCCCCGAATCCCCTTGACTCGCTTCCACACCTCTGCTAGAGGAGTCTTCCCGTTAAGTGAAGACACGTAAGCCCACCAAGAAGAGCGGCTGGCGTGCTTCGAAATATACCGGAACTTAGACCTAGCCCGACGAAATTCACGGGGTGACTACCACGGGATTGGTCGGCATGCAAAAAGGCCAAACGTTCTAGGAATAGTAGTTAGGCCCAAGCAGATAAGGTTCCGGAGAACTCAACGGCCTCATCAACCAACTTAGACTACTCGAGTAAGATAGAGAAATCAGTCATTTCTTAAAATGCAGACGACCACGGCTGAGCAAAGCACCACCAGGGCGGGATCTCGGGTGGCAGCGGCCCAGAAAATGATATCTGAATGGGAAAGTGATCACAACCATGGAGGCCATCGACCACCCCCCCCCACCCAAAATCAGGCTGTGCATGAGGAGAGCACAAAGATAGATCGAGGCAGGAAAATGAAGCAGTTCTCAGGCAGTGATGCGTAAACTCATCCACGTTTAGGACACCTATCTCTAGCTCGTCGATCAAGTCGGCGAAGACTTGACCCCAGGGATTAATGGAGTAGTCTCCCTCGAAGGGGTGTTTACCGTTCAGATCTCCGAGCAAGAGAAATGCTCTCGGCAACCGTGCCACGACCCAGCCGAAGTCCCCCCGACGAAGTCGGCTGACGGCGAAATATACACGGAAATAACAGTATACCTCCTTTCCAGTTACAGCTGCACAGCTACTGCCTGAAAGGAGGTATCTAAGGCAAAGAGAAGAACGGAGACATTATGCCGGGTGTAAATCGCGCATCCTCATGCTTGACCCCATCCTGTGATGGTGGGGTCGCAAAATCCTTATACCCCGGGAGGGTGGGCAGGGGGCACGCGCACAGGGTGGTTTCATGCCAAAAGATAGCTAACGGGGAACGGAACGAGACGAGCCTCCGCAGCTCCTCCCAGTAGGCCCGTAATCCGCGGGAAATCTATCGAAGGAATATGCTATCCAGTCCAAGGTCGGAGAAAATGCAGGGGCCATCTTTGAAGCGAAGACCATCACAGTAATGGCTGTACGCTTGCGGAGCAAGAACTCCGGTCGCGGTTGGCCGGACAAAGCGCTAAATGCGCTGTCGCCTTCGATGACTTATTAGGGGGAGGTTGGGCTCGGCATGCGAGTCTTTTCCTCTATCCGACTCAAAACCTTAGGTGAACGTGGCTGCTTCGGAGTCACACAGCCCACTACTGGGTGTGGGCGAAGGAATCAAAGCTCATTTAGTGCTCTCCTCCTTTCGGGGGCAGCTTTAGGAACCCCGGAAGATGGCCTCACCTACAACTTCAGGAGTGTTGACTCCTGCAAGTGTAGCGACTCGGTGTAGGCGCGCGGCCGTTTCGCCTTACGGGAAACGGTCACGCTGGGGAAAGGAAGAGGGGTGAGGGGGCCCTCGCTTTAGTTGGGGCTGGGTGTGAACCCTTTGTGCCGCCAGCTTTACCCGAGGAGCGCCCTGGTTGGGTAGAACCCGCAGAAGGGTTACGTATATGAGCGGAAACGACCTTACTCGTAGGCCTGGAGGGGCCAGAAGCAGAAGGTATATTTCTTAAAATTGAGGCAAAAGATGTACAAGGCAGAGGCGGGCACACCATGACCAAGTCCTTATCCTCGTGAAATGAGCGACGATCCTGTGCCTAAACGGCCAGGATTTCCTTCTCAAGGAGATACACATCACATTGCTTCGGGGGCGGGGGGCGGCTCTCCCCGATTGAGACACTTGGCCAGACCCGATTTGGACTTATCATGGGTGGCCTTGGAGCAACTCGCACAGACTTCGGGTAACCCCGACTTTGCATGTCTACACAAGCCATTTTGTATGGCTAAAGCAGTGACAGTAGTAGCATCTCCGCGGCAATGGCACGAATGCCTTCACGCGGTATCGATACCAACCGGTAAGCACCAAAACAGGGAGCTTGTCACAGTCCAACGTGACGAAGAGTGTAAGGGTAGGCCTCGAGGCCCCTCCCTGATTCCTCATCACACGCTCGACCTTAAGCGCCCCATGGTCGGCCAGCTCTAAGGTGATGTCATTTATAGAGTAGTCCACGAGTTCCCTAGCATAAACTACTCCTTTCACAAAGTTCATGGTAGAGTGCGGCGTCACACTCACAGGCGTGCCATCAGGTGTCCGAAGAGCACTAATCATGGCCGCCTCGACGCATTCGCCAAAAGGCTCCCGTCCGAAAAACGGGTCACCTTCGGCTCTCTACCAATCACAGTAGCTAAAGCTCTCCTCTGATGGATCATGTTGCCCTTAGCCAACATGCTGCGTTTGAAGCCAGCGGGCTCGAAAACGCCAGGTAGCCTCTGAATGAGGGGCCTCGACGTAATCGAGCCTCCGCTCTACGTAGTTCTGGTCTTCCTCTTGGACTCCTCACCCGGGGGAGCAACGGAGCTGCACGTGCCGATTTTGGCTTGGTCACTTACCCAAGCGCCAGCAGCCCCGTCCATCTCCAAGGCGCGCGACGAGCCCCGAGTCTTTTTAGTGTTTTTCTTGTTCTTTTACTTTTTAGGAGATGGGGCAGGGAATGAACCTACTTCTTCCCTCCACCAGAAGGAGCCCTCAGGCCAGATGGACCGGCCTCAGCAAGATCCTTCTCCGAGATGTAGAAGGTCTTTGCTGTCACAGGGGAACCAGCCGGAGGAGGAAATCCCTCCTATCCTTGTAAAGCCTTGGATATCCAAGCCATCTGATGAGTACCTTGCACAGGGGCAGACTCATGTTCGGTGCTTGCGACCGAGCCCAGGTTTGTCCCCATGGAAGGTCCTACCCTCTCAGGCTGGGTTGCTTCAGAAACCATGTCCGTCTCAGGGGTTTTATTCTGGGGTTTTTCAAATCTCTGATTTTTTCAAAAAACAAACACTACAAGCATTAAAATAACATAGAATATGAATAGCTATATCTATTTTTTATAATATTAATAATTAATTAGTTTAGTAATTATATTATATAAGAAGAGATCACAGTAATATCACTGATCAAGAATTGTGGGTACCCATGATAGCCATAACCAGTAGAAGGAGAGATGAATTATGAGTCAGTATCAGAGAAATAATCTTAATTTGACACATATTTGTAGAAATTATAAACATAAATATGAATTTTGAATAAAATAAGGATAAGTAGCATTAATTTTTTGAAAAAAAAGTGTAATTTTGAAAAACAAAACAAAAATAAAACGGGTTTTTTCAAATTTCACTTGAAAAAGCCCAAAAGAAACAAGTAATAAAACCCAGTTTCTTTGGGGGCTGGGTTTTTTCATTTGCCAACCCTGGCATCTATGCTGTGAAATTGAGGCTGACCAGAGAAAGTTGTGGGAGAGGTTGTAGAGAGAGTGAGGAAGTAGGGTAAAAACACAGGCTGTCAGAAAGGAGAAGAAGCTAAGGTAGGGCCAAACGAAGCGCTGAGTCCCGTCATGCCAGCGGCCAGCAAGGCAAATCGCCCTGCCTATTATGGGGAACACAGCCTCCAGGAAGAGTCAGAACCTGCTACAGGTTATCGACCTTTCCTGTGTTTAATTGAGAAAAACTGTGCTAATCCTGGACATGAGCTGCACCACCAAGGACTTGTTGGTTTCTTTCTCGGTCAACTATGCCACACACATAATAGTCTTGGTGGTTGCAGTCTGGAGAGTTGGAAGGCCAGATGTTAAGAGTGATATGTGGTCAAAGAAATGGTATGACAGCGAAGACTGGGCCCTCCTGATTGTGTGGTATGGTGCAGACTAGTGCTGTCATACATATAGCCTTCCAGTGGCCACTTCTTGGATCCAGAGAAACACCAACTACTCCAGGTACTAAATGCAGCCCTCTCGAGAGATAAATAGGGGTTAATGCGACCCTTGTGGTTTCTGAACCACCATAATCACAGTTTGACAAATACAACTCTTTCTTGATCATCCGTACTGTCCTCAGATGGACACCCAGATACTCCGAGGTGTTTAGATTGGAGCTCCCAGTGTGAATCCCCAGTGGCACTTTTTTTTTTTTTTGAGGAGGCCATCCGGCGACTGCGCACTTGGTCATAAGTCGCCACAATCACACAGCCTAGCTCTAGGCTAGTTTAAAATAAGAATATGAAAACAAAACAACGATAAAAAGGGAAGATGACAATTAGGAAGCAAGCTCCATCATTGGGGGGAGGTCCCCCCCCCCCGGTTGCGGAGCAGTGCGCGACCTACAAAGAAAACAACAATAACAAAAGATAAAACCTAGTTAAATAAAGGCGAGAAGGCCCAAAAGTCTACAAGTCCACCAGTCAATGTGCACGCACTCGTCCCGAGTACGAGTACGTGGTAACGGGACAGGTAATGTGCACGAAGATCGCCCAGACTAGGACATTCAACAAGAATGTGCCAAACAGTCTGGGGGACAAAGCAGTGTTCATAGTAGGGCGCTGGCGAGCGCTCCATCAAATGGCGGAGCGTCCAGCGAGTGTGCCCAATTCGGAGACGACAGAAAGCAACCTGAAGCCTTCGCGGCATTGGGAGGTGAGTTCATGGGAACAGTCGCGACGAAATGGCACGCAACTTTAAGTTCCCTTCGACCGTCTCACATCTTCTTTGCCAAGCAGCACGAAAAGCTGCCCGTATTACTGTCATGTAGTCGGTGTGAGAAAGAGCGAAACGCTGGTCCGGTCGCAGAGTCCTCGCGGACTCTTTGGCGCCCTCATTCCCCACAATTCCTACATGTCCATGAACCCAGCAGAAGATAATCTCGACATCCGCCCAGCTCGCCAAAACCGTGGCGTCATGGATATCGCGAACCAGGGGATGCGGAGATTCCAATGTCCCGAGAGCACTAAGGGCGCTACCGGAGTCGCTATAGATTACTATCCGGTCTCCGAACCGGACACGTTGCGTAATCTCCCGTACCGAGTGATGTATTTCCACCAACTCGGCCGTGAAGACAGACGTAGCGCCTGGCAGAGCCCCGCTGACTTGAACCAGAGGGGATACGGCGTGGAAGCCGACCGCTTCTACGAATTTGGAGCCATCTGTATACACTGGCACGGTTCTAGCGTGACACGAGATGTGCTCCAAAATGGTCGAACGCAATACTCTCAGCACTGTACAAGCTTTGAGAGCAGAGGCGTGGTGACAAATAGCCAAATGTGGTACCCTCCAGAGTGGCATCCTGGGCAGAACCAGGGGCACCACCGGCCCGAGAGCTATACCTAGCTCTCGAAGGAGTTTCCTGGCCCTAAACCCAAAGGGCTTAGGGTATGACTGGAGTCTCTCAGCAGCACTGCGAATGCAGTGAGAGTTGTTGGCGACTGAGGGAGGCGCCGGGCTCGCGCGTACAAGCAAATGATGCACTGTACACGGCGTAGAGCGAGTGGCATATCCCCAGCATCGACTATTGGCTCGCAATGGCGGAAGTGCGGAAGGCACCGGTCGCAAGGCCAAGGCCAGTGTGGTGGATCGAGTCCACCTTCCGCAATAAACGCTCGGCTGAGAATGCATAAAACTCGCATCCGTATTCGGGCTTCAAACGAACAAAGGATCGATAAAAAAGTAAGGCAGTAGCCCTATCAACGCCCCAAGCGATGAACGTCACGGAACGGAGAATATCCATGGCGCGGGTACAAGAGACCCTAAGGCTGCGAATATGAGCCTCCCAGGTGAGGCGTCGGTCGAATACAAGACCAAGGAAACGGTGCGATTCAACCACATCCAGGCGCACCCCATTAAGAAAAAAATCTGGGTCGGGGTGGAGCAGTGCTTGGCGGCAGAAGTGCACCACCTTAGTCTTAGCCAAAGAAAACCGAAACCTATTGACTTTGAGGACATCAACCGTTTGCCTATTATTCGCATAGACCTGCGACTTAAGGTAACCCCAAAGAAAGTAGTCTAATGGCGTTAAATCGCATGATCTCGGTGGCTGGTTCACGTCGCCGCCGCGCGAGGTGACCCTACATTCAAATCGCTGGTGCAAAATGTCTATCGTGGCGTGCGCAGTGTGGCATGTAGAGCCGTCCTGTTGGAACCACATGTCGTCAGTATCCATATCAGGCATATAATCCAGTTGAGGCCACAAGAAGTTGCTTATCATCGGTCTCGCCGTTGACGGTTATGGCAATCCCATCTTCGTTCTAAAAAAAATACGGACCAAACAGTGACTTTGTTGGGATGCAATCGGTGCTGGTGTATCTCATGTGGATGTTTTCGTCCCAAATACGACAATTTTGCTTGTTCACAAATCTATTCATCCAAAAATGGGCCTCAATTGTGGCGAAGATAGAAATCACGTAATGCACGGAACGTTTGCCGAACGGAGCACTGATTTTGATAACATTTGATGACTTGCACTCGCTGTTCAACGCTATAACCTTCCATCGTGACTTTCCAAGTACTACTGAACAGTTCACAGCGAGGTTGCCTGATGTCGCTTTAACAACATGGCCACTATCCTTCGCCTAACAAACCCCGAGCGTCCTTGTTGAAAGACCCTTTACTAGGATAGATTAAAAACAAATAATAAAGAGAGAAGTAAAAGGAAAGGCTAAGCACAGGCTTTAAAAAAAATAAATAAAAAAAAGGAAATGAGAAAGAAGCACACTCCGGGGTGGACCAGGGCAGCCTGTCCCCGGCGGAAGAACATGCCACCTAGAAAAAGAAATAAAGTGGACAAAATTTGTATAGTCTACAATTCTGCATGCATGAACCAGTCCCGAGTACAAGGGACAAACGGTAGCGACCACACTAATCCTGGTACCGGGACAAGTAACATGTGTTAAGATCAACTAGACTGGCAAATTCAACAAGAATGTCCCAAATAGTCTGGGGGACAATGCAGTTTTACAATAAGGTGCAGGCGAGTGCTCTATCAAATGGTGCTGCATCACGTGTTTCCATTTCAGAGACGACATATAGAAACCTCTAGCCATTGTGGCATTAGGGGGTAGGTCCATGGGAACAGTCACAGTGCAATGGCATGCAAATTTAAGTTTCCCGACCGTCCCCCATCTTCTTTGCCAGGCAGCCCGGAGAACTGCCCATATTCTTGCCATTTAATTGGTGTGAGGAAGAGCGAAATGCCGGTCTGGTCACCCAGTCCTCGCGGAATCTTTGGCACCCTCATCGGCGTGCTCATTCCCAGCAATTTATGCATGTCCATGAACCCAGCAGAAGATAATCTCGACATCCGGACGGCTCGCCAAAACCCTGGCATCACAGATATCGCGAACCAGGGGATATGGAGATTCCAATGCCCTGAGAGCACTCAGGGCACTTTGTGAGTCAATATAAATCACAATCTGGTCTACGAGCACGTTGAAGACAGACGCAGCGCTTGGCAGAGCCCCGCTGATTTCTAACAGAGGGTATAAGGCGTGGAAACAGACCCCTATACACTGGCACAGTCCGAGCATGACCCAAAGTATGCTCAAAAAAGGCAGAACGCAGTACTACCGTGGCGATGCAGTTGATGCTCCATTGGGCCGGAAAGGGGTCCACCCACTCATATGCAGAATCTATGATCTCGCAAAAATTCAGATATAAAGAGTGGGAGGCGTCCCTTCGCCCCCATCGTGTGGAGTGTCTCCATGATACCGTATCGACATGCAGTATCATAGGCCTTTTCCAGATCGAAAACACAGTGGTGTAGTGCTGTCTACGAAGCAAGGCCCCTCAGAAGTCATTTTCGAGTGGGAGGAGAGCATACAACTTGGAGTGGAACTGGAGGAAGCCGCAATGTGCAGAAGGCAAGCTAGCCTCCACAGTCCAGAAAAATGGCTAACCTAACATTTACAAATTTCTCCATCAACTTGCACACGCAGGAAGTTAGAGAGATTGGGCGCAAACCGAGTGGGGTAGTGTGATCTATACCCAGTTTGCAAAAGGTGAGTACAGTAGTGATTCGCCAACAGTCAGGGAGGATGCCTCACTCACCCAGGTATTGAAGCATGGCATACGTGACATCGTCCAGACTAGGGTAATGTCCTCGTATAACGCGAGAGCATAACGCAACTCACTCCATGTAAACCTGTAGTTGAAGGGTTGGGTAGAACCCGCAGAGGCATTTCGAATGAGGGGGGGAAATGACCATGCTTGTAGGCCTGGATGGGCCAAAAGCAGAGGGTGTCTTTGTTAACATTGAGGCACAAGATGTCCTAGGCAGCGCTGGGCGCACCAGGACCAAGTCCTGAGCCTTGAGAAATGAGAGACTTTCCATGGCCTGAACAGCCAGGATTTCCTTCGTAAGGAGATACGCACCACATTGCTTCGGGGGTGGGGGACGGCTCTCCCCAATTGAGACACTTGGCTACATACGATTTAGACTTATCGTGTGGGGCCTTGGAGCAACTTACACAGGTTTCGGGTAACCCAAACTTAGCACATCTACAAGAGCGATTTGTATGGCCGGAGCAGGGGAAGTGGTAGCACCTCCGCAGCAGTAGTACGAATGCTTTCACGTGGTAGCAGTACCAACTGGCCGCACAGACTCAGGGAGCTTGTCACAGTCGAACGTGACGAAGAATGTAGGGGTGGGTCATGAGGCTCCTCCCTGTTTTCTAATCACACGTTCGACTTTGACCACTAATGGTCGTCCAGTTCTAAGGTCATGTCATCTATTGAGTATTCCACGAGTTCCCTGGCATAAATCACTCCTTTCAGGAAGTTCACGGTAAGGTGCGGTATCAGACTCACTGGCGTGCCAACAATTGTCTGAAGGGCACTTATAATTGCCACCTCAGAAGGATTCAACGCATTTGCAAAAAGGTACCTTCGGCTCTCTACCGATCACGCTAGCGAGAGCTCTCTTCTAATGGATCATGTTGCCCTTGGCAAACATGATGCCATCAGTGGAGCGACTAACCAGGAAGCGTTTAAATTCAGCGGACTCGAAAATGCCAGTTAACCAGTGAATGAGGGGCCCAACGTAATCGAGACTCGCTCTGCCAACTTGCAATTTTGACCTTAGTCAGGGACTCCCCATCCGGAAAAACACCGGAGGCGGATGTGACGATCTTGGCTTGGTCACTTGCCAAAACATCAGCGGACCCATCCATCCCCATGGCTCCTGCGGATGAAGAGGAGCCTTTAGTCATTTTGGTCTTACAATTTTTTTTCTTTTTAGCAGAGAAGGGTGGAGAATGAACCCGATTTTCTCCTCTGCTGGAAGGAACCCCTAGGCCAGATTGACCAACCTCAGCAAGATCCTCCTCTGAAATGAAGAAGGTCTTGGCTGTCACAGGGGCACCAGCCGAGGGAGGGGATCCCTACTCTCCTAGTGAGGCCTTGGAGACCCAAGCCATCTGAGGAGTTGGGTTCGGTGCTTGGAAAGATCCTACCATCTGGGGCTGGGTCACCTCAGGGACCATGTTCATCTCAGGGGGGGGGGGACTCCATGTAGCCATACCCCCCCCCCCCCTACCAAGACATCACAGATCCCCTTTGAGGTACCTTTTGTCCTGTCTTGGGCTGGCGAGCCGGCATCCACCGAGAAGGAAAGGGGGGGCACGTACAGTGACCTCCTGTAAACTCGATATGCATGCCTGTAGGACTCTAGAGAGAATTGGCTGATGTGCCCTGTCATCCCTTGGTGGCCTAAGGGAGTTGTTCTTATCGAGACGCTGGCGTACTCTCGTACAGTCCCCTAGTCCCCTGAGAAAGTAAAGGGGTGACTACCGCTAGTAAAAGGGAGTCGCCCGGCGGCTCTAGAGAAGGGGGTAAAGGGGAGTCCCCTGCACCTGTAAGCTTGCAAGAGGAGTAAGCCTCCTCTCCACTAAAAGAAGTTTGGAGGGTCCCGAGGGCGGCACCGGCGGTGGTAGAGGGGAAGGTGTTTGTTTTGATTTTTTTTTTATCATCGAGCATGGTGACCCTATTTGTATCGCGAGATGCATACACTAACACCTCACGCAGCAGCCCACTCTGCGAGTGCTGAACACAGAGCTGGAAACCCCACCTACCACCATTTAGGTCCACACCTCCAGCCCAGTGGCAAGACTAGTCTTCGGCATGGTGGCTCCCTCTTGGGTTGGGCGTAAAATTGATAGACAGTTAAAGGAGAGAGAAAGAGTATGTGAGGAAGGTGAGGGTGGGGGTGAAGTAGGTTGTTAAATACCCCCCTCCCAAACACGAGCTCAAGTGTAAGGGGGTGTTGCCCCCTCCCAACTCAGCCCAGATCTGGGTTGGTTGGGTGAGAGGAAGCTGGTTCGTGTCTATGCTGTCAAATTAGAGGCTAACCATAGAAAGTTGTGGAAGAGGTTGTAGGAAGAGTGAGGAAGCAGGGTAAGAAGACAGGGTGTCAGAAAGAAGGAAAAGAGGCTAAGCCAGGGGCCAGACAGGTGGAGGGGAGGGGGGGGTTCATAGGAAGAATGTATGTAAATAGACTTGTAGAGGAATATATAAGCATGTGAAGGGTGGGAAGACCCTGTAAAAGGCAAGTTGTTTATTTGAATGAGTGTTTGAGAGGAAGCACAGACTCAGGGAGCTTGTCACAGTCGAACGTGACGAAGAATGTAGGGGTGGGTCATGAGGCTCCTCCCTGTTTTCTAATCACACGTTCGACTTTGACCACTAATGGTCGTCCAGTTCTAAGGTCATGTCATCTATTGAGTATTCCACGAGTTCCCTGGCATAAATCACTCCTTTCAGGAAGTTCACGGTAAGGTGCGGTATCAGACTCACTGGCGTGCCAACAATTGTCTGAAGGGCACTTATAATTGCCGCCTCAGAAGGATTCAACGCATTTGCAAAAAGGTACCTTCGGCTCTCTACCGATCACGCTAGCGATAGCTCTCTTCTAATGGATCATGTTGCCCTTGGCAAACATGATGCCATCAGTGGAGCGACTAACCAGGAAGCGTTTAAATTCAGCGGACTCGAAAATGCCAGTTAACCAGTGAATGAGGGGCCCAACGTAATCGAGACTCGCTCTGCCAACTTGCAATTTTGACCTTAGTCAGGGACTCCCCATCCAGAAAAACACCGGAGGCGGATGTGACGATCTTGGCTTGGTCACTTGCCAAAACATCAGCGGACCCATCCATCCCCATGGCTCCTGCGGATGAAGAGGAGCCTTTAGTCATTTTGGTCTTACAATTTTTTTTCTTTTTAGCAGAGAAGGGTGGAGAATGAACCCTATTTTCTCCTCTGCTGGAAGGAACCCCTAGGCCAGATTGACCAACCTCAGCAAGATCCTCCTCTGAAATGAAGAAGGTCTTGGCTGTCACAGGGGCACCAGCCGAGGGAGGGGATCCCTACTCTCCTAGTGAGGCCTTGGAGACCCAAGCCATCTGAGGAGTTGGGTTCGGTGCTTGGAAAGACCCTACCATCTGGGGCTGGGTCACCTCAGGGACCATGTTCATCTCAGGGGGGGGGGAGCCATGTAGCCATACCCCCCCCCCTACCAAGACATCACAGATCCCCTTTGAGGTACCTTTTGTCCTGTCTTGGGCTGGCGAGCCGGCATCCACCGAGAAGGAAAGGGGGGGCACGTACAGTGACCTCCTGTAAACTCGATATGCATGCCTGCAGGACTCTAGAGAGAATTGGCTGATGTGCCCTGTCATCCCTTGGTGGCCTAAGGGAGTTGTTCTTATCGAGACGCTGGCGTACTCTCGTACAGTCCCCTAGTCCCCTGAGAAAGTAAAGGGGTGACTACCGCTAGTAAAAGGGAGTCGCCCGGCGGCTCTAGAGAAGGGGGTAAAGGGGAGTCCCCTGCACCTGTAAGCTTGCAAGAGGAGTAAGCCTCCTCTCCACTAAAAGAAGTTTGGAGGGTCCCGAGGGCGGCACCGGCGGTGGTAGAGGGGAAGGTGTTTGTTTTGATTTTTTTTTTATCATCGAGCATGGTGACCCTATTTGTATCGCGAGATGCATACACTAACACCTCACGCAGCAGCCCACTCTGCGAGTGCTGAACACAGAGCTGGAAACCCCACCTACCACCATTTAGGTCCACACCTCCAGCCCAGTGGCAAGACTAGTCTTCGGCATGGTGGCTCCCTCTTGGGTTGGGCGTAAAATTGATAGACAGTTAAAGGAGAGAGAAAGAGTATGTGAGGAAGGTGAGGGTGGGGGTGAAGTAGGTTGTTAAATACCCCCCTCCCAAACACGAGCTCAAGTGTAAGGGGGTGTTGCCCCCTCCCAACTCAGCCCAGATCTGGGTTGGTTGGGTGAGAGGAAGCTGGTTCGTGTCTATGCTGTCAAATTAGAGGCTAACCATAGAAAGTTGTGGAAGAGGTTGTAGGAAGAGTGAGGAAGCAGGGTAAGAAGACAGGGTGTCAGAAAGAAGGAAAAGAGGCTAAGCCAGGGGCCAGACAGGTGGAGGGGAGGGGGGGGTTCATAGGAAGAATGTATGTAAATAGACTTGTAGAGGAATATATAAGCATGTGAAGGGTGGGAAGACCCTGTAAAAGGCAAGTTGTTTATTTGAATGAGTGTTTGAGAGGAATCATTGACCGAGAAGAGAGAGTTTGATAGTGTGTATGATAAGTGGGAGTATGCTATGGGTCTTCTGTCTGAGGATGATAACCAACTGAAGAAGATGATACAGTACATACCACCCCATCACTATAAGAAGCTAATGTGTCATGAACCTAATGATGGGTGTAAATAGAGAGGGGAGTTTTTAGTGGTATTGAAGCAAGTCTGCCCCACTTTGTAAAAAAACAGTTGTAGTCAAATTATATTGTATGATTTTAATTTTCTTTAAAATAAATTAAATTATTTTTTATAATAATAAAATATACAAAATAAAACCAAAAAAATAGCCAAGATTACCTTTGCTTGGTGGGAGTCTTGTTTCAATACCTTACTACGGGTATTTGGTAGAGAGTCTTCAGATTTTGAACTAAGTCCATCAACATCAGCAAAATAACTTGCATCTTCATCGAGGAATTCTTCAGTCACTTCTTCCTTCAATGAAATCATGCCAAAGTCCTGCTTAATGAAGTACAAAATTTACTTCCATATACCACCTCCAGGATACCAAGTGGTAACCAAAATAAATAATAATTTTTCAGATAAAAATAATAAATACAAGATCATTAACTTTGGCAGCAATTTTTGCTACTTGAAAATTTAATAATAATGATTTCCATATAAATAACTACAGAATAAATATTTTATAATGGCTTCCAATCAATGTGACCAGGAAATTAAACCCATTTAAGTTATTTTTTAACCAATATGAGGATAGGAAGAGAGAAAAGCACCTTTGTCATAGTGGTAAATGGTCTAAGAAACAACTCATTGTAACTACCTCTTGGACAAGGCAATCTTGTGACACCTTTTCATTAGAACTATCAACAACTTCTCGTTCTTGACCTGTGACCAATCTTACTTCATTTCCATGATGAGAACCAGACAACTCCTTTTTTATTTCCATGATGGAGGTTTCTTCATGAATATCCTATAGAAAAAAATATTAATTTACATTTTACTTTTTTCTCTATAAGTAATGATATGAATTATAAGTTAATCATTATATGGGTAAAAGTATATTAACCGAAATGAAGACTAAATAATGATATGATGACTTAGTTTGTTACTCCCTAGGTTCTTTTCAGTCAAACCTGGAAGCACTCAGGAATCATGACACAATGTATGGTCTATTGCAGTGGTTTACTAGGAGATGTTGAAAGAAGTTATGAGATGGTCATGAGGGGAGTGGGGGTGGTAAGGAGGTAGCAGCAGGGTAATCATTAGGAGGTAGTGGTTTAATCCCTTTTGGCTAGATGTAGTGGTATCCAGATTGCAAGTGGGACAATGAAACTCTGCTTCACCCATCCTGGGTTGCTTCACATTGGTAAAATGACATGGACAGGGGCATTTTCGAGTATGGTAGTTTGGAGATGGTTTTGATGTGGGTATGTGAATAAAATGGATGTGTAGTGTTTTATAGTTTTCCTATCCCAGCAGACGAAGCTTACTTTTTTAAACTCTCTCACCACCCTGTTTAGCAAGAGTAGTAGAGTGGTCGCTCATTTCTAAGTGGATATGACATGAGCTGGATGTAATCCTGGAGTGGGAGCGGTAGCACAGGAAGATGCTAGAAATCTCCCATAGGATGCAACAATCTTGCTCCACTCTAACCTGGTCCCTCGGGACAGTCTGACAGGAAGCATGGCCAAACTTAATTGTGGTAACATTGTCAGGGCCCACAGTGCAGGCGGTAGAAGCAAAGCTTTCTCCCTGTATCTCACAAGCCTTACAAGGCTTAGATGGAATCTGCTCCCAAGGGCTATAAACAACAACAAAAACATTTCTAATTCAGAGGTGTTAGATGGTGGTTAGCTAATAATTCATTGTCAGAGGTGGCCTTGGAGTGAATATGGAGTGGTATAATGGGGCGGGTGTTGAGCAGCCATTTGTAATGCAAAGAGGCAACATTTTTCAATTTTTTATCCTGTGGAAGTATTTAGTAGATATGGACATAAGCGTCATAAAAAATAGAATCTGAGGGGGCACGTGCCCCCTCAGATTTTTTGTATGTGGACTTTTTAATATATTTTTTTTCTTTTATTAATATTATATTTAATACTATACAATATAGTTAAGATCATTTTATAGTATGAGTCAAATGTGTTCTTTGAATTTGTAAATGATCATACCGCAAAAAGTCACCATCCCCTCCCTTTCTCTATGGTATTGGTTACTTCCAAACCAAAGTCTGTTCATTGGTGATTGAAGTTGCTCAGAGACAGCGCAGTTGTGGCAAAGTGGTTAGTAGAACAAATGTTCCTTAACAGATGTGTTGTAGGGGTTTGGTTGTCCGCCTTTCCTCCTCTATGTCTAATACCTTTCTTCTGTTTCAGAATGTGTGTGTAGATCGTGTGATCACTGTCATTGCTTTGTGTGGGGGGACTCGATAGACCTCTATCGTGCTCCCCCATTCATCTCTATTTTCTTTTAGGTGGATTCTTTCAGCTTAACTATTCAGTGTTTCTTAATAGTTCGAAAGTCAATAGTTGTGACTGAGGAAGGAAGAGCCGCCTGGACAGAAAATAGGTGAGTGAAAATTGTGTGAGAGTGGGTGTGGTTGAATGTGTTAGGAGTAAATATCTTTGAGTGTGGCAGTGAATCAGTGACTGAATGTGCCTTCTCTTTTCCAGCTCTGTGGTACCAATAGTCGTTGACATCTGGCTTTCGGAGACAGCTGAAGCCAATCCTGACCTTCGCATGTGCGTCTACCTTTTGGGGGGATTTTCTAAAGTGTGGACCTTGGAGGGCACCTCCCAGTCTCGAGGGAGTATTTGGAGCAGTGCCTCACAGACTACAACCCAACAGTTGGGACTAATAAGTGTCCCAGGTCCCTAAAGTCCTTGGCTTTGCCGAGTCCCGGACCCCTCAGAATCCCGCAGAAAGTGAGTCGCCTCCCATTTTGCCTGCCTCGTCTCGCTCCATTAGTAGATTAAGGGTGCACCTGTCATTCCCAATATCTTTGTCTTTGGCTAGCATTTCTTGATGTGCATTGTTGTAAATAACTATTTGTTTGCATGGCTGAGATACATTTGTAAGGCCTTTTGTATAAATATATACATATGGTTGTTGGCCAAAGTAATATTGTAAGGCCAACTATATATATATTGTTATTTTGGGTTTAGGTTGAGGGATGTACGTATTGTATTTTGTGTAAATATTTTGATTGATTATTTTGGGTTTTATTATTTTGCCATTATTTACTGTTTCTAAATAAAATTAGAAAATAGACACTCTCCTGGAACCACTGAGCAGACCTTGTTGGGAAGAATTGGTGAGGAAGTTGCGACTCCGTCACCACAGTGTGAAAATAAATGCAAATAATTTGAGAAATAAAGACATTTAGTTTTTAGAGTTGTTGTTGTTGTTAACTAGCTAGTATCTTCACTCCAAATATTCAGTGTAGTACAGTCTTACAGAATGGTTTGGAGTTTAGCAGATGGATGGCCAGAGTGAAGAAACTCCACTTCATCCTTTGAATCATTATATCCAATCATTTGTGACTTTTTTATTTAGCATTATTAATTTTATTCTCTAAATGGATTAGAATTTAATCTATGAATTTAAGCCTCTTAGATTTTTGGATTTTTTTAATTGTGCCCCCTGCAGAATTTTGGCTTGCATGATGCCCCTGTATTTGGATGATGCCAAGCTTGCAGGTACATAGTTCAGTGTTACCCACATTTTTTATTATGTTTAGAATTGTCCTTTGGGTAATGTTTTGTGCAGGTTGAGCGAAGGGTATGTGTGGAGGACACAACAGTGTGGAGTTAAAGTAGAGTGGAAGAAGTTGGCCATGGGTGTAGTTTGAGTTGCAATTGTTAGAAGTAAGTCAGGGTAATTGTTGAATTTGGAATAATAGAACTTTAGTTTTGCAGGAACTAATTTTGCAAAAGCTGTAGGTATGAGTTTAGCATTCTGGAAGGTGTGCAAAGAGAGGGGGGCTTGGGTTTTTTGGTGGTGTTGTTTATTTTTTTTTTAAGAGACTATCTGGTGACTGCTTGTCCCGGTACCGGGACAGTTAACGGGTTCAAAAATGCCCCAGATTGGAACATTCAAAAAGAATGTGCTGAACAGTCTGGAGGACAATGCCGTCATCACAATAAGGTGCAGGGGAGAGGTCCATCAAATGGTGGTGCATCCTGCAAGTGTATCCAATTTGAAGATGACAGAAAGCAATCTGAAGCTGTCGCAGCATTGGGGAGTAGGTCCATTGGAACAGTTGCAGTGCAATGGCAAGCAACTTTAAGTTCCCCTTAGTCATCTCCCATCTTCTTTGCCAAGCAGGCCAAGAAGGCTGCCTGTATTCCTGCCATGTAATTGGTGTGAGGAAGAGTGAAACGCTGGTCTGGTCACCAAGTCAGAGAGGCGGAGACTACAATGCCCTGAGAGCATTCAGGACGCTTTGTGAGTCACTATAAATTACAATCTGGTCTCCAAACTGGGCATGTCCCATTATCTCCTGTACTGAGCAGTGAATTGCAACCAGCTTGGACGCGAAGACAGACACAGCACCTGGCAGAGCCCTGCTGATTTCAAACAGAGGGGATACAGCAGGGTTGACTTTGATTAAATCAATTGATTTTTTATAAGAAATCAATTTTTTTTTAAATTTTCAAACAAAATTGATTTTTTTATTTTTCTCAATTAGAAATATGTTATATTTGCCCTTTATCATAGAACATGTTTATATTTTCTTAAATGAATATTAACTATATATTTTTAATTCAGTACCCTGAATACTACCCCTTTCTCTAAGCGATATTTTGGTAAGCAAATATGGAAAGAGTTTTTACTTTCATGTTTTAGTATTTCATTCATCAGATTCATTTGAAGTTGAAGTTTGTTTTATTAACAAAATATTAAAATTTTGTTTTATTCAATTAAACGTTTACTTATGAGTTATGTGACATCTTGTGAAGAAACCTTCTCTCTATAGTACCAGAAAAAGCCCAAAGTCTAGGAATATAGGAACTTTTTTACTGCCTGTGAAGTTGATTTTGTCTGGCTGACAACACTAAAGCCCTAACGCCAGTGCACTAACTGGCATACAGTAATGGCTAAATTATTATGGATTTTTCAAAAATTTGACCTTTTTTTCTACAAAAAGGCCAGTGAAACTGACTTCATTTATTGCAAATAATTTATTTTATGCATCAACCCCTAGCAACTATTTAACTTTTATTTTAAAAGCCTCAGGTTACTTTGTAGGTCTAATTGGTATCACTAAAGGAACAACACTGCATTGGACCATTTCAATGAAGTCACAGCTAGTTGTGTGAGTCAATTGGTATCTTGGCTTTAGAGTGCAAACAGGATGTTTTCTGTTATTATATTAACCTGTGATTGTTAACAATAGTGTATTTGTGTGTTTCAGATAGTTTATTAGGTTTTTTAATAGTTTAATTTTGTGTGTTTCAGATAGTTTTTTAGTTATAAATGAATTAAACTAAAATGGGTAAAGAGAGTGATTTGAGTCCTCAAAAAATTGGACAAATAAATGTTTTACTGAAAGAAGTTAAATTAAAACAGAAAAAATAGTAAAATAACTAGGTGTTTCAAATCAAACAGCTAGTCTTATGAAGAAAGAAAATGATAACAGTCAAGATTTAAACTCAAAAATAGTTGGAAAATGTGGTCAAAAACGAAAAACAACTCCAAGAACAGATAGAAAATTAATACAACAGGTTCTTAAGAACAGAACATCTTGGGGGAAGATTTCTATTGAGCTGGCAGCAAAGGGTGTTAGCCTATGCCCGAACAGTGAATGACAGGCTTTTGGAAACTGGATTGAAATCATATTGCCCAAGAAAGAAGCCTCAACTCACAGAAACAATGATGAAGGCATGCTATTCCTGGGCAAAGAATCACCTTGAGTGACTTTAGAATAATAAGGTAAGGTAAGAATGACACACCTATATAAACAGTTACCTGTAATTCATAAAAAAGGCCCCCCCTCCATAAATTAGTTTGGTATTGCCCATATTTTACTAATAATAATAATCCATCTAAAACAGAAGATTTAATTCCATATTTATCTTCATCTTTTGACGTATACGCATTTGAGTGGATGAAGATTTTTCAAGAATATTCTGGAAATCTTTGTGGAAAGTTCTTGAATGCTGTCAGTGGTATAAAAAAATAATTCAGATGGGATAAGGGAAGTCTGAGTTTAATACACTTTGTATGCTCATATGCATTCATTTAATTAAGAAGTGCATATAGCTGTGTATTGCTAAGTAAATTTACATCAAGACAATAATGTGTTATAAAGTTAAATTTTCTGTTTAAGTTGGTTTTAATGTGTAAGCAACTCACTGCCATATAGGCCATATATTTTTAATTAATTTTGTTTCTCAGGTACAGTGGAATGAAGCGATCCAGTGAACCTCAAAATATCACTGCATTTTTTAATCCACAAGCTAAACACATTCAACAGGATAATGCCACCACAGAGGCAGATGCTCCGAGAAAGATAAAGAATGCTGATGTCCCTCACTCATTACAGGAAGGCAGTAGTTGCAGTGGCAGCTCCTCAAGCACCTCGACTTGACATTGCTAATTTTGTTGGGAAGAATGGAACAAATGATAAGAAAATGGCCATCATCCACCAGAAAGCCTCAGCTATCGAGGATCTTCCTTGAACTATGATGGTGGTCAAAAGAGGCGGTCCCAGCCTACCTAGTGCTCAACATACCCATGGGTCAAGTTTTCAATCTTGAAAAATGGAGGATACTGCATTGCTTGTGTGTTTTTTGCTGAAGTCTCTACCACGACTGGAAATCAGTTAAACCTGGGTGTCTCATTTTGGAGCCTATGTCAAAGTACAAGAAGTCTCTTGAGGTTTTAGCAAAGCACAACCAGCAAAGTTACCTCACTGCAGCCATGAGCTGAATGGAAGCCTTCCTCGACATCATGTATGACCCTTCAAAGGCCATCAATGCAATCATTACCACAAAGAAGCAAGAACAAGTTGAAAGAAACTGTCATTTGCTAGTTCCAGTAATCAAGAGTGGTTTCTTCTGCAATCACAACATGCTCCCCCTATAAGGACACTGTGATGGATCTTTTTGTTCCCAGCTTGACTGGAGAAAGAGTCTCCCAAGCCCTGTTGCGTTGCTGTGTCAATGGAGGCGATTCTGACCTAATGAGAGTGCAGTTCTTTTCTGAGCTTGTGAGGGGCGTCATTAGGTCAGAATCGCCTCCATTGACACAGCAACGCAACAGGGCTTGGGAGACTCTTTCTCCAGTCAAGCTGGGAACAAAAATATCCATCACAGTGTCCTTATAGGGGGAGCATGTTGTGATTGCAGAAGAGACCACTCTTGATTACTGGAACTAGCAAATGACAGTTTCTTTCAACTTGTTCTTGCTTCTTTATATATATATATATATATATATATATATATATATATATATATATAGTATACAACTATTGAGATTGGACCATAAAATAAAGTAATCAGGAATAAATAAATAAAACGTCATATTAATCCCATCTTCTTTCCTTCCTTATTTGTTTCCTCAGTCTCTAATCTTCTCTATCCTCTTCTCTTTTTTTTATTTTCTCCATCCCTTCCTAACTTTGTTATATCCATTTAGCTTCAGTTAGTGCTAGAGAAGGAGGTTTCATCCATTTCTGGAGTGTTTGCTATCATAATGGGTGAGATGACTGTCATTTCAATGAATGAGCAAGCCTCCATTTGTGTCTGTAATTTCAGTATATGCCACAATTAATGAAGTTGTGGTGTATCTCAAAAAGACCCAAGAAGCTGTTCTGCTCAGATTCCATGATGTCTTCAAGAAGGCAGAGGAGCTTCTTCAGAAGATTGGCTCATCACATGACTATTCCAGTGCCTCAAATTTGCAAACAACAAACGCAGCAAGCAAATGTAGCATTCCAAACAGCTGAAGAATATTATCGCCTATCTGTCTATGTTCCTTTCCTTGACTAGATGTTAACTGAGCTGTTAAACTGATTTAGGGGTGATACTTTTCCAGTCGCATTCAACATCAAAAATCTACTCAGCAGCACCAACGGAGATCTTGCTGGTTTCATTAGTGCAGCAAAAGTATACAAGGCTGACATCAAGGCCTTGAGCCTTGTCAAGTCAGAAATGGAGCACTGGTTATCATTAACAGTCAAGTTCAACTCCCTTAGAGATGCCTTTACTCATGCTCAGGATCAAATGTATCCTAACCTGGCCAAGCTCCTCAAAGTTCTGATCATGTTCCCAATCTCGAACGTGGAAGCTGAATTCTCATTTTCAACCGTGAAGCATATGAAAACATATTTAAGGAATACCATGAGTCAAGAATGCCTGATGGCCTGGCCCTATTCGCTGTTCACAATTAAATTGAAGTTAAAACAGATAGTGTAATAAACCTACTTATCCAAAGAAACAGGAGGTTGATGCTCATATGAAATAATAAATAGCATATATAATATTTGCTATTGTTATATTTATAATACTATTTTTTATATTTCTATTGTTATACAGTTATATTGATATTTCTTTGTTTTACAATACAAAGCAATATGAAAAATCTTTTATTTAGTTGAGTGTTATACCTCAGACTTCTCAGAGGAGGAAATTTTGGTTAGGCCCCCTGTAAATTTTTATCCTGGATCCGCCTGCATTTTTGTAATAGCTCCAATCTTTTAAACCCCTAAAGTATATTTGATGATTCATTACTTCAATGGCCTTTTCAATACTTCTTTCGCTGTTCAACTACTTATGTTGTATTTCCTACTATTGCAGGTAGTTTTCTCTGATGAATCAATCATTGCAGTGCTAGGTGACTATGCGCAGTGTGAGAAGGTGGCCTGGAGAATAATTTATGGCTGAATATCTGAGGAAAATATTAAAATTTACAACAAAAATCATGGTGTGGGAAATCATTTTGGTGCATGGAACAAGACATTTGCAAATTGTTGAAAAAACTATGAACAAACAAAAGTATACATATATAGCCAGCGGGCTCAAAAAAGCCAGGGAGTCTCCAAATGAGGGGCCTCGGCATAATCGAGGCTGCACCCTGTGCACTTGAAATTTTGGTCTTTGTCTGGGACTCCTCACCCTGGGAAGCATTGGGGCTAGATGTACTGATCTCAGCTTGGTCGCTAACCAAAACAGCAGCAGGCCCTACAAAATTAGAGGCCAACCAGAGGAGGTTGTAGGGAAAGTGAGGAAGCTAGGGTGTCAGAATGAAGAGGCTGAGCTGAGACCCATCATCACAGCGGCCAGGAAAACAAATTGCCATGCCCCTTACCAGGCATATGGAAATTTATTGGGATGTGATGTATAAGATAAGACATCTGCATAGATATTTAAGTAGGCTTATTGGATAGTGAGGATAAGTATGTCATGTAGGAAAAGGAAAAGGGATAAGGGAGCGACATGGCCTTCCAAACAGTCTTTTAACTTATAGTTTTTAAAAATGACTTCAAGCAGAAACTTACAAAAGTCAATTTCAGATCAAAATATAAATAGGAAAATCCTGACAACCTTACATTTTTATCATCCAACTGACAATTAAGCAAATCTTCTTCAATTTTTGTAACTTTGAAATCCTATAATAAATGAAAACAAAAGATGCTTTAATCTTGTCATGTAATTCATGTATGGATTAATTATAGTTAGATAAAGTGATCTAAAAGGGACAACAATAGGGTAAAATTGAAATATCTGGAAAGAGTCTTGTTTAGGACTGCTGTATGCTTTAGCGCTTGGAAGATGTGCCATTCCTCCAGATACAAAGTGCAATAGTCTAGACATTCACCTTCATGTACTGTATAGGATGATAAAGACAGAAAAAACTAAAAGTTTGATAGCCCTGCAATATATATTGGTCATGTTGAAAAATATCTAAATAAATATATACCAAGTTTTAAGACTAAAGGCATCCTTTAAAAGAGCAAACAGGTGAAATATCAGTACCTAATGTATTATTTTATTTTAAATATTACAGAAAAAGAAAGAAAACTTACCCTCTTATTTTCCAAAAGCTCACATGAGAAACTATTTTTATTACTATCAAGGGAGAAATGTTTTGTTTCTCTATTGATGTTCAATACCCTGTTTTCTTTTAATAACAAAGTTTTCAATTTAAAATAATCTCAAAATATTATTCATTATTTTGCATTTCCAATTTTATACAAGAAACCTATGGAACAAAAAAATAAGGTATCATTTTTAGGTTTGTTAAAAATCTATTTATACCTGCTATTCTATTAATATTGATTATAGGCTTCAGATATTTAGACTACTGTAGGCTTCAGATATCTTTACTTAAGTTGACATTGGCTAGAATCTGTCCATGAGGCCACTTGATTAGGAAAGCTGCAGTGGGGACAGGAGCCTCATAAAGAGCAGCAAGAGGACAGGAGCATATAGGGAAGCTGCAGAGTGGACAAGATCATCAACAGACGCTGCACAGAGGACAGAAGCATCAAAAGGAGCTGCACAAGGGATAGGATCATCTAGGGAAGCTGCAGAGGGGATGGAAGTATCTAAGGAAGCTGTAGAGGGGTATGGGAGAATCAAGGAAAGCTACAGAGGAGATGGGAGTATCAAGGAAAGCTGCACAGGTGACAGGAGCATCTAGGCAAGCCTCAGAGGGGGTGGGAGTATCTAGGGAATCTGCACATGGGAGAGGATCATCTATAGAAGCAGCAGAGGGGATGGGAGTATCTATGGAAGCTGAGGAAAGGGTGGGAGTATCTAAAAAAAGCTGGATGGGGGACAGGAGCATTTAGGGAAGCTGCACAGGGGATGGGAGGATCTACGGAAGCTTCAGATTAGATGGGAGTATCTAAGGAAGCTGTAGAAGGGATGGAAGAATCTAGCGTAGCTGCACAGGTGACAAGAGACTATGGATGCTGCAGGGATGGGGATCTCTAGGGAAGAATCAGTGGGAAGGGGAGTATCTAGAGAAGCTGTATAGAAGACAGAGGCATGTACAGAAGATGCAGAGGGTATGGGAGTATCTAGGAAAGCTGCACTGGAGACGGGAGCATCTAAAGAAGCTGCAGAGAGGATGGGAGTATCTAACGAAGATGCCAGGGGATTGGAGATTTTAGGGAAGCTATAGAAGGGATGGGAGTATCAAGAGAAGCTGTAGAGGTGATAGGATCATCTAGGGAAGCTGCAGAGGGAATGGGAGCATCTAATGAAGCTCCAGATGGGACTGGAGTATCTAAGGAAGCTGCAGAGTGGATGGAAGAATCTAAGGTAGCTGCACAGGTGAGAAGAGACTCTAAGGAAGCTACAGGGATGGGAATCTCTAGGGAAGAAGCAAAATGGCAGCAGAAATTAATTTAGCTCAAAATAATAATAATGATCTAAGAAAATTCTTTAGCTATTATAGAATTAATAACAAATCTTAACAGTGATAAAATAGGGCCTATTAGATATGAAAGGGTTTTGAAAAAATCTGATGAGGAAATAGTAGAGGCTCTGGCATAGAGGGGGAGGTCCGCCTACCCCCCGGAGCAGGAACATACAACCTACAAAGAAAACAACAAAAAAGCATAGTTTAGTAAAGGGAAGAATGCTGGCCTCCCCCACCAAAGTCTATTAGTCCACCAGTGAATGTGCACGAATATGTCCCGTGTACAACCGCCAGGAGGTAGTGACCACGCTCATCCCAGGACTGGGACAGGTAACATGCGCAGAGATCGCCCAGAATGGGACATTCAGCAAGAATGTGCCAAACAGTCTGAGGGACAATGGGGTCTTCACAGATGGGTGCTGGCAGGCAAAGGGTTTATATTAGAGTTAAATACTAGTAAGTCATCTGGCCCAGACAACATTCAATCTAGGTTACTCAAAGAAGGTGTAGATAGTATTGCAGTAGCTCTTGAGAAGATATATACTAGATCACTGTTAGAATTTTATAAATTCTATAATAGCTGAAGAATTTTCTTGGATCTTTATTATTATTTTGAGCTTAATTAATTTCTGCTGCTCGTTTTCTCTTCTTAATAATCTTATTTACTCATTTCTAGTCGACCTATAATGATTGGAATTATCAAAAATACTTTCTGTAATCTATGGTATGCACTTTTCTTCTCAGAAATTTTCCTAGCTATCTCCTGATTCCATCACAATGGCTTCCTACATTTCTTCCTAAAAGTGTTCCAAATGTCATAAGTACTCATTCCACTGAATTATATATCCAACCTAATCTGATTCAGCAAGTTTCGTAATTTATTGTAATCACCCCTATACAAATTTGGATTTAAAACAAACCATCTGATGATCACTATTTCACAATGCTTCCCCGACAGTCATTTCCTGAACCAAGTGATCATCATTTAAAAGAACGAGATTATCCTCAAAAAATTATCCTCAAAGCATTCTATTTCTGATATAAATAATCAACCCACCACCAGTCCTATCTCTCCTTCGACTAATGTACATATCATAAACCTGTAGTTCAAATTCACTCATATTGTCATTAAATTTATTTTCATTAACCCATGATTCTATTACACATATGATATCTATATCTTCATCAATAATATAACTAAATAACTCATCTTTCTTATTTCTAAAACAATGAGCATTGGTATAAAGACAACAAAGCTCTCCTATCCCTGAAGCACCTCTTTTAGAATGTATACCTTCCACTCTATCTCCTCTGCATCTCTTTCTGTTCCCTGCCCCACCCTGTACTCTTATATTTCTCTGACCACTATCCATAACTAGTTTCCCACCTGCCCAGACCCAATGACACTTATCTAACTCCTGCCACAACATGTTAACCACTGCCTGGCTTAGATGGAGTCCATCCAATGCATATAATGCCTTTTTCCAATAAACCCATTCAGAACATCTACAAACACTAATTCCTACTCCTCAAACAGGCCTTCACATACTCATTCAGACCAATTGCATTAGACAATCATTCCACCCCCACATCCACCTCGGAAGCTCACCTGAAACGCCTTTCACTCTACTTTCACTCATCCTTTCAACTAACCTTTTGTACCTCTCTCATAACTCACATGAACCCACCTTCTTTACATCATTTACTCCCACATGCATAATCACAACACATCCCTCTTGCACCCAGGCACCAGACTATCATACCTCTCAGATACATCATTTACACCAGCACCCAGCAAACAAACTCTCACTCCCTTCCATTTGCTTGCACTCAACTTCCTATCTAAATATCTAATCTGAGAGTGACCCATCACAAGCACCTTAGTCATCCTCCTAGCCCCCCTAGGCCTAGCATTACCCTCCCTCTTGTTCTCATTCAAACTACCACTTATTTCACTTTCTGCTACAACCACATCAGACAAATCACTTTCAAACTCTTCCCCTTTCAGGGCATCAAATCTGTTATTCAACCTAACAGGTTCCATCTCCCTCTTACTCACAGACCTAACCTGTCCTAACCTGTCCTAACCTATCTATTCTATCCATATTCACCCACCATTTATTTCCACTCACATCAGTTAGTTTCTCTCCAGTCTTTAGTCTAGGGCTATCTTCACCCTCCTGGTTTAAGCCACATTCTTCATGTGTACACTCGCATCCCTTCTCACTTCATTCAGCAACTCAATCTCTTCCACTCATCACGCAACCAACTCACCTCCTCTACCAAAGCCACATTTGCACTAGTCAAATAACAAACCGGGCATTCAGATACATTTGCTCTTCTTTCAAAACGACAAACTACATACACACTGCCTACATCAAAAGGCACACTCACCTCATTCAAAGCAACAGCCATACTGAGAAACTTTTCAAAATATAATTAAAAATTCCTTTAGTTTTATGTCTAATACTCAAAGTTAACTATCTTCCCATACTTAAATATATTACACTGAAAAATCAAAAATGAATAAACATCACTGAATAGAGCTCTCCAAGAACACGTCTGATCGCTACCCTGAAGCCGTTGTAGGGTGCCATTATGGTAGAATCAGGAGATAGCTAGGAAAATTTCTGAGAAGAAAAAGGCATACCATATATTACAAAGAGAAAGTACTTTTGACAATTTAAATCATTATAGGTCAACCAGAAATGATAATAAAGATGCAAAGAAAAGACTTTAGCTATTATAAAATTAAAAACAAATCTAACAATGATAAAATTGTGCCTATTACATATGAAGGGGTTTTGAAAGAATCTGATGAGGAAATAGTAAAGGTTCTTAATGATCATTTTTCTTCAGTAATTACAAAAGAGCATCAAGATAGATTAATTGATGATAATTCTAGGAAAAAGAAAAAGTGTTGAATGCCATTAATGTGAACAGGGAAATAACTAAAGGGCTTATATTGGAGTTAAATACTAGTAAGTAATCTGGCCCAGACAACATTCATTCTAGGTTACTCAAAGAAGGTGTAGATAGTATAGAAGTAGCTCTTGAGAAGATATATACTAGATCACTAGAGTTTGGAGAAATACCTAATGATTGGAAATTAGCAAATTTTTAAAAAAGGCAAGTTCAGAGGACCCCAATAACTTTATTCCGGTAAGCTTAACCTCTATCGTTTGTAAAATTCTTGAGAAGATAGTTAAGAAGGGGATTTCTGACCATCTAGAGTGTGGTAGGTTAATAAATAATGCTCAGCATGGGTTTAGAAGAGGTAGATCATGTTTATCAAATTTACCGGATTATATGGATTATGTTACTAAACAATTAGATAAGGGAGAGAATGTTGATGTAATTTACTTAGATTTTAGCAAAGTTTTTGATAAGGTTCCACATAGGGACTAGTTCAAAATTAAAAATCCATGGGATATGTAGTTGAGTTTTGAATTGGATAATTGAATGGCTAAAAGACAGGAAACAGAGTTGTGCTGAATAGAATGAGGTCACAGTGGAGGGACATTATCAGTGGCATGCCTCAGGGATCCGTTCTAGGCCCTTTATTATTCATAGTTAATATAAATGATCTTAGGGAGGCTGTAAATAACAAAGTGTCAATTTTTTTTTTATCACACTAAATTGGCAGCTCTAGTCAAAGAAGTTGAGGGTAGCTTTAAAGTGCAGAGTGACTTAAATAAACTTACCAGTAAACTTACCAGCCCCGCCAGAGCTGGTTAAGCAGCATCCAACGGTCTTCTTGTTAATGGAGCAGGCAGCCTTCTCAGACTTATTCGTAGCTCCGGACATTCTTCAAATAATTTGCCAATTTTTTATTTGAATGAATTTATTGATCTTGCATAGACCGTTTGGTCATCTAAATTGTTCCATTCATCAATAACTCTTTGACTAAAGGAGAACTTTCTGATATTCAATCTTGATCTATCCTTAAAGATTTTCAGGCCATGACCTCTAGTTCTTCTATCATCACTTATTGTAAAAAAAACTTGCTTTCTTAATCTTTTATAACCATGCATTATCTTAAAAATCACAAAGCTAGAGAGCTTTCATATAAACTGCCTGAGATGCATCCTGGGAATTCATTGGTGGCACAAGGTGCCACATGTCAACATTAGAGAATGCATGCATACATCCTCAAAGGAAGAATTCCGCAGACTAAAACAACTTCGCTACACAGGCCACATCATCCGCTAGCCTGAACATCAATTATGGCGGATCACCCTGTGCTCAGAACTTTCTGTGGGCGATGATCTATGGGAGGACAAAAAAAGAGGCCTGAGTATCACCTAAAATCCTCCCTCAAAAAGTTCAACATGAACCAAGGAACCCTTGAGACCGATGCTACCAATCGAAGCTCCTGGCACTCCCTGGTGCTCCCTGGTACACGATGGAGCCAACTACTTCAGCACAAATTACAACAATGCTGCCATAGCCCGCCGTGCAAGATGAGACGAACAAATACAAGGACTTTATGTCTGTGGCAAGGCTGTGCCAACCTTGGCGGACTCCGCAGCCATCAGCGATCTCACTAAACACTATTGTGATCAAACTCATCCATGCATGGATTGATGTCATCATCGGCAACGATGGAGAACATTAAGCAAGTAAGCACATTGAAGGTGGTTACTGGTAGATGACTCTCTATATATACATACATTCCATACTTTCTTGTACCTATTTCATTTGTGTGTTGAAACACTTTATCATAGCTATGGACCTCTAAGTAAGTGCCTTATGTAATAATAAATTAATAATAGTAGGCTAAATACAAATAATGTTAAAGAGTTGGATTCTGAATCCCCAGATACTTGGAGTCAGATAATCAGTGTTTCTAGTTGTTGGAGTCAGATATTCAGTAGTTCTAGTGGTTGGAGTTGGGTCTTATACCTTCCAACTTTACAGCCCTGCTAAGAAGTCCCAGTTGGTCATTTCTCGGGAGATAGGGAAAATCCTTCCAAAAGTGTAGGTTGGGTCATCATTTGTTGCTGCCCAGCACTTCACAGACCACTTCCCTAATCTGGTAACTGACTCAGGAGTGTGGGTCAGGTTATCAAGGTTGGCTACCTCAAACTTAATTCCCCGTCCCCCTCCAGTGATGGTGAGGGTTTGTTCTAATAATTTTTTTGCGAATATAGAGGCGTAAATAGCTTTTGCCACCTTATCCGGGTGGATGAAGCACCGGTTGCCCTCCTGTGATCTGATGAGTACCAGTTTTCAGGCTGAGGTCGGGCGGGGAATGCAGCTCAAGCATGGGGTGAGGGAGGGCAAGTAGCTACCGAGACATAAGAGATGCATGCAAGGCTTGCTGGATTTGACCTGTGGAGTTAATACCTCACCGGTGGGTAATGATGGAGAGCGGGTCCTCTTTGAGGCAGCTGTAGAGTATTTCAGAGGTGCAGGTAGCAGAGGGAGCCAGCTGGTGGGTTTCTTTCCGGTGGTATTGGGATGACTTGCAATTTTCCAATTTAAAGTCCGCTGAAGTATTGCAGACACAACTTCACCAACTAGCAATCTCTCAAATAAATTACCAACCATACCAGACTAATCATAATAATACTCTTTACAGCCATTGCAATCGTCGAGCCTTTGATTCTGTAGTTTCCTGTGCAGTAAATTCTTTGATACCATCTAAACATTTTGACTCATTTTGGGCTAAGTTCTCTTTAATGAATGTTTATCTTTCTACTTTCAACTGGGATGATGTATTTCCTGGTTGTAATATTGAACGGAGTTATAAATTTGTTTTTCCATTTTGTCCACCCTATTTCCTCTTTTGTACCCTGTAAATATTCAAAAGGATTTAAGCCTCCTTGGACTGGGAAGTTGTCATTGGCCATCTCCGGGCAAAGGTAGGTATAAGATTTTGCGGAACCGTTTCAGTTGAAATGCTCCTTTAACTGTCCATGCCTGGCTTGACTTTTGCGAACTTAATCTTTGCTTTAAACAAGATATTACTAGCTTGGTTTCTAACTACGAAGAATCTCAGCTCGGCATAATGATTCTAAAAGACTTCGAACAGGTAGCACATGTTTCGTAGAGCTCTCAGAATATTTTGATTATTTGATATACTTTGGTGTGTGACATAAACATAAATATTAAGTTATAAGATCATATATTTGGTTAATATAACAAAGTTAAATTGTGGTTATTTTGTATAAATTGTGGTTATTTTGTTTTGGTGAGAAAGTGACTTTTGTTTACTTCGGGGCCATCTTGATTAGCAGGTTTGTTTGTAAGTTTTTGTTTCTATTATTGTTCTTGTTTAAGTATGGCTGACTGTTTGGATGTAGAGAGTATGCCTTTTGAAAGTAGTGTGTATGTAGTGTGCGATGTCTGTGGTGTAGAGAGGAGAGTGAATGTGTCTGAGTGCCGTGTATGTGCTTTGACTGAGGAGGTGAGTCGATTACGTGCGGAATGCTTGAGACTGAATGATTTAGTGTCTGAAGTGAGAAGAGATGCAAGTGTACGTTTGAAGAGTCAGATTGGGACCAGGAGGGAGGAAGTTAGGCCTAGAACAGGGACTGGAGAGAAAGCAGTAAGTGATGATGAGTGGTGGGTGAAAGTGAACAGAATAGATAAGTTAGGACAGGTTAGGTGTGTGAATGAGAGGGACATGGAACCTGTTAGGCTAACTAACAGATTTGATGCCCTGAGAGAGGAAGAATTTGAAAGAGATTTGTCTGGTGTGGCCGTGCCTGAAAGTAGAATAGGAGGTCGAGTGAGTGAGAGCAGGAGGGAGGGTAATACTAGGCCTAGAGAGAATAGGAGAATGACTGAGGTGATTGTGATGGGTGACTCTCAGATTAGGTATTTAGATAGGAAGTTGAATGAAAGTAAATGGAAGGGAGTGAGAGTTTGTCTGCCGGGTGCTGGTGTAAATGATGTGTGTGAGAGGTATGATAGGTTGGTGTCTGGGTGTGAGAGGGAAGCAGTTGTGATTACACATGTCGGAGTAAACGATGTAAAGAAGGTGGGTACTTGTGAGTTACGACAGCGGTATAAAAGGCTGATTGAAAGGATGTGTGAAAGTAGAGTAAAAGGCGTTGTTTCAGGTGTGCTTCCCAGAATGGATGTGGGGATGGAATGGTTGTCTCGTGCAATGGGGTTGAATGAATATGTGAAAGGTTTGTGCGAGGAGTCAGGATTGGTATTTGTAGATGTTTGGAGTGGGTTTTATGGGAATAAGGGTTTGTATGCGATGGATGGACTCCATCTGAGCCGAGATGGGGTTGAGGTTTTGTGGCGGGAATTAGATAGTGTTATTAGGTCTTTAGAGGCGGGAAACTAGGTTTTGATAGTGGTCAGGGAAATTTAATGGCTCAAAGTGAGGCAGGGAAAGGAAGCAAACACAGATTTGTAGAAGGTAGGCAGGCTAATGGAAGTGCTTTAGGGTTAAACTACTTGAGTAGTGATAGTGGTCAGGGAAATACAAGAGTACAGGGTCGGGGAAAGAGAGAAAGGAGATGCAGAGGAGATAGGCCCTCAGGTGCTTCAGGGATAGGTGGGCTGAGTTGTCTTTACACAAATGCTCGTAGTCTTAGAAATAAGAAGGATGAATTATTTAGTTATATCATTCATGAAGATATAGATATAATATGTATAGTTGAATCATGGGTTAATGAAAATATATTTAATGATAATGTCAGTGAATTTGAACTAGAGGGTTATACTATGTACATTAGTCAAAGGAGAGATAGGACTGGTGGTGGGTTGATTATTTATATCAGAAATAGCATTTCTTCAAATCTAAATAACTCTATTAAGCAAGGAGAAGGTGAATCATTATGGATAGATATTAAGGTTGGTAAAAATAGGAAAATACACTTGGGAGCTTTTTATAGACCACCAGGACAGACTGATTGTATCGATGAGTTAATGATTAGGGAAATAAGTAAAGGATGCAAAGAAGATACAGTTATTCTTGGTGACTTTAATTTAACTTCTGTAGACTGGGAAAATATGATAGGAAGAGATAGAGCAAGTTGTAAGTTTATGGAGTGTTTTGAGGATAACTTTTTGATCCAATTTGTTAATAAGCCAACAAGGGGTGCCAATATATTAGATCTAATTCTTTCAAATGATGATCACTTAGTTCAAGGATTGAGTGTAGGGGAATCATTGGGAAACAGTGATCATCAGATGGTTCGGTTTAATTTGCAAATAGTTAAGGGTAGAACAACGACAAACTCCACGAAAATTCCAAATTTTTATAGGGGAGATTACGATAAATTACGCAGCATGCTAAATCAGATTAGGTGGGATATAGAATTCCATGGAAAGAATACTTATGAGATGTGGGATATTTTTAAGACTATATTAAACATGGTTCAGGAACAGTGTATTCCGATGAAGTCTATTAGGAAGAAATGTAGGAAACCATTATGGTGGAACCAAGAAATAGCTAATAAAGTTTCAGAGAAAAAAAGGGCATACCAGAGATTACAAAGTGAGAGTAGTTTAGATAATTTAAACCATTATAGGTCAACCAGAAATGAACTAAATAAGATTATTAAGAAGACCAAAAGGACAGCAGAAATTAATTTAGCTAAAAATAATAATAAAGATCCTAAAAAATTCTTTAGCTATTATAGAATCAATAATCAATCTAACAGTGATAAAATAGGGCCTATTAAATATGAAGGGGTTTTGAAAGAATCTGATGAGGAAATAGTAGAGGTCCTTAATGATCATTTTGCTTCAGTATTCACAGAAGAGAAACCAGTTAGATTAATTGATGATAATTCTAGGTCAAGGGAAGTAGTGATAAATTCTATTAATATAGACAGAGAAGAAATTAAAGGGCTTATAATTCAGTTAAATACTAGTAAGGCATCTGGCCCTGACAACATTCATTCTAGGATACTCAAAGAAGGTGTAGAAAGTATTGCAGTAGCTCTCGAGAAGATATTTATTAGATCACTAGAGTCTGGAGAAATACCAAATGATTGGAAATTGGCAAATGTAGTGCCAATTTTTAAAAAGGGAAGCAAAGAGGACCCAAATAACTTTAGACCAGTAAGCTTAACTTCTATAGTCTGTAAAATTCTTGAGAAGATGGTTAAGAAGGGAATTTCTGATCATCTAGAGAGTAGCAGGTTAATTAATGATGCTCAGCATGGTTTTAGAAAAGATAGATCGTGTTTAACTAATTTACTGGATTTTATGGATTATGTAACTAAAGAATTAGATAGGGGTGAGAAAGTTGATGTGATCTACTTAGATTTCAGCAAAGCTTTTGATAAGGTTCCACATAGAAGACTAGTTCATAAATTAAAGCTGCATGGGATATGTGGGAACGTTTTAAATTGGATAACTGAATGGCTGAAAAATAGGAAACAGAGAGTTGTACTGAATGGAGTGAGGTCAGAGTGGAGGAATGTTATTAGTGGCGTACCTCAGGGATCAGTTTTAGGCCCTTTATTATTTAGAATCTATGTAAATGATCTTGGGCAAGGTGTAAATAGCAAAGTGTCAATTTTTGCTGATGACACTAAATTGGCAGCTGTAGTCAAAGAGGTTGAGGGTAGCTTTAAAGTGCAGGGTGACTTAGATAAGCTGTTAGCTTGGGCTCAGAAGTGGCAGATGACTTTTAACCTTAATAAATGCAAAGTTATTAACATGGGGAGAGATAATAGGGAATTTAGCTATGAGATGGATGGATATTGGCTTAATTCAGTTGAAGATGAGAAAGACTTAGGAGTGGTAGTAGATAGGTCACTGAAATTTTCAAAGCAGTGTATTGAGGCAAAAAATAGAGCAAATAGGGTGCTAGGTTACATTAAAAGAAATGTTAGCTACAAGAGTAAGGAGGTCATCCTTAAACTATACAACTCTTATGTCAGGCCACATTTAGAGTACTGTATACAGGCATGGACACCACATTTTAGACATGATATAAACTTATTAGAGTCAGTACAAAGGAGGGCAACAAAAATAATACCATCCCTGAAGCACCTTGAATATGAAGATAGACTGAGGGTATTAAATATGTTTTCATTTGAAAGAAGGTGTGTGAGGGGAGATATGATTGAGCTTTTTAAAATCTTTTCTGGGATGGATAAATTAGATTTCAGCAAGTTATTTGAGTTAGAAGGTAGTAATAGAACTAGAGGCCACCACTTAAAGATTAAAAAACAGAGGTGCAGACTGGATGTTAGAAAATATTTTTTCACTAACAGAGTGGTAGATTATTGGAATAGTTTGCCACCTGAGACTGTAGACAGCCCAAACTTGAATGTTTTCAAGCGCAGATTGGATGATTATATGGGGATGGAGGGTTAATTTCTTACTTTTTGGTATGTGGATATGTTTCTTGACTCATTCCTGTGGATGCAGTTTCTTTTTATTGTATATTTTGGGGGATTTTGATTTTGTTTTTGACAGACTCCTATGGAGGCTTTAAATTATATATTGTAGATGCATGGTTGGACATTCCTATGGATTGTTAAATTGTATATTGTAGCTGCATGATCTGACAAAATCCTATGGATGCATTATATGGGTGGGATTTGATGGATACGGATGACCTTTGATAGGCCCTTGTGGCTTTTGTCATCCGTTAAATTATGTTATGTTATGTTATGTTATAGTTATTTGAGGAACAAAAAGACTGACAAGCCTACTGTGGGGCCTTTGATCGTTGATGGTTCCTGGATGTATGACAGCAGCTCAGTGGCTAACTATTTTTCATCAGTTATTGTGAAGGAAGCGCTCTTAAATCCTTTTCCTCACCAGTATTCTATTTCTAAGTTAACGTTTGATGATCTTACAGTTGTGCTAAATTCTTTAAAATGTTAAATTCCTCAAACTGTGGTCCTGACAATATTCCTTCTATTGTTTTGAAAAACTGTGCTACAGTTCTATGTTATCTCTTGTTTCTTCTGTTTAGTAAAAGCTTTTCTTCAATGACTCTTCCTCCGTGGAACAACTTTTTGGGGGGGTTCCACTTTCTCTGAACTGATTCAAGAAGATGCAAACCACTGATATTCCACACAACACAGCCGAAGCAAAAAATTGGATGAATATGTGTAACAAACACCTAACACATAAAATGACTTGATCTACAAATGGTACCTCAGAGAATATTATGGGCAACACAAATAATATGAAGGTGGAATTTGAGACTTGCATAGGATCAAGTAAAGATACTCTCTCCCATTTTACCAAGTAAAGATCATCCCTCCAAAAGTTACACTAGTAAAGCTAAGCCCTCCCAAGGATAAAATGAAAAAAATAACTGTTCAAAATCTATTTATTGACATATTTATTAGAAAGTTTATTTTAAAACAATTAAAAATTGTAAACTTTGTAGAACTCTCAAAATTAAATTTTAATAACTTAATTAGAATGGTATTGGCTGGCAATTGTATCACAAAAATCATTGAAAACATTGTATTTATATCTTTCAAGTTACATAAATTCCTCTAGATAAGAGCTTAGCATATCTCTCTTACATCTTAGCATGCATTTAATTCTTAGTTTATGCTTATTCCACTAGCTTTAAAATGATGATGTCATAACCTCGTATACTTTGCATATTATTAAGTAAAGGTCATCCCTCCCCCAATTAACCAAGTAAAGTTAATCCCTCCTTTTTGTCTTAGGAGGGACTATCTTTACTTGATCCATTGCATCAAAATACCAAGATCCTTAAAGGAGGATTTAGATAGGATGGGATCATTGCCTAAGTAGTACACATCCATAGGGACAATATGAGAATGACAGAAGCAGATATGGGCATGCTTATTTACAGAAAAGAAAAGGCCCCAGGATTTACTTCACTTGTAAAGCAAAGAAATGTCATTTTGTAAAGAAACACAAGCACCATTATTATTAAGCTTACTAAAATTAACATGAGGGAGAGCCAAATACAATTTCAAATCATTAGCAAACAAGATGAATTTGCTGATCAGACAGGCACAAATATAATTAATATAGATTAGGAAAAGAACAGAACCCTGTGGAACCCCATTAGTAACATCAACTGTTTGTCGCAAGAACCCTGGACTACCACCTTTATATTTATTCACGATTTTCCTCCAAATTAACATATTCATCAGTTTCTTAAAGCTGCATCTGAGTTGTATCCTTATCAAAATTAAAACTAGGGTTATAAAAATGTTGCTAAAGGTGAGTCCAAGTGGCCAACCCATAGCCATACTATCAATTTGTTTGTATATTTTTTTATTAGCCCTTAAAGGGTAAAGATTCATTTTAACACATTTTCTAATGAATTTCTAAATGTTTTTTGTATGCTGTTTTATGTGTACTTTTCAGATCTGATACTCATTTTGGATAAGATTTGTCCTAAGACAATTATGTTTTTAAATTTTCAAAGATAAATGTTTTTAATTCTTAAAATGATGACACTGATATCATTTTCAACTTTTGAAACTTAATAATATGGTTATTCACTTTTCAAAAATATATTTTTATTGAGAAATTTTAATCTTCCTGCACCATTTGCCCTATTCTCTTCAAGTTTTGGCCTAACTAGTTAGCAAACAGCAGGTTTTGTTATATCTGCAGGTGATCTGCCCTTGCATCTTTTGGCAATTAACCAATAGCATTCTTTGTTATTGTATATTTTATATGATTCATGGATATCCGTATTTTCATTTCATATGGTATAATGGTATGCAGTGGCTGTGCTAGGTTGCAATACCAACTAATACAAGAAGTTTTTGATGCAGATTGTCAGGCATTAGAAATAGATAGGGCTCACAGTGTAATCCTGCAAGATATTACATACCTTACGTGCCGCAGTATTTGTAGATTTAGACAGGATCCTAATTTATTTTACTGTGTTAAAATTGCAAAGGATTTGAAAGGGTGTAAAACCCCACACACATTTTCCATTAGTGGGTTCAAGGGCATTTGGCTTTGTAATGCATGCATTTGACAAAGTGCTAGCCTTTTATTTATAAACTGTTTTCTGCACAAGACTTTGTTTCAGTGAGAATTTAGTATATTTTTTGAAAAAATAAATAACTACGTTATTATTAAGTTCCGGAATTTAAAAAATAACATGGGTAAGCAACATTTTAAGAATTAAAATTTGCTTGAAATTTGCTCGAAATCACCCTTGGGGCATTATATGTGAAGTGTACACTTTTTGGCAAAATCTTGACACTAGGTCATGGATTTTGATGAGATAACATCACATACCAATTTTTATGGCTCTGGGAAACCCATGGCCATTTTTATGGCCAGGTCAATTCTTGGTCAAACTGGTTGACTGAAAAATTTTGAGAGGTCATAACTTTGGCTAGAGTTAACCAATCAAAACGATTTTGATACCAAAATGCTCAGGAGAAAGAGATCTTTCAAATGAGTGGAAGAATGACATTCCTAGGAAATTTTTGCCATGATGACCCTTTTTTGAACTCTTTTACCTTTGACCCTGGCGAAAGTGCAACTCCGATCCTCCCCAAAAAATGTAGAAAGTTAGTTCTATTTATCCACCATAGCTCCAGGAAAAATAAAAATGGGATCTCCATGGTTATACCATCAGTTGGGTGGTATTTTCAGTCATGTCACTCTACTGGGGCCGTTTATGACATCAGACAGTGTTATTAAATAGTGATTTTGAGAAAGTTTGATGTATCTTGACACGGTCATCATATTTCAGTCTTTCCAAACACAACTTCTCCCCCTTCATAGGCTGCCCTGCCTTTTTTCAGTCTTAGATTCAATAAATAAAACAATAAAACAAGAGATTATTTTTTATAATTTCAGAAATGTGAGACAAACAACATAATAGCTTTCAAATATTACAAATTTAGAACTTTTATTATCTATACAAAATGTTATTTAATACAAAACATTAGACAAAAGATTATTTAAGACAAAAATGTAAACAAAAACTTTTAGACAAAACATTATTTAATAAATACCTAGGTACTCATTTAAGCAGTGCCATCACTTTGTTTGTTGCATCAGACTCCTTCTTGCTAATCGTTTAGCTTCTTCCTATTGCAGTTTTGGTTCTACTGACACCAAAATGTCAGAGATGTCCATAGTACAAGAATCTTCTTTTTCAGGGAAGCAAAAATTGTGAGAGGGTCCATGCGGTTGAAGAAATTTCAGTCACTTCTCTTAACTCTGGAAAAGCTTCTGTTATGCAAGCAAGCCCCCATATCCATCGCAAAACACAGTGACATAGCCTGCAAGTGTTCCAATGAACACTGGACATGAAATACTTTTTGTGACTGATTCTAATCTAAAAGTCTCACAGAGACTAAATGGGGAACTTGGAGAGCCTCCTTTGATATTGGAATGAACAAATGAAGTTTTTGTGTGCCTGGAATAGTTTTGGTCACAGGTTTGGTTTTCAAAGGTTCTTCCTCCTATTCATAATCCTTTTGAGTTCCCTATCCAAACTTCGTATTCCCAAGATTTTCAGCGAATAAAAACAAATCTCTTGGTGATACAATCTGTTTGTCATAGGGTCTTCTCAAGCTCTCTTTAGTAGCCTCTCTTTTGATGGTGCCACCTACTCCATCTGATGGGCCCTTCCTATGGCTAGTGGCAAAAAATTGCCACTCTGCTTCTATACCATATTCCTCTTTATGCCAGCAAAGATTCTGGAAAGATTTACAGTTTTTATACTGTGCTGCAGATCCATCGAAAAGTAAATTTTCTTTACCGTTTTGAATACTGACTTCAGATATTCGATCAACATTTGCTGAAATAGATGCACTGACACATTATCATGGATGTTACACTCTGAAATTATGGTGTATGAGTCATGACAGAGTTTTCCATCTTTAATGTGATAAAACACCCAAGGATGTATTCTCACCTGTGCGCAATTCCAATGATATCCTTGGGATGCGTCTTGTATTCCAAATGAATAGTGTTCTGAAAAATCACCAATTACTACAAATTCGCCCTCTGCAATATTGTTTTTCACAGTTTCCAAGTACTGTGCTTGTGATTTTGCAACAAAATCATGTATATTATCCACATTCTCCCATTCATAAAATCCAAATAGTTTTGCTTTTAGTTGATCCACAGGTGTACACTACTCGCACAATCTCATGTAGTATGCTGAACAGGCTGGATTACATACGACAGAGGTAACTAGGTGATGATAAGAGGGTAGATCAGGGATATCAGACATCTTGGATCCATCCATCATCATTTTTACATTTTGATGTATTGTACATACACATACTGAGTGAGATCCACTGCCTCCGGCAAGAACGCACACGTGGCCATAGCATAGCGAACTTTGAGAATGATACTTTTACCTCTGGGTTCTTCACTTTGAAACTACGATGAAGTTCCTTCAAATTGTTGAGAATGAGTTGTTTCTGTAACCTCTGCTTTTCCCCTTTAATTTACACTACTAAACAATCCTTCTTTCCTGGTAAAACCCGACTCATGTCATCAGTAAGATAATATTCAGGGACTAAAGATTTTAGTTCCTTAGGAAGCACTCTGCCGAGCTTAAGGTTAGGTGAAGCTAACATTCCTTTCTCCTTTAGTATATGGTGAGCTTTTATGGCATTCTGTGAGAGCAATCAAACTCATTCATGAGTTTTCTAACGCTCATACTGGTTGCAAATATGGTTAGAATTCTGATTTGATCCGTACAGCTTGATTGCCAATATTTATCCTTTAGAGACTGGATGACTTCTAGCATACAGTTCATGTTACATCTTTGCGGCACATCTCCTTGTTTTCCTGAACTACTACCCATGACCAAATCTAACTTTCTCCTAAAAGATTCTTCAACTTTTAACCTTTTCTCAGGTACGTAAGTCGGATGCCTTTCGCTTTCCTTTTATCAAAGGGGCTCTCACCGATGAAATACAATGATTGGTTTAGTAAGTCAACTTCAACTTCCACAACATCTGAATCCTCTTTTTGGCTAGGCATCTCATTGAACTCCTGCTCAGATGCTGAAGTTCCAGACTCCTCTGGAGTATTTTGCTCCATTGGTAACTCTGAAAGCTTCTTCCTACAAACAGAACTAAGCTTATGATCTTTGTTAAGAAGAGATGAGAACTTCTGCAAAAGATGAGCAGAAACATTTCTTAGATCTTTCTTTTGCAGGGATTTATGGATCTTTAGCAGATCACTGCAGTACTTTCGAATCACCATCTTAATGAAAAAAAGCCTTAAAAAGATCCAAATAGTAAATTACTGTTTATAAACAATATATAATAAATTAAAATAAACTCCTATATAAATGATTGAAGCAATTATATTTAAAGTGCTAATATAGTTGCTTCAATCATTGCATTGTCCAGAAAATTGGTAGGCAAAGAAAGAAGTGCATAATAATCATCGTTAAGTATTATATCTTAGTAGAAATAAGTCAAAGTTTAGGTGCAAAGGGCTGTAGGTTGGTAGACTGGTTTATAACTAACAAACATTTCCATTAGTGCTTTTTAAGATTTGATTCTTCATAAATTCGCAGAGAAGGGGACAAAACACAAGAAAAGAGTAGGTACCTATTCAATGATCAACATTATTTTTAATTATTTTCATGTTTTCTCAGTCCAGCGCTTCAACCCTAATAGCTATTAAGTTAGCTAACATAGCTACATCATAATGCATTGCTGAGAATAGGTATATTACACTCTTAGTTTAATCTTTCTTCCATACCTATTTTTGGAGGGTATAGCTACCTATATTCTGTAGGTACATTCAGTTTTGATCAAATTAAAGGATTTGGTGAAAATTGCCTTCTCTTATTTGAAATAGCTTGGCATAGTAAAAATATGTAATCAATTAAAAGTCACTATTAATTAAGGGGTGTTCATTTTAGATTCCTAATAAGTAATAAATCATTCTCCTCTTTTTTCATAATATAATAATTTGGTAGGTAGGTAGCTTTATAAAAATCATTAGGTATTTCAAAATTATCAAAAATAAATAACAATTACACACCTGTAAATAATTTTAGGATCTGCAAATAATCTCACAATTAATATTTTTAGTAGGTATTTTAAAAGATATCTTGAAATGATTTTAATTTATATAATGAAGACATAAATGATATTGGTATCTAAAAAATATACATTAATTATTTAAGGATTAATAAAAGGCAGTTAAAGACTGCTTTTCATGTTACATTGATTTGGAAGATTACCTATATAAGGTAGGTACCTAGATATATAAGGTGTATATAGGCAGTGATGTATTATTTATTGATTCAAAAATATTATATAAGAGGTATATAGGCCATGCTATAGTTAGGACTTACGTATGTATGTGATATCACCATAATTTCTGGGTCACTAATACTTTTAGTAGGTATACCCAGTGTCACATAATTGCCCATAGATTCTAAACCCTTGAAGATCCCATTTTTATTTTTTCAGGAGCTATGGAGGATAGAAAGAGGTAACTTTAGAAAAAAAATTGGGATGATTTGAGTTGCATTTTGGTTGGGGTCAAAGGTCAAAGAGTTCACAAAAAGGTCATCATGTCAAAAATTGTCATAGAAACATCGTTCTTCCACTCATTTGAAAGATCTATTTCTCTTGAACATTCTCGTATTAAAATCGTTCAGATTGGTTAATTCTGGTCAAAGTTATGAACTCTGAAAGGTTTGGGGTCAAGCAGTTTGACCAAAAATTTATCTGGCCATACTTAGTATGTGAACTTTATTCATCATAACCAACAAATGATGTAAATTTCATGCGTAGAATGTCCCCCTTGGTGAAATTACCCTTTGTACATCATTAGGGAAAATAATAAAATAAAATATTTAACCTGCTTGATAAACCAAATAATCTATCCATTTTATTTGCAAAGAGTTATTCTATTTATCTAACTTAAATATTATTAATAACTTTCTACATATTTAGAATTATTATTGGAAATATTTTGCTTGTTGGTCAAAATTATTTCTTGTTAACTGATGAAATTAATTATTATATTTTAGTTATCGCTTAAAACTCCTATTCTATAGAAAACGTTGCTCCTCTTTATGGGACAAATTTTTATATCAAAGAATTTTCAATTTCCTGAAAAAAACATTTTTACCTAGCACACTATTTTAGGGGGCTGAATAGCCTTTCTTATTCATGCACTTTTAATAACATGCTAACTAAGTTATTTCTGCATTTTAATTGGATGACAAACCACAAATATAAGTGTTAAACCAAAAGAAATGGAAGAGTCATCAAAAAATGTTTTTTACACAAGTGTGAAACATAAATCAACCATGTGGTGCCGTAGCTGTCAAAAGAAATCAGTCAAAACTGGGTCAAGTTACTCTCATTCATTAATCTCTGTTTACAAACAAAGAAGGACTGACCTAAGGCATTTATGTATTTTAATTGGATAATTAATTACTAGTTTGTGTAAATGATCTTTAAAGAAGTGGAAATGCTTCAATCCCAATTTCCTGCTAGAAATTCATGACCATATAAAAGAAAGAAACATTCAGACCAAACAAGACCCAGACTTCCTAATAGCTTGAAAAAAAACACACTTCTTAACAACTTGAACATGACCTCAAGAACATGACCCTCAACATGAAAATCAATATTCTCATTTACACCAACTAACAAGGAACCTGGAACCAATATCTTAAAATAATCAAAACTCTTGCCAACAATCAAAGAAATACACATCACACATTCAACCACCTCTGCACATTAATCTCTCCTCACAATAAACAACAAAATTCCTCCCCTAATCAAGCAGTGCACCTTGCTCATGACCTGCTATTCTCAAATCAGCAAGCTCTCCACCAGCCACAGCAGTAGTAAAACACTCAAAACCTACATAAATTACCTACAGACCCCACATCTTGCAACCCCATTTTTCTCCCAAACCACCTCACTCAGCATCAAATCACTAAAATATTTGTAAACTGAAGGTCCAGACCACATCTCAATATTGACATGACACCTTGGCCCCCACAGCCATATCTGCATTCATAGATATCTTCAACCACCACAGGTTACACATCATCCCCACATCTGCAAACATGAATGCATTATTCACATCCCTAAACCAAACAAACTCCCCCCCCCCCCAACCTCATTACCCCTACAAAAATATCTGAGTCCTCTAAACCATGTAAAAAAACAATCAACAGAATTAAAAATATTCCATGCCTTCTGGATCTTAGAAAGCTTCAACCAAAACTTCCCCTCAATACAGTTATAGTTGCAATAGAGATCAAAAAACTCTTCAACACCATCATACACTGCATCATCATCCCAAAAATGCTGAACACCAACTACCGCATTAATGAGAACAAATGAATTGCAAACTATTTCCCAAGCCCAAAATAAAAAAGTTGCCGATGGAATTACCCTAGATCCCACTTAACCCACCCTCGTTCAACCTTCTCATGCATGACATAACCCTCCCAACTACCCAAACAATCAATTTAAACATCTATGTGGATGACCTCTCCATCATATCCTGATCCACTTCTATACATATTGCCTCTTGAAACTTAAATGAGTATCTACAGCTCCTCCAAAACAGGTCCATGCTAAACAATGTCCACCTACCAAAAAATCAAGTCACTCTCTTTAACCCTGACAAGATCAAACTAACACCCATATATCTTGCTCCACGGCACCTAACTGTAATCCTCACCAATCTAATATCACCTAAACATGATAGGCACCCTAACCCCCACACCATCACCTTAACCCCCACACAGTCGCCCTAACCCTCACACCATCACCCTGACCCCCATACAGTCACCCTAACCCTAACACAGTCACCCTAACCTCCACACAATCACCCTAGCCCCCACACAGTCACCCTAGCCCCTACACCATCACACATCTCCTTGAAGATTGCATCAGCTTACCAGCTCTCAGACAAGACAATAACATTAATGATGATGTGCAACTTTGGTCAAGTCCAGTGGATGTGGTGGCCTACCTATGTGCTGCAGGCTTTCTGAAATAACAGGGCCCAGGGAACAACAACATCAAATGTATATTATAACCCAGATGCCACCTCCAGTAACCTGAAAATGCCCCCCATCTCATCCTCTCATGCCTTCATACATTCCTCTTCATTCCAGAAGCATTCTCTTGAATAGGCCATGTGTCATGTCATCATTCCTGAGTGGTGCCAGGTGATTGAAAAAAAAAAACAATAGGGGATGGCAAAATAAAGCAAGTAGCATGTCAAGCCAGAGACATTAAGATATATGTTAAAAGTATAATCATTAAATATAAAATCACTGTATGGGCTTTCTTTCTAATGGTTTCTTTATTTTTAGATTTTTCCATATTGAATATTAATTCATTTTTCAACATGACCCAAACATTGTGCTTTGATATACTTCTATAGCATTATGGTCTTATTCATTCTATAACCAATCCATGCAGAAAGGCTTTGGCAAGATTACAGTATTAGTTTTTATTATAGGATTTTTTCAATGTACAACAATGGAAGAAATAAAAAAAGAAAGCATTGAAGATCCACTTAATATTGACCTGGATGATAAAAAGGTAAAGATGTTAGAATTATTCCTATTCTCACTTCAGGATCAAATTTAGTCTTAATTTCAGTGAATTTACTTGTGTTTATGATTTGGTGTTGCATTGCTCCCCAAGAGCTCCATGATAGACATGACTTATAATCATTTCTTGTAGATTTTGATGGATAATAAGATGTAAACTTATTAGGACATTTGGGAAGAAGTCTCCAACAAGAAAATAAAAGAAGAGTTTTCTGATTCATCTGATAAGAATGAACTGAGACTGATCACTGGTCAAGAACCATCAGATGATGTCTCTTGTGAACCAGACTTTTCCCTCAAAAAGGTATTTTCAGTATTAAGGGAACTTATTCTATCACCATAGTGGCAAGATCTTAAAAATTGAAAGGCGAGGGTACTACAATCTTAATAATTCCTTAGACTTAGACAGGATGGGAATAAAGTCTGGACACAAGCTAATTCACTGTAATCTGCTTATTAGGATTGCAGTTAATGTTATGAATCAGCTTTTGTTTTTAAAATCAGTCACTCCCAAAACACTTGTATTTAAACCCATCAAAAATGTCTATTATAATCAAAGTTCCTCCGTTTCCAAACTTCATCATCATCAGGCAGGACCTGGTGGACAGCACTGGTAAATATATGCATAAGCTTCACAGATACCAGTGCCTATACTAACTCCCTCCTTCCCCCACAAGTCACTACTACAAAACTACCATCAATCAAACTACACACTGGTCACAAATAACAAATCTAACATAACAAGGGTAAATGCTTATACCCTGCCCCCTCACACACACCAGCATGCCACATCACTCATAGGTCCGTTAAATTCAACCTTCCCTGTAAAGGGCACAGCGATTTGCTCTCTTGGCCGCCGTGCTGACGGGACTCAGCGCCCCATTCGGCCCCAGCTTGGCATCCATTTTCTCTGTGTGCTAACCCCTACTTCGTCTTCTGTACTAATTCTCTTTCACCCTGCATCATTCTTCCATCTATGTTTGTTTGTCGATCTCGGTGTATCAGAGCTGTCCATCAGGGGGTGCTACCCTTTAGCTGGTCCTGCCTGTGTTGGTAGGAGGGTGCCTGAGCCGTCATGGCACTTTTGGGGGTCTTTGCTTCACCAACTGGTAAATTTTCTAGGATGGCTGGCCATTTTTAAAATGATGGTTTGGTCAGGGGGTGATGGGCTTACCCTTCTGGTTGGGCCTGTGCTCCGAGTAGGTGTCTCAATGGTAGACTGAATGCGCTGCGCGAGTTTGCACCCCCTTTTATACTCTACTTTATATAGATAATAATAAAAAATTATCTTCCAGAAGTCGCAGACTGTGACTTCTGGCCCTCGTACTATGCCTGTCAATAAATCCTCTTTTCCGCGCTTGTTAGATCCCTTTGCAGAAGAGATAGATCCTGATTTTGATTATCCTCGTTTTCTGGTGTTGAAGTCAGGTTCCGGGTCTCCGCTTTCTAAATTGGACGTGTTTGATTTGAATGAGGAGTTTGAGTCCTGCTGTGGTGTGCCCCGCCTTATGTGGGCCCGTGGTAGTGGCGATTTAGTTGATGAGGTATCTTTGCGAGAGCAGTGTGGCGCCGTGCGGGATTTTTCCTCCCTTTCGGAGGTCACGGTTTCGGTTGTGCCCCATCCTCGCCTTAATTTTGTTAAGGGAGTGATTCGCTCCAACGAATTATTGCAATATGATGTTTCGAGACTAAAAGATAAACTTTCGTCCCAGAGGGTTACAGACGTTTATAGGGTTTCTAAGTTTGTTGGTCCCGCTAAGGTTCCTACGAGTATGCTCATCGTTATCTTTGAGTGTTAGTATCTGCCCGTTTTTTCGTGCTGGTTACCTTCGTGTCCCTGTGTCTCGTTAAGTCGAGCTTCCCAAACGTTGTTTTAATTGCCACCAGTTTGGCCATATGAGCAACAATTGTAGGCAGGCTCGTCGATGTGTGACCTGTGCGTTGGCATATCATGGCTCCTCTTGTGGGAATCATAAATGTTACGCCAATTGTAGAGGTTCCCATAGCGCGGCTTCGCGTTCTTGTCCTGTATTCCCTTTTGAGAATGAGGTCCTGGCTCTTCGGCGGGACTCCCTTAGGCTGGACTTTCGTGAGGCTCACCGTAGGGCGCGGGCGCAGCCCTCCCCCTCCGGCCGTCTCTTCTTTGACGTCCTCCTCCCAGTCATCCCACTCATCCTTTGTCTTCTCGCAGTCCCTCTGTTGCTTCTTCTCCCCTGCCTTTGGTCCCTCCTCGCGGTTCTTCCGTTGCGCATTCTCCTTTGTCATTGGTCTCTCTTCATGTCCCTCCCTCTGTCGCGGACCGTGAGACCGACCGAGCTGAGAAGCTGGAGGATATCCGGCAGTTCCTGCAGGCGTCTGCCCCTGCTGTTCCTCCATTTCCTTTGCCTCAGCGCAAACGTTAGGGTTCCTCCTCACCCCGTTCGGAGTCCAAGCGCGTTGCCTCTGATGAGGCTGGTTTGGCCCCCGAGTCGGTTGTTGAGGCGTCCTCTGTTTTGATGTCTTCTCCTCCCCGGTCTTCGTTGGTCTTTCCCGTTGGCATCACCGATGTCATTGTCTGGGCGGAAGTTCACACCGTTCCGTCTTCTTTGCCTCCTACCCCGGTCCCTTTTTCCTTGCCCATTACCGCTGTGCAGTCTTCTATGTCTCCTAGCCCAGTTTCGTCTCCCTTGTCTCTTACCCCTGTTCCTTGATCTCCTAAATCTGTTCCTTGCTCACCCTCTGACCCTGCTACTTCCTCTCCATCTGATCCAATTTCCTCCTTACCCTCTGACCCTGTTTCCTTCTCACCCTTTGTTCATGTTCCACCTTCTGTTCGATCTTCTTCACATCTTAGTTCTCGTCCGTCTCTGCTCGATCTCTCTTTCCCTCCGGGCCATGAGCCCTCCACGTTGGGGGTTCGGTTTAGCTCTCAGCTGTTGCTTCCCGCCGTTCACCCCGTAAGGGGGTGGCGATTTGCCTTCCTGGCCGCCGTGCTGACGGGACTCAGCGCCCGTCCGGCCCCAGCTTGGCATTCTTTTTCTTCTTCCGCTAACCCCTATCTCATCTTCTGTACCAATTCTCTTTCCCATAAGCGTCGCAGTGATTTGCCTTCCTGGCTGCAATGTTGACGGGTCTCAGAGCCCCGTCCGGCCACAGCTTATCCTCTTATTCATTTCTTATTTTTGCCTCTGTATGGGTCACCGGATGCGCCCAGGGGGGGGAGGGCATCGTCTGCAGGACCATGCCTTAGAGGAGGTTTGGTTGCCCGGGTTGTCATTTTGTTTCTGGGAGGTCTTAGCACTGCAATCCAGAGAATCTCCGTTATGCAGCTCCGCTGTTTTTAAAACGACAGTGGGAGTCGGGGGGGGGGGGGTTACCCCGTCTGGGCTGTATGGGCGCTCCTTGGACTCACGATGACGATTTGGTGCATGCCCTCGGCTCCAGAGGCATTTCAAAATAAAATATATCGCTATATGGGTAAATTTAACAAAAATGACTCCCTTGGACCCTGACAGTAGATACTTTGATCCTTTTGGGTCAGAAGTCAACCCTGAGTTGGATTACGACCGATTTTTAGTCTTGCAAGCGAACAATAGTCCTCTTAGTAAGGCTGACATCTTCGATGTCTATGTGGATTTTGTTGAGAAATGTGGCGAACCTGCCCAAATGTGGCCACGTAATGATGGTGCATTGATAGTAGAGGCGAAATCAAGCAAGCAGCATCAGCGGATTAAGACCCTACAGTCTTTAGCTTCTGTAGACATGTCCTCTGTTCCGCACCCATCATTTAACACCAGTAAAGGTGTTATCCGATCAGGAGAGTTAATAGATTATGATGTTGACAGGCTGGTATCAAAACTTACCAATCAGAAGATTGTAAGTGCATACTTCATTTCCAGGTTTGTGAATGGCGCTAGGTTACCTACCGCTACCATAATCCTGACCTTCAACAGATTGGAACCACCCAAGTACGTTAAGGCTGGCTATCTTAACATCCCAGTCAAGCCTTACGTTGAAAACCCACGGCAATGCTTCCATTGCCAACGCTTTGGCCATGTAAGCAAGTTTTGTAAACCGGCAAGGTTGTATGTGAATTGTGGATCGGATTATCACAGGACACCCTTTCTCAACAGCCGTGCTGCCCTAACTGTGGTGGAGAACACTGCAACATCACAGCAATTCACTTTTTCTATGAGAGGGAAGTCATTGCCATTAGAAACAAGAACAGGGCCAGTTTTAAAGAGCCCAGAAGAAGAGTAAAAGATATGTATGTCCAACCTGGTGTGAGCTTTTCTGATGCTCTGCGTTCTACCGTGCCAAAGAAAGGGAGAGGCCAGAGACCTCCTCCTGGTTCTCCTGTGCCTGACCAGGTAAAATGTCCTCCCCATCCTAAACTTACGTCTTGTGATGAACACCCTTGGTCAGCACCTAACAGTGCTTCTGAGGTTACCAACAAGAAGAGCAACCTTCCATCCTCTCCTGGTTCCCTAAGGGTGGTTAAGCACCTTGTTACCGCTCCAGAACATGTGGATGTTGATCATGTTGGTCCTCAGGTGGTATCCATTCCACCCCTGGACATTCACCCTGCCCCTAAAGGACCAAGCTCTTCTTCAGCTCCAAAGCCAGTTATGACTCCACTCCCCCTTGTTGATACTGCTTTGGAATTCCTTCTATCTCTGAATGAGAAGGAACCAACCTTTGCTCCTTTCCAGGAGCCAGCTGTTGTGGAGGTTACCCCTTCATCTGAGGAGGACTCCAAAAACTGACTCAACATCCTTCTCTATCAGCATCGAATTCACAACTTTTGCCGATGTCCTCGCCATCACCATCGCCTCTACCATCCCAACCAATACCACCAGCTGTGTCAACATTGTCTGTTCCCTCGACACCTGGACTGACCCCTGGAGTTGCTTCCATCTCTGCTTCTCTAGTAAAGACAGTTCTCTCTTACAGCCACTTATTAAAATCTGATGCGCCACCTCTTAAAGAAAAACCAAAGGCAAAACTCAAGCTTCCAATGCCTCCTTTGTCATACTCCAACCCTAAGGCTAGTATGACACAAACTACTTCCGATGGTAGTTCAAATCCAAAATCTCCTACCCCTAAGGGTAGGAAGAAATCTACTGTTATGCTTAAACGGTAACAATGTTTCCAATTATTCATTGGAACCTCCAAGGTCTCTTCCCTAAATAGGAAGAGTTCAAGCTCCCGCTTAAGGATTACAATCCCGATTGTATTGCTTTACAGGAGACTTGCTTGGGGTACTCTGCGTGTACCCAATATTTCGGGTCTTGTGGGATATTATAAGAACCCTCGAGAACCAATTCATGGTTCTGCCGTTTTTTTAATAACAGGGTTCCCCACAACCAGCTCTCTCTTAACACAGACTTGCAAGCGCTTGCTGCCTGCCTGTTTTCCAGTCGCCATCATTCGGTCTGTTTGCTGTATCATCCTCCTGGCGAGGAAAGAAATACGAGTACACCTGTTTTAGCTACAAAGTTAGCTAATTTAATTTCTCATCTCCCTCCTCCTTTTTTATTGATTGGCAACATTAATGCTCGACACCTCCTTGGGGGAACTATGATAACAACCCTAGAGGAAATATGATTGAGAGATTTCTAGGCACTAATGATGTCTGCTTTCTTAACGATGGCAGCCACACATCATTTCACATCCAGACAAACAGCTTTACATGTGTGGACTTGTCTCTCTGTTCACCAAGCTGTAGAGTTGATTTTGAATGGGCAGTGGATCCTGACTTGCAAGGCAGTGATCACCTTGCCATTGTAATGACATCATGTACAGGTAGTCCTCCTCCACCACTTACCAAAAGATGGAATACTAAAAAAACAAACTGGCCTAAGTTCAGGCACCTCTCGAGCCATGATGGGTCCTTCCCTCATGAAGATATTGAAGTGGCTATTGATGATCTTCTAGCCCACATTAATCATGCAGCTAATTCCTCCATCCCGCTTTCCGGCTCAACTGCTCATGGACCACAATTGCCCTCCTCGTGGTCTGCTGAATGCTCGAGAGTTGTCATTGGATGTAAACAGGCTTGCTGACATTACCATCGGTGCCTCACAATGGTAAAGAAACTTGCTCGTAACTGAGCAAGGGCAGCACGGTGACACACCCTTTAACAAGCTCGAAAGACTTCGTTGGATGGTTACATCGCGTTTATATGTTGGCAGACCGCTATAGACAAAATCTGGAAGAGGGTCAAAAAGCTATTGGGGAAATCCAATGGCTTTACACTCCCAACATTATTCAGGCCAGAGAACTGTTGGGAGACTTGTCCCATAATTCCAATGTTTTGGCCGGATCGTTTGCTAATATTTCAAGCCCAGACAACTATTCCATCCAATTCCAGCGCTGTAGGCTCGAACAGGGGCAGCATGCTATCAACTTTATGGAGCCTAACATGGATAATGAGCCTTATAAGCGACTTTTCTATCCATGAGCTCCATAACGCACTGAAGCTCTGTGGATCCACTGCACCTGGATCGGATGGCATTTTCTATGATATGATTAGGAATATGTATCCATCCCTCCTCTCACATTTGCTGGACATCTATAACTTCATCTGGATTAGTGGCTGCTTCCCTTCTATGTGGAGGCAGGCTGTGGTTTTACCTTTCCAAAAACCAGGAAAGGATGAGATAGGACCCACCCATTACTGCCCCATTGCCTTTACTAGTTGTCTATGTAAATTGTTTGAGAAGATGATAAATACAAGACTCGTCTGGTTTTCTAGACAAACCATCTTATATCTCCCTCTCAATCAGAGTTCAGAAAAAAAAGAGTACCATCGACCTGCTTGTTAGAATTGAGTCATATAAGAGATGCTTTTTCCAAGAAGCAGCATTCTTTTGCTGTTTTCTTTGATATTGAGAAAGCATATGATACCACTTGGAGGCGTGGTATCCTTAAGCAACTCCATGATTGGGGCCAGTGGGGCTTTCTCCCCCGTTTTTTCGAGCAATTCCTCATGTGGCGCACACTACATGTAAAAATTGGAAATGCCCTATGAGAGCCTGTAGAGCAAGTTGAGGGTATGCCACAGTGAATTGTCCTCAGTGTCACCTGCTTCTCTGTGGCCATCAATAGCATTATCAAAAATCTCCAAGCTAAGATTTCATCAACTCTATATTTGGATGTCTTAGCGCTTATTTGTTCATCACCTAGACTTCCATTTGCCATCCATAAGCTACAGCGGGTTATAAATACCATAGCTGATAATGCTTCTTCCAAGGGCTTCTGCTTTTCCGCAGTAAAGACCAAGGCTGTCCACTTTTACAAACATAGATCGGTGACATGGGACCCTCCCCATTTGTCACTCTATGGTGTCCCTGTCGCCTTTGAGCCCCATTTCAGATTTCTAGGGGTGATCTTTGATTCAAGGCTTTCTTGGAGGCCTCATTCGGATGCTTTGAAAAGGTCTTGTCTGAAGAGAATGGACATAATGAAATTACTGTCACACACTTCTTGGGGAAGTGATCAACGCACCCTGTGGCTTCTGTATTCAGCATTGGCCCAGTTAAAGCTGGACTATGGGCCACAGTGTACTCCTCTGCCTCTCTGTCTATCCTTGAAAAATTAAATACTGTGCGTAACCAGGGTGCGTGCCTGGCTTCTGGAGCCTTTAAGTCCTCCCCTGTGTGGAATGTCTATGCAGAGAATGGGGCTCTTCCTCTTCCTTTTCACTGGCTCAAGTCTAACCTCAAATATCTTTTTAGACTTGACCAATTACTATGGTCGCCAGTATATGAGTGCACGTTCAATAATTGAACAGTGGCCTCATATGATAGATTTCCAACCCTGGCTAGCCCCTTTGTTCTGCGCATGGCTGAGTACACAGGACTTCTAAGGGAGTTTTCTGTTATTCCGTTTTCAATACCAAAGATTCCCCCATGGCTCACACCACCTGTAGTGGTATGCAAGGGGCTTACTGGTAGGCCCAAGGATCATTCTTGCCTGTAGCCTTGAGAACCATGTATGATCAACACTCCTCCAACCATCAGCCTAGCACTTTGTGTTCACCGACGGGTCCAAGTCATCAGACGGAGTTGGAGCTGCTGCTGTCTTCCGATCTCAGACCACATTGGTTCGCCTACCAATTGCAGCTTCTGTTTTCACAGCAGAACTTGTTGCCATTCTTGCTGCACTTCTTGTTATTGCTCCTATGCCATCTGGTTGTTTTACGATTTTCTCTGACTCCCTTAGTTCTCTGGAAGCACTGAGTGCTTTTGGTTCTAGCCATCCGCTGGTTTCCAACATCCAGCGGTGGCTATTTTATCTTTCTCCTATTTATAAGATTTCTTTTTGCTGGGTTCCAAGTCACCTGGGCATCCCAGGTAATGAAAGGGCGGATGCTGCGGCTAAGGAAGCAGCATCATTGGGGACATCCCCATTAGCCCCAGTCCCACTTCGTGATGTCCTTTCCCTCATCACCGAATATGTAGTCGGCTTATGGCAGAAGATGTGGGATGAGGTTCCTTTCACCAAGCTCCATTCCATAAAACTTTCAGTCCTCTCATGGCCGCGGACCATGAGACCACGTAGACTGGAGCCCTATTTTGTGCCGACTGAGGATAGGCCATTACCGCCTCACTCATGGGCACTTGATGAATGGGCAGCCCCCACCTGTGTGCATCCTGTGCGGGATGCAGCCGTCCATCCTTCACATCTTTTTTGAGTGTCCCCTTTTGAGAAATCTTGGGAGGAGGGTCTTCCCTTTCATCAACAGGTTTTGCGGGGCATCTTGTCTGAGACTCATGTTTCTTTTAGTGTGAATAGAATTTTTAAATTTTTAGAAGAATCCAATCTTTTAGCCAAAATTTAATATATTGTTTCATGATTTTATATTCTCTGTTCTTGTATCTAAGGTTGATCCATCTATAGTCTATGTTTTTATCCTTTGTTGAGTTCTCAATAGTTTATTTTTTATATCCTTTTACACCCCTTGATGGTTTTAAATTCCTGTACTGCTTTTTGGCATTTCGAGAAAGGCTCTACTAACCCTCGTCTATTAAAGTGCCTGTTTCTTGAACATGCGTGTTCTCATGCTCACCAGCGTCCCATCTATACTGATGGCTCGAATTCGGACCTCGGTGCTGGGGCAGCCGCAGTGTCCTCTACGGAGTCTCTTCGGTCCGCCCTCCCTCCTGTAGCATCCGTTTTTACCGCAGAGTTGACGGCCATTCTTTTGGCTTTTAATTTAATTTTATCCCTCGATTCTTTAGATTTTATTGTTTTTAGCGATTCCCGGCCTGCTTTGGAAGCAGTTCGTTCTTTTACGTCCACGCACTCTTTGGTTTTACGGATTTGCTCCTGACTGGTCAGAAATGCCTCCCGTTAAAGGGTGGCGTTCTGTTGGGGTCCCAGGCAACGAGGCGGCTGATCGGCTGGCCCGCTCGGCCGCCCTCGAGGTGCCAGATGCAACCCTTGTGCCTTTAGGGATTCCTACCCTGTAATCACGGTGTATGCATTTTGTTTGTGGGAGAGAGAATGGGATTCGTTCCCCTCTTCTAAGCTGTTCCTTATTAAACGCTCTGTCTGTTCCTGGTCCTCTAGCTCTCAGCGACTCCGGTCTTGGGAGGTTGCTCTTTGCAGGTTGCAAATTGGGCACACACGATTCACCCATCGCTATTTAGTTTCGGGTGGAGTCTGAGTTGCCCCTTTTGGAGTGGCAAGCTGTCTGTGGCTCACATTTTAGTAGTTTGTCCCTGCCTTACTTCTCTATGAAATTCTTGCTTCCATACCCTTTCTGGCATCGCCTTCCCTGCTCGACTACGCTTTATTTTATCAGAGGACTCCTTTTGGTTGTCCTCCCTCCTTACTTTTCTATCACGAAGTGGCGTTTTATCCCTTTTATAAATTCCTTCCATTTTTGTGTTTAGGTTTATTGTTTTATCTTTTATCCTGTCCACCTCCCTGCGGCTGGCGCATGTCATTTGTTTATTGCCCCAGCCGTCATTGTTTTTAGAATGCATGCTGTATGCCCATAATTTAAGTGTGTGTCTCTGTGTGTTGTACTGTTTTTTCTAATCCTTTGCTTTTCCCCATTTTTATTGAGTGTCTTCCATGCCTCTTCTTACTTTTTTCGGGCGACCCCCGTTTTACAGTGCTGCCATTAAGAATCCATTAGGATTGAGCAGCTGCCACCTGCTTTTTTCCTTAAACTAAACTAAAACTAAATTCCCCCTTAACTCCTCCATATACCACCCAACCCACCCTCATCACTTACAATTTCAAAGCCTTCGATGATAATAACTGCAATATAGACATAAGGTATTACATTCAGTCTCACACACACTACCTCACCATAGTGAATAACCTACACTTTCACTTTCACTTTCATACTCCTGCATCCCCCATCAAGCCCTCTAACACCATTCATCCATATACATCTCCTGCTCTCCCCACAAAACATCCTAGAAAGTGGTCAAATCCTTGTGATCTGACCACCTACCTACTGATCATTATCCCAACAAACAAGAATTAAACTTTGTCACAGACACACATGCACAACTTACACAAGAGCCAACTGGGAAGCACACACAAATAACAGGAAAAATACTTTGAAATATTAAACTGGACAACTATCAGAGAAAACACCTATATACACACTTTCAAAATAATGATACAAAATTCATATAAAAACATATAACAGAAAAACACCCAACCCTACTTTAACACAAAAAATTCTCACAAGAAATAGCTCACCTATTGTAAGCTTTAGACACAAATAAGCCACAAAATACTAAGACAGAAAATGGAACCCTGGCAAAACTTTGTCAAAACATTTGACCCCACAACAAACACCGTAAAACTACAAAACACAAAGCAGTCATGCTGTCCAACAAAAATACTACACAATCACATGCAGCAAATACCACATCAGACACTGTGATAAGAAATGTGATAGCATTGGGGAGCTTGATAGGATAGCATGTTATTCATGTTGCATCGTTTGGAGGTAGAGTATCCTCCTACAGAATAGTTTTTAGTTTGGTACTTTCATCCACCCCAGTGTTTAGCAATATGCCAGTAGTATGATATACGATTTCGCGGCCGGTAAGAGATGACACTGTGGCTTCTCGACCATCAGAGAAACAGATATAAATGCAGTGAGGATTTGCCTGTAGAAGTTGGACTTCTTCTACAAGAGGGTCCATTTTGTACATTCGCACATGTATGTTTCTTCAGTAGAAATGGCAAGTGAGTATAACAAAATGGCACTGATGCCAACCTCAGTTGTCGAACATTAAATCAAATTAAATGAATGTTCATGGGTTACATTTGTAGCTATACAGTAGCGGCCATAATATAAGGGTCAGTAAAAAATAGTTAAATATATCTTTCATGAAAATTTCAAGTGAATGGAATAAATATTTTGTAAGTTATGAGGAAATAAACAAACAATGGAACAAGAACAAAAAAGAAAACCTTACTATTAATATTTTGTGAACATCGCTTTACTACCAATGACCTCTCAACATCTGTTACCCCAGGACTGAATTAATTTCTCGCAAAATGATGGGGTAATATTGTTTCCATTCATTTTTCAGTAATTTCCAGACTTCATCAAGGTTCTTTGGAGTTCTCCTTCGCACCCCATCCCCAATAGTTTTCCAAATGTTTTCTATAAGGTTGAGATCAGAACTTTGAGGTGCCAGTCGACAAGATCAACCCCTTTATCACTCAAAAGTTTTTTGACTCTTCACAATGTGGCAGGGAGTGTTGTCCTGCGCGAAGATAGGAGGTTGAACTGATGAGGATCAGAGAGTTGGAAGGGCATTCCTGTCTAAGAATCTGCTTGTAGATTTCAGCATTAACAGTACCTTGTAAGCGAATAAGTGGACCAAAACCAGCAGCAGAGATCACTCCATATACCATTACACTGTTTTTTTTGCACATGCATGAAATAACCTTTCAGCACATTTTATTCAGACGTACATCCAGCCATCAGAACCAATTTCATTAACTTATTAGCGCCTACAATCCCCATTTGGGGATTACTTATATTTTTAAGTATTTCTTTAATGTGAAATGTTATTACGTATTTTATATATTGCATTTAGCAGTTTAATGCATTTTCTGTAATATTACACCAATTTTCAGTAATGTTGGTTCCCCTTGTGGTGGGAAGTTAGTAAACATTGTTATTATCTTCGAGGTAAGTCGATATTCAATTCAAGTATGATTTCAAATTATAATTTTTTAGATATTTTTAAATATTTTTTTATTCAAATTGATTTATGTGATGTTTTAAGTTACCTCTCTAATAGGATGTGAGTTTGAACATAAATCATTTTTTAGATGTTTATTTATGTCAATCTAAATGTGTATTCCCAAATGGGAATTGTGGGCATTGAAAGATCATAGAAAATTTTGTTATAGGGTTAACTAACATATATTTAACTTCCCCATTTTTGCAAGTTCTTTCTCTTTCTCTCTCTCTAATACCTCCCCCTTCCCTTATATATATATATATATATATATATATATATATATATATATACACATATTTATTTATACCATTTATTTTATTTTTTAGAATATAATGGATCTACCTCTTATATCCATAAAGGATTTTTATAAAGCAAGTCTTTCCCAAGAATATCTGGAAGAAAATCCACCTGGTGATGACGTTGGCATTGTTAGTATAGTTGAAATGCCACCACCTGTCAGTGAACTAACAGATGAAGAAGACTTCAATGATGATGCATTAGATAATGAAAACTCCAATCCAACTTACATTCTGTCAGATGTGTTTGGAACCATTGAGATTCACCATGAAAATATGACAGAATTTGATGCACCCAAACTTCATATCTCTGAAAATAACATATTGAAAAAAACTAGGCCTTCCTTCACAAAATTAGGCACACCAACGCTGGACCTACTACAAGAACAAATGATATAAAAGACATCCTTGTAGGTAAGAACCCAGTAGAATTGTTTGAACTGTTTTTCTCTGAAGAACTTTTGTTAGATATCTGCAAACAGTCGGTATTATATGCTTGCAAAATAACAAGCATGACTTTACTCTTAGCACAAACTGTTTGAAAAATTTTATAAGGATTTTGTTTTTTACTGGTTATCACAGACTACCAAGTGAGCGGCATTACTGGACCTCCGGTAATAGATTCATTGAAATAAACATTTTCTGCACTTAGTTGACATAACAACCTTGAGGACAGAGCATTCAAAGTAAGATCTGTTATGAATTACTTAAATGATAAATTCAAACAGCTTGGCATATTTTACAAAGAGCTTTCAATTGATGAGCAGATTGTTGGATATTATGGGAGAAACAGTTTGAAATAATTTATTAGAGGTAAGCCAATCAGATTTGGATTCAAATAGTGGGTAATGTGCTGTGGGACAACTAGATATTGTTACTACATGGAATTATATCAAGGTATATGTGAACAAGGTAGAATGGAGGAGAGGGTCTTGGAACAACAGTAGTGAAGAAAATGGTAACCTATCTTTCACATCCCAGTGATCATGAAATTTACATTGACAATTTCTTCACCAGTCATAAATTGCTCACGGAGATGGTAGATATTGGTATTCGAGTTACAGGAATGACTTGTGTAAATTGTATAGGAAGATGCTTTCTCACTGATGACAAAGCAATGAAAAAGCATGTAAGGGGATTGTATGATTATAAATTCTATCACAAGAAAAAGGTTTTGTTTATCAAATGGTATGACAATAGTTTAGTAACAATAAGAACCAATCACCAGGAAATAGATCCGATTGTTTCAACCAAAGGGTAGTTGACTGCAATGAAGAAGAAAATAAATGTGCCTCAGCCTCAGGTAATTGCTTCTTACAACAAGTACCTGGTAGGCATTGATCACCTTGATTGGTTGATTCAAAAGGACAGAATTGCAATGCAATAAAAAAAATGGTATTTTCCCTTTTTATCAAACTGCCTTGATATAGCTGCTATAAATACATGGATTCTGTACATTGTATATAATGGAAGCAACATATCATTGCTTGACTTTCAAGCTTTCAGTTACAAGAGCCTACTTGTAAACTGAATCTTCATCTGCACCAAATCTTCAGGATGCCCCAAAATTTATTCAAAAGTGTTTCCTACCCTACGATTCTCTCCCATAGGGCACAGGATAGAAAGAACAGATGGTGCAAAACAAAGAAAATGTGCAGTGTGTAAAAAGAATGTCAGAAAACAGTGCATAAAATGCAATGTTGCATTACATCTTGGTGAATGTAAAAAACAATGACACAGAAAGTAACCAAAAGAGTAATCTGTAGTAATTCCTGAATAAAAAATAAAATTGAATAATTTTATTATCCTATTCCTGTTGCTAATAATCTATAAGTTCTGCAAAATGAAATTCAACTGCTTTTAAAAAATTTCAAATTATCATTGAAATTTTACATCCAGTGCCCACGATATCCAAAGGGGGATTACAAATAAAAAGCTATTATTCCTATATTAACTATATTAGATTTTTTTTTAGTCATTTATCCTTCTAATGAAATAAAATTAACACATTTACTACAAAAAAAAATCTTTTAACAAAATTTGGGCACTAATGGGTTAAACTTTTATTCATCACTAAAATAAACCTGCACCCTCTGTCTTTTGTCCAAATGACATGTTTGCGAGTGTAACAAAGACTGGCTCTTTGATTCTTCTTTGGAGTTCAGAGGTTTCTTTGCCGGTGACCAAGCAAGCAATCCAGAACCTCATAACCTCCAAGAAACTGTTTTTTGCAATGCGTTGACATCGGAGGTGGAACGTAACTCGCGGAATATCTCAGCGGCACTCTTAAACCTATCCTGTCTTGGTGACATTTTATGAGGACTACCAGTTTGGGGTTTAGCATCTGTCAATCCTGATGACTTAAAACGAGATATAACTCGTTGCACAACACATCCTGACCTTCCTACAGTAGTTGCTATCACAGAATTTAACTTGCACTCTTGGTGAAGCCACACAATCCTTTGTTTTTCATCACAGGACACTAGCGGTCTCTCACAAGCGGCCATGTTGACAGTTTATTATTCCAATAATAAATGATCATAAGAAGTAACTTAACCCATCAACAGTCTCCTAATATAAATACCTCGGTTGGTAGCTCATTTTTTCTAAGTGACCCTTAACTTTTGGCCGCTGCAATTTGGAAGTTAGTTTGTTTATTTCCTCATAACTTACAAAATATTTATTCCATTCACTTGAAATTTTCACAAAAGATAGATATGTGATATATCTGAATATGTATATAATATATAGTCTCAATGTTTTGTTAAACTTCTTAATAAATAAATATTTAAATACACTTGTTCTTACTGACCCTTATATTATGGCTGCTACTGTATATATACATGCCATCAAAAGAACTATATATATATATATATAGGGCCATATAATCTCTAAATTTTGGCCAGCACAGAAATAGAAATGTCATATACAAAATTAAAATATATACTGGATCCAGTCGCAACAATATAGTAATGCGCAAAAAGGGGGAGACAAGGGGAGAGGAAAAATGAGGCAGATCCTCTTTTCTTCTTGGAATTACATAGGGTTCTAAAACTTGGTGTTCAAGCATTCCGCGCTTAGAGAACTGGGACAGGCAAGTTCCAACAACTGCATTGGAGACTGGGAGGCACTCTCAATAAATGCTGATTCACTGAGAATGTAAGTAAAGGACTAGCTTCTGCCGCTGCCTCTCAAATTCAGATGTCAATCGACTAGCCAGTACCAAGGAGCTGAAATGAGAAGGAATCTTCAGTCACAGATTCACTGCCACACTCAAACATCCTTAATACTAACATACATAAACGCACACCCATTCGCACACACTGATACTTCCCTGGTCATCTTTCCAGCTCCCTCAGCATTCTCATGCTAGTTCAGACAACTTCCTAACTTCTTAAGTTCAACCAATCTCAAAAGTATCTTATTTTTCACTTTTATATGCTTATGGGTATGATAGAAGTCTATCAGGTCCCCACTCGGATTACCCCCTCTCAACCTCTTCATTCCATGCACTCTAGAAGAGAAGAAAGGGATTAGACATTTAAGGTGGTGAGGGAAGGTGGACTATACACTACAGCATGGACCCTTGACATCCACAGTGGGGATATCACCCAGGACTTGTGAACTACCAGAAGTGGCTGGATGCAACCTTGCAGATGCCAGTACAGAATGCACCACTGCACCACACACAAATCAAACACTGGAAGACTATATCACACAATATACAGTCCTTGAGAACTCTATGGGAAAAGTTGTGCAGGATATATTCTTTCTCCTGGTCTTGGGACTGCTTGGGCAGACAGCTTGAGGATCGGCATTAACAACTATATCAACTCCATACTGCTCGGTGTTCTCACTGCACTCAACATTATGATATTTCCATCGTATGACTCAGATGCCTACCCTGATGTGCTAGCTCCAAGAGGTTTTGAATTGCACCTTGTTATGCCAAATGGCATGGAGGTATTTTTGTTTTCTTTGACCTCTGCCAAGGTCATCACCCTGAACTGCTCTTAAATGAGACTCAACCTTTCATGGTGTATTTGCACAGATTCCTTGGTCTTGCATCCTACCTACCGCATCATCAGGGGATATTGCTTAGCAAAGTTAAGCCATGTAGGGTATGCTTAGTCAAGTCTCCTTCAAGGTGGCTGCCATACACTGTAGATGATCCCCCTGATTTGGATTCTGCATCAATCAGTAGGTCCCTACTGAGAAATAAATGTATCTTAAATAAATGCAGATCGGTGGTAAAAACTCTATTATTAAAAAAAAAAAAATGCCTCACCTGGGAGAGGGATATGCCTTAGGCTCTCTTGTTTCCGCACCATGGACATTTTATGCTCTGGCATTCAGCACATGTGGTACTTCTTTATATGGCTGCCCGACTTCTGTTTTACCCTTCCTTCATTCAGGCAAAGCTTTAGTATGGCTGTCAGATTTTCTCACATTTTAGCCTCTATTATGGAAGGTGGATTTGATCTACTTCACTAGCCTCTGGTTGGTAATTAGTGAGATGCCACTCGCCTTATATTGTGCACAGGTCACCATGCTCTTGTACACAAGTTCAGTGTCTCTCCAAGTCACCAGTGATTCTTCTTTCACCCTTGACTGAGCTCATTGGTACCTATGTTGCCATAAGAAAAGGAGTCTACAAAAGGCGAATCAATAGCCTTTACGAGGCAGCTCCTGTTCACATCACCAATTTTGTTCTCAGTATACCATTTATCCCCTAAACCTGTCGGGTTCATGGCAAGTAAACTTAAAAAGTTCAGTGTAAATCACAACCTAGTAGCACTGATGGTTCTAACAGCCTGGAGGATAACACCTTTGAACATTTTTTGCCATGCCTTGGCTCTCAAAGCTTACACAGCAGCATAGTACTGCAATCCTATTTTCTTGGAGCTTGCATCTTGCCATACTTGAATCATACCAGTGTACACAGATGGCACTATGTCTGAAGAGGGTGTTGGCTGCCATGCTAATTCCTCCTTGATAAAAGATGGTGAAGGTCTTACAGGAACTGTGTCTGTCTTAATGGTTGAGCTGATTGCAATAACCTCAGTATTTGGGATTATGTACTATGTGCAGTTCAGAGACTGATTTGTAAGTTATAGTGAGGCTTTTATATTCCCATCTCTCGCCACCTTTTTTATTTATTAATTTGTTTTTTCACTTTCTTTCTCCCTACTGCCTTTGTTTCCCTTTTCTCCCACTGGTAACTATGAAGACTTGTGACCATCTTGGGCTCTCACTGGAGGTGCCCACTTAAACAGGCCCTGTCATAGCAGATGGGTACTCATTGTGTCTTTACAATACCCTGGTGTACAAATGCCTTATTCTGGTGGTCTGACCAAGTTAACTCCAGGTGAAGCATCTTATAGGGTGCAGGTGCTACTGTAAGAGTACCAACATGACTGGAGGGGGTGAGGCTCCATTTTTTTTTAATTTCCAATGGTGTTTGGGGAAAACTCAAATTAAAACAATCTAAATTGGCAAATGACCTTACAATAAATATGGACTATTCAACTTGTGCTCCATTGCGTAGGGGAGGGGTCTTCCCCTGATGGAGCATGCTTCCATATCTTTCTTTTTTGCTTCTTGTTTAGTTTTTGTCTTTTTTTCCGGAGGGGGGGAAATAGCCTAGCCCTAAGCCAAAATTTGAATTTTAATAACCTTTCCTCTTGAAGGCAGTCACCCGATGGGCTTTTAAAAACAAACTATTCCCTATTTATGCGCCTCTCTCTGTGATACAATCAAGTATACCCTATTTCACCTCTATTTCTCTTTCCTTATACTTCCCAAACCCTACCAACCATGCCCAACAAATCCACTTGACACTCCCAAATACAATTGACTATGAAGAAACAACCTGAGCCCCCATGCAACCTCTTAATGTCCATTGCTTAAAGCATTCGCATCATTACCGCAGAGATGCTACTACTATCACCACTTCACCCCCCCTAAGATCCTGTTTGTGTGCGAGAGTTGGGTGAGGCTAAAATTTGTGTTAATTGCTCCAAGGCTTTACACAAAAAAGCTATATTGGATAAGATCAATTTGTAATTGTGACAAGCCATACCTTGCTTCCTTGAAGCAATATTTGTTTGAGAAGGATCTCCTGGCCATGCAGGATGTGGACCAAATATATTTCAGAGGGGCTAAAGAGTTCATCCTGCTGTCATCTATATGACCTAGGACTCCCTACGCCTCACAGGTTTAAAAAAACACCAGTTTCTCTTCTCCTTACCCCTTCAGGCCTACTAGTATTGTAGCCACCCAACCCATTATGACCCATTCTGCAGGTTCTATCTTTCCAGGGCATCGCCCTGGTGTGGCTAGTACCAATACTGTCTTCAGCCCTACACAGGCTAACATCAGAGCCCTTTCCCCCATATAACTACTTCTCAAAAAGTGAAGCTGCCAGCAGATTCAGTCTGTCATTAGACTCACCGGAGGCAACACCCCAGAAGGTGATGGCGAGACTACCCCTGGAGCTTCTAAAGTCAGACTCTCCAAAAGGAGGGCAGCAAGAAGGGAGTTTTGACTCCTTTGCCCCTCTCCCAGGCTGTACAGTTTGCCTAGGAGGGTCAGGGAGGCCCCTCCAAAACATGAGGGACTTACGACCCCAAAGTCGCCTCCAGTAAGGCCTCTAAAACATAAAAGCTTTACTCAGCTAGTAAACCTGGTATTTCTGTCTTGAGGAAGGCAAGCACCATTCTAGTAGGGGTCTTCACTTGCTAGTAAACCGCAGCAGCTCCCTCATTATATGTCTATATGATGCTGTGGTTTAGTGAAACTGCTGTTGATGACTGGGCTAAATGAGAGGAACTAGGGTCGCTTGTCTCATTCTATTCCCATTTAGCTATATGTAGGAGACTATACTGACCACTATGCTGTCCCCACTTTCCTTCCCTCCCAGGTTATAAAGAATTTGCAACCCCACTACCATGGGATTTGGGTTGTGTGGGCTGGTTTGTAATTTACACACTTAGATAGGTCTTCTATGTATATTCTGTCAGCCTACCTTGATGTGGCAGAGTTTCCGAGGCCCTTTCTCTTGCTAGTGCATTTGAATGGTAGGCAGCTCAGAGTGACTACATGTCTAATCTCATGGGCCAGATCCTGGTGAAACCTATCTAAAAGTTGGAGATTGGTGTCCTAAATGTGGATGAATTCACCTCTCACTCTTCCAGGACAGCTTCACTTCCTTAGATGTATCCTTATACTCTTCGCATACACCCTGTAAAGGACGCGGCGATTTGTCTTCCTGGCCACTGTGCTGACATGAGTCAGTGCCCCGTCTGGCCCCAGCTTAGCCTCTTCTCCTTTCTGACAGTCTGTGTTATTACCCTACATCCTCACTTTCCCTATAACCTCTCCCCAACTTTCTCTAGTCGGCTTCTAATTTCACAAGGTAGACGCCGATCAGCTTCCTCTCACCCAACTATCCCGGATCGGGGCTGAGGGAAATGAGGACAACATTCCCTCACCCCTGAACTTCGTTCTTGCATGGTGGGATTTTAACAACCTGCTTCATCCAAACTCACACCTTTCCTCAAATACCCTTTCTTTCTCTCTTTTTCACAGTCTATCGACTTTACGTCCTGCCTAAATTGGAGCTGATGGGCTACAAGGTCACTAGGCGTGAGGAGGGGCCTCAAATGGTGGCAGCTGGTTTCGCCAGATCTGTATTCACCCCTCGCAGAGTGGGCTACTCCATGAGATAATGAGCGTAATACATCCTGTGAAATGCATAGAGTCACTATGCCCAATGATGAGTTATCACACCCAAATTCTCTCCGTTTACCATCACTGGAGCCGCCCGAGGGCGGCTCCACTGAAAAAAATGGAGGTGCCCCTCCCTGTGTTCTCTCAGGGGACACTCCAAATTTCTTCTACTGGAGAAGAGGTTTATGGGTGTAGGGGACTCCCATTCACCCGCTCCTCTGGAGGCACCCTTGGGTGCCTCCCTCTTTCCAGCAGCAGTCTCTCCTTTTCTTTCACAAGAGACTGCCAAGAAAGCACGCAGGCGGACCAAACTTGACCACTTCCGATGGGAGCATGGCGATAGGGCCAACCCACTCAGGGGAGCATGGGATGGCACGACCCATCGGTCCTTTTTCCCTTCTCTTTCTTGACGGATGCCAGTTCACTGGCATTTGGTGAAAAAGGAACCTCGAATGGGATTTGTGATGTTTCGAGGGGGAGGAGGTTGGCAACATGGAGGCCACCCTTGAAATGAACATGGTCCCTGAGGTGACCCAGCCCCAGACAGTATGATTTTCCATGAGGTCAAACCCGGGCTCGTTGACGAGCACTGAACCCGAGTCCGCCCCTGTGCAAGGTCCTCCTCAAACGGCTCGGGCCCCTGAGGCAATACAAGGAGAGGAGAGATCTCCTTCCCGACTGGTGCCCCTGTGACATCCAAGACCTTATCAATTTCAGAGAAGGATTTTGCTGAGGCTAGTCTATCTGGCCTAGATGCTTGTGCCAGCGGAGGGGTGAAGTGGGTTCATTCCTCGCCCCACTCTCCTAAATTGAAAAGAAATAGAAAACAAAAAATACTAGTGGCTTCTCCCGCTCCGCGAGGGCGGGGGTGGGGCTGCTGTCGTTTCGGGATGCCACCATGCCGAGATCGGGACGTCCGGGCCTCTTTGCTCCTGCGGATGGGGTCCCAGACGAAGAGCAGAATTGCGCACAGCAGAGCTCGGAGCTGCTCATTTAGAGACTATCTGGCGTTTAAGAGCCCGCTGGCTTCAAACGCTTCCTCGTTATTCGCTCCACTGATGGCAGCATGTTGGCTAAGGGCAACATGATCCATCAGAGGAGAACTTTAGCTAGTGTGATTGGTAGAGAGCCGAAGGTGTCCCGTTTCTTGGACGGGAGCCTTTTAGAGAATGCGTCGAATCCCTCTGAGGCGGCCATGATTAGTGCCCTTCGGTCACTTGATGGCACGTCTGTGAGTGTGACGCTGCACTCTACCAAGAGTTGTGTAAGAAGTAGTTTATGCGAGGGAACTCGTAGACTAATCCATAGAGGACATCACCTTAGAGCTGGTCGACTATGGGGCGGCCAAGGTCGAGAGTGTGATAAGAAAACAGGGAAGGGCCTCGAGAACCAGCCCTACACTCTTCGTCACGTTCGACTGTGACAAGCTTCCTGAGTCGGTGCGTACCGGTTGGTATCACTACCGCGTGAAGGCATTAGTGCCACTGCCACGGAGGTGGTACTACTGTCACCTCTTCAGCCATATTTATCGCTCGTGTAGACGCGCAATGTCAGGGTTAACCGAAACATGTGTAAGTTGCTCCAAAGCCGCACACGATAAGTCCAAATCATGTGTGCTAAGTGTGTCAATGCGGAGAGCTGCACCCCACTTCTTTGAAGCAATTTGGTGCGTATCACCTTGAGAAGAAAATCCTGGCCGTTCAGGCTCAGGATCGTCTCTCATTTCGCATGCTAAGGACTTAGTCCTGACGCGCCCGGTGCTGCCTGGTACATCTATGCCTTAATTCTAAGAAAGACACACTCTCCTCCTGGCCTACGAGCACGATCGTTATCGGGCCCATTCGGAACCCTTCTGCGGATTCTAGCCAGCCCGGGCTCTTCCCTGGTAAAGCTAGCGGCACAAAGGGTCCAAACCCAGCCCCGGCTACAACCTGTACTCCCCTCCCTTCCCCCAGCGTGACTGTTTCCCGTAAGGTCAAACGACCGCGCACCTTCACCGAGTCGCTAGACTCACAGGATGCCAACTCTTGAGCGTCGACTCCAACAGGCATTGAACCGCGTCTCTCACTATGCTGAAGCGCACAGACTTAGGATTTCCTTGTCCAAGACTAAGAGGGGGCACTTCTGCTGCCATCCACGGCTCCACCCTAACACACATTTGTATCTAATTGTGGTGCGCCTGGACGTGGTAAACTCGCACCTTTTCCTTGGTCTTGTATTTCACCCACGCTTCACGTGGGAGGCTCATATTCGCAACCTTATGGTCTCTTGTACCCGCGTCATGGATATTCTTCGTTCCGGGACGTTCAGCAACTGAGGGCTACTGCCTTACTTTTTTATCGATCGTTTGGTCGTTCGATACTCGACTACGAATGCGAGTTTTATGCATCAGCAGCCGAGCGTGTATTGCGTAAGGTGAACTCGTTCTACCCCACCGGCCTTCGCCTAGCGACATTTGCCATCCGCAATTCCTCATTGAGAGTCTACTTGTCGATGCTGGGGAGATGCCCCTCGCCCTGCGCCATGCACAGTGCATTCATTATTCGTGTGTACGCGCGAACCCGGTGCCTCCCTCAGTAGCCAACAGCTCATACTGCTTTCGCAGCTAATCTCGACGGTGCCTATGCTACCGAGGGAAGCCGTTCATACCCTGCCTAGGAAACTCTTTCGAGAGCTAGGTATATATAGCCTTCGGGTCAGTGGCGCCCCTGGTTCTACCCAGAACGCCACCTTCGACCATATGTCGCCACGCCTCTGTTCCTAAAGCTTCTACACCGCCGGGAATATTGCGTTTGGCCTTTTTGGAACACACTTTGTGTAACGCTGGAACCGTGCCAGTGTATACGGATGGCTCCAAGTCACAGGAAGGGGTCGGTTTCCACGCCGTATCCCCTCTGTTTGAAGTCAGCGGGGCTCTGTCTTAATGGCTGAGATCGTTGCAATAGTGACTCATAAACGGCCCTGAGTGCTCTCGGGACATTAGAATCTCCGCATCCCCTGTTTCACGATATCCGTAACGCCACGGTATTGGCGAGCCGGGTAGTTGTCAAGATTATCTTCGGCTGGGTCCCTGGACATGTAGAAATTGCGGTGAATGAGGGCGCCAAATATCCGCGAGGACTGGGCGAAGGGAAACTAAAGTTGCCTGCTATTGCGCCGTGACTGTTCCCATGGACTTACCACCCAATGCCGCGACGACTTCAGACTGCTTTCTCTCGTCTCCGAATTCGACACACTCTCGCGACTTACCGTCATTTGATGGAGCGCTCTCCTGCGCCTTACTGCGACGACTGTGTTGTTTCCCAGACTGTTTGGCACATTCTGGGTGATCTTCCCCGTAAGGGGGGCGGCGATTTGCCTTCCTGGCTGCCGTGCTGACGGGACTCAGTGCCCCGTCCGGCCCCAGCTTAGCTTCTTCTTCTTTCAGACAGCCTGTATTTCTGCCCTACTTCCTCACTTCCCCTACAACCTCTCCCACAACTTTCTCTGGTGGGCCTATATTTTTCAGGGTAGATGCTGACCTCCTTCTCAGCCAACTATCCCGGATCGGTGCCGAGGGGGGAGGGGGCAATGTTCCCTAACCCCTGAGCTCCGGTTTGGGATGGTGGGTTTTTAACAACCTGCTTCATCCCCACTCATACCTTCCTCACATCCCCTTTCCCTCTCACTTCACTATCTATTTTTTTACACCGTTCCCAAGGTGGAGCCGCTATACCGAAGGGCTGCCAGGTCACCAGGTGGAAAGGGTGGCCTTAAATGGCGGCACCTGGCTCTGCCAGCCCCATACGCACCCCTCGCAGAGCGGGCCACGGTGAGGGGTGATTAGCGTTTGCTTCCCGCAGAAAGAATAAGGTCCCCATCCCCGATGATGAAAAAAAAAACCATCATCCCCTTTCCCCCTCACGATCAACGCAGCCGCCTTCGGGCAGCTCCACAGAAAAAATGGAAGTACTGCCCCTCTCCCTGTGCTCTCGCAGGGGAGCCTCCAAATCTCTCTAACCGGAGAGGAAGCTTACTCCTCTCCTTCGCCTACGGGTGTAGGAGACTCCCCCTCACGCCCTTTTCTGGAGGTGCCTTTTGGCACCTCCCTCTTTCCAGCGGCAGTCACCCCTTTACTTTCCAAGGGGACTGCAAGAAAGCCAGCAGGCAGCCCATAGCCGACCGCTCCCTGTTGAAGCGGCTCGGTAGGGCAGATCTCCTTATGAGGGAGAGGAAAGCCAGGCTCCATCGGTCGCTTCCCTCAAAAGACCTGCTGGCTAGAATACTAAACCCAGCGGGGGTCAAAGCCTGTGCCTCCCCAGCCTCGACTGATGACACTGCTGCCAATAGGACTTGTGATGTCCTGGTGGGGGATGGCCAACTGGAGCCCCCCCATCCCCCTGAGATAGACATGGTCCTTGAGGCAACCCAGCCTCAGACGGTAGGGTCTTCCATGGGGGTGAATCTGGTCTCGAGTCCGCCACTATGCAAGGTCCTTCTGAAACAGTTTGGGTCTCCAAGGCAGTACAAGGAGGGGAGAGATCTTCTCTTCCGGCTGGTGCCCCTAAGACCGCCAGGACCTTCTCAATCTCGGAAAAGGACCTTGCTGAGGCTGTTCCATCCGGCCTGGGTGCTCCTACTAGCGGAGGGGAGAAGCGGGTTCATAAGAAGAAAAAAAACAGGAAAAAGACTAAGAAGACTCGGTACTCCTGTCCATTCGCGGGGGCTGCGGGGACGGATGGGTCTGCTGCCACTTCGGTAAGTGACCAAGCCAAGATCGGCACATCCGGCCCCTCAGCAACCTGAGTCGGTGCATGCCGGTTGGTATCGCTCCAGCGTGAAGGCATTCGTGCTACTGCTGCGGAGGTGCTATTACTGCCACCGCTTCGGCCATACTAATCGCTCCTGTCGACGTGCAAAGTCGGGGTTACCCAAAGTCTGTGTAAGTTGCTCCAAACCCACACACGATAAGTCCAAATCGTGTGTGGCCAAATGCGTCAATTGAGGAGAGCCGCACCCCGCTTCTTCCGAGCAATGTGGTGCGTATCTCCTTGAGAAGGAAATCCTGGCCATTAAGGCTCAGGATCGTCTCTTATTTCGCGAGGCTAAGGACTTGGTCCTGGCGCGCCCGGCGCTGCCTGGGACGTCATATGCCTTAATGATGAAAAAGACACTCTCTGCTCCTGGCCCCTCCAGGCCTACGACAATGGTCGTTTCCGTGCCCATTCGGAACCCTTCTGCGGGGTCTACGCACACCATGCGCTCCCCTAGTAAAGCTGTCGGCACAAAGGGTCCACACCCAGCCTGGCTAAATCCAGGTCTCCCCCACTTCCCCCAACTTGATCGTTTCACTTAAGGCGAAACGTCTACGTGCCTCCACCGAGTCGTTAGACTCACACGAGGCAACACCCCCGAAGATGGTCGCCAGGCCATCTTCCGGGGTTCCTAAACTGACCCCGAACGGAGGACAGCAAAAAAGGAGCTTCGGCTCCTTCGCACACGCCCATTGGTGGGCTGTGTGGCTCGGAGATGGTGAATCCTCGAAAAGATTGCCCCCAGCCTCCGAAGCCCACTTAAGGTTTCGAGGGTGAGGAAGTAAAAGACTTGCATGGCGGGCCCAACCTTCCCCAAGTCCTCGAAGGCAACAGCGCCCTTGGTTCTGCCTCGGGGAAGCGTTCGGTCATTCCCGTGAGTGTCGTCTGTTCGAAGAGGGCCCCGCGTCTCCTCTGAGGCAGGCCTGGAGGGCATATTCCTTTAATAGAATTGTCGCGGACTCCGGGCCAACTTGGAGGAGCTACGGAAGGCTGGTCTCCTTCCGTTCCCCGTTAGCTATCTTTCTGCAGGAGACCATGCTGGGCGCATGTCCCCTGCCCACTCTCCCACGGTATAAAGGTCTTGCGACCCCACCCCCACGGGATGAGGGCCGGGCGGGAGGATGTGCGATTTTCCCCCGCATTATGACTTCGTTCTCCTCTTTGCTTTAGATAACTCTATTCAGGCAGTAACTGTGCAGATGCACCTTGATAGGAGGTATACTGTAATTTCCGCGTACATTCCACCGTCAGCCGTGTTGTGGTACAGTTGCCGAGGCCCTTTCTCTTGCTCGGAGATCTAAACGGTAGACACCCCCTCTGGGACGACTCTTATCAATCCCCGAGGTCAAGTCCTTGCCGACCTGATCGACGAGCTTGAGATGGGTGTCCTAAATCGGGATGAGTTTACGCATCACTGCCCGAGAACCGCTTCATTTTCTTGCCTTGACCTATCTTTGTGCTCTTCGGATGCACAGCCTGATTTTGATTGGGGGGTGGTCGATGACCTCCATGGTAGTGATCACTTGCCCATTCAAATATCATTTTCTGGGCCGCTGCCTCCCGAAAGCCCGCCCCGGTGGTGTTTGGTGTGGGGGCGGTGGTCGCATTTCAGGAAATGACTGAATTTTCTATCTCAGTCGAGGAGTTTAGGTCGGTATATGAAGCCGGTGAATTACTCTCCGGCAACCTCATCACTGCAGGCCTAGCTAATATTCCTAGAAGGTTAGCAGTTTTGCACCGCGACCACTCCCGTGGTGGTCAGCCGAGTGTGAGACGGCCTTCAAGCAGAAGCATTATGCCTACATGCGCTATAAGGGCCGCCCGAACGATTTTACTGTCGCTGAATTTTGTCGGGCTAGGGCTAAGTTCCGGTATATTTCGAAGCACGCCCGCCGCTCTTCTTGGTCGGCATACGTGTCTTCACTTAACGGGAAGACCTCTCTAGCAGAAGTGAGGAAGCGAGTCAAAAGATTTCGCGGCAAGTTCTCGCAGGACCCCCCCTCTTTTTCACCAGGAGAATGGGACCGCAATCTCGAACCCCGCGTCCCTGGCGGAATCCTTCGCGATCATTTTCTCCGCATTCTCTAGCCGGCATGCTGCTCTCCCAGCATTCAATGCACGTCGTGTTTTCGTGGAAGACCACAGGCTGAACTTTACCTCCAGAGGCGGAGAACCCTTCAACAACAGGTTTACTGGGAGTGTGTTGCGTTCCGCTCTTGCTTCGTGCGTGGCAACCGCCCATGGTCCGGACGATGCCCCTTACCTATGCTTCGACACCTGGGTGAACGAGACATGGCCTTTCAGTTAGATTTGTTCAACAGGATCTGGGTGGATGGTCTCCTGGATTCCTGGCGAATCGCTACTGTGCTCGCCTTTCGCTAACCGGGGTGAGATCACTCTTCTTCGGCCGGTTTCCGCCCAATCTCTCTAACCTCTTGCGTGTGCAAGTTGATGGAGAAATTGGTAAATGTTAGATTAGCCTGTTTTCTGGATTTCTGAGGCCATCTGTCTTCTGCACAGCGTGGCTTCCGCAAATTCCACTCCTCGTCGGATGCTCTGCTCCGACTGGAAAATGCCGTCTGCGAGGCCTTCCTTCGTAGACCGCACTACGCCACGGTGCTTTCGATCTGGAGAAGACCTATGATACCGCATGAAGATATGGTATCATGGAGACTCTCCACACAATGGGGGCGAGGGAACGCCTCCCAATCTTTATATCCGAATTTTTGCGAGATCGTCGATTCCGCGTACGGGTGGGAGAACCCCTCTCTGACCAATGGTGCAGGCAGAGGGTATCCCGCAGAGAAGTGTCATCAGTGTCACACTCTCTGCCCTGAGCATTAACAGCATCACCTCGGTGCTGCTGGAAGATGTTCTCGCTACCATGTACGTGAACGACCTTTCGATTTCTTTTGGTGCGGGCCAGATGCCAACTCTGGATCGTCGACTCTAACAGGCATTGAACCGCGTCTCTCGCTATGCCGAAGCGCATAGATATTCTCCGTTTCGTGACGTTCAGCGCTTGGGGCGCTGATAGGGCTACTGCCGTATCCCCTCTCGTTGAAGTCAGCTTGGCTCTGCCAGGCGCTGTGCTTGTCTTCACGGCCGAGCTGGTGGTAATACACCACTCGGTACGGGAGATTACGCGACGTGCCCGGTTCGGAGACCGGATTGTGATCTATAGCGACTTACAAAGTGCCCTGAATGCTTTCGGGGCATTGGAATCTCCGCAGCCCCTGGTTCGCGATATCCGTGATGCCACGGTTTTAGCAAGCCGGGCGTATGTCGAGATTATCTTCTGCTGGGTTCCTGGACATGTAGGAATAACGGGGAATGAGCGCGCCAAAGATTCCGCAAGGACTCGGCGACCGGACCAGCGTTTCGCTCTTCCTCACACCGACTACATGGCAGGGATACGCGCAGCTCTTCCGGCTGCTTGGCAAAGAAAATGGGAGACGTTCGAAGGGAACTTAAAGTTGCGTGCCATTGTGCCGCGTCTGTTCCCATGGACCTACCCCCAATGCCACTCGGGCTTCAGGTTGCTTTCTGTCGTCTCCGAATTGGACACACTGTCGGGAGGCACTGCCATTTGATGGAGCGCTCGCGAGCGCCCTACTTCGAAGACTGCGTTGTTGCCCAGACTGTTCGGCACATTCTTGTTGAACGTCCCAGTCTGGGCGATCTGCGCGCACGTTACCTGTCCCGGTACCTGGATGGGCCGGGTCACTATCGCCTATCCCTTGTACTTGGGACGAGTTCGTACACATTGCCTGGTGGTCTTATAGACTTTTGTGAGGAGGCCGGCCTTCTTCCCTTTATTTAACTACAGCCAGATAGGCTCCTAAAAAAAAATTAACTAGGTTTTTTTGTTGTTTTCTTTGTAGGTCCCACGTTCCTGCGCTGGGGGGGGAGGCGGACCTCCTCCCGATGCCGGAATCTCCTTCCTCGTTGCTATTTTCCCATTTTATTATTGTTGTTTTTCTTATTTTAAAGTAGCCTAGTGCTAGGCTGTCGTGAGTGCGGCGACATGTGCCCAAGTTTGTAGTCGCCAGATAGGCTCCTAAAATTTTGGGGGGGAAAATCTGGGTGATCTTTGCGCACGCTATCTGTTCTGGTACCAGGATGAGCGGGTGTCCTACCGCTTGTCCATTGTACTCGGGAGGGGTTCGTGCAGATTGATTTGTGGACTTTATGACTTTTCGAGGAGGCTGGCCTTCTCCACTTTATTTAACTTTTTTTCACGCAGGAAACACGCCGAAGCGTGTACGTTTTTCCTTTTCTTTTATTATTGTTGTTTTTTGTTTTGTTTTACATATTGTTATATTAATGTAGCTTAGTACTAGGCTGTCGTGACTACGGCCCCTTATGCCTAAGTAGGCAGTCGCCAGATGGAGTTTATATAAAAAACTTCCGCAGCAACTCTTTCAACCTTAGCATATCCATCTCCATGGTCTTTCTCTCTCTGATCCTCCTCCATTGGGAAATTAAACACGAGTCACCTCTCTCCTTCCCCAAACCATTAGGCAGTCCCTATTCGGGCACCAACATTTTTTGGCGGCAGGTTCTAGAATTCCGTAGGGTTCCGGGACTAGGCGAAGCATTTTGCGCTCAAGGAGCTGGGACGCGCGAATTATAACTACTGTTTCGTAGACCGGGAAGTGCTTTCAATGACCCACGGTTCATGGCGCTCTTTGCGCTCTGCCGCAGCCTCTCAAGGTCAGATGGTTGATCGCTATCCGGTACCAATGATCTGAAAAGGAGAAGGTATTTTCACTCACAGATTCACTGCCACACTCAAACTTCCCTCTCCTAAAACTCACAAACACACCCACTTACACAGGATACACTGACCTGGTCGTCTGTCCAGCTCCCTCTGCTTTCTCACTTCCAATATGATCACCGGACACGTGTGCACGTATGTATACAAAACAATTCAACAGTCCGACAAATCACTTAGAACACAATTTGGCATATGCTACGAATTACGCCTGTGGAGGGAGACAGAGAGATGAGTGGGTTGCTGAGATAAACGTCTATCGGGTTGCTCACTTGATTGCCATCTCTCATCTTCGTTCGATGCACCCTAGAAAAGAAGAAAGGGATTTAGATATTTGGGGTTGTAAGGGAAGACGGACCCCTACCTAACTACTACAGCGGTTTTACCCTCACTTTTTTATTGCTGCTTGCAATTAAAGGGTTGCCATCCTTGGTGCACCTAAATGTACCTTTTTTTTATTCTCGCATTTTATTGTGAGTAATGCTATTTATGGTTGTTGTTTTCTTTCAGCCTTTGCGTTAGCAAAAAGATTGTTGCTTGAAGGAGAGCTAAAAGAAAAAACTGTTAGTAATAGGAGAATGTGGATGTATGGATTTCTTGTTTAACGCTACTTATCTATTATATTTGTCCAAATTATATTTATCATGGAAAAAAATAACTTAGGATTGCATTTATTTTCAGGAGATGTGTTCTTCCTCTAGTAACAATAACCTTAGTATGTCAAATTCCCCATATAAAGGGCTGGATTATCAAGAAGGATGGAGAACGGAGTTGTATTCAAGAAATGAAGCGGTCGGGAGAATTGCTAAAAAAATGGTCTTCAAATGTAGTTCTTGTCCGTATCAGACTGTAAGAAAGGCACTTATTGTTGCACATGTAAGAACCCACACTGGTGAGAAGCCTTTCAAATGCAGCTCCTGTCCCTATCAAGCTGCAACAAAAGAAGCTATTGCAAAACATTCCACTACTCACACTGGTGAAAAGCCATTCAAATGTAGTTTCTGTCCGTATCAGGCTGCAAGAAAGGGCCATATTGTATTGCATTTAAGAACTCACACCGGCGAAAAACCTTTCAAATGTATTCTTTGCCCTTACCAGGCTACAACCAAGGTACAAGTTAACAGTCATTTAAGAACTCACACTGGTGAAAAGCCTTTCCAATGCGATTCCTGCTCCTACCAGGCTGCAACGAAAGGAGACGTTAAGAGACATTCACTAATTCACACTGGCAAGAAGCCTTTCAAATGCAGTTCTTGCCTCTATCAGGCTGCAAGGAAAGCAGATATTGACTCGCATATAAAAACCCATACTGGAGAGAAGCCGTTTAAATGCAGTTCTTGCCCTTATCAGGCTATCACAAAGGGAGCTGTCAAGATGCATTCACACATTCACACTGGTAAAAAGCCTTTCAAATGCAATTTCTGTGTATATCAGGCTTCGACAAAACAGCTTATTAAGATACATTCGCATATTCACACTGGAGATAAACCTTTTATATGCAGCTTCTGTCCCTATAAGGCTACAACAAAAGGAGATGTTAAGAGACATTTACTGATTCACACTGGCGAGAAGCCATTCAAATGTAGTTCTTGTCCCTATCAGGCTGCAAGGAAAACACAAATCGAGCTGCACCTAAGAACTCACACTGGTGAGAAAGCTTTCAAATGCAGTTCTTGCTCTTATCAAGCTGCTTCAAAAGGAGCTGTTAAAGTTCATGCACGCACTCATACCTGCGAAAATACGTAAAAGCCCTCCAACAAGAACCGTAAAAGAGCAGAGTTTCCTGGAAGAGATAAAAAAAATTCAGGACAAAGGAGGGTCACATAATTCGCTAAAAATGGGAATATTAAGTTTCGATCAGGAAAGACAATTAGGTGCCCTAAATCCAGAGCTTCCAAACAAATGGCTTTAAAAGCACTGCCAGATATTTATAAATGACATATATCATGAGTCCCCTGATCGTAGGATGTTCAACCCTACTTGTAGATGGTTTCTCCACGAGGGACCATGATAAGATATGCAAGTACCTCTGCTGGATAATCTTTAATGCACTTGAGTTAGAAGCCACTCAAAAAGATGCAAGCACTGCTCTATTAAGCTACAACAAAGCTGTTGAAATCAATTCATCATACCAGTGACCTTCACTTTAAATGCACTTCCTCTCTCCACCAAGCTGAATTTACCCATCATTGCTGTTCTTAATATAGTTCGGGAGGAATGGAATTATATTAACTCGTTCAATGAAGCATGGATTTTAAACAATGGACATTATCTATTTGGGTAGTAAACCGCATCATCAATCTACCCAATTCCCCCACTAAACTAGTAGACCACCTTGGAGCTGATGCCCTATCGGAGTTACGAGGTACTGAAAACGGCTCAGCAATCACCCGAGTTAGAAAGAAGAAAATGAATACAAAGAGCTTCAGACATAAAGTAGTCGTTGAGTGGAGACCGCTAAAAGACTGCATCACCTACTTAAGCTAAACAAAGATTCCATTTATGAGGAAGTGTAGCTCAACTGGTTCAAAATGCTATGTCCAACTTTGATGTTCGAGAAGCTTATAACGGGAGAGCACAACTACCAGTGGTTGCTAACAAATGTTCAATTGATATTCGCAGACTTCGTCGTGGTGAAATATGGCCACTCCACCCACAGTCATCGTTAACTATCTCGAAAACTTGGCCATTAAGCCACTCATAGTCCTTTGTGGTATTGTCTCAAAGCGGAATGCGAAGGAAATATTCACACTAGGAAAATTTACTTCTGTTATGCCCTAAGCCAATCACTTAGACCCCACCCCCCCCAAACCCTCACAAATACATTAAAATTAACCCCTTTCCCGTCTAAATTGGTGATGATTCTTCCCCACTGGTCTTTCAGGACGAATAATGCTTAATTGACATTCACGTGGATTTACCCAACCCCTGCCTTCGCCAAAGCCTTTAGGGCTTCGAGGCTCTTTCTGCCGCCGCTGAATTTCGGGCGGACTCGCGGGAACACATCCTGGGTGGCAATAGTCAGATCAGCTCGGCTCCTTAAAAAAAAAAGCGCCCTCCCCCCCCTTACATCCTCCCTGCTCTGTATTGCGTTGGTTGCTTCGGCCTCCAATATGTTCGGCGCATTATCGTCGAATGCTCCAGTCTGGAGGATCTCGCGCGGTATCGGTTCGAGTATAATTGCTACCGCTTTTCCCTTGTACTCAAGATGGGGTTCTGCATACCCGGTTGCGGAATAGTGGAGTTTTGGGAAGAAGTGGACCTCCAATATATACAGTTTTTATGGTGTTGGAGCATGCTGAATGAGCTGGCTTCCTTATGGTACCTGAGCCTGTCTTTTCTCTATAGTCTGTTGGGTTTCCTGTTTATTTTTTGTTCTTATTTTTTAACCTAATTTAGCCTAAAAATAGGCGAACCACAAATTTCGGCAGGTATGACTTTGATGGTAGTCGCTATATGGTCACTTAAGCATATAAAGTTTAATTGCACCCTTTATATGACTCGTTAGGTGGAAGAAGGGTCTAAGCCACATTTTCAAATTTTCCAGGAGAGACTTCCAAAGTTTGTATATTATACATCTTGCAGTTAACTGGTATTATCCAAAGTTTTATCGGTTACGTCTTTTTCAACATTTTCTTGTTTGTCCTTTTTAGTTTCCATTTGTTCTAACAAATTTGTATAATATTTCGCTGCCTCTGTTTGCATTAATTTTGTAAGTTCTTGGATATCAATTTTCTTTTCCTTTGTTATTGGGAGCCTCTTAGAATACTTTGGAGGCAGCGGCTCACGAGCTAAAGTGAACAAATTGCAGCTGTAACAATTTCTTCCTCTTTGCAGCCTGACAGGATGACTATTACTGTTTGGGCTTGTTTGAAGTCTAGAGGAAACATGTACCCTTCTTTGTATTGATGATCCAAAACAAATTTTCTTGCATCAATAAATTTAATTGCGTTTGATTTCCTTTTGACTTTGCGCTCTTGTAAAACGTCAAAATCGAAAAAATTACTTTGTTTAAGTTCTACAACTTTAAAGCGCTGAGAAACAGACGTAGTTATTGCTTTTACCTAATCTTTCTTTGTATAAATAATATCATTATACTATTTTTTATATTTTGTTCAATTTGTCCGAACGGACCTTCACAAGGCATTGTTGAGTAACCGGCAACTAGGTAAATGTGTTCGATGTGGAGTTATGAATCTCCCTGAGATACATTAACACCAAATTTATATTCTTATTTTGTCCAGCACAGTTATCTGAAAATACATACAAATGTGTGACAGCATCGCTATTACAATTTTGTCGAATCCAATGTTAGATGTAGCTGGCAACTTCAATACTTCCTCTTTTTGCAGTTAGTTCATCCCATATGTACATGGTCGGTTTATTCGTCTTCAAGTTGGAGATACTTAGGTTGTATGTCCATAGTTTACGTTTATAGTAAGCTATGCCAGAACTTAACCTGGGTGTCGGCAGAGTTTGTCGAAGGTCCACGCAGATTGCAAGTACACTAGGATCGTCATTTGACTTGAGTGAATTCATTGTTTTTCTAGCTTCATTAGCTTTACTTTTGTGATATTCCAAGCTTTGTCTAATAACACTTCTTTTCTTCATCTTGCATACATTTTGCATTTCTATTTTAAATCTGTCACATGTTGTACAGGTATCAGATTTGGGCGGACAAAATTTTATATTATACTGTGTAGTAAAAATTCATCTGTAATAGTCTAGAGATAAAATAGACTCTTCCGGATTATTGTCGAACATCCACACATTATAAGCTTGGAACAAACTCTTCACTGAATTTATCATACTTGGAGCTAAAAAGACTTTATTAGGAGAATGAACTCTCGAATAATGACCCGCAAAAGTAGGCAACATTTCAATGTGTTGTTTAACTCTTGCCAACTGCGTCTCATTCATTTTATTTGGTGGCACACTCTTCCCTATTAAATCCTTGTCAACAACTCCTTCTCCAGATTGTTTATGCAGAGCAACCCTGACGCGTTTCGCTGTTATACCATGGATGCTAAGAAAAGCTTGCTTACAGATTGGATAGAGACCATTTTCTGACATAACTTTGTACACGAATGTTGCGTTCCTGCGACTCTTTTCATTCTGTGTGTGTAAGTTCGTTTCACTGTTTCTCCAACAACAAATCTTTGTATGTAGCCATTCTGTTCATTGTAGCAACCAATTCTCCAAAACGACTCGAATATTTTTGCAACCTTCTCTAATCCTCTAATTTCATCAAAACATTTTTTTTTTACAATTACATGATGTTCCTATTTCCCGTTCCTTGACAACCTTGTTTGTAGAAGGACTTGGGTACTCTTTTTCCAGTATTTCTCTTACGCTTCGCCACCTGTCTTTTCCACACTTCTGGGCTTTTAGTTCTTTCCCTACCATTCATTCTTGTAAGGCTTTTATTGTTAAAATCTTTAACTTTAATACAAGTCTGTAAAATTTCTAAAGGCAATTCAAAGAAGCATTAGTCATCGCACTCTTATACAGTGAAAATTAATTGAAATGTCTTGTTGTAGCGAATAAACTAGGAGGCGGATTTTAGACGCACAGGAGTATTCTACTTGACGCGCACGTCTTAGCGTGGCAAATTTGAAACGGAAATTTTGGATATGAATTAGTTCGAATTAGACTCTGATATTTAGTATAACAATAAACTAAGTTATAAGGATAACTTATCCGTGAAAAACGCCATTTTTAAATTTTGTGGCTTGGGCCTTTCTTCCACCTAACGTGTCATATATACACTACTTAACACACCTCAAGGTAAGGGAAAGCACGAGTTAAAGTTCCCAAGAAGACGAATCATGCGTGAGCCGGCTTTATCGCTCCCTTCATATTCCCTTCTATCGCACGACCATTAGAATCACTTTTCATTCGCTACTGCCTCTTCTTGGACAGCGTTGCCTTTCGACGCCACATCGTGTTTAGGGGTTTCACGTGATATTCATACCTTTAGTTGAGTAGTGACGTTCGAAGTCTACGTTTCTCATTGCCTCTGCAGGGACAACCGCCTTGACGATGCATCGTTCAACGCTTTTGAATTGCCGGATGACAAGTGCGCATCATGTGTGTTTGAGTCTGAGCTTTTAGTTCCTGTCTGACCTTACCCCCTTTTCATTTTGTCAAGCACGTTCATTTTTATTCAACCCTCATTCACCATTTTTTCAATTTCCATAGCAAACTATTTTTGTGGTTTTATGTGAGTCAGCTGAGCTAAAGAATGATGCCTCGAGAGTGTATCCCGGGAATAAAGCTTGCAAGTGCTTAGCCTCCTTTAGCCTGTCTCTACGCGGTTAAATATGACACATTTTGCCAAGTACCCGCAACATCGTTCTTAAGGCTTGTGAGTCATCAATCCCTCAAAATGTAAAGAAGATAGAATTGGGACAATACCCTTACCCCAGTATATAATCGCTACAAATTCAAGCACAGTGAAGGTATTTATCATTCACATCACCTAAAAGAACGCAAACTGTACAAATTCCTCGGTGCCCCCTTTCTCGTCAACTCAGGCAAGGCGTGGAGTATTGCTGCAGTCTGAATCTGGAGCGCGCTCGGTGAGTCATTTTTGTTACTCTGCCAGTGCCGCCGCCTAGTCCGTGTTCTTCCCTGGGCTTCACATTGATGTGAAGGGGTTAACAGGGTTGTTGTCACCAAGCGAACACCGCGTAAGGGGCGCTATGATTTGCTATCCTGGCCGCCGTGCTGATGGGATTCAGCACCCTGTCGACCCCAGCTTAGCCTATTATCCTTCCTTCAAAACACTTGTTTCCTTGCTTTTCATACAACCTACGTCACAACTTACTCTGGTCAGCCTCTAATTTCACAGGGTAGATGCTGACCTTCTTCTCAAGCCAACCATCCCGGAAGGGGCTGAAGGGGGAGGGGACAACGTTCCCTAACTCCTGAGCTCTGGTTCGGAATGGGGGTTTTTAACAACCTGCTTCATCGCCACTCATACCTTCCTCACATCCCTTTTCCTTTCCTCTTCACACTCTATCAGTTTTACGTCGCGTCTAAGGTGGAGCCGCCATGCGGATGGACTGACAGCCCACTAGGCGAGAGGGGTGGTCCCAAATGGCGGTGCCTGGCTCTGCCAGGCCTTTAAGCACTTCTTGCAGTGCGGGCAACTGCGAGAAGTGATGAGCGATTGCATCCCGTGAAACAAATAGGGTCACCATGCTCATGGGTGAACAACCAAAAAAAAACCAATCCTCAACCTTCCCTGTTCCATCGACGGAGCCGCCATCGCCAGCTTCACGGAAAAAATGGAAGTCTCTCCCCCCCCCCCTGTGCTTGCGCAGGGGACCCTCCATATTTCTTTAACCGGAGAAGAGGCTTACTCCTCTCCTAAGCCTACGGGTGAAGGGGACTCCCTCTCACCCCCTTCTCTGGAGGTGCTTTCGGGCACCTCCTTATTTCGAGCGGCAGTCCCTCCTTTTCTTTCTAAGGGACTGCCAAGAAAGCTAACAGGCAGCCCATTGCCGACCGCCCCTCGGTTAAGCGGCTCGGTAGGGCAAACCCCATTAGGGGAGAGAGGGAAGCCAGGACCCTTCGGTCGCTTCCCTGACAAAACATGCTGGCAAGAATACTTAACCTTGCCGAGGTCAAGGCCTGTGCCTCCCCACACCAGATGACATGACAATACTGCTAACGGAACCTGCGATGTCTTGGGGTGGAGGGGGAGGGGAGCAACTGGAGGCCCCCTGAGGTATACATGGTCCTTGAGGCAACGTAGCCTCAGAAAGTAGGGCCTTCCATGGGGGGAATCGGGGCTCGGCGCCAAGCACCGAATCTGCCCCATATGCAAGGTCCTTCGTAAACGGCTAAGGTTTCTGAGGTAGTACAAGGAGGGAAGAGATCTCTTCCAACCGGGGCCCAAAGGACTACCAGGACCTTCTCCATTTCGGAAAAGGACCAGGCTGAGGCCGGCCCATCTGGCCTTGGGGCTCCTTCAGGCGGAGGTGAGAAGTGGGTTCATTCCATGCCATCCTCTCCGAAAAAGAAAAAGACAAAGAAGACTCGCGGCTCCTCTCCATCTGCGGGGACGGATGGGTCTGCTGTCACTTTGGCAAGCGACCAAGCCAAGATCGGCACATACGGCCCCTCTGCCCCCCTGGGTGCGAGCCCTCGACTATGACAAAGACCAAAAGTGCGCAGGGCGGAGCCTCGATAACATCGGTGCACCTCATTCAGGGGTTACCTGGCGTTTTCAAGCCCGCTGGCTTCAAATGCTTCCTCGTTATTCGCTCTACTGATGGCCGGATGTTGGACAAGGGCAACATGATCAATCAGAGGAGAGGATTAGCTAGTGTAAATAGTAGACAGCCGAAGGTGACCAGTTTCTCGGACGGGAGCCTTCTGGCGAATGCGGCGCACCCCTAGTAAAGCTGGCGGGAAAAAGGGTTCATAGCCAGCCCCGGCTAAAAGCAGGGCTGCCCCCTATTCCCCCAGCGTGACCATTTCCCGTGAGGCGAAACGGCAACGCGCCTCCACCGAGTCGTTAGACTCACAGGGCGCAACACCCCTGAAGTTGGTCGCTAGGCCATCTTGCGGGGTTCCTAAAGCTGCCCCGCGAAAGGAGGACAGCAACAAAGGAGCTTGGGCTCCTTCCCCACGCCTAGTGAAGGAGCGAGTCGCTCGGACACGGTGGTTTCTCGAAAAGATTGCCCCCAGCCTCTGAAGCCGCAACGCCCGCCTAAGGTTTCGAGGCGGAGGGAGGAAAAGACTCGCATGGCGAGCCCAACCTCCCTCAATAAGTCCTCGAAGGCGACAGCACCTTCAGCGCTTTGTCCGGCCAACAGCGCAAGGAGTTCTGTCTCCGGAAAGCGTACGGCCATTCCCGTTGAGGGTCTTCTGTTCAAGGAGGGCCCCCGTGGACCTTCCAAGGTAGGCATGGAGGGCATATTCCTTCAATGGAATTGGGAGGAGCTGCGGAGGCTCGTCTCGTCCCGTTCCCTGTTAGCTATCTTTTACCAAAGGACCATGCTAGGCGCGTGCCCCCTGCCCGCCCTCCCGGGGTATAAGGGTCTTGCGACCCCACCACCACGGGATGGACGGGCTGGGGGATGCGCGGTTTACACCCGGCATGATGTCTCCGTTCTTCATTTCTATTTAGATACCTCCTTTCAGGCAGTGGCTGTGCAGCTGCACCTGAATAGGAGGTATACTATCATTTCTGCGTACATTCCACCACCCTCCCGTTCTCCAGGAGAATGGGACCGCAATCTCGAACCCTGCGTCCGTGGAGGAACCCTTCGCGACCGCTTCTTCCGCATTCCTTCGCCAGGATGCTGCTCCGCAGAATTCAATGCACGTCGTGATGTTGCGGAAGGTCGTTGCACGGTTGCCGAGGCCCTTTCTCTTGCCTTGAGATCTGAACTGCAGGCATCCTCTCTGGGGAGATTACTCAATAAATCCCAGGGAGCAAGTCCTTGCCGATCTGATTGAGGAGCTTGAGATGGGTGTCCTAAACGTGGATGAGTTTACGCATCAGAGACCGAGAACCGCTTCATTTTCTTGCCTTGACCTATATTTGTGATCTTCGGATGCACAGCCTGATTTTAATTGAGGGGGGGGGGTCGATGACCTCCATGGTAGTGATCACTTTCCCATTCAAATATCATTTTCAGGGCAACTGCCGCCTGAGAGCCCACCTCGGTGGTGTTTGGAGTGGGCGCGTGGCCTGCATTTCAGGAAATGACTGAATTCTCTATCTCAGTCCAGGCGTTTAGGTCGGTAGATGAGGCCATTGAATTCTTCTCCGTCAACCTCATCGCCGCGGGCCTGACTACTATTCCTAGAACATCTGGCCGTTTTTCACGCCGAACACTCCCATGGGGGTCCACCGAGTGTGAGAAGGTCCTCAAACAGAAGCGTTATGCCTACATGCGCTATAAGCGCCGCCCGAACTAATTCACTGTCGCTGAATTTCGTCGGGCTAGGGCTAGGTTCCGGTATATTTCGAAGCACGCCCACCGCTCTGTTTGGCTGGCATACGTGTCTTCACTTAACGGAAAGACACCTTTAGCAGAGGTGTGGAAGCGAGTCAAAATGATTCGGGGCAAGTTCTCGCAGGACCTCCCTCCCGTTCTCCAGGAGAATGGGACCGCAATCTCGGACCCTGCGTCCGTGGCGGAACCCTTCGCGACCGCTTCTTCCGCATTCTCTCGCCAGGATGCTGCTCCGCAGAATTCAATGCACGTCGTGATGTCGCAGAAGGCCGCCGGCTGGGCTTTACCTTCAGAAGCGGAGAACCCTTCAAGGACAGGTTTACTGTGAGTGAGTTGCGCTCTGCTCTCGCTTCGTGCGTGGCCAACGCCCATGGTCCGGACGATGTCCCTTACTCCATGCTTCGACACCCGGGTGAGCGAGCTGATGGCCTTTCTGTTAGATTTGTTCAACAGGATCTGGTGGAGGGTCTTTTCACAGAATCCTGACGAGTCGCTACTGTCTTCGCCTTTCGCAAACCGGGGAGAGATCACTCTACTCCGAGCGGTTTCCGCCCAATCTCTCTAACCTCTTGCGTGTGCAAGTTTATGGAGAAATTGGTAAATGTTAGATTAGCCTTTTTTCTGGACAGCGGAGGCCATCTGTCTTCTGCACAGTGCGGCTTCCGCAAGTTCCACTCCACGTCAGATACTCTACTCCGACTGGAGAATGAGGTCTGCGAGGCTTTCCTTCGTAGACAGCACTACGTCACGGTGTTTTTCGATCTGGAGAAGGCCTAAGATACCGCATGGCGATACGGCATCATGGAGACTCTCCACACGATGGGGGCGAGGGGACGCCTCCCAATGTTTATATCTGAATTTTCCGCGTACGGGTGAGGGAGCCCTCTCCGGCCCAAAGGGGCAGGAAGAGGGTGCCCTGCAGGAAAGTGTCCTCAGTGTCACACTCTTTGCCCTGAGCATCAACCGCATCACCTCGGTGCTGCCGGAAGATGTTCCCGCTACGCTCTTCGTGGACGACCTTTCGATCTCTTTTGGCGCGGCCCAGATGCCAACTCGAGCGTCGTCTACAACAGGCATTGAACCGCGTCTCTCGCTATGCCGAAGCGCACAGGTTTCGGTTTTCTTTGGCCACACTAAAGTTGTACACTTCTGCAGCAATCCAGGGCTCCACCTCGACCCAGATTTGTTTCTTAATGGGGTGCGCCTGGGTGTGGTTGAATCGCACCGTTTCCTTGGTCTTGTATTCGACCCAAGCCTCACCTGGGAGGCTCGTATTCGCAGCCTTAGGGTCTCTTGTAGCCGCGCCATGTATATTCTCCGTTCCGTGACGTTCAGCGCTTGGGGCGCTGATAGGGGAGATGCTACTCGATCTTCGCCGCGTGCAGTGCATCACTCGCCTGTACGCACGAGCCCGGTGCCTCCCTCAGTCGCCAACAGCTTTCACTGCATCCGCAGCTGATCTCGACGGTGCTTATGCCGCCGAGAGACGCCAGTCATACCCTAAGCCCTTTGGGTTTAGGGGCAGGAAACTCCTTTGAGAGCTTATTATAGCTCTCGGGCCGGTGGCACCCCTGGTTCTGCCTAGGACGCCACCATGGAGGGTATCACATTTGGCTATTTGTCGCCACGCCTCTGCTCCGAAAGCTTGTACGGCCCCGGGAGTATTGCGTTCGACCTTTTTGGAGCATACCTCCTGTCACGCTAGAACTGTGCCAATGTATGCAGATGGCTCCAAGTCCCAAGAGGGGGTTGGCTTCCACGCCGTATCCACTCTGTTTGAAGTCAGCGGGGCTCTGCCAGGCGCTGCGTCTGTCTTCACGGCCGAGCTGGTGGTAAAACATCACTCGGTACGGGAGATTACGCGACGTGCCCGGTTCGGAGACCGGATTGTGATCTATAGCGACTTACAAAGCACCCTGAGCGCTCTCGGGGTATTGGAATCTCCTCATCCCCTGGTTCGCGATATCCGTGACGCCATGGTTTTGGCGAGCCGGGCATATGTCGAGCTTATCTTATGTTGGGTTCCTGGACATGTAGGAATTGCGGGGAATGAACGCGCCAAAGAGTCCGCGAGGACCTTTCGCCCTGACCAGCGTTTCGTTCTTCCTCACACCGAGTACATGGCAGGAATACGGGCAGTTCTTCGGGCTGCTTGGCAAAGAAGATGGCAGACAGTCGAAGGGAACTTAAAGTTGCGTGCCATTGCGCCGTGACTGTTCCCATGGACCTATCCCCAAATGCCGCGACGGCTTCAGGTCGCTTTCTGTCCTCTCCGAATCAGACACACTTGTGTGACGCATCGCTATCTGATGGAGCGCTCGCCAGTGCCCTATTGCGACGACTGCGTCGTCCCCCAGACTGTTCGGCACATTCTTGTCGAATGTCCCAGTCTGGGTGATCTTCGCGCACGATACCTGTCCCGGTACCGGGATATGCGGGGTCGCTACCGCCTGTCCCTTTTACTCGGGACGAGTTCGTGCACATTGACTTGTGAACTTGTTTACTTTTGGTGGGAGGCCGGGCTTCTCCCCTTTATTTAGGGAAGGTTCTATTTTTTTGTTGTTATTGTTTTCTTTGTAGTTTGCACGCTCCTGCCCCGTGGTGAAGGGGACCTCCCCACGATGCCGGAGATTACCTCCTAATTGTTAACTTTTTCACATTTTTATCATTATGTTTTCATATTTTTATTTTAAAGTTGCTTAGTTCTAGGTTGTCGTGTTTCCGGCGACTTATGCCCAAGTGGGCAGTTGCCAGATGGGCTCTATAAAAAAAAAAACAAGCGAACTTTTATCATTTCCTACTCTTATAATATAGGATAAATTTAAAGGGGGGTAGTTTGCTACCGGTCTTTGTCGTATCACTGGATTTAGAATCCTGGATTCTGGGGGTTGGGCCTGTGTAATGCGCCTTACATACATTGCGGGAGCTACTCTAAAAGTGCCACCGAGAGCGGGACACTCTCCTTTCCACTGTATACGAATGGTGCCTGAAAAAAAATATCTAATGTCAAATCACTTGGCCACGAATATGGACTAATCAACCCCTGTTACCCATACCCAACATCGTTCCACTCGATGCGACATAACCAATCAGTATAGGATCCAACATTTTGGGGTGACTGCCGTACCTTTAAAACTTGATTCGGACGTCCATTTATTACCCTGATAAATCGCCTTAGTAAGACCTCAAGGTGCGCGGAAGCAAGTACGGGCCCACCTAAGGTCGTTATGGCTCAGTACGCTAAAGTCCGACCCTGTTCTGCCCGAGTCATTTCTGTCCACTCCACTGCATCTTTCTTACTCCATTGAGCTAATTTACCCCCGGAATATCTATAGATACTCGCATCCGGTACCAACAGCTATTACAACCCTCAGGTTAACAACCAATCCGCAGGAATAGTCGAAAAACGAATGACCGGTGAAAGCAATGCGCTCCCCCTCTACTCTACCGTCCTAGCTCTGCCCCTCCTCCCCTCAGGGGTAGGAGGGAGACCTGGTACCCGCAGTAGCAGCAGGCATGACCAGCGCTGCCAAACTCAGGTGAATCCCCCCCCAGATCTGGGGGGAATTCTGTCGAAAAGATTAATATTGTGTGGGAATTATGAAATAAAATGAATATTACGTGTAAATTGCATTGTTTCTAAGAGATAAAATTGTAAAATTGGTGTAAACTGATTTGAATATAAAATTTATAATGCAGAACAGTCAATACGTTCTTAACAAGCAACACGTGCACAAAATAAACCCACCCGGAACGAGTATCGAACGAGTTCAATCTTTTCGCCTCTGAGGCTGTCAGTTTACTGTTAGATCTCGTTGAAGTGATCATGTGCTCATAGTCAAAAATAGTAATTTGACTGAAGAGGAGGGTTCAAATTCGTGTTATTTCGTATTATTGTGTTTACCATCTTCTTTAGGAGGTATTGACTGCATATTTTTGCAAGTGAATAACATAAAAAATAGGAAAACTAATTCACAAAAGCACAAGCAGCAGCTGATAGATTTCTGGGAAAACTATCGAGCACAAAAAAACAAAAACCATTCAGACTGTGCTAATTGGGAGCCGAGCAAGGCATTAATTTGAGATGTAGAAAATAGAACAAGTGCTATGTACATGATCCGTATGAAAGTAATATAATAATGACTTTAGATGCAAGAGAAGAAGAATTATATTTGGATTAACCATTGGTAGTAAAGTCTGTTATAATTTAATTTATTTCACAATGTTATTTTTATTCTAATCTGGGGGATTTTTTATTAAAGTTCTGGGGTAAACGGAAAAACCTCATTGGCAGCCCTGGTCCTGACCCGCGTCGCAATAGGGAAAGCCTGGCTCAGGTTGAAATGAACATTGACAGAGCCTGGGCAAGCTGGTGCGTTCTCTCTTTTCTATATATACTTACTTTTTTACGAGTATCTCCTCTATAGTTGATCTACCGCCAGAGGGTGAATGATGTATTGAGCCCTGCTGCAACCGAAATCTGAAGGACAGACAAAACCGGCAGATGATAATTATAATAGGTGATCACTCACCCTACTCCTTGGCGGCAAACCCACCTAGTTCTAGTCCTCTTTATTACAGAACCGACCCCTACTATCCAGAAAGGATTTGGTCTTTCGCGCTCGGGATGTTTCAGCCGAGTGGCACGATATAGTGTGAGATCTCTACCTACTGCAAAGGGCCGACAGCCAGATGGCTAGGGTTCGTATTACTCACAGATACTGACAGAGGATCTTCTATAAGAGCCAAATTACGTGTGTGGCTCCAGGGTTTTGAAATCTCTTATCCTTCTCTTGAGTCTAGAGTGTGCTGGTTGCCAACTCCACCGCTTCCAGTGTGCGTATACAAGGTGATATGGCGGCTCTATCCTTAATGGATTAAAAAGTATGGACAAAGTCCCCATTACGCGGAGTTGGATTGCGAAGGGTCATCTTTGCTCACATCTGCAGGCCGAGTATGTGTAAATGATGACATTTGGATGTCATCATTTACATCCCCTGTGGCGATTTTTCTCTCTACCTTCCAATGCATTGACAGACCATAGTATCTTCTACATTTTTTCTTCTTAATACAACTCACCCATGGCACAACAGAAAGGAGAATAGAAATTTGTTCACAGGCCTAAAGGAGAACCACCATCAAACATCTCCTCGTCCCGCTAGGTGCTGGGGAGGATGAGTTTACTCGAGACAGCTCTTTGTCCGATGGGGGGGGATGAAGCTCTTATCTTCCGCGACTGATATAGGGGCTTCCCATTTACCATCATCGATCATCGGAGCCACCCTCAGATAATTCCAACTCTGATATAAGCTACCTACTTGTTTTTCTTACAATTTTCTTCTTCAGGAGAGGAAGTTTATCCCTTTACTATGAGGTATGGACGAGGTGTCTTCCAGCTTCCTCACACTCCCCCGCAAGACTATTTTACCAGCTGCAGTCCTCTATCTCTTCCACATTGGTTCTCACGGAAAGTGCACAGGCGGCCAAATAGGACAACCCCTTAGATAGCCAATGGATGAAGGGGCTCGCTTAGCTATACGCCCTACAATATTGGAATAATATTGCGAGTTTGTCGCAGTTTTCAGGTGCTTAAGGTTACCACAACAGATCTTCAGATCCTGCCCGTCCTATCGAGGATTACTACGTCCGAAAAAGGATATCCGCCCTGCCTCTCTAGCACACCAGTTGGGAGCTGCAACTTTTGGGTAATTTCTGGCCGCTACCATAGGTATCGAACACCATTTTTTTAACGTATCCAGGATGGACCCTGAAAAGTCCGAAAACCCGAGACAGGATAAACGGGATATAGCCCAACAACCATGAGTTGGCAGGCTTTCTAAGGTCTCCAATAGTTCTTTCGAACTACCTCCTTCTCTCTAAATCCTCGCCCCACATTGACTTTGAGTTTTGGTGCAGACCATAAACTAAATTACGAAACCTCCCTGGCAAATAAAGGGGTTCCCATCCTACCTTCTGAATGCGGCAAAGAGGCTTCCCATCTGCATCTTTGGAACCGTTCCCAGACAACTCCATATCACCTGTAAGTAGCACGGCGATTTGTTCTCCTGGCCGCCGTGCTGACGGGACTCAGCGCCCGTCCAATCCCAGCTTGGCATCCTTTTTCACCTTCTGCTATTCCCTACTTCGTCTTCTGTACCAATTCTCTTTCACCCTGCATCGCCCTTCCATCTAAGTTTGTTTGTCGATCTTGGTATATCAGAGCTGTCCGTCCGAGGGTGCGATCCTTTAGCTGGTCTTGCCTGTGTTGGTAGGTGGGTGCCTAAGCTGTCGTGTGCTCTTGGAGGTCTTTGCTTCACCAACAGGTAAATTTCCGAGGCTGGCCGACCATTTTTAAAACGATGGTTGGGTCAGGGGTCGACGGGCTTACCCTCCTGGTTGGGCCGACGTTCCGAGTAGGTGTCTCGACGGTAAAGAGTGACTGCGCTGCGTGAGTTCGCACCCCCTTTTATACTCTACTTAATAAGGGTAATAATAAAAAAATTCTTCCCAAAAGTTAGACTGCGACTTCTGGTTCTCGTACTACGCCTGTCAATAAATCCTCTTTTCCGCGATTGTTAGATCCCTTCGCAGAAGAGATAGATCCTGATTTCGATTATCCTCGTTTCCTGGAGCTTAAATCAGGTTCCGGGTCTCCGCTTTCCAAATTGGATGTGTTTGATTTGAATAAGGAGTTTGAGTCCCGCTGTGGTGCGCCCCGCCGTATGCGGGCCCGTGGTAGTGGCGATTTAGTGGCTGAGGTATGTTCCCGAGAGCAGTGTGGTGCTGTACGTGTTTTGTCCTCCCTTTTGGAGGTCCCAGTTTCGGTTGTGCCCCATCCTCATCTTAATTTTGTTAAGGGAGTGATTCGCTCCAACAAATTATTGCAATATGATGTTTCGAGACTAAAAGATAAACTTTCGTCCCAGAGGGTTACAGACGTTTATAGGGTTTCTAAGTTTGTTGGTCCCGCTAAGGTTCCTACGAGTATGCTCATCGTTATCTTTGAGTGTTAGTATCTGCCCCAGTTTGTTCATGCTGGTTATCTTCGTGTCCCTGTGTCCCGTTATGTCGAGCTCCCCAGACGTTGTTTTAATTGCCACCAGTTTGGCCATATGAGCAGCAATTGTAGGCAGGCTCGTCGCTGTGTGGCCTGTGCGTTGGCGTATCATGGCTCCTCTTGTGGGAATCATGAATGTTGCGCCAATTGTAGAGGTTCCCATAGTGAAGCTTCGCGTTCTTGTCCCGTATTTCTTTTTGAGAAGGAAGTCCTGGCTCTTCGTGACTCCCTGATGCTGGACTTCTGTGAGGCCCCCCGTAGGGTGTGGGGGCAGTTCGCCCCCTCTGGCCGTCTCTTCTCTGAAGTCCTCTGAGAGGCATGGGTCCCGGAGGTCGTCCCACTCATCCTTTGTCTTATTGCGGTCCCTCTGTTGCTCGTTCTTCCCTGCCCTTGGTCGCTGCTCGCGGTTCCTCCGTTGTGCTCTCTCCTTTGTCATTGGTCTCTTCTCATGTTCCTCCCTCTGTCGCGGACCGTGAGACCGACCGAGCTAAGACGCTGGAGGATATCCTGCAGTTCCTCCAGGCGTCTGCCCCCGTTGTTATTCCCGTTCCTTTACCTCAGCGCAAATGGAAGGGTTTCCTCCTCACCCCGTTCAGAGTCCAAGTGCGCTGCCTCTGATGAGGCTGGTTTGGCCCCCGAGTCGGTTGTTGAGGTGTCCTCTGTTTTGATGTCTTCCCCTCCCTGGTCTTCACTTTCCTACCCTGTTGGCATCACCGATGTCATTGTCCGAGCGAAACTTCACCCAGTTCCGTCTTCTTTGCCCCTTACCTCTGTGCAGTCTTCTATGTCTCCTACCAAAGTTTCGTCTCCCTTGCCTCGTACCCCTGTTACTTATGAACCTGTTCCCTCTTCACCATCTGCCCCTGCTCCTTCCTCTCGCTCTGATCCAATTCCCTCCTTACCCTCTGACCCTGTTCTCTTCTCGCCCTCTGTCCATGTTCCGCCTTCTGTTCCATCGTCTTTGCATCTTAGTTCTCGGCTGTTTCTGCTCGATTTCCATTTCCCTCCGGGCAATGAGCCCTCTACGTTGGGGGTTATGGTCCTGCTCTCAGCTGTCGGCTCCCTCCGTTCACGCTGCCAAGTCAGTGCCGAGTGAGTTTCCGGCTCATCGCAATTTGTCGCTTGCCCCTTCTGGGACTTTTAGTGGTCGGGAACCTTCGACGGTCTCCGTTACTAGAATCCCGACGTTGGTGTCGGATACGACATTAATGTCTGTCATCCTACAGTGGAATTGTCAAGGGGTCCTCCCCAAGTGGGAGGAACTCCAGCTCTTGCTTTCTAGCGTTCGGCCCTCGGTGGTCTGTTTGCAAGAAAATAAGCTTGGGGCTCGCCCCTTCCTGGCACTTCCGAACTTCCGGGTGTTTAATTCCATACCATCGGCCGGGGGCGTGTCCCATGGGGGTGCTTCGCTTTTAATTTCCTCGTCGCTATTCTCTGCGCCACTTACCGTCCGCACTACCTTGCAGGCTGTTGCTGCAAGGGTTTTAACTTCCAAGCTTTTAACTGTTTGTTCTGTATATATTCCCCGGATTTTAGTTTGAGTCGGTCTGACCTTTTATTGCTCACAAGTCAGCTACCTATCATGTTTTTATTACTTGGTGATTTTAATGCTCGTCACCCATCTTGGGGTGATACTGCCCGTAATCCCCAGGGGGGAGTGGTTGAGTCCCTCTTATTATCCGATTCCCTTTGTCTTTTAAATTCCGACGACTTTACTTCTTACCATTTTCAAACGGATTCGTTTAATGCTGTAGACTTGTCTTTATGTTCACCCGACTGTTTCCTTGACTTCCAGTGGTCGATTCGGGACGACCTTTCCGGGAGTGATCACTTCCCGATAGTCCTGTCGGCCGCCTTTTCTGGCCCGTGCCTTTCCCTCCTTCCTCATTGGGATCTGCGGCCAGCAAATTGGGTTGAGTTCAGGGAGGCTTCCTTCATTGATGCCTCCCGGGTTTCCTTCGATACCGTAGATTCAGCGGTCTCATATTTTACTACTCTACCGTCCCCTAGTGGTCGAAGGATTGCGCGGTGGCTATTTCTGCCTATCAGTTGTCTCATTCCCGTTATATACGGAACCAGACCGTCTCGAATAGGGTCGATCGGAACCGTGCTCGTACCATCTCCCAAAGGACCCTCCGTCGTGCCTGCCGTGAGTCTTGGTGCCGGTACGTATCTTCCATTTCTTTGTCCACGCCACTGACTCGGGTGTTGAAGCGGGCCAATAAGATCCGTGATCGCTACGCTGGTCATGACATGCCTACTCTGGACATCGGAGGCTTGCTTGTGTCCGATGGCGGGTTGGTCAGCGAAGCTTTGGCTGACCATTTTGCTTCAGTGAGTAGCACTGGTAGCTATCCTCGACGGTTTCTCGATCATAAGGTCGCCATAGAGTCTCATCTTTCAGATTTTACCACTTGCACCATCTACTCTTATAATGCTCTCTTTTCCGTCTATGAGCTGCGGGATGCTTTGTCTCACTGTGGCTCCACCTCTTCCGGTGATGATTCCATCCACTACGACTTTCTCCGTCGCCTCTATCCCCACTCTGAGTTATTTTTGGTTGACCTCTACAACCTGCTTTGGGTCAAAGGAATCTATCCGTCCTCCTGGCGTGTGGTGGTTGTTCTACCCTTTCTCATGTCCGGTAAGGACGGTTTGCACCTTAGGCACTATCGCCCGATTGCTCTAACGAGCTACCTCAGTAAGTTGTTCGAGAAGATGTTTCAAGTTCGCCTCACTTGGTTTTTGGAGTCCAACTCGGTCATCTCTAAATTTCAGTGCGATTTTCGCAACGGTCCTAGTACTCTTGACCACCTCATTCGTTTGGGAGACTCCGTTTTACGGGCCTTTTCCTCCATGCATCAGGTGTTCGCGGTGTTCTTCGACATTCAGAAGGCCTACGATACCACCTGGAGATTTGGTGTTTTACGTCAATTATATCATTGGGGTATAAGGGGCTTTTTACCTGTTTTACTTCAAGAATTTTTATCATCCCGTAATTTCAAGGTCCATATTGGGGATGCTTTCTCAAGCTTGCGGATTCAAGAGGTGGGTGTTTCCCAAGGTCGTGTTTTGAGTGTGACATGTTTTGCCGTTGCCATTAATAGTCGGGTGTCCACTCTTCCGGAGAGGGTTTTGGCTTCCCTCTTCGTGAATGGCTTGGCGTTGTTTTGTTCATCTCCCCGCTTGCCTTCTGCTGCCTGTCGATTACAGCTGGCAATTGATGCCGTGTCGAGTCGTGCAGTCTCAAAGGGTTTCTCTTTTTTGGTATCCAAAACAAAGGCTATGCATTTTTATCTGGGTCGTGGTGTCCTTGCTTCCCCTCCTCTCTTCTTGGATGGCACGGCGATTGAATATGTCCCCGTTTTTAAGTTCTTGGGTTTAACGCTTGATAGCAAACTCACTTGGGTACCCCATTCGCGTCGCTTGAGGGAGTCCTGTTCGAAGGCTATGGATTTGCTTAGGTTTTTATCCCACTCCACTTGGGGGGTGGTGAAAGGCGCACCTTGTGGTTGCTTTATTCGGCACTGGTCCAATCCCGGCTGGACTACGGTTGCCAGGTGTATTCTTCAGCGTCTCCTTCAGCCTTGAAGATACTTGACCTTGTTCGTTCGCTTGGGGCCCGTCTTATTAGTGGAGCCTTTCGCACCTCACCTATCCCTAGCCTCTTTGTTGAGGGTGGCGTGCTTCCCTTGCGATACCACCAGCTGCAGGTGTACCTACGATTGTTGTTTCGTGTTCAGCAATACCCTTCTTTCCCTGTCCATGAGTGCCATTTTGCATCGTCCTCTTCGTCATCTTTTGATCGGCGGCCATCTCTACCCCGGCCTCTGGGACTCCGGGTTGGGACCATCTCTCCTCCTGGGGTGTTGGCCTGCTATTCCCGCCGACTCCATGTTGGAGCGTCCGCCCTCCTGAGGCCTGTATTGCTTTTTCTCATTTCGAGAAAGGCTCTACTGACCCTCGTCTATTAAACTGCCTGTTTCTTGAACATGCGTGTTCCCATGCTCACCAGCGTCCCATCTGTACTGACGGCTCAAAGTTGGACCTCGGTACTAGGACAGCCGAGGTGTCCTCTACGGAGTCTCTTCGGTCCGCCCTCCCTCCTGTAGCATTCGTTTTTACCGCAGAGTTGACGACCATTTTTTGGGGCTTTTAATTTGATTTTATCCCTTAATTCTTCAGATTTTATTGTTTTTAGCGATTCCTGGCCTGCTTTGGAGGCAGTTCGTTCTTTTACGTCTACACACCTTTTGGTTTTACAGATTCGCTCCTGGCTGGTTAGAAAGGCCTCCCGTTACAGGGTGGCGTTCTGTTGAGCTCCAGCTTATGTTGGGGTCCCGGGCAGCTTGGTTGCTAATCGGCTGGCCCGCTCGGCCACCCTCGAGGTGCCGGATTCAGCCCCTGTGTCCTTTAGGTATTCCTAACCCGTAATCAGGGCGTATGCCTTTTGTTTGTGACAGAGAATGGGATTCGTTTTTCCTCTTCTAAGCTGTCCCTTATTAAACGCTCTGTCCGTTCTTCGTGGTTCTCTAGCTCTCAGCGCCTCCGGTCTTGGGAGGTTGCTCTTTGCAAATTGCGAATTGGGCAGACGCGACTCACCAATGGCTATTTAGTTTCAGGTGGAGGCCTAGTTGCCCCGGTTGTCCCTTTTGTGGTGGCGAGCTGTCTGTGGCTCACATTTTTGTAGTTTGTCCCCTCCTTACTTCTCTACGAAATTCTTGCTTCCCTACCCTTTCTGGCGTCGCCTTTCCTGCTCGACTTCGCTTTCGCTTTATTTTATCAGAGGACTCCTTTCGGTTGTCCTCCCTCCTTACATTTCTATCACGAAGTGGCGTTTTATCCCTTTTATAAATTCCTTCCATTTTTGTGTTTAGGTTTATTGTTTTATCTTTTATCCTGTGCCCTTCCCTGTGACTGGCGCATGTCATTTGTTTATTGCCCCAGCCACCATTGTTTTTAGAATGCATGCTGTATGCCCATAATTTAAGTGTGCGTCTCTGTGTGCTGTGCTGTTTTTTCTAATCCTTTGCTTTTCCTTATTTTTATTGAGTGTCTCCCACGCCTCTTCTGACTTTTTTCGGGCGACCCCGTTTTAACACTGCTGCCATTAAGAATCCATTAGGATTGGGCAGCTACCACCTTTTTCTCCTTAAACTAAACTAAACAACTCCACTTCTTTAATGGAGGTACCGCCCCTGTGCTTTCTAAGAGGCCCCTTCAAAACTCTTCTACCGAATAGGACGCTTCTCCCTCTCCATATTTTTATGAGTGTAGCGTACGAAAACTGCAAGCGAGCGCCTTAAAAGCTTCGCTTGAATGAGTCTTTTTTGAGACTCAGGATAACAAGGAATAACAAGAAAAGTAAGTACCCTAGGAGACCTTACGGTCCATTCAAAGAGGGTACCTTTGGACTAGCAATCGAACAGGCACATGGCTGCTCAATTGTTTTGCGTCCTTGAACGGCCGCTTTTCAAGACTTTGTCTAGTCCTGACTAAAACTGGTCAACAGATTCACTGTTGACAACTTCCACTGGAAGTGCGTTCCACTTACCGCAGATACTGTACGTGAACAAATTTCCACACAGATGGCGGTTGTAACGCTTCAGTTCAAGTTTGAAGCCGTGTTTGCGCGTTCTGTTCTCACTCAGTGTGAAAATATCCCGGTAGTCAACATTGTCGAACCCTCAAAGTATTTTGAAAACGCCGATGAGTAGACCACGCAGTCTACGGGTTTCCAGCGAGAACAGATCTAATTTCCTTAGTCTATCCTCATAACTTTTATGTCGGATAGAGGGAATCAGCTTGGTGGCCCTGGCTGGTACGCGTTCCAAACTTGCGATATACTTTCGAAACGAAAGACTCCAAAATTGTACGGCATACTCCAGGTGCGGCCGAACCAGGGAGTTGTACAGACAAAGTACTATCTCCTTGTTACGATATCCAAACTGGCGCTTTATGTAACCTAACATCCTTTGGGCTTTCTTCTCTGCCTCAATGCACTGTTTCGAGAACTTGAGGTCGGTAGTGATAGTTACACCCAAGTCCTTCTCAGTGTCACTCGATTCAGGAGCAGTGCCCTTAAGGATATACTGAGATTGGGGGTTTCTGTGGACGATATGCATTACTTTGCATTTCCCCACGTTAAAAGGCATTTGCCACGTGTCCGACCACTCCCCAATCTTCTCAAGATCTTCCTGCAGGCACACAGTATTTCCATCCTGTGCAACGTTCATACCAAGCTTGATATCGTCGGCAAATTTGGAAATCTTGGCAACCATGTCACCGTCCATGTCGTTGACGTAGATGATGAATAGTAGTGGTCCCAGGACAGAACCTTGAGGCACCCCGCTAGTAACGGGCACCCACTTAGAAGCCTGTCCATTCACCACCACCCGTTGCCGTCTGCCACTTAGCCAGTTCTCGATCCAGCCGGCTACTTTTCCGTCTATGCCCAGCGCTCGCACTTTCCGGAGAAGGCGGTGGTGTGGTACCTTATCAAAGGCTTTCTGAAAGTCTAAGTACACCACATCCACCGCCTTGTCCCGATCGTGCTCACTGAAGACGAAGTGGAAGAATTCCACAAGGTTCGTCAGGCATGACCGTTGCCTTCGGAAGCCGTGCTGGGAACTCCTCAGTAGCAGGTTTGACTCTAAATACGACGTCATTTTGTCCACCATGATGCTTTCCATGAGTTTACCAACTATCGAAGTCAGACTGATAGGTCGGTAGTTCGACGGTTGGCTTCGGTCTCCTTTCTTGAAGATAGGAGTCACCTACGCTTCACGCCAGTCTCTAGGAACGCATTCGGTCCGGATTGACATGTTAAAGATTGCGCTCAGGTGTCGTGACACTTGATCGCGCACTTCTTTCAACACTTTAGGTAGAAACCCATCCAGGCCAGGTGACTTATTCGTCATTAGGTCACTGATCTTCTTTTTTATTTCCCCGTCGGTGAAGTCCATATCCTCCAGCTTTTCCCCCGAGTAGGAATCCATTAGCTGTTTTTTATACCGCTCGCTAACAGTGGTCAAGCGACGCAGGAAGCTGATCGCAACTCGCCTTCGCTACTATCTTTCTTTATTTTTTATTTGCCTCTTTCCTACTCCCCTGTCTACATGGGTTCGGGGGTTCCCCCTTACTCCCTTTTAGAGAGTTGGCTCCATGAGATTCTACACATGCGTCAGATCCTCTTCGGTTCTCAGGCGCACGGCAAAATAGAGAACGCGCCGCCTCGTTCATTTCACCTGTCGTTGGGGTTGTGTGACCCAGAACAGCCCCCTCGGAGGTGTACGAGGTGACATCGACCCCGGGCCTTGCCGAAGCACCTCGTAGACCCGATATTTGTCACGTTGATGGGGAGCCATCGCTTATCGAAACAGAAAATTCTTTCAAATAATGTCTATTTCGTCAAGGGTCTCACTCTGAGCGTCGGTCCCGGTTAGAGCCGCCGAGGATAAGGCACCAAGGCTCGGTATCTATATTTGTGTGAGAGCGACGCTTCAAAGATATATCAGATACACTACTGACGTTAGCGGTAGAATATGGGAGATGAGATACTATAGGTGTGTCGGAATTCGAACGTTACTGTTGGTTTCGTAAAGCGTCGCCTAAAACATCTGAAGATTCGACCAAAAGCGAACCTTGTTCTCGAGCACGTTGGCGCAAAGCGAGGACCTACTTTTCGTAAGAAGATTAAGCAAGTCATCGAAGAAGCGCTGTGAGCACCTCCGCAGTTGGCACAGCGCGAAGTTCTGGCGCATTCAGGGCCATGATAATATGAACCACAATTAACACATTAAAATAAAAGTGGACAGGCACAATCAACATGTCCAAATTGGTTGATGTTGAAACAAGGTCTGGGCAGTTCGACGTAAGGACTTACTGTGACACATTACTACTCAGCTTTTAATGAACGTACAAATGTCAAAATCAATGTGGCAGTTGGGACTCGAGCAGAGCCCACAGTTTTGGGTCACCATGCGTACCTGTGTGAAACGATGGATACTAAGCTTACTTCCGAATGCGGGAGACGAGGTAGATCGTGGTCACTTTATTCATTTGAACGGACGAAACCTTGGTTAGCGCGCTTGCCCAACAATCGTTGGGTTGGCAGTTTGAATTTCCGTCCGGATTCTTTTTTAAAAGCTAACACTATTTATTTGAGGTTACCTCCGTAACTGGGCATCACAGTGGGGACGGGTAGATGGAGTTCGTAACCATGACAAGCAGTCCACCTAGGAGAAGGATAACTCTAATTTTAAAACCCTGGAGCCACAGGCATAATTGCCTCTTCCTTCCAGAAGATCCTCTGTGAGTATAAAATTTAGACCAGGGTGAGACGATACGGTTACTGGAACTTCGGCAATTGAAGACCGATTTCAGACGAGCCTATGTTAAGAGTGAGATGACACATCAACCACAATATCATCACTACCTTTGACCACATCCTGGTGGAGTTCGGTTCACCACAACGGGCTCAAACGATTCGTGATGACAAACAAGTCCAGTTTGGCAAGCCGGGTTTCAGACTAGGAACTCGAGACCAAAAAGCGGAGATAATCTACATCTCTGTTTACATCGTTGACATAGAGATCCAATGAGTGAGGGGAGGCTGAAAGAAGAACTGAGGAATGTTTGGCACGAGAACCATTACGAGAAGTGGAAGTTTTAGGTTTAAGATAAGCTATACCAAACACACTTCACATTATCAAGGCGAGACTGCATATTACTGATGCATGCAAGGGCCCGACACTACTGCAACCCTCGATTCGATTGCGTCTGTTATGTCCTCTTAGAGAATGGATACGGATCAACCATACCATATTTATGGACAAAAGAGGGGGCCTGAATTCTCTACGCGCGCGAAGGAAAAGGAACAATGATGGGTTTCGCCTTTTGCATCGGCAAAAGAAAGTGAAGGAGACTTCCAGCTTCCGACCTTCACGAAAGAAAAATCCAGAATCAGTTCCCCAAAACAAGCAAAGGTCAGGTACCCGTCTAGGGCAACATGTAGGAGAAAGAAGAGGGAGAAAGGATGACAATAAAATGAAATAATTGGAGGAAAGGGTGTGTGATAAGTCTTGTTCACAGCAAGAGTCCTAACACTCGCTATGAGAAGGCCAGATACTCTCTTGGACCAAACCCTGAAAAAAAGAAAAGATCTCAAAGGGATGGGGGGGACTTAGAATTGCGTGCCATCTCACCACGGCTATTCTCTTTGACCTAACCACTCAAGGCCGCGACAGCTTCAGGTTACTTTCTGTCGTCTTCCAATTGGGAACACTCGCGGAACCACCGCCATTTAATAGATCGCTCGCTTGCACCTTACTGCGACGACTGCTGGGTCCCTCGGTCTGTTTCCCTCATTCTGGTGGCTGATTGCGTATGCTACCTATCCCGGTACCGGAACGAATGGGGTGGCTACCACTTTTCCCTTGTGCCCGGGATGAGTTCGTGCACAGAAAACTGTGGATTATTTGACTTTCTGGAGAAGGGTGATCTCTATTTTATTTTACCCTCTTTAGTGTTTGTCGTTTGCTTTTTTGCCTTTGGTTAGGTTTGGATTTGTTTTTTTCTTGTTGTTTGTGTTTTTTTTGTTGTTTTGGGGAGGGGTGGGGTTGGTGCTCGTTTGGCTTATATGCTAGACTAGCATTAGGGTATAAGATTATTATGGTGACCTATACCCTAGTAGGCAGTCGCCAGATGGGGCCTGATAATAAACTCTCGCTTCAGACGACAGAGCCTGCTCACAAGTAGAAGACTGACCCGGTAGGAACCTACATGAGTCCGTGTCCAGTACCGGAAAAGGGTACTACCAAACGGGCTCTGGCTTCCGAGGACTTAAGAGGAAAGCTTGGCCCTCTCCATAAAGGAACTGCAAGATGACAGGTCGTTGATATTCACGGAGGATTAGATTAGGCTGTCTCCTCAGGCTTCATGGTCTTATAGAGGGGCTAGGGGGAAGGTCCACTCTTCACCTCCTCTCGTACTTAGAAAGTGAAAACAAGTTTTCATCTAAGGTGCTAATGGCACATTCGTCCTCGAGCGGAATAGTGTGTGAGGGCTCAATAAACAAAGTAGGGCGAGTTAGGCTTCGATATCGGCACTTTTCATTGAGAGTGCGCTTAGCGTCTCTGAGCCCGCCATTTTCAGAAGTTTCATGATAATTCCACAGCTGAAAAGGATATCTCCCCCGCCTGTGCTTTCGCTATCAGGGGACGTTCCAAACCTCTTTGACCAAAGAGGAAGCTTACTCCTCTCTTATGCCTACGGGTGCAGGGGACTTCCCTCCCCCCTTCTAAGGAGTCATCCTTAGACAACTCCCTTTTCCAGCGGTAGTCCCCCCTTTACTTTCCAATGGGAATGCCAAGAAAACAGGCAGGCAGCACATAATTAGCCTCTCCAAGTGGGAGCGGATCGATAGAGCCAACCTTTTTTAGGGGTGGGGGGAAGGATGTCGGTGCCCGTCGGTCTGTGCGACCTAATGTCCTGCTTCCATGCGCAACGAATTTACAGTTCCTCAGTGTACCTGCCCCGCTTTCTTCCCCGACTGATGCCATTTTGCTGGCATCAGTTGAACCCGTCACGGTGGCAAGCATAGGGCCCAAGTCCGCCACTGTGCAAGCTTCTCCTCAGACAGCTTGGGTACCCGAGGATCCTCAAGAAGAGAAAGGATCTCCTCCCCCGGCTGGTGCCCCTTTGACAGCCAAGATCTTTTCCATTTCCGAGAAGGATCTTGACGGGGCTGGTCTATCTGGCCCAGGGGTTCCTTCCGGTTTGCGAGAAAAGCGGGTTCATTCCCCACTCTCATCTCCTAATAAAATTATAGGACAAACAAGACAAGGGCTCCTCTCCCTCTGAGGGAGCCGCGAGGACGGACACGTACGGTGCAGTTTTTTTAAGCGACCAAGCCAAGAATGGCACGTCCTCCCCTGTTGCTCCCCTGGATGGGGAGTCCCTGACTAAGACCAAAGTTTTAAGTGTGCTGAGTGGAGCCTCGATTATGTCAGGGGCCCTCATTCAGAGGTTACCTGGCGTTTTCGATCCCGCTGGCAGCATGTTTGCCAAGGGAAACATGTTCCATCAGAGAAGATCACTGGCTAGCGTGATTGGTAGAGGCCCAAGGTTACCCATTTTTCGGACGGGAGCCCTCTGGCGAATGTGTCGGATACCTCCGAGGCAGCCTTGAATAATGCTCTTCGGACACGATGGTACCCCGGTGAGTGTGACACCGCATTCTACCATGAACTTTGTAAAAGGAGTAGTTTATGCGAGGAAACTTGTGGACTACTCTATAGATGATATCACATTATAACTGACCGACCAAGGAGCGTTCAAGGTCGAACATTTAATGAGAAAACAGGGAAAGACCTCGAGAGCCACCCCTACACGTTCGTCACTTTCGAATGTGACAGGCTCCCTGAGTCGGTGCGTGCTGGTTGGTATCGCTACCGCATGAATGCATTCGTGCTACTGCTGCGTAGATGCTACTACGGCCATCGCTTCGGCCACATGAATCGTTCCTGTAGACGCACAAAGTCGGGGTATCCCGAAGTGTGTGTAAGTTGCTCCAAGGCCGCACACGATAAGTCCAAATCGTGTGAGGCCCATTGTGACAATTGTGGGGAGCCGCACCCACTTCTTCGGAGCAATGTGGTTTGTATCCCCTTGAGATGGAAATCCTGGCTGTTCAGGCCCAAAAATGTCTCTGATTTCGCGAGGCTAAGGAATTGGTCCTGGCGCCTCCGGCGCGTTCTGCCACGTCTTATCCTTCAATGTCAAAATTTAGGGAAGGGGGGCTAACCAAACTTTCCTCCCCTGAGAAGTCTGAGATATAACATTCAACTAAAGAAAAGATTTTTCAAATTGCTTTGTATTGTAAAGTAAAGAAACATCAATGTATATTTCTCATAAATGCAAGAGAATGATGAAATAAATCTAAAACACCGCTAGAAAGAGAAAATGGAATCATTTTTCTCCGGAAATAGTTATTTCCTACTTCGAAAAAATCCGAGCTGGGGTGGGATTCGAACCGTGCACACTGAGGCTGTGAGCAATCGCTTTAATCTCAATTAAACCGCCCCATAGACCACTTGGCTACCCGGTTGAATTGAGATCAAAGCGTTTGATGGCTGCCTCAGTGTATTTTTGAAGCCAAACGAATATAACAAAGTTAGGAAGGGATGAGGAAAATAAAAAAAAAGAAGAGGGTAGAGAATCTTAGAGAATGAAGAAACAAATAAGGAAGGGAAGGAGATGGGATTAATATGCGGTTTTATTTCTTTATTCCTGATTACTTTATTTTCTGAACCAATCTCAATATTTGTCTAATATATATATATATATATATATATATATATATATATATATATATATATATATATATATATATATGCAAAAAATCACACAGAAAAAGAAAGGCGGATTCCAAGTACTTTCGAACTTGTTCGGTTCATTCTCAAGGAATAACGAATAATTTTGCAAAGGTGGTATATATATATATATATATATATATATATATATATATATATATATATATATATATATATATATATATATGAGAAACAACAGAGTGATGCCCCACCCATGTCCAACGAAACGACACAGAATAGAAAAATATTATCAAAGATGTGTTTAGATAACGGATATGAAGTATAAAACCAAATAGATAAGGTCTACTACCGGAAATTCCAACTGTGAGCAAAGAATGTAGATATTTAGGTGACAAAACTAAATACACACACACAAAATTATGAATACAAAAAATAAACACCAGAAACAACTTAATTAATAAATCAAAAGGCTAAGATTTATAATGGACAATTCGTTATAAATAAGCCTTTTAATTACATGATCCAGTTTAAAGAGACCCGGGGATATATCTAAACCCGTCTTGATGTTGAGAAAGGCCTCCATTCAGGCCTTTGCTAAAACCTCTAGGGATTTCTTGTACTTGGAAATAGGCTCCAAAACGAGACATCCAAGTTTAACCTGATTTCCAGTCCCGGCAGAGACTCAGGCGAAAAGCACACAAACAACGCAGTATCCTCCATTTTGCAAGATTGAAAACTTTAGCCATAGGTATGTTGAGCACCAAGTAAGCTGGAACCGCCTCTTTTGACTACCCCCATAGTTCAAGGAAGATCTCGATAGCTAAGGCTTTCTGGAGGATGATGGCCATCTTCTCATCATTTGTTCCGTTCTTCCCAACGAAATTAGCAATGTCAAGCCGAGGTGCTTGAGGAGTTGCCACTGCAACTACGGCCTTCCCGTGACGAGTGAGGGAAATCAGCAGTCTTAATCTTCTTCGGGGAATCTGACTCTGTGGTGGCATTATCCTGTTGAACGCGTTTAGGCCGTGGATTAAAAAATACAGTGATTTTTTTTAAGGTTCACTTGATCGTTTCATTTCACTGCACCTGCGAAACAAAATTAACTAAAAAAAAATATGGCCTATAAATATAAAATATGTTAAAACAAACAAGTGAGGGCAGTGAGCTGCTGATACGTTAAAACAAACAACTTTAAACAGAAAATTTAACTTAATAACATGTTATCGTCTTGATGTAAATTCACTTAACAATACACTTCTCAATTAAACGACCGCACACGAAGCGTATTAAACTCGGTGTTCACTTACCCTGTCTGTTTTCCTTCTTTATACCACTGTAAGTCAAAGGATGAAGATAAATATGGAATTGAATTTGCTCTTTTAGATGGATTATTATTGCTGGCAAAAAATGGGCAATACAAAACTAATTTAGTGGGGGGCTTCAGCCCCCAAAGCCTGGAGCCGCCCCTGCTCCTAACCCCTCGAAACCTACGAGAAAAGTCGTTCAATCGGATTCTGCCCACCCTGGGTGCTCCCCTGGTAGAACTGCGACCCAAAGGGTTCATACCCGGCTCAGCTAAAACCAGGTCCTATCTTCGAAGCTAGGTATGGAGGGCATATTCCTTCAATGGAATTGCCGCTGACTCCGGCCCAATTGGGAGGAGCTGCGGAGGTTTGTTTCCTCCCGTTCCCCTTTAGCTATCTTTTTGAAGGAAACCATGTTGGACACGTGCCCGCTGCCCAGCCTCCAGGGGTATGGTATAAGGGTTTTGCGACCCCATCACCACGGGGGCAGGGTGGGAGGATGCGTGATTTACAATCAGCATTTTTTCTCTGTTTTTCTCTTTGCTTTAGATACCTTATTTCAGGCAGTAGCTGTACAGCTGCACCTTTTTAGGAGGTATACTGTTATTTCCGCGTACATTCCGCCGTCAGCCGACTTCGACGCGGGAGACTTCTGCCGCGTCGTGGCACGGTTGCCGAGGCTCTTTCTCTTACTCGGAGATCTGAACGGTAGACACTACTTCTGGGGAGACTTCTCGAACAATCCCAGGGATCAAGTCCTTGCCCACCCGATCGACGAGTTGAATATAGGTGTCCTAAATGTGGATGAGTGTACGCATTACTGCCCGAGAACCGCTGGATATTCTAGTCTCGATCTATCTTTGTGCTCTCCGAATGCACAGCCTGATTTGGGGTGGAGGATGGTCAATACCTCCTTGGTAGTGATCACTTTCCCATTCAAATATTATTTTGGGGGGCGCTGCCGCCCGAGAGCACACCCCGGTGGTGCTTGGTTCGGGCGCGGTGGGCGGCATTTCAGGAAATGTACGATTTCTCTGTATCACTTGTCGAGTTTGGGTCGGTAGATGGATGAGGGCGTTGAGTGCTTTTCCTGCAACCTCATGGGCGTGGCCCTTACTACTATTTCTAGAGGTCTGGCCGTTTTGTGCGCCGACCGCTCCTGTGGTGGTCAGCCGAGTTTGAAACGGCCCTTAAACAGAAACGTTATGCCTGCATGCGTTATAAGCGCCTCCCGAATGACGTCATTGTTCGTGAATTTAGACGAGCATGGCATAGGTTCTGGCATATTTCGAAACACGTCAGCCGCTTAATTTCGCGGGCATACGTGTCTTCACTTAACGGGGATACCCCTCTATCAGGGTTGTGGAAGCGAGACAAAAGGATTCGTGGTATGTTCTTACAGAACCCTCCCTCTCGTCCTCCAGGAGAATGAGACCACAATCCTGCAACCCGCGTCCGTTGTGGAATCCTTCGTGACCACTTTCTCCAGATTCTCTCCACGGGATACTGCTCCGCCAGCATTCAATGGTGTTCCGAAAGGCTGCCGTCTTGACTTTACCTCCAGATGCAGAGAACCTTCCAACGACAGGTTTACTTTGAGTGTATTGTATTCCGTTCTTGACTTGTGCGCCGTTCGTCGATACCATGGTGAGCAAGACATGTCTTTCTGTTAGATTTGATCAACAGGATCTGGGTAGAGGGTATCCTCCAAGATTCCTAGTGAATCGCTTATGTCCTCAGTTTTCGCAACTGGGGAGAGATCACTCGACCCCCGCCGGTTTTCGCCCAATCTCTCTAACTTTTTGCGCGTGTAAGTTGATGGAGAAATTGGTAAATGTTAGATTACCCTTCTATCTGGACAGCGGATGCTATCTGTGTTCTGCACATTGCGATCAGCGCAAGTTCCACTCAACGTCAGATGCTCTTCTTAGACTGTAAAATGCTGTCTGCGAGGTCTTCCATGGTAGACAGAACTACGCCACGGTGTTTTTCAATCTGGAAAAGGCCTATGCTTTATATCTGAATTTTTGCAAGATCGTCGATTCCGCGGACGCCTGGGGGGGAACCCTCACCGGCTTAATGGAGCAAGAAGAGGGTGTCCCGCAGGGAAGTGTACTCAGTGTCACACACTTTGCTCTGAGCATCAACGGCATCACCTCGGTGCTGCCGGAAGATGTTCTCGCTACGCTATACGTGGACGACCTTTCGATCACTTTTGGAGCAGCCTAGGTGCCAACTCTGAAGCGTTGACTCCAACAGGCATTGAACTGCTGCGGTTTTCCTTGTCCAATATTAAGGTGGTGCACTTCTGCTTCTATTCACGGCTTCACCTTGGCCCAACCTTATTTCTCAAGTAGTGGACCAGCACCGTTTCCTTGGTCTTGTATTTAATTGATACCTCACCTGGGAGGCTCATATTCGCAGCCTTATGGTCTCTTGTACCTGTCCCATGGATATTTTTCGTTCCATGATGTTCAGCGCCTGGGGGGCTGATAGGGCTACCTCATTACTTTTTTAAAAAAACCTTTGTTCGTTCGAAACTCGATTACTGATGCGAGTTTTATGCAGCCGCAGCCGAGCGTGTATTGTGGAAGTGGACTCGATCCACTACACCAGCATTCGCTTGGCAACTGGTGCCTTCCGCACTTCCACCATTGAGAGCCTACTTGTAGATGCTCTGGAGATGACACTCGCTCTGCGCCGTGCAAGTGCATTATTCGCCTGTACGTGCGAGGCTGGCGCCTCTCTCAGTCATCAATAGCTCTCACTGCATTCGTAGCTGATCTCGACGGTGCCTATGCTGTCGAGAAATGGCACTCATACCCTAAGTCCTTTTGGTTTAGGGCAAGAAACTCTTTCGAGACCTAGGTATAGCTCTCGGGCCTGTGGCCCCACTGGATCTTCCCAGGACGCCTCCCTGGAGTGTACCACCTTTGACTATTTATCGCTCTGCCTCTGCTCCCAAAGCTTGTACAGCACCGGGAGTATTGCATTCTGCTTTTTGGAGCACACTTTGTGTCACGCTAGAACGGTGCCAGTGTATACGGATGGCTTCAAGTGCCAAAAAGCGTCGTTTTCCACGCCATATTCCCTCTGTTTGAATTCACTGGGGCTCTGCCAGGCGCTGTGACTTTCTTCACAGCCGAAATGGTTGCACTACACCGCTCGGTACGGGAGATAACGCAATGTGCCCAATTCGGAGACCAGCTTATCTTTTACTGGGCTCCTAGATATGTAGGAATTTCGGGGAACGAGCGCGCCGATGAGGGCGCCAATGAGTCCGCGAGGACTGGGCGACCAGACCAGCGTTTCGCTCTTCCTCACACCGATTACATAGCTGGAATACGGGCAGCTATACGGGCTGCTTAGCAAATAAGATGGGATACGTTGGGGAAAACTTTAAGTTGCGTGTCATTGCGCTGCGACTGTTCCTATGGACCTACCCGCCAATGTCGCGATGGCTTCATTTTCTTTCTCCGGATTTGACACACTCGCGGGATGCACCGCCAAATAATGGAGCGCTCGCCTTCGCTATTCTGTGAAGCCTGCGTTGTCCCACAAACTGTTCGCCACATTCTTGTTGAATTTCCCAGTCTGAGTGATTTTTGCGCGTGTTACCTGTCCCGGTACCGGATGAGCGTGGTTGCTACTGCTTGTCTATTGTACTCGGCATGAGTTCGTGTACACCGACTTGTGTACTTTACGACCTTTTGAAGGAGGCTGGCCTCCATTTTATTTGACCTTTTTTTCTGTGTTTCTTTTTTTAGTTCGCAAGTTTCTGCGCCGGTGGAGGCGGGCCTACCCACGACGACGGAGCACGCTTCCTCTTTGCCTTTTTGCTTTTTCTTGGTGTGGTTAATTTCTTCTCTAGCTTTTCTTCTTGTTTATCGTTGTTATTTGTTAGTTACGTTTTGTTATTTTTTTTTTTTAATATAGCCTAATTCGGTATTACCTTGATTTTGTCATGCTATGCTCTATTGATATGTTTTTCAGCCTCTCAGATGGCTACCTTATATTGTCGACATAGATGCATTACTTTATTTACTTTTAACACACCGATCACCAGCTCTTTTATCAGCTCGGCAAGGCCTTTGGCCCTGTTATTGAGGTCTAGGATGAGGAGCAAGGACATTTGTAACCCTGTCGTGATGAGGGAGAAATCCGACCTATCGAAATTTTCTGACGGAATGTACGCTGAAATAAAAGTGTGCCTCCTAGCCAGATAAAACTGCAATGTAATTGTTTGAAACGAAGTATTTAAAGCAAAAGAAAGAACGTAACAATGTTGTATGTAAATCGCGCATCGACCTGTTCACCTCCCCTCCCGTGGTGATGGTGTTGCAAAAACCTTACATTATACCACGGATTGGTGGACTGTGGCATCCGACCTCCTGAATACAAATAACTAAAGGAGAGCAGAAAGAAATGAGTCTCTGCAACTCTTCCCAGTTGGCCCGGAGGTCACGGCAATGCTTTCGAATTAAACCAAACGTGACGAGAAGAAAGATGTAAGAAGAAACAGAAAACAATGAATTACACACAGAACAAAATAATTAAAATACAATAAAAACTTAAGTAATATATTACAAAACAACAGTAGATGCACATTACATATCAAAAAACAATAAAATTATTAAGACAAATCACTTGAAGGCCATAAAATAAAAACTATAACGAAAACAAGAAAGGAAACACATGGCAAAAATATTTATGAAGCTGATAGCCCTGACCACCAGGCGCCTAGCGTCTCTTTGCATACCACTACACTTCTTTTTCCTTTCACCACTTGTCTATTTTCATCTATATTCCTCACACGCCCATTTAGTTCCCTACACACACACACACACACACACTTACATCAATTCAGCCATTCAGTTGTTTCGTTCAAAAAATTATTTTGTAAGATGTTGTACTACATCTAACTATAATTATAATTCATATAATTCTTAATTTGTGCATCTCAACACTATATTTTGAATAAGCGAACATTGGACAAAGCGAAGTGTAATTACTAATTGAGGCGCCCAGACGCAAAAGAGCAGCCGCGCCACTTTTAACGAATTCGAGTTATGGGCTGGATGTGAAAGGCGTATCCCTCATCTCTTTGTTAGCATATGATTTCGCGCTCAGCCAACCAGCGAGCGCGTGGGGGCCTCAGTCTGTCTCGGCCTGCCTGTGTGTAAGACACATAAAAATTTAATCTTTGTTCCTTCTTTGATACCTTATTATTTACGATAAAATAGTAGATAACAGTGAAAACATGAGTTCAAACGACAGTTATGTGATGGCTCCTAGAAGAAGCCGTAAGCGGGTGAGGGGTGTAGAAACATGGAAAAGAGCGCAAAGAAAAAAGAAACGCAACACCGGTGAGGAATACACTACTGAAGATGGAAAAGAAATGCACGCTCTGTTGGAAGTCCATGAAAGTGTGCTAGTAAATCTTACGATTTGGTTGGACGTGACCATGTGAAAGTAATTTAAGGAACTATTGGGGTTGGGGAGACCATGATAAACAATGCGCTTACATAGCCAGTCGCATTACGTCTTAGATGTGAAAAGATCCCGAAAAAAGGGCTGGCCAAATAAAGTGTTACGCACCTTGAAATACGTTGTTCGTCACAACAATATATGCATTAGCGTGTTCTGTACAGTCTTCATTAACATGCACGGTATTACAGTGAAGCGGGTACGTAATGCCGTAGACAACGTGTCAAGTTCTAGCACTGTACAGCCAGACCGGAGTTGTATACATGTGCAGAAAAATAAAACGAGTAAAGAGAAATAAGACCTCATTAGGGAACACATTCGGATCCTACGTAGTCTATCGAGTCATTACAGCAGGGCAAAGAGTCCAAACCGGAAATACCTTCCTCCAGGTTTAAACAAACGGACGCTGTACAGTATGTATAAAAATGGTTGGTGGATGAGAAGGGTGAGGAAAGTTTTCTGAAGTTTTGGCAATATGTACACATTTTCAATACAGAGTTCAACATTGGGTTTGAACCCCCCAAGAGTGACTCGTGCAATACATGTAACAAACTGAATATTGAAATTAATGGTTTTGACCCTGTTACTTAAGAGGCACAAATTACGGCTCTAAAGGTTCAGTGCACAAGACTATGACAGGTGCTGTTCAGAAATTATTGAAACAAATCGCTAAGGAGGATTTGCCACACGAATCAGTAAACATTGCCTACCTCATAGCTGTTGTCAGAACTACAATACTATAAACGAAAGATGTGATCCTATAACTTTGGAGGACAGAGTGTGAAGGAGAAACAGGGCACAATGTATGTGTGGAATGAGAGTAAGGGAAGTAGAGGGTCTTGTGAAGTGGCTTCCTGTGTGGACTATTATATTAACAATGTTCTTGGCCCAAACATAACAGAACCAGTAATTTTCTCAGAGAACTGTTCCGGGCAAAACAAGAACAATAATGTAGTCCTTTCATGTTTAAGGCGCATTCCCTCGAGACGCTTGTCTGAAATAAAACACTACTTTATGATTCCGGGACATTCGTAACTTCCATGTGACCGAGATTTCGGTGTTATTGAAAGGAAAGTGAGACCCATAGATGTGTACACTACACCACAGTATGTTCAACTTATTGAGCAGGACAACTGTTTGAGGACCTTTATGTCGTACTCATGAACAGGAACAAGTTTTACGACTATGGTGTTTTGAACAGTAAGGTAACCTGGGCCAAGTTGAAGGGTGCAAGTTCATTGAATCACGAGTCTTGTCTTACTCGAGCACATTCAAGGATGGTGGTCTGGTTAGTGTTACAGTTTCCATGGAGAAAAAAACAGGATAGAGGGCACCTACTCCACTTCCCCTTAAGACGAGTGCAGGGCCAGTGCTTCTCAAGAAGACAAAACTTGCTGACTTGAAGGTGCTAAAGAACTACGTACTACCGGAAAAAAAAACAAGCATTCTTCACAACTTTGATTGCTGAGCATTATCAGGCACAAGCTCAGGCAACAGATGCGGGGAGGGTGCGTGGTGACGAGGAATCGGGCAGCGATTTTCTTGATGACGACCCAGATCACCATGCCTCATAACACTCATCTCTATCTTCTCAATTATGCAAGCTCTACAGCTCTCAAAATGTTCTTTACTATTTTCATTTAATACTGTCTCATACTATTATTAGGCTATTATTGTGTCCCCAGATATTTATTATCGTGTGCACCTATAAAGTGCACGGCGATCAAATCTTTTCTTAAAATAATAATGATTTTATATCTTATGCGCATTTGTTGTTGTTTTATGATATAATTATTATTGCAATACTTAGTAGGGTTTTTTATTTTCTTATATTCTGTAGTGTATATCTTTTTGTTCATTTTCTTATTTCCTAGGGAATACCAGGTTACCTATCCACAATGCTGTGGATTCCGCGAGGAAAATGTTACAGTATCTCTCACCCGGTAGGGGTATGGCTTAGGCATTATTTGCGGACCATATTCTCATGCCTGATTCAGAGGCGTCGGTAAACACAGTACGGAGGCCTGTTCTGCTGCCCAACTAGGAGTTTCATTTGTTTGGCACTAGGGGAATAAGTTGGCGAAGGGCCTCACGGTTTGAGTGAACTGGTTGATCCAAGCAAATTTGGATCCAAAAGAAAGGGAGTCTTAACACTAGCACAATAAAGTTTAATAGACCTGCGAAACTTTTCCGGGAACGGACAGATATTTAGTTATCCCAGGTTATTTTAAGGGCGCCTATCACTTTGTTTCACATTGCACTGGTTAACGCTGCTTTATTTCCTTTAATGTCTATCTTAATTCCGAGGTAGGTTAGCATCTGGCAGGGAATGATAACACTTTTTTCTGTATTTACGTTGAGAGAGCTGGATATGAGGGCGTTTACACATTTACGAACGTCCTTTCTTTTTCCTATGATGATGATGTCACCAAGGCAGCAGTGGGAACGGCAGTTCCATAGTTTGGCGAATGCGGAGATGCCTGCTCCCACCGTTGCCTGCTTTAGGAAGGGAGTACCAGCGAAACCCATCAGGAGCTTTTGGAAACGGAAGCGCCGGTTGTCGCATGAGATTCCGAACCAGTTGTGGGCTTTTTCATGCAATGGTAAATGATAAAAACGTCTTTTAAATTCAGCTTCGCTGCCCACTCTTTCCTGCCAGTAGATTCTAATACCTTCTTTAGGAAACAAAGTCGGGGGGCTCAAAAAATTCCTTTTTTTTTGTATCTGGTTGGATATTAAAGATCAATTGAGGAAGATCCATTTTATTTTTTACAACTAATTTGAGTTTTGGCCGTGAGCTTTCGCCTTTCTTAAGGCATCTTCAGACGGAAGTTTACGTTATTGTTGAGGTAGCTAATTGCTGGTCGTGAGCAGCGAAGAATGAAATTGATTTCGATTGATCGATGTATAGAGAAAGAACGGAGAGGGATCACTGTGTAACACAGGCGATCGGGTAGTCGTAGAGGAAAACGGTACGGAAATAATTTGAAAGGGGATAGGAAGAGTTGATAGGTCGGTGGCTAGACACCGATGCGTAGTGTAGTTGGGTGTAGCTCGGGGTGTTCACGACTGGACGATGGTTGGGGGGGGGGGGTCAGGAAGGAGATCGTGTCTGCATAGTCAGAAACTAGGTAATACGTAGGTGAGTCAAAAAGTTCTCAGACAAATGCCAGATTATTGAAATGTTCGATTTTGTACAAGTAAATACAGGGTCAAACACGACTTTCATGTTTTCTGAACAATTCCTACAAAATTCGTCATTCAATTTGTCGAGACTCTTTGTATTAGATGTGCTTCAAAAAGGTTACTTTTTTGAACCCATAAAATGGCAAATTTTGAGATAAGAGCGAACATTAAATTCCTGACTAAACTTGATTGGAAGCCTGTTAAGATTATTGACGCTCTACAACAGGTTTATGGTGACTCTTCGCCATGTAGAGCGGTAGTTTACGACTGGATTAAGCGCTTCAAGGGGGGCAGAGAAGAAGTTGAAGATGATCCACGTGAAGGGAGACCCTCCACCTCCATTAACCCAGAAAATGTCGAGCTTGTGAGGAATCTAGTGGATAAAGATCGCCGTATTACTATTGATGAAGTTGCCAATGCATGTGAAATCTCTCATGGCTCAGCATTTGGAATTCTAACTGAAAATCTTGGCCTGAGCAAGCTTTCAGCACGTTGGGTCCCAAAAGCGTTGCGAGAAGACCAGCTGAATCATAGGGCCAACCTTTCTTTGGCTATTTTGACCAAGATTGAAGCAAACGAGGATAGTTTTTTTGAGCGCCTCGTAACGGGAGATGAAACTTGGGTGTATCAGTTTGATCCTGAAAGTAAAAATCAATCAAAAGAGTGGCACCCAAGGGGGGCAGCAGGGCCTATCAAGTTCAAGACAGAGAGGTCCGTTAAGAAGATAATGGCTACAGTTTTTGGGGATTCGGAGGGAATTATTTTAATAGACTTCTTAGAAGGACAAAAAACTGTTACATCCAGCTATTACGAAGGCGTTTTAAGGAAGCTGAAAACTTCAATAGCCAAAAAACGACGAGGAAAGCTCCACAAGCAAATCTTGTTCCACCATGACAATGCCCCTGCACATTCGTCCAAAGCTGTGAGATCTCAGCTACGGGAATTTCGATGGGAAACTCTTGCTCATCCCCCTTATAGCCCTGATTTAGCACCCTCTGACTTTTTTCTGTTTCCAAATTTAAAGGGACACCTAAAAGGAACCCGGTTTCAATCATTAGATGAAGCAAAAAAGCAGGTCATTACTTGGTGCCAGAGACAACCCCGTGAATTCTACAAAGATGGTCTTTACCGTTGGATTCATAGATTAAGAAAGTGTATAGATGTTAATGGAGCTTATGTAGAAAAATGATTACAGTATTATTTCAAATAAAAATTTTATGCCATTTATCTGAGAACTTTTTGACTCCCCCTCGTACATGATGCTTTTAACTTATGCGTAGAACGGTGTGTTGCGGGTGGCCATGGGCTGCGAGGTAGCGCAGTGCCATCGCAACATACAGCCTTGCGTGTACTGCAGTGTATATAGGGTCTCTGACGAGTTTCCCGAGTTGTTTTGTGAGTCTAGTGTGAGCGTATGTGTTGAGGGGTGCTAATTTGTTGTTATCATATAATGTGGACATCTCGCGTACATGGGAGAGCGGCAAGCGGGCTTCAGAGCAGAGTTCTGAATGCGCTGAGCCTTCTTCTGCCACGTGACACTCGCAGCTACGAGTGACAGTGAGGCGTACGTGAGAAGATGTCGCACGGGTGTTTTATATAGGTAGAACCTACGCAGCATTTTGTTTGTGCGTGCGGCTCTTGCTTGTATTATGTGATGGTATATATTGAATCTAAAGGACTTGTCAAAAATTACCCCAAGGATTTTTGTCTGTTGTGTCTAGTCAAGCCTTGTTGGGTTTAGGTGGTTCCTGTCTGGTGTGTGTGAGAAAATTTGTATATTATGCATGTAGTGATCTTTTGCGCCGAGGAGTGTCATCCGTGTCTTCTGAGGGTTCGAGGCAATCAGCCATTTATCCTCGAACTCTGTCTTTTCGTCTAGTATTATTTATGCGTGGTGCAAAAATCTCGTCTGATTCGCGGCTTTTGACGAGAATGGTCTCGTCATTGGCGTAGGACATTGTATAGGTGCAACGGCAGTTTTAGGGGGGGGGGGTGACGTTTGTGTGCATAATGTAAAGTGAAGGTGCCAGTACTCTTCCTTGGGGAACACCTGAACGTGGTCTGAAAGGTTGTGATAAGGTATTGTTGTATTTTATGTGACATCTCCTTTCAGTGAGGTAGTGCGAAAGGAGCCTTCTGGTGCAGAGAGGTAACTCCGTATTGTTGGTGAGTTTCCAACGGAGTCCATCTTGCCACACCTTATCAAAGGCCTTCTCCACGTCCTTGCTGATGGAGAATGTCTTTTCTCGTGCCTGGCGTGTTTTTTGTATTATGTCGTGAACGATGGTCACAGCCGCCTGAGTGGACCGGCCCCTCCTGAACCCATAGTGGGGGGAGAACCAGTCCCTCTCTTCCAGGTAGTCTCTTAGGCGCCAGTTGATCATACGTTATAGTATATTGCCTAGATGCTCTAATTGAGCAATAGGCCTGTAATTGTTTGGGTGTTTGGGATCTTTGTTCATTTTGTGTAGAAGTATGTTGTGTGAGACTTTGAATATTTTGGGGGAAGTGGCCTAAGGATAGTGAGGCGTTGAATAGGTGTGTAGGGGGAGGGTATTTGTTTGCGGGGAGGTTGTGTATTAATGCGGTTGGTAGGCCGGAGGGGCCAGGTGCGCGTTTTGGTGTTGTTTTAATGTAGTGTTTTGTTTCCTCGACAATGATGGGAGCGGTCAGTGTAGATGTGTTGTCGAGCAGCTCCATTCGTATCAAGAAGGCAGGCTTCAGCTCGTAAGCATTGGCCCGACACCACTCCTGGTCTTCCTGGAAGTGCTCTTGCGCGTGTGGTTTAGGTGGGTTGTGTGTGTGTACTCTGTCCCAGTGGAACTTAAATGCGTCGAGGATGACGTTGGTGTCTGTGAGCGTTTGATATTTACTTGGAGGGGGATGGGTTTGAGTGGATCGGTGCCTAGCAATCTTTTTACGCGCCACCAGAAGAAGGAGGGGTCAGTGCAAGTGTGTCGTCCGCAATGCGGACGACCTCTCGCCACTGTCGGTTCCTATTTAGTTGCGTGCACTGTAGGATGCGGGCACGTAGGTGAGTGATGTTGTGTTGTCGTGGACCTCTGGTGTAGTGATTGTTGTACTGTGTGGTGAGTCTCTGAGTGTGTATGGAATATTTGAGGTGTTTTATACATATGTAGGTTTTGTGTGGTGTGTGTAGGTCGCGTGCTGTGGTTGTAGTGTTCATGATTGAGCACTAGTAGTCATCTAACAGATCTGGATTGGTGTGGTCCAGGTCGAGGTTTTGTGGCGTGTTTTCTGTTATGTATCTCTTGAACTCTTCCTAGTTCGTGTTTTGGAAGTCGAAGAGAGGTGGTGTGGATATGAGTGTTGGAGATGTGAATATGATAAGGCATATCGGTATGCGGTCAGAGAGTACGTGAGGACCCGGTGAGATGTGAGTGTAGAAGGGAGTTCGTTGCGGAAGACCACGTCTAGAGACGTGGTCCATCCTCGAGTACCGAAGAATGTGGGAAGGTTGGGCCGATGTGTTCACAGCGATAACGCGGCAGTACACCGTCCAGGTACCTTCCTGCATCATTCGTGGTGATAGAAAGGAGTGTTGGGTGGAAAGCGTTGAGGCCCTCCGCTAAGAAGATAGGTAGGTTGTTGTTTGATAGAGCCCGGAGTGGGACTTCTATGTTTAATTGTAGGCGTGGCCACTAGGAAGGGGCCGGAGCTTGTCTGTACCTTGCAAGCTAGAAAAGAGTCATCGCATGTTTGAATGAGAGAGTGGTGTATAGAGCGCTTTATTAGGATCGCTGATCCTAGGTGTGGCGCTTGTGGAGTTAGATATGTGTAGTAGCCTGTAATATGGAGTCTGTTGTTGGGAGGGTGTAGACTGGTCGAGTTCAAGAGTATTATGTCAGGTCTTTGTGTGTTTAGGACCCAGTTGGCAACAGCATGGCGAATACCGTGCCAACTGCGTACGTTTAATTGCATTATGTTGAGGCGACCTATTGACGTGGGTGGAGTGGGCGTGGGGCTGATTTAGCCGAGACCGTTCCCCTCTCCTTGGTTATTCCCTAGGATGCGTGGGAAGCGAGTACCTTAACGCGTGTCGACTGTGATTTAAAGGGAGTGGAGAGGTTTTCTGTGGTGTTATTGGGTGGGCAGGCCGTGGTAGAAGAGAGAGAGTGTTATGTGGAAGGAGGGTTAGAGATAGTGGAAGAGTGGGTGGTGGTCATGGAAGAAGGGTTGGAAAGAGTAGAGTCTAGGAGACGGGGGGTTAGGGAAGAGGAGGAGGGAGTACAGCTAGTAGATGGGGGCTAGATATAGTGGGGGAGGCACAGATTATGAGAGGGGGTTCGGGAGAGAGGAGGTTGGAATGGCGAGGAAGGAGGGGTGGAAGTAGGAGAGGAAGGAACAGCAGGGGGGGGGGTGTCAGCTTTACGCGTGGTTGTGTGTGGCGGAAGGAAGGTTCGTGGAGTTTTTTTTGTTTAATGCGGAGTGTTGTGGAGGGTGTGGTGGGCGTGGGGGAGGTGGAGGTGGCGGCAGTTGTGGTATCAGTAGAAGTGTGTTTGGAGGCTGTGAGAGGGGGGAGCGGTAGGAGGGGGGTTGGTGGCAATAGGGGGGGAGTTGATGTTGCCGAAGGATGAGTGCTGGTGGTAGGGGAGAGTTTAGGTATAGAGGAGGAAGGAGTGGTAGCTGTGGAGGGAGGAGAGGAGGCGGTAGGAAGAGCGCTGTGAGCAGTGGGCAATGGGGCAGGTAAGGAGGGTACAGTGGCGAGAGGAGCAGGGACAGAAGGGCGGGAGGAGGCAGGAGCGTGGTGAAGGGGTGGGCGGTAGGTCCAGGGGGTAAGGTGTTCGTGTATACCAGGGTGGGGAGGAGTACGGGTCTCCTGTGTGTATGCTCAGATTAGAGCGAACACCTTCTCGGGGAAGGTGATCTGTTCTAGACCGTGAGAGGCAAATAGTCTAGTGAGTATGTTTGTGTATAGTCGGGCGTCACCCCTCAACATGTCGTTTTGCCACCGTTGGAAGCAAGGCGCCCAGGTGTAGCTCTAGGTGTGTGGTCTCATTGGGTGTGGTGCGGGGTGTTGGTGTGTGTCGGAAGTAGTGGGGTCTCTGGGTGTAGGGTGTTTGGGTGGGGGCGGGTGTCGGAACATGTGGGTGAGTCTGGGTTGCTGCTGGGATAGAACAGGGGGGGGGGGGAGGTGGACAGCGTTTCGACGGCAGCAGCAGCAAATGTTCTTATGAGAGGAGGGGCGGGGGTGGAGGCAGGGGCGGAGTGTGTGGTTGTGTTGTGGACGCCTTATTGCCGCTACGGCGTCAGAGCGGGCCTTAATTAGGTAATAGCATTTAAGGTTGACGAGGACATGGTCGCCGCCGCAGTTTGTGCAGAGACGTGAGGTGGCTGTGTAGGTGGTGTAGTCGTGGCCCACTACACTGCACCTTGAGCAGACCAGGTGTGCTTGGCAAGTTCGCGTCTCGTGCCCTGTTTTGTAACACCGGTGGCACTGTATGGGTTTTATTTTCAGCTGTAGCTCGATGTTATGTGTATATGGTAGTGTGCCACAGACATTGATGTCTTGGTCTAGCACCAGTGTTTTGTTCTGTTCACTGGACAGTGTAATTACTGCCCGTTGTTTTGTTCTCCCCATAGTTCTGTCTGAGGTGTGTGCGGAGGTCATCGGTGGAGAAAGCCAACCACAGGGGGTTGGTCTTGAGGACTCCTATTTGGCGTTTCTTGTATACACCGTCGGCTAGTTTGTGTGAAGGTTTTGTGCAGTGAGTGTGTCAGACGCAAGTTCATAGAACTTGACTACGTCCTCTTGTGAGCGAAGACGAGTTTGTGGCCTGTGTGAGTCTTTATTATGTTTGTGATGGGGGTGTCATGTGTAGCGGCTAGGTTGAGAAGTGTGTGATCATTGCTAGTAGTGGGTGTTTTTTTCTGTTATGTGTAGGAGTGTGAGTGTGGATGTTCTTTTTATGTACCATGATGAAGATCGCTTTTAAAAACTTTCTTTTCTTTCTTTAGAGGGGGTCCCCCGCTCCGCGTATTATTGTTTCCTTTAACATTTAATTAGTTATTGTATGAATAAATTAAAGAGGGCTTGTGAGTTGGAATTTTCATCGAATAAACCCTTTTTGAGATGAGGTTTAGAATTTTGGACTTTGTTTACTCGGCCATCTTGGAATTGCCCTAACTCTAGCCTTTGGCATCGGATCGTCCCTGACAAAAGAGCTAAGTTCTTTTTACCGGCTTTTTTTTCTTTTTTATTAATATTTCCACCCTTTCGTTATTTATCTACGTGAAATCTTGTGGAAATCTTATGTTGATTTATATGAGCTTGTTGGGTGCGTTCCGGTTAATTCCAATGACAAAAGTCCTTCACCTGTAAAATAGTGAATGATAAGACCAACAAGGTTAACAAACAACAAATTTCAGCGCCGTGACAAAGGCTTTGTTCGAGTTTGTTTTGCATTAGTCCCAGACCCTCAAGTTCCATATAATTTAGCAATGAGTTTTGACTCTGATTGTAAAGTTTGCAAAAAAAAGAAGTAAGTGAGGCGAGTGGCTATATAGCTTGTGATTCTTGTCATGACTGGTACCATGCATTATGTCTTAACCTGACTAAACATGAAATTAGTTGTCTGACTACTTCCAAGTCAAATGTTAATATCTACTGGATATGCACAAATTGCAATGGAAAAGTACAAAGTTGGCTTCTTACTAATTCCCCCACAAATCGTAATAAAGTAAATGACCCTAGTACTGGTTTATATCAGGTTGAATCGACTAATGGGAATGTGACTATAAAGAAAAATCAAACTGAGTCATCCATGGATTAGTGAAAAATCGGATGAAATATGGAAAATTGTAAAAAGTAAAGGTACAAAACTTAAACTAGTGAAAAGGCCTGAACCAGTACTTGACAAGAATAGGTTCAGCCTATTGGATGACTTTGAAAAGTTTTTAGAACCATATGAACAGCTTCTCACTGAGTCTCGGCATCAGAATAAATGCCCATACCAGTCTCCCAGGCCTATACCAACAACCATTAATAATAATTCTATAAGAGAAAGAGCCAGTGCTAGAGGGAGGGATAGTAAAAATATAATTACAGTAATTCCAAAGGATACTGGAACAAGAGATACTCATTCAGGCAGACCTAAGTTTTATTTACCAGAGAAATGTGCACTATTTTAAATAAAAACAATTTCTATAATCGGAGATTCCCAAGTTAGAGGCTGGAGGCCTAGGTCTCATTGTTACCTGGGTGCAGACATCCAACGCGTCCTAAATATCTTAAAAGATTCGTGTTGTAGTGCGTTAAATTATCATAAGGAAGCCAATATAGTACATTTTAGTGGAAATGATGATAAAAAAATTCAAGGAAATAATGGCACTAATGAAAAGAAGTAGTAAACCTTCATTTTTCACAGGCATTATTCCAAGGTTAAGTGTGACCCAAAAATGGTACTCAATTGCTTGGGGTATTTAATAATGAATTAAAGCAAATCTGTAATGATACTGGGGTGACATTCATTGATCTATGGATTAGTTTCTGTGGGAAGAGAGATTTGTATAACAAAGATGATATACATCTAAATGAAAAGGTTTAGAAGTATTCAGTTAAATATTAAATGAGTCTGTCAGTCTGTCTGTAAGATGACTTAGCGGTACCCACTGTCAGGCTGATAGGCATCTATATTAGACAACAGCCTAATATCTAAGTAAGAGGTACTGGTTTTAAATGTTTCTATACCAATGCAAGGAGTCTCAGAAATAAAAAGGAAGAACTATTAGCATATATACACTCAGAAAATTTAGATATAATTTGTATCACTGAGACCTGGTTTCATGATAAAATCTATAAGGATGATGAAGCTGAATATATTATTAATGGTTATAACCTATATTTGCATCATGTAAAGGAAAGACTCGGTGGAGGTATTTCACTTTACGTTAAGAATAGCTTGATATCGTATGTGGTAAATTCTATTAAAGATGAGTATTCTCTAATGGAATCACTCTGGGCCGATATCAATACTATAAACCCCCTGAAAAGTTACGATTAAGACTATTCTACAGACCCCCTAATTCTAATTCTGAAATAGATAAAGAGAACATGCAAGAAATCAATACTGTATGTTCAGGAAATAATAATATTCTAGTAATGGGGGACTTCAACTTGCCAACAGTTGACTGGGGAAAAGTGTATGGCCCAACCAAAGCTAGTAATCTATTTGTTGACTGTTTTGAAAATAATTATTTATCTCAATTGGTGAAAAGACCTACTAGGGCAAGTACAATCCTAGATCTTGTCCTTAGTAACCGAGAGGAAACAATTAATAACATGAAAGTTACAGAACCATTAGGAGAAAGTAAATGTTTGATATTAGTATGAATATCATTGATCCCTGACTTTTCCAAAGCTAACTTTGATAAGTTTAGAAGAATGTTAAGTACTATTTCATGGGAGGACGAATTTTATTTTATGGATGCTCTGGAAATGTGGGATAGATTAAAATGTATCCTAGATTCAATTAAAAAAAGTTGCATACCCTTTAAGACAAGGAGAAAAGATGCTAGTAAAAACCGGCCATGGTTAAAAGACAGTGTAAAGTCCAAGTTGAAGACATAGAAAATAGGGAAAACCTGAAATGCACCACCAAAGAGTCTAAAAAAGAAATAAGGAAATGTAAGAGAATGTCAGAAATCAACCTTGCAAATAATAGTAAGGGAAATATCAAGAAGTTATTTAGTTACTATAAAATATATTCTAAGCAGGGCTCCACTATTGGGTCATTAGAATATAATGGAAAGAGCTATCAAGGAGATAAAGATATTGCTGATGTGTTAAACTTGTACTTCACCTCTGTTTTCACTCAGGAAAGTGCAGTTGATTGGGACCCAGGTGTAAATTTGGAGAGTGGGCCAGTGCTTGAGAATGTGAATTTTTCAAAGAATGATATAAAAGCTGTTATTGGTAAAATAATGCCTAGTAAATCTCCTGGGCCGGATGGGATATATGTTAGAGTTTTGAAAGAAGGTGAGGAAAATCTTGCAAATGTATTTAAAATTATTTTTGATCGTTCACTTATTTATTCTGAGATTCCTGAAGACTGGAAGGGGGCCAATGTTGTGCCTGTACATAAGCAGGGTTGCAAGAAGAAGGTGGAAAACTACAGACCTATAAGCCTTACATCATTACCCGGAAAGATATTGGAAAGATTAATAAGCACTGATATTAAAAAGTTCTTAGAGGAGAACAAGTATATTAATGATTCGCAGCATGGATTTCGAAATGGGAAGTCAGGTCTCACTAATCTACTTGAGTTCATGAATTTTGTTACTGAACAAACAGACAAAGGTAATAAAGATATAGATTTTAGTAAAGCCTTTGACAAGCTCCCTCACGAGTGACTTGGGCATAAGCTAGAGAAGTATGGAATCTCTGGAAGAGTCCTGAAGTGGATAAAACTTTGGTTATCAGGAAGAAAACAGAGTGTAATACTGAGTGGGTCTAAGTCCACATGGAAGTTGGTGGAGAGTGGAGTGCCTCAGGGATCCGTGATCGGATCCTTGCTTTTTATCCTTTATTTTAATGATAGTGATTCCGGTTTTGGATGCAATACTGAAATGTTTGCTGGTGATGTTAAGCTGTTCTTTCCCGTAAGTAATGTGGAAGGGAACCTAACACTCCAGAGAAGCCTAGATAAAATTGTCGCCGTGGCCCATAAATCTGAAATGAAGTTAAACCATAATAAATGTAAATTCCTACATATTGGTAAAAACAATAGAATTTTTACCTATGAAATTGAGGGGAATTGGTTGCAAGATGTTCAAGAGGAAAATGATTTGGGAGTAACTATAACAAGTGACCTAAAATGCAAAACAAATTGCATAGAATCAAAGAACAAGGCTAATAGAATGTTGGGATTGATCTTCACCTGCGGGGCCACCTACTTGCCCTTCTTCTGGGCACAGATGGCCTACCGTAGATGTCCCAGGGTTTCGCTGCTGAAGTCCCTCCTCTCCTCGTCATGGGTCCCTTGGTTGCCCCCGGAGTTCACCTGGGGTCATGTATACGCGGATGCATCGAAAAATGCCCTCGGGTGGGTCAACCCACCCCACCCCCCGTGGCAGGTTGTTTAGCTGGATCCACAGCAATCCGTGCCCTTCCTACGTGGGGGAATTCGTCGCGCTGCTCAAGGCCATCCTGGCGTTCCCGTACGCACGACCCTTCGGGGATTCTACATCCTCGAACTATTTAATTAACCGATGCAATTTGTTACATTGGCTGTTATACTATGTGTTCTTTGTATGTACCATTTTGTTTTTATTTACAGAAGACCATTGGTGAGCTGGTGCCCCTCCGAACATAATCCGGCCGGCCTTCCTTCTCGGCCCAGTAATTGGAGCGCAGGGCTGAAAAGAAATGAAAGATCAAGACAAACATAAACAAATTTAAAATAGTACCAGTATATACGAAATAACAACAGATATCTACATAGAAGGCGAAAGATATACATATAACAACAAATGCAAAGTTTTAGACCTAACTATCTCAAAAACAGGTTACAAGAAACACGAAACAGACAGAATTAACAAAGGAAAAAATGGGACTCAAACTACTCTTCGAATTAAGAAATCTTAACCTAAAGAACAAAATAAAAATATACCAAACAATTATTCAATCGGCTTTAGTGTACCTTACGGTGGCAATGTGCACTATCTCTAAGACTAGCCTACAACAGATTCAGAGGATAGAGAACAAAGCAGTGTACATAATAACGAATACTAGACGGGTGGAGCGAAGAAATCAACGAGATTTACACAGAGGCAAAACTTATTACTATCAACAAAATAATAGAAAAAAGAGGAAAGAAAATTATGCGGAAAACCCAAGAGGAGATAGCAGAAGAACTCCCCAACCAACTAGATCACCTAGAAGGATGGAGAGACCATCGACTATTTCCAAGTAAATTAGAAATAATGGTAAGGGAAATGGAAGAATTATACACGTAAGTGGAAATTCCCAAACAATAACCTGACCAAAAACAGATAAAACAAGTAAAGTAGATCTTTAATTATTATTATTATTATTTTTTTTATTGGAAACAAAATAAAAAGATACGAAAGAAAAGTATGTACTAGAATGAGAATGCGAAACTAGCAATTTATTAACGCTAAAAACGGTTTGAACGCCATGACAATTTGACAAAGAACAACATGAAACTTTTAAGTATACTCAAAAACAACTCTGTAATCAAATACCTACTCACACAAATTCTAACTTAAATACCTATTCAAAATACCAGAGATTAGCCTGACCACCAGGCAACATTGCAACCCTAAGCAAACCTCTTACTTCCTTCCATTTCAACCTAAGAACTTTCACTCTTATCAAAACACACATTTACCGGGCCTGCAACTTACACAAGGGACAGGAGACCTAACAAAATAATGAATAGACTGAGATAAAAAAGAAGATACACACCGTGCTTCGGATCCCACGTTAAGCTGTAGGGCCAATTAATCCCTTGGTCACCTATATTGTCTCAGACTTTAAATCAAGTAAACAATGCATGGAGGCAGTGTAAAAGGCAAACAAGATACTAGGTCTCATAGGGCGTACATTTCAAAACAAGTCTAAAAGGTGTATTCTAACACTTTATAATGCACTTGTTAGGCCACATTTGCAATATTGCGGGCAGTTTTGGTTACCACATCTAGAGTGTGACACAGAAAGATTAGAGAGAGTCGAGCGTCGAATGACCATTGTTAAGACGCGTCCATGCGCCTCCTTTATGTTATACTTAATATTTTCTTTGTGTTCATAATAAAGAGGTGCACATGTGTGCACAAAACAAAAAAAAAGAGTAAAAGTAAGGAAGTGATTAAAAAATTGTATACCTCTTATATTCGTCCACATATTGAATATTGTGTTCAGTCGTGGTCACCCCATTATGAGCATGACCTTAATATGTTGTAGGATGTACAGCGTCGAGTGACTAAAATGATACCTAGTCTGCATAGACTCCCATATCATGAAAGAGTGAGGAATTTGGGAATGTTCTCAGTGAGAAGACGCTATGTGGGGGGGAAATTTGATTGAGGTATACAAAATGATTACAGGTATAGATAGAGTAAGATTGCCAGACTTTTTTAATTTTGATAATAATAACAGAACTAGAGGCCATAACCTTAAATTGAAGAAAATCATTTACAATACCGATATAAGTAAATATTCATTCAGAAATCGTATTGGGAATCTTTGGAACGAGCTGCCAGAAACAATAGTAAATTCAGCAATCTTGAGGTCTTTCAAATCGAAACTGGATATATATATATATATATATATATATATATATATATATATATATATATATATATATATATATATATATATATATATATATATATATATATATATGGGCAGTAAAGGCTTTGTGTAATCAGAGCCACCTACATATTATCCTTGCATGTTGTGTATGTATATATAAAATAGTTTGATGTATAGGTGTTAATTCTTATTGGTTGACTATATATACTATATGTATTGATAATAATTATCCATAAAACAAAGAAATGCCAATGCATAGGGTATACTTCTGAACATTCTGACCTGTTGGCATATGTGCTGCTTTAGGTCAACCCGCATGGATCCAGACCAATCTACATTATTGTAAATAAACTGAACTAATACTTTGTAAAATTCTCGACTAAGGCTCGATACCCCGCCATCCCATATGGTGACCTTCATCCGGGGATGTAGCTATGGCTGGAAGCATTATTTGTTCAGCAGTGGCATCGCATCGATGGGCCCCGGGGGCCTCTGTGGTTTCCCTTTAAACCTTCTTATGATTCGCATCGCCTCCTCCACCCCGTGTCTTTGTTGTGCCTGTGGATTAACTCTTAGCCCTAAATGTTTTCGCTCTAATGATAAACCCTTATAAAGGATTTGTTTTTTTTTATTTGTTTTTCATCCAATCATATTCCATTCATATACATGGGGTTGTTGTGTGTATATCGTTTTAGGGATGCACATGTCTGTTATTAGTTGCCTATTGTTCTTTCTCCTGATATTTTTCTGTCTTGTTTTTGTGTTTTTTTCCATTGGTCTGTACTATGTGATGGGTGTTCCCTTCGTATCTTTGTACCCTATATAAGGTTGTCTTCTCCATTTTCACGCTATTCCTTGAAAATGAACTTGCAAATATAGTTCGAAAATGCTTGGATTCATCTTTTCATTTTCCTGCGGGTTAATTTTCATATTATTGCTTTGCTCACGTGCCACTTTGTGAGTTTTTCATTATATATATATATATATATATATATATATATATATATATATATATATATATATATATATATATATATATATATATATATATATACTGAGGTGGGACCAGAGAGAGGAGAGGGGTAAGCTGCTTGGCAGAGGTGAGTAGTGGCAAGGGGCAGCTGTCCAAAATATACCCGTTCCTTCGATTTACTCTTGTTGCGGTTGGCAGGATTTCATGAGAGTTGGATTGTAGTATATTTGAGGGGTTCAGATCGACAAGGGCGAAGATGCCAAATAGCTAAAAGAAGATATCATTAAATGACATTCAAAATGCAATCAGCTTAGTAAGGGCGAATTCAACAATGCAAATTATTTCCTAAGTTGTAATAAAAAGGGGGCGGAGCCTGGAGCATGGCATCTTCGCCCTTGTCGTTCGCAATATTGATAGCTCAATTTCATCTTTAAGCAATAGAGGCCTTTTTATATACCTGATTAAAACGGTAACTAACGCAGGGAAGAATAAACAGTGGGTAAAAAAAACTAATAAATTTTATTTTTATTTGTAATTTGTACTTTGTATTTAATAATTAGTTTCCTTTTATAGATGATAATAATGTTCCCTTTGGTGAGTCTGAAAAAGAAAAATAAATTTTATTTACTGTTGTTTGTCAACGACTAAATTAATTAAAGATAAAAAATAAGCCACAACACTTTTTTTTTTACTTAACTTTATCTAAAATTTGATTTAGGTAAGGTAAATTGGTTAGATTAAATTGGCGCTTCTAAGAATATTATAAATTCCACATTGTACGACTTGTATTCTTCTAATCTAATTTAACTAAACTTATACCTAATTAAATGTGGAAATTAGAGTTTTATAGGTATTGTGCACACACTCCAATGACTAACTTTATCGGATAATACTTACAAGATAGGCGAACATGTAGCTTAGAAATTTAGTTCATCATCATTATCATCATATCCTTCTTCATCGGCTGTTATAGTATCTTTGCTTTGTGGTTCTATAAATTTTCCCCAAATTTCTTGTGGTGTAGAGGCACATAAACGAGTAAGTCTTTCAAGTCTTTCACCTTTTCATCGCTCAGTTTCACAGGATTTGGATACTTTTTTGGAACAATAGTAGTTGAAAGATCAAATTTGGACTGATCGTAGGTATTTTGTCTGCCTTTCTGTAGTTAGATCTCCATTAACTCTTGATTATATGCATGTTTGATGCCATATCCTTGTTTGAAGTTGCTAGAATATTGAAGGACCCTGCTTCCTTGAAATTGGCTTTCATGCTAATCCTCTTTGTAATGTAATTCTGTAGGATACCATAGTCATAGAAAGAGGAGCGATCAATTCTGACGACTGTAAATGGATGTGTTATCCTAAACAGTTTTAATAAGAAAAGCATATTGCTCCTCTGAATAGACTTCGACTGCTCTTATTTTTTTTCTCTTAGACCAAAATTTCGGTCACAAGGAAGAAAAGAATGGCCCGGGACCATAAAGTAATGGACAATTTCATTAAACCTGTATTCATGGATTTTTTGGAGGCATACCAAAACCATATTGATATTTTTATTTTGACCTCCGTAATTGCCACTAAACAATATTATTTTTTTCGCATCAAGGCTAAGGTTGGTATTAATGTAGTGCATGAGACAGCTAACTATCTCCACCGAACCTCGTTTTGCAGAACTCTCGTTCCATAAATACATGGAAGCTGTATTTGAACTCACATTGTAAACACAAAAATTATATGCCCAAAGTTTCCTTTTATAGTATTGTGCGCTTGTTTAAATCTTGGAAATCGGGCAGGGTTTGTTGCAAAGTCCAGCTACTGATGGAGCTTGATTATCTTGAAATGAGCCAAGTTTATTATAAGGTACCCTTGCACGCTTGAGATGTAGTTATTGTTTCACTTTAAGCGCTTGATTCTTTGTAGCATCTTTGGTTTCACTTAAACTCTTAATTTCATTTTTGACTTGGTCACAAAATGAGCAAGTCTCACTCTTTGGTGGTTCAAAGCCCAAATTGAAGGCACTATTAAATACATAACGATAATAGCTATCTTTTACAGGCTCAATGTGTAGGAAATTTTCACTACTCCATTCTTTATACATATTGTAAAGAATGCTAATGTTAAGACCGGGAGTTAAAGATTTTCTATGTGGACTTTTTGCTCTGCTATAGTGGCATTAAAAGTAGAATTTTCGGAGCCTACCATATTTGCTCTAACTGGTTCGATTTTCATGAAGAAATAACTTATTTAAGGAATTTCTTTAATTTCAATTATTACTCCGATTTCATTTTTGATAAGTTAGTGACTAAATTTGTCTCTAAAATATATTATCCACGAACCATTCTTACTACTGTATTAAAGCAGAAGGTTTTCCTAAGACTGCCCTATCTAGAGCATTTAACCTCTAAGTTCAATAAACTCCTTTCTACCCTCAAAAAACCATTTCCCACAATGCCAATAGTCCGACTTCAAACATCAGATACCAACGAGGGCATCAACGCTGTAATAACAACAGAAGAAATGATAAAAATGATTTTAAGTTTCAGAAAGAAAACTCAGGGAAAATCAGGGCTAACAAAAATACATTATGTAGAGGCCCCTGACAACATACATGAGGGACTTAAGAACGTATTTAATGCAAGTCTAAATACGGGATACTTTCCAGATGAACTAAAGGTAGCCAAAATGATATTTGTGCCTTAACCTGGAAAGTCACTCCCGCAGGTGGAGAATTACAGACCGATTTTCCTGCAAGATTTCACCGGGAAAGTCTACGAAAAAATATTAACCAATAGATTAATGAGATTTCTAAACGAAAAAAATTGCCTCAACACCTGGCAATTTGGATTCCAAAAGGAACCGGATCACGGAGATGGCAATTAGTATAATGATAGAAAAGATAGCAAAAGCCAAAGGAGAATAAGAAAGCATTGATATATGTGCAGAGACGTATCGAAAGCGTTCGACGAAGTTTGGCAAAAGGGATTACAATACAAAATACTCAGATTGGAAATTAATAATAAGATTGAGCGGATACTTTGTGACTACGTAATTAACAGATACGCCTACAAAGGACATGAAAAGTATCGAGGATACACATTCAATATATACGACGGACATCCCTCCACCTATAAACGAGGGAAGCCTTAATATACAGTAGGCAGACGACATGACACAATTAATTGTTTGCCCCTATCGAAATGGACCTATGCAAGCAAGAATGACAGCAACTGAGATATAATCAATAAACAACAACGAAAAGAAATGGAAGATCAAGACAAACATAAACAAATTTAAAATAGTACCAGTATATAGGAAAAAACCGCAGATATCTACATAGAAGGCGAAAGATATAGATATAGCAACAAATGCAAAGTTTTAGGCCTAACCATCTCAAAAACAGGTTCCAAGAAACACGAAACAGACAGAATTAACAAAGGAAAAATGGGACTTAAACTACTTTTCAGATTAAGGAATTTTAACCTAAAAAAAATAAGAAAAATATACCAAGCAATTATTCAATCGGCTTTAGTGTACCTTACGGTGGCAATGTGCACTATCTCTAAGACTAGCCTACAACAGATTAAGAGGATAGAGAACAAAGCAGTGTACATAATAACGAATACTAGACGGGCGGAGCGAAGAAATCAACGAGATTTACACAGAGGCAAAACTTATTACTATCAACAAAATAATAGAAAAATAGGAAAGAAAATGATACGGAAAACCCAATAAGTCTCCCCAACTAACTAGATCAGCTAGAAGGATGAAGACTCCATCGACTATTTCCAAGTAACTTAGACATATTGGAAAGAGAAATGGAAGAATTATACACGTAAGGGGAAATTCCCAAACAATAACCTGACCAAAAACAGATGAAAACAGGATTTAAATAGGTAAAGTAGATCTTTAATTATTATTATTTTTAATTGGAAACGAAAGAAAATTATGTACTATAAAGAGAATGCGTAACAGTAGCAATTTATTAAAGCTAAAAACGGTTTGAACGCCATGACAATTAGACAAAAGAAAACAGGAAACTTTTAAGCAGACTCAAAAACAACTCTATAAGCAAATACCTACTCACACAAATTCTAACTTAAATACCTACTCAAAATGATAGAGATTAGCCTGACCACCAGGCAGCATTGCAAACCTAAGCAAACCTCTTACTTCCTTCCATTTCCACCTAAGAACTTTCACTCTTATCAAAACACACACTTACCGGGCCTACAACTTACACAAGGAACAGGGGACCTAACAAAATAATGAATAGACCGAGATAAAAAAAAGAAAAGAAGATACACACAGTGGTTCGGATCCCACGTTAAGCTGTAGGGCCAATTAATCCCTTGGTCACCTATATTGTCTCACACTATTATTTTCGCTGTTCTATCCTTAAACTTTCTTCTTCCTCTCCCTCTCACTCTCACCCCCGAGTTCTCCCCACTCTGAGTCCCAGACTCGGGTGTAGGGGAGTCGGAGGACTACAAGGGAGTACCGGGCTCTCGCCCTCCTTCTTTGCCCTGGCACTCGAGAGTGCCTGGGTGAGGATGGGGGACAGGGATCGGCCAATTTGTTTCTTTTTCTCCCACTTTCCTTTCATTTCATTTCAATATTTTTTTAATTCTAACCCTGTTTCCTTGCCTTCCTTTCTAGGTCATATGGAGTCAATTCCTATGAGCTTGCGATCCTGTGTAGTTTATAGTTACACATGTACGACCTACCACAGTCGTTATGTGACCCAACTAAAATGGAGGATTGCCAAGTACTTGGTTGGTCTCACAAGACTGGCATTCCCATTTCCAAGCCAGAAGCCTCATCCATTAGGCAACACTCTGATTATTACCAATATCCTCTTAATCTTGTATCACTTACCCTCTTGTCTTCAGTCTCAACATCTTTTGAGTTGCAAATCTTAGAATCGTTGTATATAAGTAAATTATCCCTAATTTAAATTATTATACGTCTTCAATATCAGTTTTCTAGCGTTAGTCACTTGCTATCACAACTCCAACGGTACAAATTAGTTCATCTTTGTAATTTGTCTACATTGGCGGGTTTTTTTTTTGTTTATAATATAATATAATGGGTTATTTTGTACTTAAATACATACGGCATCCCCGCTTTTTGCAATATTACACTGGATATTGTTAAGTATTTTATGTAATGTGATGTTTGTTTTACATATCTCTCAATATTTGTCTATTATATTGATTTACCCTTACTTGACCCCTTTTTAAGTCATTATTTAATGTATTTTTTTAACTTTTAGTCTTGACATATTTTTTTTCCTTTTCGCCAGTCGTTGATGATGGTCCCAGTTGAGGTCCGAAACTTCGGCCAATAAATGTTTAGAGACATTGACTGGGTCTTCATATTCCTACTACGAATCAGATTCTCAAGGAACAGATCAATTACGAGTAATATATATATATATATATATATATATATATATATATATATATATATATATATATATATATATAATAGTTAAATATGTGGGGAAAAGAGGCATTTCTGAAATGTTGCAGCCTCTTTTGAAAGAGAAACGTTAAAATGCTTCAACAATACCAGGCGGGGAACCAGGGAGGGGGGCTGAGGGGACTGAAGACCCCTCCCACCCCCCACCCCCCGAATTTCTGAGCCGTTTATGTTAATATTTCCTTTTGGTAAAGCTGAATCGCTCCTCCGGACGATTGAAGCTGTTTTTCTTTTATGTTTCGTTTCCTTTCCATAATGTTTCTTCCTCTTTCGCTATAATGGTTAACTGAAGTAGCAGTAAAAGGGGGGGTTTGGGCCGCAGCCCCCACCCAAAAACAAATAATACTATAGGAGGTGTGGGAGGCAAAGCCCTACACTCAATTTCAATACTTATAAAACCATGTATTGCTCCAATTTCAATGCCGTTAATCGTCAAGGAACAATGCTTTGTTTCGTACACTTTGTTACGCTTTTCACGACATTTTTTCACTCAATTCTTTCTTTTTATATATAATTTATCATTTATTAATGGTTTTATATAATTGTTTACTCTTTTAGCATAAATATTTCGAAATTATCTTGGAACTAGTTTTTTGTGGGTTTTGCTACAATTTCAATGCCGTCATCCTTCAACGAACAATAATGCCTCATTTCTGATGGCTCGTCTGCCTACTCAGGCTTGGAGCTGGAAGGTTACCAGCACAGAACCGTCAACCATTCAAAGAATTTTGTGCACCCAGAAACTGGCGCAAGTACACAAAATATCGAACGTGTATTGCGTTATGCGATAGCATTAATTCCAAAATACGGCCGCCAAAGCAACCATTTTTACGGGTATCTCGCAACCGCCATTTTTCGCAAACGATTTCCCTTAGGAACATAAACTACAATTCGCCATAGATATCACGCCTTCCTCGTCGCTATTGCGAATCTATACCCGCCAGAATAATGTAAGTAACATTCATTTTAGGGGTTTTGTTTTTTATTTTCCAATATGGTGGCTTTTAGTTTTCCCTAAGTCAGAAGTGCAAACAAAGATGGCGCCATCTGATTTTAAATGGGACTTAAACAACATATTATTACGCGCCTTGAACGAAACAAAAACACACACGGGCTTCCGTCCGTTTTGGGTCAGGGCAAAAACAAAAATCGCCCGGAGCAGCTCGTCTTCAACTTTACCTTTTTTTTAAGATACTTGTATTCTGCTATCCAGAAACAGTTATGTAATAATATAGAATATATATAAACATTCTTTTTAACCCGTGGCGATCGAATGTACCTTATATGGTTCATACATGGATAAAATGCACCAAAATCGGAAAAAAATATTATTAAATTCATAATTATATCTTAGGTAACGGCCAAAAATTACAATTCATAATTTACTGATGTGTGGAAGAAAATTATTATGAATGGTGTGTAAGATAACCATAATTAATCATCAAAAGCCTTTTTCTCAGACTCATCAGAGGGAGGAATTCAGGTTACCTCCCCTTCCCCATTTTTATCCTGGATCCGCCACTGGGCAGTAGTGCCTGAAATATCGCAATAGGGTAAAAAGTCTTTCTAAATTTAATTTATTTCATTGAAAGAAATTGAGCGAAAAGTGTAATTATCGAATTGTGGCAAAGTATATTTTATATGTTTCTGTATTTTCGTAGGAATATATTGTAATACAATATTTTTGTTACCCATAAAATTAAAGATTCTATTCATAAAATAAAGATCTTATGAAATTTTTTCGAAACTAATGTGTTTTTTTCAACAATAAATAATAATATAAGAGTCTTTTAATCTTAAAAACTATAAGATCCTGAACTAACGGATAGGAGGTGATATTATGATTCTATCCACATATATAGCAAAATTTGATATTTTGTAAGATGTATTAATACATCTAATGAAACTCTATAATGAACTTTGAATTTTTTATTTGCTTTGGTTATAGGCAAACAAGCTTATTTCAAACCTCAAGTTCTAATTTGTGGCTAGGACATTGATATTTTAAATTAGCCAATGTTTGGAATTAGCATTATGTGATGCGCATAGTAAAACTATATAACATTTATAAACGGTTGCGGTATTTTCAGTTATGGTATAAACATGATATACTTTATTTAAAACGTTATAGAAAAAGTAATACAATAGTAATAGCTATTATTTCCCTTATATTTTGTTTTTTTTGGCGACCTGAACATCAACGGCAGTTCTCTTACATTCCACATAGATTCAGCACTAATTTGGTGAAAAATAAACTGTAGAAATTTCGATGTTTGTAGAACTACAAAGAATGTCTACTCTACAGATTAGTTTAACTTTAGCCGTCACAGTGCAAACATCGTCACTCGTCATTAATAGAAGCATTCGTCACACATGGCATCAAGAGGTTGTAAGCATCCGACAGACGCATTTGACTGTGGGAACAAAATAGACTATAGGTTACATAGCACAAATGCGCGTAGCCAATTACTGGTACCCGCCGGTGAGAAAGAAGACTAAATGAAAATCTGGCGGGGATAAAAACCCTTTAACACAGTAACTGATTTTTTTAGTAGCCTATCTGCCGACTGCCTTCTAGGGCGGAAGTCACCGTACTCGCACAAGATCCAGGTACCTGGCTATATTAAAAAACAGATAACAATATGTAAATAAAAGGATATAAAGTAATAATGTTAAACAAAAAAAACAAAGCAAAAGGGCAACAAGAAGAAAGCTTGCTAGGGCGTCAGGGCTAGACCCGCATCCCCCCGGCGCAGGAACAAGCGGCGTACAAAAAAAAAAGTTTCGAATAAAGTAGAGGAGGCCAGCTTCCTCTAAAAAGTCATATAGTCCACAAGTCTGTGTGCACAAACCAGTCCCGAGTAGAAGGGACAAGCGGTAGCAAACCAGCTCGTCCCGGTACCGGGACAGGCAACATGCGCGAAAATCACCGAGACTGGGACATTCAACTAGAATGTGTCGAACGGTCTGGGGGACAACGCAATCATCACAATGTGGCGGAGAAAAGCGCTCCATCAAATGGAGGTAGGTCCCGCGAGTGTGTCCAATTCGTAGAGAGCAGCCTAATGCCGTCGCGGCATTGGGGGGAGGGGGGGTAGGTCCATGGGAACAGTCGCAGCACAATGGCACGTAACTTTAAGTTCCCCTCGACCGTGTCCCATATTCTTTGCTAAACAGCACGGAAATTGTCCGTATTCCTGCCATGAAATCGGTGTGAGGAAGAGCGAAACGCCGGTATGGTGGCAGAGTCTTCGCGAACTCTTTAGCGCCCTCATCGGCGTGCTCATTCCTAGTAATTCCTACATGTCCAGACACCCACCAAAATATAATGTCGAAAACCGCCCGGTTCGCCAAAACCGAAGCGTCACAAATATCGCGAACCAGAAGATGCGGAGATTCAAATGCCCCGAGGACACTACAGGCAATCACAATCTGGTCTCCAAACTGGGCAGTTGCGTTATCTCCCGTACCGAGCGGTGTATTGCAACCAGCTCAGCCGTGAAGACAGACGCAGCGCCTGTTGGATTCCCGCTGACTTCAAACAGATGTGTTACGGCGAGGAAACCGATCCCCTCGGGGGAGGGGGGGGAGGTCGGTTCCAGCGTGATACGGAGTGTGCTCCAAAAAGGCTGAACTCAATAATCCCAGCGCTATAGAAACTTTGGGTGCAGAGGCTTGGCTACAAATAGTCAAAAGTGGTACTCTACAGGGTGGCACCTGGGCAGAACCAGGGGCACCACCTGTCCAAGAGCTATACTGAGGTCTCGAAGGAGTTTCCTAGCCATAAACCCAAAGGGCTTAGGGTATGACTGGTGTCTCTGGGCGGCATAGGCACAGTCGAGATCAGCTGCGGATGCAGTGAGAGCTGTTGGCGACTGAGTGATGCGCCGGGCTCGTGCGTACAGGTGAAAAATGCACGCTCGGCTGCGGATGCATAAAACTCGCATCCGTAATCGAGCTTCGAACGAACAAAGGATCGATAAAAAAGTAAAGCAATAACCCTATCAGCGCCCTAGGCACTGAACGTAAGGGAGCGAATAATATGCAGGTCGTGGGTACCTTAGAGCCTAAGACTGCGAATATGAGCCTCCCAGGTGGGGCGCTGGTTAAATACAAGCAAATGAAACGATGCCAGTCCACCAATTCCAGGTCTTATCCAGATCAAAAAACACCGTGGCGTAGTGTTGTCTACGAAGGAAGGCCTTGCAGACGGCATTTTCCAGTCGGATCAGAGCACCCAACGTTGAGTGAAACTTGCGGAAGACAGTTGGCCTTCGCTCTGCAGAAAAAAAAGCTAATCTATTATTTACCAATTACTCCATCTCAACTTACATACACAGGAGGTTAGAGAGATTAGGCGAAAGCCGCCTGGGGCAGAGTGATATCTCTCCGGTTTGCGAAAAGCGAGCACTGTAGAAATTCGTAAGGAGTCCTGCAGGATATCCTCTACCCAGATCCTGTTGACCAAATCTAACAAAGGCCAAGCCTCGCTCACCCAGGTGTCAAAGTATGGCGTACGGGACATCGTCTGGAACAGTGGCGGTGTACGTGCACGAAGCGAGAGCGGAACGCAACTCACTCAATGTAAACCTGTCGTTGAAGGGTTCTCCGCATCCTGGGGTAAAGTCCAGTCGGCGGCCTTCCCCGACATCACGACACGCATTGAATTCTGGCGGATCAGCATCCAGGCTAGAGAATGCGGAGAAAGTGGTCGCGAAGGACTCTGCCACGGACGCGAGGTCTGAGATTGCGGTTCTATTCTTCTGGAGAACGGGATGGGGGATCCTGCGAGAACTTGCCGCGAATCCTTTTGACTCGCTTCCACACCTCTACTAGAGGAGTCTTCCCGTTAACAGAAGACACGTATGCCCGCCAGAAAAAGCGGCCCGCGTGCTTCGAAACATAACGGAACCTAGCCCGAGCTAGACGAATTTCACAGACTGCAAAATCGTTCGGGCGGCCCTTATAGCGCATGTAGGCATAACGCTTCTGTTTGGGGACCCACTCACGCACGGCTGGCCAACACGGAACCGGTTTGCGTGCAAAATGGACAGACGTTCTAGATTGCCGGAGAACTTAGCGCTCTCATCTAACGACCTAAACTCCTCGACTGAGACAGGGAATTCAGTCATTTCCTGAAATATGGACCACTGAGATGGAGGGTACGGGTTGACTGGCCTGGTCATCATTCTCCTCCCTATTGAGCCGCTCCCACCGAGAGCGGTCAATTATGGGCCACTCTCGTGCCTTCTTGGCAGTCCCATGGGAAAGTAAAGGGGGGGACTGCGGCTAGTAAGATGGAGTCGCCCAAGGGCAACTCCAAAGAAAGGGAGGGGTGAGTCCCCTGCACCCGTAGGCATGGGATATGAGTAAGCCTCCTCTCCATTAAAAGAAGTTTGGAGGGTCATCTGAGAAAGTTTAGGGGGGTGAGAATCCTTTTCTACTGTAGAGCTAATCGAGGGCGGCTCCAACGCCCATGTTCATCATCGAGCATGGTAGCCTAATAGTCACACGGGACGCAAACGCTAATCATCCCGAGCAGTAGCCCGCTCTGCGAGGGCTGAAAACAGGACCGGCATAAGCCGACTGCCGCCATTTAGGACCACACCTCTAGCCCTTTGGCCAGGCAGCCTTTCGGCATGGCGGCTACACCTTGGGCATAGCGTAAAATTGATAAACTGTCAAAGGAGAGAGAAAGGGTTTGTGAGGAAGGTGAGAGTGTGGGTGAAATAGGTTGTTACTCCCCACCCCCAAACTGTTGCTCAGGGGTGAGCGGGCGTTCCTCCCCCCTTCCTCCCCTCCCCCACGATCCGGGATGGTTGGGTGAGAGGAAACTGGTCACCGTCTATCCTGTGAAATTAGAGGCTGATCAGAGAAAGTTGTGGGAGAGGCTGTATGGTAAGTGAGGAAGCAGGATAAAAAGAAAGTGCGTCATAATGAAGGAGAAGAGACTAAGCTTTTGTCGGAGGATGTGCTCTTTCCCGTCTTCGCGGCAGCCAAGAAAGCAAATCCCCGTGCCAACTACGGGGAACCCAGTCATTGAAAAGCAGACTATGAATATCCAGGAGATGTTTAATTAGGAAATTGAAGAAGAAATCACGAAAATGATTAACCAGAACAGAAGAGCCAGAGTCACCCAAGGTTCCTCTAGCCTTATGGCTAACGAGGCTGAAGTGCCGTTCTACACATGATGGAATGTGTGAAAACACCGAAAGAGAACAATTTATTTATCGATTAATTCAATATTACCGAACAGGAAAAATAACCGAATATGACAATTTACAAATTTCGAATTAAAAGTAAGGAAGGCGAAGAAAGAAAGAAAATGAACATAAAGACATACACTGCAGAATATAAGAAATTAAAAAAAACACTAAGCATTGCAATAATAATAAAATCATAAAACAACAAATGCGCATAACATATAAAATTATTATTATTTTAAGACAAGGCTTGATCGCCGTTAAAAACAACCAAAGATATACACGAACCATAAAACAAATTAAAGCGATAAGCATGATCACCAGGCGCCTTGCCACTCCTTCCAAATCTTCTACACTAGCTTCTATTTTCACCACTTTTATTATGTTCTATCTCTACCACACATGCTTTGTCCCACCTCCACAAATACTTAAATTAATTGAGGTCCCCTGAGGCAAAAGGCATCCGCACCATATGTATGTTTTTGCGGTACAGAATAGGTGGGCGCGAAAACGAAAAAATGTATCACGATAACCGATAAATCGATAACCTTATCGACGATAACCGATAAATCCAAAAATATAATACAATATTGATTATTGACTATATATATAGCATTATTTTATAATACAATAATAAGAATATTTGAATACTGTTTCTTAGTTTCGTACCTCGTGAGGCTCTCCTTCATCTCCTCATAGGTTTTGAGGATCCTCCTCCCAGCTCGAACCTACCTATTTCTCCCACTAAGGCACACGCGGCTCGCCCCTGTGCTAAACTGGAACCAAAAACTAAAATTATCGATTATCGCTACTTTGGAACCAAAGTATCGGCGATACCGATGAATCGATAACGCGAAAAAAAATCGGATAACCGATAACCTAATGTCGTTATCGCGATAAATTATCGCGACAACGCCCACCTCTTCGGTACAGCCGTTTAAAGTTTTACAATTTTTATTTTACGGTAAAAACACACGAATTGGTGCAGTATAAACATATTATACAGCAAAATGATCTTAATAAAGTTTGCAATACATTGAAAAAAATTCCATAAATCTAAATCCACTCGATCACAAAAAGGTGTACATTAAAAAAATAAGTGCACTTTATAAGTATACATGATAATAAATATTTGGGGACATGATAATAGCATAATAATAATGTGAGACAGTATTAAAAGGAAAATAGTAAAGAACCGCATATTTTAGAGTATTTAGTATTTTTAATTAATTACTTTTTTCCACTTTTACGTAGTGAAACTACAGTTATTGCTGCATTACATGCTGTTTTTTAGTGTTAATAAATTTAATATTCCAACTCACCAACATCTTGAGAGCTGTAGAGCTTGCATAACTTGAGAAGATAGGGGTGGGGGGGTTATGCGGCATGGTCATCGGGGTCATCATCAAGAAAATCGCTGCCCGATTCCTCGTCACCACGCACCCTCCCCGCACCTGTTGCCTGAGCTTGTGCCTGATCATGCTCGGCAATCAAAGTCGTGAAGAATGCTTGTTTTTTTCCGGTAGTACGTAGTTCTTTAGCACCTTCAAGTCAGCAGGTTTTTTCTTCATGAGAAGCACTGGCCCCGCACTCGTCTTAAAGGGAAGTGGAGTAGGTGCCCTCTATCCTGTTTTTTTCTCCAAGGGAACTGTAACACTAACCAGACACCATACGAATCTTGGACCTTAAACCCACCCTTGAATGTGCTCGAGTAAGACAAAACTCGTGATTCAATGAACTTGCACCCTTCACCTTGGCCCAGGTTACCTTACTGTTCAAAACACCATAGTCGTAAAAACTTGTTCCTGTTCATGAGTACGACATGGAAGGTCCTCAAATGGTTGGCCTGTTCAATAAGGTGAACATAATGTGGTGTAGTGTACACATCTATGGGAGTCACTTTCTTTTCAATAACACCGAAATCTCGGTCACATGGAAGATACGAAGGTCCCGGAATCATAAAGTAGTGTTTTATTTCAGACAAGCGTCTCGAGTGAATGCGCCTTAAACATGAAAGAACTAGATTCTTGTTCTTGTTTTGCCCGGAACAGTTTTCTGAGAAAATTTCTAGTTCTGTTATGTTTGGGCCAAGAACATTGTTAATATAATGGACCACAAGGAATGCACTTCACAACACCCCCTACTTGCCTCAGACTCAAACCACACTTACATTATGCCCTGTTTCTCCTTCACACTATATACTCCAAAGTTATAGGATCCCATCTTTCGTTTAAAGTATTGTAGTTCTGACGACAGCTTTGGGGTGGGCAATGTTTGCTGAAGGTCCATGCATATTACTGATTCGTGTGGCTTATCCTCCTTAGCGATGTGTTTCCATAATTTCTGAGCAACACCTGCCCTAGACTTGTGCACTGATAACTGAACTTTAGAGCCTTAATTTGTGCCTCTTCAGTAACAGGGTCAAAGCCATTAATTTCAACATTCAGTTTGTCACATGTATTTCACTAGTCACTCTTGGGGAGTTCGAACACAATGTTGAACTCCATATTGAAAATGTGTTCATATTGCCAACTCTTCATCCTTATTCTCATCAACCAACTATTTTTTTACAGCGTCCGTTTGTTTAAACCTGGAGGGAGGTATTTCCGGTTTGGACTCTTTGCCCTGCTGTAATGACTCGATAGAGTACGTAGGCTCCGAATGTGTTCCCTAATGAGGTCGTATTTTTCTTTACTCGTTTTATTTTTCGGCACATGTATACAACTCTGGTCTGGCTGTACAGTGCCAGAACTTGACACGTTGTCTACGGCATTACGTACCCGCTTCACTGTAATACCGTGCATTTTAATGAAGACAGTACAGCACACGCTAATGCCTATATTGTTGTGACGAACAGCCTATTTCAAGGTGCGTAACACCTTACTTGTCCGGCCCTTTGTGCTGGGTCTTTTACCACCACAAGACGTAACGCGACTGGCTATGTAAGCGGATTGTTTATCATGGTCTCCCCAACCCCAATAGTTCTTAAAAATCACTTTCACATGGTCACGTCCAACCAAATAGTATGATTTACGAGGACACTTTCATGGATTTCCAACCGAGCGTGCATTTCTTTTCCACCTTCAGTAGTGTATTCCTCACCGGTGTTGCGTTTCTTTTTTCTTTGCGCTCTTTTCCATGTTTCTACACTCCTCACCCGCTTACAGCTTCTTCTAGGAGCCATCACATAACTGTCGTTTGAACTCATGTTTGCACTGTTATCCACTATTTTATCGTAAATAATAAGGTATCAAAGAAGGAACAAAGATTAAATTTCTTTGCGTTTTACACACAAGCGGGCAGAGACAGACTGAGGCCCCCACGCGCTCGCTGATTGGCTTAGCGGGCCGGTGTATCCATAGGGGAGGAGCTGATTGGTCACGGATAAAGCGCACATAGGCCTTTTTGCCCCCAACACAAGGGTTGCTCGGCCGCCACGTGCTAAAAACCACGAGACTCTGGGTCATTTGTTTACGGTCAAAAAGTTCGAAACTTGCAGTAAATCATATGCTAACAAAGAGATGAGGGATACTCCTTTCACATCCAGCCCATAACTCGAATTCGTTAAATGTGGCGCGTGTGCCCTTTTGCCTCTGGGCGCCTCAATTGGTAATTGCACTTCACTTTGTCCAATGATCGCAGTGGTTTTCTTGTTTAATGAGAAAGAGAACATAAATTTATATTCTGGCTTATTCAAAAACTGTGTTGAGATGTACAAATTAAGAATTATAATTATAGTTAGATATAGTACAACATCTTACAAAATAAATTTTTTAACGAAACAACTGAATGGCTGAATTGATGTAAGCGTGGGTGTGTGTAGGGGACTAAATGGGCGTGTGGGGAATATAGACGAAAATAGACAAGTGGTGAAAGGAAAATAAGTGTAGTGGTATGCAAAAAGATGCTTGGCGCCTGGTGGTCAGGCCTATCAGTTTCATAAATATTATTGCCTTGTGTTTCCTTTGTTGTTTTCGTTATAGTATTTATTTTATGGCGTTCGCCATTTGTCATAATATTTTTTAATGTTTTTTTGATATGTACTGCGCATTTACTGTTGTTTTGTAATATATTACTTTAAATATATGCTTAGTTTGTAATGTATTTTAATCATTTTGTTCTATGTGTAATTCAGTGTTTTCTGTTTCTTCTTGTCTTCTTTCTTCCCGTCACGTTTGTTTTAATCGAGTCTTTTCGTTGTGCGTTGGTCAAAATCGGTGACTTTTTTCTTGAATCGAGTTTGTTATGTCTTGATCGGTTGGTTGTCAAATTTCTGATTGTTCTTACATTCTCCTCATGCGTAGAGCGGCACTTCGTCTCCGCCAGCCACTAGGTTAGCGGAGCTTGGAAATCTGGCGCGACGTATATCTCTTCTGTTCTGGTTAATCATTTGAATGATATCCCCATTCAGTTCTTGATAAACCAATTCTTGCACTTTCCGAATCCGTTCTTCTATGACTTTATTAATGAGTGTTTTTCCTGCTTCCCTGTGCAGCAATTCTGTGTGTCTTCTTTCCTGCTTACGTGTACCTGTAATTAGGTACACACATATTTTTCACTGTTTGTAGTCTCCTCTTTTGTGTTGTTAAGAAACAAGAGAGGGTGGAAGTGGGATATAGCAACGTAGATCTGACAAGAGCGTTGTAGATCTTTTTCTTGTTTCTTTCACGTAGATTTCTAAACATATACTTAGTCCTGACTGCGACCGAGGCCTTAGAAATTCTATCATCGGCGTGCTTCCTGTACCCGGATGAAGTAATTTTCATTCGGAGTACATTGCACTCCGTGGTGTAGGGATAACGTCTATCCGCAAAAAAACTGACATCTCGGAGTAGTCTCCTGCCAATGGGTGCTACTTTGAATTTCTCTTGGTTCGTTTGATCTTCCTTTGTGCGTCGTAGTTGTTCAATCTTTCGATTTCTGCTGCGGCCATGCGAGCTTGCCAGGGCGCATTCCTCTGAGTACAAGTGATTATCTGGCTGAAATCATCGGCGCATTGAATGTTGCGGCAAGTGGGGTACACAGAGGCTGGGACGTTTGGAGAGTAAATCGAGTAGTGAGTGGGGAAAAGACACCTACACTGCAGAAGGCCATATAGAGCGGAAACTTCGGTCCGTCGGTGCATCTTAAACTGACATACGCTGATCTCTCCATGACATAGTCACAGAGAGCTCTTTCTACGTTTTCATTTAGGCCCAGTCTTAGGATCTTAAACTGCATACCCCGTTGCCACACCTTATTAAACGCCTTTGAAACATCCCGACAAACAATGCCCATGTAAATCCTTTCCCGTTTGGCTTGGGCAAGCTTTTCCCTGATTTCATTTATCGCCATCTCCGTACTTCCATTTTTTTTCTAAACCCATATTGATATGGGTTATAGAGGGAGTTCTCCTCCAGGTGAGACACCAGTCTTCTGTTGAGGATCTTCTCGAAGCGCTTCCCGCCAAATTCTAGAAGAGAAATTGGCCAGCAGCTCTCTCTCTCAACCTTCGGCTCCTTTCCGTGCTTCGGCAAAGATATCAATTTTTGCCGTTTTATAAGCATCAAGAAAGTATCTTGTATTTAGACACGCGTTGAAAATTCTACTTATTCACGCGATGGCGTTAACTGGTGTCTTTTTTATGTTTAGCTTCGTAAGCTTCAATTGCTCTGGGACTTTATGATTTAGTCAGCGGAGTGCGCCAAGTAGTTCTTCTTCGGTGATCTCGGTGTCTCCGTCGCGTTGTCTATCCACGTGTGGTGAGGATGCGTCCTATGTATTTGTGTGTTAAGCTCGTTTACAATGTTGTTCTTGAACTCTATATCAGACTCTTCGTTTACTTCTTCGGATCTACCGAAGGTTTTTCCCAATAACGTCGGAATATTTGTTCCTTTCTTTTTTCTTCTGTTTCGATAGTTCTGTCTTCTTTCAATATTTCTACTTTCTTCTTTTTCGCAGTTGATCCTTTGAGATGCCTGATTTTATTCCAAAAATCTTTGGGAGATGCATCATGATCGAAGCTTTCGATCGCATCGTCCCAACATCTCCACTGTTGTTCGAGGATAAATTCGTTTCGGTCTTCTTTGGTCTCTTTAATTCGTTGTATTGAGGCAATCGATGCATTTCTGATGTTGATTTCATACATTAATTTCAACTCACGATATAGTTCTTTTATGTATTCAGTCCACATGTAGGTTGAGATAGACTTATACTGGGTTTGGAGGACACAAGCTATATCACCGTTGACGAGATGGTTATTAGGGTCGTCGAGTGTCTATTCGATCTCCTCGAGAATTGCCTCATCCAAGTTGGGCGGATTGTAGGCCTCGAGAAGGTATGAGCCTCAAGTTTGTAGCATACAAAACACATTTGTACGCCATTGAACTTTTTTTGCTCGATGTTATCTCTTGGTATTCTCATATTGAATACCAAAAGTCCATCCGTAGTTGCTAACCCACCTATCCATGGTCACGAATGTGATTTTAAATACGTGGGTGTGATCGCGAAACTTGATTACTTCGTATATTTTGGCCCATTCGTTGCTCCTCTGAATTTCCTCCTTGAGTTCGTCTGGTAAATGTTCACAGGCCCAACTCTCTACTTTACGACAGATTACGCTGCGGATGGCTGCCACTTGGTGGAGGGTCTTCGCTTCGATCCCGACTTCCTGTAAGACCTGAGCTCCCTCTTCAGACAGGAGTGGGTCCACGTCCTTGGTTTCCACGCAGAATGCAATGAAGCCAGACGAGACTTTAATCAATTTAACGAGGGCCACCTTTAGGTTGAGGAAGAGCGTTTCACATAGCTTACTCTTCATCGGTGCCTTCATTGCTCGGATGGTCCTGAGGGGAGCCCTTTACTGAGGATCTCAATGGTCTTCCTATTCCTCTCTACTATGTCCTACTGATTATTTTCTTCATTCCTTGAACCAATGTGTGTAATTATCGTGTTTTGGTGTAAGATGAAAAGAAGTTGTAAGGTGGTAAAGGAGGTAGTATGGGGGGGGGGCGTAAACGTGAAATGAACGCCCCCGTCCATTTTCCATTTGGTCCCTCCCTCAGATGCTGCCAGGATGATGGATGGATGGGGTGGAGCTCGAGTGGGATGACTTATGGTGGACCAGATGGCAGGAGCGGCCGAATCAACGGCCGCTAAAGTTTTGCCACCCCCTCTCTGGTACTAATGCCATAACCGCTTCTAACTACATGGAGACGGGTGTTACTTCCCTCTATGATGCTGGCCGGGTTTCCCGGGCGATGAGGATCTCTCCTGCGTCCGGGGCTTGCAGTTATGCCCCAGTTTTGAGAAAAATTTCTAACTCATGCTTCCGCTGTGGCCTAGTCCTTAAACCAGTTTTCACATAAGCCCTTAATTATGTCAGTCCATGTGGCCGAAATAGTTAAGACGAAATTAATGAATAGCAGAAATTCGAGGAAGGTTCCAAAGCAGGAGGATGGATCGGAGCAGTGAGGTGCTGAAGCCCTCATCGAAATATGAATCCCCGATGAAAAAAGTAGGCTGTTTTCTGCAGCGGTGCTCAGCACCCTTTAATAAGCAAAATCAAAATATGCTTTATCAATTAGGTATAACAATGCCTCATGGACATATGCTTGGCCGTCTTTTATATATGTGAACCAATATTTCTTATTTCTTATTTAGTAAAAGATGAGAAAAATGTGGTATAGTAGGAGAGGTTATAGAGAGAAAAAGGTGTGATAGACGAAGGAATGTGTGCCAGCTTTCCTGGCATCGTCTTCACGTAGTCTTCTTTATTAGTATGCTTTTTCTGGTCTTGTTGTAATAGCATTCAAGCCTTTGTATTTGTTCGGCTTGAGGCGTGTAGTTTAGAGTTTCACGCGTAAGTTATCAAATGCACATGTTTACGTCACTAGTTTGTCCACTTCGGATCTTTTGTATAGAATTGTTTTAAGATTTATAATTTTCCGAGTTTATATTATAACTTGTTAAATATTTGTTAGTACTTCTTTAGTTTGTGTCCACTACGGATATTTTTTTTTTTTTTTTTTTTTTTTTTTTTAAACATGTGAATTACAGTTTCCACTGTCCTTGTTCGTTAGTTTGAGGTTGATTTTTCGGTAGGTTTACTTTATCGGTAAATCGGCAGAACATTCTCCTGCGTACGCAGGCGGCTGCTCTCAAATCCGCGTTTGTAGTGTCGCGCTCGGTCGTCGAAGTTTGGTTGTCCCAGTTCGTCGTCTGTCCATTCGGTGATCTTGGTCCAAATTGATTTGGCTCTGTTGTGTAGGGTCGTATTCAAGGGTTCCACTCCCGTGAGGGCGTGGAGTCTTATCGAGGGTATGAAATCTAATTTTGTCACCCCGAGCATGAAGCGGAGCGCTTGGTTCTGCACCGCTTGCATCCTCCTTAACTGGGTAGTACTTTCCAGGTGTAGCGGGATAGCAGGATATAGTAGAATGGGCCGCACCAAGGCCAGGTATAGCTTCCTTTTGTTACGGAGGGAGAGTCTCTTGAACCTATACAATTGACTTAGGCGGAGGCGTGCTTGCGCAATCTTTGAGTTTACGTGAGCACTGTACCCAGATGACGTCACCGTCAACCCGAGAACACGAGCTTCGCGCGAGTATTGGTAGAACTCGTCTCGGACCAGGATTTCGGCCGTCTTTCTGCGCCCAATGGGAAGGACTTTAAATTTTTCCACATTGGTACGTATCTTATTGCGCGCCTCGTATTCATTAAGGTGGTCTATTTCCCCGGCCGTTCTGTTGGCAATGTCAATCGGGTTACGATAATCGCTGGTAATCAATTGCGAGATGTCGTCCGCTAACTGGATGTTCTTCGCGTAATCCTGGGTAGGCTGGGGGAGATCGCCGGTATATATCGTGTATAGGGTCGGACTCAGGCACCCACCTTGAGGCACCCCGGTTTCCATAGGGAAAGGCTGACCGATAGTGTTGTTGATACTAATGGTCGCCTCGCGGTCCTCAAGGTAGTCGCAAAGAAGTCTGGTGACATTGGTGGTCATGTTCAGATCACAGAGCTTCTTTTTGAGTCCGGGAACCCACACTTTGTCGAAGGCCGATGACACGTCTCTAAGAACCAAATCAACCCTCCTGTTTTCGGCCTTGGCGACGGCGATGTTTTCCGTCAACAGGGCTAAGGCCGTTTCGGTTCCCAGGTGTCTTCTGAAACCGTGCTGCTGCGAGTTGTACCGTTCATTTTCCTCCAGGAAGTCTCTTAGCCTGTCATTTATTAGTTTTTCGAGGAGCTTTCCCAGGAATTCCAGGAGCGAGATTGGCCTATAACTCCTAATCTCCCCTTTGGGCTTTCCCGGCTTCAGCAGAAAGATCATCTTAGCCCTCTTCAGTCTGTCGGGGAAGTAGCCTGCGTTTAGGCAGGCGTTGAAAAGGCTCAGGATTGCCATTCTGATGTTCATTGGCGCTTCAATCAGGTGAGCTCTGGTAATGCCCGAGATGCCCGGGGCCTTCTGCTTAAAGCTCTTGAGGGCAGCCGCGAACTCGTCATGGGTAAAAAGTCTACCCTCCCCCTCCGTTAGTCTGGTGAAGTCGACAGAACCGAAGGGAGTCAAGACAGGCCCGCGAGCCTCCAAGTCGGCCAGGATCTCGTCCTCATAATCCTGATTGAAGTCGAGGTTTTCATCCTCCGTGATCGAGAACCTTTTTTGCCAGTGATCTCGGAAGTGGCGCTCAATCTCCAGGTCGTCCGAGATCTTCTCACCACCGACATTGATGCTAATATTGGCTTTGGGGGGGATGGAGCCGCTCAGCTTCTTGAGTTGATTCCAGAATTTCCTGGGATCTCCCTCCTCATCAATTTGATCCACAAGTCTGTCCCAGGTCGCGCTTGACTGCTCTGCTATAAGTAGCTTAAGTTCCTGACGGAGGTTTCGAAGTTCCCGGTAGCGGTCCGCAGTGAGTCCGTTCCTTCCTATTACACCCACAAGCTCGTCCAGCCTGTCCTTCTTTTGCCGAATCCTGTCGTCCCAGCGTGGTGCTGGGAGAGTCTTGTAACCGACTCTGGGGATGGTCACTCTATCCGCTTCCACTATCCTTGACATAATGTCGTCCAGATGGCTGTCAATGTCCTCCAAAGTTGACCCGTCCAGATTGTTCAGCTGGTAATCCTGCAGGAGTCTGCGGTATTCCTCCCAGTCTGCCTTTGACATACACCTACGGGATGGGACCTCCACCTGTATGGGGGATGTGGAGATGGTAGTGACCATGCTAATGTGGTCCGACGGGGTGTATGGGCCATGTACCGTTGAGTGGTTCAATACGAAGTTGGGGTTTACCAGGATGATATCTGGAGTCGTTGAAGATCTTCTCGTCAAATACGTGGGGAAGTCTGGGCAGACCCTGCGAACCAGATCTCGGTTAATAAGCATGCTCAAGGTTGCTCCCGATCCATTGAAGCCAGTGGTGTAGCCAGCTTCTCTGCACCGGGCATTGAGATCGCCGTTAAGTATGGTCGAGGCGTTTCTCCTGAAGAGCCTGATAAAGTTGGGGACGGGGAGGTACCGGCGTCTTGGGGGCTGGTAGCCCACCGCGATGACGAGGTCGTCGAAGGTGGTCTTGATCTTAATTGCCAGGTACGACTCTTCCAGGTCTGTTATTTCTTTAAACTTGATGCCGTAGCGAATCGCTATCGCGACGCCATCAAATCTAGAGTCGGAGTGGTTGGCTGTAATGACATCATAGTTGTAAATCTTGATGGGACTCGCGTCCGAACTGATGCCGTGTTCCGAGATGAGCACGATGTCGGGATCTACTTCGCGTATGATGTTATTGTATACAATTTTCTTGGATTCCCATCCGTTTACGTTTAACGAGAAGATCTTAACTTTGTTTATGAATCGGGCGTTAAGATCCATGTTATTCGGTCTGAACGTTCTGGACCTTTGCTTGTTCAGCGCGCGCTGGCGACCTCACCCTTCCTGATCTTTTCTTTTTGAACTGGTCATGGGACAGGTTGTAGCATGACTCCGGACAGATAGTAATACTACCCGCCTTGAGGGCCGATAGCAATTCTTCCTCCGTCTCTTCGCTGTCATATTCGTATTTAAATTTGCCTCTTAAGACTCCCTCTACGATATCTTTCACCTTGGCCGTCCTTGGGAGAGGTGACGAAGGTGAGGCAAAGATCTTCATGCTAACGTCCGTGGTCTTTCTCGGGGGTGGGGTGGTCTGGTCGTCTCTGGTGGGTTTGGGGCGGGGGATTGCCCCCCTTTGGGCGTCCGTCTTCTGGGCAGGTAGGTCGGCCTCCATCTCCTCAGTTGTTGAGTTCTCAGCCCGTCTTGTCAGGCGAGGGTCCCTTGATTTCGAGCGGGTTCTAGTCGTAGTACTGGGCTTGCCGCCCGTTTGCATTTGGTAGAGCTCATTTGAGGGAGGATTATCGGGGAACCACATGGGTTTCATCCCGTTCTGGGTCAGCATTCTATTCAGTTCAGTCGCATAGCTACCTGGTTTCGCGATATTCACGAAATGTGCGTGAATCACGCACATCACCAAGTCGAGATTCATATTCGGGTCCAGTTGAAGTAGGGTTTTACCCTTGTCCTGGTTCTGCGCCGCTTGGGCATATGAGGTATTTGCTCTCCGGGTTTTTTCATCTTGAAGGCCTTTCTTCTTCTCAGCGACGAGGGCCTTCTTTTTGGGGCACGACATGGACAGTGTTCGGTGGGGGCCTGCGCAATTGAGACATTTTTTCACTCCCCCGTTGGTACATTCTTTCCAGGTGTGTCCATTACCAGCGCACTCAGAGCACACCTTGCCCTGGAAAGTACATTCCTTTGAAGTGTGTTGTTCGAGGGCGTAACAGGAGAAACACACTTGTACGGAGACGAAAGTCTCTCTCTCGATACACGAGGTCGCGATTTTTGTGCAGAACAGAATCAACCCCGACTCTGAAGCCTTGGCTGCCATCTCCGTCGTTAGGAAGGTAACCTTGAACAGGTGGGAGTATTCCCCTCCGTCGCGGTTCCGGAACTTGTATACTTCGTCAACCTTGGCCCATGACTGTTTCTCTTCGATCTCGGTTTTAATCTCTTCGGCGCTGTGAGTCCCAACCCAGGGGTCGAGGCGGCGGCAGATGATCGATCTTTGGGCTGACACATGGGGTGGAACCTTGGGGGACAGGCCGATGCTCTGCAGTTTTGCGCGGGATTCCACGCTCAACAGTTTGTCAACGTCGAGGTTACTGTCGCAAATAGCCATGTAGCCGTACGATTGGTCTACAAGTCTGCACAAAGCAACCTTAATGTCAGAGAAGATCGTCTGGAAGACGGTCTCCCTGGTCGGCTTTGCATTCCGCTCTATGACCCAGAGCGGGATCCTCTTCTCACCCCTGGGGTCGTCCATGACGGCCCGCTGGGGGGGTGTCTTCTCCGGCGACCCGCCGGTCCACTAAGGGTGTTTGCCTAAATAAACCAAACTCGTTCCACCTTGTCTGCCCTACCTACAATAAAGTGTCTAGCAGGGCCCACCTGCCGGTCCTGTCCACTCCGCCCCCTACTGGGGCCCCCTTCTTCGCGCCCCCTGTAGGGCTTCCTTCCGGGGTTCGGACACGACAGAAACCGGTGGTCTCTAAAGGCCTCAACCAGCAGACAAGTTATGAGGAAACGAGGTGTGCTGCTGTGTAGGAAGAAACTTCAGCACGGGAAGCGTCGATATTCAATGGGTGCTCTTGCGTGCACGCCCGCTCGCGCGCGGGTGCGCGTTTACGCCCGCGACACTACCAGCGAGTAGCGACAAACAGCGGTCTTGACGCGTAAAGTAAAAGTTTCACCTTAGCAAATTCTTGAGGCAAAAAAGCTTTGCAAAAGGACTTCAAAATCTGGCAGTTGAAACTCTGTTCAGAGTGAAGCGCAGTCGTGAACCAATAAAGGGTCCACAAATTATTTTTATAACCTCATATGATTTGTTAATCATTTTTTACTTTTTAAGATTGAAAACTACTTTATTTCTATTATTAACTTATTAGATTTGATAAAATACCATTTTTTAATTTTATTTACAAGTTATGAAGAAACTAATGGGTAACAAAAAATATCACATTATAAAATATTCTAACGAAAATACATTAATAAAGAAATTATGTACAGTTGCCACAATTAGGCAGTCAGTACTATTTCTAGCTCAATTTCGTTCAATAAAATTTAAGATAATTTTAAAATAGAGTGGCGCACCAGTTTTAGATTACTAAAGCGTGTAATACTTATTCGTATCATTGTAATGGTACTCTACAAGTAGTATTCAAATGGCGGAGACGATCTACCACCCTTTACAAAGTCACAAGACGTCAATATATCATCCTTATTCTGCAACTTAAGAATTTTTCTACGATGCGATCTTGAATTCGTGAGACGCCTAATTTACGCTCCCGCGTTTGTTTTTAATGTTAATTTTTATTTCCCAATCGTTTTACGCTACTAAACCTTGTAATATAGATTCAAATGTTTGTAATAGTGTCCTAAGGGTAATATTTTGATGACGGAGAGAGTCTATCACACGTTATCAGAGAAGTGCCGCCCACTAGGCAGACTAGCAAATGTTATGGGCGCCAGCCAACCGTGGGGTGGGCACTGCAGGCAGGGTGTTTTTTTTTTGGGGGGGAGGGGATTAATTGCCTATTTTTATAATGGCCTTATTAGAAGATTTAAAAAAATATAATAAACTATAACACTTCTGTGAATCGTAAGTGTTCGATTACTACAATTGTTCTTCAATTTTGGATTATCCACTGCCTCAAAGCCTGCTCCCATCAAGCGGATCATTTCACCCCCACTCCTCTGATCTCTCGTAATTGCATCTAAGATGCGTAAATCGAGGACATTTAATGGACACACCTAACTGCGTCTCCCAAAATGAAAAGCCAAAAGCCCTCTGGAGCTCAATTCAGGGAAAAACGCAAGATGAGGAGAAACAAGAAAGAAGCTGAGTTAATGGTGGCAGGAAATATCACGTTAGAAAGTGCATGAATAGAAACGAACGTATGTTCTGGCATAAAGCTAGCTCGTAATGGTAATGGGATAACGTTAGCCCTCATAATGACAGTACTGTTAGTGCTGCTTTCGTAAGCTTACTTTCAAAATGATAATTAAAGCTACTTCTGTGTTGAAGAAAGTAGAAAAGAGAGTGATGTACGAAATGCATATAGTGATAACGTTTTGATGGAAATCGTTTCTTTTAAAGTTCTTGCTCTAACGCACCTAAAGACTTATGCTGTTGCCTATGTGTAGGCTAGTGCCTACCGTCAGTGAATCTCACAAAATGGCTTAAATGATCGAACATGCACTCTCTGAGATGTCGAATTTCCTTGATGCTTCAACTTCAATGTTGCCAGTGTTGAAGCGTCAAAAATTACTTTTCTGAGCAAGCATCGGTTAAAATGAAAGCAGAAAAACACTCGTATTGCTATCACTGCTGCCCAACTTTTGGGCAGCAGTACATACTGTTATGGCCCCTCCTCTAATGCACTGAAAACTACGTCACATAATAAAATTAAGTCCTGTATGATGTCGGTTGGGCTAATAAACATACAGAACGTCGTTTACTTTTTGAGAATATCAATATTTAATCTTTATCAGACATATGTCATTACCATTGGATTACATTTAATTATAACAGGTGTAATTAAGTTGCTGTTCCATATTCAGTAATTATTTACATGTTACAATTTTGAGATGTTTATATTGAAATTAGCTTGATGCTATGTTTAGGATGTCCTAGGTCAGGGCATGTTATTATGTCAGATTCATTTCTGCCACTCCTGTTCCAGCAGCTGCATCCACCTTGGTCCCCAGTAATGGGGGGCACTCTGACATTGGAAAGAGAGAAAGTCTACCCTCAATCCCCTCAGATCTTCCGTGGGGCAAGAACGGGTCAGCGGGTTTGCAACCATTAGTATAAATCGTGAGGTCTCAAAACCCCTGTCTTATGATGATGTCGTGGATGCTTTTGCTGCTATGAAGACAAGGAGAGTAAGGCTGTAGAACTTAGTCTGTGGACATCAAATCATTTCAAATATTTATGCTTGTGTAAGGAGAGAGGGAGACCAAGAGAAAGAGAGGGAGGGGAAGAGTAGAGGATAGAGATAGCAAATTTGAAATAGCGGAGTAGACTTGATAAGTAGCCTAGCCGGTTGGTGGACATATAGCTTTACGTGGGTTCCGAACCAGGGTGTGTGTTATATCCTTTAACTATTCAATCTTTCTATAGTACCCCTGCCCTACGTATACTGTGGTAATCTCTTTAGGCGTGAATGATAGAAGAAAAGTGTAGGGAGAAGTATAAAGAAGTAGTAGGGTGCAATTGAATGCTAAGGTGTAAAGCATAAGACAAGGTTTGGTTAATGACTAAGCTAGCCTAGATAGCAGTCATTAATCTTGCTTTAAATGAAGGAATGGATGGTAACGCGTTGGAACAAAAAAAAACGAGGCAGGGCGTGACTAAACTAACCGGGTAGTTTCAAGGCAAGTAATTAGTTGTAATCTTTAACAGGGTTTATTTTTAAAACTTAATAATGAAAGAACATCAGGATAACAAAGAGTAAGGAGAAAAATGGAAACACACAGTTGGAGTAAATGAATGATTATAGATGAATTAATAATATGAGTAGTTAAAGAAATTATTAGATATAACGGGACTTAATATGAGTTTGTTTACATTAATATGAATGGTATAGCAATGTGGAAAATTATTTGTTATAGATTATAGTTGGTAAATTTTATGTTATAGCCACTGGACGTTGCACGGATTATAACCTCAGTGGGAACTGGAAATGTAAAGAAAGGAGGGAATTACATTCTGGACACTTAAGGCATTTAATAAATCTGATTAATGGGAACGTTATTATTAATGACCTTGGCGACGGGTAGGCAAAAACACAAGTGGAAAATTGAAAATTCGAGTGAGACACGAACGAGGAGGTCTACCCTTGTTGGATGGTTTGAAATACGACAGACAAGGGATGTAATTGGCTGAAGGGGAACCGTACATCGTATATGGTAATTGTATGGGCAAATAATATAAAATGTCATACAAATGAATTTTAAGGGGCGAGATGCCATACCCTCTTGGATGGGGAAATACCAACTGCATCTTTACGAAGTTTTGTAGGCGCTAGCATAGATGTTAGCTGCTACAAGTGCATGGAGGTCATGTTAATCCCTTTGCAAAGTGGGACTGTCTAAGAGTGGCAACTGTACATATTTTCTTATTCATGTACTTTCCTTAGAATATTTTATAATGTAAGAGGTGATGTTTGTGTTACCCATCAAAATTTATTTTTAATTTATAAACAAAATATAAATTACGGTATTTTATCAAAACTAATGTTATTATTATTTTTTAACTTAAATGAGTTAGTTTTAATATTTTTGGTAATTTTGAATAAGAGTGGCGCACCTGTTTTAGATTAGTAAAGCTTGTAATATTTCTTCCTATCATTGTAATAGTGCTTTAGAAGTAATATTCCGATGGCGGAGAGGGTTTATCATCCTTTATAAAGTCACAAAACGTCAATATTTTAACCCGATGCTGCAACAAGAATTTTTCACAACGCCATCTTGAATTTTACGAGACTTAATTTACACTCGCGCGTTTGTTTTTAATGATAATTTTTATTTTACACTCGTTTTATGCTACAAAGGCCTGTAATTTTTATTGGTATCGTTGTAATAGTGTCCTAGGAGTAACATTTCGATGGCGGAGAGGGTCTATCACACGTTATAAAGTCACAAATAGACACTATTTCAACCTGATGCTGAAACAATAATTCTTCTACGACACCACCTTGAAATGCTAACGCTCGCGCGCGCACTTCACTATTTGTTTAGGAGTCGTACTATGTTACGCTCGTACGCGCGTTTACGCTAAATGTCCAGAACATCTCCCTACGACTTTTTGGCCTTAAAATGTAATTTCTGGCATTTTTAGGCACACATTCTAGTTAGCTTCACATTTATGAGAGCACAGCTACGACGAAAAGTAAGCAATTTTCGGTGAAAATAAGCTATTTGTGGAGACAGCGGCAATCATAAATCGCTAACCTAAAATAACCAAATCTAACCTTACCTTATTTTGGTCGAAAATTGTTTAATTTTCGTGTTAGCTGTGCTCACATAGATGTGAAGTTTACCTGATAGTAAACTTAAAAACGTTTATGGCCAAAACATCATGGCGGGATGTTTTGAAAAAATTACTTTTAGTTTTAGTATTTCTACTACATCTCCACGAAGAAACCTAGATAAGAGCACTCAACAATGAATTAGAGGCAAGAGCCCTTAACATTTGGAGGAAAGTGGAAAGGAACTTGGAGCACGATTTCACTAGAAATCATTTCGAGATTCCCGACCCAGCACTAGTTCAAGCAAAACGAAGGTTCCCCAGCAGCGGAATTGCAGCACAGAATAACCAAGACCCAATGTAACGGCATCAGAGAACCGAACACAGGCTACCGAAACAAACAAAATAAACCAAAGATACAATAACACTAAAATAAGTCACAAAATAAAACACAAATAAAGGCTTTATTTAAAGCGACATTGTACGCTAAAAATTAACCAAAAATGAACTTAACATTACCTTAGATTAAACTAGATTAACTAGACTACGGGCATATGGATGAAAATGCATAGGTTATTATGTTATTAAAAGTAAATAAATAAGAAAAAAATGTATAAATATAATAAAAAAAATAATAATAATTTAGAATTATCAGACTACTACGAATAGTAGCACAACATTAAAGGCTTCGAAACCAGAACAAAGGAAAGAATAAAGAAAAAAATAAGGAAACAACGAGGGAAACACACAAGTCCCTTTTACCATGGACCTAACTACCAGTAGCTGCACAGCCAGCAACTCCGCTCACACCTCCACCCAGCAACCCACCCCCTCTGTCCCCATGCCACAGAGAAGGAAGGGACACAGGCGTTGGGCCTACCGCGCCCGCCCAGACGAGGAGCAGTCCACGGTGCACCCAATGCCCAACCAGCGACAGGGTCTCAACGTGGACCCCCAGGTTATTGCGAGGGACTCAATGAGGAGGGCAGAGCCATCGTGGACGTCATTCTCGCGTGTGTCGTACAGCTGGTGAAGAAGCTGCTCGACCGCCGGCAGGGCACCGCAGCCCCCACCGAGCAGGACCTCGACGCACTCCTCCGCGAAGAGGTGTTAACCGCCGTCACAGAGGGTGCCACCCAGCCCCCCCCCCCCATCATCTACCACGCCGAGAGGTCCCACTCAACACCCTCTGCACCCACCGCACGCCCACAACCAAGATGGAAGAGCGGATTGACAACCCAGCCCACGCACCAGCGCCCACGCTGAGGGTGCTGCAGTGGAATGTGCAGGGGCTCCGCCCCAAGAAACATGAGCTGCTGCAAGCCGTCTTCCAAGAAGACCTGGACCTGGTTCTCCTACAGGAGACTCTGACGCCCGCCAGTTTTGAATGGCGAGTCGCAGGCTACACCCTCCACTCGCTTCCGGCTGGTGACGGAAATGGGCGTGGCTGTGCCGCCCTCATACGAAACACCATCCCGCACAAGAGGATTGCCGCACCCGTGTACTGTGGTGACGGCGTGGAGGTCCTGGCACTGGAGCTACAGCTGGGGCCGCTCACTCTCACTGTATACAATATATACCGGAGCCAGCGGTACCCGTTGGATGTTGGGGAGCTGCTCTCCCTCGCATCCCACTTCAGCCTCCTTGTAGCGGGCGACTTCAACGCCCACCACCCCGTGCTGCAGTCTGTGTCACCCACTAACGTGACCGGGCGCCACCTGGCCGACCTGCTCGAAGAAGTTCCTGCCGTTCGACTACTGAACACAGGGGAGGCCACGCACGTCCATGGGGGGCGGCTCGACCTCACACTGGTGTCGGGTGACCTACAGCCTGGTGCCACCTGGCAGGTCCACCCTACCCTCACCAGCGACCATTACGGGACCCTCACCACCCTCACTGTGGCCCCACCAGCTCCTCCTCTCCCGCCGCCCCAGTGGAACGTCAGGAGGGCGGATTGGGCAAAGTTCCAAGCCTCCCTGACCGAATGGTGGTCCACGTATGTGCCTCCGGCGGACCTGCACCTGCAGGAGAGGGACCTTACGGCGGCCATAGAAAGTGCAGCTTACGCGGCCATGCCCAGGACAGCCTCAAATCGCCGCCGGCGCCCGGACTGGTGGTTTTATAACGAGGAAGTCCGGGAACACAATCACCGCGTCAACGTCCACAGGAGGTTGTACGAGAAGCGCCCAACGGCCATCAACCTGCAGCTCCTGCAGGACGTGGTAGCTCGCGCGCGACAGGTGTCCCTGAGCGCCAGGGAGGCAAAGTGGCTGGAGTGGTGCGTCTCTTTCAGCCAACACACCTCCCTCGGCCAGCTGTGGGGGAGCTTCAGGAAGGCCTCAGGCGCCGCCCCGACCCGCCCAGCTGCCCACCCACGCCCACAGCAAGAGGCAGATCGGCTGGGGAACTGCTTTACAGCGAGGGGTTCTAGCGAGCAGCTTCCTCCCCACACCAGCTACCTCCAGCAGCAGCTGCGCCCACAGCGCGACGAAGAGGTGAGGGAGGCGCGGGGCCAGCCGCACGCGACGGACCAGCCTTTCACGCTTGAGGAGCTGGCCAGGGCAAAACGTCGACGTGACACAGCGGCGGGAGCCGACGGAGTGCGGTACTCTATGCTGGCGCACGCTGGGCCCGCTGGGGACAACGCGCTGCTAGCCCTTCTGAACGCGTCGTGGTTGGCGGGCCGTCTGCTGCCCTCCTGGAAGGACGCCGACATCCAGCCCATCCCCAAGCTGAAGGATCACACCACCTTCAGGCCAATCTCCCTCCTGAGCTGCACCGGAAAAACGGCGGAGAAGATGGTGCTTACTCGCCTACAGTGGAGCGTGGGAAGCCTTCATCACCACGTGTTCGGCTACACCAGGGGGGTGAGCACGGCGGACTGCCTCATCACCCTCCTGGCTCACGCCAACAACCAGCCCACCATCGTAGTCTTCCTTGACCTCACGGAAGGCTTTCAAACTGGCTAGCCCCCGCGCCATACTGGCCGCCCTTGTGAGGAAGGGCATCCGAGGGAGACTGCTGGGCTGGCTCCAGGACTACCTTCACCAGCGCCGAGCCCGCGTGAAGTTCCAGGGTCACAAGTCTTCCTACCTTACCTTCGAGAACGGGACACCCCAGGGCGGCATCCTCAGCCCGTTCCTTTTCAACGTGCTGATGGAACAGCTGGTCGCCCTCCCCTATCGGGAAGGAACCATCCTCCTTAGCTACGCCGACGACCTGGCGCTCGTCGTCACCGGGCGCGGCGACAAGCTTGCGCGGGCTCAAGAATCGCTGCACCTCATCACTGCCAAGTGCGAAGAGCTGGGGCTCAAGATCTCGGCCGAGAAGTCCCGGGCCATGGCCATCAAGACTTGCACACCTGCTGGCCAGCAGCTTCGCGTCCAAGGAGTCGGCCTAGCCTGGACCGACTCCTACCAGTACCTCGGAGTGTGGGTGGACAGACGGCTGTCCTTCACGCAGCATGTCACGCACCTGAGGGAGCGGACGCAGGCCCGGCTGAGTGATGAGGGCCATGACGCGTCCGAGCGCTGGTGCAACCTTCCCCGTCCTCCACCTCTACTACCTCCAGGCAGTGCGCTCCCTAGTGGACTACAGTGCACCGGTCCTTGTAGCGCTGCCCCGGCAGCAGCAACAGCGCCTGGAGGTGATACAAAACGCCGCCATGAGGACCATGTTAGGGGCACCCAGGTGGTGCACTGCCTGTGTCATGCAGAGTGAGGCCAACCTGGTGCCCCTCCCTGCCAGGGTGGATTGCATTGTGGCCTGTCGGGTGGCCAGAGTGCTCCAGCGCGACGTTGAAGGTGTTGCGCAGAGGAGACTCCGAATGGCCGTGGCGCAGGGCATCGAGTGCCTGCGTAACAACAGGTGGCTCGTAAACGTCGGCCTAGCTACCAACTCCCTCAACCGGGCAGGGAACTGGCTGTGGCGCGACCCCGACACCCCCCACCCCGCCTACGTTCCACCACCAACATGGGACCCCCCCGCCGCACACTTCAACGCCACACAGTTGCCCGATAGCAAAGCGAACTGCCTCACCGAGGAGCTGCGCCAGCACGCCCTCATGGCCATGTCTGAGGTCACGGAGCCAGGCAGCGCAGTGTACTTCACCGACGGCTCCGTCGACCCCGACAGCGGGAGGTCCGGCGCCGCCTTCGTCACGAGTGGCTTGACGCAAGCGTGGAGGACATCAGACCACTGCTCCACCCTCCAGACGGAGCTGGTAGCAATCCTGCACGCCCTCCAGCACGCTCTGCTCCGCCGGGAGGCAACTGTGGTGATACGCACTGACTCTCGGTCGGGACTACAGGCGCTGCAGCACGCCCACGCCCACGCCTGCACCCGGGACAACATCCACCTCACCACCACAATCCTGTGCACCCTGCAGGACCTGGCAGCTCAGGGCAGGCGTGTCCGGCTCCACTGGATTCCCAGCCACGTTGGCGTGCGCGGCAACGATGCTGCCGACGAGGCTGCCAAGCGAGCCGCCCACGGCCCCATCATCACCTGGACCGTGCGCCCCAGCCTGCAGCAGCTCAAGGTGCAGGTTAAACGCAGGGCCGCCCACAACGCCCACCAGCAGCACCAAGAATGGGAAGCATTCAAGAGGCAAGCGGCGTGGTATGCTGCAGCCACAGCCTATCGCCCACTGAACCCATCCTTCCAGCAGCCCAGAGCGAACGGCGTGCTGCTACAGCGTGTGAGGCCGGGCTACTCCACGCGGGAAGAGCTGCACGCCGACTTTGTGGCAGGGAGGTGCGAACACTGCGGCGGCCACTCCCAGCGCCCACTGGTGCACTACCTTCTCTCCTGCCCAGCCACCGCCCGCCTCAGGCCAGAGCGGGCGCCAGCCCCTGCCCCTGTAAGAGGCGCCCTACTGAGGGCGCGAGAGGCAAGAGCCGCCCAGGTGGTCCGCCACACTCCAACAAACGAGCTGCTGGAGGTGCTGAGAACAGCACCCCCTCCGCGCTGATCGCCGCTCGCGCCCAGCCGGGCGACAGGTGATGAAGACCGACACCACCCACTTGCAGCAGACAAGAAACGCGTGGGACGCTCCACCACGTCTTACTGCACGCCAACACTGACGGGCTGCCCGCTTTGTGTAATGTGTGCATTTATACATGTATTTATATTATTGTATCATATTATTACTGTATTTGTCTTTTTTGTCATTTTTTTTTGTTGTTTGTTTGTTTTGTTTTTATTTTATTATTATTTGTATTATGATTATGTATAAATGTACTCTATTGCACAATAAACCTATAAAATCAATCAACCTAACTACTATCTCTAAATTCATATATATATATATATATATATATATATATATGTGTGTGTGTGTGTAGCGAGAGGAGTCTGTTTGTTCCTTTTGGTGGATGTCCGACCAAATAAAATCGTACTTGGATTTCTATAAACAACTTGATGAAAATATAACTTTATTTCGGAATTTGATTGAGGTTCTTATATTGAAGGGCCTAAGATTGGTGAATCCATCCACCGAAGAGGGACGGATCACAACAATGCAGAAGTGTTCTCGATTGTTTCTAAGCCTGATCTGGGTTCTTGGGCATAATCTCTCTTGTTTTATAGAAGGTGAGTGCGACCATGGGAGTGAGAGGGGAGGGGAATTGAAAAACAGAATTATTGGTTTTAGAGGTCAAGGGCCAATAAATACTGGTTATAGGGCTTGTGCTGACGGAGTTTTAAAGGTAGATGAATGAAGCTCACATAGTCGTTAGGCGATGCCAAGTGTAAGAAAGAACGTGTATATGAATGTTACAAGTTTAGTGTAGTAACATTTGTGTGCTTCATTCAAAATATATAATTATGAAATAAGTTGAAAATAGCAATAATTAAGAGCATTCAAATCAATTATATTCAATCTGAATTAATCACTCAGGTAAAAAAACAATAATGAAGATTCAGTGGTATGGGAAATAGAATAATAAAAGTATAAGGTAAAATCTACAATAATTCGCTGGTTAAATAATACACGAGTATAAATGACATTAGTTCTTGTGAACAAAATGCTAATTCAATACATCAAATATCATCAAAGTAAAATGATGATTATAAGATCTATAGAGAAAATTTCTGTGAAATTGGTACATAGAGCGTAATAATAATTAAGTCAGTATTTACATGATAACACTAATTCGTTGCTTAAAATAATACATGAGTATAAATTATATTAGTTCTTGTGAACTAAATATCAATTCGACACATCAAACATTATTAAAGTAGAATGATGATTAAAATACTTATAGAGAATATTGAGGTCAAATTTGCACAAGGTGAATGATAATAATTAAGTCGGCATTTAAAATGATACACCGTGAAATCTCAAGCGATAAACTTTCAAAGTCGGTGGTGGTCGAGGTAATTCTCGTCCAGCTGTAGACCACATGAACGCGCGTCGTGTGTCATTACAGTTGTGAACGTACATAGAAGGAACAAAAATGGGGATTGAGTGTACAGATTTTCTCTTAATAATACAATGAGAGAGTAAACGTAAATACAGTAAATTTGAAAAATAATAGTCGAGCAAACTTGCAAATCTTGAGTGAAGTGGACTGAAAACTATACGCGTTGCATAGTTTGTGCATTTGAAAGTTTACTAAGCTAGTCTGTTCCTTAGATGAGAAGCATGTCGCTTTAGCATTATGTGAATGCTAATGAGTATCGATGGCGCATTGCCATAGGTATTCTGTCTCACCAGAATACCTAAACAAAGAAGTCGATAGAATATATATAATAGGGATAAATTTGTGCTACCCTCTGTACTTTCTTGACAATTGTTATAAGTCCGCCAAGCGTTCCTATTATCAAACTAATATTAATATCTCTAAGTTTCAGGCCAAAAACTTATTAGTTTTAACCTATAACCATATTTTCATTAAATTACCTTGTTTACTTAGGCCTCTGGACATAAGTGTTACTTTTAAGTACGAGACTACAATTTATCGCATCCTTGTAAAAAATTCCCCCCTTCCCCCGACCTGGCATTGTTTATTCAATAGGCTGCAACAACTGCCAAAAATGTTATTATGGACAAACCGGGAAAGAATTAGATGTCCGGGTTAAGCAACATCAAGCCAATGTACGTAATCACAGTGAACAATCTGCGCTTTTTCTACATATGTACAATATTAACATAGCATTAACTGGAACAGTGCCAAACCAGTCATACAATACAGTAATTATATTTCGAGAAATATTTGAGAATTTATCTCCATTAACGCGTTCCCAATTTTCAATCTTAGCCCTGGTTTGTTCACGCTAGACCCCAAATAAAGTTGTTTCAGGATTTTGTACCCACTAATTAAGGTTCACAGGTAAGTAGTCTAATCCCCCTACTACTATTTCTTGAAAAGGTCTTTAAGAATAAAGACGAAAGCGCTCGGAATCGTTTTTCACTTTTCCTCTGTGGGTGTATCTGCATAACTTTGACTCATGTGCAATTTATGAGCTTTTTTTCATATATATATATATATATATATATATATATATATATATATATATATATATATATATATATATATATATATATATATATATATATATCGCTGCATGTTGGGAGCAGCTTCTCATCTATACATGTTTTGTTAAAGACCAGGTTGAATTTTGATTTTATAAATTTTATTTTAGAACGTTTCAACTGGCGAATGCAGGTTTTTGTAGATGGTTGGATATTAAAGAGCAAGTGAGGAAGATCCATTTATTTTTTACAACTAATTTGAGGTTTGGCCGTGAGCTTTCGCCTTTCAATTGGCATCTTCAGACGGAAGTCATCGTTGATTTTGTGTTTCCCTTGGTTTTGCCTCCTTTACCGGTGAGGCTATTATTCTGTTAGTGGTATTGCATCGAATGATATCGATAAAATCGGCCGAGGATTAGTGGACGCTATATATATATATATATATATATATATTTGTATATATATATATATATATATATATATATATATATATATATATATATATATATATATATATAATGTGTCCCGCAGGAAAAATGAAAAGGTGCTTCCAAGTACTTTCGAACTTTATTCAGTTCATTCTCAAGGATAACTACACGAGAAAATAATATAAACAGGGTATATATTAGCTAGTTAAAGATAAAGGACCGCCTCTAACACAAGAAATCACCAATAAGGAAGTAGGAGAGGGATGGGTAAATTTACATTAAGATTTAGCTATAACAGGTAGCAAGTTCAAACCGAGAGGCAAGAAAGAGTCAAGAACAGAGCCAAAAGGGTTAAAACGATTAACGGATAATGCGATAGTCGAAAGAGAGATATTAGGAGAGACACGAGAATTAAATTGAAACCAAAGAGAGAGGAAGAGAAATAAAATAATGTTAATACAAAATCAATGCAATAATTAAATTGAAATATCTGGTTCCCATAAAAATGAAAATTGCAAGAAAAAATAGGAACATAAGTCAAAGCTAATTTCTTTAAGAAAGAGTAATTTCATAACAAAATCAATTTTAAAAAGGCAAAAGGGCAAATGTTAAAGTTAGTAAATTGGCTTATACATAAACATTCAATAAGGTTTCTTTTAAATGAGTCTATTGAGTGAAAAATAAAATTTGCTGAATTCCAATTAAATAAGTGGTTATTTTCGGACCCATGCTACTTTGTGAGTTATACATTTCATATATATATATATATATATATATATATATATATATATATATATATATATATATATATGAGGGGCAGTCGATAAGTTTTGCAATTCCGATATAAGGAAACGAGATACGAGGAAAAGTGTTTCATTATTTTTCAATATAACTACCCTCGACTTCAATGCACTTGCGCCACTTATCCCTGAGGCTTCGAATTTCCGACAACCAGAAATCTCCCGACTGCTGTTCAATTCACTCCTGGATGGCGAGCTGGAAATCTTCATCGTCCTCAAACCGGCGTGCACGCAGTGCAGACTTGAGCTGGCGGAATAAAAAGTAGTCGCTAGGGATCTCATGATGGAGCCACGTTTCATCACCTATCACTATGTGTGACTCGAATCACGCCGGTTCGTGGTTGTACAGGAACAGCAGCTCCTCTGAACTTTGACGACGTTGAATTCGATCATGGGGCGTGAGGTTTTTAGGGACCAAACGGGCAAAGACCTTAGTCATGGCCAAATTGTCGTGGATGATGTTGATAACACTTCCATGTGATATTCCAAGTTCTCGCTCGATTTCTTCAATCTTCACCCCCGTTGATTTTCGAGGATCCTCCTCTCCACACGGGCAACATTGTCCTCGTTGGTCACGTCTGACGGGAGTCATCTTCAAGGGACTCACGACCATGGCGGAACTCCCTATTCCAGAGAGCAATGGTTGCATTGGAAGGGGCGGTGTCGGTGTACACTGCAACCATGCCTTCATAGATCTCTTTTGCATTTTTGCCTTCCTTGGTAAAAAATCTGATCACTGCGCGGTGTTCAACCCTCTCCATTGTTGAAAAATTTGTGACTGATGATCTGCGATCAGCTACTGCTTCTTAAATAGACGAGGCAGGAGCGTGCGGCTGCAGGTCCTGACTTTTCATAACTTGTCCCAACACCCCCACAAACAGCCATCCACCTTCCTCTGTTTTGCCCTACCGATTCGCAAACCTTATTGACGGCTTCTCGTATATATATATATATATATATATATATATATATATATATATATATATATATATATATATATATATATATATATATATATATATATATATTAATGTTGGGATGTTAAGAGTTTATAAAATTAAAAAAATGGTGGGCATGTTTTATATTATCAAAAATAGCAAAGGAGTCGTCAACATACCTGCGATAAAATATGGGTTTGAAATCTAAAGGGCAATGTTTCATAGAGTTATTTTCAAGATGAATCATGAAAATATTAGCTGCTATTGGAGCAATTGGTGATCCCATTCCTACTCCATCTATCTGTTGGTAAACCTTGTTATTAAATAAAAAATATTTCTCATTAAAAGTCATTTCTAAAATAGTCTTGAACTTTTTACGAGAGAAATTGTGAAAGGTGCCGGTTTTGTTAAAATTTAGATTTAAAATAATATCAATTGTTTCATTAACAGGAGCATTTGTAAATAGTGAGGATACATCGTAACTGACTAGGACTTTTGAGGGTGCAAAATTGTGTGACAATAATTCATTAACAAAAGAATAGCTGTTTTTTTATGGTGTATTGACCTATGGCTAACCCAGAGAGCAATTTAGTAACATATTTAGAAAGGTTAAAAGTTGCAAGAGAATAGGAAGCCAGAATTGATCGGAGAAAAACACCAGCTTTGTGTAGCTTAGGGAGGCCGTATAATAAGCCTAACCAGAACCACTAGAATGTAGGGCATCATAAGTTTGTTGGTCTATAACTTTAGTGGATTTTAGACTTAACAGAACTCTGTTAACTTTATCTTCTAGTTTTAGAGATATTTTTGTAGGTGTTTCTGAGAGCAGTTTAAATTTTGTAGTGTCTGCAAGTATGGATTCCATTTTGTGTACATAGTCAGTTCGATTTAATAGAACAACTCCATTTCCTTTATCGGGTTTGGTAATGACAATATCTGGATTATTGGATAGAGAACTTAGCGTTTTAATATCACTGTTTCTGAACATGAGAGAAAATCTTTTCAATTTCTTCAGTTTGTGTGCCACTTCTGAGAAGTCAGATTTGAATCTACTGAAGTCATAGTTTATGGGTAATTTACGAATGTCATGTAGGAAATTTTCAAAGTATAAATAGTAGGAATGATATTTGATTTTTAAATTAGGCAATTTAAATTGGAAACCCTAAGACAATAGAAACTCCTCTCGTGGAGACAGGTGATAGCTAGATAGATTTTTTACATTATTACCATTGGAGAAAAGATCAGGCTTTCTAAGGCCTAATTTGTGGAGTTTTTTTGTTATGAATTCTAGATACTTGTTGAGAATACCCTAAAATATCATGGTAATATAGGATAAGAAAGCATTGGACATTGGACATAATAAGAGATTAAATTAGATAGAATTAGAGAGAAAATAGTAAGAGAGTAAAGTGGTTAAGAAGTGAGTTTAAAGAATAGATGATGTGTGGAAGACAGAATAAAAGATCCCTGGTGAAAGGGTAGCTCTGTTTGTGGTATTTTGGATTATCTTTATTTATAAACTATAAGATTTATAGTTTATTTAATCAAATCAGCATAGCTAATTTGATTAAGGGTTCTCATCTTGATGATGATTTTTATTTAGGGGCATTCAAGCCTTTATTAGAGACGGGGTTTTTACATCCCGCTTTGGGTTTTTGAAAAAAAAATTATTTTCCTAAAAAATTTTTAGGTTGATTTTGATAATTATTTAGCTTTAATTATTAATAATTAAGTGAATTTGTTTTTGTGAGGTTGAATTTCAATTAAAAAACTTTCACATTACACTGGTTAGTTGAGTCTCGTCTATTGTCGAACACGTAGTGTATAATGGGGAGTCACGTCACTGTCAGACTGTAATTTACTACTTTTAAAAGGTCTTATTTGTCTGTCGGCCTCGATGTCTAGGTGTGTACGAGAGAATTCAGGGGTCAAGCGTGCACCAATGGCTTGCCATATCCTCTTAGCTCTCTCGTGGAGCGCCACGTTGATCGGAGATAATCCAACCAAGGCGTGGAGCTCCCTCTGTTTTTTGTGTTCTCTTCTTCGGGTGTTTGTAATGAGTAAAACCGCCTTGTTCTGGATGGTTTGTAGTTTCGCAATGTGGGTCCAGGCGCACGCATTCAACGGCACCGGGGGGGTACAAGAGTCTCGAGCGAATGCACGCATTGAATATCTTGAGTTTATTTGAGCGAGTTAGGTCGATGAACCTATAAAACTCCCTCAAATCTCTCTTGCTATTCGCGACTGCCTGCCCGATATGACACTTGTATCCCCCTGTGGTGATTTTGAGCCCCTGGACCATCCCTTCCGAGCAGTAGGGGATTCTCTCTCCCTCTACCCGTATATCATTGAAGGTCTTGCGAAACATGGGAATTATTTTGAATTTTTGGGCATTGGTCGAAATCTTCCATTTCCTCTCGAAAGAGTTGATGTTGGAAATCTTCCTAGCCGTATTTATCGCCATAAATTGCCTGTGAACATAGGCGGCTGTACAAATTTGCGATATATCGTCAGCGAACTGAACGTATATCGTACCTTCGGAAAGAGGTTGTGGTAGGTCACGTGTATATATGTTGTATAAAAGGGGACTGAGACACCCCCCTTGTGGGACCCCAGATTCGAGCTTGAACTCGGGGCCTTTGTGTTCTTTGATCTGTATATACGCTCTCCTCTCCATTATATAATCGCATAGAATCCTTTCAAGAATGGGGTCGAGGCCTATTTGCAGGATCTTAAATTGCAAGCCTCTCTTCCAAACCTTGTCAAATGCTTTTTTAACATCGCGGAGCACAAAGTCGGCATGCCTTTTACTTGCCTTGATGTTCGCAAGTTTTTCCGTAATAACGGCTAGTGCCATGTCAATCCCTCTTTTCTTTCTGAAGCCGTGCTGCTGCTCGTTATGCAGGTTGGCTTCGTCGATAAAAGAGTTGACCCTATTTGCCAATATCTTCTCGAAGACTTTGCCAGCAAATTCTAAGAGAGATATCGGTCGGAAGTTTGCAGGGCAGTCCGGGGGCTTTCCCGATTTGGGAAGGAGATCATCTTGGCCACTTTCCACTGGTCGGGAAAATAGCCTGTGTTCAGAGTGGCATTCATGATGTTAAGAAGCCCACTCAGAACATTAGGCGGGGCCTTAATGAAATTCTCCCTTGTCAGCCCCGTGGTACCCGGTGCTCTTTGACGAAAGGATTTTAGTGCGATGGAGAGTTCTTGGGCAGTTATTTTACTCCCATAGCCCTCCATCGCTCTTTCCTGCGACAGACAATGATGAGGGGAGGTTTTATGTATTTGTGTGTTTAACTGTTGGATGATGTCATTTTCGAATTCGATGTCATAATTGTCATTTTCTTCGGGGGTAATTTTAAAGATTGAGGACCAGAAAATCCTAAAAATTTCCTCAATCTCTATAGTTTCGTCAATTTCTTTCTCGTCATGCTTGAGTACAATTTTCTTCTGAGGGGGTTGTCCTTTTAAACGTCTGTACGTCTGCCAAAAAGTCCGTGAGTCTCTCTCTATGTCAAGTCTCTCAATTAGTCTGTCGCATACCTGTATTTGTTGGTCTGTAATGAGTGTCTGGAGTTCGTCTTTTATCTGTCTTATTCGTCTATGGGCATTGTGGTTGGGGCCTATCAGCGCTATCACATTGGACAGGTCTTTATACTCTTGGGCCAGGGCTTTCATGGGAGGGGTCCAAATAGGAGCTGGAAGGGTTTTATACTTAATGCAGGGAATGCTAATTTTATCTGCTTTTATAAGGAGGTCAGTGATTTTATCCAGCTCTTCATCTATTTCTTCTAAATTTGCATCAATTAAAGGGTCTGGGACATAATTTAGAAAGTAGTTTCTGTATCTTTCCCAGTCCGCCTGCTTATAGCTTTTGCGTTCCGGGATTTCTAGTTGAATGGGGTTTACACCAATTGTGATTTTAACTGCCTGGTGATCGCTTGGAATAATTGGGCCTGGTTCAATGTAATAGTTATATGGAAACCTGATACTGGTTGAAACAATATCAGGCTTCGTTGCTGCATTTCCTGTAATAAATGTCGGGAATTCGGGTCCAATTCTTGTCGCGTAGCGTCTGTCTAGTAATACTTCGATGTTTCTACCCGCATTGTTGCAGGAGGTATACCCTGATGCTGCACATCTTGCATTAAGATCTCCAGCAAAGATTACGTTTCTCTTATGGCTGAGGATCTGTAGAAGGTTGTGCAAGGGTACATAGCCACGTCTTGGTGGTTGGTACCCCGTGGCCACGACTAGAACCCCCCAGGGTAGTGCCTACCTCAATGGCAAGGTAAGATTCATCTAAGTCGGGTAGTCTTTTGTATTTTAAACCTTTTTTGACGGCTATTGCGCAGCCGTCATACCGTTCCTGGCTGTGATTTTTGCTGATGACGTCGTATTGAAAATTTTTTATTTCCTTATGAGAGGTCATTCCGTGTTCATTAATGAGTATTACGTCAGGGTCATTTTGTCGCAAGATGTTGCCGTAGATGTAACCTTTTCCGTCCCACCCATTGACATTCATCTGTATTATTGTTAGTCTGTCAGTCATTTTGAAATCTAAAAATGAAAAATGAGTGCGTAAATTAAATTTAGAGCGTTCAAAATCAACCAATAGGCGCTCGTATGACCGAACTTTAAATTCAATTTCATGGTTTAACAAATAATCCAGAGAAGATTTATAAAATTCGGAATGATAAAGGGATTTCCGATAAAGCTTAAAATAAACAAAACTGGGATACACATTACCATTACGACAAATCTCAAGGAAAGTACAGTCAAGAGAAGATTTCCTAAGTCTTCTCGATAGCCTGGAAAAAGTTCGGTAGTACTTTAATCCTTCAGGTCCATATTTCTTGTAAATATAGTCATATGAGTTGCTGCTGACCAGTCTAATCTTCAATTTCACGGTGAAGGTAAGGACACATAGGAGGCTGAGGTATATGTGATTTATTTATGGAACAACGTTTCCGGTGTATCACCCATCTTCAGGTTCTAAAACATAAATTAATCTAATACAGTTAAAGAATATTAAAAATATTAAAAATAATTAGGTTATGACTATGTAGGTAAATCAAAAATTAGAAAATAACTCAAGAATTTAAAAGTCAAGAGAATCAAATTATCAATCTAATATAACACTATTGAAACGAAAAAAAACCCACAAAAACAAAAGTAAATAATTACAGTATAATATTGCTTAACGATAATTCAGGAATTTAAAAAGCAAGATACTCAAATTATTAATCTAATGTAATCACTATTGACACGAAAAAAATAAGCAAAAACACAAAAGTAAAAAATTACAGTATAATATTGCTTACCGATGAAGTTCAGGAGAAATCACAGAGTGAAGAAATTATAAAGGATGTGGCTGAAAGAAGGATAGGAATTTGATTGGTTGGTTGTTAAATAAGAGAAGGTTGGTTGGTTGTTGAATAAGGTAATTAAAATTAAGAAATAAGAAGAGGAACAGCGGTATTATCTATGTTGAGTGTAGGAGATTTTGTACGTATTAGTAGGGATTTCAAAATTCTTAGACTATATTCATTGTTATTATGACCAATTATTTTGAAGTTATCTATGGAACATTCTATCTTGCATTGTATACTATGATTTCTAATTACAGAAGCTTCCTTCTTAGACAAAATTTTTCCAGTGCGATGGCTTATTCCCATGTGAGAACAAAACCTCTCTTTCAATGAGTGAACCGTACTACCAATATAGGTTCCTTGCAAACAACAAGACAAGTAAAAGCATAAACAACACGGCTGCTCATTTCTAGAGGAAGTTTGTCTTTTAACGAGAAAAAACTTCCTATGGAAAGTGGGTTAACAAAAGTGATTTTGAAGTTGGTATGAAAGAAATATTTTTTAAGTAATTTGTTGCACGAGAGGAGTTTCTATTGTCTTTGGGTTTCCAATTTAAATTGCCTAACTTAAAAATCAAATATCCTTCCTACTATTTATACTTTGAAAATTTCCTACATGACATTCGTAAATTACCCATAAACTATGACTTCAGTAGATTCAAATCTGACTTTTCAGAAGTGGCACACGAATTTTATCACAAACTGAAGAAATTGAAAAGATTTTCTCTCATGTTCAGAAACAGTGATATTATAACGCTAAGTTCTCTATCTAATAATCCAGATATTGTCATTACCAAACCCGATAAAGGAAATGGAGTTGTTCTATTAAATCGAACTGACTATGTACACAAAATGGAATCCATACTTGCAGACACTACAAAATTTAAACTGCTCTCAGAAACACCTACAAAAATATCTCTAAAACTAGAAGATAAAGTTAACAGAGTTCTGTTAAATCTAAAATCCACTAAAGTTATAGACCAACAAACTTATGATGCCCTACATTCTATTGGTTCTGGGCTAGGCTTATTATACGGCCTCCCTAAGCTACACAAAGCTGGTGTTCCTCTCCGACTAATTCTGGCTTCCTATTCTCTTGCAACTTTTAACCTTTCTAAATATGTTGCTAAATTGCTCTCTGGGTTAGCCATAGGTCAATACACCATAAAAAACACAGCTATTCTTTTGTTAATGAATTATTGTCACACAATTTTGCACCCTCAAAAGTCCTAGTCAGTTACGATGTATCGTCACTATTTACAAATGTTCCTGTTAATGAAACAATTGATATTATTTTAAATCTAAATTTCAACAAAACAGGCACCTTTCACAATTTCTCTCGTAAAAAGTTCAAGACTATTTTAGAAATGATTTTTAATGAGAATTATTTTTTATTTAATAACAAGGTTTACCAACAGATAGATGGAGTAGGAATGGGATCACCAATTGCTCCAATAGCAGCTAATATTTTCATGATTCATCTTGAAAATAACTTTATGAAACATTGCCCTTTAGATTTCAAACCCATATTTTATCGCAGGTATGTTGACGACTCCTTTGCTATTTTTGATAATATAAAACATGCCCACCATTTTTAATTTATATATATATATATATATATATATATATATATATATATATATATATATATATATATATATATATATATATATATATATATATATATATATATATATATTTATATCTAAAAGTCTTTCTTCACTTATTTATATCAAAGTCTAAGTCCTAGGCTCGACATACATTTATTTCTATTAAAATTTATTAACTTTTTACGATGTCATAGTAGGATATCTAAAAATAATTAAATCTTGACACCACACATTGCTCATTCCTGTTTTAATCAGTAAGTTATAGAAGTGAACACTACTTTGAATATTCCCTGTGTTGTATAAATAAAAAAAAAAATAAAAGTGGTAAAAACAGAAAAAGGAATCATTATATACTATTGTTCCGGTACTAGAAACTATTAATATTATTTCAGATTCTCTTTTTCAAAATTCCGGTGAAATATTGGATTTATCTAAATAACTTTTCCTTAAGCTTTTTAAAGCTGGCTGTGGGTGCTAGGAATTTTTTATTCAACAACCAGCTCTATTTGCAACATGAAGGCATGGCCATGGGTTGGGTTCTCGATTGGGTCCCTCCTTTGCCGCAACTTTTTGTGTCACCATGAAACACCGTGGTTAGAATTCTGTTCTTCACAATTCACACCAATTGTCTTTAAAAGATACATTGATGATTGTTTCCTGCTTTTCAAGCACAAAGATCTTGCTCCCTTATTTATTAATTTTATGAACCAACAACATCCAAACATAAAGTTTTCAATGGAAACAGAAAAGGAAAACAAAATCTCTTTCGTGGATGTTGACGTCGTTCGAGTGGGTTCGAATTTTAATACATCTATTTATAGAAAACCCACTACCAGCAAATTGGGTACTCATTTTATCAACAGCTTTTTCAGTCACTTTAAGTTAACTAGCATTAAAAGTAGAATTTTCAGAGCCTACTATATTTGCTCTAGCTGGTTCGATTTTCATGAAGAAATAACTTATTTAAGGGATTTCTTTAATTTCAATTATTACCCCGATTTCATTTTTGATAAGTTAGTGTCTAAATTTGTCTCTAAAATATATTATCCACGAACCATTCTTACTACTGTATTAAAGCAGAAGGTTTTCCTAAGCCTGCCCCATCTAGAGCATTTAACCTCTAAGTTCATTAAACTCCTTTCTACCATTCAAAAACCATTTCTTCCAATACCAATATTTTTGTAATAATTCTAACCCTGTTTCCTTGCATTCCTTTTTAGGCCATATAGAGTCAATTCCTATAGGCTTGCGATCCTGTGTAGTTTATAATTATACATGTACAACCTACCACAGTCGTTATGTGGGCCAAACTGGTTTGCAACTAAAATGGAGGATTTCTAAGGACTTGGTTGGTCTCACAAGACTGGCATTCCCATTTCCAAGCCAGAAGCCTCATCCATTAGGCAACACTCTGATTATTACCAATATCCTCTTAATCTTGTATCACTTACCCTCTTGTCTTCAGTCTCAACATCTTTTGAGTTGCAAATCTTAGAGTCGCTGTGCATCAATAAAATAAACCCTAATTTAAATAATTACACCTCTTCAATTAAATTACTTACCGTATAACAGACCAATACATTAGCCAGACAACAGACCAACCGAACAAACTTCCTTATCAGTTTTATAGCGTTAGTCAATTGCTATCACAACTCCAACGATAGAGGTTAGTTCATCTTTGTAATTTGTCTACATTGGCGTTTTTTGTTTTTGTTTATAATATAATATAACGGGTTATTTTGTTCTTAAATACATACGGCGTCCTCGTTTGTTGCAATATTACACTGGATATTGTTAAGTATTTTATGTAATGTTATGTTTGTTTTACATATCTCTCAATATTTGTCTATTATATTGATTTACCCTTACTTGACCCCTTTTTAAGTCATTATTTAATGTATTTTTTAACTTTTAGTCTTGACATATTTTTTTTCTTTTCGCCAGTCGTTGATGATGGTCCCAGTTGAGGTCCGAAACTTCGGCCAATAAATGTTTAGAGACATTGACTGGGTCTTCATATTCCTACTACGAATCAGATTCTCAAGGAACAGATCAATTACGAGTAATATATATATATATATATATATATATATATATATATATATATATATATATATATATATATATATATATATATAATAGTTAAATATGTGGGGAAAAGAAGCATTTCTGAAATGTTGCAGCCTCTTTTGAAAGAAAAACGTTAAAATGCTTCAACAATACCAGGCGCGGAACCAGGGAGGGGCGGAGGGGGCTGAAGACCCCCCCCCCCCCGAATTTCAGAGCCGTTTATGTTAATATTTCCTTTTGGTAAAGCTGAAGACGAGCGCCTCCGTGCGATTCTGACCTGTTCCTCGGGCGATTGAAGCTGTTTTTCTTTTATGTTTCGTTTCCTTTCCATAATGTTTCTTCCTCTTTCACTATAATGGTTAACTGGAGTAGCAGTAAAAGAGGGTGTGGGGGCGAAGCTCCCGTTAGTCGTCAACGAACAATGGTTTGTTTCGTACTCTTTGTTATGTTTAAAAAAAAAATTTCACTCATTCTTTTTTATATATATGATCTATCTTTTATTAATCGTTTTATTTAATTGTTTACTCTTTTAGCATAAATATATTGAAATTATCTTGGAACTCGTTTTTTATAGGTTATGCTACAATTTCAATGCCGTTAAACGTCAAAGAACAATAATGCTATTAATTCCTAAAGTTTTTGTTTATATTTTTTGTATAATTTTTCTTTGTTTAATTACTTTTAATTTTTCTTTTGCCATTTCTGTATTTTTTATTTACTTTTTTGACTATTTTAAAATAATAATTGGATTTTTTTTTCAACTGTTTTTTTGGCGGGAATCCTAAACTTGATAATCTTTAATTTCAAGCAGTTTGAATTATGGAAAGTCCATGTTAAGTTTGTCCGATCAATTGTTTATCCCTTGGCTCATTAATTAGTGACCGTGAAAAAGTGATTAAATTCTCCGGCGAGCATAATTTAACCCCATTAACAATCCTTTGTAATCATTGTGCTAAACCCCTAAAAATACAACGTGATTTAAGTGCAATCATATAAACGCGACGAAAACAGCGGTGAAAACGTACATTTTTTTCAAAGGCTCGAATCCCTATAGAAACGATCCTTCAGATCATTTATTGGTTTGTTAGAAATCAAAATACTCTGAACGCATCTCAGACATTGGACATAACAAGTGAGAAATATAGTAGAAGAAGGTTTTAGTAGGAGAAATAGTGGGGAAATAGGGAAAAAAATGATAGGAAAGCGAAAATGAAAGGTAGAATGAAAGACAGATCCCTGGTGAAAAGGTATCACTGGCTTTCTTTGCGTTTTGGTTTTGTTTGTTTTTTTGATAGTATATGAATACACTATCTGGTAAATGCACAGGGCATTCAAGCCTTTGTATTAATATAAAATATCTCTACGTGGCTTTTGGAAGATTTTCATCTCCGATTCTGGGTGTTTCACACCTAGATTTGGATTTTTTGTGTTGTTTTTTGTTTAGTTGTTTTTTGGCGATATTTCGCACAAAAATTTGGGGAAGTGTTTTTTAAACCAAATTAAGCAAGTGTTAATTCGGTGGCTAAACTCGTTTGGCTTTGTTCATGTTTTTCTGTGTTATGAATGGGGGTTATTTAGTTTTTAAGTGAACTTTGGGTCGACGTTAAAGTCATTCGGTAGTCTACTGCTTTTGAAACTAATTGGTCGTCTTAAGTTAGGTAAATTGTTAAAGTCGATGTGCTCCAGTACAAACTCGGGAGGGAGGTGCCGGTGCACCTTGTCCCAGATTTTGGTTGCTCTGAGGTGAAGCTCCACGTTTATGGGGGTCATCCCCAGTTCACCATGGAGATCACTCTGCCTTCTCTCCTTCGGGCTCCCGTAATGATATATACTGCCCTATTCTGGACCCTTTGCAGTTTAAGGACTTGGGTCTTGGAAACTACGTTTATAGGGATCGGGGGGTACAGGAGTTTTGAGCGAATGCACGCATTGTAGATTTTCAGTTTGTTGGAGGTACTCAGGTTTATGAATTTGAAAAATTCACCCAAGTCCCTCCGTGCATTCTGTGTAGTTTTTGCTACATGGCTCCTATACCCACCGGTCGTAATTTGTAGTCCCAGAACCGTGCCCTCCGTGCGGTATGGGATGCGTGCACCCCCCACACGGATGTCTGCCAGAGTCCTTCGGAATAATGGAATTACACGGAACTTTTGGGCATTGGTGGATATCTTCCATCTTCTCTCGAAGAATCCTCTCAAGTATGGGATTGAGGCCTAGTTGTAGGATCTTATATTGTAGGCCTCTCCTCCATACCTTGTCAAAGGCCTTTTTGACGTCGCGTAGCACCAGATTTGCATGGCATTTTTCGGATTTTACTTTTGCCAACTTCTCGGTAATTACGGCTAGCGCCGTGTCTGTTCCTCGCTTCGCACGGAAGCCATGTTGTTGATTGTTATGAGAGTTGTTTCTCTCGAGGAACGTGTTTACCCTGTTGGCCAATATCTTCTCCAAGACTTTCCCTGAAAATTCTAGGAGAGATATGGGCCTGAAGTTAGCTGGACTTTCCGGTGGTTTACCGGCTTTTGGAATGAATATCATTTTCGCTACCTTCCAGTGGTCAGGGAAGTATCCCACGTTTAGGCATGCGTTCATGATATTCATGAGCCCCAATAGGATATTGGGCGGGGCTCGAATAAAATTCTCCTTCGTCAGTCCTGTACGCCCCGGTGCTCGCTGTCGGAAGGATTTTGAGGTCATAGAGAGTTCCTCGGCAGTAATTCTACCGCCGAGTCCCTCCATTTCCCTGTTCTGTGATACGCAATGGTGAGGGTGCGTTCTGTGTATTTGGTCGTTCAGGTCGTTAATAATTTCGTCTTTGAAGTCCAAATCGAAGTCATCATTCTCTTCCGGGGAAATCTTAAATATAGATGCCCAAAAGAGTCTGAATTCCTCTTCGATTCTTTCCACGTCAGAAATTTCAGTGTCGTCACGTATAAGTTTAATAGTCTTTGCTGGCTGTCCGCCTTTCAGTCGTTTTACCGTCTGCCAGAATGTACGTGAGTCAGTTTCTACATTCAGTCCGTCAATCAAATTATTCCAGAGTACACTCTGTTGGTCCCTTATAAGAGTCATTAGTTCGTCGCGTATGAGTCGTGTTTGTCGGTGTGTGTTGATGTTGGGGCCAGTGAGGTTCACTTCATTGATCCGTTCCTTATATTCCCTCGCGAGGGTTTTCATTCTAGGGGTCCATGAGGGGGCAGGGAGAGTTTTATATTTAACTCGGGGGACGGCTTCCTTGTCGGCTTTTAATAGATATTCATTTAATTTATCCAACTCCTCGTCAATTTCTTCAAGGGAGGCATCATTTAAGGGTTCTGGGTTATAACTTTCGAGGAGTTGATTATACTTATCCCAGTTGGCTCGAGCATAGCTCTTTCGCTCTGGCATAGGGATTTGAATGGGGGAGGTTGAGACTTTAATAAGGATAGCCTGGTGGTCGCTGGGAATAGGGGGGCCCGGCTCAATGAAGTAATTATAGGGGAACATATTGCTGGTTAGCACAATATCTGGTTTGGTGGCTGACCTGTGAGTGATATATGTGGGGAAGTCTGGTCCAATTCTAGTCATAATGTGTCTATCAATAAGTGTCTCGAGATTCCTGCCTGCTGGGTTGGTCAACGTATAACCGGAGGCAGCGCTTCTTGCATTGAGGTCACCGGCAAAGAGAACGGTTCTGCCGTGACCACATAACTGCAAGAAGTTTGGTAGGGGCAAATACCCTCTCCTTGGGGGTTGGTACCCCGTTGCCAGGACCAGGGGTCCCACTGCCGTACGGACCTCCACAGCAAGGTAAGATTCGTCGAGTCCACTTATTGATCTGAAGTCAAGACCTCTTTTCACAGCTATGGCGCATCCGTCAAAACGTTCTCCGCTGTGATTTTTGGTCAAGACTTCGTAGGGAAAGATCTTTATCGGGTTAGCGTCGTTTATTCCATGTTCGGAAATAAATATAACGTCTGTGTCACTTTGTCTTAATACGTTTCCGTATAATATTTTTTTGTTTGTCCATCCGTCAGAGTTCAAATGTAAAATTTTTAGAGTCGTCATTTTGTAGTTCACTTAAGGGTTTTCGAGTGTAATATGATGTTTTAGGACTTTATTCTCTTACGAGTTTAGGTCCTTGTGGAGTGTTTGGGGGCGTTATGGTTTTCCCTGTACGTTTTTTCCTGTATTCGCCGTCGGTAAGGGTTATAAAGGAGTCCGGAGTCAGTTTAATCAGGCCTTGGAGTAAAGCCTCCTCGACCTGTTTTTCACTGAGCTCGTCCGAGGTGAATTCCCATTTGTATATTCCGGCTATTAAGCCTTCGGATACATCAAGGGCATCCATCTCCTTAGGAAAAGGGGACCTTTCGGCAGCGAATACCTTCAAGTTAATTTTTATTGAATGGTATGCGTGCCTGGATTCCCTCTTACAAGAAGAGGACGATCTCGGGCGTCTCTGGGGCTGCGAGGTTTTTCGTGAGCGGGGCGAACGTGCCCCTCCCTCGGCTCTCGCAACTCCAGTCTCCGTGCCTTCGTTATTCACCTTTGTGGGTGTGATTGCGTGGGTAGTTTTGTTTTGCTGAGTTTCTTTAGATTGTTTCAGTTCAGTGCGTGCTTTTGCAGCCTGGATCCTGGGGTCTCTGGAGGAAGCTGGGGTTGTGGCATTGCTGGGGGTTGGGAGCTTCTGACAACTAGTCTCGCACTGGGGTTTGAGACTAATTTTCAGAATCTCTTCTGACCGTGGGTTCGAGGGGAACCACATCTTCTCCATTCCATTATTAGTTAGCATCTTATTAAGCTCATCTGCAAAGCACCCCGGGGAGGAGAGATTCGCAATATGAGCATAATATATGCAACACATAATTTTTGTCGAGTTTTCATTTTCGACGTGGAGAAATGTCGGATTCGCTTTTGACTCCGCTACCGCAGCTTTGGCAACCTTGGCATAAGTGGTATTTGCTTTCGTTTCCTCTTCAGTTTTTTTCTGTGTGGCTTTCTTTTTTAAGATCTGTTTCTTGATGGGGCAGGCCATGGAGAGTGTCTTATGTTCCCCCGCGCAGTTTAGACACTTCATGGTGGTGCTTTTACAGCTCCTCCAGAAGTGGTTGTCCGATGCACAGATGGAACATAAGGTGGCATTCCCTTTGGGGCAGTTGGCTGTAGTGTGCTCCTCATACTTGTAGCATTTGAAGCACATTTGGAGGTCGATAAACTCCTCACGTTCGACCTGCTCGGGGCAGATCCAAACGTTAAAGAGGAGCATACCGCACTCCGTAGCCTTAACCGCCATTGCCGAATCAGTAAACACAATCTTGAAAACGTGCGTGTAATCCTTAAATTTAAGGATTTCTGCTATTTTAGCCCAGGGGTGTTTTTTTCAACCTCAGCATGAATTTCTTCGATGCTCTGGCTGCCGACCCAAGGATCGAGGCGTCGAAGAATAATGCTGCGGTGGGTTTTAATCTGTGGAGGCTTGTGGGGTCTGAGATTGATCTTTTTTAGGGATTCGGCCGCTTTTTGAGAGGTGAGGACCTCGCAGTCACTCTCCTTTTGGCAGATAGCCGAGTATCCATTGTTCGTATCTATGAGTCGTACTAGGGTTACCCCTAGTTCCCCGTGAGTGATGGCGAAGACATCTCCCCGATCTGGCTTCGGGCCATCGGAGAGAGTCCTCAGCGGTATCCGCCGAGTCTCCCTCATTTAAACCTCCATTTCCGCATAAGAACTGGAGAGATAAAAAGTATGCGAAGACTCAGGGTGTGTGGCTGTGTTTGTGTGTGTGTATGTGATATTTATCACCAGTGAGAAAGAATAGGTCAAAAAAAGGAGTAGTCCCTGTCCAAAATAAAACAACCCGATCAAAATGGCACTTTACCTCGGGTGCAGGCGCTTCTCGAAGGCCTGCAGGTCTCCGGTCTACCACAAAGGGAGTCCGGTGTGGAAAGAGGAGGGGGAGGGCGGAAGCAAGCTCACCCTCGCTACCGGCGCACGAAGCGAGTGAAATTTCACTAATTACTCGTGAAAACGCAATGTCACTCTCGAATTTAAGCTGAATCTGTATTCCTGAACGAGCAATCACCAAACGCGCGTAACAACAAATTTCACCAATAATGTGCGAAGTACAACTTAAGGTTGGCTTTACCAGGTCACACGTGAGAAGGGTAAGACTAACTCAGGCAAGAAAAGCAGTCCGCATCTCAGAGGAGGTTGATGCTTTTCCAAATAACTTTGGTTGACCTTTGTAGTTTCTGTAGGGAGGTAGCAATTGACTATTATGAAAAAAATTCGAAACATTTAGGCGGGGTCGGTAAAGTGGTGGAAATTGATGAGGCCAAGTTTGTCAAACGTAAACATAATAAGGAAAGAGTGGTTGATGGTTTGGGTTTTTTGGTGGGTTCGAAAGGGAAACCAAAAACGTTTTTATGGTCGCCATTCCCGATCGAACAAAAGAAATACTTCTGGCGGTTATTAAAAAGTGGATTTTGCCGGGAACTCTCATTGTTTCTGATTGATGGCCCGCCTACTTAGGCTTGGAGTTGGAAAGTTACCAGCACAAAACCGTCAACCATCCAAAGAATTTTGGTTAACACTTCAGATTCGAGGCGCACGGTAGATGGCGCTGTTAGTCGGCTACAATTTTGGGCTACAATATATCTCTTATGACGTCAAACGGTAGCGTCAGATGTGAACAATCACGGCGTAATATTTTTTTGTATATGAGTATATACTGGGGAGCTGCGCCACGCAGACCCCCCCAATTGATTGAAACTCAGGATCATCGCAGGGTGGTCCTCCTGCAGTGATATCTCCCCCACGAGCAGTCCCCTTGAATTTACTGGGGGGGTTTTTCTCCCCAACAGCTTTTTACTGGCAGAAAAACCTAACCTAATAACAAACAATTCTTACTTTTATACGTTTCTTGATTAGTTTATGCGCCTCTAAATAATCTAAAAGTTTTTCGCGATTATACAAAGTAAAGCCGAATTCGAATAACAAAGAAGCACATGGAGACCACGAAAACACAATAACGAAAGAAAAACATTTGCGATGTTGCCAGTAAGAAGCTGTTATCGTTCGCAGTAAACAAAAAATACGAAAACAAAACAAAAAACAATAAAAGACATCAAGAAACCTTACCTAACTTAGAAAAAAACTATAAACGAGCAGAGCGCAGATATTTAGTAAATAATAGACTAAAAGTTAAAAATCCCCAAAACAACAAAAAATTATAACGCAGTAATTGGTCACATCTGACGCTACCGTCTGACGTCATAAGAGATATGCTGTAGCCCAAAATTGTAGCCGACTAACAGCGCCATCTACCGTGCGCCCCGAATCTGAAGTATTACCGAATTTTGTGCACACAGAAACTGGCACAAGTACACAAAATATCGAACGTGTATGGCATTATGCGATAGCATTAATTCCAAAATATTGCCGCCAAAGCAACCATTTTGACGGGTATCTCGCAACCGCCATTTTTCGCAAACGATTTCCCTTAGGAACAAAAACTACAATTCGCCATAGATATCACGCCTTCCTCGGTGCTATTGCGAATCTATACCAGCCAGAATAATGTAAGTAACATTCATTTTGAGGGTTTTGTTTTTTTCCATTTTGTTTTTTTTAGTTTTCCCTAGGTCGGAAGTGCAAACAAAAATGGCGCCACCTGATTTTAAATGGGACTTAAACAACATATTATTACGCGCCTTGAACGAAACAAAAACACACACGGGCTTCCGTCCGTTTTGGGTCGGGGGAAAAAAATAAAAATCGCCCGGAGCAGCTCGTCTTCAACTTTACCTTCTTCTTTAAGATACTTGTATTCTGCTATCCAGAAACAGTTATGTAATAATATAGAATATATATATATATACATTCATTCTTTTTAACCCGTGGCGATCGAATGTACCTTATATGGTTCATACATGGATAAAATGCACCAAAATCGGAACAAAATATTATTAAATTCATAATTATATCTTAGGTAGCGGCCAAAAATTACAATTCATAATTTACTGGTGTGTGGAAGAAAATTATTATCAATGGTGTGTAAGATAACCATAATTAATCATCAAAAGCCTTTTTCTCAGACTCATCAGAGGGAGGAATTCAGGTTACCTCCCCTCCCCCATTTTTAGCCTGGATCCGCCACTGGGCAGTAGTGCCTGAAATATCGCAATAGGGTAAAAAGTCTTACTAAATTTAATTAATTTTATTGAAAGAAATTGAGCGAAAAGTGTAATTATCTAATTGTGGCAAAGTTAATTAACGTTTGTAATGATTTGGGGATAAAAAATTATATGAAATTTAATAGTTCTAAAAGTGCTGTGCTAGCTTTTAAGTCTAAATTTCTTAAATGTTGTAAATATGATAGTTTTAAGCCAGGTAATGATACAATTCCAATAGTGAGCAACATAAAGTATTTAGGGCATATAATTAGTGATGATCTCAAAGACACATTAGATATAGAACGCCAGCGTAACAAGCTGTATATTCAAATTAACATGATCAAAAGACATTTTGGACATTGTACTGAAAATGTAAAAATTAAACTGTTTAAGTCTTATTGTGAGTCAGTTTATACAGCTCATCTATGGTGGAATTATGCAAACGCTACCCATAGTAGATTTATAGTTGCTTATAACAATAGTCTCAGAATTCTGTGTGGTGAACTTAAGTATTGTAGAGCTAGTCCGATGTAGAGCTAGTCCGCCTAAAGAAGTAATCAGAAAACTTGTAATTGTTTTTTTAAATAAGTTAGAAAGCAACTCAAATAAAATTGTGTCTGGTATTTTTCACTCAGACTATAGGTATCTTTCTGAAATTACTACTCACATGATAAATATTACCCATTGCATTAATCCGGCAATATTAAATATTAGTAGATTGACAGTTCATTTAAATAGGTGAATAAGTACTAGCAGTAAGATAGTGGTAATTTAAGTTGTTAAGGTAAATATGATCTTTTGGTGCCTTTTGGATTATAATAATTTATGTTTGATTTCATTATCATTTTCATTAATTTATATATTTCAATGATCATCAATTTAAAGATAAAATATTCAGTAATTTTCTTGAGAATGATGATTTTGCTTGGCTAAACTTTGATGTTAACCAGGTGATACATTTTTCACTAAAATTTAATATCGCTTGACTCATGACAAAGCAAAAGCGTCGGCTCTCTCAGTTCTCTCAAAAGGGTCAACTTCCACGTATTCATAACTAGAGGCGTTCTGGACGTCTTTTTCAATAAATTCATTGTTACAAGAGAAAGTTAAAGATAGCTTACCCAAAATACTAACAAGAGGAATAAGCTACTCCAGACGGCAACGATATTCTCTGGAACGAAATATCATAAATCCCTGGAAACCGTATTAGTCCTTTTCCCAAGGTAAGTCAATCATTTATCATTCTCTTTGCTCATGTTAAGTTTAACTCATTAAAAGTTCTTATAAGATAAGTAATATCGAAATTTTATACTGCAAAATTGTATTGTATTTTATGGATCACCGAAATCCGCAATAAAGTTGTTTCTTTCTATATAGTTCTGTATTTTCGTAGGAATATAGTATAATATAATATTTTTGTTACCCACAAAATTGAAGATTCTCTTCATAAAATAGAGATGTCAGAAAATTGATCGAAACTAGTGAGGTTTTTTTTATTATAAATAATAATATAATAGCCTTTAAATCTTAAAAACTAGAAAATCCTTAACTAATGAGTAGAAATTGATATTTTTCCTTTCGCCGCAGATATAGCAAAATATGATATTTTATAAGATGTATTAATACATCTGATGATATACTATAATAAAGTTTCTGTTTCCTTGGGTCAGAATAAAACCAGATTATTGCAATCCCATAGGTATGCTTTCCTGGCTAGGACATTAATATTTTAAATTACCTAATTTATGGCAAATGGCATTTTTTAAACAAATCACAGCGCAATCATCATCACTCGTCATTAATAGAAGCATTCGTCACACATGGCATCAAGAGGTTGCAAGCATCCGACAGACGCATTTATTAGGATAAGAGCGACAAAGTACTCTGTGTAGAGATCTGCTATTTCGGCACGCCAGTCGGACAGTTAAGACTGGTTGCTGAAGTGAGGTGTTTAACTCTCTTTTGAAGGTGAATATCCTTCCAACACTGGTTATGTAGACGAATCCTGAGTGATCCAGAGCAATCATAGACTCAATAATCAAAAACAATAAGTTCAGAAAAGCAGGAATTGAGGCAACAGTGGAAGTGCCCTCCTCGGAAGAACCGGATGACGAAGACAATACTAGTTAAGCGAGCATTAAAGTCCAAGAACGCGAACCAGGGCGAATAAGAACAAATCAAAAGCTCCTTGCACACCACAGAAAGGCGAGAAGCCGGGACACTCTAGAGATGTCCACCAAGCAAAGGAAAAGAAGAGGAAACATCGGTAGATAACACATGATGTATCGAAGCGCACTGATGATATTGGAAGTAAACGCCAATGGCTGGACGAGTAAAATGACGCTTTACGAAAATATATGCAGCGAAATTTATGCAGATGTAATTTTGATTTCGGAGCACGGGAGCGACACGCGTAGCAAACCAATGAAAATTTGGAATTATGAAGTGTCGATCATAAACTATCGCAAGGGCAGTATGACGGTGGCGCTATTTCAGCAAAAATCAAGGTGGTCCCCTTGGAGGTAGACTACTTTCAGATGTCAGGATGGGGCATAGGAGCTATCATTACTCAACGGAGCGCAATGTAATCGGTATGGAAATTACTTGATCCGGGTAAATGAAGCACGCCTCTGATCGAAATTTGAAAGCCTCGAACGCAGTCTAAATTCAATTAATGTTCAGAAACCTCCGAGAGATAAATAAGGAGAAGATCGAAAATGGTACCCGCAGGCGAGAAAGAAGACTACATGAAAATCTGGCAGGAAAGTGGGGATAAAACCCATTAACACAGTCATTGATCTTTTTTAGTAACCCATCTGGTGACTGCCCACTATGGCAGAAGTCACCGTACTCGCACAAGACCCAGGTAATAGGTTATATTAAAAAACAGATAACATTATGTAAATAAAAAGATATAAAGTAATAATGTTAAACTAAAAAACAAATCAAAAAGGCAACAAGAAGAAACCTTGCTAGGGCGTCAGGGCTAGACCCGCCTCCACTCCTCTAAAAAGTCATATAGTCCACAAGTCTGTGTGCACAAACCAGTCCCGAGTAGAAGGGACAAGCGGTAGCGAACCAGCTCGTCCCGGTTCCGGGACAGGAAACATGCGCAAAGAACACCTAGACTAGGATACTCAATTTCAATGCGTCAAACGGTCTGGGGGACAATGCAGTCATCAACATGTGGGGGTGAAGAGCGCTCAATCAAATGGCGGTAGACAGCAGAAAGCGACCTGAAGCCCTCATCAACGTGCTCACTCACAGTAATTCCTACATGTCCAGGAACCCAGCAGAATATAATGTCGAAATCCGCCCGTTTCACCAAAACCGAAGCTTCACAGATATCGCGAACCAGGCGATTTGGAGATTCAAATGCCCGGGGACAGTACGGGCAATCATAATCCGGTCTCCGAACCGGGCAGTCGGGTTATCTCCCGTACCGAACGATATATTGCAACTAGCTCGGCCGTGAAGACAGACGCAGCGCCTGACAGAGCCCCGTTGACTTAAAACAGAGGGAAGACGGCGTGGGAATTGAGCCCCTCTTGAGGGGAGGGGGGAAAAGGTTCCAGCTTGACACGAAATGTGCTCCAAAAAGGACGAACTCAATACTCCCAGCGCTGTAGAAACTTTGGGTGTAGAGGCTTGGCTACAAATAGTCAAAGGTGGTACCCTACAGGGTGGCGCCTAGGTAGAACCAGGGGCTCCACCTGCCCAAGAGCTATACCGAGGTCTCGAAGGAGTTTCCTAGCCATAAACCCAAAGGGCTTAGGGTATGACTGGTGTCTCTCGTTGGCATAGACACAGTCGAGACTAGTGGATGCAGTGAGAGCTGTTGGCGTCTGAGTGAGGCGCCGGGCTACCGCGTACAGGCGAATAATACCCTCTTGGGGCAGATGCATAAAACTGGCATCCGTAATCGATTTTCGAACGAACAAAGGATCGATAAAAAAAGTAAAGCAGTAGCCCTATCAGCGCCCAGGCGCTGAACGTAAGGGAGCGAATAAGATCCAGGTCGTGGGTACCTTAGAGCCTAAAACTGCGAATATGAGCCTCCCAGGTAGGGCGCTGGTTAATGCAAGCAAATGAAACGATGCCAATCCACCAATTCCAGGTCTTATCCAGATCAAAAAACACCGTGGCGTAGTACTGTCTACAAAGGAAGGCCTCGCAGACGGCAATTTCCAGTCGGAGCAGAGCATTCGACGTAGAATAGAACTTGCGCAAGACGGTTAGCCTTCGCTCTGCAGAAAAAAAGCTAATCTAATATTAACCAATTACCCCATCAACTTACATACAAAGGAGGTTAGAGAGATTTGGCAGACGCCGCCTGGGGCAGAGTGATCTCTACCTGGTTGACGAAAAGCGAACACTGTAGAGATTCGCAAGGATCCTGCATGATATCCTCTACCCAGATCCTGTTGACCAATTTCAACAGAAAGGCCAAGCCTTGCTCACCCAGTTGTCAAAGCATGGAGTACGTGACATCGTTAGAACAGTGGCGGTGTACGTGCATGAAGCGAGAGCGGAGCGGAACGCAACTCACTCAATGTAAACCTGTTGTTGAAGGGTTCTCCGCATCTAGAGGTAAAGTCCAGTCGGCTTTCCCCGACCACGACACGCATTGAATTCTGGCAGATCAGCATCCTGGCTAGAGAATGCGGAGAAAAGGGTCACGAAGGACTCCGCCACGGACGCGCCGTCCGAGATTGTGGTTCTATTGTTCTGGAGAACGAGAGGGGGGTCCTGCGAGAACTTGACTCGCTTCCACAACTCTGCTAGAGGAGTCTTCCCGTTAACCTAAGACAAGTATCTTCGCCAGGAAGAGCGGCGCGCGTGCTTCGAAACATAACAGAACCTAGCCTTAGCTAGACGAATTTCACAGACAGCAAAATCGTTTAGGCGGCCCTTATAGCGCATTTAGGCATAATTCTTCTGTTTGAGGGCCGCCTCACACTCGGATGGCTACCACGGAACCGGTCGACGTGCTAAGTGGACAGACGTTCTAGGAATAATAGTTAGGCCCACGGCGATAAGATTGCCGGAGAACTCAGTGCTCTCATCTAACGACCTAAACTCCTCGACTGAGACAGGGAATTCAGTCATTTTCTGATATGTGGACCACCTCGCACGCGCCAACCACCACCACGGCGGGTTCTCAGGCAGCAGTGGCCCAGAATTTGATCTTTAACTGAAAAAGCAGTGATGCATAGACTCATCCACATTTAGGACACATATCACCAGTTCGTCGATCAGGTCGGGAAGGACCATAGCATTATTGAATGATAAACTAGTTTTACCAGATGAGGGTCTACTGTTCAAACCCTCGAGTAGTAGAAAGGGCCTCTGCATCCCTCCCACGACGCGGCAGAAGATGCTCGCGTCGAGGACGGCTGACGGTGGAATGTGCGCAGAAATAGCAGTATACCTCCTCTCCAGGTGCAGCTGCACAGCTACTGACTGAATAGAAGTATCTAAAGCAATGAGAAGAATTGAGACATCATACCAGGTGTAAATGGCCCATCCTCCTGCATGGCCTCAATCCCGTAGTGGTGGGGTCGCTTATCCCTTATAGCCCGGGAGGGTGAGCATGGGTCACGCGCCCAGGATATCTGCTGCAAAAAGAAATCTAAGAGATAACGGGGGGAGACGAGCCTCCTCAGCTTCTCCCGGTTGGCTCGGAGTCCGCGGCAATTTCATTGAAGTAATATGCCCTCCAGACCTACCTTGGAGGAGATGAGGGGACACTCTCCTAAGAGAAAATCCTCACAGTAATGGCCGTAGGGTTCTCGGAGGCAGAACTACGGGTGTTGTTTGTCGGACAATGCGCTGATGACTCTATCGCCTTCGAGGACTTATCGGGGGATGTTTGGCTCGACATACGAGTCTTTTCTTTCCTCTGCCTCGAAACTTTGGGCAATCGTGGCGCCTTCGGGTGCGAGAGGCCCTCCTTTGGATGATCAACTGCCTTCAAGTTGCCTAGCTTACCACTCGGTGTGGGCTTAGCAGTCGAAACTCCTTTATTGCGGTCCTCCTTTCGCATAGCAACCTTAGGAACCCCGGAAGATGGCTTCACTACGAACTTCAGAGGTGTTGTCACATGTGAATTTAACGACTCGGTCGTTTCGCCTTACGGGAAACGGTCACACTGGGGGAACGGTGGGGTGTGAGTCCTCTGTGCCACCAGCTATACCATGGGAGCGCCCTGGATGGGTATAACCAACAGAAGGGTTCCGAATGAGCGCGGAAACGACCGTGCTCGTATCCCTGGAGGGGTTATTTTTAACATTTACGGATAGGATGTCACAGGCAGCACCTTGTGGATAGCACCAAGTCCTTAACCTCGCGAAATGAGCGAAGATCCTGGGCCTGAACGGCCAGGATTTCCTTGTCGAGGAAATGGGCACCACATTGCTTATTAGAATCGGGGTGTGGCTCTCCACAATTGACACACTTCACCACACACGATTTAGACTTATCGTGTGCGGCTTTAGAGCTACGTACACCAACTTCTGTTAACTCCGTATTTGCCCGTTTACAAGAGCGATTCATGTGGCCAAAGTGTTGGCAGTAGTATCACCTCTGTGGTAGTGGCACGAATGCCTTCACGCGGTAGCACTACCAGTCGGCACGTACCAACTCAAGAAACTTGTCACAGTTGAACGTGACGAAGAGTGTAGGGGTGGTCTCGAGGCCCCTCCCTATTTTATCATCAGTCATTCAACCTTGACCGCTCCATCCTCGGTCAGCTCTAATGTGATGCCATCTATAGAATATTTCATGAGTTCCCTCGCATAAACTATTCCTTTCAAAAGCCTAATGGAAGAGTGCGGCGTCACAATCACCTGGGTGCCTTTAAGGTTCCGAGAAGCACTAATCTTGTCTTGGATCTTTTTCCATCTTTCGAGTGTTTTGGCTAAGTCAACGCTGTTAATATATTAATAATAACGGTTTTAATGACGGTAAAGAGGCTAACATAAAGAGATATATGTATTAATGACTGACAATAAGTTTAACGTTTGTTGAATTTGAGAGAAAATAATGCGACAATGTAATAATGAATAAATTTCGAGTTTAGTAAAATTTTCAAGAAAACAATGCAAAAATTATCAAGAGAGGACCATGCGAACAATGGAACCTAATTTTTCTAGGCTTATTAAATTGGCCGTTGAAGACACAATATTTATATTTAACAATAACCTTTATAAACAAAGGGCGGGATGGCAATGGGCTCACCTCTGGGTCCATCGTTTGCAAATACCTTTCTGTGTAAACTAGAAGAGGACTGGATGTCCAATTGTCCACGACACTTCAAACCTATACTCTATAAAAGATACATTGACGATTGCTTCGTTCTCTTCAAAAATAAGAATCACGCCTCCCAGTTTCAAAACTACATCAATTCCCAGCATCATAATATCAAATTTTCATTTGAGCACGAAACTAATAACTTTCATTTTTGGACATTAAGATTACCCGGTCAGAAAAAAAATTCCACTTCAGTATATAGAAAACCCATATCCACTGCTTGGCACTAAATATTTCTCGAGTTAACCAAACTGCTTCAAGATATCATCTGTAAGCTGCAGAATAAACCGTGCTTTCAGAATATGCTTTGACTGGAACAATTTTTATAAAATGATGTCTTATCTCAAACAATTTTGTAAATATAATTTATTCCCAGCATTATTACTCGAAAAATTGATAAAAGTTTCCTAAATGAAATACACGTAATTCCTCTCGTCAAATCTAATGTATCAAAACAGAAAATGTATCTCAAAACACCCTACATAGGCTCGCTGACCAAAAAACTCATCTTAGACCTACAACAATTATTATCTAAAGTTTATCCACAAATCAAATTCTACTGTATACCAATTAATACTATCTCTCTTCAAACCAACTTGTCTCATAAGGAGAAGCTACTCTTGCTACTCAGGTCCTCATTTGTTTATCAATATATCTGTGCGAGTTGCCAAACTCGCTACGTAGGTAAAATTACGCTACAATTGAAACTGAGGATTTGCAAACATAAGGGGGTTTTCCATTACACAGACACACCCATTGCCAAACCGGAATTCTCTGCAATAAGGAGTCGTTCGGATACCTGTACCTCATTATTGTCCCCGTCAAATTTCAAAGTTTTGGGTTCTGCGGATAAATTCGTAGATCTCCACATTTTGGAATCGCTATTTATTCAAATGCTTAAATCCAGAAATAAATTCGAGTCAGTCTTCCACAACACTTTACATCTATTAATTCAAATATCTTAATTTTAGTTTGTTTTATAATTCATTTTTAACTAAAATGTAATAACAACTTACTCAATGATCCGATAATTATAATGTTCTATTAGTTGGTTAACCATATTTCAATTATTTTAAACAACTACCATGTTTAGCTCAGCTCAAGTTGGTAAGTGTTCATTCATAAATTTAATTTTAATTTTTGCTTTGTTTTCTCAGTTTGTTTTATAATTTTTCAGTATTTTTCTTTGTAAGTTCGCATTGTCCTCTCGCTAATTTTTGCATTGTTTTCTTGAAAATTTTACTAAACTCGAAATTTATTCATTATTACATTGTCGCATTATTTTCTCTCAAATTCAAAAAACGTTAAACTTATTGTCAGTCATTAATACATATATCTCTTTATGTATTCTAAGTTTGCTTGCTTTCATATTGTTTTACTCCATTATAGGCTGAAGATGGACATGTTCGAAACGCTCCAAATTATATATGTTCCGAATACAGGTTCTGGTCCTAACCTACATACTAAAATCGATGTTTCCGAAGGATGTCCCAATTTCTCTCTCTCTCTCTCTCTCTCTCTCTCTCTCTCTCTCTCTCTCTCTCTCTCTCTCTCTCTCTCTCTCTCTTTTTCTCTCTCTCTCTCTCTCTCTCTCTCTCTCTCTCTATATATATATATATATATATATATATATATATATATATATATATATATGGTAATCTGAAGATCCATACCCGGCTCGCGTTCCCATAGTATTTCGTCAATTTCTCATCAATATGTTTCACCTGTCTCATTAACTCTCGTTTTATTACCCATAGTATGGCTTGAAATCGGCTTCCAGTAACCAAACACAATAAAACATTAGGTAAAACTGAGGTAATAAGACGACAGTTAATGAGACAGTTGATATTCAATTTCACTTCATATGCGAAATTAAAGGAGCGACAACCAAATGCCAGAAGGTGCCTTTAGGGCTAGGTGAAAGACGTTCTGAGTAAAACCGCTAGAGGAGGAGACTTAATCCCACCGTCCCCACCCTTCTCATCCTTCCCCTACCCTCAGTGAGGTTGGCGAAGTATATAAGAGAATGATGGCAGAAGAACAAGGTAGATCGTGTTAGTCATCGATACAACGAAGTCTGGCTAGAGGCCCGGCAACCAACGAAAGGTACACAGAAGAAGCTCATCCTGAGCTAGTTCCTGGTGGTCACACCGAAAATTAACATCTTGTATAGGAAGATCGAGTTTGCGATCGAGACAACGAAGTCCGGAGAAGTGCCCGGCAACCCTAATAAAGGAACACAGAAGAAGCTCATGCTGAGCCAGTTCCTGGTGGTCACACCGAACGTTAAGTTAGCTTGTATTGTCAAACAAGCTTAACTATCTCTCGTCAGAGAAACCCCCTATCCTAGTGTACAACAAAACCCAAAGATATTCCTCGCCATTGAGGAATACCCCAAAGTGAACTCCCTCAAGCACTTCCCTTCGTCAAGGGATTCACTCGTTTTCTCATCGCCCGTCAGTGCTAATTATTTACAGATTGACCCGAAGATTGGAAGAAGCATACTTTCCCTGTTTCGTTGGTGAAATCATCTTACTAAGACAACGTGCTTAACGCCATCCGTCGCACGTACCGAATTCATCTGTGGCTTTAAAAATATCCTCGCGCCAGACAAACATCTGGGGTGTCAGTGAAGACGTCCACGGGCCGGCCCGAAAACAACATTCTTGAGGCTAAAATAAAAATTAAGGCCACTATCAGTCTCAAACGCGATTCTCGTGTGGTTTTTAAGGAAAATAAATCCCATTATCTGTTTCTTCGAAGGTCAATTAGCGTTCAATATTAAAGTGGGCTTTGGGTCAACCATTACTGTATATTCATTTGTTTAATTTAGTAAGTCTCACTTAAACTTGGTTAATTCAAAACTGTGTAGTTTGTTTGTTAGATTTCAAATTTTTTTTCATGTTTTAATTAAAGGTCTAGTTTCTTAGAAGTATTTAATTCAATCCTCGAAACGCTGAGCATGGCACTGGAAACCATCAAAGATTAAAATAACGTAATAATAATAATAAAAAAATATAGCACTCTTAGAGAAAACTTAATCACGGACTTTTTGAAGTACGTAACAAACCTATACGTACGTACACCTTCACTCGGTCTTTGCTTACTACGATATATATATATATATATATATATATATATATATATATATATATATATATATATATATATATATATATATATATATATATATATATAAAGAAGAAGGAGCAAATGCAAGTTCTGCGGGTGATAACAACCACCACAGTGCTTTCGCCATATCTATTTTCTGCCTTTCAAAACAATTTTGAAGACAGAATTAAAGGTGCAGAAACCTTGCATTGCAGACTATATTACAATATAGTACAGGAAAGAGAAATTTGACGGAATGAGCAATGAGACAAGAAACAGGAGTTTTTTAGAGGTAAGAGAAAGGGACATTAGAAGAAGACTAGAATCATAGAGAGCAGAGGGCGGCACAATGAAGGCAATCCTTTACCGAGAAGACAGAGATAACGCCAGGGGAAAAAAGTTTGAAAAAAGTTTGAGCATCTGACCGGCAATCAGCAGACCCGGGTTCGAGTCCCGGCCAGGAATTTCAAACTTTTTTTCCCTGGCGTTATCTCTGTCTTCTCGGTAAAGGATTGCCTTCATTGTGCCGCCCTCTGCTCTCTATGATTCTAGTCTTCTTCTAATGTCCCTTTCTCTTACCTCTAAAAAACTCCTGTTTCTTGTCTCATTGCTCATTCCGTCAAATTTCTCTTTCATATATATATATATATATATATATATATATATATATATATATATATATATATATATATATATATATATATATATATACAGTGGCGTAGCTAGGATTCCGTTGAAGGGGTGACGGGCATGTGAATCGCGGAACCTCGTCCGGGAAAACTTTGAAGAAATTTGGTGTCGTTTACCTTGCATCTGGTCATATCTCAGGATGCATCCCTACCATCAAAAGAAGTCCCTAGTATATCGCTTAAGAATATTTGTTTTAAAAAGACTCAATATAAATATTAAACTCACCAGGCAATGGCTTAGCTACTAAGATTAAAATTTAAAATCTAGAAAAATGCGGCTAAGGTCAAATTTTTATAAATTTTCTAAACTTCGCCAATTATAATAATTTTAAAAAGGAACTCTAACCTTAATTTTCTCCTTTTCAGAATATCCCGTTGCTAAAATAATGTTATAGAAGAAGAAGATATAAAAATAAATTTCTGAACTTCACCATTTATAATTCTTTGGGTTTTAAAAATCCACAAAATTTCGATACTTATTCTATTTCTGAACTTCACCATTTTGTTTTTTGATATTATAAAAGAATTATTAGAAATAACTTTGATAAAAAACATGGTAATACTTCAGATTCGAGGCGCACGGTAGATGACGCTGTTAGTCGGCTACATTTTGGGCTACAGCATATCTCTTATGACGTCAGATGGTAGCGTCAGATGTGACAATCACTGCGTTATATTTTTTTTGTTGTTTGGGGGATTTGTAACTTTTAGCCTATTATTTACTAAATATCTGCGCTCTGCTCGTTTATAGTTTCTTTCTAAGTTAGGTAAGGTTTCTTGATGTCTTTTATTGTTTTTTGTTTTTGTTTTCGTATTTTTTGTTTACTGCGAACGATAACAGCTTCTTACTGGCAACATCGTAGCTTATAAATAGGACCCGTTTTGCAAATGTTTTTCTTTCGTTATTGTGTTTTCGTGCTCTCCATGTGCTTCTTTGTTATTCGAATTCGGCTTTACTTTGTATGATCGCGAAAAACTTTTAGATTATCTTATATATATATATATATATATATATATATATATATATATATATATATATATATATATATATATATATATATATATATATATATATATATAATGAACTGTTGTGCTTCTTACAATCGGAGTTTCAATATGAAGCTGAAAACCAAGCACGCTATTGATAAAAGCATCTTTATATGTCTGGGTTGGAATGTTTTGAGGGCCTAGCCTCATCATCGGCACTAAGAAACTAAGATAGTTTTCATAAAATACTAAAATTGAATAGTGCAATTTAGGATAAGCTGCTTAATACAAAAATACAAATTTAAATAATTCATGATACAATATAAAGATTATCCGGATGCACTTTGATTTATATTTAAATTAGGTTTAAGTTTTAGGATGTAAAGTGATTCTAATATTCTTAGTTCGTTGGGATGGGGGCTATGACGAAGTATTTTAACGTTATCCAGATTAATTTCAGACTTGCATACTCTGATGTGATCTCGTATGGGCCAGGGGTCTCGTTTGTTTAGAATCTTGTTTGTTTTTCATTTTCGATTTGTAAGAATGTAGGTTTGGGTGCCTCACCACTTTCCGCGACCTCTGCCTTGGACACCTCAGCATGGGTGGCGTTAGCTTTCTTCTCATCCTTTTTTATCACCCCCTTTTTTTCTGGTCTGGTGAGTCACATCCTTTTTTAATCGGATATTTCATCGAAATGGTTCTGTGTGTGCTACCCTACTTCAGACATTTCTGGCATTCACGCCAATCGTGAGTTCGTTGTACCTGTAGTGTTTGAAACACATTTGCAGGTCAACGAACTCTTCATGTTCGATCTGCTCGGGGCAGACGCGCACATTAAAAAGAAAGAGGGGGGGGGCGGAGGGGATTTTATTAAACTTTTATTGGCTTGGATGTTTCCATAAAAAAAACAGAACACGTGAGTGTGACCTTTGAAATTAATTACTTCAGCTACTTTTGCCCACGAGTGATTCTGGAGAATCTCCGCTGTGATTTCGTCCGTCGTGTAGCTTCCAACCCAATGGTCGAGGCGACGTTAAATCACGTTCCTGTGTGAGCGGATTTGAAGTGGTGTTTGAGGTTGTAAATTAATGAATTAAAGTGTCTCCTCCTCGGGGAGGCGAAGCCTTAAGTGTACTCCTCCCTCGCACATATTGCGAGTATCCAATATTAGCCTTACGAGCACCCATGTTTTGTTCTCCATATATTTTCTTACAGACCTTACCCTTGTTCGGCTCTTTTTCGGTCAGGCAAGGTCCTCAGAACAATTACCAAGCAGTGGCGTAGCTAGGGGAAGGGGGCACAAATTAAAAAGTAACTCCAGTCCCCCATTGGAGGCGGGGCCATCCCTTTTTTGAATGACAAAAACAGTTAATAAAACTGTTAAATATAGAGGCTCATCCAAATATAGCCTAATATTCGCTCAAGCATTAGTCAAGCTTGAGCGAATGCTTACAAAAGTTACTTAAAAGGGAATTTTTTGTAATGCCGTTGCTACAGGATTTCCAATTTTTAGGTTTCTCGGTTTCACCTATTAAAGCGTCTTAATTATTTATATTGTTTAATCTGACACACAATTAGACATACCAGGAATGCTCCCACACATTGCACGAGTAGTTGTTTTCATGTCATTCATGATATCAAACATTCGTATATTGGGGGCCCCCAAATTCCTTGCTACGCCACTCACCCGGGTCGCCTTCATTCCAACCTAGGGTGTAATTGAGAGGAAAGTTGGGAAACCTGAGGTGTGGGTGTGTGTTTCTGTGTGAGTGTAATATTTGAGAACCGTCTTTAAGGGGAAAGGAAGAGGCAGTGTGTGAGAAATAGAAAGAAAAATGTTTGTCCCCACGACGGAAAGTCGGGTGCCCTCATTGTTTTGCTTCGTATTATCTCTCTTTCTTCCCTTCACCAGCGTTCATCGAGGCCAGTTAAGGTGAAAACGCCTACCAAGCGCGCTAGCTAAGCCAGAGGTCGTGTCCTGGGTCTCACACAATCGCAGTGATAACACAAATTCACTTGTGAAATATCACATAAATTGTCCCAATTAAGATAAGCACTATAGCGCGTAGCGAAACCCGAACAATATCTTATGCAATTGACTGAAGCAGTCTATAAGTAACTATTTGGACGATTTATTGCTGTTATACTATGTTCATTGTTGTATAAAATTATATTCGTGGTAGTCAAAAGTAAAACTTCATTTTGGAAATTGATTGCGATGGTTTTGTAGTCTTATAAGAAGACCAGGCAATGGCTTCAACATTACTCCTTACGGGGGGAGCTTGTGCTTCGCTACTAAGATTAAAATCTAAAGAAAAGCAGCCATGGTTAAATTTTTATAAATTTTCTGAACTTCGCCAATTATAATAATTTAAAAAAGAAACTCTAAACTAAATTTCCCCCCTTTCAAAATATCACGTAGAATATAGTTGTAGAACAAGATATATAAAAATAAATTTTCTAAACTTCACCATTTGTAATTCTTTGAGTTTTAAAAAATTCACAAAATTTCGATACTTAAATTTATTTCTGAACTTCACTATTTTGTTTTTTGATATTATAAAAGAATTATTAGCAATAACTTTGATAAAAAAAACATATTATTATTACCAAACTAAGATGAAATTATTATTTTAATACTCCAAAAAATCCCCTTCTTAAATTATAGAGTTAGTAAAAACCTAAATTTAAATTCAGGCATATTTCAAACAGTTATTAAGGATTACGAATGTAATGATAGTGAGAGTAAACACTTGTTGTCCCTCTTAATATTACTTAATAATCAGATGAATTTCTCCATCTTACAAAATAAACAAGTTTTGTTATATCTGCGGACAATTTATACTCCATTAACCTATATCCATTAGTTACCTAATTTTTAGTTTTTAAGATTAAAAGGTTAATCAAGTAACATTTAGAATTATTAAACACTTATTTTTATAATTTATTTTCTAATTGCTTTATTCTTTTGATTGAATTTTATATAAGATGAGTAACAAATGTATTTTAGTATAATTTATAGCTAAAAAAAATACAGAAATAAATAAAATATACTTTGCCAGAATTAAATAATCGCACCTTTCGCTCAATTTCTTTCAATGAAAAAATTCTAGGTAACACTTCAGATTCGGGGCGCACGGTAGATGGCGCTCTTAGTCGGCTACAATTTTGGGCTACAACATATCTCTTATGACGTTAGACGGTAGCGTCAGATGTGAACAATATCGGCATAATATTTTTTTTGTATATGAGTATATACTGGGGGCTGCGCCCCCCAGACCCCCCCAATTGATTGAAACTCCGGATCATCGCAGGGTGGTACCCCTACAGTGATATCTCCCCAACAAGCAGTCTCCTTGAATTTACTAGGGGGGGGGGGGTCTCCCCAACAGCTTTTTACTGGCAGAAAAACCTAACCTAATAACAACCAATTCTTACTTTTATAGGTTTCTTGATTAGTTTATGCGCCTCTAGATAATTTAAAAGTTTTTCGCGATCATACAAAGTAAAGCCGAATTCGAATAACGAAGAAGCACATGGAGAGCACGAAAACACAATAACGAAAGAAAAACATTTGCAAAACTTGTCCTATTTATAAGCTACGATGTTACCAGTAAGAAGCTGTTATCGTTCGCAGTAAACAAAAAATACGAAAACAAAACAAATAACAGTAAAAGACATCAAGAAACCTTACCTAACTTATAAAAAAACTCTAAACGAGCAGAGGCGCAGATATTTAGTAAATAATAGACTAAAAGTTACAAATCCCCCAAAGAACAAAAAAAATATAACGCAGTGATTGTCACATCTGACGCTACCGCCTGACGTCATAAGAGATATGCTGTAGCGCAAAATTGTAGCCGACTAACGGCGCCATCTACCGTGCGCCCCGAATCTGAAGTTTACCAAATTCTATTTAGTAAGACCTTTTACCCTATTGCGATATTTCAGGCACTACTGCCCAGTGGCGGATCCAGGATAAAAATGGGGAAGGGGAGGTAACCTGAATTCCTCCCACCTGATGAGTCTGAGAAAAAGGCTTTTGATGATTAATCAGTTATTTTACACACCATTGATAATAATTTTCTTCCACACATCAGAAAATTAAGAATTGTAATTTTTGGCCGTTACCCAAGATATAATACTAAATTTAGTAATAATCTTTGATATTTTGGTTTATTTTTTACATGTATCATATAAGATACATTCGATTGCCACAGTTTAAAAAAATGTTTATATACATTTAGTTAGTTAATGTTGGGTTTATGCTGCCCACACGCGAATTTTGTGGGCACTTGTTAGAAATATCTCTATTTTTTAAAATACGCAAATGCTATATAGAGAATATCTATATCTTTATTCTCTATATAGTTTATTTAGTATTCACTACTTAATGTAGGCAAATTTCTAATTATGATGTTATAGCTAAAAATTGATTATCCGCCATCTTGGGAGAAACATTATAAATTTTGAACCAAGTTATATCATTTTGAAGTGCAATTTCTTCTGAATTAAAATGATATGGACATTTCATATGCATCAATTTTAAAGAAAATATGATTGATTTAAATAGCATTCGGGGGTAATTAAGGAACGCGGGAGAAAAACTAGAGGCATAACGACATTTAGCAATCGTCTTTTGAATTCGACTCTAATGTTAGGCTTTCGAATTAGTAATTGTCGTAGAATGACTCCCGACGATACCATATAACACTATTCGTTGAGGGAACTTCCTTAATTATCTTTAGAGTGCGTTTACTGTCTGGCGGCCAATATTATGTATCTTCGATATGCTTAAGAAGTGGAACTGAGCTCAAGGATAATAATATTGCTATCATTAATAAAATAGAGTTTTATTAATAATAACTATAAACAATACACAAAAACGGAAAATATTGACATAAACAAAATGGAAAGGGTCGTGGAGACTCGGGCTAATCCAAGGATTTAAGGGATTAAAAAAGGTAAAACATATATAGAGTTAAAGAGATGGGATGGTTCGATAAACAATTTAAAGCACAGGATAGAATTGACAAAAGGGATCAATACTCAAAAGGTGACGTTTGGCTTACGTAACTTTTCATTAGGGTGCAGTGGAAGGTACTTGAAGGAATATTCGGTCCGCTGGCGAGTTCCAGCCGAAGGGGGGGGATAAAAGGATCCTGACGAGGCGTCTTGGAAAGGAGAACCGTTACTCGACGAACGGCTTGAAGAACAATGGCTGTTCTACTTTGTTCTCTTCTGAACAAAGGGGGGAATGAGAACCGTCTCTTGTCTACGGGCTCAAGAACAATGGCTGTTCTAATGTTGTTCTCCTTGAACAACAGGGGGGGGTGAGAACCGTTTCTTGGCGAAGGGCTCCAAACGAACAATGGCTGTTCTAGGTTGTTCTCTTCTGAACAAAGGGGGGGGATGAGAACCGTCTCTTGTCTACGGGCTCAAGAACAATGGCTGTTCTAATGTTGTTCTCCTCTGAACAACAGGGGGGGGGGGGGTGAGAACCGTTTCTTGGCGAAGGGCTCGAAACGAACAATGGCTGTTCTAATGCTGTTCTCCTTGAACAACAGGGGGGGATGAGAACCGTTTCTTGGCGAAGGGCTCAAAACGAACAATGGCTGTTCTAATGCTGTTCTCCTTGAACAACAGGGGGGGATGAGAACCGTTTCTTGGCGAAGGGCTCGAAACGAACAATGGCTGTTCTAATGCTGTTCTCCTTGAACAACAGGGGGGATGAGAACCGTTTCTTGGCGAAGGGCTCAAAACGAACAATGGCTGTTCCAATGCTGTTCTCCTTGAACAACAGGGGGGGGGGGATGAGAACCGTTTCTTGGCGAAGGGCTCAAAACGAACAATGGCTGTTCTAATGCTGTTCTCCTTGAACAACAGGGGGGGGGGAGCCTCGGGGACTTGTCGTCGGAAAGGCGCGAACCTTTGGCACTCAAGGAATATTGTCCTCCTTCTGGACAAGGGATGGTGAATCTCGAGGTCGAGGTCCCTTGGCGCACAAAGGGAGAGAGGGTCGTGGTGATGTTTCGCGACGAAAATCTGGATCTCCAATCTGATCTTAGTGGTAAAGTTTCCATATAAATAGCCAGGACATCTCCTTGGCGTGGGGGAAAATGGAGTGGAAGCTTGGAGGGAACGCACATCCGGGCCGGGGAATAATGCCTTATCTGTTCATAAGCCTAACTCGATCTGGCGAGGTCGGCGTATGGGGGCGAACGGGGGGGACGATAACCTCCTTGTTTAAACATTGGCATCCGGTAGCTGAGATAAGACTCCAAGCCTCAAATCGAAGATGCACGTGGGCAGCATCGTGGTTTTAAATAATACGGGGTAGGAGTTGAAATTAAACGCAGCTTCAACACGTTCTATCACAGTAATAATACGAGTTTATTTCTAAATTTGCAGCGAGGGGAAGGCAACGGCGCACAATTATGCAGTGGCAATACACTAACAAAAAAAAGAGTTTTTTTTAAGTTGCCTAATAAAAAAACAGTTAAACTTTAGAAGACCTGCGCCGTGTTTTTTGTAGTATAACTACTAATAATGGTGCTTTTAAGCATTCTAATCATCATTTGCGGCTTTGGTTAGGCGCGGAAAGCACTTATTTTTAAGATACCTGCACTCGAGTCTGACTATTTGCAACGATACTATCTTAAAAATAACTGCTTTCCGCGCGCAAAAGCCGCAAAAGATGACTAAAATGCCGACAAACACCATTAGTACTGTTTTTACGTAATTACTCTTTATTTCTATATTATTCGTATATGCATTTGGGTAATATTTCAGTTTAAGAGGCGCTATTTCTGGGCTACAATTAATGTGATCGGCTCTGTATATTTATCGAAATAATAAAGATGATGGCGCCGCTTACTTTAGGCTATTTCGGCAAAAAAGTAAATTATTTTACTTATCCCCCACTTATTTTGGTGAGGGGGGAGTTTACACCCTCCTGCCCGCAACTTTAAAAAGAAAAATCGTTATATTCCTAATTCAAAAGATTTAACACCAGATTTGAATGCAAAAGGCAAAGGCTAAATGTCGGCTGCACTATCTTCGTTTAGCCTGCACATTGAGCTGCTGCAGGCTGGGGCACACGGTCCAGGTGATGGTGGGGCCGTGAGCGGCTCACTTGGAAGCCTCGTCAGCAGCATCGTTGCCACGCACGCCAACGTGGCTGGGAATCCAGTGGAGCCGGACACGCCTGCCCTGAGTTGCCAGGTAATGCAGGGTGCACAGGATGATAGTGGTGAGGTAGATGTTGTCCCGGGTGTGGTTGTGGGCGTGGGCGTGCTGCAGTGCCTGCAGTCCTGACCGAGAGTCCTTGCGTATCACCACAGGGCTTCCCGGTGGAGCAGAGCGTGCTGGAGAGCGTGCAGGATTGCTACCAGCTCCGTCTGGAGGGTGGAGCAGTGGTCTGATGTCCTCCACGCCTGCGTCAGCCTGCTCGTGACGAAGGCGGCGCCGGACCTCCTACTGTCGGGGTCGACGGAGCCGTCGGTGAAGTAGACTTCGCTGCCTGGCTCCATGGCCTCAGACATGGCCATGAGGGCGTGCTGGTGCAGCTCCTTGGTGAGGCAGTTCGCTTTGCTGTGTGGCAGTGAAGTGGGCGGCGGGGGAGGCCCATGGTGGTGGTGGAACGTAGGCGGTGATGGGGGTGTCAGGGTCGCGCCACAGCCAGTTCCCTGCCTGGTTGAGGGAGTTGGTTGCTAGGGTGACGCTTACGAGCCACCTGTTGTTACGCAGGCACTCGATGCCGTGCGCCACGGCCATTCGGAGTCTCCTCTGCGCAACACCCTCCACGTCGCGCTGGAGTACTCTGGCCACCCGACAGGCCACAATGCAATCCACCCTGGTGATGAGGGGCACCAGGTTGGCCTCACTCTGCATGGCACAGGCACTGCACCACCTGGGTGCCCCCAACATGGTCCTCATGGCGGTGTTTTGCATCACCTCCAGGCGCTGTTGCTGCTGCCGGGGTAGTACTACAAGGACCGGTGCACTGGAGTCCACTAGGAAGCGCACTGCCTGCAGGTAGTAGAGTCGAAGGACTTCGAAGGTTGCACCAGCGCTCGACCACGTCATGGCCCTCATCATATTCAGCCGGGGCTGCGTCCGCTCCCTCAGGTGCGTGACATGCTGCGTGAAGGACAGCCACCTTTCTACCCACAGTCCGAGGTACTGGTAGGAGTCGGTCCGGGCCAGGCCGACTCCTTGGACGCGAAGCTGCTGGCCAGCAGGTGTGCAAGTCTTGATGGCCGTGGCCTGGGACTTCTCTGCCGAGATCTTAAGCCCAAGCTCTTTGCACTTGGCAGTGATGAGGTGCAGCGCTTCTTGGGCCCGCGCTCGGTGACGACGAGGGCCAGGTCGTCAGTGTAGCTGAGGAGGATGGTTCCTTCCCGATAGGGGAGGGCGACCAGCTGCTCCATCAGCACGTTGAAGAGGAACGGGCTTAGGATGCCGACCTGGGGTGTCCCGTTCTCGAAGGTGAGGTAGGGAGACTTGTGACCCTGGAACTTCACACGGGCTCGGCGCTGGTGAAGGTAGTCCTGGAGCCAGCCCAGCAGTCTCCCTCGGATGCTCTTCCTCACAAGGGCGGCTAGTATGGCGCGGGGGCTAGCCAGTTTGAAAGCCTTCCGTGAGGTCAAGGAAGACTACGATGGTGGGCTGGTTGTTGGCGTGAGCCAGGAGGGTGATGAGGCAGTCCGCCGTGCTCACCCCTCTGGTGTAGCCGAAAACGTGGTGGTGAAGGCTTCCCATGCTCCACTGTAGGAGACTCAGCACCATCCTCTCTGCTGTTTTTCCGGTGCAGCTCAGGAGGGAGATTGGCCTGTAGGTGGTGTGATCCTTTGGCTTGGGGATGCGCTGGATGTCGGCGTCCTTCCAGGGGGGCAGCAGACGGCCTGCCAACCACGACGCGTTCTGAAGGGCTAGCAACGCAGCGTCCTCGGCAGGCCCATTGTGCGCAAGCATGGAGTACCGCACTCCGTCGGCTCCCGCCGCTGTGTCACGCCCACGCTTTCCCCTGGCCAGCTCCTCGAGCGTGAAAGGCTGGTCCGTCGCGGGCAGCTGGCCCCGCGCCTCCCTGACCTCTTCGTCGCACTATGGGGGTAGCGGGTGTAGGGAGGGAGCTGCTCGCTGGAACCCTTCGCTGTAAAGCAGTTCGCCAGCCGATCTGCCTCTTGCTGTGGGCGTGGGTGGGCAGCTGGGCGGAACGGGGCAGCGCCTGAGGCCTTCCTGAAGCTCCCCCACAGCTGGCCAAGGGAGGTGTATTGGCTGAAAGAGGCGCACCACTCCAGCCACTTTGCCTCCCTGGCGCTCAGGGACACCTGTCACGCGTGGGCTACCACGTCCTGCAGGAGCTGCAGTTTGATGGTGGTCGGGCGCTTCTCGTACAGCCTCCTTTGGACGTTGACGCGGTGATTGTGTTCCCGGACTTCTTCGTTATAAAACCCCCAGTCTGGGCGCCGGTGGTGGTTAGAGGCTGTCCTAGGCATGGCCTGTATGCTGCACTCTCTATGGCCGCCGTAAGGTCCCTCTCCTGCAGGTGCAGGTCCGCAGGAGGCACATACGTGGACCACCATTCCTCCAGGGCGGCTTGGAAGTTTGCCCAATCCGCCCTCCTGACGTTCCACTGGGGCGGCGTGGCCTCCCCGGTGTTCAGTAGTCAGACGTCAGGGACTTCTTCGAGCAGGTGGCACCCGGTCACGTTCGTGGGTGACACAGAGTGCAGCACGGGGTAGTGGGCGTTGAAGTCGCCCGCTACAAGGAGGCTGGAGTGGGATGCGAGGGAGAGCAGCTACCCAGCATCCAGCGGGTACCGCTGGCTCCTGTATATATTGTATACAGTGAGAGTGAGCGGCCCCAGCTGCAGCTCCAGTGCCAGGACCTCCACGCCATCAACACAGTACACGGGTGCGGCAATCCTCTTGTGCGGGATGGTGTTCCGTATGAGGGCTGCACAGCCACGCCCATTTCCTCACCAGCCGGAAGCGAGTGAAGGGTGTAGCCTGCGTCTCGCCATTCAAAGCCGGCGGGCGTGAGCATCTCCTTTAGGAGAACCAGGTTCATGTCTTCTTGGAAGACAGCTTGCAGCACCTGATGTTTCTTGGGGTGGAGGCTCTGCACATTCCACTGCAGCACCCTCAGCGTGGGCGCCAGCGCGTGGGCTGGGCTATAACTCCGCGCCTCGATCTTGGTTGTGGGCGTGCAGAGGGTGTTGGGTGGGACCCTTCGGCGTGGTAAATGATGGTGGGGGCTGAAGGGCACCCTCTGTGACAGCGGTGAACACCTCTTCGCCGAGAAGTGCGTCGAGGTCCTGCTCGGTGGGGTCTGCGGTGCCCTGCCGGCGGTCGAGCAGCTTCTTCACCAGCTGTACGACACACGCGAGGATGACGCCCACAATGGCTCTTCCCTCTTCATTGGGTCCCTCGCCATAGCCTTGGGCTCCACGTCGAGATCCTATCGGTGGTTGGGCATTGGGTAGCACCGCGGACTGCTCCTCGTCTGGGCGGGCTCGGTGGACCCGACGCCTGTGTCCCTCATCCCCTCCTCTGTGGCTTAGGGACACAAGAGGTGGGTGGCTGGGTGGAGGTGTGAGCGGAGTTGCTGGTTGTGCAGCTGCTGGTACCCCCTCTCACTCCCTGTCCGTCCTCTTTCCCTATCTCGACCTGACTTGTGCCAGGCTGTTGAAGGGTAGGGGGTGGGGGGAAGCCCACCCCGGCCTGTTTGGCATGTGCTTTCCCCTGCCTCTGCCGCTCCCCCTCCTGTGTGCCGCCCAGACGTGCGCCGGGCAGGCCGAGAGTCGCGGGTGGATGGGTAACCCTCGCCGACCCGATTGGGGGTGGCGCGGCAATAAACCGACGCTTTCTTCTTTGCTGGGTTGGGGGGGGGGGGGGCACGTGGTTCCATCTGCTGCTGCCGTCGGTGAACCTGTGGCATCCTTCTCATTCGCTAGTTATGGTTTTTTCGCGCTCTAGTCGTGCTTCTTCGCTATTCGAATTCGGGTTTATTTTGCATGACCGCGAAAAACTTTTAGATTATCTAGAGGCGCATAAACTAATCAATAAACCTACAAAAGTAAGTATTGTTTGTCATTGGGTTAGGTTTTTGTGACAGTAAAAGGCTGTTAGGGAAAAACCCCCAGTAAATTCAAGCGGACTGCTCGTGGTGGAGATATGACTGTGGGAGGACTACCCTGCGATGATCCTGAGTATCATATACAAAAAAATATAACGCCGAAATTGTTCACATCTGACGCTACCGTCTGATGTTATAAAACATATATTGTATCCCCAAATTGTAGCCTATAAACAACGCCACCTACCAGTTGCGCCCCGAAACTGAAGTGTTACCTTAAATTCCTAATTATATCTTAGGTAACGGCCAAAAATTACAATTCCTAATTTTCTGAGGTGTGGAAGAAAATTTTTAACAATGGTGAGTAAAATAACTGATTAATCATCAAAAGCCTTTTTCTCAGACTCATCAGGTGGGAGGAATTCAGGTTACCTCCCCTCCCCCATTTTTATCCTGGATCCGCCACTGGGCAGTAATTCCTGAAATATTGCAATAGGGTAAAAAGTCTTACTAAATATATTTTTTTTATTGAAAGAAATTGAGCGAAAGGTGCGATTATTTAATTGTGGCAAAGTATATTTTATTTATTTCTGTATTTTTTTTTAGCTATAAATTATACTCAAATATATTTGTTACCCATATTATATAAAACTCAATTGAAAAAAATAAAGCAATTTCGAAATTTATTATACATAATGAGTGTTTTATAATTATAAATAGAACTTGATTAATATTTTAATCTTAAAAACTAAAAATTAGATAACTAATGGATATAAGTTAATGTCGGGCAACATTGTCTGCAGATATAACAAAATTTGTTTATTTTGTAAGATGGAGAAATTCATCTGATAATTAATTAATATACATTAGAAGAACTAGTGTTTACTTAATACTCATAGTTACATACGTGTTCCTTGAATTATCTGTATTGAAGTCTACTGCTGTGACAGCGTTATTAATTTTAATGTATATTTTCTCTATATTTCTCTAAGTTTTTTTAACGGGGTCTTAGAGGCGAGAAAAATATCCGCGAACGACATTTTTTATTCCTAGATGCTTTCAACCGTTTTAGGTCTTCTTCAGGCAATGAGCAGAAGTGGAATTATCAACGTTTCATCGATCGTAAATGATAGGAAAATTGCGTGAATAGAGTTTAGAAAAAAAGATAGAAAAGGGGTTGTTTTAGTGAAAGAGAATGTGTGCCAAGTTGTCAGGCAAACTCATTAGATTGTTCATTTATCTTCGGTCTTTGCAATGCTGTTAAGTTAAGCATTCAAACCTTTGTCGTCGTTGGTGTAAGTCCTTCTAGATTATATAAGACTTGATTTGCACTTCCTTGTTGAATGTTTTGGTTGATGTATTTTTTACATTTTATCATCAGTTTGTCCACTTCGGATCTTTTTAAAAAGAGTTGTCCACTTCGGATCTTTTATTTAATTTTCTATATTTAAAAATTTGTCCCCTTCGGATCTTTTGTTTACTTTATTTTTCAAATTTGACCTCTTTGGATCTTTTGTTTTATTTTATTTTATTTCTTCGGATCTTTCATTGTTAGTTTACTTAAAATTCTGGTTCATAAATATAGTATATTCTGTAGGTAAATTTATCGATAAATTGGAGGGATATCTTGTAGGGTTAACAGGTGACTGCTTTTGAAGTCGCACTTAAATCGCAGCTCGGGTAGTTACAAAACTGCTAATCTGATCGGGTTAAGTACTTCGTTGGGCATGATTTGATAGATTTTTTGCCATATATCCTGTGCTCTTCTATTCAGGGTAATATTGTTGTGTTCCATGTCTGTCACTTCGTGTAAGACTTCGGAGGGGATTCGGTCCCATCAGGTGGCGTTGGCAATGAAGCGTATGGCTTTATTTTGGACAACTTTGGCTTTCTTAATCGAGGATTTGCTTAGGGTACGGAGGGGGATGACGGGATACAGTAGATGCGGCCTTACTGATATCATATATAGTTTTTTCTTGTTGATCGGAGAGAGTCGCTTGAAATGGTACAGAGTCTGTAGCCTCATCATTGCATTGTACCCCATCGAGGTCAACTTCAGGCCAAGTACCCGGCCCTCTCTCGATTATTCCTAGAGTTCAGCCCGCACCAGAACGTCCGCTGTCTTTCGACGTCCTATAGGTATCATTTTGAACTTTTGGACATTAGTTCAAATTTTGGTCGTTCTTTCTAACTCGTTGACATTTTCGTTCTCCCTACTTGTTCTGTTTGCAATGTCGACAGGGTTTTTGTATACGCTGGTGATGAGCTGCGTGATGTCATAAGCCAGATGAACTTACTGGGCAAGGTCTTGTATATAATGTAGGGCTGAGGCAACCCCTTTGTGGCACTCCTGCCTCGAAGTTAAATGGTTCTCCCTCGATGTCATTTACTTTTACGACCGCCTCTCGATCGTCCAAGTAGTCGCAGAGTATTCGCGTTACGTTGCCATCCATACGTAGATCGCTGATTTTCTTCTTTAGCACCCAGCTTAGCCCCTCTTCCTTCCTTCAGATAGCCTGTATTTCTAATACCTCATCGCTTTTCATACAACCTCTCCCACAACTTTCTCTGGTCAGCCTCTAATTTCACAGGGTAGATGCTGACCTTCTTCTCAGCCAACCGTCCCGGATCGGGGCTGAGGGGGGAGGGGACAATGTTCCCTAACCCGTGAGATCCGGTCTGGGGTGGCTGTTTTTTAACAACCTGCTTCATCCCCACCCATACCTTCCTCACATCCCTTTTCCTCTCCTCTTCACATTAAATCAATTTTACGCCGTGTTCAACGTGGAGCCGCCATGCCGATGCACTGCCAGGCCACCAGGCGAGAGAGGTGGTCCGAAATGGTGGCGCCTGGCTCTGCCAGGCCTGTAAGCACCTCTTGCAGTGCGGGCAACTGCAAGAGGTGATGAGCTATTGCGTCCCGTGGCACAAATAGGGTCACTATGCCTATGGATAAATTTTCAAAAAACCAAACTACTTTAACTCCCCCTGAAACAGCGACGGAGCCGCCCACGGGCATATTCCTTCCATGGAATTGCCGTGGACTCCGCGCCAACTGGGAGGAGCTGCGGAGGCTCGTCTCTTCCCGTTCCCCGTTAGCTATCTTTTTGCAGGAGACCATGCTAGGCCCCACCACCACAGGATGGCCGGGCTGGGGGATGTGCGGTTTACACCTGGCATGATGTCTCCGTTCTTCCTTTCTCTTTAGATACCTCCTTTCCGGCAGTGGCTGTGCAGCTGTACCTAGATAGGAGGTATACTATCATTTCTGCGTACATTCCACTGTCAGCTGACTTCGACGCGGGGGACTTCCGCCGCGGCGTGGCACGGTTGCCGAGGCCCTTAATCTTGCTTGGAGATCTGAACGGTAGGCTTCCTCTCTAGGGAGATTACTCAATAAATCCTAGGGGATAAGTCCTTGCCGATCTGATTGAAGAGCTTGAGATGGGTGTCCTAAACGTGGATGAGTTTACGCATCACTGTCCGAGAACCACTTCATTTTCTTGCATTGATCTATCTTTGTGCTCTTCGGATGCACAGCCTGATTTTGATTGGGGGGTGGTCGATGACCTCCATGGTAGTGATCACTTTCCCATTCAAATATCATTTTAAGGGCAACTGTCACCTAAGAGCCCACCTCGATGGGGCTTGGCGTTGCCGCGGTGGCTTGAATTTCAGGAAATGACTGGATTCTCTATCTCAGTCGAGGAGTTTAGGTCGGTAGATGAGGCCGTTGAGTTCTTCTCCAGCAACCTCATCGCCGTGGGCCTGACTACTATTCCTAGGACGTCTGGCCGTTTTGCACGCCGACCACTCCCATGGTGGTCGGCAGAGTATGAGACGGCCCTCAAACAGAAGCGTTATGCCTACATGCGAAATAAGCGCCGCCCGAACGATTTCCCTGTCGCTGAACTTCGTCGGGCTAGGGCTAGGTTCCCGTATATTTCGAAGCACGCCCGCCGCTCTTCTTGGCGGGCATATGTGTCTTCACTTTACGGGAAGACCCCTTTAGCAGAGGTGTGTAACTGAGTCAAAAGGATTCGGGGCAAGTTCTCGTAGGACCCCCCCTCCCGTTCTCCAGGAGAATGGGACCGCAATCTCGGACCCCGCTTCCGTAGCGGAATCCTTAGCGACCGCTTTTTCCGCATTCTCTAGCCTGGATGCGGCTCCACCAGCATTCAATGCACGTCGTGATGTCGCGGAAGGCCGCCGGCTGGACTTTACCTCCAGAGGCGGAGAACCCTTCAACGACAAGTTTACTGGGAGTGCGTTCCCCCTTACTCTCCCCCTGGTGCACGGACACCGCCCATGGTCCGGACGATGTCCCGTACGCCATGCTTCGACACCTGGGTGAGCGAGGCATGGCATTTCTGTTAGATTTGTTTAACAGAATCTGGGTGGAGGGTCTTTTCCCAGACTCCTGGCGAATCGCCACTGTGCTCGACCTTTCGCAAACCGGGGAGAGATCACTCTACTCCGACCGGTTTCCGCCCAATCTCTCTAACATCTTGCGTGTGCAAGTTGATGGAGAAATTAGTAAATGTTAGATTAGCCCTTTTCCTGGACAGTGGAGGCCATCTGTCTTCTGCACAGTGCGGCTTCCGCAAGTTCCACTACAGGTCGGATGCTTTGCTCCGACTGGAAAATGGCGTCTGCGAGGCTTTCCTTCGAAGACAGCACTACGCCACGTTCTTTTTCGATCTGAAGAAGGCCTATGATACCGCATGGCGATACCGTATCATATAGACTCTCCACACGATGGGGGCAAGGGCTGCCTCTCAATTTTTGCGAGATCGTTGATTCCGCGTATGGGCGGGGGGAGCCCTCTCCGGCCGAAAGGAGCAGGAAGAGGGGGTTCCACAGGGAAGTTTCCTCAGTGCTACACTCTTTGTCCTGAGTATAAACGGCATAACCTTGGTGCTGCCGGAAGATGTTCTCGCTACGCTCTACGTGGACGACCTTTCGATCTCTTTTGGCGCGGCCCAGATGCCAACTCTGGAGCGTCGACTCCAACAGGCATTGAACCGCCTCTCTCGCTATGCCGAAGCGCACAGGTTTCGGTTTTCTTTAGCTAAGACTAAGTGGTGCACTTCTGCCGTCATCCACGGCTTCACCCCGACCCAGATTTGTTACTTAATAGGGTGCCCCTGGATGTGGTGGAATCGCACCGTTTCCTGGTCTTGCATTCGACCGACGCCTCACCTGGGAGGCTCATATTCGCAGCCTTACGGTCTCTTGTACCTGTGCCATGGACATTCTCCGTTCCGTAACCTTCAGCTCTTGGGGCGCTGATAGGGCTCCTGCCCTACTTTTTTATCGATCCTTTGTTCGTTCGAAGCTCGACTACGGATGTGAGTTTTATGCATCCGCAGCCGGGCGTTTATTGCAGAAGGTCGATTTGATCCACCACACCGGCCTTTGCCTTGCGACCGGTGCCTTCCGCACTTCCCTTATTGAGAGCCTGCTGGTCGATGCTGGGGAGATGCCACTCGCTTCGCGCCTCGTGCAGTGCATCACTCGCCTGTACGCGCGAGCCCGGCGCCTCCCCTCAGTCGTTAACAGCTCTCACTGCATCCGCAGCTGATCTCGATGGCGCCTATGCCGTCGAGAGACGCCAGTCATACCCTAAGCCCTTTGGGTTTAGGGCCAGGAAACTCCTTCGAGAGGTAGATATAGCTCTCGGGCCGGTGGCCCTCCTGGTTCTGCCTAGGACGCCACCCTGGAGGGTACCAAATTTGGCTATTTGTCGCAGAGTCCGCGAGGACTCTGCGACCGGACCAGCGTTTCGCTCTTCCTCACACCGACTACATGGCAGGAATACGGGCAGCTCTTTGGACTGCTTGCCAAAGAAGATGGGAGACGGTCGAAGGGAACTTAAAGTTGCGTGCCATTGCGCCGCGACTGTTCCCTTGGAGCTATCCCCTAATCCCGCGATGGCTTCAGGTCGCTTTCTGTCGTCTCGGAATCGGGCATACTCGTGTAACTCATCGCTATCTGATGGAGCGCTCGCCTGCGCCCTATTGCGACGACTGCGTCGTCCCCCAGACTGCTCGCCACATTCTCGTCGAATGTCCAAGTCTGGGTGATCTTCACGCTCGATACCTGTCCCGGTACCGGGATGAGCGGGGTCGCTACCGCCTGTCCCTTGTGCTCGGGACGAGTTCGTGCACATTGACTTGTGAACTTGTTTACTTTGGGGGGCAGGCTGGGCTTCTCCCCTTTATTTAAAAAGGTTTCTTTTTTGTATTGTTTTTGTTTTTTATTGCTTTTTTTGTAGGTTGCACGCTCCCGCACAGGGTTGAGGGAGACCTCCCCCCCCGCTGCCCGAGATTGCTTCCGAATTGTTAAGTTTTTCTCATTTTTATGAGTTATTTTTTCATATTTTTATTTTAAAGTAGCCTAGGTCTAGGCTATGTCATGTTTTTTGCGACTTATGCCCAAGTGGGCAGTTGCCAGATGGGCTCTATAAAAAAAATTTCTTCTTTAGCCCTGCTAGCCACACCTTGTCACAGGCCGAAGACACGTCTCTTAGTACAACGTCGACACCCCCATTACCTGCCTTGCCGAGAGCTATCCTTTCAGTGATTAAAGCCAGAGCCGTTTCGGTGCCCGGTTTCTTTCGGGAGCCATGTTGTTGATGATTATATAAGTTTTTTACTTCTAGGGAGTCATTTAGTCTGTTATTAAGAAGCTTCCTTAGTAGCTTCCCCATGAATTCCAGCAGAGAAATGGGTCTGTGGCTTCCAACCTCTGTCTTGGGCTTGCTGCGCTTTGGTATGAAGATCATACAGGCTCTCTTGAACTGGTCTGGGAAATATCCGACATTGAGGCAAGCCCTAAACACCTCGAATAGAGCTTCATTAACGTTGTTGGGGGCGTTTATTAAATGCATCTTAGTGATGGCAGTAATCCCTGGTGACTTTTGCTTGAAGCTCTTTAGGGCTTCCTCATACTCTTCATGGGAGAAGGGTCTACCTTCTCCTGCTGCGAGACGTGTCATGCCCACAAAGTGATACGGTGTGATGTCGGTTCCCAGTTTACGGAGTCTTAGAAGAACTTGCTCATCGTACCTCTCATCAAAAATCTTATTATCTTCGTCCCCTACACGAAAACGATTCTGCCAATATGTTCTGACCTCACGCTCACTGTCGTGGTCTTCTCTGAGATCTACGCCATTAACTTTAATTTTTATATGACTGTTGGAGGAAGTGCCTCGCCATCTTTTCAGTTGACTCCAGAACATTCTAAGGTCTCCTTCTGCGTCAATTTTAGCTATTATCTCATCTCATTGGTCTCTCGATTTCTCTATTATGCGATGTTTTATCTCATTCCTTAGATATCTTATCTCTTGGTACCAATGCGCCGTGATCCCATACATGTTTGTAAACTAGATTGTTGCCTCTAGCTGATCCATTTTCTCTTGAATATTAGGGTCCCACCTTTAGGCCAATATTATTTTATGCTCAGTCCAAGGGACAGCAAAGCGGTCACCCTCTAAGATCTTTGACGAAAGGTGGTTGATTTTTTTCGTCAATTTCTTCGAGAGTAGTACCTTCCAGTTGTCCGAACTGCACATGTTGTAAATGTTCACGGTACAACTCCCAGTTAGTTCTTGCTAGACGTCTACGCTTAGAAACACGTACTTGGATCGGGAAGAGGTGGAGACATGGGTGATTATACTGACGTGGTCTTATGGAATGAAGGGGCCAGGAAGAGTCACTTAGTTCAGAGAGAAGTTCATATTTTTCAGAATGATATCCGGTGTAGAGGCCGACCTTGTGGTATGGAAATTAGCGAAGTTGGGACCTGCTCTCTCTACTATGCCTCTCTCAATTAACAGGCTGAGCGATTGACCGGCTGCGTTGAATGCTGTAGTATATCCGGATTTCCTACAGCGGGAATGGAATTATTCACAAATTGCTACACTATATATAGTCTCTACGTGAACATAAGTATTACAAAAGCTTGCCAATCATGGCGCGGGAAATTTTTAAGGACAAACTAAGCGCTACAAGAAACATGAAATTGGAAGGCTCAGATTGTCTGACTAAATATACGTTCAGAAATCTACGTGAAAGCAACAAGAAGAAGATCTACAATGCCCTTGTAAGATCTACGTTGCTTTACCCCGCCTCCACCCTCTCTTGTGTCTCGAAAACACAAAAGAGGCGACTTCAAGTAGTGCAAAATAAATACATGTACCTAATCACAGGTACACGCAGGCAAGAAAGAAGACGACAAGAAGACCTGCACAGAGAGGCGGAGATAAGTCCCATTAACAAAGTCATCGAAGAACAGACCCGGAAGATGCAGGATCTGGTTTATCGAGAACTGAGTGAAGAAAATACTCGGATGATTGACCAGAACAGAAGAACAGAATGTCGCGCCAGATTTCCAAGCTCCGCCAACCGAGTGGTTGGCGGGGATGAAGTACCGTTCTACGCATGATGAGATGTACGAGGGGCGGTCAATAAATTTTGCGAATCAGTAGGGCAAAACAGAGGCAGGGGGATGGCCGTTTCTGGGGGTGTTAGGACAAGTTATGACAAGTCAAGACCTGCAGCCGCACGCTCATGCCTCGTCTATTTAAGAAGCAGTAGCTGATCGCAGATCGTAAGCCACAAATTTTTCAACAATGGAGAAGGTTGAGCACCGCGCAGTGATCAAATTTTTGACCAAGGAAGGCAAGAATGCAAAAGAGATCCATGAACGCATGGTCGCAGTGTACACCGACACCGCCCCTTCCTATGCAACCATTGCTCGCTGGAATAGGGAGTTCCGCCATGGTCGTGAGTCCCTTGAAGATGACGCCCGTCAGACGTGACCAACGAGGACAATGTGTCCGTGTGGAGAGGATGATCCTAGAAAATCGACGGGTGTAGGTCGAAAAAATCGAGCGAGAACTTGGAATATCACATGGAAATGTTATCAACATCATCCACGACAATTTGGCCATGACCAAGGTCTCTGCCTCTTGGGTCCCTAGAAACCTCACGCCCTATGATCGAATTCATCGTCGTCAAAGTTCGGAGGTGCTGCTGCTCCTGTACAACCAAGACCCAGCAGGATTCGAGTCACGCATAGTGACAGGTGATGAAACGTGGGTCTATCACTGGGATCCCGAGACCAAGCCCGAAAGCATGGCCTGGAAGCACAGGGGCTCTCCGACCCCATCAAGTTCTGGACCCAACCCTCAGCCGGGAAAATCATGGCCACCATCTGGGATTCTGAGGGAGTGCTGATGGTGGACTATGCGCCTCGTGGAAGGACCATCACAGGCCAATATTACGCCGAGGAACTGGCTGGGTTGAAGAAGTGCATCCGTCAGAAGCGGCGCTGCAAGTTGACACGCGGTTTCCTGCTCCTCCACGACAATGCCCCTGTCCACAAGGACAGAGTTGCAAAAGCTTCCCTGCGCGAGTGCGGATTCGAGGAGCTCAACCATCCCTTCTACAGTCTAGATCTGGCCCCTAGCGACTACTTTTTATTCCGCCAGCTCAAGGCCAGGAGTGGATTGAACAGCAGTCGGGAGATTTCTGGTTGTCTGGAATTCGAAGCCTCAGGGACAAGTGGCGCAAGTGCATTGAAGTCGAGGGTAGTTGTATTGAAAAATAATAAAACACTTTTCCTCATTTCTCGTTTCCTTATATCCGAATTGCAAAACTTATTGACCGCCCCTCGTATAATCTAATCTAATGTAAAAAACCAACCGACTCAAGACCAAAACTCAACTATGACAAAAAATCACCGATGAAGACAACGAAAAACCAAGAAAGAAGAAAACCCTGAATACGACAAGAACTCTACCGACTAAGAAAACCCCCCCAAAACTAATACACACAGACATGCAAGGAATACAAAAACATTAAGCACCCACTTAAAAGTTTGAAAAACATAAACAAATAAGCTTTCCTAAAGTCATCAAGATAAATGGCTTGAACGCCATCAAATATAAAAAATCAACAGAAACAACATATGTAGAATACCCGCTACAAAGAAATATTGAAAGTGATAGGCCTGATCACCACGCTCTAGCATCTCTTTGTACCCTACCACACTTCTTTCTCTCTTCACCGCTTATGTATTTTCTCTATATATCCACACACACTATCGTCCTTCCCTACACGCACCCACACTTTAACTTAATTGTAATTGTCTGACTATATATATATATATATATATATATATATATATATATATATATATATATATATATATATATATATATATATATATATATATATTCAAATAGTTCCTATCAAATTAGGTCAACTCATCATTCTATAAATGGGAAAGGGGGAATGGGGACAAAAGTGTTATAGTACCTTATTGAATTGAAGTGCGAAAATGACTCAACTGAATAAGTTAAAGAAGGGAGGAAGGTAAAAAATGCGATGGGCTGAGTGGTAGTCAAACCAAGAAGGTCGGGGCAGAAGTTGTGTCGTTATTAAGGGAAGGTCTTAATATTTTACAGAGCTGGGCGCGATTTTAATTTTTTCAGCCGCGACTTTGACTTTGCGACTCTATTTTTGCCCCCCATCCCCATCCCCGTCTTCAGAGTCACGCAAAATTGGCGGTGCGACTTTGCTTAGTCCGACTTTTTCAAAACGTTTGCGACTTCGAAGTTCATAGTGCGACAAATTCGCGATTCGTTACCGCAACGCTCAGCTCTGGTCAAATGGTGTACATAGGAATCAGTAGAATTACATGCCATTGCTGACTGGAAGGTCGCTTGGTCACTTTTCTTCTTGTTTCCCGGTTTAGGGATTTGAGCCTGAACAGGAGAACCAATCTCTTTTTTGAAAGGAAAAAGAAACAGATCGACCAATCCCTCTCCCCCTTCCCCGGGTACTGATGAGTGCCAGGGAAAGGAAGGAGGGTGAGGGCCCGGTACTCCCTTGTAGTTCTCCGAGGCCCCTCCACCCAAGTCTGGAACTCGGAGTAGGGAGAACTCGAGGGTGGGAGAGAGAGGGAGAGGAAGAAGAAAGGTTAAGGATAGAACAGCGAGAAATATACTCTGAGACAATATGGGTGACCTAGGCAGTCATTGGCCGTACAGCTTAAAGTAGGATCCGAACCACTGTGTGTATCTTCTTTTATTATCTCAGTCTATTCATTATTTTCTTAGGTCACCAGGTCTGTTGTTTAAGTTGTAGGCCGGGTAAGTGTGTGTTTTGATAGAGTGAAAGTTCTTAGGTGGAAATGGAAGGAAGTAAGAGGTTTGCTTAGGTTTGCAATGCTGCCTGGTGGTCAGGCTAATCTCTATCATTTTGAGTAGGTATTTAAGTTAGAATTTGTGTGAGTAGGTATTTGCTTATAGAGTTGTTTTTGAGTATACTTAAAAGTTTCATGTTGTTCTTTGTCAAATTGTCATGGCGTTCAAACCGTTTTTAGCTTTAATAAATTGCTAGTTTCGCATTCTCATTCTAGTACATAGTTTTCTTTCGTATCCTTTTATTTTGTTTCCAATTAAAAATAATAATAATAATAATTAAAGAACTAACTTACCTGTTTTATTCCTGTGTTTTATCTGTTTTTGGTCAGCTTATTGTTCGGGAATTTCCACTTACGTGTACAATTCTTCCATTTCCCTTTCCATTATTTCTAAGTTACTTGGGAATAGTCGATGGTCTCTCGATCGTTCTAGGCGATCTAGTTGGTTGGGGAGTTCTTCTGCCATCTTCTCTTGGGTTTTCTTCATCATTTTCTTTCCTCTTTTTTCTATTATTTTGTTGATAGTAATAAGTTTTGCCTCTGTGTAAATCTCGTTCATTTCTTCGCTCCACCCGTCTAGTATTCGTTATTATGTACACTGCTTTGCTCTCCATCCTCTGAATCTGTTGTAGGCTAGTCTTAGAGATAGTGCACATTGCCACCGTAAGGTACACTAAAGCCGATTGAATAATTGCTTGGTATATTTTTCTTATTTTTTTTAGGTTAAAATTTCTTAATCTGAAAAGTAGTTTAAGTCCCATTTTTCCTTTGTTAATTCTGTCTGTTACGTGTTTCTTGTAACCTGTTTTTGAGATGGTTAGGCCTAAAACTTTGCATTTGTTGCTATATCTATATCTTTCGCCTTCTATGTAGATATCTGCTGTTTTTTCCTATATACTGGTACTATTTTAAATTTGTTTGTGTTTTTCTTGATCTTCCATTTCTTTTCGTAGTTGTTTATGGATTCTATTTCAGTTGCTGTCATTCTTGCTTGCATAGGTCCATTTCGATAGGGGCAAACAATTAATTGTGTCAAGTCGTCTGCGTACTGTATATTAAGGCTTCCCTCCTTTATAGGTGGAGGCTATTCGCCTCGCACTGTCTAGAGCAGATCACCTTCCCCGAGGAGGTGTTCGCTCTAATCGACGAGCACACAAACAGGAGACCCGCACTCCTCCCCACCCCGGTGGGCACGTACACCTCTACCCCTGGACCCACCATCCCCCACCCTCACCACGCTCCCGACTCCTGCCGCCCTTTTGTCCCTGCACCTCTCGCGACTGCACCTTCCTTACCTACCCCTCTGCCCACTGCTTCCATCTCTCTTCCAACTGCCTCTTCTGCTCCCTCCACAGCTCCCCCTCCTTCCTCCTCTATACTTAACCTCCCTCCTACCACTAGCACTTCCCCTTCGACAACCTCCACCCCCCCCCCCCTATTGCCACCAAGACCCCTCTCACCGTCCCCCCTCTCTCTCACAGCCTCCAACCCCACGCCCACCACACCCTCCACAACACACTGTATCAATCAAAAAACCTACCACGACTCCCCCCTTCCCACACAACCACGCGTAAAGACGACCCCCCTCCTCCTGCTGTTCCTTCCTCTCCCTCTCCCACCCCTCCTTCTTTGTCCCAACTCGCTTACTCTGTCGACCCCCCTCTCATAATCTACACCTCCCCTACTATCTCTAGCCCCTCAACTCCTAGTTCTACTCCCTCCATCTCTGCTCCTAACTACCTCTTCTTAGACTCTACTCTCTCTAACTCTGCTTCCACGACCGTTATCTCTAAGCCTCCCTCCACAGAACACACTCTAACCTCAACCACGGCTTGCCCACTCAATAACACCATAACAACCTCTCCAGACCACAGCCGACACGCGTAAACGTACTGGCTCCTCACGACTCCTGTGCAATAACCAAGGAGAGGGGAACGGTCCCGGCTAAATCAGCCTCACGCGCACTCCGCCCACGACCGTAGGTCGCCTCAACGTGACACAAATAAACGTATGCAGTTGGGACGGTATTCGCCATACTGTTGCCAACTGGATCCTAAACACACAAAGACCTGACATAATACTCTTGAACTCGACCAGCCTACATCCTCCCAACAACAGACTCCGCATTGCAGGTTACCACTCGTAGCTATCTCCACAGGCGCCGCACTTAGGATCGGTGATCCTAATAAAGCCCTCTATACGCCACTCGCTTATCAAAACACAAGATGACTCTTTTCCAGCCTGCAAAGTACAGACAAGTTCCGGCCCCATCCTAGTGGCCACACATTACAGACCACCACGCCTACAATTAAACATAGAAGTCCCACTTCGGGCTTTATCAAACCACAACCTTTCTATATTCTTTGCGTGGACCTCAACGCCTTTCACTCGACACTCCTTTCAAACACAACGAATGATGCAGGAAGGTACCTAGCAGGTGCCTTGCGGCGATATCGCTGCGAGCACATCGGCCCTACCTTCCCCACATTCTTCGGTCCTCACGGAGGTATCACGTCTCTGGACGTGATCTTCCGCAACGACCACGCTACACGCTTATACACGCACATCTCACCGGGTCCCCACGTACTCTCTGACCACATACCGATATGCCTTATCATATCCACATCTCCCATACTCATACCCACACCACCTCTCTTCGACTACAAAAATACGAACTGGGAAGAGTTCAAGAGACACATAACAGATAACACGCCACACAACCTGGAGCTGGACCACACCAATCCAGACCTGTTAGATGACCACTGGTGCTCAATCATAGACACCATAACCACAGCAGGAGACCTACACTAGCATAAAACATTTCACATTTTCCATACACACTCAGAGACTGATCACAGAGTACAATAATCACTACACTAGAGGCCCACGACAACACAACATCAATCACTTACGTGCCTGCATCCTACAGTGTGTGCAACTAGATAGGAACCGGCAGTGGCGAGAGCTCGTCCACATCGCGGACGACACCCGTTGCACTAACCCCTTCCTTCTTTTGGCGGCACATAAAAAGGATGTTAGGCACTGATCCACGCAAACCCATCACCCTCCAAGTAAACAACCAAAGACTCACAGACACTAACGTCATCCTTGACGCATTTTGGTCCACCTGGGACACAGTACATACACACAACCCACCTAAACCACACACGCGGGAGCACTTCCAGGAAGTCCAGGAGTGGTGTCGGGCCGACGCTCACGAGCAAACGCCCGGCCCTCTGATACGAATGGAGCTGCTCGATTACACGTCCACACTGGCCACTCCCATCACCGTCAAGGAAACAAAACACTACATTAAAACAACAGCAAAACGTGCCCCCGGCCCCTCCGGGCTACCAGCCACACTAATACACAACCTCCCCGCAAACATATACCCCACACTTACACACCTATTTAACACCTCACTAGCATCAGGATACTTCCCTAAAATATTTAAAGTCTCTCACAACATACTTCTACACAAAACGAACAAAGACTCCAATCACCCAAACAATTACAGGCCTATTGCTCTATTAGAGCACCTAGGCAAAATACTCGAACGTATGGTCAACTGCCGCCTACGGGAGTATCTGGAAGAGAGGGACTGGTTCTCCCCCCACCAATATGGGTTCAGGAGGGGCTGGTCCACTCAGGCGGCCGCGACCATCGTTCATGACAGAATACCACAAAAACGCCAGGTACCTCAAAAGACACTCTCCATCAACAAGGACGTGGAAAAGGCCTTTGACAAAGTGTGGCACGAGGGACTCCATTGGAAACTCGCCAACAATACGGAGTTACCTCTCTGCGCCAGAAGGCTCCTCTCACACTACCTCAATGAACAGAGATGCCACATAAGATACAACAATACCCTTCAACAACCCTTCACACCACGCTCAGGCGTTCCCCAAGGAAGCGTACTGGCGCCCACACTATACATCATGTACACAAACTAAACCCCATGCCTACCATAAAACTGCTGTCACACATACACAGTGTCCTACATGCTACATGTTAGACGATATGCGAAGGCACCGCGATACCCCGCGGCCCATGACCACCCGCAACCCATACCGTTCTTCGCATAAGCTAAAGGCATCATGAATAACGAGTTTCCGACTAAGCAAACACGCTTTCCTTCCTGACCACCCTCCAACCGTCGTCCAGTCACGATCATACCGAGACCAACCTAACCACAACACGCATCGGTGTCTAGCCACAGACCTATCAACTCTTCGTATCCCCTCTCAAGTTATTTCCGCAACCTTTTCATCTACAACTGCCTGTTCGCCTGTGTTACACAGTGTCTCTGTCATTTCTATACACAAAATGAAAAAAATAGGTGGAGAGATGTCCGCCGTATATATTGAATATAATATGGGACTCAAACACCCTCCTTGCGGCAATCCTTCTTCTAGCTTGAATGTGTTTCCTCGAAACTTTTCATGTCCTATGTAGGCGTATCTGTTCATTACGTAGTCGCAAAGTGTCCGCTTAATCTTATTATTAATTTCCAATCTGTGTATTTTGTATTGTAATCCCTTTTGCAAAACTTTGTCGAATGTTTTCGATACGTCTCTGCACACTATGTCAAACTTGCCTTTTCTCCTTTAGCTTTTGCTATCTTTTCTATGATAACACTTAGTGCCATCTCAGTGTTCCGTTGTTTTCGGAATCCAAATTGCCAGGTGTTTAGGCAATTATTTTCGTTTAGGAATCTCATTAATCTATTGGTTATTATTTTTTCGTATACTTTCCCGATAAGATCTTGCAGGAAAATTGGTCTGTAATTCTCCACCTGCGTGGGTGACTTTCCAGGTTTAGACACAAATATCATTTTGGCTACCTTTAGTTCATTTGGGAAGTATCCCGTATTTAGACTTGCATTAAATACGTACTTAAGCCCCTCATGTATGTTGTTAGGGGCCTCTACATAATGTATTTTCGTTAGCCCCGATTTTCCTGGAGTTTTCTGTTTGAAACTTAAAATTATTTTTATCATTTATTCTGTTGTTATTACAGCGCCGATGCCTTCATTGGGCTCTCTCTCTCTCTCTCTCTTTCTCTCTCTCTCTCCTTCCCTCCCTCCCTCCCTTTCCCTCTCCCTCTCTCTCTCTCTCTCTCTCTCTCTCTCTCTCTCTCTCTCTCTCTCTCTCCCCTTCCCTCCCTTCCTCCCTCCCTCCCTCCCTCCCTCTTCCTCTCCCTCTCCCTCTCCCTCTCTCTCTCTCTCTCTCTCTCTCTCTCTCTCTCTCTCTCTCTCTCTCTCTCTCTCTCTCTCTCTCTCTCTCTCTCTCTCTCTCTCCAGTCAATCAAGGAAACTCGATTTTAGAAGAGCAGACTTTGCAGGTTCTCGTGCTGGACTGATTGACAGAAGGCTAGAAGTGTGCGATGCTGTTGAAGACTCGTGGAATAGTTTCAAAACCATATTCATGAGTCTTCAATCACGTTTCATCCCTCTGAAATGTCCCGTCTGTCTTCTGTTCAACCAAAGTGGTTTAATCGAGAAATCGGCCAACTGCTTAGGGAGAAGAGAACTGTGTACTGGCAATCGAAGATCTCAGGTGACTTTGACGAATTTCGGAGGCTAGCCAGGAGAGTGAAGTCCAGCATGAGGGCGGCTAAGCGGTCTGAGGAACTCCGAGTGGTAAGACTCTGTAAAGAGAATCCCAAAGAGTTTTTTGGATATGTAAAGAGACGTAAACCAATCCGTCGAATGATTGGCTCTTTGAGGAATGAGGAGGGGACATTAAAGCATTCAGATGCAGAAAATGCTAACCTCCTCAACGACTACTTCTCTTCAGTGTTTACTAAAGAGTGTGGTCCCATTCCTCAGCCGACGAATTCCTACTCGGGAGAAAAGCTGGAGGATATGGACTTCACCGAAGGAGAAATCAAAAAGAAGATCACTGACCTAATGACGAATAAGTCACCTGTCTCGGATGGGTTTCTACCTAAAGTGTTGAAAGAAGTGCGTGATCAAGTGTCACGACACCTGAGTGCAATCTTCAACATCTCAATCCTGACCGGATGCGTTCCTAGAGACTGGCGTGAGGCAGCGGTGACTCCTATCTTCAAGAAAGGAGACCGTAGCCAACCGTCGAACTACCGACCTATCAGTCTGACTTCGATAGTCGGTAAACTCATGGAAAGCATGATGGTGGACAAAATGACTTCGCATTTAGAGTCAAACCTGCTACTGAGGAGTTCTCAGCCCAGCTCCGAAGGCAACGGTCATGCCTGACGAACCTTGTTGGATTCTTCCACTTCGTCTTCAGTGAGCACGATCAGGATAAGGCGGTGGATGTGGTTTACTTAGACTTTCAGAAAGCCTTTAATAAGGTACCACACCGCCGCCTTCTCCAGAAAGTGCGAGCACTGGGTATAGATGGAAAAGTAACCGGCTGGATCGAGAACTGGCTAAGTGGCAGACGGCAACGGGTGGTGGTGAATGGACAGGCTTCTAAGTGGGTGCCCGTTACTAGCGGGGTGCCTCAAGGTTCTGTCCTGGGACCACTACTATTCATCATCTACGTCAACGACATGGATGGTGACATGGTTGCCAAGATTTCCAAATTTGCCGACGATACCAAGCTTGGTATGAACGTTGCAAAGGATGGAAATGCTGTGTGCCTGCAGGAAGATCTTGGGAAGATTGGGGAGTGGTCTGATACGTGGTAAATGCCTTTCAACGTAAACAAATGCAAAGTGATGCATATCGGCCACCGAAATCCTCAATCAGCCTATATCCTTAAGGGCACTGGTCTTGAATCAACCGACACTGAGAAGGACTTGGGTGTAACTATAACGAGTGCCCTCAAGTTCTCGAAACAGTGTATTGAAGTGGAGAAGAAAGCACAAAGGATGTTAGGTTACATAAAGCGCCAGTTCTGATACCATAACAAGGAGATAGTACCTTGTCTGTACAACTCCCTCGTTCGGCCGCACCTGGAGTATGCCGTACAATTTTGGAGTCCTTCGTTTCGAAAGGACATCGCAAGGTTGGAACGCGTACAAGCTAGGGCAACCAAGCTGATTCCCTTTATCCGACATAAAAGTTATCAGGATAGACTAACGAAATTAGATCTGTTCTCACTGGAAACCCGTAGACTGCGTGGTCAGCTCATCGAAGTTTTCAAAATACTTCGAGGGTTCGACAACCGCAATCGGTGGGGAAAATTTTTCACCTACAGTATCTGCGTTAAGTGGAACGCACTTCCAGTGGAAATTGTCAACAGTGAATCTGTTGACCAGTTTAAGTCAAGACTAGACAAAGTCTTGAAAAGTGGCCGTTTAGGGAGGCAAAACAATTGAGCAGCCATGTGCTCAGCATTTGACTTTGTGTAACCAAGATCTCTAACAAGGTCGTTGAGATCTTTTTGGTCGGAATAGTATGGGTTTCTCTCCTCAGATGCACCTCTGTATTCAGGATCAATGGTTTCATCCTCCTCTGTACTGCTTTTCCTTTCTAAAAACTGCTGCTCTCTTTTTTGAGGAGTGTGTGGGGGGCGTGGGCTCAGAACTGTGTGGCACTGGTGCAATAGATGACTGAAGGTCTGGATACATGATAATAGGCGCATTTTTGCCTGCTCAACGTTTGGAAGGGTTCACCATGCAGAAGAAACAATTGCTTCAGTGGTCAGTTGGTTCCCTTCAAATTCGTGGGATTGCGAGATTCATAGCTCTATTTTCTCCTATGTATCATCCTGTAAAAAACGCAAAATGAAAACATAAGTATAAATATACAAATACTTTTCACTTAGTGTTATTAGAAATGTTAAAAAGAATTCCAGTATCCAGATAAGTAAAACACATTATATATATATATATATATATATATATATATATATATATATATATATATATATATATATATATATATATATATATATATATATATATATTTATATATATATATATATATATATATATATATATATATATATATATATATATATATATATATATATATTTATATATATATATATATATATATATATATATGTATATGTATATATATATATATATATATATATATATATATATATATATATATATATATATATATAATACCTTCCAGAGTTCTTTTACAGAGCTCGCAGGTGAAATAAGGAGCCCAAGTTTTTTGTTTTGATCTCTCACTGGCACGTTGAAATATGCCTTGTAGGCCTCATACATTTTAGAAGATCTCTCTACAGAATCTTTTTCGCTCTTCTCTTAATAAATTCGCCTCAGACATAGCCAAATGCGTCTGTCGGATGCTTACAACCTCTTGATGCTATGTGTGACGAATGCTTCTATCAATGACGAGTGACGATGTCTGCGCTGTGACGACTAGAGTTAAAATTATCTGTTTAGTAGACATTCTTTGTGTTTATACAGTCGTCTACGTTACCAGAATGTTCTAGAAATTCTTCAAACATATAAAAGAATTTTCGAAAGTTCTAGAAAGCTCTACAGTCTTATTTTCACCAAATTTGTGCTGAATCTATGTGTAATGTAAGTTAACTGCCATTGATGTTCAGATCGCAAAAAAAATATAAAGAAAATAACGGCTATTACTACTGCATTACTGTTTCTAGAACTTTTTAAATACAGTATATCATGTTTATACCATAAGTGAGAAAAAAAAACATAACCCTTGCAACTTTTGATAGATTTTTACTATTTGCATCAAAATAATGTCAACCATAAATGTGCTAATTTAAAAATTCAATGTCCTAACCACAAAAGCAAATTTTGGAAATTAAAATTGACTATTTTATTTAATAAAGCCACAAACAATTGGGAAATAACACTTTTAACCCAAGGACAAGACAAAAGTGAAGTTTTGTTACACAGTGAATTATCTTTAGAATATTTTCCCGTTCTGCATCGATATCATCTATATTTCTTCTCTCCAATGGGGTCAGTCTGTAATTATTCCAGTCTGCTTTTGCATAGCATTTCTTCTTTGGGATAGCCACTAGTATTGGGTTTTGGTTATTGAGAAAGACTATACCAATATGGTCACTGCAGGGGAAGGCTATGTGTTTCATGTGTAGATTGTAGGGCCTGTTTATGCTGCTTAGTAAAATATCAATCTTTGTCGCGCTTCTTCCAGTGATGTAGGTCGGGAAATCAGACCCGATTCTCAGAACTACATTTCTGTACAGTAGTGTTTCCAAGTTTTCGCCCCTCTTGTTTTTCCATATATAATCCAACTCTGTGCTGTAGGCATTCCGATCACTTGAGACTATAGTTGTGTGTCTGCTTCCGAATATCTCCATGAAAGTGTGAATAAGGAGATAGTCACGCCTGGGAGGCTGGTATCCCGTTGATATTGTGAGAGGGGAGTATTCCAATCGGATAGTTATGGCTAGATAAGCTTGGTCCAATTTCTTCCATTCTTGGTATTTAATTCCTTTTTTGATTGCTATTGCGGCTCCATCAGGTCTCGTTCGTTGGGTTTATTGCAAGAACGTTGTAGTTATATATTTTTAATTTATCCATTCGGTATTGTAGACCATGGTCAGAGATTGTAATCACGTACGGGTCCACTTCTCTGAATATATTTCCTAATGCAATTCTCTTGTTTTTCCATCCATTTGTATTTATATGTATTATCTTTAGTTTTCTGATTGGTTCAATCTAAGTCATTTTCTATCTGTTTTTATTTACTTTCTTCTCTTAGTTTCTTTAGGAGAGAAAGCGTTTAGCCACTGTCTTCTGCCACTTTCCTTTTTCCTGCAACTTGGAAGGTTTCATTTTGGGGTACTTTAATATTAGTTGAGAAAATTCTGATTCGGTTTTCCATGAGTAGTTTTTCTACTGATTTTTGTTCGTGCTGTGAGTTAAAACCCACTTGCATATTTCGCTCTTTACTCGTCTGGTGACTTCTTCCTGTTGGTGTTTTTGGGAGGGTGGTTCGTTTGGTTTGAGTAGGACGGTGAGTAAAAAATCACTCTGGTTTTCTCTCCCTGTTTCAGCTTCTGTTTCTGATTCGGTTATATATCATTCCAGAATGCAGGCTGTGTGCGCTTAATTTAAATTCGTAATGCGGCAGGTTAAACCCGTTTACACTGCCAAAAATTAGTAATATTCTACCTACATTACAACATTATTCAGGGTGACATAAATCGGCTGAAGCGGGTAATACATCCAGGATTTTTAATCACAATAACGCACAATAACGCAGTTTTGACAGCTGTGGTGGGTGGGATCCTACGTCATCATTATTAATTAATTCATTTGAAGTTTTCCTAAGCTTGTCGCGTTCCCACACTGACATGTATTTGAAGAGAGGACTATATATCTCTTAACTTATTTGATGTGAAGGATATAAAAAGAATTTTATATTTACATATTTATATTTTATTTACATCATATAACAATATTATGAGATAAACTACTAAAATCAAATTCTCCGTTACTTTTTACACTTATAGTATGTAAGTTATTTAGGAAATGCATATTTGCTGATGTATTCGTTGGGTATGCATTAAAACATGTTTGCCAAGCTTGTGGCATCATATATGCTTCATATGTAAACCATTTTTCTAATAGAATAGTTTGCTCGTAATATGAAATAATCTCCATTTGATTTATTTATACTTGGTGTTTGTATTGCAATTATTGATATTCCGGTTATTTGTTGCATTCCGTATGAAGCATTTTGTTCGTAGGGGATTGGATATCCATATGATGCGTTTCTTTGGTAGTTTAGATTAAAAATCGTATTTGAGTCTTTATATGTTCCTGTTTTGAATACTGAAGGTGATGGAATTTTGAAGTGATGATTATACGTCAAAGATGATTGTTGCGTTAATCTATCTACTTGTGAAAAATTTTGTAATAATGGTGTTGATTCATCACTTCCTATATTATCTTTACCTAATATCATTATGATGCCTTCTGATATTTCTATCTTGTTTGTGTTAGTCGATGATTGCATTTTTGCTGCGTTTATCTTGATCCTCATATTTGTATCAACACTTACGTATACATGCGGTGAACTTTTAAATGTTGTTGTTTCTATCCCCGTTCCACTTTGTATTTCTAATTCTTCACTTAATGGTATAAAATGTGATAATCTTTGTAGGAGAATCATCAATCCCCCGTTCTCTCGCAGTGGAGTCACGAGGTGATTACCGCAAAGACATCCGGCCCCGGCACCGTCGGGTCAAGCGCGTAACTTCAGCACCTCGCCACTCGTCGCTATGTAAAGTCGAAAGGTTGTAAAATAAAAGATCTCCCATAAGAGAGCGATATTGAATTTCACTTCAAAGAAGAAATTGGAGACGCGTTTCTCCCAAGCTCGAAGGCTAACGAGGAGCCGATGTAAGACTTGGTGAGAAAAACCGTTTGGAATAAGAACCCTCCTGGGCCCGTCCTCAAGCCTCCTCCCCTCTTACCCCTCCCCCAATGAGGTAAAAAGGTATAAATAAGAAACACTGAGGAAAATTGAGGTAGAATACGTCAGTCTCCAGGTAACGAAGTCCCAGGATTAAGACCCCGGGCTACCGAGACTGGATTGGCAGAATACGTCAGTCTCCAGGTGACGAAGTCCTCGGATTAAGACCTCAGGCTACCGAGACTCGACAGGTAGATTACTTGGCTCACCAGACCAAGAAATATCCTGCAAGAGAAGCAGGGCTACCTATCTTAAGGGGCTAAGAAGCAGCTCATCCTCGAGCTAGTCCCTGGTTATCAAACCGAACGTTAAGTTAACTTGTTCAAGTTCAACTGACTCTCGCAGAGAGACTCATATCCTGGTGCATCTTAAACACCAGGGGTATACCTCGTCCTTGAGAAATTAAGAAAAGAAGAAGGAAAGGCTCCCCCTCGAGCCCGTTACTCGGTGGCCACACCAAACTCATAAGTTAACTTGGTTGAGAAACCAAGTTCAACTTATTCTCGTCAGAGAAACACCCCCTCCATTATACTTGCCCATGAGGAATTAAGTAACGAAGGAGAAAAGCTTCCCCTCAAGCCCGTTACTCGGTGGCCACACCAAACTCATAGGTTAACTTGGTTGAGGAACCAAGTTCAACTTATTCTCGTCAGAGAAACCCCCCTCCGTTATACTCGCCCTTGAGGAAGGCCGGAACTAAGAAGAAGCTCATCCTCAATCTAGTTCCTGGTTACCAAACCGACCTTTAAGTTAACTTATTCAAGTTTAACTTATTCTCGTCAGAGAAACCCCCCTCCTTAATCCTTGCCCTTGAAGAAGACCCTCCCCGAGTTCAATCCTCGCCCATGAAGAATTAAGTAACGAAGGAGAAAAACTCCCCCTCGAGCTCGTTATTCGGTGGTCACACCGGACTCTAAGTTAACTTGGTTTATGAACCAAGTTCTACTTACTGTCGCCAGAGAGACCACGCCTACCTCTGTGCCGCCTAAAGCACCGTGATTGTTCTCGTCCTCGAAGAACCCCCCCTGAATACCGTGGATCCCCATCTGCTACCCTCGCCAAAAATACCTCGAGATCCCGCCCACCTACATCTGGCCGGTCAGCCCGCATCGTGGAGTCAATAACAATCCTGAGGTATTTAAACTCCAGGAGAGTCAATAAGTCTAAATCTTATATATTGAAGTGCGTAGCGAATTTAACCAATTTTAGAGGGGCAAGCTAATTAAAGTAATTATTGTGTATTATAATATTCGGAGTATTTCTGTGGTTAATGTTTAGTTTTTGTGCAGTAAATTGTTAAAGTTAAAATATAAGTTTATTTGGGGAATTCTTGTGCGTTTCTCTAAATCCTTACGTGTTTCCAACGGCTCTTCTTTAAAATTAGCATATCTTAGCACTCTTAGAACAAAGCCTACTTCATCAAAGAAGTATATCACGACCACAAAGAATACCAATACAAAAGCGGTTTGTGTGTAGAGAGATAAAAAAGGGGCATTCTCCTACATAAAAGTGGTATCAGGTGTGGAGTGATCAGAAAAGGGCCATTTTACGACAATCTTATTCCCATTGAAATACGCCCAAAAGCCGGTGTATATACCTGACGTTCCTATGATTTGGGGTAAAGGGTGGATAAAAGTTTCATTTTTTTTATTGTTATTTAATATATTCCATTCTAAAAATTGCCATGGTAATACTAACACTTGATTTCTATTGTCTATAAACGATGGAATATTTATTGTATTTCGTTGTCTAATAATTATTGTTAAGGGTTTTCACTTTACTACCCATAGTATAACCATATTTTCATGTCCTTCTCCACCTTCGCCGTTATTTTCGTTTTTCATTATCTTCCATTGGTTGGTCATGGAGTGGATATTTTGGAGAGTGTGGTGGAGTAAGGTGTCCATTCGCTTTCCGCTTTTTGGATAGACCACTCATTACGCTGTGCAAGTATATGACTGAATGCTAGTTTTATTTTCTCTTTCGTATATTTTATAGAGTAGAATTATTGCAGTGGGTGTTATTATTAATGGTGGTTTTGGATAATCTCTGCCTATAACTTTTTTAAATTCAAATATTTTAGATCTATTTTCAAGTGCTTCTCTATCATGAGGGGGTACATGATAGACAATAGATTTATTTGTGCTTATTAACACTGGAGTTCTTTTTAGTATTTCTGGATCACTATGTTTGACGTGAACTTCAAATTCTTTACCACCCAGTAATAGTTTCATACCATCAACTGTAGCTTCTGTTATTCGAGATTCTTCGAAAATTAGCACTCTTTTTTCGAGACAGTTTTGTAGATGAAATTGAGTACTATCTCCTGTTCGTGTTACGAATGCTTTAATAAGTCCTTGTGTTAGACATTGAACAAATAGTGATTTTCCACTATTGCTTGGCCCATGTAAAACTAAAGTATTTACTTTATGTATATGTTTACCAATTATTATGCTAGTCTATGCTAGGAAATATGCTAAATTGATGTTATTATAAGTAAGTATAGACTTAACGTATATACATTGTTGTCTTTCATTGTTTAAATTATTTGACGTGACTGGGTTATGTTCTAGCCAATTTGTTTTTTCTTGTAATTATAATTGTTTTGTATTGTTATATCTTAGTATTGATCTTATATGACTGTTTATTGTAGATGGTCCGTAGCTTGTCATTAAATGATCGATTAAGATACATCTTTGGAACAAGCATTGAAATAATAAAAAAAAATGTTGACTGGACCATGCGTGTTTAAAAGGTTAAGAACTTAGAGGGGACATAACCTTGGATCTCTATTTCCCTCCCTAGTAGAAGGTGCGGCACTATATCTAAAGAGCGGTGCTCGCTAACTTGGAAAGAAGACCATATCTATCTGTTTCAACACCACTCGACCTATTATGAAAGGAAAGACCGCGAAGCAAAGTTGGAAAAATCAACTGTGAAGGACGAAAAGAATGACTAAAGATACTAGACTAAATATTAGAAGAAAGTTAAAATCCGAGACTGATAATGGGAGGAAATCCCCCCAAAATGGTTAGAATAAATAAGCGAAAATGGATGAATAAGAAGTTGAAGAATAGAAAAATGTTGAAGGATGATGAAGAAGATGGCGATTTTTTTTCTCATAATATAAACAAGCACACCTTTCATAGCTGTTATCATAAAGTTATCAAAGACTGTAATCATACACGTCTAGAAATCAAGTTGCGAGGGGCGGTCAATAAGTTTTGCGAATCGGTAGGGCAAAACAGAGGAAGGGGGATGGCTGTTTGTGGAGGTGTTAGGACAAGTTATAACAAGTCAGGACCTGCAGCCGCACGCTCCTGCCTCGCCTATTTAAGAAGCAGTAGCTGATCGCAGATCGTTAGTCACAAATTTTTCAACAATGGAGAAGGTTGAGCACCGCGCACTGATCAAATTTTGACCAAGAAAGGCAAGAATGCAAAAGAGATCTATGAACGCATGGTTGCAGTGTACACCGACACCACCCCTTCCTATGCAACCATTGCTTGGTGGAATAGGGAGTTCTACCATGGGCGTGAGTCCCTTGAAGATGACCCCGTCCCGGACGCCCGTCAGACGTGACCAACGAGGACAATGTCACCCGTGTGCAGAGGATGATCCTCGAAAATCGACGGGTGAAGGTCGAAGAAATTGAGCGAGAACTTGGAATATCACATGGAAGTGTTATCAACATCATCCACGACAATTTGGCCATGACCAAGGTCTCTGACCGTTGGGTCCCTAGAAACCTCACGCCCCATGATCGACTTCAATATCGTCAAAGTCCACAAGGCCAGAGTTGCACAAGCTGCCCTGCGCGAGTGCGGATTCAAGGAGCTCAACCATCCCCCCTACAGTGCAGATCTGGCCCCTAGCGACTACGTTTTATTCCGCCAGCTCAAGTCTGCACTGCGTGGACGCCGGTTTGGGGACGATGAAGATGTCCAGCTCGCCGTCCAGGAGTGGATTGAACAGCAGTCGGGAGATTTCTGGTTTTCGGAAATTCGAAGCTTCAGGGACAAGTGGCGCAAGTGCATTGAAGTCGAGGGTAGTTATATTGAAAAATAATAAAACACTTTTCCTCATATTTCTTTTCCTTATATCCGAATTGCAAAACTTATTGACCGCCCCTCGTATATATGTTCAAAGACAGAACTCTATTTATTTACCATTAAACAAGAATTATGAAGGCAAACGATAACGAACTTAAAGATGGCAAGAATATTTTTACCTAAAATAATATTCTTCACACTTTGTTCAGCAAAGCTTACATTTATTTGAGTGAGAAATCTGTAACCACCCTAGGAAATAATTTTCCTAACGTGCATATCTAGAGATTCTGTTGAACTATATCGAAGGAGAAAATTGTACATTTCTTTCCACTGCAGGATATTAGTCTAGTAGAGAAATTATGGAAACAAAATATAGTAAATCAAATAAAAACTTAATTGGTATATATATGGAAAACTACAGGCCGATTTCTTGCAACATACGCTGTTGATGAATGAAATCTCACTAAAGATAAAGTTATCCCGAGCACCACATTAATTTACTCTCTTTAAAACCCATACTAACTTAGACGCAAAAATAGAATTATTAGAAAGTATCCTTTACCTGAGAAATGCCCTCCTTTCAGTATCTACTCAGTTGGAGATGGAAAATAGGTTGTTTACATCAAACGCTAATACCCTGTAACAAAACTTAGTATGAGCAATTTCACAACTGTGAATAGAATATCAATAAAGAGTGTGGATAATATTTTCATGGAGAGAATACCTTCACAGATGGTGATTGTTATAGTTGACCATTCAGCATTATCTGGTAGTTGTGATGCATCATATTTTGAAATTAAACCTCATAATATGAATCGCATTACTACCTATATAAACGGAAATGAAGTTGAAAGGCCGTTTGAATTAGAGTCCTCAAACGATGCGGATCCAGTTGCTTCAAGGGCTTTTTACTTCCTATACGAGTAAAACGCTGTAGGGTATATTGGAGGTGGACAGAGTATTGGACTTACGTATGAATAATTTCTAAAAATATAAATATTTAATGTATTACCCTAAATCAGTACAAGACACAAGACTACTACTTGTCTTGGCGAGGCGAGTGTTCCAATCCTATACAACAGGAACATTTATAGGAATCACCACTTTAAAGGAGGATATATATTCACCCCTTTGTCGGAGGCCTCGGGTTACCACTTTATAGGGGAGGACCAGTCACCTACATGGAAGGCTCACGGTCGCCCACTTTATGGCAGGAGGAGGTTAAAGGTAGGATGTAACCCGGTTTATGGGCGAGGATGAGGAACCCTAGGAGAGGAAGGACGTCACCAGTTTGAAAGGTTAAAAATGATGCGGATATTTTGAAGAGGTCCTTCAAGTCCCAGGAGTGGGGTGAAGGGTGGTGTTAATCTTGTATCTGACTCCAAAAGATACTCAAATAATACACCGGCTTAGTTGGGCTTACCAAAGGCTCGTGATATAGAAATGAATTAGAAGAATCACGTAAAAAATACATGTTTAATTGCAACGAACAAAACCAAGCAATACAAAAGTGAGGCTCGCGTTAACAGTCAGGCAAAATTTCACTACCAGTCAAGTAAGCGAGTGTTATGAGAACAAGACTTAGGCGGTTATAATGGGGGCTTCGCTATGCTAAACGAACCGTAATTCATTCTTTACCTTCGATCATCTATCTGACTTAACTGTCTACCCAAGAGTAAATGAATCTCCTTCTCTTGAATTCTCGATTTTTCTTCTATAAATCGTATAGTAGGTGTGGTCTCTTTCCGTCACTGTGACCACAATGTTTTTAGCTCCGCCCACTGAGCATGATTTTCTTCTCCCGACGCTAATGAGTTTATAGCACTTCCCATTTTCGCTTCTTTGATAGAATTTTTGTCATAGCTGAGAAGCCACAGGCTGTCTCGGCTTAATTCCATTTCCAGACGAGAAATGTTCGTTTTATTACTCTGTCACCAAATTGTTAGTGATATCTGAATTCACGGCTTTCCATTTTAATTCCTAGCCAGTTTACATATATATATATATATATATATATATATATATATATATATATATATATATATATATATATATATATATATATATATATATATCCGCGAGGAAATTTGTAGCAATTCTTCCTATTGCTGCGAGGCACTTTGTTGGTGCAATTTTAGTGCCAGGGCCATGCCCCTACACATTATAAATACAGTTACAGTTTAGATCTGTATTAATAGAGCCAGTATCCTGATTATATATATACAGAATTCCAGTCTGTTATTGAGATAGATATGTTTAGGGACGTATTGGTTTATTCTTTAAAAAAATGAATGCAATGGAAATAGAAGAACTATTGTATCAAAATAAAACTACGAAACTAGTTTCTCATCGATGTTTTGCAAGAGATGTTCATTTAGTTCTGCCTATAATACTACAGCAGCTTATATGATTAATCTGGACAGCAGCAGCCGACCTGAGTCACATTGGGTAGCAGTGTTTGTAAATAAAAATATTTTGATAGCCTATGACTAGGGTTCTTAAACGATGTTTATATTCGTATTCTTAAAAAAAAAAAATAGTAAAAATGAATAAGATTGTTAGTGTCAACTTATTCAGAGTTCAGAAATACTTTTCATACTCTTGCGGTTTGTTTTATATATTTTATTCATCAAATGACAAGTAGAATATCATATTGAGCTTTATAGAACAATTTAATTCTTACATTGATCAAAGAAACGAAGAGATCTTATTAAAGAAGATTTGTAGAATATAAAGAAAATCGATATTATACGCTCAATAAATATTCATTGTTAGTTGGAAATGTGTATTATATCTAAGTCTACTATTTTGTATATATTGTTGTATAATGTAATCTAGATAGTATAAATTAAGTAATAAAAATATAAATAAAATAATTCGGATTACTTTGTTTAATTTTTATTTATTAATATGTAGAAATATACTCATATTTGAATTTAAATGTAAAATAAATAATTCTAATGGCATTGACTTTTGCTAAAAATTTTAAAAGAGAAGAAAATCACTTAATCTGTAAAATCTGCGATGAGTTGAGAAACGGGATATGCTCTAGAATATCACTTATCTCTCCGCAGGACTCTCCTTCCATGTCTGTTAAGGGTTTCATATTCGTGTATCTAGTTGTAAACTTCAAGTGTGATCCGCTAAACAATGAGAAAAAAACAATCTTCTTCCTACCAAAGATACGATATATATGACAAATGGGAACGATTTGATGTCGTTTTACCTTTACAAATTAGGAGGGGGGGGGGGGAGCTACTCAGATATGTTTGCAGACTTATTCAGCCTTTTTGCATCTCCGTAAGCCAAAAGGTCACTATGATCATCAAAATTGGTGGAGTCGCGACTTTTATCTCAGAAATGATCTCTAGACATCTCATTTACTAAAATAAAACCTAACCCCAAATTATTTACTCTTCTTAGAATAATTTTGCTTTTTCATGTCTGATTAAGCAATTTTAATTTTTTTCAAGTAGTTCACTCGAAAATCTGTATCTTCCAAACCTCTTTAACTTTGTCTGGACATGTAATCACTGATTAATCCTCCTATAGTTACTGAAGTGGAATTAAAAGGATCTTTATCTCCGAAATAATGTCTAGACATATTTAGTTAAGTAAAATCAGATATAAAATCATTAAATCCATTAAATCCAAGTTTTTTATGCTATTAAAATGCAGAGTGAAAATTGAGATAGGTGGGCTGAGCCCTTATGACGTTAAACTAATCAGCGACTTCCCACCTATACAACGTCAACAAGATGCCTGAGTGCAAAAAACCGAGCCAATTAAAATTTTGAGCTGCTACTCTAATGAAACCTATTTATTTATTTTAAAAATATAAATATATATTATTAATATATAAATTATAGAAATAATCATTATCATATTACTAACAATATCAATTGGATATCCATATATATATAATTTAATCATGAGCTACTTGTTATGCATATTTAACTTTCATTCTTTATAGCTGCAGCGTGAATCAAAACTTTCAGCAGTTTTAAGGGTTCGTTCAGTATGCAAATGTTCTTAATATTTATTATTGTATATATATATATATATATATATATATATATATATATATATATATATATATATATATATATATATATATATACGTAGGTGAGTCAAAAAGTTCTCAGACAAATGCCAGATTATTGAAATGTTCGATTTTGTACAAGTAAATACAGGGTCAAACACGACTTTCATGTTTTCTGAACAATTCCTACAAAATTCGTCATTCAATTTGTCGAGACTCTTTGTATTAGATGTGCTTCAAAAAGGTTACTTTTTTGAACCCATAAAATGGCAAATTTTGAGATAAGAGCGAACATTAAATTCCTGACTAAACTTGATTGGAAGCCTGTTAAGATTATTGACGCTCTACAACAGGTTTATAGTGACTCTTCGCCATGTAGAGCGGTAGTTTACGACTGGATTAAGCGCTTCAAGGGGGGCAGAGAAGAAGTTGAAGATGATCCACGTGAAGGGAGACCCTCCACCTCCATTAACCCAGAAAATGTCGAGCTTGTGAGGAATCTAGTGGATAAAGATCGCCGTATTACTATTGATGAAGTTGCCAATGCATGTGAAATCTCTCATGGCTCAGCATTTGGAATTCTAACTGAAAATCTTGGCCTGAGCAAGCTTTCAGCACGTTGGGTCCCAAAAGCGTTGCGAGAAGACCAGCTGAATGATAGGGCCAACCTTTCTTTGGCTATTTTGACCAAGATTGAAGCAAACGAGGATAGTTTTTTTGAGCGCCTCGTAACGGGAGATGAAACTTGGGTGTATCAGTTTGATCCTGAAAGTAAAAATCAATCAAAAGAGTGGCACCCAAGGGGGGCAGCAGGGCCTATCAAGTTCAAGACAGAGAGGTCCGTTAAGAAGATAATGGCTACAGTTTTTTGGGATTCGGAGGGAATTATTTTAATAGACTTCTTAGAAGGACAAAAAACTGTTACATCCAGCTATTACGAAGGAGTTTTAAGGAAGCTGAAAACTTCAATAGCCAAAAAACGACGAGGAAAGCTCCACAAGCAAATCTTGTTCCACCATGACAATGCCCCTGCACATTCGTCCAAAGCTGTGAGATCTCAGCTACGGGAATTTCGATGGGAAACTCTTGCTCATCCCCCTTATAGCCCTGATTTAGCACCCTCTGACTTTTTTCTGTTTCCAAATTTAAAGGGACACCTAAAAGGAACCCGGTTTCAATCATTAGATGAAGCAAAAAAGCAGGTCATTACTTGGTGCCAGAGACAACCCCGTGAATTCTACAAAGATGGTCTTTACCGTTGGATTCATAGATTAAGAAAGTGTATAGATGTTAATGGAGCTTATGTAGAAAAATGATTACAGTATTATTACAAATAAAAATTTTATGCCATTTATCTGAGAACTTTTTGACCCCCCCTCGTATATATATATATCGTAAGGACGACAAAGTTTGGCGCCCATTTTGAAGTTATTTTCTCGTCTCTAGCCCTGCACGTTGATCGACGCCCCAAGCGCGCGCTCGATAATTATTCCAGAAAAGTGGCGCGCGCGTGAGGCCATTACTTCACAGCACCCGTATAAAAAGACGCCTCCTTCTCTCGAGAAAGGAAGAACCGTTCAAGTCTGTACGGCGAGGACCCTTGCTTTACCTCCTGCCAGTTTGACGCTGACTTGCTGTATGAGTGCAACTAATCTTGGACGTTGATAGTCCTCCATTCGGGAAGTCTGAAAACCGTGGGCTCGTTTTGGCTCCCCCCACCCCTTCACCTACTTTGTGTCGCTCAAGATCATCCCCGTGTAGTACGCCGGTCCCTCGGCCGTACCAACTTCGGAATCCCTCGTCACCGGGATCTATCACCACCTCCGCTGTGGCCATCCGTAGATTCGTCCTGCGTTGGATTACCCTCATCCGAGGTAAGCCTCCACTGCTCCAATATCAGGTATTTTAGAATAGTTCTTTCATCTTGCGCCCTTAATAGGCCTCCGAGTAAGTCTCGAGTCTCCCTCCGCATCGTAGGAAAGGGCGTAAGACGGGGGGAGGGGTGGTTATTCGGTGTGTACCTCGTACTCGAGGAGTGAAGTCTATTGTTTCCCCCTTAATTAATGTAACGTGAATTCTCCGTAATCGTTCTCCCCTTTTATATAACGACTGGGGTCGTTTGTGGCCAAGGTGACATTAAAGTCATTATAAATCTTATTTTTTGTGTTTACTAAAGTTATAAAGGGCTGCGTGAACTGAGTTCCGCGTTTGCCTTTACAATATATATATATATATATATATATATATATATATATATATATATATATATATATATATATATATAAGGAAAGATGACCACAGAAGAATGATGACTAAATATTCCAAATTGCCACACTTTTCGAAGACTCTTTGAATGAAGTGGACCCTTATTCTCAATTTGTCCGCACCGAAGTCCTATGAATCGGGTCCTCAGTTTCACAAAGGAGAAGATCAGTTCAGTGACCGAATCGGGGAAATCTCCAATGCTTCTTCCTTCTCCTTTAGAGCGAGGACACAATGAAGTGGTAGTTCTCAAGCAGTAGTGGACCCCCCCCCGGGATACGGCTCCCCCAAAACACCTAAAACAACCCCCCCTTCATCTGTTTAGACTAGGGGAGAGTGTTTTTAACATGTTTTCACTATTGAATATTTTCTTTCAGTCCTTCACCCTTCTACTAGGGATGGGGGGGGGGTTACCAGCGTAGGGTTGCTTCTTCCACCCCGATGCAGGGGAGAGAATAAAGATAGAAATGAGAAAATGAAGGCGATGCTAAATAGGGAAAAAAAGGACTGAGAACTAACGTAATCCCCTAATGTTGGAGAAGAGGGGGATATTTTGACCACGTCCCCTGGAAACAATATCTAGGTCCGTTTCTTTATTGTTTGTATCCATGGCACTGTAGAAGTGTTTTTCTCGCTCACATAAACTACACCCACCCCTAACCTGACAAGCTCTCTAGGGGGCGTTTTTCGTCTCGTCTGTCGTTGACACCTTCATTCTCATTAGGTGATTCGCCAAACTAGGAATATAGTAATCTAATGGGGCTGCTTCGGGTGGGTATGGAGGATACCCAATTATTTCCCCCTTGAAATTATTAATCTTTTGTGTGGAGTGCGATATGGGGTGGCGCCCTTCTCTTCTCCCGATTAATGTTGACCTTTTTTCTTCAAGTGCTGCGTGTAAACAGTCCAGATGAGCCCAGTTAACCTTTTTCGCCATTGTCTGATTTAGGTTAAGAAGTTTAAAATGGATTATGCCATTCCCATCCCCCCCAAGCACAAGGGAATATTTATGGATGCGGCCCTTGTTTGACCTAGGACTAATAAGACTGGACAACAAAAAAAACCTTTTGCCGGTGCTTGAAATATTTCAACGAATTCTTAAGTGATTTTGCTTTTGCTAAAATCGAAACTATCTTCAAGTCTCCTCCATCAGGTCTAGTTTTCTGTCTCTCCTCATCTCCATGTTGGCTCTTTTCGATGCTATGATTGCGCATGAAAATATTTCCCAAGGTGTACATGAGTTGATATTAGTGATTTTTAATGCAATTAAACAAGACTGTTTCTTTAATAAACTATTTTAATTCATTCTACAAGAGGCAATTAATATGAAACAATTAAGAGAGCATAACGCATAAACAAACAAAGCACAAGTTATAGTATATGGTTATTCATGGGATTTATTTTCCGTTAATAAATCAGCCTAAATAGCGTTTCGAAAACCATAACCATAAATTTGTTTGATCGAAGTTATCGGATGGTAGTTTTAGGCCTAAGGCGACAGCGAACTAAATTTGGAAATAATGAACTGGGCTTTAAGAAAAACAATCAAACAAATATAAATATATTCATAGAATCAACGAATGTACAATGAGATAAGTAGATTAGTAAATTGACAAAGTTAAAGGATTGCATAATATGAATTTTGCATAATAATTGATGTATATATATATTTAAGTTTCCCAGGAGGTTTTTATTATAGGAACGACAAGAGGCATTGCTATAAAGTAAAAATTAAACATTGGAAATGCACTTTGGCAAAGATTTTTGGTAGAAAGTTCAAGGATAAATTTATACTTATTTGCGCACCGTTGATGTTGAGCAACGGGAGTACCTCATTTTAAAAACCAGCCATAGTCTACTATCATCACAGCGTCCCAAGGTCGTTGGTAACGAGGTTCGATCTCTTTGATCTCCTGTTGGAATCGTTCACCTTGTTTGTCGGTAACATCTCCGAGATTTTCAGGAAAACAATTAAGACGACTAAAAAGAAAATGCATTTTGATGCCAATCCATATCAGGAAAAGTTGATCTCAAATTGGTTAAAAGGTCTTTATAGTTTTTACTTTTGGGTTTCTAGAACACATTTGGAGAATTAAGGCAACACTTTTTTGAAGCGGACATCTTGCTCATCTTCTGTTGCTTAGTTCACCACAACGTCTGAAACATCAGCAAAAAAGAAAATAATTAGAATTAGGATAAAGTAAAGAATCCAGTGTCGTGGACGTACACTCATACACAGTGACTAATTTATAACATATACACACTTACGACATATACATATGGACATTAACTCCCACATATAGTTATTTACATATGGACCTTGACTCACACACATACTTATTAACATATGGACTTTGACTCAAACCTAATACATGTATTATAAAAGGATGTTCAATAACTTAAAAACTAGACCTGATTGATCAAAATGAAGGTAATTTTTCGATTCAGGAGACCGATTTCTTACAGGAATGATGTCCATTTCCTAAACACCAAAACCTTGTCGACCAGTGTAATCCATTGTCTAAGGGGCTGTAGAACTTTTTAAAATCAAGTCAAACAATTTTTACAAACGTTATTAAAAAGATAAAAGAAAGATGGAGACTAGTTAATAGTGCAAATTATATTATTGAATTAATGAATAAATACACTTAAATACAACTTCAAATAGTTGTCGGATTTCTAGTTATAAAATGATGATAAACATGGAAAAAATGCCGCTTTACTCATGGGATGTCCTAACATAAATATTTTGTACATTTTTTGTACCAGGACCTCTATCCTTCAAGGGTCTATACCTCGGAGAAGGGGGATGTACATGTGTGCAATGGGGGGTTTGAAAGTAAAGGGCAAAATGCTTGGGTGAGGAAAATAACCCTGGTAATGCAGGGGAATAAGTATGTTTGTGGCAAGGTGACTGTCGCACAACTGATTGGACGTGTAAGAAGGATAGCAAAGGGAATCATAGCAATGAAGTCTGTGTGTAGGGGAAGGGGTGTATATCGAGTGTTTGCATTGAGAAAGTAAACAAGTAATAGAGATGATTGGGTACCGGAGTTGTCGAACTTGTCCTATTATGAATCACTGATAAAGCTTAAATAAAAAATATAACGTATAACAAAAGAAAAGATTCAGAATAAAGGCATTAATAACAAATGCAAATATTCTTAAGTTGTTTACAGAAATGCGACAAAGCAATAAAGAGAATCATAAATGTAAACGATTATGTGGAAGATGTGAATGTGCCGAACGTCGGAGTATTTGCCTGTCACTGAGTGCATGTGATAAGAAACGTGGCAGCATTGCGGAGCTCTATAGGATAGCACGTCATTAATGTTGCGTCGTTTGGAGGTAGAATATCCTCCTGCAGATTAGCTTTTGGTTTGGTAGTTTCATCCACCCTTCTCTTTGTCAATACACCAGTAGACAGATCTACGAGTTTGCCCATCGCTACGAGATGACACTGTGGCTTCTCGACCATCAGAGTAACGGATGGAAACGTGGTGAGGATTTGCCTGCAGAAGTTGGACTTCTTCTACAAGAGGGTCCTTTTTCTACATTCGCACATCATGTTTGTTCAATAGAACTGGCAAGTGAGTATATTCAAGATGGCACTGATGCCGGCCTCAGTTATCGAACGATGATTCAAATTAAATGAACATTCGTGTTTGGTTAGGTTCGTAGCTATACAGGAGCGGCCATAATATAAGTGTCAGTAAGAACAAGTGTATTTAAATATTTATTATAGAAGTTTAACAAAACGCGGAGACTATATATTATACACATATTCAGATATATCTAATATCTATCTTTCGTGAAAAGTTCAAGTGAATGGAATAAATATTTCACAAGTTATGAGGAAATAAATAAACTAACTTCCAAATTGCAGTGGCCAAAAGTTAAGGGTCACTTATAAAAAATGAAATACCAACCGAGGTATTTGTGTTTAGGAGACTGATGATGGGTTAACAGTTACTTCTTATGATCATACATTATTGGAACATTTAACTGTTAACATGGCGGCTTGTGAGAGACGACCAGTGTCCTGTGATGAAAGACAAAGGATTATGGGCCTTCACCAACAGGACAAGTCAAATTCTGTGATAGCAACTACTTTAGGAAGATGTAGAAGTGTTGTGCAACGAATTGTAGATAGTTTGAAGTCATCTGAATCGACAGATGCAAAACCCAAAACCAGTAAACCTCTGATCTCCAAGAAGAATCAAAGAGCACGTCTTCGCTACGCTCACGAACATGTCGTTTGGACAAAAGAACAGTGGGCGCAGGTTCATTTTAGCGATGAATCGAAGTTTACTGTGATTGGTTTCGATGGCAGGATGTACGTCTGACGAAGATGTGGCGAAAGGATATCTCATGCATGTGTGAAGAAGACAGTGAAATATGGAGGAGGCGGTGTAATGGTATGGGGAGTGATCTCTGCTGCTGGTCCTGGTCCACTTATTCGCCTACAAGGGACTATGAATGCTGAAATCTACAAGCAGATTCTTAGACAGAATGCCCTCCACATCTCCGATCCTCGTCAGTTCAACCTTCTATCTTCGTGTAGGACAACGATCCCTGCTACACTGCGAAGATAGTCAAAGATTTTTTGAGTGATAAAGGGGTTGATAACATGGACTGGCTAACTTAAAGTCCCGATCTGAACCCTATAGAAAACGTTTGGAAGACTATTGAAGATGGAGCACGAAGGAGAAATCCAAAGAACCAAGTTGAACACTGGGAATTATCCACAAACGAATAAACATTATTACCCCATCATTTTGCAAGAAATTAATTCAGTCCCGTGGTAACAGATGTCGGGAGGTCATTGCTAGTAAAGGAATGTTCACAAAATATTTATAGTAAGAGTTTCCTTTTTTCTTGGGTAACACTTCAGTTTCGGGGCGCACGATAGGTGGCGCTGTTTATAGGCTACAATTTTGGGTTACAATATATGTCTTATGACGTCAGACGGTAGCGTCAGATGTGAACAATTACGGCGTTATATTTTTTGTATATGAGTATATACTGGGGGAGGGGGCTGCGCCCCCCAGACCCCTCTCAATTGATTAAAACTCAGGATCATCGCAGGGTGGTCCCCCCGCAGTGATATCTCCCCCACGAGCAGTCCCCTTGAATTTACTGGGTTTTTTTTCTTCCAACAGTTTTTTACTGGCAGAAAAACCTACCCTAATAACAAACAATTCTTACTTTTATAGGTTTCTTGGTTAGTTTATGCGCCTCTAGATAATCTAAAAGTCTTTGCGATTATAGAAACTAAAGCCGAATTCGAATAACGAAGAAGCACATGGAGAGCACGAAAACGCAATAACGAAAGAAAAACATTTGCAAAACGGGTCCTATTTATAAGCTACGACGTTGCCAGTACGAAGCTGTTATCGTTCGCAGCAAACAAAAAATACGAAAACAAAACAAAACAATAAAAGACATCAAGAAACCTTAAGTAACTTAGAAAAAAACTATAAACGAACAGTCACGCAGATATTTAGTAAATAATACAGACTAAAAGTTACAAATCCCCAAAACAACAAAAAAATATAACGCCGTTATTGGTCACATCTGAAGCTACCGTCTGACGTCATAAGAGATATATTGTAGCCCCAAATTGTAGCCTACTAACAGCGCGACCTACCGTGCGCCTCGAATCTGAAGTATTACCTTTTCTTGTTCCATTTTACATTGTTTTTCTAAGTGACCCTTAACTTTGGGCCGCTGCAATTTGGAAGATATTTTGTTTATTTCCTCATAACCTACGAAATATCTGATCCATTTACTTGAAATTTTTACGAAAGATAGATATTAGATATATCTAAATATGGGTATAATATATAGTCTCAACGTTTTGTTAAACTTCTATAATAAATATTTAAATACACTTGTTCTTACTGACCCTTATATTATAGCCGCTACTGGAACGAATCGATTGGAGAAGCTCTGGAAGTACCAATTCATAACATTGAGTAGACAGATAGCGTGAATTCAGAGTCATGGCTACTATTATTTCAATATTTCGCTCAACTTGTTCATTTCGTTGAGGATTATAATTCGTTTTCCGGCTGCTGATCATTCCTTTAGTGTTGGGGAAGTTCCGGATTTCAACCGTTATAAATGATGGAGTACGATAGGAATGGATGTATGTATGTTGGCATTCCGAAAAGGCAAACAGTGTACATAGGCAGCAGGGCTGGCCCTATGGTTGCTGGTGCCCTAGCACAAGCAGATGTTTCGTGCCCTTTTTAGGTATGATTCTAAAAAAATTCACAAGGAAAAAACTAAAAATATAGAATTATAGAAATGAGTTTATCACCTCGGTTGTTTTTTTTAACAAACAATGAACAATAATATTGTTTTTATCAACCTGGATTTTGGACAGTATGAACAATTAGCTTATCAGAAATATTTATTCCTAGCCTTTAGATCAGCAAATCTCTGCATGGCAATTTCTAAATTTATATTCCTTGTAATATCATTTCCTAATTGGCAAAGAATTCATTCTGTCATGAGACATGGATGACCGTAAGTATCTTTTAATAAGTTTTAGTTTACTAAAGCTTCTCTCGCCAGCGGTGACACACAAATACACACACACACACATTCTCTCTCTGAATTCTCTCAATATATATATATATATATATATATATATATATATATATATATATATATATATATATATATATATATATATATATATATATATATATATAAACTTGTTTTTCTATCTTAACTTAAAGTCGCAGATTTAAAAAGTATTCTATTTATTATTATTCTATTTATTATTATTGTGCGTTCGCCTTGATGGCGAACATAAGCACATGGTCAACCCCGTGCAACTGCGCGAGTTGCCGGCACTGATAGGTAGTTAATTACAGTTCTATTATTTAAGGAAGGCAACTAAAGATCTTAAATATCTACAATGATTGTCAAGATATACTGTTTTTCACCAGTGCTTGGAAGAGCTCCCTTGAAATCCATATTTAAACGTTCGAAGTGTTGTGTAGATTTAATGGTATGCTCTTTCAGGTCGATGAAAATTGGGTTGCACTCCGCACATGGTCAGCAAGAACTTCTTACTTAGTATAGCAATGCCTCTGGGCATTCCTACAATAAAAACTTCCTGGGAAACTTAAATATGTATATAGATCAATTATTATGTAAGATTCATATTGTGCATTCCTTTAACTTTGTAATTTAATCATTCAATTATTTTACTTTAACTTTGACAATTTAATCATTCAACTATTTTACTTTAACTTTGTCAATTTAATCTTCCAATTATTTTACTTAACTTTTGTAAATTAAATCATTTTATGTAAAACATAATAATTAATTAATTAATCTATTTTACTTGTCAATTCATTTAACGTATACTGTTTCAAACAACATCTCTTAAAATTTCACACACAAACAAACAAACAAACACACGCTTCCAGCTCGACAAAATAGCACACTATTGAAACTTAGTCGACTCTCAGCATTCTCCGTATAAAGGTCGGTAATCATTCCTTCTACAATTAGTCATTTACCTCCAAACAAATCATACTTAGTTAATTCCCTTTTATCTCACAATTCTTTGCAAACGACCATACGAGAGTAGGTCCTAATGATATTTACTTTTCATATTGCAGCCCCTAATTTGCAGTCCATCATAGTTACTATATTATTATTTCACTATTATTCACCATATTATTCCACCATATTAATTTCACATACTTCAATTCTCTTCGCATCTTCTTACTGTAAATCATATGTTAAAATATCTTACATTGTATACCTAATCTACTTATCTCATTGTACATTCGTTGATTCTATGAATATATTTATATTTGTGTAATTGTCTTTGTTGAAGACCAGTTAATTATTCCAAAATTTAGTTCGCTGTCATCTTAGGCCTAAAAACTATCCGCCTACAACTTCGATCAAACAAATTTATGGTTATGGTTTTCGAAACACTATTTAGGCTGATTTATTAAAAAAAAAATAAATCCCATGAATAACCATATACTATAAATTGGTGCCCAAAGTTTAGTAATCTCCCGTCAATCAATAAATAAGTTTAAACGTTAAAATAATTCTTAACTCCACGCGTCAATTTTTTTTCCAAAATCCTCGCTTGGGCATTTTCGTCTCACGTGTTCATTTTTTTTTATATCGCGTGTTATCTTTAACATCATCCTTCCAATTATAATAATTCACATCATTTTTAATTTAATAATATCCCCTATATTCAACGAGTGGACAATTTCCTTTATTTCTCAATTATTTTTCATTTCTTCATATTCCTGTGCTCGGGACTAATTTACACACACACACACACACACACACACGTGCACACACCCTCGGCTACTTCTCACGTCAACACCTTAATTCAACTATCACAAGTATACATAAAACAGTGCCCATGATGGACAAAACACACCAACTAAGGACATCAGTTAGCACCCGACCTAATCATGACCAACCATCTGCATCAAACCCACAGTCCGCGCATAAACAACCACATGCGTACCTCTCTCTTCCCGTTTTTGATCCTGCAAACCCAATTGCGTGGTTGGAAGTCTTATCCCTCCTCCTTAAACCGCAGATCATCACCGAGGAGGAGAAAGTATCAGCAATCATCAAGCGGTTACCCATAAGTACCTTAATTAAATTCAGGGAAGTGTTAATTAACGGGGAACAGGCTGATGTTTTAGACAGCCTGAGTGAGGCATTCCTCAATACATATGGTAGGTCACAAATAGATGATCTGAGAGCTCCTGAATACTCAGGAAATGGGAAATAAGTGTCCTACTTTCTTTTTATCTCATCTGAAGGACCTTATCAGGGTAAAAGGTGCTCAAATCGAACTTTTTAGCCCTCTCCTCACCAAAATTTTCATGAGAGTAGTCTCCGAGGGAATTAGGCCATTAATCCTAAGCTCGAACCCCAAGAGCATTGATGAGGTTGCTGCAGCCACAGATAAATTGTATAAAAGTCCTTATGTGAATTGGGGCAACGGCCAAACTCACGGCCCATTTAACAATGCTTCAATTTCGCAGGTTCGAGGCACGTCAAAGTCCTCTGACGAACGGGCCGAGCGTTCAAGGGTTCCATCTTCCCTATCGAGAGACCTTGAGGCTTCAATACCGAGGATGGAAGCCGACATCCAGCGGTTAAAGCTGTAGCGTGAACCACAGAGCGAGCACGGACACGGGTTTGGCAATCGGAGGCAAAGGTCCCGCTCTGGTTCACGAAAGAGAAACCAACGAGGGCCTCCCGATGCAAGAGGTGAGAGACAGCAAAATTTTCAACCTCATTCTTCCAACTATTCTCACCATCTTCCACACCATCAGATCCTATGCTGGTATCATCAAAGGTACGGGCACAACGCTGTACACTGTACACAATCTTGTAGCCACAGTTATGCTTCTTCACATACTGCGCCAAGTAGTCTCCCGAAGCATAACTTTTCCATTTCCTCTCATCCAACTAAATGGTGCTGGTACCACAACAAATATGGTGCACAAGATCTAAAATGCTTGCAACCGTGCACATATTTAAACCCAGTATCTTCAAATCTCAACCCTCCAGTTTTCTCACTTCACTCAATTCAACCACTTTCTCCAAATCCTCAAACTTCAAATTCTTGCAGTCTTCTCACTCCAATCTCTCAATCACAAACTTTAAACTAGAGGGGCATGGGACAAAAGGGTCTACATGCCCCGCCTAAACCTCATTTCCTCAAGTAGCTCGTCCATTTCGTATTTTTGACCCACTTTCTGAATTTTCATTCCTGGTAGACACTGGTGCTGAATGCAGTGTCATACCAATTTCTAAGTCCGACTAAGCTTCTGCCCCTTCAGATTTAGTTCTGAAGGCAGCCAATTCGACCAATATTAGGACCTATGGAAGGCGTAACCTTCAAGTCTCACTCGGTCTCCGTCGGGTTTTTCGATGGACTTTCATCATGGCCGAGGTAGATTGTCCAATATTGGGCCTCGACTTTCTTTCGGCTGACGATCTCTTGGTCGATTCCGAAGAGCGCAAGCTTGTCGACCGCAAAATTCTCCTTACTGTCTCAGATTCGTACTCACCTACTCAGAGTTCCCTTCTCTCTATTCGTCTCCCATCCACCGAGCCACCGTTTCAGCGCCTCCGTCAGGAGTTTCCTGAGCTCACCTTTCCCCCTTTCGAAGGACAGACCCATTAAACATAGTGCTGTGCATCGGATCGAGACAACAGGAGGTCCTGTATTCTCACGGCCACGCCGTCTAGCACCTGATAAACTCTCTGCTATGCGTGATGAATTCCAATTCATGATTGATTCAGGCATTTATAGGCCTTCCTCTTCTCCGTGGGCCTCTCCACTTCACATTGGGCCCAAATCCACACCACGGGAATTCAGAGCAGTTAGGGATTACAGAGCTCTTAACGCTGTAACAATTTATGGTCGTTATTCCTTGTCGTACTTGGCCGATTTTACTTATTCTCTCCACGGCTGTACGATTTTTTCTCGCTTGGATCTGGTTCCTGCTTTCAACCAGATCCCTATTCACCCAGATGATGTCGCAAAGACTAACATCACCACTCCGTTTGGTGATTTTGAAATGGTCAAGATGCCATATGGATTGCGTAACTCTGGTCAAACTTTCCAGCGCTTCATGGATCAAGTCCTTAGGGGTCTTCCGTTTGTATTTTGCTACATCGATGACCTCCTAATGTCATCTTCCTCCTTGGAGGAACACCTTTCTCACCTTCGCCAAGTTTTTTCTCGTCTTTAGGAATACGGTATCGTACTCAACACCTCCAAGTGCCTCTTTTGTGTCCCGCAACTCTCATTCTTGGGGCACCATGTCTCGAGTGCAGGGATTAGAACACGCGAAGATAAAGTTACCGCGATGCAAAACTTTTTCTGGTCCTACATCACGCAAACAACTCAGGAGTTTCTGTGGCATGGTCAATTTCTACCACAGATTCATCCCTAAATGTACCCAGGTCATGCAACCTCCTCAACTCTATGCTCACCAAGACAAAAAGAACTCTCCTCTTGAATGGTCTGCTGATGCGTGCGATTAATTCTCTCGTACCAAAGAGGCTGTGGAATTGGCTCATCCTTGTCCAGGAGCCCCTATCAGCGTCACCTCAGATGCATCTTCAACCCACGTAGGTGCAACCTTGCAGCAGAAAGTTGGTGACCAATGGCAACCTCTTGCTTTCTTCTCTCGGGTTCTTACAAACCCACAAAAGAGATATTCAACGTTCTCTCGAGAACCCCTCGGAATATATCTCGCTGTCCGCCACTTCCGCCATCATTTGGAAGGGCGTGAATTTACCATTTTTACTGACCATAAACCTTTGTCGGTGCATGTTCGTCTCGTAGTACTTCGTCAGTACACACTGCAGTTGACACTCGTCATCTTGACTTCATCCTGCAGATGACGAACGATATTCGCTACGTTCCTGGTTCTTCAAACGTCGTACCGGGCGCGCTCTCTCGCATTTCATCGATTTTAGGCACACAACTCTCCTACACTGCGCCCATCGATCATGCAACAATAGCACTTGCCGAGGAACAGGATGAAGACACGCAAACACTGTGTCACTCTTGTCAAAGCGTCGTTCGCGTAATGGACTTGCCTGACAGTCCTTCCAGGCGCATCCTGGTTGACTATTCAATTTCTGACTGTCCTCATCCTCTCATTCCTCTCGCTTACCGTCGACAGATCTTCGACCAAATTCATGGCCTATCTCATCCTGGCGTCAATGCCACTTGCAAGCTCGTTGCACAACGCTTCGTTTCGCCAGATATGAATGCCTACGTGAACAAATGGACTCGCTCATGCCTGCCATGCCAGTATGCTAAAGTCCACCGCTACATAAAAGCTCCTATGGTCCCTTTTCCTCTTCCTTCGTCACGTTTTGACGCCGTTCACATCAATCTTGTAGGTCCTCTTCCTTACTCCCGTGGTTGCAATTATCTTCTCACCATGAACGATCGTTTTACTCGCTGGCCAGAGGCGGTTCCTATCTCGGACATCAGAGCTTCCACTGTCACTCGAGCTTTCGTCTCAGCATGGCTTGCTCGTTTTGGTGTTCACTCAACGATCATGACTGATCGTGGCAGCCAGTTTGAATCCCGCCAATAGGATGCACTCATGTCAGTCCTTGGCTCCTTTCGCCTTCGTACTACAACCTATCACCCCCAGCGTAACTCTTAGGTAGAACGTCTGCATCGGACCATCAAAGCAAGCTTATGCTCCACCGATCCAAACATAACTTGGGTGGACAAGCTACCTTTGATTCTCCTTTTCATTCGCTCGTCCTTGAAAGAGGATTTGGCTTGCTCTGCAGCGGAATTAGTTTACGGCATAAAATAGCGCACTATTCCTTCTTAGTCGACTCTCAGCATTCTCGTTATAAAGGTCGGTAATCATTCCTTCTACAATTAGTCATTTACCTACAAACAAATCATACTTAGTTAATTCCCTTTTCTCTCACAATTCTTTGCAAACGACCATACGAGAGTAGGTCCTAATGATATTTACTTTTCATATTGCAGCCCCTAATTCACAGTCCATCATAGTTACTATATTATTATTTCACTATTATTCACCATATTATTCCTCCATATTAATTTCACATACTTCAATTCTCTTCGCATCTTCTTACTGTAAATCATATGTTAAAACATCTTAAATTGTATACCTAATCTACTTATCTCATTGTACATTCGTTGATTCTATGAATATATTTATATCTGTGTAATTGTCTTTCTTAAAGCCCAGTTCATTATTCCGAAATTTAGTTCGCTGTCATCTTAGGCCTAAAAACTATCCGCCTACAACTTCGAAAAAACATTTATGGTTATGGTTTTGAAAACGATATTTAGGCTGATTTATTAACAAAAAAATAAATCACATGAATAACCATATACTATACTTGGTGTACCTCATCTAACGAGTATAGTAGGTTTTGAATTTCGCAAAGGGATGCATACGAGTAACCAGTGATGGTTTACCCCTATAAGCAAAATAAGCACGTGCTTAGGGCGTCAAGGAAAGGAGGGGCAGCTCAGAATTTTTTCATAGCCGAATTTACCATTTAAATTTATAGCCATTTTCAAAATTTAATGAATAAGGTCTATTTATAAAGCGTTCTCATCTGTGTCGTGTTTATCCTGCAAATTAGATTCACTCTTCTCGCAGATTGGAAGTGATACATGTTTTGAACAAGTCTAGTACGCGTTTGAAACAGCACAAGTGACGGGTAGTAGTAGCTCGTAAGTTCTTAGTTTAGTTACCAACTCTCTTTGTTGTTAATTGCATGTGCATTTATTACCTCATTTATGACTATTCCAATAACACACTCAACCCTGGCTGTTTAATCTATGAAAATGTAAGTACGTTTTATATATTTTGATTGGGTTTAAAGGGATGGTTTCAGTTAAAAATGCTAACTTTCTTATTATTATCACTAGAGTAATGAAATTTATACATCCTTATAGAGAATTGTAATTCAAATCGAAGTTTTCTATTGAATATTCCGATTTTGCAACAAAAACTGACATATTTTGAAAAACACAGCATTTTAGAGCTTTCTTTTAAATCGCTAATGATCCGAATTTTCTCATTTTTTTTATTTTGCACGTTGAATTATGTACACAATGCTAATTTTGTTTTATTTCTTACAAAATTCGTTTTGATGTTTTTATGTTTTTTTTCTCAAAAATTATAAATGATATTGTAAAATACCTCAGCACTTTTCTAGAGCTTGAAAAGACGAATCCAATGCACTTTGAATTATTCTTCTATGAAAATACTTTCGCATCCTTATCGACTTAAAAAGAGCGAAATTTTAAAAAATCAGGAGAGCCTATTTTGGGGAAGTGCTAATGTGTACACCAGCATTAGGGAAGTTCCCCTTTCTTTATAATTTTTTGTTTAAGCTAGAATGCTGAAATTGGTACATTATAGGGAGTTGAAAAAAAACATCATGTAAATTTTCCGCTTTTTCGATAGAAAACGAGATATCCTGAAAAAATACCGCCCCTCCAGCCCAACTTTGAGGGAGTATTTTCAAATCGTAACAGTTCCGCCATTTTCGTAGAGTAATGATTCGAAATGCATTCGATTTGTCTTTTCAAGTTCTACAAACTCTAACATTTTCCTAAGATATCACCCATAGTTTTTATTTTATAGTGTTTAAAATAAATAGGAAAAAGGTGACAAAAACTACAATTTTTTGTTTGATATTTTTTTTCCGCCAAAACTATGTGATATCTTTATTTCCTCTATAGAGTTTGTAGAGTTTGAAAAGATTATTCTCAAACAAAATCTGTCTTTATTAATTAAAGAACAAGATTCAACAGTAAGCTGTGAGTAAAATTGTCCGTATTCTTCTGTCCATCATATATGTAGTTGTGTTGATTCAAACAAAATAATCTTTTTATGTCTGTATTTAACCCACCCCAAGAACCAAGATGAAACGGATTCAGTTAAGTGGTGCACAAAAACGAAAACTATCAAACAAGAGAAGATTCTGGAATTAGAGCGCAAGACTGCAAAGCTGACTGATTTCTTCACATGAGTTCCACAGCATGATATACAGATTCCGGGTCAAAACCAATCTCCGTCATCATCAATGGACACAAATACGCTAAGTACCATTTTGATCACTTCACAAGCAGGTTCATCTAGCACATGTCTCATAACTGACTTCACTTTGCCTGGAAATTTATAGCGGTGTTAAAGGGGTTATTCTCTTACGTGTGTATCGTGTTACCACTTATAGGCGATTAAAGGCTTGATTATGGAGTACGAGTTTCTTCAATGCAATGTAGCGCGTTTTGGGGTAATTGGTTACTCACCCCTAACCTTGAGTTGGCTCCATTTGGGGATGACTATCCTCTCATTTGTTGTTGGTGTTGAAGGCTGGGTAAGAGGACTGGTTGATTACCTGAAGGAAAAGGAAATCCCGGAAGGCGGATTCTAAGAGTCTATTGGATTGTGACTCGGTAGGCCTAGGTGCAATGAATTCGTCTGGTATATGCCGGGTATTTGAGGCTGGCATACTAATGTTGGGGTCTACTTTTGGTCTCCACTTCATATTCTCGAGCTCAGAGTTGACCTTGTTACGGATGACGGAACCTCTGTTTACGTCATTTTTAATGTTATTTATCGTCTAGAGAAATGAAGGCGTGTCCCACTAGTGAGAAATACGAGAGTGGTTACTGTATTCACCATCAAGGGATCAGCTTATTTTTTTGGTTTTAAACTGTTTGTTCATAGAAATTTCTCAAATTTTGTTGCAATAGAAGGGTTTAGTGACTGGCGAAATACTATTGTAGTTGAAAAGCATGAAAAGCCCTACTCACCAAGATTCATTGGTAACATATTTAACTCGGAGACAAAGTGCGGGGTTGAAGTCACATTTGGAGAAACAAAGTCAGTAAGAGTGGGATTACTGGGAACATGTTTTGAGTCATTTCATGGCTGTTATTTGCACTTTAGCTGGACATGGTTTTGTTTTTTGAGGAACAGTAGAAAGGTTTGGATCATTTCAAAAATGGGAATTTTTTAGGACTGGTTGAACTCATAAGTCAGTTTGATCCATTTTTACCAGGCCACATTACGAAATATGGAAATTCTGGCAAAGGAAATCCTTCTTACCTGTCAAAAACCACCTGCGAGGAACATATTCAACTAATGACACAAAAGGTCAATGCGTTTATTGTTGACGTAGTTAAATCTTCTGGTTATTTTAGTTTGTCCGTTGATTCTACACAAGATTTATCACATAACGATCAGTAAAATGTTGTATTTAGGCACTTGAAAGATGGAGAGCCTAGTGAACGCTTCTTAACCTTTCGGGAAATAGAAAGCAACACCGGCTAGGAAATGGCAAATCAGGTGTTGCAGTACTTACGTGAAGCTTGTAGGCTAAGTTTTCGTTTTTAAAATTTTGAAAACAAATAAGTTTGCTCTATATGTACCCTGTGCAGCTCGTTCAATAAATTTAGTTGGCCAAAGTGCTGTTGACTGCTGTCGATAGGCTGTTAATTTCTTCTCTACATTACAAGTACTGTATCCTTTTTTTTCAACTTCAGCCAGCAGGTGGAAAATTCTTAAAGATCGTATTAAAAGTGAAAGTGTCTTAAAAGCCCTCTCTGATACAAGATGGGAGGCACATGTTATGGCAAGAGCAGCAATTTTGAAATCTTTCCTTGAAATTTTAGAAGCATTAGAATATATAGTCAATGACCAGTCTCAAAAGGGAGACGCTAGAAGAGAAACAAATAATATTGCGGATAAGATTCAAGAGCTAGAATTCGTTTTATGTTGAATTTTTGGAATGAGATTTTGCAGAATTTTCAAAGAGTAAACAAAGTTCTACAAAATGAGAATGTGAACTTTAAAACATGTGCAGATCTGTACGTATCATAGTAGACCAACTGTGCACTCCACGAAAGGAATTTTAAAAATATGAAAAAGATGGAAAGGTAATGTTACAATATGTTGATTACAAGGCAGCTACAACTCGCAAACGTATCAGAAAGAAGATACCCAATGACGGAAATACAGCAGAAATATATCTGAATGCCAGAGATAAATTCGTATCACCGCCTTTTACACAATTGTTGACAAACTTCCAACTGAGACGAAAGAAAGAGTAGAGAGATTTTCTTTTCTCTAAGTGATGTTCCATATACTGTCACTTCATTCTCTACTAACATTGAAAGGTACTCTTAGTGCCGCCAAAAGCTGATTGATAGTTACTCAGAGGACTTTAACAGTAATTTCTCACCTGAACTTCAGTAGTTTCATTTATATGTGTGACATAATTTCAGTGCAACATAAAATGTAAAAACAAGATTCAGTCATGCTCAACTTTATAAAATAATTTTAGAAGACAATATCGATTGTGCTTTTCCATATGCAGACATTGCCTCCCGTATATTTTTAACATTAATGGTCACAAATTGCTCAGTTGAGGGTTCATTTTCACGGTTGAAATATATTAAAAATCTCCTCAGAACAACTATGCAACAAAGCAGGCTGGATGCCGTATCTCTATTATGTATAAAAGCAGATGTGTTATGTAAGATTGGTTATGAAGATCTGATCAAAGACTTTGCAAGGGAAAAAAGTAGGGGAAAATTATTTAACTATAAATAAAATGGAACCATACAGAAATAAATATTATTTTCCTTCTTACTGTAAGTTTTGTTTAATTTCGAACTTTCGATGAATAAAACTTCATTTTATGGTTTATTATTGTTTATATTTTGAATTACAAAGGTATGGGGGCACTAATTTTTTTAGTGCTTAGGGCCTCTAAGGGTCTTAATCCGCCCCTGCGAGAAGCCATCAATATGGCACTTTTATATATGCAAAGTAATAGATAATGGAGTATTACAAGATTGGGGTCCATGAAACGCACAATAATTCTACTATCAACAAGTTGTCGAAGATGACACAGATGTCATTATTACTGACGTTTTGCTCTTCTGGAGCTTCCACAGAACAACAAAAATAATGATGATAATGATGTAATAGGTGGTGAAATGTGTAGTAGGTAGAAATAGAGATGAAAAATATATTTAGTTTTGCCTTGGTAAAGAAGGCATCTCTTGCTTTTTCATTTTTTTTCTTCCTTTATTTTCGTTCTCTTTCGGCGCCGCAGTGTTGCAGCTGGCGGCTGAGTTGGTCGTTCAGGCGACCATTTGTTGTCTTTTCATTCTCTCTTACTTTTTCTTTACTTTGTTGTATAAATATATATAAATATACTATGTCCGCCGTCATGATGGCATTCAAACCTCTCGAATATATATTTGCTTAACTCATTAGCTTTTATTTTACTTCTATTTACTTTACATTTTGTTCTATTTTGGGCATTTCGCCTCTTTTGTTTTATTGTACTTTTATGTGTCATACTTAGTGGACTTTCATATTGTTTTGTAGTGTTATTTCGGTATTTCCTCTTGATTAGTTTGAAATATCGTTTTGACTTATTCAGGTTAAAAGGTTGTTTTGCTCTTCCCGGGAGCACAATCTTCCACTTGGGAATAAGGCTCTCCTGCCAACGTGTCTCCTTAGGGGTTGTGGAATATCGAGGTCAGCGTCTATAAGCAGGAGTATGTCGTCTTCTACCTTTTTCCAGGTCTTTCTCCCTAGCCTCTGGAGGACCATATTCAATGGCTTCAATCCTGCTTTTGGTGCAGTTCTGTCTGTCGAATATGTCCTTCCTGCCCGTGCCAGCTATCAGCAGGGCAGCTTTGTTCTATACTTTCTGCATCTGTCTGAGAGAGGTAGAACTAAATGGCTGCATTACCACTGCTGGGTACACCAGTGTTGAGCTCACCGGGGCAGTGTATAGTTCTTGGTATTGTTGGTGCTGACGCTTTTGAACCTGAATAGTTTTCCAAGCTCTGTCTTGGCTAGGGAGATTATGTTTTTGATATGCACCTTATACCCTGTTGAGGTGATGCACAGAACCAGGACTGTACCGTCGTTGGTATACGGGTAAAATTATTCATTAGCTATGACGTCATCAGGTTTCTGGAGGTTTACTAGAAGGATCTGGAACTTTGTTTTGATTTTCCACATTATTTCGAATTGGTTGATGTTTTCAATTTCGGCAGCTGTCTCCCTTGCATGAACTCTAGCGTTCGTATAAGAACTTAGTACGATTTTAGTGATGACATCTGCAAACTGTAGATATATCACATCTTCCCAACAGAAGCAAGTAAGTCAAATGTGTACACTAGGTACAACAGTGAACTCAGACAGCTACCTTGTGGAACACCCGCCTCGAGTTCGAACTCCAGTCCTCTGTAGCCATCGATCGAGATTTGGGCATTCCTCCCATTGATGTCATCACGGAGGACCCATTCCAAGATCGGGTTTAATTGGAGGCCTAAGATCTTGAATTGCAGACCTCTCAGCCAAACCTCATTTCCCTTCAGCTTTGCAGCCGGCGAGTTTTTCCATGAGAAGGGTGAGGGTTGTATCAGACCCCTTCTCTTGCGTAACCCGTGCTGCCGAGGGTTATGGGCTTCTAGATCGGTTAGTTGGTCTTGTAGCCTGTTAGCTAGAAACTTCTGGTACACTTTCCCCCCGAACACTAGGAGGGATATTGGCCTGTAATCCACCAATTTATCGGGGAAACTTCCTTCCTTTTGGTATAGAAATGTTTTGGCCATTTTTAGACCGTCGGGGAAGTAGCCCGTATTCAAGAAATGTTGTAGATGCTGGTAATTCTCTGAGTGATCTGCCGGGGGGCATTAAAGTGTTTTTAGTGATGCCCGTCTAGCCTGGTGCCTTTTGTTTAAAGGTTTTCACGGTTGCCATGACCTCTTCCGTTGTTATCGGCCGGTCATGGTCCGCCATCTCCCTCCCTTTATTGACGTGGGCTTATTGGTGGGTTCGATGTATTATCTGATTAAGATCTTCAATCAGCTGGTCTTCGAATTTCTGGTCGAATTCTGCATCCTCAGCTGTTATTGAGAAAATTTCCTTTCAGAACGTCTGAAACCTCTTTTCCAGGAACTCCAAATCCTCCAAGTAGTCATCGCCATCCTTAATGTGGGTCTTTTCTCTACTTGAAAGGCCTTTTAGTTTCCTCACTAGTGGCCAGAATATTTGGGGGGTCATCTTGCTGTCTACTCTGGCTATTAGGCTGTCGCAGATTTCAGCCTATTGATGGTTTATAGCCTGCCTAAGTTTTTCACTCAGGCGTCGTAGCAAAGAGCTTCGTTCCTGATTCGTATCAGCTCTTCTGATTTTTCCACACACCTCCCTGTACTCACTAGCGATCTTTTTCATCTCCTCGGTCCATCTGGGTTGTGAAGGAGTTATGTACTCTGTCATAGGTACACACTCGCGGTCAGCCTCGGTGATGGAGGCTGTTATCCCCCCCAGCTTCCCGTCGATATCCTCTAGTGTTGCTTCGCCTAGGTCAGCTGGTTAGAATCTGCCAAGGATTTCTCAGTAGCGTTCTCAGTTGGCCGAAGCGTAGCTTTTGCGGAGAGGGACCGGAAGCTGGATCGGTACAAGTGAAATGGCCTTCAAGATCGATATATGGTCGTTGGGTACTGTTGGGCCTAGCTCGCTATGGTAATTGAAGGGGAAGCCGTTACTTGTCATAATTATGTCGAGCTTTGTGGTTGCCCGGGAGGTGATATAGGTCAGAAAATCCGGTTCACTCCTCTGGATGTTATTTCGTCGCATAATCATTTCCAACTTATGACCTCTGTTGTTCGGGTTTCTATAGCCAGCCGTTCTGCATCTGGCGTTGAGGTCAACCCCAAGGAATGTCATTCTGCCATGCCTGAACAAAGTGTAGAAATTGTTGATGGGCAGGAGGTATGCTCGTCGAGGTGGTTGATATGCCGCTACTATTACGAGATTGCCCACTAATATAGGCAATTCTAGCGCCACGAAAGACTCGTCCAGTTCTGGAAGTCGCCTGAACGGGAGATTCATTTTAATGGCAACGGCAGCACCATAAAACCTCTCTTGAGAATGGCTATTTGTGACAACTCTGTAGCCAGGTAGATTCAGTTGACAAGATATTGTGTCGTACCGTGTTCAGTGATTAAGATGATGTCTAGGTCAATCACACAAAATATATTGCCATGCGCGGTAGTTTTTCCTTCCCATCCATCTACGTTGAACGTCACTATTATCAAATCGTTGTTCTGGTTTTCCATTCTTCTTTCTAGCTTCTAGTGTTTTTTGGTGTTGGGCCCTTTATCCGTTCCTCTTTTTCTTGAAGTTTACCAAGGTAAGCTCTTCAAATGTATTCGTGTAGAAGGTAACATTTTTATTGTAGAGGGCCTCCTCGACAGTTTCTTCATCGAACTGTGCGTCATACTCCCACTTATAGAACTTCATTTTGATGCTGACAAATATTTTGTTGGCATCCATGTCTTTTGGGGGGGAGGACCTGCTCAGATAGTATATTGAGAGGTCAATCTCGTCTGCATCGAGTGGTTCGCTTGGCCTCCCGCTTTCTTTTCTCTCGGTGTCCTTCCTTGGCAGTGACCCCTGAGTCCCAAGGGTACGAGGTCTTTTGGAATGGTCTCCATATCTTTTTCCTTTTCGTATATCGCGACCTATCAGGTGGAGACCTCGAGCAGCCTGAGCATGGCAATTTTTATTCGTCCATAGACTCAAATACCTTCTCCCTGCTCGGTCTGCTGTGACCACTAATAGTGCGCAGCGGGACGCAAGTGGTACCATGCTTGGCCATTTTGTCTTAGGGCGCCCCTCTGGGCAGATTTTCACTGTGCGGAAGCTCCTTCTTCGTAGTCTTTTTGGTGATTTATTCTTCTCATTGTGCCCTTTTCTGTGGGTCCCAAATCTTCTTGAAGTTAAAGCGCTTGAGGGGGCAACCGCCTCCATGTTGTGAGTGAGTTTCCATGACTGTGAATTACTGGATGTGATGGGTGAACCCGGAAGGGGCCCTCTCGAGGTGTGACGTGGAGCGGACTTTTTGTTGGCTAGCGCGGAATCAACCATCGCTAATCAAGGGGAAATGGCATCACTCGAGGGTTTGAGTATCAGAACTGCGTTGGCATACATAGAGACGGGTGCTACTTCCCTCTATGGTCATGGCTGTTCTCCCGGGGTAGAAGGGAGGCCGTCCCTTTCTCCGGAAGTTGCACTCATACCCCTTGTCTGGGTGTCTCTGATGCTGGGTTAGACAGTGGGCTAATCCTCAAATCATGTCTTTCACATAGAACAGCATAGTTGGAACGAGGCTAGATAATAGCAGCTTAGCTAATTTCAGCTCCATTATCCAGGGGTGGTAGGTGCGGGGGGGGGGGGTAGGTTAGTTTGACGTAAGTCAAATAATCAGGGCTCTATTAAACTCTTTCTTTAAATCCCCGTAGAGAATAAGTGAATATAAAGTAACGTTTTATTTAGCCTTCCCTTTTCCCTGCCTCCTTTACTGACGAAGAATCTCTTGTGAGTAAGCTTGATTTTTCAGCAATCCGACTGACCAATCGTAACAAGAAGTGAACGGGACCACCGGTTTTCTAAAGAGTCCTGGTCGGTGTTAGAGCGTTCCATCGAAGCGAAGTTGTTCTTCTGCATCTTTTCACGGTAAAGAGGCAAAGGAACGGGAAAAAAACACTTGCTCGGCCACGTTCCGACTTATGCTGAAGAAGATGGAGTTGGTGTTCAAGCATTTTGACGTGGCTATGAATGCCACGTAGCACGTGAAGTTCGCAATGAATGCAATGTCCCGCAGGAAAAATATTATATATTCACGATTTTAAGAGGGCTACGGCTGGAGCATATGTGAAACTAATACATTTTTTAATTCTTTCTTTCGGGGGTGTGGAGATAGAATAGAAGTTTTTCGTGCTTCTGAATGGCATCTGTTTATGAAATAAATTTAATATTTTAATTCGATTAAATTGTAGATAAGGTGGTTGAATTCATCCTGAATGAAAATTGGGTCGCATGTTCTGTAGGCTCGGAGAAAAGGGGAAGAAAGAATAGATATCTTAACGAATTTGTCATGTAATGAGAAGAAATGTATGTAAGCATTTGAATTTGTAGGTTTCCGGTAGACTGAGCACTGAATATGATTATTTAAACGGTAGGTTTTTACGTCTAGAAACAGCAAAGAGTTGTTCTGTTCCCATTCTACTTTGAATTTTATCGATGGGTGTAACAATTTCAGATTGGGGAAAAATTCATTGAAATTGTCATTATCTAAGGGCCATGCCGATAGGATGTCGTCTACATATTGGAACCAGATACGAGGTTGGGAATGGATTCTGGGGAGGACAGACGTTTCGTAGTTTCCATTAAAAAAGATTGCATAGAATAGGGGAAAGAGGGTTCCTAATGCCTAGGCCATATTTTTGGCGGAAAACATATCTTCAACTGAAAATACATTATCAGTTACACATAAGCATACTGATTAAAAGAAATGAGAAAGGTAAAGGCAGTTTAATATTGAGATTGGGAAGAAATGTCGATAAAACATCGAGCACTTCATCGACCGGGACTTTGGTGAACAAACTATTTACGTCAAAGCTTAAGAGTTTTTCATACTGAGGTCATGTAGTTGAATTTTGGAAATAAAGGTCAGATGAGTAGATAATATGTGAATGTGATATCTTCTAATCAAATAACTATGGGAGCCAATGCAAGAGATAATCGGGCGTAATAGAATACCTTCTTAGTGAGGCTTTTGTAGCCCGTACATATATGGAGGGGAGGGATTGATTGTTTTAAATTTCTTAGTTAATTCAGATTTTTAACCTAAGATTTTACTGATGGCGTCATTAAATGATTTCGTTTTGTTTTTCAGAGGGTTAGAATTTAAAATTTCATAGGTAGTATTGTCCCTTAAGAGGTCATTTAATTTTTGCGAATATTGAGTTTTATCCATCACGATAATTCAGTTAGTTTTATCGGATTTGGTTATCACTATGTTTTTGTCTTTCGGCGAGAGTTTTAAACAATAAGTAACCTTTTGGGTATATTTTGTTATTTAACACTAATATTCGAATAAAAAATAACGCAGAGATAACCACTGAGAAATTCACTCTTAATATCAAGATTTGCACTACATTTACTAGGGGACGCTAAATGTTGTAGAGCCCATATCCAAGAATAATTTGTTCATCGTATGTTAATTCACGGGAAGAGAGGTTAACGATGTTTTTTTCAGAGATGATGAGGTGCACCAAGGACTCATCTATAAACCGCCGGAACCATCCCTTCGGATTAGTAATTTGCCTCCGGATCCACGCAAAATCTTTATGTTTTCCAGTTTGTTTCCTCTGTTTTCATTTTGTTTAGTCTTTTTGGAGTCGTTTGCCTTGTCTTGTATTTCATTACACAGTTGACAATGACATTAGAAAGCAAAATCTAGTTCTATTTTTTTTAAATTGTGGAATATTATTAATTTTTTGCACTGGATATACATATATCGCGTTAATGTGATATCTTCTAATCAAATATATATATATGTAAGGGCAAAAAAGTTTGGCGCCCATTTTGAAGTTATTTTCTCGTCTCTAGCCCTGCACGTTGATCGACGCCCCACGCGCGCGCTCAATAAATATTCCAGAAAAGTGGCGCGCGCGTGAGGCCATTACGTCGCAGCACCCGTATAAAAAGACGCCTCCTTCTCTCGAGAAAGGAAGAACCGTTCAAGTCTGTACGGCGAGGACCCTTGTTTTATCTCTTGCCAGTTTGACGCTGACCTGCTGTACGAGTGCTACTAATCTTGGACGTTGACAGTCCTCCATTCGGGAAGTCTGAAAACCGTTAGCTCGATTTGGCTCTCTCCCCCTCACCTACGTTTTATGTCACTCAAGAGTATCCCCATGTGATATGCCGGTCCCTCTGCCGTACCAACTTCGGAATCCCTCGTAACCGGGATCTATCACTACCTTGGCCGTCGCCATCCGTGGATTCATCCTGCGTTGGATTACCTCATCTGAGGTGTCCCTCTACTGCTCCAGTATCAGGTATTTTAGAATAGTTCTTTCATCTCGCGCCCTTAATAGGCCTGCGAGTAAGTCTCGAGCTCCCTCCACATCGTAGGAAAGGGCGTAAGACGGGGGGAGGGGCGGTTATTCGGTGTGTACCTCGTACTCGAGGAGTGAAGTCTATTGTTTCCCCCTTAATTAATGTAACGTGAATTCTCCGTAATCGTTCACCCCTTTTATATAACGACTTGGGTCGTTTGTGGCCAAGGTGACATTAAAGTTATTATAAATCTTATTTTTGTGTTTACCGAATATAGATTTTGTATTTATGGTCAAAAAGTTCTTCTCATTAAATTACAAGATTAGAATTTTTCTTGCGTTTCTCTTTCTCTCGCTAATACTCCAGGCCCCACCTGGTAAACAACCGTAACCTACATAGTGTAGCCTAGTGGCACGACCTTTTTTCCTCCTCGAAGTGAACTTGGTTTTCCTTCTGAATAAATATTCTGGAGACCTTTTTAGTTTACTAAAGTTATAAAGGGCCGCGTGAACTGAGTTCCGCGTTTGCCTTTACAATATATATATATATATATATATATATATATATATATATATATATATATATATATATGTGAGAATGGATGGGGAGAAAGAAAAGTCCAGACACTGCACAGAGCTCTTTATTGACGTTTCGCCTCTTGGCGAAACGTCAATAAAGAGCTCTGTGCAGTGTCTGGACTTTTCTTTCTCCCCATCCATTCTCACCTATACGTCGAGTCTTTCATGCAATATATATATATATATATATATATATATATATATATATATATATATATATATATATATATATATATATATATATATATATCACGCAACCCGAAACCCGAGTCCAGCAAAATGTCCGCCTACGGAACAAATTAGAATGTTTGTTCCAAAATACCCTCTGAAAAAAGTCCTCCAACCCAAACAAGAATGTACTCAACCTTTCATCTCACAACCACTCCCCGGATCAAGAAACCATACTTGGTTATGGCCTCTCCTTTGGATTTAAAAAAAACATTAATTCATTTTCCCTTAATCATCTTTGTTTAATCGTGATAGTGTTAAACATTTAGAAATACCTAGACGCCTAATGATGGCCCTCAAATCACTAAATTTGAATAAAAATATCGTAATCACAAAATCGGATAAAACCAATCAAATCGTGCTTTTAGACAAAGCCTCTTATTTCGCTAAGATGAACGATATTCTTAGTGATCCAAACACTTATGAAAAGCTGTTTTCCAACCCTTTATGTAACAAAACTGCTTCCTTCAACAAAATATTAACTAAACTTTTGAAACGGTCAAATCCTGACCTCCTCCCCGTATTGGTCGAACCCCTCTTTGACCCATTACATCATGTATTGGCTCTCATGCATATACACTTTTAAAATGGCTGGCCAGTATCCTCTCAGACACCGTTGGATTAACTTCATCATCACACGTAGTTCATTCATCAGATTTCATTGAGAAATTTAGAAAAATTGACATCAAAAGCAGTTGCTTAGTTAGCCTTGATGTAGAAATCTTTTTCACCAATGTACCCCCCGTTGATGAAGCCTTTGAAGTATTATCTACTGTATTAAGAAATCCAAGATTAAACCTCCCATTAGCCCCCCAAAAATTGTTAACCTTGTTAAACTTTCTGTTACCGAAAATGTTTTTAATAGTGATATGGGCTTCTCCCGTCAAATTTTGTATGGTACAGATATATTGATGACGTCATATCGATGTGGCCCTTAAATCAGCTGGCATCTTTTGATAGGTTCTTAAATAATCTTAACATCCCACCATAAATTCAAAGTTGAATGGGAAAATAACATTTGTTTACCTTTCCTTGGCGTTAAAATTGTAAGAGTAAATGACAGATCTACCTTCACTGTTTACCGAAAAACCACCAATTCTAATTCTTACATTCATTTTTACTCATGTCATGATATTAAGGTCAAAAAAGCTATTGTAATGTCCATGTTTTTGAGAGCTTTGAGAACTTGTGATCCATGTTTTTTGTCCAATGAAATTACATTCATTACCTGTATATTTATAGGCTTGAAATATCCCCTCCATATCATTAACGAAAGCTTATCCAAAGCCAGGTCAAACTTTTATTGCCCCCAAAGTTGGAATCCTGATAGTAAGAGAAATTTTTCATCCCTTCCATTTTCCCCATTACTGAAAAGCTTAAATAGTATCCTTTCCCCTAACCGCACCACTTTCAAATACCCTTCGACCATTAAAAAATCCTTCCCTACAACTAAACCTACAGATGAAACTAATGAAGCAGGTGTCTATTTAATCCCTTGTAAATAAATTAACTGCCCCTTATTTTACATAGGCGAGACAGAAAGAAATTTGGAAAAGAGGATCTATGAGCACAGAGGGGGTGTCAGGCGGGCAAGCACAGCTTCTAGTATTTTCACACCCTCCAATAATTTTAACCACCCAATAGATTTTTCCCAGGGCAAACTAATTTACCCATGTATAGATTTTCGCAAATGAAAGGTAGTTGAATCCACCCTTATCAACGAAATCCCTAATTTCAAACTTTCGAATGGGCAATTCAAATGCAGCCCCTATATCAAAATTTAATCTTGAAAGATATCCTTAATGACCTCAAATTCCCACCCCATGATTAGGAATTTTTATCTGATCTCTTGTTCCTATATATATTTCATATATGGTGTGAATGCATCTATTTTTAGTATACGACTGAAGATGGCATGACAAACTCCATGTGCCGAAACTGGTTTCGTGTTTCGTGAATAAAATACTATGCTCCTAAACAGTTGTTTTATTAATATATATATATATATATATATATATATATATATATATATATATATATATATATATATATATATATATATATATATATATATATATATATATATATTAGTGTAGAGTTGTGTAGCAGTCTTTCTTGAATGCAAATTTTATTGAAGACCATTGTGTATTTTGCCTTAATTAATTTCCTTTGGCAACTTTCACTTCTTCTAACTATATTTTTTATTCCATCTTGTAGATGGTGGATTACTTGTCCTGTATTCATCTCTCTTTTAAATGAATGTGTTTGTTAAAAACCAAACTGAATTGCTAAGCTTTCGATCTTATTCAATCATCTTCGGAGCGTTTTGACATGTTCTTGCCTCCTTTACCGATGTAATGAGTGGAGTGAGGATCTGACAGAATAAAAGAAATTGGACATTGGACATAACAACTTAGGAAGTATAGATTAGTAGAGCAAAGGTAAGAGAGTATAGTGGTGAAAGGGTTTTGACAAGGATAGTAAAGGTAAGTTTAGTATAAGTTTAAAGTAGGAGTATTTCCCTGGTGGAAGGGTATCTCCAGCAAAAGTATGTAGGTAGTAAAGTAAAACTAAAGCGCGCAAGAGCAGGGATGTATAGATCCCTGGTCCAACGGTAGCTCTGGCAATGTTAATTTCGTGTTATGTTGTTTTTGGTGTCGAAATTGATTGGCATTCAAGACTTTGTAGTAACTAGTAAAACTCGCTACTACGGGAAGTCAAATTTCGGTGAAAAGTTGTCTTAAATTAGGTTGTCATAATCGGTAAGAGTGTTACATGTTTGGGTTAATGGTACCGTTCAGGTAAGGTCTTCTTCAATTTTTGGCTAGCTTTGGATTCTAAGCTCGCAATGTGACGTAGATGTTATGGCGAGGAGTGTTCTATTCTCGGTAGACTTTTGCTCCTTGGAGGGAGGACGAAGGAGTCTTACCCTTGCCGGATCTCTTCTTACGGAACTTTGCCTCCGTGAGAACAACGTAAGTGTCGGTTGAGAATTGGACATGGTCGCGGAAGAGAGCCCGCTTTATAAGATCTTCAGGTATGTCAGCCTCTTAGTCCCTTTGTATTTTCCGGCCCTAAGGCCATCGACAGTATCTTCTGGGCCTGCGTCGTCAGGAAACTGGTTCCTTGCGGCAGCATATACTCTGAAGTTTATCATCCTTGAGTAGTACATGTACCTGGGAGACGATTCTTTGAAGACGAGGCCCTACTCGGGTGACGTGACTGCGAGGCCTTTTGGGGGCGGGGCGAATGCTCCGCCTTCTTAGGCCTCACAGCAGCAGCTTCCTCCCGCTCGACTTGTGCATTTGTTGGGGTAGTTGGGTGTGTGTGTGTGTGTGAGTTAGTTTGTGCCTTCTGCAGGGCAGTCATAGCTTGCACTCCAGGATCCCGTGAAATCGCATTACTCGTGTCCGGAGCTTTTTGGCCGCTCATCTCGGTCTGCGGTTGGAGGTTCACTCGAAGAACCTCGTTTGACGGAGGATTTTCCGGGAACTCCATTTTTCCTTGCCGTTATTCAAAAGCCTGGTGTTCAGTTCCTTCGCGAAGGTGCCAGGCTTGGTCAGGTTACCAATGTGTGCATAATATATGCAATACATTATTTTTGTTGATTTCTCATTTTCAATTTGCAGGTACGTAGGTGCAGTGGCAACACTACTCTCTGCGACCGTTGCCTTGGCAACCTTCGCGTAGGTAGCGTTAGCCTTTTTTTCCTCCTCTTTTCTGCCTTTGTCCTTTGCTTTTTGTATGTGTTCCTTCTTTACTGGATAGGTCATTGCCATGGTTCTGTGTGGGCCACCACAATCGAGGCATTTCTGGAACGAACTTTTCCATTCGCGCCAGGAATGGTCTTGGCAGGCGCACACAGAACAAACTGTAAGTGTAGCGTTGGTCAACGAACACCTCACGCTCAATCTGATCGGGGCAGATGCGGACATTAAAGAGCAGAAGGCCGTTTTCTTTTGCCTTAATTGCCATTGTGGTCTCCGTAAAGACAACTTTAAAAACGTCGATGTAGTCTTTAAATTTGATTATATCGGCTACATTTAGCCCAATGATAATTCCGAAGAATTTCGTCCGTGATTTGGTCTATCAAGTGACCTCCAACTCAGGGGTCGAGGCGTCGGCATATTACACTTCTATGTGTGCGTATTAGTGACGGTGTCTGGGGTGCGAGATAAATTTTCCGAAGAGTGTCTGAGGCACGCGGGGCGGAGAGGGCTTCGATGTCAGCCTCCCTCGAAGAGATAGCCGCGTAGCCATATGGCAAATGAATTAGCCGTATGAGCGCAATATTTAGCTCGCCGTAAATTCTCTCGAAGACCTTGCTCCTGTCCAGTTTTTGCCGACTTGGCAAGGTCCTCAGGGCAATACGCCGCGTCTCCCTCATCTCTCCGCCATTACATCCAAGGGTGTAATTTGAGAGGAAATCTGGGGGAACTCGAGTCTGAGGTGTGTGTAACTGGGTATGTATATAGTTTAAGGGATCCGTTATGAAAAAAAAGAAAAAGTGGTATGGAGAAGGTGTAAAAGAATGTCCAATGAACAAAATGCAACTTTACCTTCAGGCAGCGCAGAGGAGTCCTTCCTTTGCCTCACCTAGCCTTCATCAAGGCAAGTCAAGGAGAAAATAGTCACTTCCGAACATATCACTACTGGTGAAATATCCGGTCACGCACAACCAAACGGTATTCAATCAACCCCATTCGAATGAAATCCAGTCCAAATTTCAAAGAATTTGACTTTACCGTTCAACGAGTATGTAAGAGAAAAATCCAAGCGACAAGCGCAGTCCGAATGAAAGAAAACGAGTTTTAAGGGGAAATTTATTCCACCTGGGTTGAGCGTAACTTTAGAGGAAACGGGCCAGTCCGGTGAGTGGAATTTTAAAATAATTTTAATCTTCCATTCCAGCTTGTCGCTTGACTGTTGATGGTCGGCTTATCTTCGTTTATTAATATGGCTTCTAGGATGTTCAGCCTAGCTTTATTAACATCTTTTCTTTTAATAACGGTGTTGTCAACTAGCATATCTCTCGTTAGGTTAATGTTATGAGCACTCTGCCTATGATCATAAGGCCCTCCGCTTTGCAAATGCATATTTGAACGTCTCGAAAGTGTAGTAGTTGTCATGCCAATATATTTTGAGTTGTTATATAGCTTACAGTCTTTATCGGGGCAGATGAACTCGTAAACTATGTTGGTTGACTTGAGATTCGAGGAGTTTAGGATGCTGTTGTTTTGCATCAGGAGATTGCTGGCTTTTGTTGTTTTGTATTATATGATGAGTTGAATTTTATCCATTTGGTTTTTAACCTATTTTATAGGCCGTGGACATCTGATTTCTGTAATACACTTTGCTGTTGTTGACTTCTCCCTGATTACTTTCAGTTTTATCCGTATCTTTGCAATGATTATTTAAAAATGACTGGAGTTGTTTGTCAATCATGCTGTTTGATAAACCGTTGTTCATGAGTGTTTGTTTTACTCGTGCTATCATTTAGTGGAATAGTTCCCACGTAGAGCAGCATTTATACTCGTATGCTCGGCGGATGTATGAGCAGATTACGCTTATTTTATACCTTTCTGGGCATTCACTCTGCGCATTGAGGCATCTTCCCATGTCCACACTTTTTCTATGTACTTTAGGGATGTAGCTACTATTGATGTTTTGAACCTCAACGTCCAAGTGGATGGAGTGGCTATGGGGTCACCCTTAGGGCCGACGTTCGCTAACTATTATATGGGTCATCTTGAAGAGAGATTATTGGAGATCATGGAAAATAAGCCACACACATATTTTCGATATGTAGAAGACATCTACATCAACGTCCAAAACGAACATATTATATACATCACGAAACAATTTGAGGAGAACTCCGTGTTAAAATTCACTTATGAATTGAGAACGGGCAATAAACTCCCTTTCTTGGACGTTGAAGTTCAAAGCATCAATGGTAGCTACATCACTAAAACAAAAAAAAGGAAAGCGTTACCAGGGCAACTTGGTAGAAATCATTATCATCCTCATCTCATCGTTCATCCTACACTCATTATCATCCCATCAACACATAGACTTTTTCAACAATGTTTTCTATCTATCCTATCAGTCTCTCCACGTGCTAACTGTATAATATCTTGAATCTTTCTCTCATTCTGTCAGATCGTCGCTCCACTCATTAAAGTAGGAAAGAACATATCAAAACGCTCCGAAGATGATCGAATAAGATCGAAAGCTTAGCAATTTAGTTTGATTTTACAAAACACATTCATCTAAAAGAAAGATGAATACAAAAAAAGAAGAGAAAGTTGCCAAAGGAAATTAATTAAGGTGAAATACACCATGATCTTCACCAAAATTTGCATATATATTTATATATATATATATATATATATATATATATATATATATATATATATATATATATATATATATATATATATATATATATATATATATTAGAAGATATCGCATTAAAAAAAAATATATTTGGTGCAAGATATAATAAAACAGAATATTTGAATCCGACTTATTTACGAGCAGAACTAGTTTCATCTTTGGAGTTGAATCGTTTACATTTCATTATACAGTTGATAATTACGAAAGCCGAAACTATTTATGTTCGTAAATAAATTGGATTAAAATTTTCTGGTTTATTGCATCACATGGTAATTTTTACATTAGCGACTCTGGCGTTTTTTTCATTTTATCTCCAAAATGCTTCGTCCTTTGTTCCAAAATCTTTCGTTATACTACTTGTTCCTGAGTGATAGCGTGGGCTATGTGGTGGGGGAAACGGAGCCTCCTCTTTATGGCAACCCATAGTAGGGCTCGAAACATTTTTAGTTATTCTTATTTTTTCCGATGTTCACTCCTACAAAAATGACGCCTTCATGCGCGGTAGAACGAAAGATGTAACATGATAGCGTTCAATTTTGAACGAAACCCTAAAATAAACAACGTCGGAATCGGTAATGTAAAAAAATCGGTAAATATGTAGATTAGCGGCCCGGCCGAAAAAAAAATTGTGTCTAAATATTATCGTTCACTCGTGTCGGAATATTCATGCGCGTTTGAGTCCTTTTGGAATTATTATTCTATAAACAATTAGGATTATATACTGGGGGGCTGTGCCCCCCAGACCCCCCCAATTTAATGAAACTCAGGATCATCGTAGTGTAGTCCCCCATTGTGTTTACCCCCACACGAGCCGTCAAATTAAATGTACTCCAAAAACGTGAAACATTTTGGAACACGGACGAAATAGTACGTCCCATCGTTCGCACCGATAATCTACATATTTACCAAAAAATCTCCCCCCTCCAATATATATATATATATATATATATATATATATATATATATATATATATATATATATATATATATATATATATATATAATATTTATCATTTCATACCTTTCTCTCTGGGGCAGCTGAACCCGGTTCCACTCAACAGCTGGGATTTGTATCTAATTCATATGTTCGTAATATTGTATTGCACCCTCCTTTATTTTGTATTTATTTATTGCTTTTACCCTCATAGAAGGTTTATTAATTATAGCCTAGGAAAGTGAGGAAACCTAAACTAGACCAGCCCATCTTAACCTAACTAGGTTAACACCTAACCTAACTTAAGTATCTATCAACCTAACCTAACTTAACTAAGTTAGCTGGTTAGGTTGCTTAGATTAGGTTAAACTCAATTAGGTTAGGTTAGTTAGGGTAGGCTAGGATTGTCTAGGTTTCTTCAACATATAATTTACCTAGACTAATTAAAAGTTAAGGTTAGGTTAAAAGAAGGAAATGTGTTAATTTTAAAAGAAAGGACTATAAGCCATCAATTTTTGTACAGACACGCTACTCGGTTACTAAGTGTTGTCCCAGACTTTCCAGACTCTACTTACACTATTTAAGGAACAGAGTTAAATAATAAAGTATTTTATACAAATAGCAGAAGTGATAGAAATAAAAAATAGAACTCTTATTTTATAAATCCACAAAGAGTTTAGATATATTTAGTATTACTGAGACTCGGGTGAGCTTAATAAGGATAATATCAATAAGTTTGAAATTAATGGAGAAAATGTATTCAATTATGAAAGAAAAAATAAAAATGGAGGAAGTATATATATATATATATTTACATCAAAGATATTATAATAGCCAATTTAGATAAGAGATATTAAAGTAAATTCAAGTAATGTAGAATCTATATGGTTAAATCTTAAATTCAAGAATAACGTCAAACTAAATTTAGGTTGTTTTTATAGACCACCATGCACTAATAATGTTAATAATCTTATTGTGAATGAAATTGAGAAAGCATTTATGAGAGATAAAAATAAAAGTCAAGTTCTTATTCTTCGAGACTTTAATAAGCCAGATATAAATTGGGGTTCCACAGCACTAAATGAGAATAATTTACTTGTTAAATGCATTAATGACAACTTTTTTTCAACAATTAGTAGATTTACCTACTATAGGGGAGTCAGACCAATGGTGGCTCGTAGCTAAAATTAGTGGGGGTGCTGCATCATAAATTTTTTTACCATTGTTTTAATATTGTGTAAAAGGAAATAAACATATAAAAATAAAATTTATAGATAAACTTGATAAAATCCTAAACAGAACAAAATCAAACATTTTTTACTTATTAATAGCCTAAATTGTTACAGTTCAAGTTCGATCCATTCATTGAAAAATTAAATCCATTCTTCTTGTTTGAATTTGCGTGAAAAAATTAATTATTTTCTCCTTGATCTCTGGATGACTACTGAGGAATTTTTTCTCTATTGAGAACATAAGAAAAGAAGGAGACTGCAAAAGACCATTCATGGCCTACACTTGGGAGCTTCTGTTCCAGTCAGCACAAGATTTCTTACCAGAGAAAAAGTCATCAACATTGTCACCCTTTACAGGAGTTCGTCAGATCTAATCTACAATATATATAAAATGCATCCAGAGGATTATGCCCATTCATGCAACCGCAAAATATAATCTCCCCACTCCTTAGAAAAATATATACATATGTACATATAAACAGTCAGTCCCATCTAGCAGCTTCATCCATATATTTATCTAATCTATTCTTAAAACTACCCAGAGAGGAGGCTTCTATCACATGTCTAGTGAGCCTATTCCATTCATCTACCACACGATTTGTAAACCAATTCCTCCCAATCTCCTTCCTAAACCTATACTTATCAAGCTTAAACCCATTGCTACGTGTCCTGTCATGTTCACTAAGTATAAGAACCTTACCCAGATCCCCTTTATTATATCCTTTTACCCATTTGAAGACTTCAATCAATTTCCCTCTGACTCTTCTCCTTTCCAATGTATGTAGATTTAGTTTTCTGAGCCTTTCACCATAAGGTAAGTTACTTAGCCCACCAATCATCTTTGTCATCCTTCTCTGCACAGACTCAAGCAAATCAATATCCTTCCTATAATATGGTGACCAAAATTGTACTGCATAGTCTAGATGAGGCCTAACTAGCGCCAGATACAGTTTTAGAATGACTTCAGCACTCTTAATTGCTTACACTCCTCCTAATGAATCCCAATATCCTATTAGCTTTATTCCTTGCATTTAGGCATTGCTTTCTAGGACGAAGGTCTGAACTTACCAAAATACCCAAGTCCCTCTCACAATCGGTCCTCCCTAAAATTCTCCCATTTAATTTATAACTATTCAATGGATTATTTCTACCTATACTAAGTACACTACATTTGTCTATGTTAAACTTCATTTGCCATTTCTCGGTCCAATTGGACAGAATGGTCAATTCCTCCTGCATTACAACAGCATCAGAATCAGCCCTAATGGCCCTACCTAGCTTATTATCATCAGCAAATTTACTCAGGTCACTACTTATACCTATGTCAAGATCATTAATATAAATTAAGAATAGCAAGGGACCCAAAACAGATCCTTGCGGAACTCCACTGCTAACACACCCCCACTCAGATTTAACTCCATCTTTACTAACTCTTTGCTGTCTGTCACCAAGCCATGACTGAATCCACCTAAATATACTGCCATCGATCCTGTGTGCTTTAACTTTGCTCAGAAGCCGTAAGTGTGGCACTCGATCAAAAGCCTTACTAAAGTCCAAGTATAAAATATCATAGTTTTCATCATTATCTGCTGCTTCATGCACTTTACTATAAAAAGACAGCAAATTAGTCAGACAGGATTTACCCTTACTAAAGCCATGCTGTGATTCTTTTCTCAACTTTTGCTTATATTTACATTTGTGCTGGGCGCCGCCATCTCGAATTTTCGAACTTACATCAGTTAAATAATCACTAAATAAATTAATTAAATGATGATAAAATAAATAATTAATATAAATAAATAATTAAGGAATAATAAATAATTTAACGATAGTTTAGTTTATATTTACTGGGCACGGTAGATTTATATTTACTAAAAAAGTGATTTTAAGCCATTCTTCGATTATTATTTGGATACAAGATTAAGAAAACTAATCAGGTGCGTCTGTAGATTTGCTCTAGGGAAAGCCGTTCGAGGGGTCGACCCGCGGTTTTTCCTCTGGGTAAAACAAACCAGGAGATTGTACTTTGCAAGCAGTGTGAGATAGGACCATCCTGGCTAAGGCCAAGATTGGTTTAATATAAATATTTGTGAAACATTTGTGAAGTGTTCTCAAGTTGAAAAATAAGGTATTGGCTCTAACAGGATGGCAACGAATCAGGACGTAAACGGGGACAATAGCAACTCAGGATGGAGAGGAAACCACATGTGGAAAGTGTGCTAAGGCTGTTTTGGACTTCCATCTAGCCCTATGTTGTGAGTTATGTGATTATTGGTATCATATCAGGTGTGAGGGAGTGCCAAAGGCGGTTTATGATTTCATGGTGGAAAATCCTGCTGGAAAACAGCTCACCTGGCATTGCAGCTTCTGCCAACGAGGTATGGTGAAAGTTAATGCTAAGATTGAGAAAATAGGAGTCTAGGTGAAGGAAATTGGCACAAAGCAGCAAATTTTGGAAGGAACAGTAGGTGAAATGAGGGAGTGTCTGACGGAGGACAGAGATAAATGTAAGCAACTTGAGGACCGTTTGGGGTTTGTTGAAGCCAGGATGGTGAGCCTAGAAGATCAGCTGGTACCTCAGGTCAACGGTAAAGTGAAAGCGGTAGAGGATAACCTTGCAGAGCTGAAAAATAAGGTTAAAGATGAGGTCACGGTGCAAATCCAGCAAGTCGGCTCTAATTACAAGGATGCTCTGATGGCGGAAGCAAAGAGAGTAGCTTTGTCAGAAAATGTTGAGGACAACAGGCAACCAAAGAGTGAGGGAGTTGTTGATGCAGCTACAACAAGAATTCAGGACAGGTTGAACAGGCTGAAGAAGTTAGTATTGTATAAGGCCCCAGAAGAGTGGATCACTGGAATGAACTTAAATTTTAGGGAAGAGAAAACAAAACAGGATAAGTTGCTATTTATGAAGCTCTGTACTGAAATTGGAGTAGATTGTAAAAATGAGGATATAAGTGAAATTATGCGACTTGGCAAGTATGTGCCGATGTCTGAGACAAACTCTAATGTGAAGCTTAGGCCTATCCTGATAACATTAGAGAACGGACTGAAGGAGAAAGTGCTGAGGAATGTTCACAAACTGAAGAACTATACAAATGACGCAGTAAAGAATATTGGTGTTGCACATGACATGAACAAAGAGGAAAGGATTAGGGACAGCCTGCTGAAGCAGGAGGCAAAAAAGAAAAATCAGGGAGCAAGTGGATCAGAGTTTTTTCATGTGGTGAGAGGTCTACCCTGGGAGAGAGAAGTTGTACGTATCAGGAGGAGAGCACCAGGAACAACGGTGGAAGAGACGGCCTCAGGAAGGGACATGACAAGAAGGAACGAGGCACAAATAGCGGTGCCAGTGGAGGAACAAACCAAGACAAACGTGGATCTAGCAATAGTGCACAGGGTCGAGGAGAACGCCTAATTTATACATCAACTAGTGATGATGATAGCTGTAATAAGTTTAGTATTTTGCTTAGTAACGTGGATATATTTAGCCCAGACAAAGTGCTTGAATTACAAACAAGAATAAGTACCATGAGGGAGGCTCCCTCTGCTTTGGTTCTACAAGAGGTTAAGCCTAAGAATTTTCGGTTTGAAAGGGAACTTGTGGAGTATAATATTGATGGGTACGAGACTATTGAGAAAAATTTAGGGAAAAATGATGATGGACGTGGTCTCTTGATATATGTAAGAAAAAGTTTGCCATATAGTATTCTTAATTTTAACCAGCACTATTGTGAATATTTAGGTATAAGTATCGGGACACAGCCTAATAATGTTGTACTTGTATCAGTATACAGAAGCCCTAACAGCACGGAAGAAAGTAATCACAAGTTGCTAAGTTTAATCAGTGAATTTAATGATTTAGATGATAAATTTAAGGTATTGTGTGGGGATTTTAATCTACCAAACATTGACTGGAGATTTTGGACCAGCACAGAGCAGTTCAGCCAAGTTTTTATAGAGAAAATACGGGATGGGTACCTATTTCAAAAGGTGGATGAAGTAACAAGATTCAGAGAGGGGTCTGCTGGGAATATACTTGACTTGGTATTCTGCAATGATGATCAGTTGATTGAGGAAGTGTCAATTGATAGCCCTATTGGGAAGAGTGACCATGGGTGTATATTATTCTCTTGTGACTTGGAGATTCAACATAAGTATTCTGAGAAAATGGTATACATGATGGAGAGAGCAAATTGGGGGAAACTAAGGGACTTAATGAACATTGATTGGAAGGACTATCTAAATGATCAAAATGTGGATGAAATTTGGAACAAATTTAAGACAAAGCTATTTGGAGATGTAGATAACTGTATTCCCAAGAGAAAGTTTAGGGTGGAGCAAAACAATAAAGTACATAAAAAGTACACTCAGAATAAGAAGTTGTGGTCCAAAATTAAGAAAAAACGTAGGTTATGGTCAAGACTAAAGCAGATCAAGACAACTGGTGCAGAAAATTATGTTGGTGAATTAAGCAATGTGTACGATAATTACAGAAGGATAAATAATCAAGTAAGAAGAGCCACAAGGAATGAAGCAATCAAACAAGATAAAGTAATAGCTAAAAATGTTAAGGAGAACCCTAAAATATTTTGGAAAGCTGTGCAGTCTAAAACAAGGAGTACTTGTACGATACCAGAGCTGTATATAAATGAACAAAGGGATGAAAAAACCAAGGGAGATATGGAGAAGGCCGAAGTATTGTCAGAGTTTTACTGCAAGGTTTTCACGGAAGAGCCACAGGGAGAGGTCCCAGAGATAGAGGTCAAGGAGGTCCCAGTACTGGAGGAAATAACATGGACAGAAGAGATCATAAAGCAAAAGCTTGATAGCCTCAAGCGTAACAAGTCATCAGGGCCAGACGGTATACACGCTAGGATCATTAAGGAATTAGCAGAACAATTAGTGGCTCCACTGAAGATCATATTCGAACTCTCCTTCAAAAATTGAAAGTTGCCGGAAGAGTGGAAGAGGGCTAATGTCACAGCAATTTTCAAGAAAGGTGATCGAAGCGACCCCAGCAACTACAGACCGGTGAGCCTTACTTGCATCATTGGAAAAATCATGGAATCAGTCATCAAAGACCGTATCATCACACACATGAAAGAAAATAACTTGTGCAGCTCAAAGCAGTATGGTTTTGTTTCTGGTAGGTCAACAACATTGCAGATGCTACAAGTAGCCAACAAATGGACTGAAGCACTGGATGAAGGATGGGCTACAGATGTCGCATATTGCGACTTTATGAAAGCCTTTGATAAGGTTCCCCACCAAAGATTGCTGAAAAAGTTGAAAGCCTTTAATCTGGGGCCCAGTTACATAGGTTGGATTGAGTCTTTTTTGTGTGGACGGCAGCAGAGAGTCATGGTTAATGGTGAAAGGTCCAGCTGGAAGAGCGTCATAAGCGGGGTACCGCAAGGCTCCGTACTCGGACCTCTGCTGTTCGTCATGTACATCAACGACCTACCAGAATCGATGTCCAATGAGAGCCAACTGTTTTTGTATGCTGATGATACGAAAATATTCAGGTCTATTAAAGATGTTGATGAGTGTAGAAAACTACAGGATGACATGGTTGACCTTAAGGAGTGGTCAAATAAGTGGCTCTTGAAATTCCATCCTGATAAATGTAAAGCTATGAGGATTGGTAAATCAGAAATACCACATGGTGATTATGTCATGGAGCAGAGCTTAACACTCACCAATGAAGAGAAAGATCTAGGGGTAATAGTTGACGAGGATCTGAACTTTGAAAAGCACATATCAAGGAAAATAAATTCGGCTAATAGAATAGTGGGTCTCATACGTCGTACCATATCGTGTCTTGATGAAGAGGTCTTTCGATCATTGTTTGTGGCCTTGGTCCGGCCAATCCTGGAATATGCAAGCCCAGTGTGGAGCCCTTATAAGGTAAAAGACATAACAGCACTGGAAAATGTTCAAAGAAGAGCTACGAAGCTAGTACCATCCCTAAAAGACTTGTCATATGAGGAGCGTTTAAGGAAATTAAAGTTACCAACACTGGCATACAGAAGAGCTAGGGGTGAAATGATTGAAACTTACAAAATATTGCAAGGGGTATATGATGAGGTGGCATGTCAGGGGCTTTTTGAGCTGCAAGAGGATGGTCGCACCAGAGGACATAGCAAGAAGCTTTACACCAAGAGGTCAAGACTTAATATTAGGAAGAACTTTTTCTGCAACAGAGTAGTAGAAAAATAGAATGACCTACCAGAATACGTAATATCTGCTGAAAATGTTTTGAAATTTCACTTGATAGGGTATGGGGTGGCCAGCCGATAAAGTATGACTATAGGGCTAAATTAGAGAAAATAGAAACGTCCACCCAAGACACACAACTAACGAGGTCATTGATGAGGAGCCGGGTCACATAGACTGAATAGCCTCCAACCCAGGCAATGTCTGATTTTCTGATTTTATCCAAGTGATCTCTAATATTCCTTGCTATAATAGATTCCATCATTTTTCCTACCACTGATATCAAACTTACTGGTCTGTAATTAGACATATTTGCTTTATCCCCTTTCTTAAATATAGGTATCACATTGGCTTTCTTCCATGCCACTGGCACATTGCCACTCTCCAATGATTTTCTAAAGATGCATGCTAGGGGCTCACTTAACACATGCTTACATTCTTTCAAAATTCTAGGAAAGACCTCATCAGGACCCGGTGCTTTACTACTTTTGATTTTATCATTTTCCTTTGTCACTATCTCCTTTGTGATCAAGATATCCTTTAATTTCTCTTCATCATCACCCCGAAAGATCATTGACACCTTGGGTATATTTAGAGTATCCTCCTGTGTAAATACTGAGATAAAAAAGTCATTTAGCATTCCAGCCATTGAGTCCCTATCACTCACTAATTCTCCATTGGAATCTATAAGTCGGCCTATTTTATCTCTAACCTTAGTTTTGTATAATTGCTAAAAACTTTTAGGATCTTCCTCTGCCCTATTTGCCACTTTAATTTCATAATTTCTCCTTGCTACTCTAACTAACTTTTTAACATCTCTTGCTAGTTCATTATATCTCTGCCTTAAGTGATCCTCTCCATTTTTTATTTTCCTAAAAATGCCCTTTTTAATGCCAATATAATGCTTAATTTTATCTGTCATCCATTTTGGGTCATTATTTTTAGTCCTAATCTCCTTATATGGAATGTTAATCATCTGACCTGTAATTAATTGCTCAATTATTCTTTCATACTCCTCTTCAATTGTAATCTCTTCCTCTTGGTGATTATTGTCTCCACTAACTGATATCATTGAATCTATTCCTGATTTGATTTCATTGCCTGGTTTCTGTACAACTGCCTCCAGGTAAGTCCTTAGCCCATTATAATTTGCTCTTCTAAAGTCAGGAATTTTAACATTGTTCATGCTACTATCAATATCATTCCATTTCATCTTGAATCTAATTTCACAATGGTCACTATTACCCAAATTTCCTCCAATCTCAGTATCCTTACTAACTTCTTCCCTATTTGTCGGAACTAAATCCAGTATATTATTACCTCTAGTGGGTTGGTTAATAATCTGCCTCAGAAAATTATCTTGGACAACATTAAAAAATTCCTTAGCCTCCTGATCACCCACAAGAGCTTCCCAGTCTATATTTCTGTAATTAAAATCGCCCATTATTCACACATGCTTACTTCTACATGCCCGTTCTATCTCCTGCCACAGAAGATTTGAAGCTTCCTTACTAAGATTTGGTGGTCCGTATAATAATCTTATGACAAGCTTGTTTTTACCTTCCTTTACATTTAGCCATAATGACTCTGTGTTATCATCTAATTTAATTGTACTGCTTACACAACACTGGAGATTATCTTTAATATAAATAATAACCCCTCCTCCTCTCTTCCTATTCCTATCTGTATGGAACATGTTAAAGCCCTCAATCTCAACCTCAGGTTTAAAGTGATTACCTGCCAAATCAAGCCATGACTCTGTTATCGCAATTATATCAAAATTCTCTTTACTCACTAACGCTCTTAAGAGATCTATCTTATTCCTTATACTCCGACCATTTGTGTAGTATATTTTAAAGTTTTTTTTTATTATTCCTATCCTCATTGCATCGCGCTTTTTTATTCTTAGTTATCTGCTCATTCACTTGTGCATTAGTCCCCCTATAATGTATCAGTATGCCCTCCGCCCTAGCTATTTGTCTATCTCTGCATCCCTTCCATTTCCTACACCTGCCCTCTATTCCTGTTATTCCCTTACCTCTAACAGCTTCTAGTTTCCCACCCATAAGGACCTAATCACACTATCCAGCTCCCCCCATAAAACCTCAACACCTGCCCGACTAAGATGGAGCCCATCCATCGCATACAACCTCCTATTCCCGTAAAACACACCCCAGACATCTACAAACACCAATCGTAACTCCTCACACAGTCCTTTCACAAATTCATTCAATCCAATTGCACGCGACAACCATTCTACCCCCACATCCAATCTCGGAAGCACACCAGAAACAACACCTTTTACTCATCCTTTCAACTAACCTTTTATACTGCTCACGTAACTCACATGTACCCACCTTCTTTACATCATTCACTCCCACATGCGTAATCACAACTGCATCTCTCTCACACCCAGAAACCAGCCTATCATACCTCTCACAAACATCACTTACACCAGCACCCGGCAGACAAACACTCATTCCCTTCCACTTGCTATCACTCAACTTCCTATCTAAATACCTAATCTGAGAGTCACATATCACTAGCACCTCAGTCATTCTCCTATTCTGTCTTGGCCTAACATTACCCTCCCTCCTGCTCTCAGTCACACTACCACCCATCCTGCTTTCATCCACAATCACACCAGGCAAATCACTTTCACATTCTTCCTCTCTCAGGACATTGAATCTGTTAGTCAACCTAACAGGTTCTATGTCCTTTCTTTTCAAACACCTAATCTGTCCTAACTTATTTATCCTATCCATTTTCACCCACCATTCATCATCACTCACAACTTCCACACTGTTCCCAGTCCTAGCCCTATCTTCCACCCTCTTAGCACTAATCTCACCCTTCAATCGCACACTTGCATCTCTTCTCACCTCAAACACCAAATCATTCAACCTCTTACATTCCCCACTCAACCTCCTAACCTTCCCTTCCAGAAAACACACCCAGCATTCAGTTACATTCACTCTCCTTTCAACTCCACATGCATCACACACCACATACACAGTACTTTCAAACGGCATGCTCTCACCATCTATAAAAACAGCCATACTCTCAGAAATTTACTAAGGACAAAATTAACACTTACCAAAAAAATTCTTGCTCAGGATTGCTGCCAGTAATCTTCCCCAAAAGTATTAATCACTAATGTATTTATTACACAGTGATTGGTGTATTTAGTCTTTCAGAATTCATAGTGCTCCTTAGAAATGTATTTTTTAGAAAAAATAAATTCTACACTTTATCACATTCAAGAATATAAACACGTTTTAAGCACAATACACGCAGAGTAAAAAAGAAACTACCTTCCACCAGCACACCAGGGTTTGCACTGCATAAGCCAGAGTGCTCTCTCTCCCTAGCATGTAGCATCCTATCTTGGACATGTGAACCTGCGCACAAAAGCCAAAGACTGCGTCGCTGGAACTGTCAAGCGTACAGTTCTCTACAAGGATTTTTGTATTTTTTTCATAAACTAGGGGATGGCTACTGACATTAAGCTTAGGAATATATAAGTATATACAAGTATAAAGAAAGAATTAAAGAAAAAAGGACTCATTATATTGAATGTTATCGATAATATCAAGTGTAAATAGGGGGTTAAACACACAGGGTTTGTCCCGAAAATCGGAAGCGGAGCTCTTATAAAAACTTCTCTTGAGTTGCCAATTTGTGAATTAAGTGTGAATTTAATGTTACCAGTTTGTGAAAATAATGGTTTATTTTAACATTAAGATAAGGCAAGGCTGATATATTTCAAATGTCTTTTTTATACCCATCTAGGTGTAGTATCTTAAAAAATATGTACTTTTCACGGCCAACCAAAACGATATATAATGACTGGAATGCCTAAAAGACCATTAGTACTTTTATAACACTAAAACGATGGCATAGGTTTTCTGAAGTTTGACCGAATCATTAAACAAGAGATAGTCCTTTTTTACCTAGAGAAAACAAATTAATTTAAGATTTTCAGCATGGGTTCACTGCAGGTAGATCATGTTTATCAAACCTTTTAGAATATGTAAATTATGTGACCAATGAGTTAGATGTAAAGAATAGTGTTGATGTGGCATATCTATGTAGATTTCAGTATAGCATTTGACAAAGTTTCACACTTATATTTAGTTTTTAAATTAAATGAAATAGGTATAAATGGGGTTGTATGGTTTGCATTTTTAATTGAGGTTTATCTGGACAGTGATTAGTTTGTTCATCATTAAAAAACATGAGAGTGGAGCTCAAAAGTGAAAGAAGAGGCAGAGGGACGAGGAATTCATCGACAAGTTTCCCAATAAAAATAGTAAAATTCTAACCCTAAAAACATTATCATCCGCACATTGACATTTCCATTCTAAATCAGTGAAAGCACTACACATAAATTACTCTAATATTGATCCTATGTTAAATGAAATTTTAGACAAAGAAGTAAAAAGAGATGCTCGACTTACTGCATCAGTTTTTGCAGATAAAATGTGGCTTCTCAAAAATGCATTTATGTGTGTTCTTTGTTCATTATCATACAGCCCTTTCAGAAAGCTAGTATTCTTCGCTAAAGCACAAATATTGATATCAACATGGCTGCATCATTGTTTCTATTACTTGAAATTTTGTTGCTGAGCTTTGTGATCAATTTGATGAACTGGAGAATGAATCAAAGAATCTCATGGAAAGTGTTCAGCAATTATATTTTATCGGAAAAGGTACAAAACAAAAGATGACGGTGTCAAGCTGATGATTCTGCTGAACCTGATGCAGATCTTCAAGGTGCACAAAAATTCAGTGTACAGTTTTGTTGTCATCATTGGCAAATTACTTGCAAATTTATCTGATGACTTTGCCTTTATCAGGTCATTGAAGGAGAATGATGCTGCATAGCTGAGAGTTGATGTATCCACCTTGGTGAAAAAATACATCAATGACTTGGAACACTGGGGAAGAATTTGTAACTTTCTCAGAATTTGTAACCCATCTGAAGTTGGATGGTGATTCTCATGTCCTTTTGAAATACTTGAAGAAGAATCCATTTTAGAGTCAACATTTGCAAATGTTTTAACTGCTCTGTGATTGTTCTTAACATTGCAATCTTTGCAAAAAAAACAAAAAACAGATTCCATTCAACAATGACACAAAAACGACTGAATGAATTATCTGTGATGTCAATTAAAAATGATGTCACCTCCTCAATGGCATCTGAAACAATAATTGAACGTTTTTCACAGGGAAAACCAAGTAAAAAGTCATTGCTGTAACTATACGTTTGTTTATATGCTGCTACCAGATTACCAGTTCAGGAATTATCGCGAGTTCTTCCATTATGGTTAAGGGCATATTACTTACCCCTTTCATTCAAACATTAGGCTTCCATGGCACAGTTGCATGTAATACAAAGCTAGATTGATAACCAGTATAACAATGTTTGAGAATGGATAATAATCATAAGATTGTACTAAATGTTTAACTGTCTTGGTGTCATGCTTAAGGTGTGCTATGTGCTGTAGCCTATGGGGTGTCCCGGCTGCGATCCACAGACTATCACATGCAAACTTTAATTACATGTAATTAATTTCTTTCTATGGTGATTTAATTTTAATTTGTGTGTTGAAGTAATATAAGATAATACTGTAAGTAACATAACATAACATAACATAATTTCATGGATGACAAAAGCCACAAGGTCCTATCAAAGGTCATCCGCATCTCCCCCCCCCCCACACAACATAATAGAACATGACAAAAGCCACAAGGGCCCATCATAGGTCATCCGAGTCAAACAGCCCTCTTTTTTTAAGGCACCCAAACTCCCAAGAAAACTACATCCAGAGGATTGCATCCACAAACAAGGGTATCACCAATCATGGCTTGTCAAGAACTAAATCATGCAGCTATAGATATATACAAACAATATTAATATATATAAAACTTAGGAACCATCACAACCTTCCCTCCCCATAAACTCATCTAACCTACTCTTAAATACATTAAAATTTGGACTACCTACTACCCTCCGTGGCAATTTGTTCCAGAAGTCTACCACTCTATTGGTGAAAACATATTTTCTTAAATCCAACCTACATCCTTGCTTTTTAATTTTCAAGTGGTGACTTCTAGTCCAATTTCCATCATCTAACTCAAAAAACTTGCTAACATCCAATTTATCTATCCCAGAAAAAATTTTAAACAGCTCAATCATTTTCCCTATCACACACCTCCTTCGAACGAGAATATATTTAATACCCTCAGTCTATCTATATATTCAGGGTGCCTCAGGGAAGGAATAATCTTTGTTTCCCTTCATTGCACTGACTCAAGAAGGTTAATATCGTGTCTAAAATGTGGGGACCATGCCTGTATACAGTACTCTAGATGTGGCCTAACATAAGAGTTATAGAGTTTAAGAATAACCTCCTTACTTTTGTAACTGACATTTCTCTTAATGAAACCCAGCACTTTATTTGCCCTATTTCTTGCTTCAATACACTGCTTAGAAAACCTTAATGACTTATCTATTACTACTCCTAGATCTTTCTCATCCTCTACTGAGCTCAGCCAATGCCCATCCATTTCCTAGTTAAATTCTCTATTATCTTTTCCCATGTTAATAACTTTGCACTTATCAAGGTTGAAAGTCATTTGCCACTTATGTGCCCAGGATAACAATTTATTTAAATCCCCCGGCACTTTAAAATTATCATCAATATCTTTAACTACAGCTGCTAATTTGGTATCATCAGCAAAAATTGACAATTTATTATTAACTGCCTTCCCAAGATCATTTATATAGATGACAAATAATAATGGACTGAGAACTGATCCCTGAGGAACCCCACTGATAACATCCCTCCACTCTGACTTTACACCATTTAGCACTACCCTCTGCTTCCTATCTTTCAGCGACTCAGCTATCTAATTTGAAACACCTCCACATATCCCAATCATTTTTAATTTATGAACTAGTCTCCTATGTGGTACCTTATCAAATGTTTTACTAAAATCCAAGTAAATTACATCTACATTCTCTCCCTTATCTACTTGATTTGTTACGAACTCCAGAAAGTCTAGTAAATTAGTCAAACATGATCTACCTGATCTAAACCCATGCTGAGCATTGCTGATTAACCCCTCCTTCTCTAGATGTTGGCAAATCCCTTTTTTAACTATTTTCTCAAGAATTTTACAGACTACAGGAGTTAGGCTAACCGGTCTAAAGTTATTTGGATCCTCTTTAGTATCCTTTTTGAAAATTGGAACTACATTCGCTCTCTTCCAATCATCGGGTATTTCTCCATATTCCAGTGACCTAGTATACAACTTCTCCAGAGCTATTGAGATACTTTCTACCCCTTTTTTAAGTATCCTAGAATGAATATTATCAGGGCCGGAGGCCTTGGTAGCATCTAACTCACCTATTAGTCCTTTTATCATTCTCCAATCCACACTAATGGTAGTAAAGACCTCTCTTCCTGACCCATGAGTACTATACATAAGACTATTTAGTTTCTCCTTTGTAAATACTGATGCAAAATGACCATTTAGTACCTCAACTATTTCCTAATCAGTTTCTCTCACAACCCCTTCATATTTGATAGGTCCTATTTTAACTCTGCCAGACTTGTTATTAATTTTATAGTAACTAAAGAACTTTCTAGGATCTTTGTTGCTATCCTGAGCTAATTTAATTTCTGACACCCTTTTGTTCTTCTTTATAATCTTATTTAACTCATTCCTAGCCATTCTATAATCACTTAAATTTTGAATATTATTTTCTACCTGTAATTTTTTGCATGCCCTTTTCTTCTCTGAAATTTTTCTAGCTATCTCCTGATTCCACCATAATGGTTTCCTACTTTTGTTCCTAATGGCCTTGATAGGGATACATTGCTCTTGAACTACATTTATTATATGCTTGAAAGTATCCCACATCCCATAAGCATTTTTACCTCTGAATTCTACATCCTAGTCTACCAAATTTAGCAAGCTTCGAAGTTTTACATAATCTTCCTTATGAAAATTTGGAACTGTTACAGCATTCTCGGTTATTTTACCCTTCTTAATTCCCAAGTTAATAAAACAAACTATCTGATGGTCACTATTTCCCAATGCTTCCCCAACAGTCAATTCTTGAACTAAATGATGACTGTTAGAATGTACTAAATCTCATTGGCTCATTAACAAATTGATTCAAAAAATTCTCCTCAAAGCATTCTATGAACCTGCCACTTGTTCTATCCCTACCTATCTTATTTTCCCAGTCCACAGAGTTTAAGTTGAAGTCCCCAATAATAACTGCATCTGTTTCACATCCCTTAGTTATTTCCCTTATCATTAGTTCAGCTATATCATCAGTCTGCCCAGGTGATCTGTAAAAATCTCCCAAATGCACCATTCTTTTAAGAGAATTTGAAGAAATAAAATCAAATACTTACTTGCTAAGTAATGTTCGAAGGTCTTGCGTGGAATGCATTAGAAAAGGTATAGAAGTAGATGTCATTTTGTACATGTAATATAATTGATAATGATAATAAGTAAAAAAGTGAAAGTTAGTTGCTTTAATACATTTCCTATGGGGCGAGACTTTTGGGACATCCTATATATATATGCATAGGTGGGATCAATAACAGAAAAATGCATCACGATTATCGATAATGATAACCTTATCAGCAATAACTGATAATCAATAACTGTCAATAAATTTATCGCCTGATAAGATGATAACCGATAAATCCAAAATTATAATACAATATTGATTATTGAGTATATATATATTTACTTTATAATAATAGTAAGAATATTTGAATACTGTTTCTTAGTTTCTTACCTGGTGAGGCTCTCCTTCATCTCCTCATAGGTTTTGAGGAGCCTCCTCCTAGCTCGGACCTACCGCTCATGCCTCCAAGGCACACGTGACTTTAGCCTGTGCTAAACTGGAACCAAAAACTGAAATTATCAATTATTGCTTGTTTGGAACCAAAAATATCAGCGATACCGATGAATCGCTAACGTGGAAAAAAATTCAGATAACTGCTAATGCCTACCTATGTATATATGGTGTGTAAGAAGAGTACTGATATCCAATAAAGTTTGTGTGGTTATAGACAATATAGATCTAGGCTTCTAGCTAAATAGGCCCTATAGAACTAAAAACAAATTATAGGTAACAGAAATACTAGAATATATATACATACATACACCATACCACATACAAACATTTATATATATATAGTACAAGAGAAAATAAGAATTGGACGCGAATGAGCAAATGAGACAAGAAACTGGAATTTTTTAAAGGCAAGAGAGAGGGACATTAGAAGAATCCAGAATCAAAGGGAGCAGAGGGCGGCACAGTGAAGATGATCCTTTACTGAGAAGACAGAAATAACGCCAGGGGAAAAATGTTTTGAATTCCTGGCCGGGACTCAAACCCGGGTCTGCTGATTGCTGGCCAGATGTTTTACCGCTAAGCTACCAGGCACAATAACTATATTTCACCCAAAGCATTACCCCATCAAACCTAGTATCTCCCTAAGCTAGGAACTTCCAAGGAATTTTTATACCACATGCTCTTACCCGCTCACAATTTAAAGGCTCACTGTCCATGTCACATACAAAGAAAGCAACTACAGGGTCTGTGGGTGATAATACAACCACCATAGGGCTATGCAATTTTTATTTTCTATCTTTCAAATAAAATTTGAAGACAGAAAGAAAGATACAGAAACCTGGTGTAGCTGACTATAAATACATATAGTACAAGAGAAAATAAGAATTGGACGCGAATGAGCAAATGAAACAAGAAACTGCGAATTTTTTAAAGGCAAGAGAGAGGGACATTACAAGAATCCAGAATTAAAGGGAGCAGAGGACAGCACAGTGAAGGCGATCCTTTACCAAGAAGACAGAATAATGCCAGGGGAAAATAGTTTTGAATTCCTGGCTGGGACTCGAACCAGGGTCTGCTGATTGCCGGTCAGATGCTGTATCGCTAAGCTACCAGGCACAGTAACTATATTTCGGCCAAAGCGTTACCCTATCAAACCCAGTATCTCCCTAATGTCTCTCTTCTAATGTCCCTCTCTCTTGCCTTTAAAAAACTCCGGTTTCTTGTCTCATTTGCTCATTCGCATCCAATTCTTATTTTCTCTTGTACTATGTGTATTTATAGTCAGTTACATCAGGTTTCTGCATCTTTCTTTCTGTCTCAGTCTTCAAATTATATTTGAAAGACAGAAAATAAAAATGGCATAGCCCCGTGCTGGTTGTATTATCACCTGCAGATCCTGTAGTTGCTTTCTTTGTATATATATATATATATATATATATATAGTGTAAGCAGAGTACTTATATCAAATAAAAAAAGTCTGTGCGGTTATAGATGCTGTAAAGCTAGCCTAACTCAGAAAATTGCATTAATTTTTTCTCTTTATACTAATACTTATGAAAAGTCCAATGATCCCACATGGAATCATGTAAGTTAGAAAAAATAGTGTACATATAAATTAGATGCTGAAGGTATAACTAACATTCTAATCTCATCTATAATCTTTCTTCTATGTAATAAAATGGAAATGAAAAACTCTGCTTACCTTATTGTATTCATCAGTCAAATATGTGTATAACACACTGATCCAAATGGCATTGAGAGTCAAAACTATTTCAAATCCACAGCTGATGCTTGGTATGAGCAAACATATCAAAACATGCCAAATGTCTCCATTAGTAACATGAAAACATATTGATACCATCAGTTACTAAAATCCAAGATCGATTGCCCTAGCTGTAAGCCTGAACTTACCGCTAACAAAGAGTATTTTTTCATTGCGATAAATCTTTTGTTGCTGGGCAGGCAATCACCAATGGTGCAAATTTAAATCATGTGCTCGCAAAGGGACTTTTTTGGTGGTTCACATCTTATTATTAAACAAATCGTGAAGGTGGTGTTTTGGTTTGTGGCAAACCAGTTCACCATAGACAAAATTACGCAGCAGACTGATGTAGCCGAACAAGCCTCATCGATTGGTTTAGTTTTTGCTGGGAGGTTCTTTTAAATTATTTTGAAACTCTGTCTCCACCACTTTGAGGGCCTGGAAGAACTGTTTAAATCGGCGAGGCTAAATTTGGCAAGTGTAAGTAGAACCTTTGTAGTGGGTATTTGGAGGGTTTAAATGCGAATGAAAGAAATTTTCCTCGTTCCAGTCAAAAATTGAAACCCTCTCGCCGATAAAGTTGATTTTGCCCCGGCACTTATTATCAAAAGGATACACTCATCTAACTGTCAACCACTCCCAGAATTTCATGAGTCCTAAGACTGGAGCGAGTACTCAAAATATCAAGAGACTCTAGATGGATATGAGAGCACCTATGGATGGGTATCTCACAACCTCTCTTTTTATCAAAAAGTTTTCCTGCATAAAAGAGGTGTTCCATGAATTCTGGATTGCTGCAGCAAAATTGTACCCACCGGCCCGAAGTAAATAAATTCTAGTTTTTTAAAAAAAACTGGTACATATGGGTGTGTGGAGGGGGGCAAGCCCCCATTTCTAAAAAAATCCTGAAATAAAGCTGCTTTATTAACTCAAAAACAATGATATCAAGGACTCTAAAAAAGTAGCTAAAAAAATATCTGAAAAATCATGCGCAAATTCATCTGCCGTTAATCTACATTAAAAAACATTTGTTTAAAAAAAAAATATATATATATATATTATGAAAAAATTCAAGTGTGGACATAATCCCTAAATTAACCATATATATTTATATATAGGTATAAATATATATATATACACACATTGCCATATATATTGGTGCCAATACCTAGGACAAATGGTAATTGTTAAGATTAGCGGTGGATGATTCTATGCACATTTTTTTGTTACTCTGCCTTTTTTTATAGTTTTTTAGCTATCCCACTGTCTAATCAGCGAGCCGCATAAGTGTTTATTTTTCCCAGCTTTCCTTCATGTTTCTAAAGATGGGTAAAAAGTAGGGTTTTTTGGTATTTTCTGTTTTTTTTCTTAAGTTGATTATCGATCTATCTTAAATAATTTATGCCTTACACCAACGCTGGGAACTGAAATGAATATATATTTGAGTTTCGATTTGAGTTTGACATTTCTAAAAATATTAATTCAGATTTTGATTGAGTTCTCTATATTTTTTTCCCGATTCAAATCTTCCAGTTTTTTGATTTTTTAATATGGATTTGGATTCAAATTCTATTCAATTTTGAGTTTAGCCTGCATTTCAAATGCTTAAATCTATTATTTCAGAGTTCTATATGCTTTTTTTCTCATAAAATATAATTTATAACAAAGTAGCTTATTACCTATTTTCCTTGAGTTGGGGGTAAATTCTTTATTTACTGTATTATTTTTTGGTTACTATTTCTATCCATATCTACCAGTTGCCCAAATTCACTGTGTACCTTTCTATTGAAATCAATGGTTAAATTATTCGCATTGGTAGGTGAGAAGAAAGGTTTAGCTTCAGGTCATTCTTTGATTAGCGAAACAAGAGCTTTAGCCTATTATTTAGATGCGAAGGTAAGGTCAGGTTGGATCATTAAGAAATCTCTTAAGGATTTAAAAACTCGGAACAGAAGAAAGGTTTAGCTTTGGGTCATTATGTGATAATCAAAGCAAGATTAGGATGACCTAATCATGAATAAGTCACCTGGCTTGGATTGGTTTCTACCTAAAGTGTTTAAAGAAGTGCGCGATCAAGTGTCATGATACCTGAGCGCAATCTTCAACATGTCAATCCGGTGGATGTGGTCTACTTAGACTTTCAGAAAGCCTTTGATAAGGTACCACACCACCGCCTTCTCCGGAAAGTGCGAGCTCTGGGCATAGACAGAAAAATAGTAGGCTGGATAGAGAACTGGCTAAGTGGCAGACGGCAATGGGTGGTGCTAAATGGACAGGCTTCTGAGTGGGTGCCCGTTACTAGCGGGGTGCCTCAAGGTTCTGTCCTGAAACCACTACTATTCATCATCTACGTCAATGACATGGACTCTCACATGGTTGCCAGATTTCTAAGTTTGGCAATGATACCAAGCTTGATATGAACGTTTGCAAAGGATGGAAATACTGCCCACCTGCAGGAAGATCTTGGGAAGATTGGGGAGTGGTCGGACACGTGGCAAATGCCTTTTAACGTGAACAAATGCAAAGTGATGCATATCGGCCATCAAAATCCCCAATCTCATTATATCCTTAAGGGCACTGCTCTTGAAACTACCGACACTGAGAAGGACTTGGGTGGTGCTAAATGGACAGGCTTCTGAGTAGATGCCTGTTACTAGTGGGGTGCCTCAAGGTTCTGTCCTGGGACCACTACTATTCATCATCTACGTCAATGACATGGACTGTCCCATGGATGCTAAGATTTCTAAGTTTGCCAATGATACCAAGCTTGATATGAACGTTTGCAAAGGATGGAAATACTGCCCACCTGCAGGAAGATCTTGGGAAGATTGGGGAGTGGTCGGACACGTGGCAAATGCCTTTTAATGTGAACAAATGCAAAGTGATGCATATCGGCCATCAAAATCCCCAATCTCATTATATCCTTAAGGGCACTGCTCTTGAAACTACCGACAGTGAGAAGGACTTGGGTGTAACTATAACAAGTGATCTCAAGTTCTCGAGGAATGTATTGAGATGGAGAAGAAAGCCCAAAGGATGCTAGGTTATATAAAGCGCCAGTTTGGATATCTGAACAAAGAAATAGTACTGTGTTTGTACAATTCACTTGTCCTACCACATCTGGAGTATGCTGTACAATTTTGAAGTCCTTCATTTCAAAAGGACATCGCGAGATTGGAACGCATGCAAGCCAGGGCAACCATACTGATTCCCTCTACCAGACATAAAAGTTGTGAAGATAGATTAAGGGAATTAGATCTATTCTCCTTAGATCTATTCTTCTTTGACTACAGCTGCCATTTAGTGTCATCAGCAAAAATTGCCACTTTGATATTTTCAGCCTCCCCAAAATCATTTATATAAACTATGAATAATTACGGGCCTAGAACGGATCCCTGAGGTATGCCATTGATAACGTCCCTCCACTGTGACCTCACCCCATTCAGCACAACTCTCCTATATGGAACTTTATCAAAAGCTTTGCTAAAATCTAAGTAAATTACATCAACATTCTCTCCCTTATCTAATTGTTTAGTAACATAATCCATAAAATCCAGTAAATTTGTTAAACATGATCTACCTCTTCTGAGCATCATTTATTAACCTACCACTCTCTAGATGGTCAGAAATCCCCTTCTTAACTATCTTCTCAAGAATTTTACAAATGATAGAAGTTAAGCTTACCTGCCTAAAGTTATTCAGGTCCTCTTTACTTCCATTTTTATAAATTGGCACTACATTTGCTAATTTCCAATCATTAGTTATTTCTCCAAACTCTAGTGATCTAGTATATATCCTCTCAAGAGCTACTGCAATACTATCTACACTTACTTTGAGTAATCTAGAATGAATGTTGTCTGAGCCAGATGACTTGCTAGTATTTAACTCTAATATAAGCCCTTTAATTATCATTAATTAATCTATCTTGTTTCTTTTGTGTAAATACTGAAGAAAAATGATCATAAGAACCTCTACTATTTCCTCATCAGATTCTTTCAAAACCCCTTTCATATCTAATAGGCCCTATTTTATCACTTTTGGATTTGTTATTAATTCTACAATAACTAAAGAATTTTCTTGGATCTTTATTATTATTTTGAACTAAATTAATTTCTTCTGCCTTTTTGCTCTTCTTAATAATCTTATTTAGCTCATTTCTGGTTGACCTATAATGATTTAAATTGTCAAAAATTCTTTCTCTCTGTAATCTCTAGTATGCCCTTTTCATCTCAGAAATTTTCCTAGCTATCTCATGATTACACCACACCGGCCTCCTACATTTCTTCCTAATAGCCTTCATTGGAATATACTGCTCTTAGACTATGTTTAGTATAGTCTTAAAAGTGTCCCACATCTTATAAGTATTCTTGCCCCTGAATTCTATATCCTACCTAAGCTGATTTAGCAAGTTTCATAATTTATCATAATCTGCCCTATAAAAATTTGGAGTTGTTTGATGTTCTACAGGTCTTTCACTATTCCCAAGTTAAACAAACAATCTAATGATCACGATTTCCCAATGCTTCCCCGACAGTCAATTCCTGAACAAAGTCATCATCATTTGAAAGAACCAGATCTAAGATATTGGCACCCCTTGTTGCTTATTAATAAATTGAGTCAAAAAATTATCCTCAAAGCATTCTATAAACTTACAACTTGCTCTATCCCTTCTATCATATTTTTATTTTTTGCAGTCCACAGAATTTAAATTAAAGTCACCAAGAATAACTGTATCTACTTCACATCCTTTCTGTTATGACTATTTAATACTGCCTTAAGGACGAGCTTGGCTATAAGCATCGGCGCCAAAATGTAAACCCATTCTGAGAGAGAGACAGAAGAAGAAATGTGTGCAAATTGGTATGAAATATCTTGTGTATAGTTACAGAAAGTAAATTACTTATTCTTTTTTATTAGAATATTTATAAAGAAACCTCCTTTAAGGAAATGAAGGAAGAGTTGTCTGATTCAGACCATGGAAATTAAGTAAGATTGATCACAGGTCAAGAGCGAGCAGTTGTTAATGGTTCTAATGAATTGCTGTCAATACCCTGTCAAAGAGGTAGTTACATTGAGTTGCTTGTTATAATATTTAGCAATGTTCCCATGGTAGTTTAATCTCTCTGCAACCTATTATTGGTAAAAAAAATAAGTTAAGATGGTTAAATTTTATATTGTCCTTTTTTAGAACCATTTCCTGAGAATTTTTGTTTAAATGGTAGCCGAGTGGTCTAAGGTATTGCTTTAACTGAGATTAAAGTGGTGCTCGCTCATCAGTGCACTTGGTCCGATAATTACTCCTGTATAGATTTTTAGTAATAAGGAAAAAAAATTTCAGTGAAAAAAATCCATTTATCTATTTTCTTATGGTATGACTATTTCATCATTCTCTTGCATTCATGAGAGATTGAGTTACCATTTCTTTCTCATACTCCTTCCAATTAACATGTGGAAGCAAGTCTTAAAAAGCCTCTCTATTTGTAAGGATTTTTCTCCTCATATGTATCTGAGTGGTCTAAGGCATTGATTTAACTAAGATCAAATCTGTGCTTGCTGCCTTAGTGTGTTCGGTTTGATCCTCATCACTGCACAGTTTTTTTTATGTATTAGGAAAGAACATTTTCCCTCCAGTTTTAAAACAATTCTATTTATCTTGTTTCTTTACAGTATGACCATGTGTGAGAAGGCCTTAGTAGCTGGGTTCATCTGCTAGATCTTTTCATCTGTTTTACCCCTTGATAAGGTTGTTATTCCTTATTTAGTTAATCTCCCATCATCACATTTGACACCAATATTTAGATGTTATCAGCATGCACACTACTGCTGTGGTGGAGCGAATGTGAGTGTGTGTAAAAGGGCCATTCTCCCACCCCTTTTCTCAGTACCCTCTCTCTCCCTCTGTAAAAATGTGTGTGTGTCTGAATGGGAATGGGTTTGTTTTGTTTTTGTCTATTTTATGTATAAAATGATTACCATGTTTTTCTTTCTTTCCAGGCGCCATATTCTGGAAAGATAGTAGCTAGTTTTGATATATCACTATAATTAAAACAAAATAGTACTTTGTTTAAAATAATCTTTTATCAAAAGATTATATTTTGAGGCTTGTTTGGATTTACATTTAGAGAGAGTGGAACCTTGGACAGACGGCAAGAAGGGTTCTCTAGACGAGTGCTCCGCCCAGCCCTGAGATGGAGGGCTTTCATACCTTGCTAAATACCTGGACCACCATGCCCGCATTGGTTGGCAATCCTGCCTCCTTTTATGTTAGCCTACTACCACCCACCTCCAGCACACAAGTGATAGTGCGTGCCCCTTTTCGTTCAGTTGTTGTGTTTTTTTTATGTTTTTTGTAGATATATAAGTAAATTTGTTGTATTCGCCTGTTATAAAATTCTCTTTTGGTATCTTATTTGGATTGGGGAATTTGGCCTCATTTTGAAGTGTGCACACTTCCCTTGTAAATATAAATTGCTGTAAATATAACTGTATTCTTTTGTAAGTAAAGGGAAGGTATATACAATCCGTTTCATTCTCCCTCGATTTCTCACGTCCGGACAGTGTAGGAAGCGGGTTGGATCGATTGGGGTTAGAGATATATTTTTGGCCCGCTACATTTGGCGACTGAATAGGGACGTGAGACTTCAAAACCGGGAGTGTGATGGGATTGGATTACAGTCCATACCCAATTAGTGTGACAAGGAGTTTGATTGATTTTTCCCTCCTCCTATCTTTTTACTAACTTGGGAACAATGGCTGTAGCGGAAACATTGAATGAAGAAGTAGTGCGATTGAGACTAGAGTTGAGAAAGAAAGAAGAGGAGTGTGAAATGTTGCGGGGAATGATGGAGGGAATGGAGAATAAAATAAAAGGGATGAATGAAAAGACTGATAGGATGAAGAAGGAAATGGGAGACCGACAGGATCAGACGGACCGACGGATGCAGGACCTGTATAACATGATGACAGGGGCTGGATCAGCCCCAGGACCTACAACCCTGACCCCTGCTCCTACTGAAAGGACTCCGCTAAATGGAATGGATGGCAGTATGATTGAGTCTAAAGAAGATACTGTGAGTGGTAGGAAAGGGGGTGAATGGAAGAGAGTGGAAAGTAAGAGAGGAAGTAAGCATGGTTCTAAGGTTAAGGATAGGAAGGCGAGAGGGAAGAGTGTGGATTCGCTATACTCAGATGAAGGAGAGAGTGACGATATGATTGGAAAGAGTGAGACCAAGAGTATCTCTTCGGAGAGTGAAGTGAATGTGGGGAAAGGAATTTTGATGAGGGAAGTGCCAAGGATTGATAAGTTTAGATTGTATGGGGGAAAGAGTATGGATGAGTTCTTCGGGGATTTTGAGCGGTACTGCAAGCTCAAGTACTCGCAGAACAAGGGTCACTGGGTGAGTGTTCTGGGAGATTGTTTGGATGGGAAAGTGTTGGAGTTCTTGCGAGTGATAACGAGTGTGGGAGAGCCAAAGTACGATGTAGTGAAGAAGAGATTGATTGGGCAGGTGAAACGAATGAAAGAGAGTGTGAAGTATAAAAGGGTGAATGAATTTGAGAAGGCTCGAATGGGGAAGAGTCAAAGTGTGAATATGTATGCACATAGGCTTGAGAGTATGGCAAGAACGAGGTATGGTGATGATGATGTAAATGAATGTAAACCACTCATGAGAAAGTTTTTGGACACAATCCCGTGAAAGGTGAGTGAATGGCTGAGTGGAAAGAGAAAGGAGAGAGTGAGACTTACAGGTGAACGGTTGATGTGGGAGGATGTGTTGGAACTGTTAGAAGATGGACGATTTGATGATGAAAGCGATCTAGAAGAGGATGGATGGTACAGTGTGAATGTTGGGGGTAAGAAGCCCAGGAGCTTTCATCCACCCCAGCAGTTTGTCAGCTACAGGGATGCCCTGAAGGCTGCACTAGCTGGAGTGATGTCAAACTTCCTGGGCCGGCAGAATGGATGGTGGTCGAATGGAAGGGGGCAGATGAATTTCAAGCGTGGGAACGGATATATGAGAGAGAAACCGAGGTATGTCCCAGCAAATGAGAGACCGAATGGTGGGAGAAAGATTGTGGAATGTCGTCGGTGTGGAAGGAAAGGTCATATGTTGGCAGAATGTAGGTGGACATCTGGTGCATGTTTTGGGTGTGGTAAGAAAGGGCATTTGATAAAGGATTGCCAGGAAAGTGTGAAAGAGTTCTTTGAGTGTAAAGAAATAGGCCATTTGAAGAAGATTGCCTGAGGTTGAATGGTGGAGCAACTGGTGGGGAAAGTATAAAATATGCATGTCGTAATTGTGGAAAGGCTGGTCATTATGCAAGAAGGTGTCGTGACCAGAGGAATATATGTAGCTATTGTGCAATGGAAGGACATTCAAGTGAAAAGTGTTGGACTAGACTGAGAGCGCAAGGTGTTAATGGAAAGTCTGAAGCGGGAAACTGAATGGTAAGAGGGTACCTGCTGAAGTATCCTCTGGGTGCATGAGTGTGAGTAATGTGTTGGTAAGTCTGTCGAGTGTGAAAGTGCTGTCTGGTACGAAGTATGAGTGTCTGAGTGTTAACGTGGAATTGAATGGAATTGAGTGTTTGGCTTTAATAGATTCTGGATGCAAGGCGAGCTTGGTGTATAAAGATGTGTATGACAAGGTTAGCGAGAAAGCCCTCCTGTCTGAGTGCAAGGGTAGTTTGGTAGGTATTGGTAATAGGAGAGTGCCTGTGATTGGAATGATAAGGTCAGCTGTTCGAATGCATGGTATGATGATGAATGAATATGAATTTTCTGTGATTGATAAGGTGAGTAGTGAGTATGGTGTGATTTTGGGGTATGATTTTATGAAAATGAATCGTATGGTTGTGCATCCTGCGAGTGATCAGATTGAGAGAAAGATTGGTAAAAATGGGGTCTATAAGTTATATGTAGGGAAAGATGGTAGAGTTTTGAGGAGTGTGTGTGCTGGTATTGAGGTGACTGCTATGGAGAATGTAAGGCTTGTGAAGGGTGAAAGGGTGTCTGTTAGAGTGAGTTGGAGTAAGGATGTTAGTTTGAATGTGGGTGAGAACACTGTGATATTGGATGGAAACGATGCGTGTTATAAGGTAAGGCGTGTTGCTTGTGTGTTTGATGGCTTGATGAGAATGAATGATCCTTTTGTATGTGTGCAGGCAGACCCCAGTGTGAAAGGGTAGGTGAGGGGAATCCAAGTCGGAGATGTACTGGGCCACCTCTCCACTGTCAATGAGGTAGGTATGGATGATAGTACGGATGTCAGGGTGAATGTTGCAGGTGAAGAGACGTGTGAATGGATGTATAATGATGTGAAGAGCATGGTGGAATTGGATGGATGTTTAACTGAGTATGAAAGGGAGGATGTGTATCGAATGATATTTGAACGAAAAGGAGCCCTCAGTAAGAGAGATCTGGATTTCGGGGTTGCAAAGCTCCCGGAATTCAAGATTGTCCTGAAGGAGGACTCCCCAATCTATCAGCGGCCGAGGCATTTCCCACGTCCGGTTGCTGAAGAGATTGAGGAGCAGTGTTTGGAATTGGAGCAATTGGGGGTGATTGAGGAGAGTGAGAGTGCATGGAATAGTCCAATTGTACCTGTACGTAAGCCGGATGGAAGATTGCGTCTGTGTGTGGATTATCGAAAGGTGAATGAAAGGACTGTGAAAGAAAGGTTTCCGATGTGTGTGGTATCTGAGTGTGTATATAGTATGCATGGGATGGAGTGGTTTACGAAGCTGGATCTGGTACGGGGGTATTACCAGATGCCCATTGCTGAGGAGAGCCGGCCAGTAACTGCCTTCTCTTCCTCAAAGAGGCATTACCAGTTCCGGAACCTCAGCTTTGGGTTGGCTAATGCTCCCGGAGCCTTCCAGCGGGCAATGAATGTTGTGTTGAGTAAGTTTGCGAGTAAGAATGTGATTGCGTTTATAGATGATATTTTGATTATGACTGAGACTTTTGAGGAGCATATGAGATTGGTGAATGATGTGTTGAGAATGTTGGTGTGAAGGTGAAAGTGGCGAAGTATGAATGGTTTGCGAAAGAAGTGGAATTCCTTGGGCATATGGTGAGTGAGAATGGGTTGTGAAAATCACCGAAGTATGTTGGGAAGGTGTGAATGTTTCCTAAACCGGTGACTGTGAAGCAACTGAAGTCGTTTTTGGGTTTGATTGAGTTCCAGCGAAAGTTTATACGTGATTGTTCTGGTGTGAGTAAACCTCTGACTGAGTGGATGGGCAAGAAAGGTAGTACGGTTGTCAAGTGGAATGATAAGATGAATGAGGCGTATGATAGACTGAAAGAGGCAGTGGCTGAAGATGTTGAATTGGCTTACCCAGATTATAGTGTAAATGCTAAAATGCTTGAACTGTATACCGATGCGAGTGGCTATTGTATGGGAGGTTTTCTGATGCAAGAGCAGCATTTGAATGGAGAGAATGTCAGGCGAATAATTGGGTATGTATCCAAGGCTATGAATGTTGCAGAACGAAAGTATTTGACTGTGGAGCGAGAGTTGGCTGCGATAAGGTATTGTTTGAAAGTGTTGCGTCCGTTTTTGTATTGTGTGAGGTTTGTGATCAAAACAGATCATCAACCTCTTGTGTATCTGCAGCGTATGAAGTGGGCTGATAGTAGGATTGCAAGGACTTTGGAAGATTTGAGTGACTTTGACTATGTGATTGAATATGTGCCTGGTGAACGGAATGGAGTGGCTGATTTGATGTCAAGGTATCCTGGTACGAATGATGAAAATGTGTGTGGAGTGAGTGATCCTGAGTATTTGCCGAAAGGTATTATGAATGGAAAAGAGAGTAAGGGTGGTGGTGATTCCTTGTTTGAGAGTGTATGGAATGGTTTGCAAGATTTGAAGAGTGATGGAGTAGACGTGAGAGTGCCCGATAGTGTGGATGATTTAAGGAAGGAGGTAATGAATGAAGTGTGTAGGAAGCCTGAAAGCATTGGTATGGCAAAGGTGCGGAACTTCATGAAAGAATTGAGAGCGATGTGTATGCAAGGGGTCCCGCCATTTCAGGAAGTGTTGATTGTAGTGAGTCGTTTGTATGGAGTGATTGTTTATGTGCACTTTGGTGGTGAGAGGCCGATTGTGTACAAGGATGAGAAGATGAAGGGTTTGAATCCTAATGTGGTACATCTACAATGTTTGAGCGGTGTGCACTACAATTGGGTAATTGAAAAGTGTTCATATATAAGAGAGAAGAATGATTGTCTGGATGAAGATGAGTGTGTGTTGAGTGATGATATGGGAGTTAATGACAGTGTGGATATCAGTGCTGATGTTGGTGTGTTTGTTCCTTCAGTGTATTGCGAACATGGTGGACCTGATATGATGGAAGCGAGAGTGAAAGTTGGTGAAAGGTTGTTCTGTGGTTTGATTGATACTGGAGCGCAGGTGTCTTTAGTGAATGAGAGGAGTCTGAGTAAGTATGATGAGTTTAAATGTTGCGAGCATAAACCTGTGAAGTTACGGATTAGTGGATTAGGGAATGGCATGATAGTGGCATGGGAACAGGTTAGTCTGAAAGTGAGTTTGGGTAATGGTGTGAATGTGAATCATGACTTTGTGATTCTGAAAGATGAGCAAATGCTATGTTGTTTTCTGCTTGGTGTGGATTTTATGAGATTGAATGATTTGTCTTTTGATGCTGATAAGGATTGTATTATTAAAGGTGAATGTGAGGTGATGAAGTTGAATGATTGTGCAAAGAATGTTGTCAAGTTTTGTCGTATGATTGAATTGGTCATGGATAATGAGAATGAGATTTTAAGTAATGATGATATTCTAGAGATGCAAGAGATGTGTCCTTTTGTCAGTGAGTTGAAGAGGTATGTAATGATGCGTGTTGATTTGAATGAATGGCCAGAGTGTTTAAGTGATTTTAAAAGGTATGCTAAGGATTTTGTGGTTTGTATGGATGTTGTATATTTTGTGAGGCATGTGAAGGGTGGTGATGATATGTATGTACCTGTGATGTCCTTAGTTGGTATGATTGGTCTGGTGAAGGTTGTGCATGATAGTTATGGGCATATGGGTAAGTTTAAGCTGTGGGAGTGTATGAAGAAGCGTGTGTTCCAACCATTTCTGAGAACTGTTGTGAATGATGTTGCAACTACGTGTGAAAGGTGTCAGAAGCAAAAGGTGCAAGGTGTGCAAGTGAAACCACCGATGTTGAAAGTTGATGCGAAAGAACCGTTTGAATTGGTAGTGATTGATTGTGTGTCTTTGCCACGTACGAGTGCTGGGAATGTTGGTATGGTTGTTATGGTTGATCATAAAAGTAAGTTTGTGTATGCCGCGCCTGTGAGAGATAAAAGGAGTATGACTGTTGCACGTGTGGTTGAGCAGTTGTTTTTTCCTATGTGTGTATGGAAGCCTAGAAGATGTCTGAGTGATAATGGGCCTGAATTTGTAGGGGAAGTGTATGAGCAAATGTTGAGAGAGAATGGTGTGGAGCATGTGAGAACAACTCCGTATGTACCGTCTTCAAATGGATTGGCTGAACGGACTATAAGAACCTTGTGTGAGATGTTGAGAATGATGAGTACGACAGTGAATGACTGGGATGTGTGTCTGGGGAGAGTGTTGTGGGCGTATAATTCAACTGTGCATAGTGCAACTGGAGTGTCCCCATGTCAGTTTGTGATGAATTTTGAAAGGTGAGTAAAAGATAGGTTTCATTTGAGTGAAAGTGAGCAGAGTGTATGGCGTGAGGCGCATAAAAGGTTCCATTCATTTGAATTAGGTACAAAAGTATTGAAGGTGAAAGAAGTAAAGGGTAGGTTGAATGTGTCAAAGATGAGTGAGAAGTTTGATGGACCATATAGAGTTGTGAGGCTTTGGGAAAATGGGGTGACGTATGTTTTGGAGAGTTTAAATGATGGTATGACTGAGAGAGTGCGGGCCTATCAGAGTCAGTTAAGGAGATGGAGAGAACCTCCTGACTACCTGGTGAGCCATCCGGTGTATGGACTGTGTAGAGAGAGAGGTAAAGTGCATGATGATGAGATTGAATGTGATAGTATGGATCTGTCTGGGAAAGAGCTAGTCTTAGTCTCGAGGAGTAGAAAGTGTGCAAAGAAGAGTGAAAGGAAGAATGCAAGTACGAATGAAAGTAAGTCTGAGCAGAGTGTTTCTGGTATGGGGGATCTTGAAAGGGAGATTGAGTTTTTGCGTAAACAGGTGAGTGATTTGGCTGGTATAAGTAGACGAGTGAGTGAGCTGCCTGTCCTTGATTTTTCTGGTTTTGGGAACAGTATGAATGATAGTGTGTTTGGGCAGAACGAACCTAGTGTGGCTGATTTTTCGGGTTTTATGAATGGTAATAGTAGGGGTGAGTTTGATGTAGTGAATGATGAAGTGGCTGATTTTTCAGGTTTCTGGTGGGAACCAGTCGAAGGGGTTTCTGGTATGCCTGTTGAGAATACAGGGGATGTGAGTGACCTGTCTGTTTCGCAAGAATGTACCTTGAGTTGGATGAGAGCTGTGAGTGAGGAGCTGATGAATGGGGGTATGAAGAGTGAGGGTTCTGAACGGAAGAGTATGAAAGAATTCTGTCGTGAGATGGGAGAACTGGTAATGAGGGCTAAGAGTATGGTTGATGAGATGATAAATAGTGACGATGAGACTGACAGGACGACTGACGAACAACCCCGACTAATTGCTACGCGTAGCCAGGGACCAGTAGAAGAGTGTGAATGGGTGCAGAAGGGTGCGATTGAGCACAAGTGGTACCGTGAAGAGTGATTGAAAGGGTTTAGTGAGTGGCTGGTCGAATGGCTTAAGGAAGGAGGGGTGTGGTGGAGCGAATGTGAGTGTGTGTAAAAGGGCCATTCTCCCACCCCTTTTCTAAGTACCCTCTCCCTCCCTCTGTAAGAATGTGTGTGTGAATGGGAATGGGTTTGGTTTTTGTTTGTTTGTTTTTTATTGATTAGCATGTTATTATAAATTTTTTTTCTTATCTTTCCAGGCGCCATAATTTGGAAAGATAAGAGGGCAAGCACTTGTAAATTACCCCTGTAATCGAAGCTATAACTGTTATTATTATTATACCAAAGGCCATTAGTATAGGACAAGGGTTCCAGGCCATGTTCTGTCCTCTTTGATTGTGTATAAAAATAGTTTAGCTTTAACGAAGGATGGCTTATTAGAGCCACACAACTCTAACAAGGTTACCTATCTTAGTCCAAGCTCGGAGGTGCAATTTTGAATACAAAAATTTTGTAAGTAAAGGGACTGTATAACGTGAGCCCATTTTTTTTTGTTGATTGACTGTAGTAACCCAAATTTTATTTGGGTTGTTTGATTCTTATTGTTCCTAAAATCAATTAATAATAATTATAAGTGGGACTTATTTATTTTTTCTGATATATATATATATATATAGGCTCATTGGGTGCACATTTACCCATATTTTTGTAAATATTGTATTTTTTTCGTGTTAGTAAAGGACTGTACATACAATCCGTTTCATTCTCCTTCGATTTCTCACGTCCGGATTAGTGTAGGAAGCGGGTTGGATCGATTGGGGTTAGTCTAAATTTTTCGGCCCGCTACAATGTAGGCTATATAAATATGATGAATCATTTGAGGATAATTCAAATATTTCATCATCATCTGCTGTTAGAATGGAATTTAAATTTAAATCCATTTGATTCTCATTTTGATTATTACTGAAACCACTAAAGGATGGTTGTGGTTATTGAGATTCTGATATTATCTCTTCATTTTCTACATTTTGTCTTTCTTCAAGATCAGCTTGCTTAGAGAATCCTCCACTACTGTTGTTAAACAATTTGTAGTTATGTGAAATAAACACTAATTTTTCAGCTCTAACATGACGGGACTCAGCACCCCGTCCGACCCCAGCTTAGCCTCTTCTCCTTCCTTCAAAACACTTGTTTCCTCGCTTTTCATACAACCTCTCCCACAACTTTCTCTGGTCAGCCTCTGGGGACGGGACAATGTTTCCTAACCCCTGAGCTCCGGTCTGGGGTGGTGGGTTTTTAACAACCTACTTCATCCCGACCCATACCTTACACACATTCCTTTTCCTTTCCTCTTCACAATCTATCTTTTTACGCCGTGTCTAAGATGGAGCTGCCATCCCGATGGACTGCCAGGCCACCAGGCGGGAGGGGTGGTCGTGAGTGGTGGCACCTGGCTCTGTCAGGCCTGTAAGCACCTCTTGCAGTGCGGGCAACTGCGAGAAGTGATGAGCTATTGCTTCCAGTAGAACAAAGAGGGTCACCATGCCCACGTATGAAAATTTAAAAAAATAAACCCAAATCTCTCCCCAATTCCCCTTGCTCATCAACGGAGCCGCCCTCGAGCATCTCCACTGAAAAAATGGAGGTTTTCCCTCCCCCCCTGTGCTTGCGCAGGGGACCCTCCATATTTCACTAACCGGAGAGGAGGCTCACTCTTCTCCTAGGACTACGGGTTTAGGGGACTCCCCCTCACCCCCTTCTCTGTAGGTGCTTTCAGGCACCTCCCTATTTCCAGCGGCAGTCCCTCCTTTTTTTTCTAAGGGGACTGCTAAGAAAGCCAGCAGGCAGCCCATTGCCGTATCCCCCTCGTAAACGCGGCTCGGTAGGGCAAACCCCCTTAGGGGGGAGAGGAAAGCCAGGCCCCTTCGGTCGCTTCCCTCAAGACCACTGAAAACTGAACCTTGCCGGGCTCAAGGCCTGTGCCTCCCCACACCAGCTGACTAATGACAATACTGCCAACGGGACCTGCGATGTCTTAGGGGAATGGCCAACTGGAGGCCCACCCCTGAGGTAGACATGGTCCTTGAGGCAATCCAGCCTCAGACGGTAGGGCCTTCCATGGGGAGGGAATCCGGGCTCGGCGTCAAGCACCGAACCCGAATCTGCCCCTATGCAAGGTCTTCCTTAAACGGTTAGGGTTTCTGCGGCAGTACAAGGAGGGGAGGGATCTTCTCCGACCGGTGCCCTTACGACTACCAGGGCCTTCTCCATTTCGGAGAAGGACCTGGCTGAGGCCAGTCCATCTGGCCTGGGGGCTCCTTCCGGCGGAGGTGAGAAGCAGGTTCATTCCTTGCCCTCCTCTCCGAAAAAGAAAAAGACAAAGAAGACTCGGGGCTCCTCTCCATTTGCGAGGGCTGCGGGGACAGGGAGGTCTGCTGCTATGGTAAGCGACCAAGCCAAGATTGGCACATCCGGCCCTCCGCCCCCTGGGGTGCGGAGCCCTTGACTATGAAAAAGACCAAAAGTGCACAGGGCGCTATTTGATGTAGCGCTCGCCTGCGCCCTATTGCGACGACTGCGTCGTCCCCCAGACTGTTCAGCACATTCTTGTTGAATGTCCCAGTCTGGGTGATCTTCGCGCACGTTACCTGTCCCAGTACTGGGATGGGCGGGGTCGCTATCGCCTGTCCCTTGTACTCGGGTCGAGTGCATGCACCATGACTGGTGAAATGATAGACTTTTGGGTGGAGGCCAGCCTTCTCCCTTGTATTTAACTTGTTGTTTTTTTGTTATTGTTGTTTGTTTTTGTTTTTTTGTGGGTCGCAGGCTCCTGCGCCGGGGGGAGGGGGACCTCCCCCCGACGCTGGAACTTGCTCCCATTTTATTGTTTCTGCTAAAAATTTTTTTTTTAAAGTAGCCTAGAACTGGGCTGTTTGTCTTTGGCGACTTATGCCAAAGTGGGCAGGCGCCAGATAGCCCCTTTAAAAAAGAAAAAAAGTGCACAGGGCGGAGCCTCGATAACATCATGGCCCCTGATTCAGAGGTCACCTGGCGTTTTCGAGCCTGCTTGCTTCAAACGCTTCCTCGTTATTCCATCTACTGATGGCACCATTTTGGCAGGGGGCAACATGATCCATCAGAGGAGAGGATTAGCTAGTGCATTTGGTAGAGAGCCGAAGGTGACACGTTTCTCAGACGGGAGCCTTCTGGCGAATGTGGCGAATCCCGCCGAGGCGGCCAAGATAAGTGCTCTTCGGACACTTCATGGCACCCCGGTGAGTGTGACGCCGCACTCTACCATGAACTTTGTGAAAGTAGTAGTTTATGCGAGGGAACTCGTTGACTACTACATAGAGGACATCACCTTAGAGCTGGCTGACCATGGTGCGGTCAAGGTCGAACGTGTGATGAGAAAACAGGGAGGGGCCTCGAGACCCACTCCTACACTCTTCGTCACGTTCGACTGTTACAAGCTCCCTGAGTCGGTGCGTGCCGGTTTGTACCGCTACGGCGTGAAGGCATTCGTGCTATTACTGTCACCGCTTCGGCCATATGAATCGTTCTTGTAGACTTGCAAAGTCGGGGTCACCCGAAGTCTGTGTAAATTGCTCGAGGCCGCACACGATAAGTCTAAATCGTGTGTGGCCAAGTATGTAAATTGCGGAGAGCCGCACCCCGCTTCTACGAAGCAATGTGGTTCATATCTCCTTGTGAAAGAAATCTTGGCCATTCAGGCCCAGGATCGACTCATTCCGCGAGGCTAAGGACTTGGTCCTGGGGCGCCCGGCTCTGCCTGGGACGTCATATGCCTCAATAGGTAGAAAGGCACCCTCTGCTCCTGGCCCATCCAGGCCAACGAACACGGTTGTTTCCGCGCCCATTCGGAGCCCTTCTGCGGGCTCTACTCAACCCGGGCGCTGCCCTGGTAAAGCTGGCGGCAAAAAGGGTTAATACCCTGCCCCGGCTAAAACCAGGGCTTCCTCCCCTTTCCTCAGCGTGACCGTTTCCAGTAAGACGAAACAACCACGCGCCTCCACCGAATCGTTAGACTCACAGGAGGCAACACCCCTGAAGTTTGTCGACAGGCTATCTTCCAGGGTTCCTAAAGTTGTCCCCCGAAAGGAGGACAGCAAGAAAGGAGCTTCCGCTCCTTTGCCCACGCCTAGTGGTGGGCTGAGTGGTTCGGAGACGATGGTTTCTCGAAAATAGCCCCCCCTCAGCCTCCGAAGCCGCAACACCCGCCTAAGGTTTCGAGGCGGAGGGAGAAAAAGACTCGCATGGTGAGTCCAACCTCCCCCAATAAGTCCTCGAAGGCGACAGCGCCTTCAGCGCTTTGTCCGGCCAACAGCGCCCGTTGTTCTGCCTCCGGGAAGCGTACGGCCATTCCCATAAAGGTCTTCTGTTCGAAGAGGGCCCCCGCGTCTCCTCTGAGCTAGGCCTGGAGAGCATATTCCTTGAATGGAATTGCCGTGGACTCCAGGCCAACTGGGATGAGCTGCAGAGGCTCGTCTCATCCCGTTCCCCGTTAGCTATTTTTCTGCAGGAGACCATGCTAAGCGCGTGCCACCTGCCCGCCCTCCCGGGATATAAGGGTCTTGCGACCCCACCACCGCGGGATGGCCGGGCTGGGGGATGCGCGGTTTACACCCGGCATGATGTTTCCGTTCTTTCTTTCACTTTAGATACCTCCTTTCAGGCAGTGGCTGTGCAGCTGCTCCTGGGTAGGAGGTATACTATCATTTCTGCGTACATTCCACCGTCAGCTGACTTCGACGCGGGGGACTTCCGCCGCGTCGTGGCACGGTTGCCGGGGCCCTATATCTTGCCTGGAGATCTGAACGACAAGTCCTTGTCGATCTGATCGAAGAGCTTGAGATGGGTGTCCTAAACGTGGATGAGTTTACGCATCACTGTCCGAGAACCGCTTCATTTTCTTGCCTTGACCTATCTTTGTGCTCTTCTGATGCACAGCCTGATTTTGATTGAGGGGGTGGTCGATGACCTCCATGTTAGTGATCACTTTCCCATTCAAATATCATTTTCAGGGCAACTTGCCTGAGAGCCCACCTCGGTGGTGCTTGGCGCGGGCGCGGTGGTCTGCATTTCATGAAATGACTGAATTTTCTATCTCAGTCGAGGAGTTTAGGTCGGTAGATGAGGCCGTTGAGTTCTTCTCCGCCAACCTCATCGCCGCGGGCCTGACTACTATTCCTAGGACGTCTGGCCGTTTTTCACGCCGACCACTCCCATGGTGGTTTGCCGAATGTGAGACTGCCCTCAGACTGAAGCGTTATGCCTACATGCGCTATAAGCGCCGCCCGAACGATTTCACTGTCGCTGAATTTCGTCGGTCTAGGGCTAGGTTCCGGTATATTTCGAAGCACGCCCGCCGCTCTTCTTGGCGGGCATATGTGTCTTCACTTAACGGGAAGACCCCTCTAGCAGAGGTGTGGAAGCGAGTTAAAAGGATTCGGGGCAAGTTCTCGCAAGACCCCCCTCCCGTTCTCCAGGAGAATGGTACCGCAATCTCGGACCCCGCGTCCGTGTCGGAATCCTTCGCGACTGCTTTCTCTGCATTTTCTAGCCGGGATGCTGCTCCGCCAGCATTCAATGCACCTCGTGATGTCGCGGAAGGCTGCCGGCTGGACTTTACCTCGAGAGGCTGAGAACCCTTCAGCTCTTGCTTCGTGCGCGGAAACTGCTCATGGTCCGGACGATGTCCCGTATGCCATGCTTCGACACCTAGGTGAGCGAGGCATGGCCTTTGCGTTAGATTTGTTCAACATGATCTCGGTGGAGGTTCTCCTCCCAGATTCCTGGCGAATCGCTACTGTGCTTGCCTTTCGCAAACCGGGAAGAGATCACTCTATTACGGCCGGTTTCCGCTCAATTTCTATAACTTCTTGCATGTGCAATTTGATTTGAGAAATTGGTAAACGTTAGAATAGCCTTTAACCTGGACAGCGGAGGCCATCTGTCTTCTGCACAGTGCGACTTCCGCAAGTTTCACTCCACGTTGGATGCTCTGCTCCGACTGGAAAATTCCGTCTTCATCGTAGACAGCACTACGCCATGGTCTTTTTCGATCTGGAGAAGGCCTATGATACCGCATGGCGATACGGTATCATGGAGACTCTCCACACGATGGGAGCGAGGGGACGCCTCCCAGTCTTTATATCTGAATTTTTGCGAGATCGTGGATTCCGCGTAAAGGGGGGGGGGGAGCCCTCTCCGGCCCAAAGGAGCAGGAAGAGGGTGTCCCGCAGGGAAGTGTCCTCAGTGTCACAAACTTTGCCCTGAGCATCAACGGCATCACCTCGGTGCTGCCGGAAGATGTTCTCGCTACGCTCTACGTGGACGAACTTTCGATCTCTTTTGGTGCGGTCCAGATGCCAACTCTGGAGCGTCGACTCCAACAGGCATTGAACCGCGTCTCTCGCTATGCCGAAGCGCACAGGTTTCGGTTTTCTCCGGTTAAGACTAAGGTGGTGCACTTCTGCCGCCATCCACGGCTCCACCCCGACCCAGACTTGCTTCTTAATGGGGTACGCCTGGAAGTGGTTGAATCGCACCGTTTCCTTGGTCTTGTATTTGACCGACGCCTCACTTGGGAGGCTCATATTCGCAGCCTTAGGGTCTCTTGTACCCCTGCTATGGATATTCCTTGTTCCGTGACGTTCAGCGCTTAGGGTGCTGATAGGGCTACTGCCTTACTTTTTTATCGATCCTTTGTTCGTTCGAAGCTCGATTACGGATGCGCCGTGCGTTTATTGCGGAAGGTGGACTCGCTCCACCACACCGGCCTTCGCCTTGCGACCGGTGCCTTCCACACTTTCCCCATTGAGAGCCTGTTGGTCGATGATGGGGAGATGCCACTCGCTCTACGCCGCGTGCATTGCATCACTCGCCTGTGCATCACTCGAAGGCGCCAGTCATACCCTAAGCCCTTTGGGTTTAGGCCCAGGAAACTCCTTCGAGAGCTAGGTATAGCTCTTGGGCCGGTGGCGTCCCTGGTTCTGCCCAGGACGCCACACTGGAGGGTACTACTTTTAGCTATTTGTCACCACGCCTCTGCTCCCAAAGCTTGTACAGCGCCGGGATTTTTGCATTCTACCTTTTTGGAGCACACCTCGTGTCACGCTTGAACCGTGCCAGTTTATACGGATGGTGCCAAGTCCGAAGAAGGGGTCGGCTTCCATGCCGTATCCCCTCTGTATGAAGTTCCCGGGGCTCTTCTAGGCGCTGCGTCGTCTTCATGGCTGAGCTGGTGGCAATACACCACTCGGTACGGGAGATTACGCGACGTGAGCGGTTCGGAGGTCGGATTGTGATCTATAGCGACTAACAAAGTGCCCTGAGTGCTCTCGGGGCATTGTAATCTCCGCATCTACTGGTTCGCGATATCCGCGACGCCACGGTTGTGCGAGCCGGGTGTTTGTCGAGATTATTTTCTGCTGGGTTCCTTCACATGTAAGAATTGCGGGGAAAGAGCGCGCCGATGAAGGCGCCAAAGAGTCCGCTAGGACTCTGCTACCGGACCAGCGTTTCGCTCTTTCTCACACCGACTACGTGGCAGGAATGCGGGCATGTGTTCGGAATGCTTGGCAAAGAAGATTGGAGACGGTCGAAGGGAACTTAAAGTTGCGTGCCATTGTGCCGCGACTGTCCCATGGACCTATCCCCCAATTCCGCGTCGGTTTCAGGACGTTTTCTGTCGTCTCCGAATCGGACACACATGTGACGCATCGCCATTTGATGGAGTGCTCGCCTGCGCCTTTATTGTGACGATTGCGTTTTCCCCCAGACTGTCAGGCACATTCTTGTCGAATGTCCTAGTCTGGGTGATCTTCGCGGACGTTACCTGTCCCGGTACCGGCATGGGCCAGGTCGCTACCCCCTGTCCCTTGTATTCGGGACGAGTGCGTGCACATTGACTTGTGGACTTGTTGACTTTTTGGGAAGGCCGGCCTTCTCCTTTTTCTTTTACCAGTTTTTTTTCTATTTGTTTTTTCCCTTATAGGTCGCACGCTCCTACGCCGTGGGGACCTCCCTCTGATGCAGGAGCTTGCTTACTGCTCTCTTCGTTTTCCTTTTTTTTTAATTTTTGGTGTTGGTGTTGGGTTGTTTTTTGTGTCTTTTTGAATTTGATTTTAAAGTAGCCTAGTACTAGGCAAGTTTTTAATACGGCGACTAATGCCCAAGTAGGCAGTCTCCAGATGAGCTCTTAAAAAAAAATGCCCTTGTACAAGAAATTGGCGAGTGTCTGTTGCGGAATGCCTCGAGATATAATATCAATTTTTTTTAAACTCTTAATTAGGTGCGAGACCTAAAGATTGGATTTTGGATGGGTAGGGTCCCTACCCTTTCTTCCTATTGCAGGGATGTTCTCTTGTGTACATCAGAAAGATCGTTAACGAGAATTTATAAATAACATTGTTTCTTTTTCAGAAGATGAAAATTGCGTTCGTCCACTAACCTTAAGGTTATTCCACAGTTTAGTGTATTATATCATCGCCACCTCGATCCCTTGAGTATGACCCAAATTGAACTACTGCTGTATAGTTAAGATCTGAAAGCCCAGGAAAATGCGCCGAAAACAACTTCATACCTGTTGTTTTCGGCGCATTTTTCTGAGATTCAGGATCTCAAAGCCCATGAAGATGCGTCGAAAACAACTCTATACCTTCCCATTCGACACACAAATTCACACGCGCTGCATCATTCAGGAATGAATAAGAAAATCTATAAATGCTGCCCCTGTTCTTCCTATTTAGACTCCTATTTATCTTGGTTGTTATGATGATTCCTCATTTTTTTTTTTTTTAAATTCTTATGTTAGTGATTAATCACCTTATTAAAATACATAAATGCCTTAGGTCAGTCCTTTGTTTGTAAACAAGAGATTTATGATTGAGGGTAACCTGACTTAGTTTTAAGCCACACCACAAGACAACCATGTCAAAAGGTTGATTTATGCTTCAAATGTGTGTAAACATCCGGTTTTTGACTACTCTTCTTTTTTTTGGTTCAGTACACTTGTTTTCCTTTTTAATTCAATTAGTTAAGCCTTTTTTTAATCTTCTTCAACTCAATTTCCTTTTTTTATTAGATATAAAAATGTTCCCCATAAATAGAAGCAACGTTTTCTGCAAAAATAGCAACCTTAAGCGGTAACTATTTATTTTTAAAAATGTTCCCATAGAGCCAATAAATTATGGAGGATCAACTGAGAATTATCAATCATAATTCTATGTAGAAGTTTATTAATATTTTTAATTAAATTAATAGAATAATTATTTTTAATTAAAGTAATATTTGATTTATAAAAAAAATATTTTATTTTAATTTTTTCCCCATGACAGTGTAGTACCATTTTTAAGTTTGCCCAGGGCTATTTCGAGCAAATTAGTTGGGCGCTTTAAGGGTTAAGAAACATTCATATACTCACACTGCCCCCTTCCTTTCTGGGACCTTTTCTTTCTTCAGGGGTTGGTCCCAGAGGTGCTCTGGCCTTCTCGTAGCGAGGGGCGGTCAGCCCTGGTCCACTTAAGCTTCACCAGGTGCTGCCAAACAGACTTTTAACATACCCCCCTTCCCCTATTAATTTCTTTCACTGCCCTTTATTCCCCCCTCACTCTTCTTTCTCCTATCTAATTGTCCTGACGGTTACCTGACCTCTGCTTGTATTTTTCGGACTGATTCTGAATTGTTCTTTCATGAAGGTCGGAGGAAGTTAGGCATCTCCACCGCCTTCGTCTGGCGATGCCCAAGGAGAAACTCATCATTGGCCCCTTTTCTCCGCGCATAGGAGAACTCGGGCAGCCTCTTTGGTCTATAAAGATGTGTGGTAGATCGGTATCAATTCTCCAAGAGGACTTAGCGGACGCAACTGAATCGAGAGTTGCAGTAGCGCCAGGCCCTTGTAGGCCTCCGCGATGGGCAGTCCAGAGAGACAATGTTAAGTTATTTCTCTTTGCAATGGCTAGATATAAACCTAAAACGTCTGCGTCTCTTACGGGTTATCGTGCCAAATGTTCTTCAACTTGCCTTTCAGCTTTCCCTCGCTCGTTGGATCCCTATGCCAACGATGTGGACCCAGATTTAGATTATCCCTACTTTCTGGTCATGAGTCCTTCATCTGACACCCCGCTTGCAAAAGTGGGTATTTTTGACGTTAATGACTATTTTGAGTCCCGCCAGATATGGTGATATCATGGTCGTGGCGTCATCACACACTCAGCACACTCTTGTGCGAAATCTGTCTACGATAGCCGAAGTCCCCGTAACAGTTTAGCCCCATCCACGTCAGAATTTTGTCAAAGGTGTCGTCCGTTCAAACGAATTGAGGGACTACGACCTTACCCTTCTTCCTAAGCAAACTTAATACCCAACGCCTCACTCATGTACACAGGGTGACTAAAACAGTAGACTCTACTAGAGTCCCAACTGCCACACTGATTTTAACGTAAGGAACAGCCGTATTTACTAAAGCTTGGTACCTTCGTGTCCCGGTAAGCCCCTACTTCGAACTACCCAGACCTTGCTTCATTTGTAATCAATTTTGACGTTGGTCGTGTCCATCGGTACTCCTGTAACTGCTTGAATTGTAGTTCTGATTACTATAGACTGAATACACCAAAACACCGTGCTGCGTCAAAAATCTGCCCAATTTTCTTTTATGAAAAGAGGTCGTCGCTTTGCCCGACTTTCTGTGTCTAGAAGTAGAGAGGCTTGCCAACATGCGCGAGCACAAACCACACACCTCGGGTGTCTTCTTAGACGTTTCACGTGAGACTGGGAGAAACCGACCATCACGTTTGAGTTCCGACAGGCCTGGAGCATCTCATCGCCCATCAACCATTAGTGTCAAGCATTCACGATATACAGTCGAAGAATCTCTCTCACCCCGAGAGAGCTAATGTCTCTCCCCTCTCTCCGGCATGGGACTGACGTTCATGGTGAGATATTCAAAGACAGCAAACGTTATCTGAAAGAATCTTATATATAGACCAGTGAAAGTTATCTACCCGACCCGGCGACTCAAAGCCCCGTGGCAAGAGGAAGGCCTTCTCACCTGGTTCATCGACCACTAATAAGCGGGCGTCCTCTGGAGCTAACTCGGCTGAGCCTCGAAAATCCTAAATGGGCCCCTCTCCTGTAGCTTAATAATCTCTGCCCTCCAGATGTCCCGCCTCTCACAGGACTAGGCCCCTAACCGGTACAAACGGTAGCAGAAATCTACCCAGTTCCGTGTACTTTACCCAGATCGCTTGCTCCACTATCAACCTCCTACTCATGATCCGATGGAAGCAGATGATATCTCAATATCAACAGCCGCGGTTGTTGGATCAACCCCTCAGAAATAGAGAACGTCCTCGGCCAATGAATCCGGATTTACCGCCCGAGATATATTCTCGACTTTCTGTTTCAGCCTTGCTGAGAGTGGCCTCCACCGGTTCCTCGAAACTATCGGACATACCCTCTATCACTGCTCCTTCCAGGATCTCTCCCCTTGCTATAGCAGGCTCTTAAAAATTAGCTTTTCGTCCCAAGCTCAGAAGGAATACTGACATTTCCGCGTACATTCTACCGTCAGCCGACTTCGACGCGGGGGACTTCCGCCGCGTCGTGTCACGGTTGCCGAGACCCTTTCTCTTGCTTAGAGATCTAAACGGTAGACACCCCCTCTGGGGAGACTACTCTATCAATCAACGGGGTCAAGTCCTTTCCGACTTGATCGACGAGCTTGAGATGGGCGTCTTAAATGTGAATGAGTTTACTCATCACTGCCGAAAACCGAGTAATTTTCCTGCCTCGATCTATCTTTATGCTCTCCGGATGCAGGGCCCAATTTTGATTGGGGAGTGGCCAATGACCTCCATGGTAGTGATCACTTTCCAATTCAAATATCATTTTCTGCCCCGTAAGGGGCGCGGCGATTTGCCATCCTGGCCGCCGTGCTGACGGGATCCAGCACCCCGTCCGGCCCCAGCTTAGCCTCTCTTCCTTCCTTCAGATAGCCTGTATTTCTCCCCTACCTCGTCGCTTTTCATACAACCTCTCCCACAACTTTCTTTGGTGAGCCTCTAATTTCACAGGGTAGATGCAGACCTTCTTCTCAGCTAACCGTCCCGGATCGGGGCTGAAGGGGGAGGGGACAATGTTCCCTAACCCCTGAGCTCCGGTCTGGGGTGGCTGGTTTTTAACAACCTGCTTCATCCCCACCCATACCTTCCTCACATCCCTTTTCCTCTCCTCTTCACATTCTATCAATTTTACGCCGTGTTCAAGGTCGAGCCGCCATGCCGATGGACTGCTAATCCACCAGGCGGGAGGGGTGGTCTCAAATGGCGGCGCCTGGCTCTGCCAGGCCTGTAAGCACCTCTTGCAGTGTGGGCAAATGCAGGAGGTGATGAGCTATTGCGTCCCGTGGCACAAATAGAGTCACCATACCCATGGATGAATTTTCAAAAAACTAAACCCGTTTAACTCCCCATGAAACAGCGACGGAGCTGCCCTCGGGCAGCTCCACCGAAAAAATGGAGGTCAATCCCCCCCTGTGCTTGCACAGGAGACCCTCCATATCTCTCTAACCGGAGAGAAGGCTCACTCCTCTCCTTTGCCTACGGGTTTAGGGGACTTCCCCTCACCCCCTTCCCTGGAGGTGCTTACGGGCACCTCACTCTTTCCAGCGGCAGTCCCCTCTTTTCTTTCCAAGGGGACTGCCAAGAAAGCCAGGAGGTAGCCCATTGCCGACCGTCCCTCGTTTAAGCGGCTTGGTAGGGCAAATCACCCTAGGGGGGAGAGGGAAGCCAGGCCCCTTCGGTCGCTTCCCTCAAAAGACCTGCTGGCAAGAATATTAAACCTTGCCGGGGTCAAGGCCTGTGCCGCCCCACAAAAGACTGGGGACGCTGCCAAGTGGACCTGCGATATCCTGGGAGCGGATGGCCAACTGGAGGCCCCTACTTTATAGACATGGTCCTTAAGGAAACCCAGCCTCAGACGGTAGGGCCTTCCATGGTGCGGAATCCGGGCTCGTCGCCAAGCACTGAACCCGAATCTGCTCCTATGCAAGATCACCCTCAAACGGTTGAGGGCTCCGAGGCAGTACAAGGAGGGGAGGGATCTCCTCCAACCGGTGCACCTGCGACCACCAGGACCTTCTCCATTTCGGAGAAGGACCTGGCTGAGGCCGGTACATCTGGCCTAGGGGCTCCTATCGGCGGAGGTGAGAAGCGGGTTCATTCCCCGCCCTCCTCTGCAAAAAAAGACAAAGACTAAGAAGAATCGGGGCTCCTCTCCATCCGTCAGGGCTACGGGGACGGATGTGTCTGCTGCCACTTTGGCAAGCGACTAAGCCAAGGTCAGCACATCCGGTTCCTCTGCGCTCCCGGTCGCGGAGCCCCTGACTAAGACTAAAAGTGCACAGGGCGAAGCCTCGATGACATCGGAACCTCTGATTCAGAGGTTTCTTGGCGTTTTCGAGCCCGCTGACTTCAAACGCTTCCTCGGCAATCGCTCCACTGATGACAGCATGTTGGCCAAGTGCAACATGATCCATCAGAGGAGAGGATAAGCTAGTTCAATTGGTAGAGAGCCGAAGGTGACCCGTTTCTCGGACGGAAGCCTTCTGGCGAATCTCGCAGAGGCGGCCAAGATATGTGCTCTTCGGACACTTCAGGGCACCCCGGTGAGTGTGACGCCACGCTCTACCATGAACTTTGTGAAAGGAGTAGTTTATGCGAGGGAACTCGTTGACTAATCAATTGAGGACATCAACCTAGAGCTGGCCGACCATGGGGCGGTCAAGGTCGAACGTGTGATGAGATAACAGGGAGGGGCTTCGAGACCCACCCCTACACCATTCGTCACGTTCGACTGTGACAAGCAACCTGAGTCGGTGCGTGTCGGTTGGTACCGCTACCACGTGAAGGCATTCGTGCCACTGTCGCGGCCGTGTTATTACAGTCACTGCTTCGGCCATACGAATGTATACGTGCAAAGTCGGGGCCACCCGAAGTCTGTGTAAATTGCTCCAGGGTCGCACACGATAAGTCCAAATCGTGTGTGGCCAAGTGTGTCAATTGCGGAGAAGCGCACCCTGCTTGTTCGAAGCAATGAGGTGCATATCTCCTTGAGAAAGAAATCGTGGCCGTTCAGGCCCAGGATCGACTCTCATTCTGCGTGGCTAAGGACTTAGTCCTGGCGCGCCCGGCTCTGCCTGGGACGTCATATGCCTCAATAGTTAGAAAAGCACCCTCTGCTCCTGGCCCATCCAAGCCAACGAGCATGGTTGGTTCCGCTCCCATTCGAAGCCTTTCTGCGGGCTCTACCCAACTCGGGCGCTTCCCTGGTAAAGTTGGCGGCAAAAAGGGTTCATACCCAGCCCGGGCTAAAACCAGGGCTCCCCCCTCTTCCCCCAGCGTGACCGTCTCCCGTAGGGCGAAATGGCCACGCGCCTCCACCGAGTCGTTAGACTCACAGGGTGCAACACCCCTTAAGATGGTCGCTAGGCCATCTTCCGGGGTTCCTAAAGCTGTTCTTCGAAAGGAGGACAGCAACAAAGGAGCTTCGGCTCCTTCGCCCACGCCCCGAGGTGGGGCGAGTGGCTCGGAGACGGTGGTTCCTCAAAAAGAGGCCCCCCCGCCTCCGAAGCCGCAACGCCCGCCTAAGGTTTCGTGGCGGAGGGGGGAAAAGACTCGCATGGCGAGCCCAACCTTCCTCAATAAGCCCTCAAGGCGACAGCGCCTTCAGCGCTTTGTCCGGCCAACAGCCCCCTGGGTTCTGCCCCCGCGAAGCGTACGGCCATTCCCGTGATGGTCTTCAGTTCGAGGAGGGCCTTCGCGTCTCCTCCGAGCTAGGCCTGGAGGGCATATTCCTTCAATAGAATTGCCGTGGACTCCGGGCTAACTGGAAGGAGCTGCGTGGGCTCGTCTCGTCCCGTTCCCCGTTTTGTTTTTCTGCAGTAGACCCTTCTAGGCGCGTGCCTCCTGCCCACCCCCACGGGGGTATAAGGGGCTGGCGCCCCCTCCACCCCGAGATGGCCGGGCTAGGGGATGCGCGGTTTACACCCAGCATGATATCTCCGTTTTTCCTTTCGCTTTAGATACCTCTTTTCTGGAAGTGGCTGTGCAACTTCACCTAGATAGGAGGTATACTATCACTTGTGCGTACATTCCACCGTCAGCTGACTTCGACGCGGGGGACTTCCACTGCGTAGTGGCACGGTTGCTGAGGCCCAATCTCTTGCTTGGAGATCTGAACTGCAGGCATCCTCTCTCGAGAGATTACTCCATGAATCCCAGGGGACAAGTCCTTGTCGATCTGATCGAAGAGCTTGAGATGGGTGTCCTAAACGTGGATGAGTTTACGCATCACTGTCCGAGAACCGCTTCATTTTCTTGCCTTGACCTATCTTTGTGCTCTTCTGATGCACAGCCTGATTTTGATTGGGGGGGTGGTCGATGACCTCCATGTTAGTGATCACTTTCCCATTCAAATATCATTTTCAGGGCAACTGCCGCCTGAGAGCCAACTTCGATGGTGCTTGGCGTGGGCCCGGTGGACTGCAATTCAGGAAATGACTGAATTTTCTATCTCATTCGAGGTGTTTAGGCCAGTAGATGAGGCCGTTGAGTTCTTCTCCGGCAACCTCATCGCCGCGGGCCAGACTAATATTCCTAGGACGTCTGGCCGTTTTGCACGCCGACCACTCCCATAGTGGTCGGCCGAGTGTGAGACGGCCCTCAAACAGAAGCGTTATGCCTACATGCGCTATAAGCCCCACCCGAACGATTTCGCTGTCGCTGAATTTCGTCGGTCTAGCGCTAGGTTCTGGTATATTTCGAAGCACGCTTGCCGCTCTTCTTGACGGGCATACGTGTCTTCACTTAACGGGAAGACCCCTTTAGCAAAGGTGTGGAGCGAGTCAAAAGGATTCGGGGCAAGTTCTCGCAAGACCCACCTCCCGTTCTCCAGAAGAATTGGACCGCAATCTCGGACCCCGCGTCCGTGGCGGAATCGTTAGCGACCGCTTTTTCCACATTCCCTAGCCGGGATGCTGCTCCGCCAGCATTCAATGCACGTCGTGATGTCGCGGAAGGCCGCCGGCTGGACGTTACCTCCAGAGGCGGAGAACCCTTCAACAACAAGTTTCCTGAGAGTGAGTTGCGCTCCGCTCTCGCTTCGTGCGCGGACACCGCCCATGGTCCAGACGATGTCTGTACGCCATACTTCGACACCTGGGTGAGCGAGGCACGGCCTTTGTGTTAGATTTATTCAACAAAATCTGGGTGGAGGGTCTTCTCCCAGACTCCTGGCGAATCGCTACTGTGCTCGCCTTTCGCAAACCGGGGAGAGATCACTCTACTCTGACCGGTTTCCGCCCAATCTCTGTAAACTCTTGCGTGTGCAAGTTGATATAATTTGTGTATATCTTAGATTAGCCTTTTATCTTGGACAGCGGAGGCCATCTGTCTTCTGCACAGTGCGACTTCCGAAAGTTCCACTCCAGGTCAGATGCTCTGCTCCTACTGGAAAATGCCGTCTGCGAGGCTTTCCTTCGTAGACAGCACTACGCTACGGTCTTTTTCGATCTGGAGAAGGCCTATGATACCGCATGGCGATACGGTATCATGAAGACTATCCACACGATGGGGGTGAGGGGAAGCCTCCCAATGTTTATATCTGAATTTTTGCGAGATCGTCGATTCCGCGTACGGGTGGGGGAGCCCTCTCCGGCCCAAAGGAGCAGGAAAAGGGTGTTGCGCAGGGTCACCCTCTTCCTGCTCCTTTGGGCCGACCTTTTGATCTCTTTTGGCGCGGTCCAGATGCCTACTCTGGAGCGTCGACTCCAACAGGCATTAAACTGCCTCTCTCGCTATGCCGAAGTGCACAGGTTTCTGTTTTCTTTGGCCAAGAATAAGGTGGTGCACTTCTGTCGCCATCCACGGCTTCACCCCGACCCAGATTTGTTTCTTAATGGGGTGCGCCTGGATATGGTGGAATCGCGTGTTTCCTCGGTCTTGTATTCGACGTACGCCTCACCTGGGAGGCTCATATTTACATCCTTATGTTCTCTTGTACCCACGCTATGGACATTCTCCGTTCCGTGACGTTCAGCGCTTGAGGAGGTGATAGGGCAACTGCCCTACTTTTCTATCGATCCTTTGTTCGTTCGAAGCTCGACTACGGATCCGAGTTTTATGCATCTGCAGCCGAGTGTTTATTGCGGAAGGTGGATTCGATCCACCACACCGGCCTTTGCCTTGCGACCGGTGCCTTCCGCACTTCCTTCATTGAGAGCCTGTTGGTCGATGCTGGGGAGATGCCACTCGCTCTGCGCCCGTGCAGTGCATCACTCGCCTGGACGCGCGAGCCCGGTACCTCTCTTAGTCGCCAACTGCTCTCACTGCATCCGCAGCTGATCTCGATGGTGCCTATGCCGCCGAGAGACACTAGTCATACCCTAAGCCCTTTGGGTTTAGGGTTAGGAAACTCCTTCGAGAGGTAGATATTGCTCTCGGGCTGGTGGCGCCCGTGGTTCTGCCCAGGATGCCACCCTGGAGGGTTCCACATTTGGCTATTTGTCGCCACGCCTCTGCTCCCAAAGCTTGTACTGCGCCGGGAGTATTGCGTTCGACCTTTTTGGAGCACACATCGTGTCACGCTGGAACCGTGCCAGTGTATACGAATGGCTCCAAGTCCCAAGATGGGGTCGGCTTCCACGCCGTATCCCCTCTGTTTGAAGTCGGCGGGGCTCTACCATGCGCTGCGTGTCCTCACAGCCAAGCTGGTGGCAATACACCACTCGGTACGGGAGATTACGCGACGTGCCCTGTTCGGAGACCGGATTGTGATCTATAGCGACTCAAAGCGCCCTGAGTGCTCTCGGGGCATTGGAATCTCCGCATCCCCTGGTTTGCGATATCCGTGACGCCACGAATTTGGCGAGCCGGGCAGATGTCGAGGTTATCTTCTGCTGGGTTCCTGGACATGTAGGAATTGCGGGGAATGAGCGCGCCAAAGAGTCCACGAGGACTCTGCGACCGGACCAGCGTTTCGCTCTTCCCCACACCAATTACATGGCAGGAATACGGACAGCTCTTCGGACTGTTTGGCAAATAAGATGGGAGACGGTCGAAGGGAACTTAAATTTGCGTGCCATTGCGCCGCGACTGTTCCTATAGACCTATCCCCCAATGCCGCGATGGCTTCAGGTCGCTTTCTGTCTTCCCTGAATCAGATGTACTCGTGTGACGCATCGCTATTTGATGGAGCGCTCGCCTGCGCCCTATTGCGACGACTGCGTCGTCCCCCAGACTGTTTGGCACATTCTTGTCGAATGTCCCAGTCTGGGTGATCTTCGCGCACGTTACCTGTCCCGGTACTGGGATGGGTGGGGTTGCTACCGCCTGTCCTTTGTACTCGGGACAAGTGCGTGCACATTGACTGGTAGACTTAACTATTTGAGGGAGGCCGGCCTTCTTCCTTTCATTTAACTAGGTTTAGTTGTTTTTGTTATTGTTTTGTTAATGTTATTTCTTTTTATTGTTGTTTCCTGTTCAAATTTTTTAAGGTAGCCTAGAACTAGGCTTTCTGTTTACGGCGACTTATTCCTAAGTGGGCAGTCGCTAGATAGCCCCTTAAAATTAAATATATATATAAAAAAAATACCCTAAGCCCTTTAAGTTGAGGGCCAGGAAACTCCTTCGAGAGCTAGATATAGCTCTCGGACCGGTGGCGCCCCTGGTTCTGCCCAGGGCGCCACCCTGGAGGGTACCACATTTGGCTATTTGTCGCCACGCCTTTGCTCCCAAAGCTTGTACGGCGCCGGGAGTATTGCGTTCGACTTTTCTGGAGCACGTTTTGTGTCACGCTGGAACTGTGCCAGTGTATACGGATGGCTCAAAGTCCCAAGAGGGGGTCGGCTTCCACGCTGTATCCCCTCTGTTTGAAGTCAGCGGGGCTCTGCCAGGCGCTGCGTCTGTCTTCATGGCCGAGCTGGTTGCAATACACCACTTGGTACGGGAGTTTACGCGACCTGCCTGGTTCGGAGACTGGATTGTGATCTATAGCGACTCACAATGCGCCCTCAGTGCTCTCGGGGCATTGGAATCTCCGCATCCTCTGGTTCGCGGAGTCCACGAGGGCTCCGAAAGATGTTCTCGCTATGCTCTACTTGGACGACCTCTCGATCTCCTTTCGCGCGGCCCCGGTTCCAACTCTGGAGCGTCGACTCCAACAGACATTGAACCGCGTCTCTCGCTATTCCGAATCGCCCAGGTTTCGGTTTTCTTTGGCCAGGACTAAGGTGGTGCACTTCTACCGCCATCCACAGCCCCACCCTGACCGAGACATGTTTCTTAATTGGGTACGCCTGGATGGGGTTGAATCTTACCGTTTCCTTGGTCTTGCATTTGGCCGACGCCTCACATGAGAGGCTCATATTCGCAGCCTTAGGGTCTCTTGTACCCGCGTCATGGATATTCAGCCCTTTTGGAGCACATCTCCTCTCACGATGGAACTGTGCCAGTGTATACGGATGGCTCCAAGTCCGAAGACTGGGTCGGTTTCCACGCCGTATCCCTTCTGAAGTCAGCAGGGCTCTGCCAGCCGCTGCGTCTGTCTTCACGACTGAGTTAGTGGCGCTGACGAGGGTGCCAAAGAGTCCGCGTAGACAGGGCGACCGGACCAGGGTTTCGCTCTTTCACAAACCGACTACATAGCAGAAATACGTGCAGCTCTTCGGGCTGCTGGGCAAAGAAGTTGGCAGACGGTCGAAGGGAAGTTAAATTTCCGTGTCATTGTGCCGTGACTGTTCCCATAGACTTACCCCCCAATGTCGCGAATGCTTCATGTTGGTTTCTGTCGTTTTCCGATCGTGCACACTCGTGTGACGTATCGCCATTTGATGGAGCGCTTTCCTGCGCCATATTGTGACGACTGCGTCGTCCAGTAGACTGTTCGGCACGCTCTTGTTGAATCTCCTAGTCTGAGTGATCTGCACGCACGTTATCTGTCCCGGTACCGGGACGGGCGGGATCGCTACCTCCTTTCCCTCCTACTCAGGACAATTCAGGCATACCGATCTGTGGACTTTCAGCCATTTTCGAGGAGGCCGGTCTTTTCCCCGTTATTTAATATTTGACTATGGATCGCGTTCTTCTTCGCCTGGGTACGGCCGGCCTTGCCCCTTCGACGGAGCTTGCTTTATCTTTTGTCAATTAGTTTATTTTTTTTATGTTTGTATTTTTTTTTTTTTTTCATTTGGCTTTTAATATAGCCTAGATTTAGGCTAGGTTTAGTACGTCCACTTATGCCCTAGAAGGAGGTCGCCAGATGAGATATTTAATTTCTTTTTTTTTGCTTTCTAGCGTTCGGCCCTCGGTGGTCGGTTTGTAAAAAAATAAGCTTCAGGCCCTTCCCTTCCCGGCACTTCCGCACTTTCTGGTGTTTAATTCCATTTCCCTGGCCGGGGGCGTGTGCCATGGTGGTGCTTCGTTTTTAATTTCCTCTTCGCTATTATCTGCACCACTTCCTGTCCGTACTATTTTGCAGGCTTTTGCTGCGACGATTTTTACTTCCAAGCTTTTAACTGTTTTTTCTCTGTACATCCCCCACGGATTTTAGTTTGAGTCGGTTTGACCTTTTAGAGCTCGCAAGTCAGTTACCTACCCCGTTTTTATGACTTGGTGATTTTAATGTTTGCCACCCATCTTTGGGTGATACTGCCCGTAATCCCCGGGGCGGAGTGGTTGAGTCCCTCTTATTAACCGATTTCCTTTTAAATTCCGGTGACCTTACTTCTTATCATGTTCAAACGGATTCGTTTAGTGCTGTAGACTTGTCCTTATGTTCGCCCGACTGTTTCCTCGGTGGTCGATTGGGGACGACTTTTCCGGGAGTGATCACTTCCCGATAGTCCTGTCGGCCGCCCTTTCTGGCGCGTGCCTTTCCCTCCCTCTTCGTTGGGATCTGCGTCGAGCAAATTGGGTTGGGTTCCGGGAGGCTTCCTTTATTGATGCCTCCCGGCTTTCCTTCGATACCGTAGATTCAGCGGTCTCATATTTTAGAGGCTGCTAAGCGCTTCGTTCCGCGGAGGTGCCCTGTTGCGGGGCGCTCCACCGTCCTCTGGTGGTCGAAGGAATGCGCGTCGGCTATTTCTGCCTATCGGTTGTCCCATTCCCGTTATAGGCGGATCCCGACCGTCTCGAAGAGAGTCGATCGGAACCGGGCTCGTGCCATCCACCAAAGGACCCTTCGTCGTGCCCGCCGTGAGTCTTGGCGCCGGTACGTATCTTCCATTTCTTCGTCCACTCCACTGACTCGGGTTTGGAAGTGGGTCAATAAGATCTGTGGTCGCTACGCTGGCCATGCCATCCCCACTCTGGACATTGGAGGCTCGCTTGTATCCGATGACCGGTTGGTCTGCGAAGCTCTGGCTCACCATTTTGCTTCGGCGAGTTGCGCTGCTAGCTATCCTCGACGGTTTCTCGATCATATGGTCGCCATAGAATTTCGCTTTTTAGATTTTACCACGTGCGCCACCTACTCTTATAATGCTCTTTTTTCCTTCTTAGATCAGGGATGCTTTATCTCACTGTGGCACCCCTCTAAGGGGCGCGATGATTTGCCATCTTGGCCGCCGTGCTGACTTGAATCAGCACCTCATCCGACTCCAGCTTAGCCTCTTCTCCTTCCTTCACAGACTTGTGTTTTCCCCCGCCTGTTTCCTCGCTTTTCATACAACCTTTCCCACAACATTCTCTCATCAGCCTCTAATTTCACAGGGTAGATGCTGACCTTCCTCTCAGCCAACTATCCAGGATCAGGGCTGAGGGTGGAGGGGACAATGATCCCTCACCCCTGAGTTCAATTTTGGAATGGTGGGTTTATGAATAACCTGCTTTATCCCCACCCAAATCTTCCTAGCCTCCTCTTCCTTTCTATTTTCAAACACTATACATTTTACGCCGTATCCAAGGTGTAGCCGCCATGCTGAGGCACTGTCAGGCCACCATGAGGGAGGGGTGGCTTTGGATGGCGGCACCTAGTTCTGTCAGCTCCGTACGCACCCCTTGCAGGGCGGGCTACTGCGAGGAGTAATGAGAGATTGTTTCCCGTAAAAAAGATAGGGGCACCTTGCCCAATGATGATACCCCGCAAAAATCTCCCATCAATTTTCCCTTTTCCATCGTCGGAGCAGCCCTCGGGCAGCTCCACAGAAAAAATGGAGGTTCGCCCACCCTGTGCTCTCCAATGGAAGGTGCTTTCAAGCACCTCCCTATTCCCAGCGGCAGTGCCCCCTTTACTTTCCAAGGGGACTGCTAAGAAAGTCAGCAGACAGCCCATAGCCGACCGCTCCCCATTGAAGCGTCTCGTTAGGGCAAACCTCCTTAGAGGGGAGAAGGAAGCCAGGCCCTATTGGTCTCTTCCCTCAAAAGACCTGCTGGTGAGAATATTGAACATTGCTGGGGTCGAGGCCTGTGCCTCCCCAGACTCGACTTGTGGCAACACTGCTAATGGTAGCTGTGATGTTCTGGGGAAGGATGGCCAACTGCATCCCCCTTCCCCCCCTGATATAGACATGGTCGTTGACGCAACCCGGCCACAGACGGTAGAGCCTTCCATGGGAGCGAATCCAAGCTCGGCGCCAATCACCAAACCCGAGTCCGACCCTATGCAAGGTCCTCCTCAAACGGCTAGGGTTTCCAAGGCAGTACAAGTATGGGAGAGATCTCGTCCGACCGGTGCCCCTGCGACTGCCAGGACCTTCTCCATCTCGGAGAAGAGCCTTGCTGAGGCCGGTCCATCTGGGCTGGGGGCTCCTGCTGACGGAGGGAAGAAGCGGGTTCATTCCACGCCCTCATACCCTAAAAAGACTCGGGGCTCCTCTCCATTCGCGGAAGCTGCGGGGATGGATAGGTCTGCTGCCACTTCGGTAAGAGACCAAGCCAAGATCGACACATCCAGCCCCTTCCCACCGGGGGCGGAGCCCCTGACTAAGACCAAAAGTGCTAGTGTGCAGAGCGGAGCTTCGATTAAATCGGGGCCCCTCATTCAGAGATTACCCGGCGTTTTCGAGCCCGCTGGCTTCAAACGCTTCGTCGTTATTCGCTCCACTGATGGCACTATGTTGGCTAAGAGCAACATCATCGATCAGAGGAGAGCTTTAGCTAGTGTGATTGGTAGACAGCCAAAGTTGACCAGTTTCTCGGACGGGAGCCTTTTGGCGAATGCCTCGAATCGCTCCGAGGCGGCCATGATTAATGCCCTCCGGACACTTGATGGCACGCCTGTGTGTGTGACGCCGCACATGAACTTCGTGAAAGGAGTAGTTTATGCGAGGGAACTCGTGGAATACTCCATAGATGACATAACTTTAAAGCTAGCCGACCATGGGGCGGTCAAGGGCGAACGTGTGATGAGAAAACAGGGAGGGGCCTCGAGACCCACCCCTACACTCTTCGTTACATTCGACTGTAACAAGCTCCCTGAGTCGTTGCATGCCGGTTGGTACCGCTACCACGTGAAGGCATTCTTGCCACTGCCGCGGAGGGCTATTACTGTCACAGCTTCAGTCATACGAATCGCTCATATAGACTTGCAAATTCGGGGTCACCCGAAGTCTGTGTAAATTGCTCCAAGGTCGCACACGATAAGTCCAAATCGTGTGTGGCCAAGTGTGTCAATTGCGGAGAGCCGCACCTCCACTTGATCGAAACAATGTGGTGCATATCTCCTTGAGAAGGAAATCCTGGCCGTTCAGGCCCAGGATCGTGTCTCATTCCGTAAGGCAAAGGAATTGGTCCTGGCAGGCCCGGCAGGCCTGGCTCTGCCTGGGACGTGTTACGCCTCAATGCTAAGAAAGACACCCTCTGCTCCAGGCACATCCAAGCAAACGAGCACAGTTGTTTCCGCACCTATTCAGAACCCTTCTTCAGGTTCTACTCAACCTGGGCGCTTCCCTAGTAAAGCTGGCGGCACAAAGGGTTCACACCCAGCATCGATTAAAACCAGCCCCCCCCCCTAAAGCGGAAGGGCCACGCGCCTCCACCGAGTCGTTAGACTCACAGAAGGCAAAACCCCTGAAGTTAATCGCCAGGCAATCTTCTGGGCTTCCTAAAGCTGCCCCCAGAAAGGCGGATAGCAACAAAAGAGCTTCAGCTCCTTCGCCCACACCTAGCGGTGAGTTGGGTGGCTCGGAGACGGTAGAACATCGAAAAAAGGTCCTCCTGCCTCCGAAACCGCAACGACCGCATAAGTGTTCGAGGCAGCGGGAGCAAAACACGCGCTTAGCGAGCCATACCAACCCCAATAAGTCCTCGGAGGCGACAGCGCGCCTTAAGTGCATTGTCCGGCCAAAAACGCCCGATGTTCTGCCTCCGGGAAGCGTACGGCTATCCCCGTGAGGGTCGCCTGTTCGAAGAGGGCCCCCGTGCTTCTCCTCTGAGCTAGGCCTGGAGTGCATATTCTTTCGTTGGAATTGCCGCGGACTCCTGGCTAACTGGGAGGATCTGCGGACGGTCGACTCATCCCGTTCCCGGTTAGCTATTTTTCTGCAGGCGACCATGCTAAGCGCGTGCTCCCTGCCCACCCTCCCGGGGTATAAGGGTTTAGCGACCCCACCACCACAAGATGGGGGCCGGGCTGAAGGATGCGTAGTTTACACTGGGCATGATATATCCGTTCTTCTTTTTAATTTAGATACCTCCTTTCGGCAGTAGCTGTGCAGCTTCACCTGGATAGGAGGTATACTGTTATTTCTGCGTGCATTCCACCGTCAGCTGACTTCGACGCGGAGGACTTCCGCCGCGTCGGGGCACGGTTACTTAGGCCCTTTCTCTTGCTTGGAGGTCTGAACGGCAGACATCCTCTCTGGAAAGACTACTCAATAAATCCCCAGGGACAAGTCTTTGCCGATCTGATTGAAGAGCTTAAGATACGCGTCCTAAATGTGGATGAGTTAACGCATCACTGCCCGACAACCGCTTCATTTTCTTGCCTTGATCTATCGCTGTGCTCTCTAGATACACAGCCTGATTTTAATTTGGGGTAGTCAGTGACCTCTATGGTAGTGATCACTTTTCCATTCAAGTATCATTTTCTGGGGCGGCTGCCGCCTGAGAGCCCACCTCGCTGCTGCTGGGCCGGGCGAGGTGTCCTGCATTTCAGGAAATGACTGAATTCTCTATCTCAGTCAAGGAGTTTAGGTAGGTAGATGAAGCCGTTAAGTTCTAGTCATCGCCGTGGGCCTGACTAGTATTCCCAGAACGTCTGGCCGTTTTGCACGCTGACCTCTATCGTAGTCGCAAGAGTGTGAGACGTCCCTGAAACAAAAGCGTTATGCCTACATGCTCCGCCCAAACCATTTCACTGTGGGTGAATTTCGTCGGGTTAGGGCTAGGTTCTGGTATATTTCGAAGCACGCCCGTCGCTCTTCTCGGTGGGCATACGTGTCTTCACTTAACGGAAAGACCCCTCTAGCAGAGCGAGTCAAAAGGATTCGAGATGCTGCTCTCCCAGCATTCAATGCACGTCGTGAGGTCGCGGAAGGTCACCAACTGGACTTTACCTCGAGAGGCAGGGAACCTTTCAACCACAGGTGTATTGTGAGTGACTCGCCTTCCGCTCTTGCTTCGTGCGCGGACAGCGCCCATGGCCCGAACGATGTATCGTACGCCATGCTTCGACACCTGGGTGAGCTAGGCATCGCCTTTCTTTTAGATTTGTTCAACAGGATCTTGGTGCATGGCCTCCTCCCAGATTCCTGACGAATCGCTCCTGTACTCTATTTTCGCAAACCGGGAAAAGATAACTCTACTCCGGCCGAATTCCGCCCAATCTCTTTAACCTTCTGCGTGTGCAAGTTGATGTAGAAATTGATAAATGTTCGATTAGCCTTTTTTCTGGACAGCGGAGGCCATCTGTCCACTCCACGTCGGATGTTCTGCTCCGACTGGAAAATGCCGCCTGCGAAGCCTTTCTTCGTAGACACCACTACGCCACGTTGTTTTTCGATCTGGAGATGGCCTATGATTCCGCATGTCGATACGGTATCATTGAGACTCTTCACACGATGGGAGCGAGGGGACGCCTCTCAATGTTTATATCTGAATTTTTGCGAGATCGTCGCTTTCGCGTATGGGTGGGGGGAGCCCTCTCCGTCCCAATGGAGCAGGGAGAAAGTGCCCCGCAAAGAAGTGTCCTCAGTGTCACATTATTTGCCCTAAGCATCAACGGCATCACCTCGATGCTGCTGGAAGGTTTTCTCGCTACGCTCTACGTGGACGACCTTTCGATCTCTTTTGGCGCGACCTAGATTGCCAACTGTGGAGCGTTGACTCCAACAGGCATGTAACCGCGTCTCTCTCTATGCCAAAGCGTACAAGTTTCGGTTTTCCTTAGCCCAGACTAAAGTTGTGCACTTCTGCCGCCACCTACGGCTCCACTCCGACCCAGATTTGTTTCATTATGGGGTGCGCCTGGAAGTGGTTGAATCCCACCATTTCTTTGGTCTTGTATTTGAAGCTCGACTACGGATGCGAGTTTTATGCATCCGGAGAGAAAGAGGGGGATGGGGGAGAGGGAGTAACAAGGGAAAGAGGTACGTTACCTCACCTTACGATCCATTCAAAGATAGTTACTTTAAGTGAAACTTGAGCAGGCGCAATCCTCTAAAGGGTTAGATTGACGCTCTAGAAGAGCACTCATGCCACGCTTCAAGTCTCCAAACGGTTATTTTTCAAGACTGTCTAGTCTCGACTTGAACTGTTCAACAGAGTTGCTGTTGATAACTTCCCCTGGAAGTGCGTTTCAATGGCCGCAGATGCTATATACGATTTCCCACACAGATCACGCTGGTAACGCTTCAGTTTAAGTTTGTAGCCGTGATTTCTTGTTCTGCTCTGGCTAAGCTGGAAAATATCCCTTTAGTTAATGTCAAAGCCTCGAAGTATTTTGAACATTGCGATAAGCTGAATACGCAATCTCCGGGTCTCCAGCGAAAACCAGTCAAATTCACGTAATCTATCTTCATAACTCTTATGTCTGATAGAGGGAATCAGTTTGTTGCCCTGGCTTGTACACGTTCTAATCTTGCGATATCCCTTCGAAGCGAAGGACTTCAAAATTGTACGGCATACTCTAGGTGCGGTCGGACAAGGGAATTATACAAACACAGTACTATCTCCTTGTTCCGATATCCAAACTGTCGCTTTATATAACCAAGCATCCTTTGGGCTTTCTTCTCCGCCTCAATACACTGCCTCGAGAACTTGAGATCACTAGTTATAGTTACATCCAAGTCCTTCTCAGAGTCGATGGATACAAGAACAGTTCCCTTAAGGATATACTGAGATTGGGGCTTTTTGTGGCCGATATGCATCATTTGCATTTCTTAACGTTAAAAGGTATTTGCCACGTGTCCGACCACTCCCTAATCTTCCCAAGATCATCTTGAAGGCGGGCAGTATTTCCTTCCTTTGCGACGTTTATATCAAGCTTGGTATCATCAGCAAATTTAGAAATCTTGGTAACCATGTCACCGTCCATGTCGTTGCCGTAGATGATGAACAGTAGTGGTCCTAGGACAGAACCTTGAGGAACACCGCTAGTAACGGGCATCCACTCAGAAGCCTGTCCATTCAACACCATCTGTTGTCGTCTGCCACTTAGCCAGTTCTCTATCTAACTTGCTACATTTCGGTTTATGCCCAGCGCTCACACTTTCCGGAGAGGGCGGCGGTGTGGTACCTTATCAAAGGCTTTCTGAAAGTCTTAGTAGACCACATTCACTGCCTTGTCCCGATCGTACTCACTGAACACGAAGTGGAAGAATTCCACAAGGTTCGTCAGGCATGACCGTTGCCTTCGGAAGCCGTGCTGGGAACTCCTCAGTAGCAGCTTTGACTCTAAATGCGACGTTATTTTGTCCACCATGATGCTTTCCATGAGTTTAACGACTATTGAGATTAAGCTAATAGGTCGGTAGTTCGAGACGGCTGGCTAGGGTCTCCTTTCTTGAAGATAAGTGTCACTTCTGCTTCATGCCAGTCTCTAGGAACGCATCCGGTCAAGATTGACATGTTGAAGATTGTGCTCAATGTCGCGACACATCATCGCACACTTCATTCAACACTTTAGGTAGAAACCCGTCCGGGCCAGGGGACTTATTCGTCTTTAGATCAGTCATCTTTTTTTCTATTTCTCCTTGGGTAAAGTCCATTTCCTCCAGCTTTTTTCCCAAGTAAAAATCTGTGGGCTGGAGGATGGGACCACACTCTTCACTAAATACTGAATAGAAGTAGTCGTTGAGGAGGTTATCATTTTCTGCATCTGAGTGCTTCAATGCCCCATCCTCATTCACTAAAGGACCAATCCTGCAATGGATTGGTTAACGGCTGTTTACATAACCAAAGAACTCCTTGGGATTCTCCTTGCAAAGTCTTGCCACTCAGAGCTCCTCGGCACGCTTTGCCACCCGTATGTTGGACTTCATTGTCGTAGCTAGCCTACGGTACTCGTCAAAGTCACCAGAAATCTTTGCCGGCACACCGTTTTTTTCTCCCTCAGTAGTTGACAAATTTCTCGTTTAAAATCAAAGGGTGGGTGGGCGCAAAAGAACGAACCGCCTCCAAAGCAGGCTGGGAATCGCTAAAAACAATAAAATCAGAAGAATTGAGGGATAAAATCAAATTAAAAGCCAAAAGAATGGCCGTTAGTCTGCGGTAAAACGGATGCTACAAGATGGAGGGCTGACCGAAGGAACTCCGTAGAGGACACCGCAACCGCCCCACCACAGGTCCGAACTCGAGCCGTGAGTATAGATGGAACGCTGGTGCGAATGATAACACTCATGTTCAAGAAACGAGCACTTTAATGGACGGGGATCAGTAGACCCTTCCCCCAAACGCCAGAAAGCACTACAGACCTCAGGAGGGCGAACACCCAACACCCCCGGAATACCCAGGGAGGTAAGTGGGGGGAGTCCCCAACCTTGAGTCCCAGAGGCTAGGGTAGAGGTGGCTGCCGATCAAAAGATGCCGAAGAGAACGGAGCAAAAGGTACTCATGGACAGGGGAGAAAGGGTACTGCTGAATACGAAACAGGGATCGTAGGCACAGCAGCTGCCGGGGCTATCGCAAGGGAAGCACGCCACACTTCGCAAAAATGATAGAGATAGCGAACGAACAATCAAGTAACTTCAAGGCCGAAGGAGATGCTGAAGAATACATCTAGCAACCGTAGTTAAGCCTGGATTGAATAAAGCGACCACAAGAACTGTCTATCACGACCCTAAGTGGTGTGGGATAAAACCCCTAAGTAAATCCATATCCTTCTAACAGGAAGACCTCAACCAACGCAAATGGGACATGACCAGCATAGCGAGCACGGATCTTATTGACTCTCTGCCAAACCCGAGTCAACGACATTAGCGAAGAAATGGAAGATACTTACCGGCGCCAAAGCGCACGGCGGATGGCACGAGCCCGGTTCCTATCAACCTTATTCGTGACGGTCGGGTTCCGCATATAATGAAAATGAGCCAACTGATAGGCAGAGGTAGCCGACAAGCAATCCCTCGACCACTAGGAGACAGTAGAGCGTTCCACAACAGGGCACCTCCGCAGAACAAAGTGCTCAGCAGCCTCGAAAAAATATTTGTAATATATGAGACCGCTGAATCAACGGTATCAAAGGAACCCAGGGCCGCATTGTAAAGGAAGCCTCCTGGAACCCAACCCAATTTGATCGCCGCAGATCTCAACGAGGAGGGAGGAAAAGGCACGAAACAGGAAGGGCGACCGACAGGACGATCAGGAAGTGATCACTCCTGGAAAGGTCTTCTCGTATCGACCACCGGAATTCCAGGAAGCAGTCAGGCTAAGATAAAAACAAGTCTACAGCACTAAAAGAATCCGTTTGAACATGCTAAGAAGTAAGATCGCCGACATTTAAAAGACAAGGGAATCGGATAATAAAAGAAACTCAACCACACCGCCCGGGGATTACGAGCAATATCACCCCCAGACCGGTGGCGAGCATTAAAATCACCAAGTAAATAAAACGGTAGGTAACTGACTTGTGAGCTCTATAAGGTCAGACCGACTCAAATTTAAGCACGGGAGTATGTACACAGAACACAGTTAAAAGCTTGTAGATAAAAAACCTTCGCAGCAACAGCCTGCAAGGTAATACGGAGGGGAAGTGGCGCAGAAAATAGCGAAGAGAAAATTTAACGAAAATCACCACTTTGAGACATTTCCAGCAGGGAGGATAGAATTAAACACCCGCAAGTGCGAAAGCACCTGGAAGGGACGATTCCCAAGCTAATTTTCTTGCAAACAGACCACCAAGGGACAAACGCTAGAAAGCAAGAGCTGGAGTTCCTCCCACTTGGGCAGAACCCCTTGACAATTCCTCTACATCAACGTCAGGAATCTAGTGACGGAAACCGAAGAAGGTTCCCGACGACTAGAAACCCAGAGGGAACAAGGGAAAGATCCTGGTGAGCCGATGACGCATTTAACACGAACTTGGCAGCGTGAAAAGCGGGATGCGACAGTTGAGAACCAGACCGAACCCCCAACGTGGACGGCTCATGGCCCGGAGGAAAAGGAAGATGGTGCAGAAAGAGACGAAAACTAAGATGCGAAGAAAATGGAACAGTAGACGAAACATGGGCAGATGGTGAGAAGGGGACAAGTTAGAGGGTAAGGAGGGAAGAGGGACAGAAGGAGATGAACGAACAATAACAGGGGGGAAATGAAGGAGCTGGTGTAGGAGGAAGGGAAGGCGGAACTAAAATAGTGGGCAAGGAAGGCGAAACGGGGGTAGGAGGAAAGGAAGGCGAAACTTGTGTAAGAGGAAAGGAAGGCAGAACCTGGGTAGAAGGCAAGGGAGACAGAACTGGGGTAGGATGCATCGAAGACTGAACAAAAGTAAGGGGCAAAGAAGAAGGAAGCGGGTGAACCTCCGCCATCACAATGACATCGGTGATGCCAACGGGGTAGGGCGGAGAAGACATTAAAACGGAGGGTGCCCCAACAACCGACGCGCTTGGACTCCGAATAGGGTGAGGAAAAACCCTTCCGTTTGCGCTGGGGCACGGAAGGAACAGTGGGGGCAGACGCCTGAAGTAATAGCTGGATATACTCCAGCGTCTCAGCCCGGTCGCTCTCGCGGTCCGCGACAGAGGAAAGCACATGAAAAGGACCAAAGAGAAAGGAAAGGGCGCAACGTAATAACCGCGGGGAGAGACCGATGGCCATGAGAAGACAGAGAATGGAGTACGACGACTGGGGGATGCGGCGGTAACCTGCCTCCCTGAGAACGCCAGAATAGAGACGGCTGGAGCTCCCCTACACCCTACGACGGGCCTCACGGAAGTCCTGAAGAGCTAGGACCTCCTCCTCTAAAAGGAATACGGGACAAAAGGCAAAGCCACGCTACGGGAGCCTCCACAATTGGCGCAACATTCATGATTCCCACAAGAGGAGCCATGCTACGCCAACGCGCAGGCCACACAGTGACGAGCCTGCCTACAATTGCTGCCCATATGGACAAACTACTAGTCTGGGAAGCTCGACATAACAGGAAAGAAGATAACCAACACGAACAAACCGGGGCAAATCTTGACGTTCAAAGATGACGATGAGCGTACTCGTAGGAACCTCAGCTGGACCAACAGACTTAGACACCCTATAAACTTTCGTAACCCTCTGGGACGAAAATTCATCCTTTCGTCTCAAAACATCATACTGCAGTAATTCGTTGGAGCGAATCACTCCCTTAGCAAAATTAAGAAGGTGGGGGCACAACCAAAACCAGGACCTCCGAAAGGGAGGACAAATCCCGCCCGGTGCCACACTGCGCTCAAGAAGATACCTCAATCACTAAATCGCCACTACCACGGCCCACATACGACGGGGAGCACTGAGGCTCGACTCAAACTCCTCATTTAAATCAAACTCGTCCAATTTACAAAACGGAGACCCAGAACTAGAATTCAGACCAGAAAACGAGGATAATCCAAATCTGCCAAGAGATCTAACAAACGCGGAAAAGACGAATTACTACCCATATGAACTAAAGTACAAAAGGGGTGCAAACTCGCGTAACGCATTCACTATCTACCGTCGTGACATCTACTCGGAGCGCCGGCCCAACCAGGAGGGTAAGCCCGTCGACCCCTGACCCAACCATCGTTTTAATAATGACGGCCAGTCTCGGAAGTTTACCAGTTGGGTAAGCTAAGACCCCTCTAAAAGCGCCACTCAGGCTCAAGCACCCACCAACCAACACAGGCAGGCCCCAGCCATGGGGTCGCACTCCCTGACGGACAAATCCGATACACCGAGATCGCCAAACAAACGTAGATGGAAGGACTATTATGGGTGAAAGAGAATTGGTACAGAAGACGAAGTAGGGGTTAGCGGAAGAATTTTTTTTTTTTTTTTTTTAATTAAGGGGCTATCTGGCGACTGCCGACTAAGGCATAAGTTGCCGTAAACAAACAGCCTTAGTGGAAGAAAAAGAATGCCAAGCTGGGGGCGGACGGGTCGCTGAGTCCTGTCAGCACGGCTACCAGGAGAGAAAATCGCCGTGCCCCTTACGGGGTTTATATAAATAGGTGGCATCTGAATTACTCATTTACTCACAGCGTGATGATATGTATTGGTTCCTTGAGAATTGTAGTATTGGTGAATATCACCAGCTTTAATCAGCAATGATAAGAAGACGAGGGTAGTAGAGATGTGGGATTTTATAATGCTTTAGAGTTGATATATCAACTGGTAGATGGCTAATGTTAGGCAATGTCAGAGGAAGAGATGATGAAATTAACTAGATGATAGTGTAGCATCTGAGATAGACAACTAGATTGAATTCACAATGATAAATGTCTATGGACTAAGCCACATGTCACCTCATCTACTTCTCATTCAGTTATTAATAAACGGATATTTACTTCAGAGTTGCCTTAACGTGTACTTCAGTTGTTGCAAAATGCGAGGGAAAAGATACGACATATGAAGCATGAGTTGAGAAATTTGAAATCTATCAGCTGTGTTCTCTCATTTAGGGACAGTAGTATATCTCTTTCACATTGTACATTTGCACTGCTCTCACTCTCATTTCTTTCTCCATTCCCTACACCAACTTGTAGGGCACACATGTATTCACCTGAAGGGTGTACATTTAGATACCCTACACAACGGAACCCGATGGTTTGGAGAGAAAGTGAGTCTGGAATTGCGAGGTAAAGACTCGATTTTCTCACTGTAAAAAAATGGTAGCTTCCGTATCTGGGCTCAAGTCAGAAGGGCGCCAGAGAATAAACATTGGGAAACTGAGAATGTCTGGAATTAATAAAAAGGGCGTGTGATAAAGCATTTCACCATTCTGTAACAAAGATAGCTAGAAATTAGACAAATGATTATGATATAGCTCCGCCTTCTAGAAATATTGACCAATAACGAGGTACGGCAATTTAGCCACCCTCCAATTAAAATTAAATAAGGGATTAATTTATACCAATCAGAAAGCGAGCTAAGGGAACGAGCAGCCAACGTCTTTTGTAGGCGGGGCGTAAGGTTACTAGATGGACGTTACTCCCCCTTATAAACTGGTGCAGAGATGCTAAAATGAGCATTCATTATTAGTAATTCATTATTGTTACGCGTTCATTAATTTGATTATTATAATCGTCCTGTTACAATACAATTTTCCTGCATTACTTTGTCGTTAAGTCTAATCTTAAAATTGTATTCGGAGAATTTCTTATTCGGTGCAAGGTGAAATAAATAGACAGGTACTTGTTTACAACTATAAATAGACTCTTTTATTCCTCCCTCTGGTACCATCTTCTCGGATCAAGTACAAGGCCACCTTAAGGGATATTTCCGTTGCACATTCAATTAACTTGTTACCATTACCGGTGGCAATCGTTATCCCTATCCTACGAAGCTCACCCCTTTGAGTGACAACGTTGCCACTAACCGGGCAACCAAACCACTTATTGGTACGAAGAATTTCCACTCCAGAGGCAAGCCCCACCTACAGGGGTTGGCAACATTACAATAACACAAAACCTTCCCCTCCCCCCCCCATAGAGTATCACCATAGAATAACTTCAAACTGTAGAGAAGGAACTGGGAAACCCCACATACGTTCAAGAAATGTATAGTAAATGTATTCGCATTGGTGGTATGAATCAGAAGGATTTTGTATCTAAGCTATTGTGTAGTTTTATGACTAAGAACCATATGTGCCAATACAATATGTTTGGTCAAAGTGCCAAAGTTCCCTTTAAAAACACAAAGTTGTTTACTCTTATGACGGATAGTGTGCTGAAAAAGTTCACAGATTCTAATGGAACTGAAGTAACTCATATAATTGCAAGTAAACTGCACAATGCCCCTTCCCCCCCAAAAAAAAATGAGGGAAACTGTATATTGAATCAATGAATTTGCTTCAAACATGTATTTACTAATACTTTTCACAATACCACCAAAATTAATGAAACTGTAGATTAAATCATTTAGTTTGCCTCAAGAATAGCATAATAGATTAGTGATATAATTCAACCCAGTAGTAATTCTATTCACACATCTATGATACTGTGTTGTCCACCCGTTGACCTAGTACTTCTGTACCCTGTTAAATACAGTAAAGCCCCTACAAACTGATCTGTATGTCTGAACTTATATAAATCAGCAATGCTCCAAAATATTTAATCATATGGGTTAATTGAGATGAACTGTCTGTATAATCAAGAGAACTTTTACTGATTGCATATAGATAGTACCTACTTAAGTTTTATATATTTAGAAACTGTTTTGACTTTTGGTGTAAATGATGCCTAGTTCAGTTTAATATACGTGCGCTCTTTTTATTGCATTTGGAAGCACATTGGTGTTCATCGTCTTGTTATTTACTTCTCTCATTAGTACATTCCTTATGTGCACTAGATAATTGCAAAGTTGGACAATTGATATTTTGAAAAGTAATTACTACTGCCAAAAAGTTCATCTTTGATCTTTGACCTTATTTTGTGGGTTTGTTATCCTATGGGCAATTAGAAATATTATGCTTACAAATATAGTAATCTTCTTGTAACATTACCGTTCCTTATTTTGTTTATATTTACAGAGCATGTAAAATCTTTTGCAGTCGCCAACACATATATGTATACTTTATTGTAATTAAACATGCATGGAGTACAGTGTAGTAATTATCATACATAGATACGAATAAATGCTAAGTTTTTAACGGGTTTTGGATAATGAAAGAATCCCATCTAAATCAACACGTGCAATACATGGCCCCATATTCATGAGAAATATACGTGAATGTTGTAAGTGTTTTATGCGAGTTCTGCTACGTAAAAACACTTGCCTATTTCACGTGAAATCTTAGTGCAAAATGAACCAGATATTCTCGTGTTTTCCACGTGGTTCATATGTGAATTGCGCAAGCTGTGCCCACTGGGCTCAGTATATCTCTATAGTCAAGGTGGTTCAGGAAAGGTATTTTTTTTTTTGTCCTCTAGCAGGTTGATATCGTATCTTAAATGTGGCCCGAAATTTGAATTATGAAGTTTAAGGATAACTACTTTTATAACTAACATTTTTCTTCGTGAAGCCCATCACTAGTTGCTCTATTTTTTGCGGCGATACAATACTTAGAAAACCTCAGTGATCTATCTACTACTAGTTTCTCCTTGTCCTCTACTCCATTCACCCAATGCCGATCCATTTCCGAAATAAATTCTTATTATCTTTGCATATAAAAAAATTATATTCTTTAACGTTTAAATTCCTCTGCCACTTTTGTGCCCAATTTGCCAGGGGTTTGACTACAATCTGAAAAAAAAGACCTTTTACTTCTCAGTGGGGAACTAGATTTTAATAAAAAATCCGAACCAAGGGCAACTGCAGCATATGCTGGCCCTTGTGAAGGTGACAGTTTTCGGTACTGTTGATGACAGCAAATCTACTCCCCCTCACTTTCTACCCCATATAAAGCAAAACGAGCGATAGTTTTGTCTATAATATAATACGGGTTAAAGATTGACAATCCAGATTTGAGGAACTTGGCCTTCCTTAATGCAAAGGTTATAGTGTGGCCTTAACTTTTATGGTAGATCCTATGGAGTTTATCTATTATCTGATTTTTATTTGAAAGGTACATATTTGGGGCAGGAAGACAACTCATATCAACTCCGAACGGATGTCCTAAAAGGCAGCAAAACCGAGATAGGGGCCGCTTGCTTGGGAAGCCGCGCATCAGAATTTTCGCTCATGCGAGCGATATACGTAATGGGCCGGGATCTCGAAGACACCCCCATTAATGCCGGTAGTAGTGATTATTCGCACCAGCACCATCTTTTGGTAAAGTGATTTCAATGACATGCTTGTGTAAGTCTTGTCATCCTGTGTTTTATGGTTAATATTTTTATTCAAAGTTCTTAGAGGCCGACATAGTGTCCTCTTTTGTCAACACTGCGGTTTCTTTTCAAAACCACTTTAGCAAAGACATTCTCTTGTTTTTCGCCCACCTGCCCCCCACCGGAGAATGCGACCAACAAAAAGTAAAATATTATGGAATTGGGCAGCATCCCTTTGTTTGCGGCCCGTCTCACACTCGACTGACCAATCCGGAAGAGCTCGATGAATTGAGCCACGGCGTAATAGTTCGGGCGGCGCTTGTAGCGCATTGAGACATTTTGTTCTCTTTAAGGTTTATTTATCACCAATGTGTTTTTAAATGTGCCACAAGATTGTCCTTCCTATGATCCTGATAAAGGCAAAGACTGCATTTGAACGGCTATTCGCCTGTGTGAGTACAAGAATGGCTTTTAAGCAGACCTTTCGTTGCGGCCTGATAAAGGCAATGACTGCATTTCAAAGGCTTCACACCGGTGTGACTAAGTGCGTCTTTTAACGTTCATTTTTGTTGTAGCCTGATAAGGGCAAAAGTTGCACTAGAAAGGCTTCTCGCTAGTGTGAGTATATGAATGGCTTTTAAGATGATTTTTCGTTGCAGCCTGATAAGGGCAAAGGTCACATTTGAAAGGCTTCTCGCCAGTATGAGTATAGGAATGGCTTTTAAGATGCTCTTTCGTTGCAGCCTGATAAGGGCAAAGGTCACATTTGAAAGGCTTCTCGCCAGTGTGGGTATATGAATGGCTTTTAAGCTGACCTTTCGTTGCGGCCTGATAAGTGCACAGGCTACATTTGAAAGGCTTCTCGCCAGTGTGAGTAAATGAATGGCTTTTAAGTTGACTTTTAGTTGCGGCCTGATAAGGGCAAAGGCTGCATTTAAAATGCTTCTTACCAGTGTGAGTAATGGAATGTTTCTTAATATCATCTTTTCTTGCAGCCTGATAAGGGCAAAGTTTGCATTTGAAAGGTTTGTCACCTGTGTGCGTGTATGAATGACTGTTAAGCCGATCTTTCGTTGCAGCCTGATAATGACAAATGTTGCATTTGAAAGGCTGCTCGCCTGTGTGAGTATATGCATGGCTTTTAAGCTGACCTTTCGTTACAGCCTGATAAGGGCAAACGCTGCATTTAAAAGGCTTCTCGCCAGTGTGAGTATATGAATGACTTTTAAGGTGATCTTTCGTTGTAGCCTGATAAGGACAATGGCTGCATTTAAAAGGTTTCTCGCCAGTGTGACTATATAAATGGCTTTTAAGATGATCTTTTGTTGAAACCTGATAAGGGCAAAGGTCACATTTGAAAGACTTCTCGCCAGTATGAGTATATGAATGGCTTTTAAGCTGACCTTTCGTTGCGGCCTGATAAGGGCAAAGGTCACATTTGAAAGGCTTCTCGCCAGTGTGGGTTCTTAAATGTATTGTTAACGCTCCCCTGTGTGCAGTCTGATAAGTACAGAAGCTACATTTAAAAGGTTTCTCGCCAGTGTGAGTATATGAATGGCTTTTAAGATGATCTTTCGTTTCAGTCTGATAAGGGCAAAATTACATTTGAAAGGTTTCTCGCCTGTGTGCGTGTATGAATGACTGTTAAGCCGATCTTTCGTTGCGGCCTGATAATGGCAAATGTTGCATTTGAAAGGCTGCTCGCCTGTGTGAGTATATGCATGGCTTTTAAGCTGACCTTTCGTTACAGCCTGATAAGGGCAAACGCTGCATTTAAAAGGCTTCTCGCCAGTGTGAGTATATGAATGACTTTTAAGGTGATCTTTCGTTGTAGCCTGATAAGGACAATGGCTGCATTTAAAAGGTTTCTCGCCAGTGTGACTATATAAATGGCTTTTAAGATGATCTTTCGTTGAAACCTGATAAGGGCAAAGGTCACATTTGAAAGGCTTCTCGCCAGTATGAGTATATGAATGGCTTTTAAGCTGACCTTTCGTTGCGGCCTGATAAGGGCAAAGGTCACATTTGAAAGGCTTCTCGCCAGTGTGGGTTCTTAAATGTATGCTTAACGCTCCCCTGTGTGCAGTCTGATAAGTACAGGAGCAGCATTTATAGATTTTCTTATTCATTCTTGAATGCTGCAGCGCATATGAATTTGTGTGTGTCGACTGGGAAGGTATGGAGTTGTTTTCAGGGCAGTTTCCTGGGCTTTCAGATCTTGAATATATATCAGTAGTCCCATTTGGGTCATAATCTATGGCTGGAGCTGGCGATGCTATTATACCACAAAATTGTGGAATAACCTTGCGGTTACTGGACGAACGCAACTTCATCTCCTGAAAAAGAAACATTTATTTTTTTAATTTCTTGTCCACGATCTTTCTGGTGTACAAGAGAGCATTCCTACATAAGGAAGAAAGGGTAGGAACCTCACATCTCCCAAATTCATTCTTTTAGACTCTCACCTGATTATTATTTAAACAAAAAAGTGATCTTATATCTTGATGCATTCTGCATCAGACATCAACCAATTTCTTTGATAAGGGGATAAGAATAGCCGAAAGAAGGAAGGGATTCCAAAAGCTCTAGAATCAGTATAAATAGTAAAATTGTTAAAAGTAAAAATAAGGCGGAAATTTAAGAAAAATAAGTGATAATTCAACACCGCTATTGCGACCAAATTGCGGCACGACTTAGATCCTTCTGTATGGATTGAGCATGAAGAGCATGGGATCTTTTTTTTAATTCAAAAGCGCTATGTTAGTGATTGCCACGGGGTGAAGTGGGGTCACTGAGACATGTTTCAGAAATAAAGACCATAGTTAGAGCGGGGTCAAAGGATCCTTTTTGAAAATGCCACATGCCTCTACATGTGTTGGAGGATAGGCCCAATAGGGTGGACATATTGATGGAATGAGCTGCCAGGGTGTTTATTTGTTTGGTGATTTTGAATTCAAGGACTTCTTAAAAAATAATGAAGGACGGTTTTAGCCATTGTTTTTTCTTTCAAATAAAAAAGTGCAATAAACATTATGGGACATTAATGAAGGTGAGGTATTTAAGGGAAAAATGGGTTATAAGCAAAGCATAACCAAAATCAACTCACCAGTGTAAAAAAACAAGAACAAGTTATCCAAACGACAGTCACAGATGTATAGCGAGCATCCATCATAAAATATAATACATCCAAAGCATACATATGCTCACTCACATTAGTGAGTAGATTAACTTAAATATTACTATTTTCCTAATAGATATTAAAAGTGTATAAATAGTGAATTTGAAAAATCATTTGAGCAATCAGTCAATGATTTATTTTTTAAATTCAAGGACTTTTCAAGGATTTCAAGGGCTTTCAAAGAATTCAAGGGCAGTAGACACCCTGAGGCAGCACAACAGTGACACCCAAACACGAGATATGGTCAGCCGTTCCTAGGGGTTCAGGCATAGACGGTAGCTTATTGGAGGGCGCTGTTGAGGGAGTTGCAAATAGGCCCTAGTTGGCCGCTGAAGAGATGATGTATCTCTGGTATGAATGTGACAAGATGCCGTTCTTGATTACCGGCAGTGATAGGTGCTGAGTGCACTTGATAACAGCAACCAGGAGCAGGAATTATTATTATTTGGAGCAGGGTGTACGTCGCTAAAATCTAAAACGATTATGGAGCAGCAGGACATAAAAGGGTAAAAGCCCTAAAGTACAAAAAGTGGTAAGGTTAAAACAAAAACAATAAAGGGATTACAAGAATAAAAGGGGGCACAGGGGTAATAAACAAATGACGAGCATTTACTAATATTTACATTTCTACTTAATGAAAAAGGTGTATTTTATAAAAAAAGAAAAAAAAAGACTGGAGATCCCCTCTTCTTGAAGGCCTCTGGGGCCCGAGCCGTGTGAAGAGGACCTTGCACAGAGGCGGACTTGGGTTCAGTGCTTAGCACCGGGCCCAGGTTCGACCTCATGGAAGGTCCTACCATCTGAGGCTGGGTTATCTCAGGGAACAAGTACATCTCAAGGGGGGCCTCAACGTGGCCATCCTCCCCTTAGACATCACAGATCCCATTCGAGGTTCTATTTTTATCTTCTAATGCCAGCGAACCGGCATCTATCGAGGAAGACAGGCGGGTAGGTACACTGACTCACTGCAAACTTGTCGTGCACGCTTGAAGGACATTAAGAAGCACGTGTCAACGTGCCCTGCCATCCTTTGCTCCCCTAATGGGGTTGGCCCTATCGAGCCACCCTACCCTGGGAGCGGTCAATTCTGGGCCGCTGCTTGCTTTCTTGTCAGTCCCCTTGGAAAGTAAAGGGGGACTGCCGCTGGAAAAGAGAAGGGGGTGAGGGGATAGTCCCTTGCATCCGTAGGCAAAGAAGAGGATTAAGCCTCCTCACCGGTAGAAGACATTTAGAGGCTCCCCTGAGAAAGCACAGGGAGGGTGGACCTCCATTTTTTACAATGGAGCTGCCTAAGGCGGCTCCGGTGATGGCAGAGAGAAAGCTAAAGGAAGATAAGAATTTTTTTATGGACTCATCATTGGGCATAGTGACCGTTTTTAATTCACGGGATGCACACGCTCATCACCCCACGCAGTAGCCAGCTTTATGAGGGGCTAATACGGGGCCGCCATTTAAGACCACTCCTAGTGACCTGGTAGCCCATCGGCATGGCGGCTAAACCTTAGGAACGGCGTAAAAATGATAGTGAAAGGAGAAAGAAAGGGGATGCAAAGAGGTGAAGGTGGTGTGAAGCAGGTTGTTAAAAGCCCACCATCCCAAACCGGAGCTCAGGGGTGAAGGGGCGTTGTCCCCTCCCCCCTCAGCTCCGATCCGAGATCGCTGGCTGAAAGCACGCTGGTCGGTGCCTCCCCTGTGAAATTAGAGACCGACCAGAGAAAGTTGTGGGAGAGGTTGTATGGAAAGTGAAGGAGCAGGGTGAGAGGATACTAAGTTAGGGCAGGCCGGGGCGCTGAGACTCGTCAGTGTGGCGGCCAGGAAAGCAAGTTTTAGAAACAAAAACCGGAGTTAGAGAAGGGTCAACCGATCCTTTTTGAAAATGCCACATGCATTTACCTATGTTGAAGGAGAGGTTCAATAGGGTGGAAATAGTGATGGAATAGGTGGCGGAGATATGGTGACCCATTCTGTGCCCTAGGGGTTTGGGCATGGAGGGTAGCCTATCAGAGGGCGCTTAGGGAGTTGCAAATAGGCCCTAGTTGGCCGCTGAAGAGATAATGTATGCACACCTCCAATCTATGGTATAAATGTAACGAGATGCCATTCTTGATTGACGGTAGTGATAGGTGCTGAGTGCACTTGATAACAGCAACCAGGAGCAGGAATTATTATTATTTGGAGCAGGGTGTACGCCACAAAAATCTAAAAGATTATGGAGCGGCAGGACATAAAAGGGTATGAGGCGCTAAAGTACAAAGAGTGGTAAGGTTAAAACAAAAGCAATAAAAGGATTAAAAGAATAAAAGAGGGCACAGGGGCAATAAACAAATAAGTATTTACTAATATTTACATTTCTACTTAATTAAAAGTGTATTTACAAGCTATAAAAGAGAAAAAAAAACAGATTGCATTGAAAATCGGAGGAGGGAATTTGTGCTAAAAGAGGGGCATTCGGCTAAGAGGAAGCACAGCCTATCGTTATATGGGACAGGTAAAATAGATGGGAAACATTCTATATATAAGGGAGACAGGGGCTGGCAGTCGAGCATAAGATGGCGTACTGATATGGGGGATGCTACTCATTACAGGCCCAATTGTGAGGCGTGTGTGACAGATTCACAGACGACAAAGGTCCACCTCAGAGTTGCGACGAGGTTGATAAGAGCTAGCCCACGGTAAAACCGAGGGCTTAATGGAATGCAATTAGTTATCGATTCAGCTATCCCAACCTGACACCAGAGAGACCGAATGCAGTCCCTAATAAGAGGATAAAAGTCACGATAAGATAGACTGCAACGAGTCGGTATCTGGGTGGCCGCAATTTGAGCTGTCTCATCGGCGCGCTCGTTACCCCGGACACCAACATGACTAAGAACCCAGAAAAACTATACTTTGTATCTGGAAAGGGTTCTTGACCATTCAGGCATGTATTTTAGAGACAAGGGGATGGTCAGAAGTTAAAGAGAAGACACCGTTTAGTACACTTTTCGACTAAAAAAAAACAACCGTGAAGGCAGTAAAATGCAAATTAGATAAAAGGCATAAATAAGGCAAATAAAACTGCATAAGGCTCGGCGGTAAGAATGCGAGCTGCCCAAGGTAACGACGACTCGGAGAGTATAGATCCCGATGAGACCACAGCAGCCCCCACACCATCGTCCATTTTAGACCCGTCTGTGAAGAGATGACATGACGGAGTGTGAGATGCCGCATGTTCAATGGATAAAGGTTTGTTTGTTTGTTTGTTTGTTTTTCATTTTGGGAGCCCATCTGGTGACTGCCTACTTGGGCATATGTCGCCGTACTCATGACAGCCTAGTACTAGGACAGTTTAAAATAACAATATACAAAACAAAGCAAAAACAAGGTAAAGGGCGACAGGCAGGAAGTTGGAGGAGGTCAACCTCCCCGAGCGCAGTTACGTGCGACCTACAAAGAAAACAACAAAAAAACTAGTTAAATAAGGGGAAGGAAGCCGACCTCCTCTAAAAAGTCATGATGTCCACAAGTCAATGTGCACAAAGCCGTCCCGAGTACAAGGGACAAGGGTAGCGACCTTGCTCAGAACCGTGCACCAAGATCACCCAGAATGGAACATTCAACAAGAATGTGCCGAACAGTCCAGGATACAACAAAGTCTTCACAGTAGGGTGCAGGCGAGCGCTCCATAAAATAGCGGTACGTCCCGCGAGTGTGTCCAATTCGGAGACGACAGAAGGAAACTTGAAGCCGACGCGGCATTGAGGGGGAGGTCCGTGAGAACAGTCGCGGCGCACTGGTACGCAACTTTAAGTTTCCCCCAACCATCTCTCATCTTCTTTGCAAAGCAGCACGAAGAATTGCTCGTATTCCTGACATGAAATCGGTGCGAGGAAGAACCAAACGCTGGTTTGGTCGCCCTGTCCTCGAGGACTCTTTGGCGCCCTCATTTCCCGTAATTCATACATGTCTAAGGAACTCGGCAAAAGATAATCTCGAAATCCACCCGGCTCGCCAAAGCTGTGGCGTCACGGATATCGCGAAGCAAGAGATGCGGAGATTCCAATGACACGAGAGCACTCAGGGGGCGCTGTGAGTCGCTATAAATCACAATCCCGTCTGTGAACCAGGCACGTCGCGTAATCTCCGGTACCAAGAGGTGTATTACAACCAGCTTGGCCGTGAAGACAGACGCAGCGCCTGGCAGAGCACCCCTGACTTCAAACAGAGGGGATACGGCGTGGAAACCGACCCTCTCTTAAGACTTGGAGCCATTCGTATACACTGGCACGGTTCTAGTGTTTAACGAGGTGCGCTCCAGAGAGATCGAACGCAATACTCCCGGGGCTGTAGAAGCTTTGAGAGCAGAGGCGTGGCGACAAATAGCCAACGGTAGTACCCTCCATGGTGGCGTCCTGGGCAAAACCAGGGGCACCACCGGCCCGAGAGCTCTCGAAGGAGTTTCCTAGCCCTAAACCCGAAGGGCTTAGGGTATGACTAGCGTCTCTCAGCGGCAAAGGCACCGTCGAAATCAGCTGCTGATGTAGTGAGAGTTGTTCGCGACTGAGGGAGGCACTGGGCTCGTGCGTACCGGCGAATAATGCAGAAAGAGTGGCATCTCCCAAGCATCGAGAAGTTGACTCTCAATGGGGGAATTGCGGCCTACGCCAGGCGAAGGCCAGTGTGGTGGATCGACTACACCGTCCCCAATAAACACTCAGCTACGAATGCATAATGAACGAACAAAGAATCAATAAAAAAGTAAGACGGTAGCCCTATCAGCGCCCCAAGCGTTGAACTTCACGGAACGAAGAATATCCATGGCATGGGTTCAAGAGACCCTTAGGCTGCGAATATGAGCCTCCCAGGTGAGGCGTCGGTCAAATACAAGACCATGGAAACGGTGCGAGTCGACCACTTCCACGCGCACCCCATTGAGAAATAAGTCTGGGTCAGGGTGGAGACGTGGATGGCGGCAGAAATGAACCACTTTAGTCTTAGCCAAAGAAAACCGAAACCTGTGCGCTTCGGCATCACGAGAAACGCGGTTCAATGCCAGTTGGAGTCAACACACCGGAATTGGCATTTGGGCCGCGCCAAAAGAGTGTGAATGGTCGGCGACGTAGAGCGTAGCGAGAACATCTTCCGTAAGCACCGAGGTGATGCTGTTGATGCTCAGGACAAAGATTGCGACACTTAGGACACTTCTCGGCGGGACACCCTTTTCGTGTTCCATTGGGCCGGAGAGGGCTCCCCCCACCCGTACGCGAAATCGACGATCTCGCAAAAATTAAGATATAAACATTGGGAGGCGTCCCCCTCGCCCCTATCGTGTGGAAACTCTCCACGATACCGTATCGCAATGCGGTATCATAGGCTTTGTCCAGATCGAAAAACACCGTGGCGTAGTGCTGTCAAAGAATAAAGGCATCGCAGACGGCATTTTCCAGTCGGAGCGGAGTAGAGCATCCGACGTGGAGTAGAACTTGCGTAGGCCCTACTGTAGAGAACAGATGGCATCCGCTGTCCTGAAAAAAAGGCTAATCTAACATTTACCAATTTCTCCATCAACTTGCACACGCAGGAAGTTAGAGAGATTGGGCGGAAACCGGCCGGGGTCGACTGATCACTTCCGGCTTGCGAAAGGCGAGCACAGTAGCGATTCGCGAGGAATCTGGGATACCCTCTACCCGATCCTGTTGAACAAATCTAACAGAAATGCCAAGCCTCGCTCAGCCAGGTGTCGAAGCATGGCGTACGGGACATCGTCCGGAACAGGGACGGTGTCTGAGCACGAAGCAAGAGCGGAACGCAACTCACTAAGAGTAAACCTGTCGTTGAAGGCTTCTCCGCCTTTGGAGGTAAAGTCCAGTCGGCGGCCCTCCGTGACATCAAGACGCGCGGTGAATGCTAGCGGAGCAGCATCCCAGCAAGAGAATGCGGAGAAAGCCGTTGCGAATGATTCCGCAACGGACGCCGAGTCCGAGATTGCAGTCCCATTCTCCTGGAGAACGGGAGGGGTTATCTGCCAGAAATTGCCCGGAACCCTTTGGACTCGCTTCCACACTTCTGCTAGAAAGGTTTTTTCCGTTAAGTGAAGACACGTATGCCCGCCAAAAAGAGTAGGGCGTTCTTCGAAATATACCGGAACCTAGCCCTAGCTCAACGAAATTTACAGACAGTGAAATCGTTTGGGCGCAGCTTATAGCGCATGTAGGCATAACCCTTAAGTTTGAGAACTACTGGAGTGGTCGGCGTGCAAAACGGAGACTTTATAGGAATAGTAGTTAGGCCCACGGCGATGAGATTGCCGGAGAAGAAATCAACGGCCTAGTCTACCGACCTAAACTACTCGACTGAGAGAGAGAAATCAGTCATTGCCTGAAATGCGGACCACCACACCCGGGTCAAGCACCACCGGGGTGGGCTCTCGGGCGGCAGCGGCCCAGAAAATGAAATTTGAATGGGAAAGTAATCACTACCATGGAGGTCATCGACCACCCCCCACTCAAAATCAGGCTGTGCATCCGGCGAGCACAAAGATAGATCGAGAGAGGACAATGAAGCGGGTCTCGGGGAGTGATTTGTAAACTCATCCACATTTAAGAAAAATATCAGGTCGGCCATGAATTGACCCCGGGATTAATCAAGTTGTATATCCAGAGGGGTGTGACTACAGTTAAGTTGTTTGAAGATTTTTTTTTTCATATAAGAGCTCATCTGGCGACTTCATACATGGGCATTAGTCGTCGTATTAAAACTGGCCTAGTTCTAGGCTACTTTAAAATAAAATTAAAGAAACGAAAAAAACAGCCCAAATGGGGGAAAAGGAGCATGCAACCTAAAGGAAAACAAAAAATGCAAAAAACAAAAACAAAAAAAAACCCTGCTTGAATTTAGGAAGAAGGCCGGCCTCCCCCCCAAAAGTCAACAAGTCCACCAGTCGATGTGCACGCACTCATCCCAAGTACAAGGGACAGGCGGTAGCGACCCCCCCCCCCCATCCCGGTAGCGGGACAGGTGTCATGCGCGAAGATCCCCCAGACTGGGACATTCGACAAGAATGTGCCAAACAGTCTGGGGGACGACGCAGTCGTTACAATAGGGCGCAGGCGAGCGCTCCATCAAATAGCGATGCGTCACACTTTTTCTTTTTTTTTAAGGGGCTATCTGGCGACTGCCGACTTAGGCATAAGTCGCCGTAAACAAACAGCCTAGTTCTAGGCTACTTTAAAAAATTGAACTGGAAACAACAATAAAAAGAAATAACAATAACAATAAGAAAGCAATAACAAAAACAATAACAAAAACAACAACAACAACAACAGTTAAACCTGGTTAAATGAAAGGGAGAAGGCTGGCCTCCTCCAAAAAGTCAACAAGTCCACGAGTCAAAGTGCACGCACTCGTCCCGAGTACAAGGAACAGGCGGTAGCGACCCTGCCCATCCCGGTACCGGGACAGGTGTCGTGCGCGAAGATCACCCAGACTGGGACATTCGACAAGAATGTGCCGAACAGTCTGGGGGACGACGCAGTCGTTGCAATAGAGCGCAGGCGAGCGCTCCATCAAATAGCGATGCGTCACCCGAGTGTGCCCGATTCGGAGACGACAGAAAGCAACCTGAAGCCGCCGCGGCATTGGGGGATAGGTCCATGGGAACAGTCGCGGCGCAATGGCACGCAACTTTAAATTCCCTTCGACCATCTCCCATCTTCTTTGCCAAGCAGTCCGAAAAGCTGCCTGTATTCCTGCCATGTAGTCAGTGTGAGGAAGAGCGAAACGCTGGTCCGGTCGCAGTCCTCGCGGACTCTTTGGCGCCCTCATCGGCGCGCTCATTCCCCGCAATTCCTACATGTTCAGGAACCCAGCAAAGATAATCTCGACATCTGCCGGCTCGCCAAAACCGTGGCGTCACGGATTTCGCGAACCAGGGGATGTGGAGATTCCAATGCCCCGAGAGCACTCAGGGCGCTTTGTGAGTCGCTATAGATCACAATCCGGTCTCCGAACCGGGCAAGTCGCGTAATCTCCCATACCGAGTGGTGTATTGCCACCAGCTCGGCCGTGAAGACAGACGCAGCGCCTGGTAGAGCCCCGCTGACTTCAAACAGAGGGGATACGGCGTGGAAGCCGACCCCCTCTTGGGACTTGGAGCCATCCGTATACACTGGCACGGTACCAGCGTGACACGATGTCTGCTCCAAAAAGGTCGAACGCAATACTCCCGGCGAAGTACAAGCTTTGGGAGCAGAGGAGTGGCGACAAATAGCCAAATGTGGTACCCTCCAGGGTGGCGTCCTGGGCAGAACCAGGGGCGTTACCAGCCCGAGAGCTATATCTAGCTCTCGAAGAAGTTTCCTGGCCATAAACCCAAAGGGCTTAGGGTATGACTGGCGTCTCTCGGCGGCATAGGCACCATCGAGATCAGCTGCGGATGCAGTGAGAGCTGTTGGCGACTGAGGGATGCGCCGGGCTCGCGCGTACAGGCGAGTGATGCACTGCACGCGGCGCAGAGCGAGTGGCATCTCCCCAGCATCGACCAACAGGCTCTAAATGGGGGAAGTGCGGAAGGCACCGGTCGAGGGCGAAGGCCGGTGTGGTGGATCGAAACCACCTTCCGCAATAAACGCTCGGCTGCGGATGCATAAAACTCGCATCCGCAGTCGAGCTTCGAGCGAACAAAGGATCGATAAAAAAGTAAGGCAGTAGCCCTATCAGCGCCCCAAGCGCTGAACGTCACGGAACTGAGAATGTCCATGGCGCGGGTACAAGAGACCCTAAGGCTGCGAATATGAGCCTCCCAGGTGAGGCGCGGTCGAATACAAGACCAAGCAAACGGTGTGACTCAACCACATCCAGGCGCACCCCATTAAGAAACAAATCTGGGTTGGGGTGAAGCCGTGGATAGCGGCAGAAGTGCACCACCTTAGTCTTGGCAAAGAAAACCGAAACCTGTGCGCTACGGCATAGCGAGAGACGCGGTTCAATGCCTGTTGGAGTCGACGCTCCAGAGTTGGCATCTGGGCCGCGCCAAAAGAGATCGAAAGGTCGTCCACGTAGAGCGTAGCGAGAACATCTTCCAGCAGCACCGAGGTGATGCCGTTGATGCTCAGGGCAAAGAAGGTGACACTGAGGACACTTCCCTGCGGGACACCCTCTTCCTGCTCCTTTGGGCCGGAGACGGCTTCCCCCACCCGTACGCGGAATCGACGATCTCGCAAAAATTCAGATATAAACATTGGGAGGCGTCCCCTCGCCCCCATCGTGTGGAGAGTCTCCATGATACCGTATCGCCATGCGGTATCATAGGCCTTCTCCAGATCAAAAAACACAGTGGTGTAGTGCTGTCTACGAAGGAAAGCTTCGCAGACGGCATTTTCCAGTCGGAGCAGAGCATCTGACGTGGAGTGGAACTTACGGAAGCCGCACGGCAGTGCACAAAACAGATGGCCTCCGCTGTCCAGGAAAAAGGCTAATCTAACATTTACCAATTTCTCCATTAACTTGCACACGCAAGAGGTTAAAGAGATTGGGCGGAAACTGGTCGGAGTAGAGTGATCTCTCCCCGGCTTGCGAAAAGCGAGCACAGTAGCGATTCGCCAGGAGTCTGGGAGAAGACCTTCCACCCAGATCCTGTTGAACAAATCTAAGAGAAAGGCCATGCTTTGCTCACCCAGGTGTTGAAGCATGGCGTACGGGACATCGTCCGGACCATGGGCGGTGTTCGCGCACGAAGCGAGACCGGAACACAACTCACTCACAGTAAACTTGTCGTTGAAGGGTTCTCCGCCTCTGAGAAAAAGCCTTAGCACTAGAGTTACGACGCTGCGGAACCCCGCGTAGAAGTCGCCTGACGGTGAAAAGTACGCGGAAATAAGAGTATACCTCCTATTCAGGTGCAGCTGCATAGTTATTGTCTGAAACGAGGTAGCTAAATCGCACATCCTCCCACCCGGCCCCCATCTCGTTGTGGTGGCTCTCAAAACCCTTATACCCCGGGAGGGTAGGAGGCAGAGGGCACGCGCTCAACGTGGTCTCTTGAAAAAAAGATAGCTAACGGGAAACGGGACGAGACGAGCCTCTGCAACTCTTTCTAGCTGGCTCGGAGTCTGCGGCAATTCCATTGAAGGAAAATGCCTTCGACGGCCTACCTCGGAGGAAATGTGTGGGCACTCTTCGAAGATAAAACATTCACGGGAATGGCCGTTCAACTCCAAGAGGCAGAACTCCGGGCGCTGTTGCCTTGAAGACTTATCGGGGAAAGGTTGGGCTCTCCCTGCGAGTACTTCCTCCCTCCGCGGGGCGGTTTCGGAGGCGGGGTCCCTCTTTTGTAGGATCCGCCGTTTCCGAGCCATCCAGCTTACTGCTGTCCTCCTCTCGGCGGGCAGCTTTAGCAATCCAGGAACATGGCCTCACGACCATCTTCATGGGTGTTGCCTCCTGCGAGTCTAACGACTCGGTGGAGGCGCGCGCCTAACGCGAAACAGTCACGCTGGGGAAACGGAGGGGAGCGCCCGGGGTGGGTTGAACCGGCAGAAGGGTTCCGAATGGGCACGGAAAAGACCGAGCTCGTAGGCCTGGAGGGGCCTCGAGCAGAGGGTGTCTTTCTCAACATTGAGGCATAGTAAGTCCCGGACCAAGTCCTTAGCCTCGCGAAATGAGAGACGTTCATCACACGTTGGACCTTAACCGCCTTATCGTCGGCCAGCTCTAAGGTGATGTCATCTATGGAGTAGTCCACGAGTTCTCTCGCATAAACTAGTCCTTTCACGAAGTTCATGGTAGAGAGAGGCATCAAACAACTCACAGACGTGTCATTAAGTGTCCGAAGAGCACTAATCATGGCAGTCTCGGATGGATTAGACGCATTCGCTAAAAGGCTCCCGTCCGACAAACGGGTCACCTTCTGCTCTCTACCAATCACATTAGCTAAAGCTCTCCTCTGAAGGATCATGTTGCCCTTAGCCAACATGCTGCCATCAGTGGAGCGAATAACGAGGAAACGCTTGAAGCCAGCGGGCTCGAAAATGCCAGGTAGAAAATGAATGAGGGCCCCGACGTAATCTAGGCTCCGCTATGGGCAGTCCTGGTCTTCATCTGGGACTAACCAAACGAGGGAGCAACGGGGATGGACGTGCCAATCTTAGCTTGGTCCCCGCGGATGGAGAGAAGCCCCGAGTCTTCATATTTTTCCTCTTCTGTTTCTTTACAGGAGAGGAGGACGGGGAGTGAACCCGCTCCTCCCCTCCGCCGACAGGAGACCCTAGGCCAGATGGACCCGTCTTAGCAAGGTCCTTCTCCGAGATGGATAAGGGCTTGGCTTTTACAGGGGCACCCGCCGTACAGTCTTCTTGTACAGTCTTTGAGACCCGAACCGTCTTGGCACCGAGCCAAGGATCGTCCCCATGGAAATTCCTACGGTCTGGGGCTGGGTTGCCTTAGGGACCATGTCCATCTCAGGGGCGTCCTCCACAGGACAGCACAGACCCCAATGGTCAGTGTAACTTTGGTCGGGTAAGAGAGGTGGACACGTATGGTGACCCCCTCTAAGCTCAATATGCGACGTCGTAGGTCTTTAGAGGGAAGAGGCCGACGGGACCTGTCTCCCCTATTCAACCTAAGGAGGTTGGCTCTATCGTGCTGCCCCCACCAAGAGCGGTCGATTATGGGCAACCTGCCTTTCTTGGCAGTCCCTTTAGAAAGGAAAGGGGAAAGAGAGAGGCACCCGAGGGCACCTCCAGAGAAGGGGGCGAGGCAAGTCTCCTACACCCGTAAGCAAAGGAGAGGAATAAGCCTCTTCTCCGGTGAAGAGTTTTGGAGGGTCCCCTGCGAAAGCACAGGGTGGCTCCATTATTTCCCTGGGGCTGCCCGAGGGCGGCTCCTCACCCAACCATCCTGATCTGGGATGGTTGGGTGAGAGGAAGCTGGTCAGCGTCTACCCTGTGAAATTAGAGACCGACCAGAGAAAGTTGTGTGAGAGATTGTAGGGAAAGTGAGGAAATATGGTAGAAAACGAAGGCTGTCAGAAAGAAGAGGCTAAGATTGGGCCGGACGGCAAATCGCCGCGACCCTTATGGGGAATTCTTAAACAACAAATAACAAGGGCTAAAAAAAAAGTAGTGTGCACGAACTCGTCCGGAGTACAAGCAACAAGCAGTAGCGATCCCGCTCATTCTGGACTGGGACATTCAAGAAGGATGTGCCGAACAGTCTGGGAGACAACGCAGACTGCAAAGTAAGGCGCAGGCGAGCGCTCCATCAAATAGCGCCGCATCCCGCGAGTGTGTCAAATTTGGAGACGACAGAAAGCAACCTGAAGCCGTCGCGGGATTGGGGGAAGAGAGGGGAGGTCCATGGGAACAGTCGCGGCGCAATGGCACACAATTTAGGTTCCCCTCAACCGTCTCCCATCTTCTAGGCCGAACAGCTATAAGAGCTGCCCGTATTCTTGCCATGTAATCTGTGTGAGGAAGAGCGAAACGCTGGTCTGGTCGCCTAGTCCTCGCAGACTCTTTGGCGCCCTCATTCCCCTCAATTTCTACATGTCCAGGAGAAAATAATCGCGACAACCGCCCGGCTAGCGAAAACCATGGCGGCACGGATATCGCAAACCAGGGGATGCGGTGAATCTAATGCCCAGATAGCAGTGAGTCGCTATAAATAAAAATCAGGTCTCTGAATCGGTCACCTCGCGTTATATCCCGTACCGAGTGTTGTATTGCAACCAGCTCGGCCGTGAAGACAAAAGCAGCGCCTGGCCAACCCCCACTGACTTCAAACAGAGGGAACACGGCGTGGAAACCGACCCCCTCCCTGAACTTGGAGACATCCCTAGACACTGACATGGTTACAGCGTGACGACAATTAGTCAAAGGTAGTACCCTCCAAGGTGGCGTCCTGGGAAGAACCAGGGGCGCCACCGGCGAGTGAGGAAGGCACCAAGCTCGCTCGCACAGGCGAATGATGCACTGTGCACGGCGCAAAGCGAGTGGTATCTTTCCAGCATTGTGAAGTAGACTCTCAATGCGGGGACGTGCGGAAGGCACCAGTTGCCAGGCGAAGACTGGCGTAGTGGATCGAGTCCACCTTCCTCAATACACGATCGGCTGCGGATGCATAAACTCTCATCCGTAGTCGAGCTTCGAACGAACAAAGGATCGATAATAAAGTAAGGCAGTAGCCCTATCCGCGCCCGAGGCACTGCACGTCACGGAACAAAGAATATCCACGGCGAGGGTACAAGAGACTCTAAGGCTGTGAATATGAGACTCCCAGGTGAGGCGTCGGTCAAATACAAAACCAAGAAAACGGCCCGAGTCCACCACTTCGAAGCGAAACCCATTTATAAACAATTCAGGGTTAGGATGTAACCGTGGATGGCGGCAGAAATGCACCACCTTAATCTTTGCCAGGAAAGACCGAAGCCTGTGCGCTTCGACATAGCGAGAGACGCGGTTTAATGCCTGTTGGAGTCGACGCTCAAGAGTTGGCATCTGGGCCGGGCCAAAAGAGATCGAAAGGTCGTCCAAGTAGAGCGTAGAGAGAACACTTCCGGCAGAACCAAGGTGATGAAGTTGATGCTCAGGGCAAATAGTGCGAGACTGAGGACACTTTCCTATGGGAAACCGTCTTCCTGCTGCATTGGGATGGAGAGGACTTACCTCAACCATACGCGGAATCGACGAAATTGCCCAAAAAAAAAAAAAAAAATTGGGAGGCGTAACCTTGCCGCATCGTGTGAAGAATCTCCATTATACCGTATCGCCATGCGGCATCATAAGCCTTCTCCAAATCGAAAAACACCGTGGCGCAGTGCTGTCTCCAAAGAAAGGCCACGCAGACAGCATTTTCAAGTCGGAGCAGAGCATCCGACGTGGAGTGGAACTTGCAGAAGCCGTATTCTGTAAAAGACAGAGGGCTTCCGCTGTCCAGAAAAAAAGGTTAATCTAAGATTCACCAATTTTTCCTTCAACTTTCACACACAGGAGTTTAGACAGATTGCGGGAAAACCAGAAGGTAACAGTAATCTCTCCCTGGTTTGCGAAAAGCGACCACAGTAGCGATTCGCTAAGAGTCTCAGAGGATACCCTCTACCCAGATGCTGTTGAACAAATCTAACATGAAGGCCATGCCTCGTTCACCTCGGTTTCGAAGCATGGAGTACGAGACATTGTCGGGACCAGGCGCGGTGTGTCCACGCACGAACAGAAAGCGGAACGCAACTCACTCACTCACAGTAAACCTGTCGTTGAAGAGTTCTCCGACTCTGGAGGTAAAGTCCAGTCGGCGGCCGTCGGCGACATCACGACGCGCACTGAATGCTGACGGAGCAGCATCCCGGCTAGAAAATGCGGTCACGAAGGATTCCGCCACGAACGCGAAGAGCGAGATTGCGGTACCTGGAAAACTGGAGGGGGATCTTACGAGAACTTGCCTAGAATCCGTTTGACTAGCTTCCACACCTCTGCTAGAGGGTTCTTTCCCGTTAAGTGAAGACACGTATACCCGCCAATAAGAGAGGCGGGTGTGCTTCGAAATATACCGCAATCTAGCCCGACGAAATTCAGCGACAGTTAAATTGTTCGGGCGGCGCTAATAGCACATGTCGGCATAAGGCTTCTGTGTGAGGGCCGTCTCACACTCCGCTGACCACCACGAGAGTAGTCGGCGTGCAAAACGGCCACACCTTCTAGGAATAGTAGCTAGGCCTAGGCCAATGAGGTTGCCGGAGAACTCAACGGTCTCATTAATCTACCTAAACTCCTTGACTGAGATAGAGAAATCAGTCACTTCTTGAAATGCTGACCACCGCGCCCGCGCCAAGCACTACAGAGGCGGGGTTTAGGGCGATAACGACTCATAAAATGTTTTTTGAACGGGAAAGTGATCAATACAATGGAGGTCATCGACCAACCCCAGCCCCAAATCAGGCTGTGCATCCGGAGAGCACAAAGATAGATCGAGACAGGAAAATGAAGCGGTTCTCGGGCAGTGATGGATAAACTCATCCACATTTAGGATACCTATCTCCAGCTCGTCGATCAGGTCGGCAAGGACTTGACCTCGGGAAGTAATCGAGTAGTCTCCAGAGGGGGTGTTACCGTTCAGACCTTCGATCAAAAGAAAGGGCCTCGCCAACCATGCCACGACGCGGCGGAAGTTGCCCGTGTCGAAGTCAGCTGACAGTGTAAAGTACGCGGAAATAACAGTATACCTTATATCTAGGTGCAGCTGCATAGATACTGCCTGAGAGGAGCTATCTAAAGAAAAAAGAAGAACGGAGACATCATGCCGGGTATATAAGGCGCATCCTCCTGCCCGACCCCCATCTCGTGGTAGTGGGGCCGCAAAACCCTTATAGCCTGGGAGGGTAGGCAGGGGGCACGCAACCAGCATGCTATCCTGCAAAAAGATAGCTAACGGGAAACGGGACGAGAAGAGCCTCTGCCGCTCTTCCTAGCTGGCCCAGAGTCCGCGGAAATTCCATTGAAGGAATATGCCCTCGAGGCCTAGCTCAGAGGAGATGCGGGGGCTCTCTTCGAAGAGAAGACCCTCACTGGCATTTCCGTACACTTCTCGGAGGCAAAACTCTGGGCGCTATTGCCCGGACAAAGCGCTGGCGCCTTCGAGGACTTATTGGCGGAGGCTGGGCTCGCCATGCGAGTCTTTTCCTTCCTTCGCCTCGAAACCTTAGGTGAGCCGCGCGGTTTTAGCCGGGGCTGGATGTGAACCTTTTGTGCCGCCAGCTATACCTGGAGAGCGCCTGGGGTGGGTAGAACCCGCATAAGGGTTCCGAATGGGCGCGGGAACGACCGTGCTCGTAGGCCTGAAGCGGCCAGGAGCAGAGGGTGTCTTTCTTAATATTGTGGCATAAAATGTACCAGGCAGCGCCAGGATAAAGTCTTTAGTCTCGCGAAATGAGAGACGATCCTGAGCCTGAACGGCCAGGATTTCCTTCTCAAGGAGATATGTTCAACATTGCTTCGAAGAAGGGGGGTGCGGCTCTCCGCAATTGACACACTTGGCGACACACGGTTTGGACTTATCGTGTGCGGCCTTGGAGCAATTTACACAGAATTCGGGTACCCTTGACTTTGCACATCTACACGCGCGATTACATGGCTGAAGCGGTAACAGTAGTAGTACCTTTGCGGCAGTGGCACGAATGCCTTCACGCGGTAGTGATACCAATCGGCACCCACCGACTCAGGGAGCTTGTCACAGTCGAACGTGACGAAGAGTGTAGGGGTGGGTCTTGAGGCCCCTCCCTGTTTTCTAATCGCACGTTCGACCTTGACCACTCCATGGTCGGCCAGCTCTAAGATGATGTCATATATGAAGTAGTCCACGAGTTCCCTCGCATAAACTACTCCTCTAACGAAGTTCATGGTAGAGTGCGGCGTCATACTCACCGGCGTTCCATTTCAAGTGTTCGAAGGGCACTAATCATGGCCGCCTTCGAGGGATTCGACGCATTCGCTAAATGGTTCCCGTCCGACAAACGGGTCACCTTCGGCTCTCTACCAATCACATTAGCTAAAGCTCTCCTCTGATGGATCATGTTGCCCTTAGCCAACATGCTGTTATCAGTGGAGGGAATAACGAGGAAGCGTTTGATGCCAGTAGGTTCGAAAACGCCAGGTAATCTCTGAATGAGATGCCCCGACGTAATTGTTGAGGCTCCGCTCTGCGAACTTGAATTTTGGTCTTGGTCAGGAAATTCCCACTCGGGGGAACACTGAGGCCAGACATGCCGATTAGGACTTGGTCGCTTACCAAAACTGCAGCGGAGGGAGACGAAGCCTTAGTCTTTTTTGTCTTATGATTTTTTTTCGTTTTAGGAGACGGGGGTGAGGAATGAACCCACATTTCTCCTCCGCCGGAAGGATCCCCTAGTCCAAATGGACCGGCCTCGGCAACATCATTCTCTTAAGTGGAGAAGTTCTTGGCTGTCACAGAGGCACCAGACCATGGAGGAGATTCATACTCTCCTTGTGATGATTAGTAGTGCCTGAGCAGAGTAGAAGCTTGCACAGCCGTGGACTCGTGTTCCGTGCTTGGCACCGAGCTCAGGTTCGACACTATGTAAGTTCTGACTATCTGGGGCTGGATCACTTCAGGGGGGGGGGGGGGGAAGGGCTCCATATGGCCATCCCCCCTCCTCCCAAGACATCACAGATCCTATGTCCATCTCAGGAGGGGGTCATGTTGCCCTTGGCCAACATGATGCCATCAGTGGAGCAAATAACCAGGTAGCATTTGAATCAAGCAGGCTCCAAAACGCCATTTAGTCTCTTAATGAGAGACCTCGACGTAATCAAGGTACTGCTCAGCGCACTTAAAATTTTGGCATGATCACTTGTCCAAACGGCAGCGAACCCGTCCGTCCCCGTAGCCTCGGCGGAGTGAGAGGAACCTTTAGTGATCTTAATCTTTTTCTTTAAGCAGAGGTGTTTTGGGTAGTGAACACACTTTTCTCTACCGCCGGAAAGAGACACTAAGCCGGATGGACCAGCCCAGCAAGATGCTTCTCCGAAATGGAGAAGATCTTGGCTGTCAAAAGGGTACCAGCAGGGGGAGGTGGTCCCTCCTCACCTTTGAGTCCTCGGGGCTCGAGCTCTCTGAGGAGAAGATTGGCAGGGGGCGGACTCAGATTCGGTGTTTGTTTCAAACTCAGATTCGACCGAATGGAAGATCCTGCAGTCTGGGGCTGGACCATGTCCATCTCAGTGGGCTGGGGGGCTCCATGTGGCCATACTCCACTAGGGGATCACAGATCCCATTCGAGGTATCCGCCGTCGTAGTCATTTATCTGGCTGGCGAACTGACCTCCACCGGGAAAGAGGGGGTGCAGTCATGCTGACCTCCCACAATTTCAAGGTGTATGATTGCAGGCCTGCCGGAGATATGGTTGGACACGCCCTTCTTTCCTTTGCTCACCTAACGGGTTTGGCCCTATCGACTCGCTCCTAATCAATTTTAGGCCACCTGTCTACTCTTAGCAGTCCCCTGTGATGGAAGAGAGGGCAAGGGAATGCAATTCACCGAAAGATGGAGTCATACATGGGCGACTCCATTGAAGGGGGTAAGGGCAAAATCACCCCAACCAGAGCCCTAGGAGAGGATTAAACCTCTTCTCAGGTAGATGATCGGAGGGGCCCCTAAAAAAGCAAAGGGGCCCACCTCCTTTTCAGAGGTGGATCTACCTGAGAGCAAAACCAAATATGAAGAGAGGGGATCCCTCTATTGGTCAAATGGATGTCTCAATATTCATCCTCCTTCCATAATCGGAGTAAAAGAGAAATGAGGGGCCTCAGGGAAAGTAGATACTATGACCTCCCTCTGAGTGAGAAGGTTAAGAGAAAAGTCTCCAGAAGATCGGAAATTCCTGTATGTGATCATTTACACATAATCGGTCCTGGTCCAGCATTGATGGACTTTGCCAACCGGGCCTACCATTTAAGGCAAAATCGTCCCGGAACTTTGACCATAAAGGATCGGGTCAGCAAGGCCACCTTATATGTGTACTGGAGGGAAGTGAGCAGAGTTGATGGTCCAGCAGACCCTGTACCTAATATATGCCCTAGCCAGCGGGCTTTGGGCCCTCGCAGCAGGTAGGGACCTCTCGGTATACAGTGCCAATCAACTAAGGCTCATAAGAGGACAAAAGTTCGCCAGGCGACCAGAACCTCTGTGTATAGGAGAGCAAGTGTGGAAAGGGGTAGGAGAGTATGTAATAAAGAGATAGGCGTGTCTACTAACCAGTAGGGAGGGTGATCACCTATTATTATCATACCCTGGTACTAGGTCATCCAAAGAGGGCATGCAGTCCACCAAGGCATCATGGCTACCGAACCAAACTCGGTACTGGTGGAAACACTGCTCCTAGTGCAAAGTGAGGGAATAAAAGGTCGAGTGGATAAAAATGATGATAATAAATAACAGCTATGATAATTGAATATTGATAATAACATACTAATAATAACAAAAAATTACCATATAATTATAATAATAATAATAATAATAAATGATATACAAATATAATAATATATAATAATAAATACCAAAAATAAATAATATAAAGATCATACTAAATAAAAATACTACTAGATAATAATTAGAATAAAAACAATAATAATGCTAATAATAATGACTTGACTTGATTTAAGGGCACAGGTCATAATGTCCCATTGCTCTGCATCTGCCTGTTGTCTCTGCCCCCCCTAGACCACCCTGTCCTGAGCCAGCTGTTCACACTCATTCAAAGGCAGCCCAACCTTCTCAGAAATCTGGTCCCTTCATCTCTTGGGTGTCTACCTCTTCATCTTGTGCCTTGAAAGCTGCCTGTATAGACTTGTCATCGTACAAAGCTTTCTGGCAGTCTTCTCATAACATGACCAAACCACTTGATTCTCTTCCTTCTGATTACATCCATAATGGTCTCCTCTATATTCAACTTCTCTAACACTGACTTTTGTCCTTCTATGTCTCCAGTTGGTGCCAATGATACTCCAGCGGCACCTCATTGGAAAGGCATTCAGTCTCCTCTGGACCACACAGTGTTTTTCAGCTTCCCAAGTGCCACAGCAGCATCCAAGAATTTCCAAAGAGCCCCTCTCTCTCCAGACTGTATCAAATGCTGCTTTAAAATCTATGAAATTAAAATGCACTTGCACCTGATGTTCTTTGGCTTTCTCCAAAACCTGTCTGGCAATAAATATTGCATCAATGGTACCTCTGTTGTGGGCCGTAAACCATAGTGACTTTCTCCTAGGAATTCTTCTATCTGGGCATTTATCTTCTTTAGAATGATCTTGCAGAAAACTTTACAAGGGACAGAATTCAATGAAATGGCTCTGTATTTCTCAAGGTTTCACACGTCTCCCTTTTTGAACACAGGATTGATAAGCAGTCTTGACCAGTCCTTAGGGGTACTCTCCTCCTCCCATATCTTGTGAAAGATATGGTGAGCAGCCTCCCCCATCCTCACTCCACCCATCTTCAGAACTTCTGTAGTTATTTGGTTAAATCCTGGAGCTTTTTTGTTTTTCATGTCTTTAATGGCCTCTCATATTTCTTCCATACTTGGTGGAGCAACCTCAACTTCTTCTAAAGCATTCTTTTCACATGTGAATCTAGTATTTAGGTGCTGGGAGAAATGATCTTTCCAACATCTCACAACATCCTTCTTGTTGCATAATACCTTTCCATTTACATCCTAGATGCTTAACAGAGGTCGGAATGGTTTTCCCTCCAGGTCCCTTACAGCTGTGAACAGGTTATGGCTGTTATTTTCTCTGAATTCCCTCTCCAATTGCTCAATCTTCCCATGTAGCAGTCTCTCTTTTTGCAATTTCAAACCCTGCTTAGCTTCTCTATTAAGACTTCTATATTTTTCTCTTCCTTCCTGATTTTGTGGTCTTGCTAAAGATTCTAGTCTTGCAGCTCTTCAATTGGCACATTTTGCTTCCAGTTCTCTTTGATCCTTTCACCTGCTTTATCCTTTGGAAGCCAACCGCCTCTTCTGTTACCTTATTTGTCACCACCACAAATCGACAATAGATGCTTTCCACACTGACATCTACATCTTCCTCCAAGATCAGGTGTTCAAATACAGCTGCTATTTCTATCCTGCAGCCTGTTCACATTATATCATCTAAGTGCTTTACCAGTTTTCCTTTGCTTTCTCAGATGAACATTAACATCAGCCATCAATAGTGAGTGGTCAGATTTAACTTCTGCCGAGATGTACTCTCTAGTATTATTAATATTTTTAATAAAAACCTTTCTAACAATTATGTAATCTATAATAATAATAAAGGTAAAGTAATGCTGAATAGGGGTGGGGGGAAAACACACCAACAATTTTCCAGGCTGCATCAGAGTGTTCAAGTCAACCCAGTGACAGGGATTCCCCAATTTGCACTCAAGCCGGGAGGATGTGCAGCTCCTCTGGATACCAGGTGTAACAGGTTAAACAGTAGGCCGTAGCATCGATAAACAAATTTCAGTAAATCAACATGCACATTTCAGGTTTTGTACGCTCAAGTACACGTATTTCAAAGGTGAAAAAGTTTTTTAGAGAAATATTTGGAATACGCCCTTTTTGAGCTCAAAATTGAATTTTTTTTAAATTTTGAGCTAAAAAGATATACACCATCTGAGTTGTTGGTTTGTTTTTATAAGTGCTTCAAGATACATTAGAGTTGATTTTAAACTGAAGGATAATGACTAAGAAGTGAGGACTTCAACTTTTATTACATTAAAATCATGCTTTGTCTCAAACAATGGCATGAAGTCACAGAATTTTAGTACTGCCTGAATGTGGCCATTGCTTGCTTCTTTTCCATAAACTTCCCCAGAAGCTTATGTCACCATTCGCACACACCATTACACACCTTAAGAATGGCATGGAATGTCACCTTAGAGTAGCTCGTCCACAATATTTTGCAGGTCCGTATTAGATAGATACATTGTAAGTGGTGGCTCAAACCTGTGCCCCTCTTCAGGGGGAGGTAGATCTGTTAGGTTCTTAGCAAGCTTATCTACTTTTGGTGGCCTGAAATCACGTATCTCTTCCTCAAACACAGTAACTTCTTGGATCTTATTGATTCTGTCAATAGTTTATTCCCTGTTTTTCTGATCAACATCTACCAGCATTGCCAAAAGGAAGTTCTCAGGATGGGCCCAGTAGGAATTCCTTTGGATTGTTTGTCATGCTATGGTTGGATTATTTGCAGAAGATTCATCTGTTCCAGGAGATGCTTAGATCCCTCTGTGCATTTCAAAGAGAATTTGATGTGAAATCAGATGGGCCCATAATGACACACAACAAACTCTGTGAGGACATACGAGTCATTATTAGGTTTTTCTGTTGCCACATAAAGTCAAAATATTCTGCTAACAGTGGTGAGCCATCTTGTATTAGATAGTGGCCCGGATTTAAATATATAGGAGATCATCATCAATTACACATCATCTAATAGCACTGATAATTCTGTACAGTAAGCTTGGTCCAGACTAAGCTCACTCATTTACATACACATCTGGAAGAGGAGCTCCTTTAGCAATGCATTGAAAGCCATTTGGTGATTCTAGTAGAGTATCACAGGTGGTTAAGGCTTTACCAAGTGGTTCTTTCCATTGAGTTCCACTTTCTGTTGGACCAATATATTTCCTGCACAGGTGCCTCAAAGGAACCTCATTTAGATGCAAGCTGCAGATGATTTACTGTAAAGGACGATGTAATTGACATTCCAGCCCTCTTATGGCTCCATTCTTGTAGCCAGTAGTAGATGCCATGCTGTCAGCTTCCACTGCCTTTATCTCATCTTTAATATCATTTTCAAACAAGGCCATTTCATCAGTTTATCTGCAATACCTGCACCTGTTCCTCATTCAATAGTTAAATGATCTAAATAAAAGGTACCAGGTTCTCCTAAAAGCAGATAGTGATCTTGAATTTCTTTTGCTTCATACCATTTGTTCCCTTTGTTATTTTAGTTAGTATTCTCTCTCCCCTCCAATCAAAAAACGAAACAGTAATTTTCTTATCTCTCAAACATTCTTATTCGGTGAAATTCCTCCTTAAATTCTGTTGTGCCCTCCAGATTTTGGATGGGAGCAGTCTTCTGAATTTATAATGCCATAGTCGAATAGGGCTGCACTACTAATAGCAACAGCAACAGCTCTGACATAGAATATCAATGGCAAGTGTTGGTATTGGCATGTTATTTTCTGTTCTCGCAGACTTTCTACCATTCATCATAAGAATTTTTTTTATTCCTAATTTTAGGAGCTCATCTGGTGAATACCCACTTTGGCATAAGTCACCGTACTCACAACAGCCTAGTACTAGGCTACATTAAAATAATATACAAAATAAAACAAAAAACAACACTAACTAAAAAAAAAGGGGGCAGAAACCATACTCAGGTGTCAGGGTGGGGGTGGGTGGGTGCCAGTCTCACTAAGGCTCAGGAACGTGTGGCCTATAAAAAACAACAATAATAACAAAAAACTTAAATAAAGTGGGAGGCCAGCCTTGTCCAAAAAGTCATAAAAGTCCACAAAATCATCCTGAGTACAAGGGGCAAGTGGTAGCGACCACGCTCATCCAGGTACCAGGACAGGTAGCGTGCACGAAGATCACCCAGAACGGGACATTCAACAAGAATTTGATGAACAGACTGGGCGACAACGCAGTCATGACAATAAGTTGCAGGGGAGCGCTCCATCAAATGTGTCGAATTCAGAGACGACAGAAAGCAGCCTGAGATCGTTACGGCATTGGGGGATAGGTCCGTGGAAACAGTTGAGGCGCAATGACACGCGTCGCGTAATCTCTCGTAGCGAGCGGCGTATTGCAACCAGCTCGACCGTGAAGAGCCTGGCAGAGCCCCGCTGACTTCAAACAGAGGGGACACGGCGTGGAAGCCAAACCCCTCCTGGGACTTGGAGCCATCCGTATACACTGGCACGGTTCCAGCATGACACGAAATGTACTCCAAAAAGGTCAAACGCAATACTCCCAGCGCTGTACAAGCTTTTGGAGTAGAGGCGTGGCGCCAAATAGCCAAATGTGGTACCCTCCAGGGTGGCGTCCTGGGCAGAACCAGGGGCACTACCGGCCCGAGAGCTATACCTACCTCTCAAAAGAGTTTCCTGGCCCCAAACTCAAAGGGCTTTGGGTAAGACTGGCGTCTCTCGGCGAAAGAGTCACCGTCGAGATCAGCTATGAATGCAGTGAGAGCTGTTGGTGACTGAGGGAGGCACCGGGCTCGCGCGTACAGGCGAGTAATGTACTGTGCACGGCACAGAACGAGTGGCGTCTCCGCACATCTCAATGGGAGACGTGCGGAATGCAGTCGCCAGGCGAAGGCCGGTGTGGTGGATCCAGCCCACCTTCTGCAATACACGCTCGGCTGCGATGCATAAAATTCACATCCGTAGTCGAGGTTCGAACGAATGAATGATCGATAAAAAAGTAAGGCAGTAGACCTATCAGTGCCCGAGGCGCTGAACGTCACGGAACAAAGAATATCCATGGTGCAGGTACAAGAGACCTAAGGCTGCAAATATGAGCCTCCCAGGTGAGGCGTTGGTCAAATACAAGACTAAGAAAACGGTGCGACTCCACCACTTTCAGGCGCACCCCATTTAGAAACAGGTCTGGGTCAGGGTGGAGCCGTGGATGGCTGCAGAAGTGCAACCCCTTAGTCTTGGCCAAGGAAATCCTAAGCGTGTGCATGCAGTTTGGGATAGTGAGAGACGCGGTTCAATGCCTGTTGGAGTCGACGTTCCAGAGGTGGCATATGGGCCGCGCCAAAAGATATCAAAAAGTCGTCCACGTAGTGTAGCGAGAACATCTTCCGGCAGCACCCAGTTGATGGCGTTATGCTCAGAGCAAAGAGTGCGAAACTGCGGTCACTTCCTTACACGACACTCTGTTCCTGCTCCATTGAGTCGGAGGGCGCTCCCCCCACCCGAACGCGGAATCGACGATCTCGCAAATTTCAGATATAAAGATTGGGAGGCTGCCCTTCACCCCCACCTCGTGAATAGTCTCCATTATACCGTATCCTCCTGAAGTATCATAGGCATTCTCCATATCAAAAAACACAGTGGCGTAATCGTGTCTACGAAGGAAGGCCTCGCAGACGGCATTTTCCATTCGGATCAGAGCATCCGACGTGGAGTGCAACTTGCAGAAGCCACACTGTGCAGAAAACAAATGGTCTCTCCTGTGCAGAAAAATGGCTAATCTAACATTACTAATTACTCCAACTTGCACACGCAGGAAGTTAAGAGAGATTGGGCGGAAACCGGCCGTGGTAGAGTTATCTCTCGCCGGTTTGCGAAAAGCGAGCACAGTTGCGATTCGCCAGGAATCTGGGAGGATATCCTCTACCTAGATCCTGTTATACAAATCTAACAGAAAAGCCATGCCTCACTCACCCAGGTGTCGAAGCATGGTGCACTGGACCGTTGTCCGCGCAGGAAGCGAGAGCGGAACGCAACTCACTCAGAGAAATCCTAGCCTTGAAGGGTTCTCCGCCTCTTGAGGTAAAATGGAGTCGACGGCCTTCCACGACATCACGACGCGCAATGAATGCTCACGGAGCAGCATCCCGGGAAGAGAATACGGAGAAAGCGGCCGCGAAGGATTCGGCCCCGGGGTCCAAGATTGCGGTCCCATTCTCCTGGAGAACGGGAGGGGGGTCCTTCGAGAACTCGCTTCCACACCTCTGCTAGAGGGCTTTTCTAGTTAAGTGAGGACACTTAAGCCCGCCAAAAGAACGGAGGCCGTGTTTCGAAATATACCGGAACCTAGCCCTAGCTCGACGAAATAAACCGACAGCGAAATCGTTCGGGCGGCGCTTATAGCGCATGTAGGCATAACGGTTCAGTTTGAGGGCCGTTTCACACTCCGCTGACTAGTACGGGACCGGTCGGCGTGTGAAACAGCCAGAAGTTCTAGGAATAGTAGTAAGGCCTACGGCGATGAGGTTGCCGGAGAACTAAACGGCCTCATCTACTCATTTCCTGAAATGCGGATCACCGCGCCCGTGCCAAGCAGCACCGGGGCGGGCTCTCAGGCGGCAGCGGCCGAGAAAATGATATTTGAATGGGAAAGTGATCACTACCATGGAGGTCGTCGACCACCGCCAACCCCAAATCAGGCTGTGCATCCAGAGAGCACAGAGATACAGTAGATCGAGAGAGGAAAATGAAGCGGGTCTAGGGGAGTGATGCATAAATTCATCCACATTTAGAACACGCATCTCCAGCTCGTCGATCAGGTGGGCAAGAACTTGACCCCTGGGATTAATCGAGTAGTCTCTCCAGAGGAGATGTCTACCGTTCAGATTTCTGAGCAAGAGAAAGGGCTTCGGCAACCGTACCGCGACGTGGCGTAATTCCCTCACGTCGAAATTGGTTGACGGTGGAATGTACGCGGAAATAACAGTATACCTCCAATCCAGGTTCAGCTGCAAAACTACTGCCTGAAAGGAAGTATCTAAAGCCTAGATAAGAAAGGAGACATTATGCCGGGTGTAAATCGCGCATCCTCCCGCCTGGCCCCCATCCCGTGGTGTTGGGGTCCCAAAACCCTTATACCCCGTGAGGGTGGGCCGGGGGCACGCACCCAGCATGGTCTCCTGCAAAAATATAGCTAACGAGCAACGGGAGGAGAAGAGCCTCCGCAGTTACTCCCAATTAGCCCGGAGTTTGCAGCAATTCCATTGAAGGAATATGCCTTCCATCCCTTGCTCGGAGATGCGGGGGCACTCTTTGAAGAGAAGGCCCTCGAGTGAATGGTCGTACGCTTCCCGGATGCAGAACTCGGGGCGTTGTTGGCCGGACAATGCGCTGTCGCCTTCGAGGACTTATTGGAGGAGGTTGGGCTCGCCATGCGAGTTGTGCAGAGCCTTCTGTTTGCGGGCCACCTCACACTCGACTGACCAATATGGAAGCGCTTGATGAATTCACACACAGTGCAATAGTTCAGGTGGCGCTCTTAATGCATTGAGACATTTTGCTTCTCTTTAATGCTTATTTATCACTAGTGTGAGTTCCTAAATGTGCCACAAGATTGTCCTTTCTCTGCTCCTGATAAGGGCAAAAACTACATTTGAAAGACTGCTCACATATGTGAGTATATGAATGACTCTTAAGCTGATCTTTCGTTACAGCTTGTGATTGTGATTATTTTTTTTAGGGGGAGGGCCCAACTGGCGACTACCTAATTGGGCATAAGTAGCCAGACACAACACAGCTTATTAGTAGGCTATATTATAAAACAAATAACATTAACAAATAATATGTAAATAAACAAATAATGATAAAAAGGACAGGGGCTTAAAAAATAACAAGAAAACAAAGAAAAAGGCAAGAAGGAAGCGCGTTCAGGCATTGGGGGTAGGCCCATCTCACCACAGCGCAGAAACATGCAACCTATATATAAAAAAATTAGTCAAATAAAGTGGAGGAGGCCAGCCTCCTACAGGCGGGCGTTCCATCAAATGGTGGTGCTCCATGAGTGTGTCCAATTCAGAGATAACAGAAAGCACCCTGAAGCCATCACGGCATTGGGGGTTAGGTCCATGGGAACAATTGTGACGAAATGGCATGTAACTTTAAGATCCCTCATCTTCTTTGACAACCAACCCAGAAGGCAGCCCATATTCCTGCCATGTAATAGGTTCGATGAAGAGCACAATGATGGTCTAGTCACCCAGTCCTAGCAGACTCTTTGGGGCCTTCATTGGCGTGGTCATACCACGCAATTCCTACATGTCCAGGATCCCAGCACGATAATCTCGACATCTGCCTGGCTCGCCAAAACTGTGGCATCCCGGATATCCCGACCAGGGGGTGCAGAGATTCCAATGCCCCGAGAGCACTCAGGGCGCTTTATAAGTTGCTATAAATCACAATATGGTCTCCAAACCAGGCAAGCGGTGACCTGTACCAAGCAGTGTATTGCAACCAGCTCAGCCGTGAAAACAGACACAGAGCCTGGAAGAGCACCGCATACTTCAAACAGAGGTGATAAGATATGGAACTCACCCCCTCTTCGGACTTGGAACCATCCATCCATATACACTAGCACAGTTCGAGTGTGACACAAAGTGTGCTCCAAAGAGGCCGAACGCAATACTCCCGGTGCTGTAGAAGCTTTAGGAGCAGAGGCGTGGTGACAAATATTCAAAGGTGGTACCCTCCAGGGTGGCATCCTGAGCAGAACCAGGGTTAAACCAAAAAGGCTTAGGGTATGACTGGAGTCTCTCGGCGGCATAGGCACCGTCGAAATCAGCTGCGGATGCAGTACTTTTACTCCCATATTAGCAGTAACTGGAAACTTATCAAATCTTTTGGCCCCAGTTTGCCAGTCATGCGTTGATGAAATTTGAGAGAGATTATATGCATCACTTTCACTAATATTGCTATCTGAATCACTATAATTGTACTCTACCTCGGTAATTTCATCTTTACTCTCTAAGAAAAAACATTTAATATCATGTAAATCAATTTGAGAAAGATTTTGCTTTGCTGCTATAAAGGTATAAAACAGGCCCTCAAAATTAGAATGCAAATTTGCTACTAAGTTATGCATATAATGTATTAAGTACAACAAAAACTGTTGCCAGAAGGCACTACCAGGTGCACAATAGCAGAGATAAAATATAGGTCTCCCGTACTTAGAAAAAACAATAACAATTAGAATGTGCACCAATATTTTCGTTTTCCCGTCTTTGGAACGTGAAATCAATTCACCAATATATTGGTTCTCATCTTTGAGGGGTTAAATTTTAAAGTGAGGAAAATTACCTTTACTTGAAGACAGTTTTGTAAGGCCATTTCAGTAGAGGATTTGGGGTTCGAGGTTTCCTCTTGCAAATCGAGTCTCTCTCCCTCAAGGAGAGGAATTTCATCTTCCAAGGGTTCTTCTTTAATCTCCTCTTTCATAACAATCTCACAAAATCGCTCCTAAAGTTCAAGACAAAGTCAAGTCAATTTAAATCTCCAAGAACTATTTGAAGGTAAGTAATATTTTTATTCATATAAAATGGAAGCAAAAGAAGGACCAGAAGGCTAGCCAGGCCCCTAAGCACATCTTTGCTCACCAAGCCCACCCAAATAATGTAAAAAGACTATGAATGAACTTTCCACACATTTTTACTGTTTTCTCTGCAATCTTGTTTGACAAAAGTTTCTGAAGATATTTAACAGAAAAAATCTACATAGGGCAGGCAAGTTTGACATGCATCACATCCAATCGTTTACCTATTGCACTATAACAAGCAACATGTTAGGAGGCCCTCAAAGAGTCCTACTGTGGCCCACCACTGCCTCCAAAACCATAATGTGAGGAGATTAAAAGCTTGCTCTGGCTCCCAGCTGATGCCTCTCTCATTGGCAAACATCACTCTTTATCCTGGTACCCATGGACCACATCCTCCTCCTCTTCCTGACTCTTTCCATTTCTTCAAACATTACAGAAGAGGACCAACATCTCCCTGAACCATGTCGCAACAAACATCTCTTACACTACTTAGGCAATAACACAAAAGATAGAATATCAGACTTTCTCAACTAAAAGATTTACAAAAATTAAGAATTAATAAGTTAAATCTTTTGCAATTATACATGCAATCATTTAAATCTTTTGGATTTGTACATGTAATCATTTAAATCTTTTGCATTTAAATGTAGACTATCATCAATGACAATTTAAGCATGTATCCTCCACATATTTTTGCCACCATTTTATTTAGTAACCTTTTATTAAATACTTTCAGGGATAGGAACATTCCTTGCTTTTTATATATAATTTATAAAGAAATCTGAGATTTTGCTTTAGAAATGCACAAAAAGATCCTTATCTCTAGTTACAAACTTAAATCATATTTATGACTCAGTAACTGAAGAGGCTGACCTAGTAATGAATTCAAGATAGCTACAATTGATACTGTGCAAACAAATCAAATGAAAAGAAAAAAATAATAAAATTACCTCTTTGGGTGAGCCAATTTGGCCTATTTCATAAGCACCACCAAAAACTTTTTCTTGACCTCTCAATCCATGTTGATTTTCATCAAATGAATCCAAAAACTCTTCCTTGATCTTTTTGCAGTTCTCCTAATATAAAATTAAATTGATATGATATTTAAGACTTTATTCAATTATAATAATTAGAATTGTGCTGATAATGACAGTTAAAAACAAAACAAATCAAAATGACTGAATAACTAGGGCAATATTACTGTTGTGCAATAAGCACAAATAAACAAACTTCTTACAAACTTTAGAAATTAATAAAACCATAAGGTAAACTTCACATAAAAAAACCCCAATTTAATTCATATGTTACTCCTAAATTCCAGTTTTATATTTATGACTTGTTATGTTGAACACTTCTTGATTCTGTTGAATGTACAAGATCCATAAACAATATTTTTTTACATTTGTGGGAAGTTTCACAGCTTTTATTCTGCTTGCACATTTGTAATTGGCATTTTTTCTTTTCTGGGACAATGTCAAGTCTGTTTCTGCAGTATCATCTTCACTAATTTCCTCTCTGTGTCACTCATTTCAAAAGCTCACAATTATAAAGCTAACAGCAGAACAAATGTCGCAAGTAATTTTCTTACCAGTAATTTCCAGATAGAGAACAACTGCATTGATTCCAGTGGTCCAACATATTGTCAACACTAGAATGAGCTACCTTCTTGAGCCAGCTTTTATGCTGTATTTGCGAGCCATCTGATCAACAATATCTACTCCATATTTCATTGAATTGTAGATTTCCACGGTATCAGGAGTTCTTTTCACATCATCTTCAATTTAAACACAGCATGGTATGGTGCTCAGAAGAATCACATTTAAAATTTGATTTACATTGATATACAGTCAGCATTGCTTGATCATTCTTCAGAACATGAGTAATGAACCTTTTGTCTTGCAAATTCTTGATGCCATTTTTATCTTTTCATTGTGGTAACCCCTCTGGTAACTGCCTACTTGGGCATAAGTTGCCTTAAGGTAAACTTCATGCCTTTCAGGTATGATTCATTATTCCAATGAGGGTAGTATTTTTATGTTGTAATTTATGGCATAAACTCAGAAGTAAAAAGTTTTCTATCATAATATTTCTTCTTCTTTTGCTAAGGTATGGTTTGACAAGCTAAAGAACTACGTATTCTGATGATGGGTTTAATGGAAGTTATCTTTACTGAGGTATGGAAATACATTTAAAAAGCATTTTGACTTGTTATCAGCAGCTATCCAAAATTTGATTCCAAATTTGTCTGGCTTAGTGGCAATATATTGAGTAAAGGGGCACCTTGATTTAATGGGCAAAAACTATTCATCAACAGTTATATTTTTGCTTGTTTTGTAACATTCAATGCAATTTTGTGTGAAGCGATGCCAAACTTCAGATAGCAGCACAAATTTGTCTGTTTACAGCCTTTTAGATCTGTTAGACATTATGTCAAAATGGAGGCATCTTATAATTTCTCTAAAATAATCTTGTGCCATTTTTTCAAGAAAAAAAGGTGGGCCCCACTCTTTTGACCAGAGACTATCAGCAGGTTGTCTATTGGCCAATATTCCTTGAGCAAACATGATGCCAACAGCAGCCATAATTTCTTCCAGTGACAGTCCATGAAGTGCTGAATATCACAGAATGAAGAATATAAATGGCAGAGGTACATACGCCTCTAAAGTGAGGAAGTGGTCAAAAACAAGTTCAAGGAATTGTGTGATTCCAACATTCCAGGAAACCCCTGTTCAAGAAGAAGTCAGGGTCAAGATAGAGCTAGGGATCATTGCAAAAGTGCACTACCTGAAGCTGGGATAAAGAAAACCTATGCCTTTCTGCATAGTGAGAGATGCAGTTCAATACTTTTTGTTGTTGATATTCCTGAGTTGGCCTCTGGGCAGCACCAAAAGAAATCGAAAGCTCCTCTATTTAGAGAGCAGCCAGAAGATCTTGAGGCATTACTGAGGTGATACCTTTGATGCTCAGGGCACAGAGTGTAACACAGGGGACTTCCTTGTGGGATTCCCTCTTCCTGCCCTATTAGGCCATAGAAACCTCCCTTATACACTAAATAAATCATCTCAAAAATTTAGATATAAAAATTGAGATGCATCCACTTGCCCCCATCATGTAAAGGGTCTCTATGATACATATAATAGGCCTTCTACAGATCAAATTGCACAGTGGCATAGTGCTATATATGGAGGAACGCCTCTCAGTTAGCATTTTGCACCAGGATGAGAGCATCCAACAGAGTGGAACTTACAGAAGCACCACTGTGCAGAAGACTGGGCTCTGTTGTCCATGAAGTAAATTAATCTAATAGTTACTAATTTCTACCTCAACTTGCAGAAGCAGCAAGGTAGAAAAATTGGGCTGAAACTGGCTATGGTAGTGATGTCTCTCCAGTTTGCAAAAATGAGCAGGGTAGGCATTTAACATGAGTCTGGGAGGATAGCTTCTGTCTAGATCCTGTTGAATAAATCTATAAAAGAGATGCATCACTCATTTAGATGTTGAAGAATGGCATATGGAACATTGTTTGTATAAGGGGCAGTGTCCACAAAAAAGCTATAGCAGAGAACAAATCACTTAGTGACATCACAACATTTATTGAATGCTGGTGGAGCGGCAATGAGGCTAGACAATGTGTAGAATGCAGTTGCAAAAAGCTCAGTCATAGAGATATCATCAGAGTAAACAGACTCATTCTCCTGGAGAATGAGAGGGGGCACTGTGCAAAAATTTGCTACAAATTATTTTAACTTGCTCCTGCATGTTTGGAAGACGAGTCTTCCAGATAAATTTAAAAATAAAATTTTTCTCATTTTCATAGCTTTTGACCATGGATGTTAAGAAATATTGATGCATCTTCCGAGTCCACATTTTTGGACAATTATCTGGCTGATGAATGTCCTTTAGTTGACTCCAGTCACCATATTCTAGTTGGCTGTTAGAATGTAAGAGTATTTCTTCATTGTTCTTTTTTTTCTTCAGTCACTTGCTCTAAGTAACCAGCATCTTAGCATTTTCCTTGGACAAATTTGTACATACCTCCTTCAGATGCTGAATCGAACCAAGGATTATCTGGCCCCACCTTCCCAAACAGTTTCTCCCATATTCTTCAACTAACATTTCTAGATTTGTTGACATGCCAGATAAAATACATTTTTGTTCAACATTTTCTCTAACTGTGAAATCCACTGTTAGTGGATGTAGTATCAAAAACAATGGCAGTGACAATATCCGTAAGATCTCAATTTTCAATTACAGGTAATTTAAATAACTTTCCTTTCAGTGGAGGAAGGTGGACCAAATACTAGCACAGCTAAAGTCTCTGAAGTACTTCCAGATTCACTGCCCCAAACACCTTTGAGCAACATTGCATCCTAGTTTAAGGAGGCTTAAAGTTGGAAATTTTCACTAAACTTGGACATTTCGGTTGAGTCACCCCCAGGTAATGTCATCCACATGAAAAAATGCCCACTTGTTCTCCTATAGCTAGAAAATAGTAATTGGTTTTACATTGTTATTGTCTATGCTGCAGTCTCATTCCTCTCTGCTTGCTTGCAGGGATCATGTCTCAAAAATATTATCACCAGACCTTTCTTCTGTACTTTGGTATTCATAAGAACCTGATATCATTGTCTTTCTTCTCAGTTATTCTATATTTCTTAGATAGGATCTGAAATTCGTATATAGAACAGGCTACTTCCAACACAAATGCTCCTCTTTATCCTCCAGGGTTACTTGCTCATTCTTTGCTTTTCACCAGAACACAATGATTCTCAAGTACTTTCATGAAGAGCTTCAATTTATTGTACTTGGTCATTGTTTTATTCTGAGCTTAGGACGGAATGGGATGATAGATTCATAGGTTTTATATGCAAGATTTTTTTATATTACTTACAGGAGCCCATTTGGTGACTGCCTACTTGGGCATAAGTTGCCGTACTCACTACAGCCTATGACTAGGCTATATTAAAAAAAAATCAAGGTTGATAACATCATAGGCTAAAAACAATAAAGAAAACAATGTAAAAAGGTAACAAAAGGAAATGCGCTCGAGCATCAGGGGTAACCATCCCCCACCCCACCCTGATGCAAGAGCATGTGACCCACAACAGTCAAATAATGAGGAGGAGGCTGGCCTTCTCCAAAAAGGTGTAAAATCCAAAAGTCAGTGTGCATGAATCTGTCCTGATTACAAGAGACAGGCGGTGGCCACCATGCTCATCACAGTAACCAGGACAGATAACATGCATGAAGATCATGCAGACTGGGACATTCAGCAAAAATGTACAACACAGTCTGGGAACAACACAGTATTCACAATAAGGTGCAGGCGAGCACTCCATAAAATGGTGGCATGTCCCACGAGTAGATCCAATTCAGATACAATGGTAAGCAACCTGAAGCTGTGGCATGATTGGGGGGTATGACAAGAACAGTCATGGCACAATGGCATGCAACTTTAAGTTCCCATCGACAATATCTCATCTTTGCCAAGCAGCCAAGAGAGCTGCCCCTATTGCTGGCATGTAATCGGTCTGAGGAAGAACAAAATTCTGGACTGGTTGCCCAGTCCTTGTGGAGTCTTTGGTGCCCTCATCGCCGCACTTCCTACATGTCCAGGAAGCCAATGGAAGATAATCTCGAAATCCGCACAGCTCACCAAAACCGTGGAGTCACAGATATCACTAAACCAAGGAATGCAGAGATTTCAATGCCTAGAGAGCACTTAGGGCACTTTGTGAGTTGCTATAAATCACAATCTGGTCTCTGAACCGGACATGTCGTGTAATCTCCCATATTGAGTGGTGTATTGCCACCAGCTCAGCCGTGAAGAAAGACGCAGCGCCAGAGAGAGCCGCCCCTCTGACTTCAAACAGAGGGGATACGGCGTGGAAACTGACTCCCTCTTGGGACTTGGAGCCATCCGTATACACTGGCATGGTTTTAGAAGACACAAAGTGTGCTACAAAAAGGCCAAAGGCAATACTCCCAGTGCTGTAAAAGCTTTGGGAGCAGAGGCATGGCGACGAATAGTTAAAGGTGGTACCCTCCAAGGTTGCATCCTAGGCAGAACCTGAGGAGCTATTGCCCGAAAGCTATACCCAACTCTTGTAAAAGTAACTTAGCCCTAAACATAAAGGGCCTAGGGTGTGACTGCTGTCTCTCAGCAACATAGGCACCTTTGAGATCAGCTCTGGGAGAGAGGTGCTGGGCTCGCATGCACACGCAAATAATGACCTGTGCAGAGAGCAGAGCAAGTGGCATACCACAAGCATCGACAAGTAGTCTCTCAATGGGGAAAGTGCAGAAGGCACCGGTCACCAGGCAAAGCCAGTGTGGTGGATCGAGTTAACCTTCCGCAATAAACGCTACGCTCGACTCCAGATGCATAACACTCGCATCCGTAGTTGAGCTTCAAACAAACAAAGGATAGATAAAAAAGTAAGGCAGTAGCCCTAAGAGTGCCACAGGCACTGAACATCATAGAACAAAGAACATCCATGGTGCAGATACAAGGGAATCTAAGGCTACAAATAGGAGCAACTAAGGTGAGGTGTCAGTCAAATACAAAACCAAGGAAACAGTGCAAGTCCACCACTTCAGGGGGCACCCGAGAGAGAAACAAGTCTGGGTCAGGGTGGAGCCATAGATGGCAGCAGATGTCAACACCTTAGTCTTGGTCAAGGAAAAGCAAAGCCTTTGTGCTTCGGCATAGCGAGAGACGCAGTTCAATGCCTGTTGGAGCCAACATTCTGGAGTTGGCACCTGGGCTGCGTCAAAAGAGATCAAAAGGTTGTCCAAGTAGAGCATAGAGTGTGACACTGATGACACTTCCCTGCAGAACCCTCATAAAAATTAATATATAAAGACTGGGAAGCATCCTCTTGCCCCGATCGTGTGGAGAGTGTCCATGATATCGTATCGCCATTCGGTATCATAGGCCTTCTCCAGATCGAATATTGGACATAATGCTGTCTACAAAGGAAGGCCTCACATATGGCATTTTTCAGTCGGACCAGAGCATCCGACGTGGAGTGGAACTTACGGAAACCGCAGAGTGCAAAGGACATGGTGTCTGCTGTCCAGAAAAAAGCTAATTTAACATTTACCAATTTATCCATACACTTGCACACACAGAAGCTTAGAGAGATTGGGTGAAAACTGGCAGGAGTAGAGGAAAATCTCTCCAGTTTGCGAAAAGTGAGCACAGTAGCAATTTGCCAGGAATCTGGGAGGATACCCTCTACGCAAATTCTGTTGAACAAATCTAATAGAAAGTCCATGCCTCGTCACCCAGAGGTCGAAGCATGGCGTACGGGACATCGTCCTGACCATGGGCGGTGTCCGCGCACGAAGCGAGAGCGCAGCGCAACTCACTCCCAGTAAACCTGTCGTTGAAGGGTTCTCCGTCTCTGGAGGTAAAGTCCAGCCGGCGGCCTTCCGCGACATCATAACGCGCATTGAATGCTGACAGAGTAGCATCCCGGTTAGAGAATACGGAGAAAGCGATCGCGAAGGATTCCGCCACGGACGCCAGGTCCGAGATTGCAGTCCCATCCTCGTGGAGAACGGGATGGGGGTCCTGCAAGAACTTGCCCCGAATCCTTTGACTCACTTCCACACCTCTGCTAGAGGCATCTTTGCGTTAAGTGAAGACATGTATGCCTGTCAAGAAGAGCGGCGAGTGTTCTTTGAAATATACCGAAATCTAGTCACAGCTGGACGAAAATGAAGCGGTTGTTGGGTAGATGGGTAAAATCACCCACATCTTCAATCGGGTCGGCAAGGAGTTGACCCCTGGGATTAATTGAGTAGTCGCCCGAGATGGGGTGTGTTTCCTGTTCAGATCTCCAAGAAAGAGAAATTGCTTCGGCAACCGTGCCACGACGAAGCGGAAGTCAACCGCGTCCAAGTCGGCTGACGGTAGAGTGTACGAAAAAATAAATGTATACCTCCTATCCAAGTGCAGCTGCACACCTACTGGCTGAAAGGAGGTATCTAAAGCGAAGAGAAGAACGGAGACATCATGGCGGTTGTAAATCGCGCATCCTCCCGCCCGGCCCCGATCTCGTGGTAGTGGGGTCGCAAATCCCTTATACCCTGGGGGAAGGGACTAGGGGGCACGCGCCCAAAATGGTCTTGTGCAAAAAGATAGTTAATGGGGAACAGGAAGAGACGAGCCTCCACAGTTCTACACAGTTGTCCCGGAGTCCGCTGCGCTCTTCGAAGAGAAGACCCATATGGGAAAGGACGTACGCTTCCGCGAGGCAGAACTCCAGGCACTGTCGCCTTCGAGCACTTATCGGGGGAGGTTGGGCACGCCATGTGACACTCTTACTTCCTCTGCCTTACAAGTTTAGGGAAGCGGGGCGGCTTCGGAGGGGGGTCCCTCTTTGGAGTATCCACAGTTTCCGAACCATCTACTGGGTCTATGCAAAGGACCGGAAGCTCCTATAGTGCTGTCCTCCTTTCGGGAGGCAGCTTTAAAAACCCAGAAAAATGGCCTCGCAAACAACTTCAGTGGTATTGCCTCCTGTGAATCTAAAGACACGGTGGAAGCATGCGGCCGTTTCGCCTTACGGGGAAACAGTCACACTGGTGGAAGGATTGGGAACCTTGGTTCTAGCTGGGGCTGGGTGTAAATCCTTTATGCTGGCAGCTCTACCACAGGAGCACCAGGGGTGGGTAGAATCCACAAAAGAGCTCCGAATGGACGCAGAAACGACCGTGCTCATATAACTGTAGGGGCCAAGAACAGAGGGTGTCTTTCTTAACATTGCGGCATAAGATGTCCCAGGCAGCACCAGGTATGCCAGGACCAGGTCCTTAGCCTTGTGAAATGAGAGATGATCCTGGGCCTCAACAACCAGGATTTCCTGCTCAAGGAGATACACACCACATTGCTTTGAAAAATCGGGGTCAGGGTGGAGCCGTGGATGGAGGCAGAAGTGCACCACCTTAGTCTTGGCCAAGGAAAACCGAAACCTGTGCGCTTCGGCATAGCGAGAGACGCGGTTCAATGCCTGTTGGAGTCGACGCTCCAGAGTTGGCATCAGGGCCGCGCCAAAAGAGATCAAAAGGTTGGCCACGTTAAGCATAGCGATAACATCTTCTGGCAGCACCGAGGGGATGCCGTTGATACTCAGGGCAAAGGGTGTGACACAGAGGACACTTCCATGTGGGACACCCTCTACGTGTTCCATTGAGCCGGAGAGGGCTCCCCCCATCCGTAGCGAAATTGACGATCTCGCAAAAATTCAGATATAAAGATTCGGAGGCGTCCCCTCACTCCATATCGTGTGGAGAGTCTCCATGATACCGTATCGCCCTGCGGTATCATAGGCCTTCTCCAGATCGAAAAACACCATGACGTAGTGCTGTCTACAAAAGAAGGCATCGCAGACGGCATTTTCCAGTCGGAGCAGAGCATCCAATGTGGAGTGGAACTTGCGGAAGCCGCACTGTGCAGAAGACAGATGTCCTCTGCTGTCCAGAAAAAAGGCTAATCTAACATTTACCAATTTCTCCATCAACTTGCACACGCAAGAGGTTAGAGAGATTGGGCTGAAACCGGCCGGAGTAGAGTGATCTCTTCTCGGTTTGCAAAAGGCGAGCACAGTAGCGATTCGCCAGGAATCTGGGGGGAGACCCTTCACCCAGATCCTGTTGAAAAAATCAAACAGAAAAGCCATGCCTCGCTCACCCAGGTGTCGAAGCATGGCGTACGGGACATCGTCCGGACCATGGGGGGTGTCCGCGCACGAAGCAAGAGCGAAACGCAACTCATTCAGAGTAAACCTGTTGTTGAAGGGTTCTCCGCCTCTGGAGGTAAAGTCCAGCCTGCGACCTTCCGCGATATCACAACGTACATTGAATGCTGGCGGAGCAGCATCCCGGCTCGAGAATGCGGAGAAAGCGGTCGCGGGATCGAGATTGAGGTCCCATTCTCGTTGAGAATGGGATGGGGGGTCCTGCGAGAACTTCCACACCTCTGCTAGAGGAGTCTTCCCGTTATATGATGACATGTATGCCTGCCAAGAATAGCAGCGGGCGTGCTTCGAAATATACCGGAACCTAGCCCTAGCCCGACGAAATTCACCCTCAGTGAAATCGTTCAGGCGGCACTTATACCGCATGTAGAAATAACGCTGATGTTTGAGGGCCGTCTCACACTCAGCCGACCACTACGGGAGTGGTCGGCGTGCAAAACGGCTAGACGTTCTGGTTATAGTAGTCAGGCTCGTGGCAATGAGGTGGCCGGAGAACTCAACGGCCTCATCTACCGACCTATACTCCTCGACTGAGATAGAGAAGTCAGTCATTTCCTGAAATGCAGGCCACCGCGCTCGCGTCAAGCACTACCGAGGTGGGCCCATAAAATGATAACTACCATGGAGTTCCTCGACCAGCCCCCAATCAAAATGAGGATGTGCATCCGGAGAGCACAGAGAGAGATCGGGCAGTGATGCGTAAAACTCATCCATATTTAGGACACCTATGTTAAGCTCTTCGCCTTCACGCGGTAGCGATACCAAACGGCACGCACCGACTCATGGAACTTGTCACAGTCGAACGTGACTTAGAGTGTAGGGGTGGTTCTCGAGGCCCCTCCCTGTTTTCTCATTACACATTCAACCTTGACCGCTCCATGGTCGGCCAGCTCTAAGGCGATGTCCTCTATGGAGTAGTCCATTAGTTCCCTCGCATAAACTACTCTTTTCCCCGTAGTTTATAGTAGAGTGCGGCGTCACACTCACAGGCGTGCCATCAAGTGTCCGAAGGGCACTAATCATGGCCGCCTCGGAGCGATTCGACTCATTCGCCAAAAGGCTCCTGTCCAAGAAACGGGTCACTTTCGGCTCTCTACTAATCACATTAGCTAAAGCTCTTCTCTAATGGATCATGTTGCCCTGGGCCAACATGGTGCCATCAGTGGAGCGAATAACGGCGAAGCATTTAAAGCCAGCGGGCTCGAAAACGCCGGGTAATCTCTGAATGTGGGGCCGCGATGTAATCGAGCTCCACTCTGTGCACTAGCACTTTTGCTCTTAGTCAGGGGCTCCGCGATGTGCACTAGCATTTTTGCTCTTAGTCAGGGGCTCCGCACCATGGGGGAAAGGGTTTGCAGAGGAGCCGGATGTGCCGATCTTGGCTTGGTCGCTAACGGAAGTGGCAGCAGACCCATCTGTCCTTGCAGCCCCCGCGGATGGAGAGGAGCCCTGAGTCTTTTTAGGAGGAGGGCGGGGAATGAACCCATTTCAACCCTCCACCGGCAGGAGACCCCAGGCCAGATATACCGGCCACAGCAAGGTCCTTCTCCAAGATGGAGAATGTCCTGGCAGTGAGTGAGGAGGCACAGGCCTTGATCCTGGCAACGTTCAATATTCTCGCCAGCAGGTCTTTTGAGGGAAGTGACTGATGGGACCTGGCTTCCCTCTTGCCCCCTAAGGGGGTTTGCCCTACCGAGCTGCTATGGGCTGCCTGCTGGCTTTCTTGGCAGTCACCTTGGAAAGTAAAGGGGGTACTGCTGCTGGGAAGAGGGAGGTGCCCGATGCACCTCTAGACAAGGGGGTGAGCGGGAGTCCCCTACACCCGTAGCTGAAGGAAAGGAGTAAGCCTCCTCTCCGGTTAGAGAGATTTAGAGGGTCTCCTTCAAGAGCACAGGGGAGTAGACCTCCATTTTTTCTGTGGAGCTGCCTGAGGGTGGCTCCAACGATGGAAAAGGGGAAATTGATGGGAGATTTTTGGGGGTATCATCATTGGGCATGATGACCTTATTTTTTTTAAGGGAAACAATCGATCATCACCCCTCACAGTAGCCCACCCTGCAAGGGATGCATATGGGACTGGCAGAACCAGGTGCCACCATTCAAGGCCATTCCTCCTGCCTAGTAGCCTGGCAGTCCCTCAGCATGGCAGCTCCACCTTAGACCTGGCGTAAAATGGATAGTGTTTGAAAATAGAAAGGAAGAGGAGGTGAGGAAGATGTGGGTTGGAATAAAGTAGGTTATTTAAAAACCTACCATCCCAAAATGGAGCTCAGGGGTGAGGGATCATTGTCCCCTCCCCCCTCAGCCCCGATCTGGGATATTTGGCTGAGAAGGTCAGCATCTGACCAGAGAAAGTTGTGGGAGTGGTTGTATGAAAAGTGAGGAAAAAGGGGGGAAACACAAGTGTCTGAAGTAAGGAGAAGAGGCTAAGCTGGGATTGGACGGGGTGCTGAGTCCCATCAGCATGGCAAATCACTGCGCCCCTTATTGGGAAATGTCCGAAGGGCACTAATCATAGTTGCCTCAGATAGATTTGACGCATTCACCAAAAGGCTCCCGTCTGAGAAACAGGTCAACTTTGGCTCTCTACCAATCACATTAGCTAGATCTCTCCTCTGATGAATCATGTTACCCTTAGCCAACATGCTGCCATCAGTGGAACAAATAACAAGGGAGGATTTGAAGCCAGCATGCTCGAAAATGCCAGGTAGCCTCTGAATAGTAGCCCAGTCATAATCGAGGCTCCGCTCTGCGCACATTTGGTCTTAGTCTGGGACTCCCCACCGGGGCAATCACTGGAGCAGGACAGGCCCATTTTGGCTTGGTCACACACCGAAACGGCAGCGGCCCCATTTGTCCCAGTGTAAGGAGAGGATCCCAGTCTCTATTTTTTTTCAGTTGTTCTTCTTTTTAGGAGAAGAGGGTGGGGAATAAACCCTCTTCTCCTCTCTGATGACACAAGCTCCAAGTCTAGATGGACCGGACTCAGCAAGATCGTTATCTGAAATGGACAAAGTGTTGTCTGTCACAGGGGCACCAGCCGGGGGAGGAGACCATACCCATGTTGAGCCCATGAAAGATCCTACCATCTGGGGCTGAGTTACCGCAGGGACTGTGTCTAGCTCAGGGGACGCTTCCATGTACCCCCCCCCCCTCAAAGACATCATAGGTGCCATTCAAGGTACCTTTGGTCATCTCGTGTTTGGCCAGTAAACCGGCATTAATCATGGAAGACAGGGGGAGGGGGGACGTATAGTGACCCTCACTCCCCCTAAGGGGATTGGCTCTATTGAGCCACTCTCCGTACTGCCTGCCTACTTTCTTGGCAGTCTCCTTCGAAAGCAAGACGGGGGAAAGGGGTCTGCCACTGTAATGAGTCACCCAAAGGTGCTTCCAGAGAAATGGGCGAGGGGGAGGCTCATGCACCCATAGGCATAGGAGAGGAGTAAGCCTCCTCTTTGTTATAACTAGTTTGGAGGGTCCCCTACAAAAGTACAGGGGGGAGGGAGACCTCCATTTTCCCATGGAGCTGCCTGATAGCCGCTCCTCACTGATGAAGGGAAAGGGAGAGAGGTTTTTTTTCTCATCATCGGGCATGGTGACCCTATTAGTGATAGGGAAGGCAAATTCTAATCACCCCTCGAGGTAACCCGCTCTGCGAGGGGTGAATATGGGGTCGACATAACCAGCTGCTGCCATTTGAGGCCACTCATCCCACCTAGTGACCTGGCAGGTCCACCTTAGGCTCAGCATAAAATCGATAGACATTGCAAAGAGAAAGAAAGGGGATGTGAGGAAGGTGTGGGTGGGGATGAAACAGGTTGTTAAAAACCCACCACTCCAGACTGGAGCTTATGAGTGAGGGAACGTTGTCCCCTACCCCCTGATCCGGGATAGTTGAGTGAGAGGAAGCAGGTTGGCATCTCCCAGTGAAATTTGAAGTCGACCAGAGAAAATTGGTGGAGAGGTTGTAGGGAAAGTGAGGAAGTAGGGTAAAAACACAGGCTGTCTGAAAGAAGAGGCTAAGCTGGAGCTGGACGAGGTACTGAGTCCCATCAGCACAGCAGCCAGGAAGGCAAATCGCTTAGCCCCTTATGGGGTTTCCAGCAACCAGCTGTAGGACAAGAGATGCAGACCTAGAGGATCAATACCAGATCCACATTTACACCTATGTGGCTCACAAATTGGTGCACTCACCTTCAATTAATGGCAACTCTTAAGGGTTTCCAGATCCGAGTTCCCAAAGATGGGACTGGGATAGCTGACAACCAACAGCCACTATCAGGATGCCCTGTGGCTAGCAGACAGGCTCTTGCAACCTGGTCTGCCCTCTCTTTGAGGCCATTTAGTTTGGAGAGAGCAAGAGGTAGAACCCAACATTTCTGCTTCATTTTCAGACTCAAAGATATTGTCCCCAAGTATCCCCCTCCAGAATCTAATAGGCCCAGACACTATGTCTACTTGAGCCAAACCAGTAACCGATGAAAGAACAGCTTGCATTAAAGGGTTAACTGAAATCAAGGAGCATAATGTACACAGGGATAGCAATGTCTTGTGTCAATCATATTCCTAAGCCACTAATCCGAATTGGGAGAGCTGCCTAAGTCCATGAATCCCTTGAAAAGTTAATGTTGATTAGTTTGGATGCAGCATCTATTACAGAGTCATCAAAAAACTCCAAAGGTATCATCTCACTGTAGGCCGGAGAGAATCTCAAGATGTACTGTAGCTTAGGTAAAGAAAATGAATTTTTTAATAGGACCAAAGCTTGGTGAGGATCAATTAATTATGGGCGGGATATCATTTGTTTTAGGGATTCATGTTTTGGGTTTATAGCATGTCTGATTGTTTCCCCACTAATGGGAGAGCCCAATATAGACAAATCATTCAAAGCCACAATCTTAACATGGGGAAGAACTGTTTTAAATTTTTGAAGAATGGCTTGAGTATCATCATTTATGATAGTCAACTCACATTTGGAGTTATTAATCTCTAGACCTATTTTGTTAAATTCAGAAATGATAGACTGAAGGTCATCAAACGAAAACAGCGCAAGTTCCAGTGGGTCTCCCTGTTGTATGCCAGTAGCAGAATTCAAAATCCCACCACCGTACAAGAGTGAAGTTGGCCGGGAGTATGCTTGATTTAACATTTTACTTAAAGAAGGTAGCTGCTCATAGACAGCCCCAAGGAAAACGTCCATATAAATGCAATTAAAAGCATTCTTCAAGTCAACCTTCAAAAAGACCTGCCCTGGGGCATCACTAGTCAAATATTCCCGGGCTGAATGGGCAGAAAATCCCAGCTGGACTGGTCTGAGGTGAGAACTCAAAGACCGAGACACATGTCACACACCTACCTTGGCTGCAAGGCGATGGAAGGTACACCCCACAGCAATGGGGTGCACCCTTCCATCCCTCTTTGCCAGTGCACAAAGTAATGCTCAACAAAAAAAACATGTTAGGCCATCAGACACCCCATCCTGCAAGACCAAACTGACAAAATTGGTCAAATTAGACGAGTGTTACTCCCACCTCAGCAGTTTCACAACCCAACAAAGATTTAAGATGCCCTGGAGTTAACCCATTGTGGTCCATGAGCAGTTGAGCCAGAGAGCGGGATGGAGGAATTAGCTGCATGATTGATGTTGGCTAGAAGATCATCAATGGCCACTTCAATATCTTTATGAGGGAAGGACCCATCATGACTCGAGAGGTGATTGAACTTATGCCAGTTTGCTTTTTTATATTCCATCCTTTGCTAGGTTGTAGAGGAGGATTACCTGTACATGTTATTACAATGGGGAAGTGATCACTGCCTCGAAAGTCAGGATCCACTGCCCAATCAAAATCAGCTCTACAGCTTGGTGAACAGAGAGACAAGTCCACACATGCAAAGCTGTTTGTCTGGATGTGAAATGATGTGTGTCTGTCATCATTAAGAAAGCAGACATCATTAGTAGCCAGAAATCTCTCAATTATATTTCCTCTAAGGTTGTTATGATGGCTCCCCAAAGGGGTGTCAAGCATTAAAGTCACCAATCAATAAAAAGGGAGGAGGGAGGTGAGAATTTAAATTAGCTAACTTTGTAGCTAAAACAGCTGTATCCCTTTCCTCACCAGGAGGAAGATACAGTGAACAGACTGAATAATGGCGACTGGAAAACAGGCAGACAGCAATCGCCTGCAGGTCTGTGTTAAGAGAACTGGTTGTTGGGGAACCCTGTTAATAAAAACAGCCGAACCATGAATTGGTTCTCCGGGGTTCTTATAATATCCCACAAAACCCCAAATGTTGGGTACTCTGCCATTTACAAACATGGAAATGCAGTGGGCACTTACAACCTTCTAATTGGTAAGTTTTGATACCACCCTGTCAATATCATAATCTATTAACTCTCCGAATCGGATAACACCTTGTCGGGTGCGAAGCAGAGGACAAGTCTACAGAAGCTAAAGACTGTAGGGTCTTAATCCGCTGATGCTGCTCGCTTGGTTTTGCCTCGACTATCAATGCGCCATCATTACGTGGCCACAATTGGGCAGGTTTGCCACATTTCTCAACAAAATCCTCATAGATGTCAGCCTTACTAAGAGGACTACTGTTCACTTTCAAGATTAAAAATCAGTCGTAATCCAACTCAGGATCAACTTCTGAACCAGACCTGGGTCTCTGGGATTTATTTTTGTTAAATTTACCCATATAAGTAAATATTTTATTTTGAGCTGCCCCTGGAGCCGAGGGCATGCACCAAATCATCATCGTGATTCCAAAGAGCACCCATTCAGCCCAGACGGGGTAACCCATCCCCCCCGACTCCCACTGTCATTTTAAAAACAGCGGAGCTGCATAACAGATTCTCTGGAATGCAGTGCAAAGACCACCAAGAAAAAAAAGGATGACCCAGGCAACCAAACCTCCTCTAAGGCACGGTCCTGCAGACAATGCCCCCCAGTGGAAGCATCCGTCGACCCATACAGAGGCAGAAGTAAGAAACGATCGGTCCAAAAGCATAGCCTGGTTGAGTACCAAACAACTATGGAGCCCACAAAGCCATAGTCGCAACAAGTTGCGAACTACCTATGAGCTACCTAAACAGTGGGTATTTTGGAGAAGCAGAAGGGAAACAATAGCAAGAAGAGTTGGAAAGGATAGAAATAATTGAAAGGAAAACTGAAGAAGGAGAAGAGGCTAAGCTGGGGGCGGACGGGGTGCTAAGTCCTGTCAGCATGGCAGCCAGGATGGCAAATCGCCGCACCCCTTAAAGGGTCAATTAATGACAGAACATACAGCAATCAATATACAGCAGAACATACAGCAATACTAAAGAGAAAACCTCATTTCACCACATGGATAACGAAACTCATAAAACCAAGGAATGGATAATCAGCAATGCTTAATTACATAAAATATCTCAAAGATCTCAAGTAACTCACCCTTTTATCATCCAGCATTTCATCATCTAATAAATTCTTTTTATTATTCATGTTTACTTCCTGTTTGTTTCAAGAGTTCTATCTGGATGTTTTATATAGTGATTAAAAGTTTCTGGTGAATAAACTTCTTTCATATACCAGACTCTTTAGAAGTTTCAATATATCTTTTTTTAACTTTGCTGTCTTCTAAAATAAGTTTGGGAGAGAGAGATGAAAATGAGTCTGATACAACCATCAGTTAGTGCATGCAGTGCTCCATCTGAAACGCTTTCAAATGTGTAACTAGCCAAGGTCCATATGGCCCAATGATGGGACAGACCTCTTCTAATTAGAGTAAAGTTGAGCAGCATTAGACATGGTTATTTGCTATATGGAGTCCCAATTCAGGTCAACTCATAGAAGCTGCAATATACTAAGGTGACCTGAAGACGAGTTCAATTTATGAACTAAATGGCTTCTGTGAGAGTATTTAGGTTTAAGAAACTATTCCCCCAAAATAAAAGTAATGTGGATAGTACTTATCGCCTGCAGCCACTTGCCTCAGGATATTTTTGGCTACACTTATAATTTACAAGGTACGAATGGCTTGCCAGTTTATTTTGTCTCTATAGCAATGCTCATAATCTTATATATCTTATGTACATATGTATATATTTTTCTAAGGAGTGGGGAGATTATATTTTGTGGTTGCATGAATGGACATAATCCTCTGGATGCATTTTATGTATATTGTAGATTAGATCTGACAAACTCCTGTAAAGGGTGACAATGTTGATGACTTTTCTCTGGTAAGAAATCTTTTGTGTGTTGACTGGAACAGGAGCTGCCAAGTGTAGGCCATGAATGGTCTTTTGCAGTCTCCTTCTTTTCTTATGTTCTTATGTTCTTATACATGAGAAGGATGAGTTACTTTATATTATTGATGAAGACTAGATATAGTATGAGTAAGAGAATCATGGGTAATTCAATTTAATAGTTTTGAAGTTGACGTAAAAGGTTATATGTAGATTAGTCAAGAAAGAGTAACACTAGTTGTGAGCAATTATTTATATAATATAGGAAATAAGTACAGGATGTGAAGCAGATAGTTATTCTTGATGATTCTAATTTAAGCTCTTTGGACTGGAAAAATAAGATAAGAAATAGATTGGATGTTATAAAAAAAATACTTTAGCAATTCATAAATGATAATTTGGTTCAGGTATTGACTGATTTGAAAGTGATAGTTTATTTTAACTTAGGAATAGGAAAAGTAGAACATAAGCATGATTAGAGCTAAAATATTTGCTAGAGATAAGGTAAGTCACAGAATTCAAAATCAATTTCTTGAAGAAAAGCTTGGAACTGCTGGTGATGAAGTGAATGACCTTGAATAAAGTTTACTGCAGATATGACTGGTTTCAGTACCCAAGAAATATCTAAGTCTTTTCCACAGAGTGCTTGCTGATGTATAATACAGTGTATAAACAAAGCACCTGGGAGTTGTAAATCTTCCAACTTAGTCCTAATCTGCCTCCACCAGACCGTTTCTCACATCACCATGTTTTTTCCTCAATCTCCATCAACTGAAACACATCAGAGCTGATTCCAAAGTTTTCTCCACTTTCATGAAAATGTCTTTGAGTTGTTGTTCTGTGCATGCTGCAAACAGATGCCACCTCTTCAATGATCTGAAAGTCCAAATTGACACTACAAATGAAAACAAGAAGTTGTGATGTACTAGAGAGATCAGTAGACTCATCCAGCACGAGAGAATACCACAAGAAGTTCCTAGCTTTCTCATGTATCTGTCGCACTATGTTCTCTCCAAGTTCTTCTGTTCTCTGAATAACAGAATTTGCTGAAAGGCTGATACTTAAAAACTTATTGGCTTTCTCAGGCAGTCACCCATTTGGCAACTGCCTACTTGGGCATAAGTAGCCATACTCAAGACAGCCTTTTACTAGGCTACATTAAAATAACTATATAAAACAAAACAATAACAATAAGAAAAAGAAAAAGGGGCAACAAGCAGGAAACACGCTTCCACATCAGGGTAAGGCCTGCCTCACCCTGGTGCAGGAACATGCAACCTACGAAGAAACAACAAAACAAAAGTTAAAATAAAGTGAAGGAGGCCAGCCTCCTGCAAAAAGTCAAAGTCCAGAAGTCAGTATGCATGAACCCATCTCGATGACAGGGCAAAAGCGGTGGGTGACCCAGCTCATCCCAGTACTGGGCCAGGTAGCGTGCATGAAGATCACCGAGACTGGGACATTCAACAAGAATGTGCCAAAAAGTCTGGGGAACAATGCAGTCTCAACAGTCGGGTGCTGGTGAGCACTCCATCAAATGGCGGTGCATCCCACGAGTGAGTCCAATTCAGAGACAACAGAAAGCAACATGAAGCGGTCACGGCATTGAGGGTAGGTCCATTGGAAAAGCCATAGCGCAATGGCATGCAAATTTAAGTTCCCCTCGACCGTCTCCCATCTTCTTTGCCAAGTAGCCTAGAGAGCTGCCCATTTTCCTGCCATGTAAGTGGTGTAAGAAGGAGCGAAATGCTGGTCTGGTCTGGTCCTACTTATAAATGCTAACAATCGATCCTAAGAAACAATTCTATAAAAAAATTGAAGCCAAATAAAATTTGGACTACAACAGTCAATAAACAACAAAAGAAGGCCTCACGTGGCACAACAAAATCTTTGTATACAAAACAAACTAGCGCTTCCAAGCTTGGTGTTAGATAACTGACCTTGTCACGGTTGCGTGGCTATTATAAGCCCGCCTTCATTAAAGCTATACTATTTTACACTCAACCAAGTCAGACAGAACACAGCCTTGAACCTTTGCCAAATACTAGTGGCCTTTGGTAGTTAACAATAATAAATAGTTAGCTTCTATTACACAGGCAATTTACAAGGTTTGTCTATCTTTCCAGAATATGGCGCCTGGAAAGAAAGAAAAAGACATTTAATAATAACATTGGAAATCAATATTATACATAAAACCAACAAACAAACAAAAAAACAAAAACATTCTGATTCATACACACATTCTCACAGAGGGAGGGAGAGGGTATTGGTAAAAAGGGTGGGAGAATGGCCCTTCATACACACACACTCACATTTGCTCCACCACAGTATAGGGGTATTACCAGATGCCCATTTGCTGAGGAGAGCCAGCCAGTAACTGCTTTTTTCCTCTACAAAAAGGCATTATCAGTTCCGGAAACTCAGCTTTGAGTTGGCTAATGCTCCTGGAGCCTTCCAGCAGGCGATGAATGTTGTATTGAGTAAGTTTGCAAGTAAGAATGTGATTGTGCTTATAGATGATATTTTGATTATGACAGAGTTTTGAGGAGCATATAAAATTGGTAAATGATGTGTTGAGAACATTAGAGAGTGTTGGTGTGAAGGTGAAAGTAGCCAAGTGTGAATGGTTTGCGAAAGAAGTAGAATTCCTTGGGCATATTGTGTGAGTGAGAATGGATTACGAAAGTGGCCGAAGTATGTTGAGAAGGTGCAAATGTTTCTGAAACCAGGGACTGTGAAACAGCTGAAGTCTCTTCTGGGTTTGATTGAGTTTCAGCGAAAGTTTATACGTGATTGTTCAGGTGTAAGTAAGCCTCTGACTGAGTGGATGGACAAGAAAGGTAGTACGGTTGTCAGGTGGAATGATAAGATGAATGAAGCATATGAGACTGAAAGAGGCAGTTGCTGAAGATGTTGAATTGGCATACCTCAATTATAGTGTGAATGCTAAGATGCTTGAATTGTTTATGAATGCAAGTGGGTACTGTATGGGAGGTTTTCTGATGCAAGAGCAGCATTTGAATGGGAAGAATGTCAGGTGAATAATTTGGAATGTATCCAAGGCTATGAATCGACTGTAGAGCGAGAGTTGGGTGCAATAAGGTATTGTTTGGAACTGCTGCATCCATTTTGGTATGGTGTGAGGTTTGTGATCAAAGCAGATCACCAACCTCTTGTATATTTGCAATGTATGAAATGGGCTGATAGTAAGACTGCAAAAACTTTGGAAGATTTGAGTGATTTTGACTATGCGATTGAATATGTGCCTGGCGAACGGAATGGAGTGGCTGATTCGACGTCAAGGTATCCTGGTACGAATAATGAAAAATGTGTGGAATGAGTGATCATGAGTATTTGCTGAAAGGGATTATGAATGGAAAGGAGAGTAAAGGTGGTGTGATTCCTAGTTTGAGAGCATATGGAATGGTTTGAAAAATTTGAAGAGTGATGGAGTAGATGTGAGAGTGACTGATAGTGTGGATCACTTAAGGAAGGAGGTAATGAGTGATGTATGTAGGAAGCATGAAAGTATTGGTATGATGAGGGTGCAGAACTTTATGTAAGAATCGAGAGCAATGTGTATGCCAGGGGTCCCGCCATTTCAGGAAGTGTTGATTGTAGCAAGTCGTTTGTATGGAGTGATTATTTATGTGCACTTTGGTGTTGAGAGGCCGATTGTGTACAAAGTTGAGAAAGTGAAGAGTTTGAATGGTAATGTGGTGCATCTGCAGTGTTTGAGTGGTGTGTATTACAATTGGGTGATTGAAAAGTGTTTGTATATGAGGAAGAAGAATGATTGTCTGGGTGAAGATGAGTGTGTGGTGAATGATGATGTGGGAGTTGATGACAGTGTGGATGTCAGTACTGATGTTGGTGTGGTTGTTACTCCTGTGTATTGTGAGTATGGAGAACCTGATATGATGGAAGCGAGAGTGAAAGTTGGTGAAAGGTTCTTCTGTGGTTTGATTGATACCGGAGCACAAGTGTCATTCGCGAATGAGAGGATTCTGACTAAGTATAATGAGTTTAGATGTTGTGAATGGAAGCCTGTGAAGTTACGGATAAGTGGATTGGGGAATGGAATGATAGTGCCATGGGAACAGGTTAGTCTCAGAGTGAGTTTAGATAGTTGTGTGAATGTGAAGCATGACTTTGTGATTCTGAAAGATGAGCAAATGCCGTGTTGTTTCTTGCTTGGTGTGGACTTTATGAGATCGAATGATTTGTCTTTGGATACTTATAAGGATTGTGTTATGAAAGATGAATGTGAACTGATGATGTTAATTGAGTGTGCGAAGAATGTTGTTAAGTTTTGCGGTATGATCGAATTGGTCATGGATGATGAGAATGAAATTTTAAGTGATGATGATATTCTAGAGATGCAAGAGATGTGTCCTTTTGTCAGTGAGTTGAAGAGGTGTGTGATGATGCGTGTTGATTTGAATCAATGGCCTGAGTGTTTAAGTGATTTTAAAAGGTATGCTAAGGATTTTGTTGTTTGTATGGATGTTGTATATTTTTTGAGGCATGTGAAGGTTGGTGATGATATGTATGTACCTGTGATGTCCTTGGTTGGTATGATTGGTCTGGTGAAGGTTGTGCATGGAAAGAGCTTGTCTTGATCTTGAGGAATAGAGAGCGTGCAAAGAAGAGTGAAAGGAAGAATGCAAGTACGAATGAAAGTAAGTCTGAGCAGAGTCTTTCTGGTATGAGGGAGCTTGAGTGTTTGCATAAGCAGGTGGGTGATTTGGCTGGTGTAAGTAAACGAGTGAGTGAGCTGCCTGTGGCTGATTTTTCTGGTTTTGGGAACAGTATGAATGATAGTGTGTTTGGACAGAATGAACCTAGTGTGGCTGATTTTTCTGGTTTTATGAATGGTAAGGGTAGAGGTGAGTTTCATGTGGGGAATGAGGAGGTGACCAACTTTTCTGGAGTGGGGCGGCTTTGGATGCAGGGGGTCCCTCTTTTGGAGGATCCACCCAGCATACCAAAGGGTGTGGGCATGTGAGCTGAAGCTCCTCTAGTGCTGTTCTACTTTCCAGGGTCAGGTTTAGTAAGTGCAGAAGATGGCCTCATGACCAACTTCAGGGGTGTTGTCTCCTGTGAATCTAATGACTCGGTGGAGGCGTGCAGCCATTACAGGAAACGGTCATGCTGGGGAAGTGGTGGAGCCCTGGTTTAAAACCAGGGCTGGGTGTGAAACATTTCTGCTACCAGCTTGAATAGGGGAATACCTAAGGTGGGTAGAACCTGCAGAAGTTGTCTGAATTGCTCCTGGAGGGACCAGGAGCAGAGAGTGTTTCATAACCTTGAGGCATAGGATCTCCCAGTAAGTGGTGGGTGTGCCAGGATTAACTGCTTAGCCTGGTAAAATGGGAAATGATCCTGGGCCTGAATGACCAGGATTTCCTTCTCAAGGAGATATGCACCACATTGCTTCAAAGAAGCGGGATGCGGCTCTCCGCAATTGATACACTTGCTGCAACTTACATAGACTTCAGGTAACCACAAGTTTACACATCTACAGGAGTGATTAGTATGGCTGAAGTGGTGACAGTAGTAGCACCTCTGTGGTAGTGGCATGAATGCCTTCACACAGTAGCAATCAGCAGGCACCAATTCAGTGATGAAGAGTTTAGGGGTGTGTCTCAAGGCCCCTCTCTGTTTTCTCATCACACGTTCGACCTTGAGCCTTCCATGGTGGGCCAGCTCTAAGGTCATGTCATGTATGGAGTAGACCATGAGTTTCCTTGCATAAACAACTCCTTTCACGAAGTTCATGGTAGAGTGCGGTGTCACACTCATCGATATGCCATGAAGTGTCTGAATAGCACTAATCTTGGTTGCCTCTGAGGGATTTGATGCATTTGCCAGAAGGCTACCATCCGAGAAATGGATCACCTTCAGCTCTCTACCAATTAGGCTAAGTAGTGCACTTCTCTGATGGAAAATGATGCCCTTGGCCAACATGATGCCATCAGTGGAGCAAATTACTAGAAAGTGTTTAAAGCCTGCAGGCCTGAAAATGTTGCGTAAACTCTGAATTAGGGGCTGCAACATAATCAAGGCTCCGCTCTGTGCACTTGCACTTTTGCTCTTATTCAGTGTTTTCCCACCTGAGGTAGCACTGGGGGCAGACATGCCAATCTTGGCTTGGTCGCTTAAAAATCAGCATCTGCCCGTCCGTCCCCTTGGCTCCTGCAGAGGGAGAATGAATGAATGGTACAAAACAGACGAGTGCTGCATAAGTCCAAGTGGGCAAGCTCACAGTCATCTTCAGAAAGAGGGGATTCAATCTAAAAGATATATATAAGAAAAGGGAAGAGTGAGTAAAAATGTAAAAAAATAAATGCCTTGAGAATGCTGTAAAATGATAAAACATTAAATTTCCTTTAAAAGATTTTTCTCTGATAAAAATGTAAACACTTAATTCATGTTAAAGGTGCACTCATGTACAGACATTTATACTCCACAGTGAGTGCACATTCTAGGCTGCTGAAGGCCTTCCATTAGAAAGCCATGTATCAGACGACAATGCCCAATTCTCAGATGGCATAGAATAACATCCTGAGTATGGGTCCTAGTAGTGCGTGGCCAAGGGCGGACTGACTGTTTGATGGCATGCAGTTTAGTTAGGGAAAGTTCATCCCAAGTCCTCTGCCACTGTCCGACCACATACTCACAGATGTATGGAATGGCATCACGGAAAAGAAAAGGAGCCGGTTGGAGGTTCCTAGAGATGCGGCTGCCTTGGCAACAGCACCTGCTCTCTCATTTCTTTTTATACCTATGTGGCTAGGTACCCAACAGAATAAAACTGTGAAATGAGGATAAATAAAAACCCACTGTTTGATCTTTGAAACCAGCGGGTGATCTGTAAATAAAATTAATAAAGCCTCCAAAGAGCTGAGGGAATCAGAGAATATTGTATAAGATCCTGGTGATTTTAGAAGCGGTGGTATACAGTACAGCCAGTATCACAACAAGCTCAGCCATGAAGATAGAGGCTGTATTGGGCAGGCACAGAGACACATGACAGGAGAGGAAGATAGCAGAAGCTCCTACCCCATCAGAGGATTTAGATTCATCTGTGTAAATAAAAGTGCTTGATTTGTGGCACAAAGAGTGTTCATAAAAGTGGCTTTGTAGAACGGAAGAGAAGCACTTGCTCTTCAGTTTGTAGCGGGCCCAAAAATTTAGACTAACCCCAATCGATCCAACCCGCTTCCTACACTAATCCGGATGTGAGAAATCGAAGGAGAATGAAATGGATTGTATGTACAGTTGTACATACAATCTATTTCATTCTCCTTTCATTCTTTTTTACTAACAAAAGAATACAATAATATTTACAATGGAGAGGGGTGATATATATATATATATATATATATATATATATATATATATATATATATATATATATATATATATATATATATATATATATATATATATATATATATATATATATATATATATATATATATATATATATATATATATATATATATATATATATATATATATATATATATATATATATATATATATATATATATATATATATATATATATATATATATATATATATATATATATATATATATATATATATATATATATATATATATATATATATATATATATATATATATATATATATATATATATATATATATATATATATATATATATATATATATATATATATATATATATATATATATATATATATATATATATATATATATATATATATATATATATATATATATATATATATATATATATATATATATATATATATATATATATATATATATATATATATATATATATATATATATATATATATATATATATATATATATATATATATATATATATATATATATATATATATATATATATATATATATATATATATATATATATATATATATATATATATATATATATATATATATATATATATATATATATATATATATATATATATATATATATATATATATATATATATATATATATATATATATATATATATATATATATATATATATATATATATATATATATATATATATATATATATATATATATATATATATATATATATATATATATATATATATATATATATATATATATATATATATATATATATATATATATATATATATATATATATATATATATATATATATATATATATATATATATATATATATATATATATATATATATATATATATATATATATATGAAATCAAAAAAATAAATAAGTCCCACTTATAAATATTATTAATCGATCCTAAGAACAATTACAAAGATCAAACAAGTAATTCAAATAAAATTGGGACTCTACAGTCAATGAATAACAGAAAAAAATGGCCTCACGTGGTACAACAGAAATCTTTGTATTGAAAACTAGCGCCTCCGAGCTTGGACTAAGATAACTGACCTGTTACAGTTGTGTGGCTATTTCAAGCACTCCTTCCTCAAAGCTAAACTATTTTACATTCTCAAGTAAGACAGAGCACGGCCTGGAACCTTTGTCCTATACTAGTAGCCTTAGGCTTTTATAATATTCTATCGTTATAGTTAGCTTCTACTGCAAGGGTAAATTTACAAGTGCTGGTACTTTTTATCTTTCCAAATTATGGCGCCTGGAAAGAAAAACCATCTTATAATAACATGTTAACAATTTAAAAAAACAAAACACAAACAAACCCATTCTCATTCACACACACATTCTTACAGAGGGAGGGAGAGGGTATTTGAGAAAAGGGGTGGGAGAATGGCCCTTTTTACACACACTCACATTCGTTCTGCCACACCCATCCTTCCTTAAGCCATTCGACCACAGTCACTCACAATACACTCTCAATCCTTACTCTCAATCTCAATCGCACCCTTCTGCACCCATTCACACTAGTCTACTGGTCCCTGGCTACGCGTAGCAATTAGTCGGGGTTGTTGATCAGTCATCCTCTCAGTCTCATCATCACTATTAATCATCTCATCAACCATACTCTTAGCCCTCATTACCAGTTCCCCCATCTCACGACAGAACTCTTTCATACTCTTCCGTTCAGAACCTTCCCTCTTCATACCCCCATTCATCAGCTCCTCCCTCACAGCTCTCATCCAACTCAAGGTACAGTTGTGAAACAGACAGGTCAATCACATTCCCTGTATTCTCAACAGGCATACCAGAAACCCCTTTGACTGGTTCCCACCAGAAACGTAAAAAATCAGCCACTTTATCATTCACTACATCAAACTCACCCCTACTATTACCATTCATAAAACACGAAAAATCAGCCATACTAAGTTCATTCTGCCCAAACACAATATCATTCATACTGTTCCCAAAACCAGAAAAATCAGCCACAAGCAGCTCACTCACTCGTCTACTTATACCAGCCAAATCACTCACCTGTTTATGCAAATACTCAATCTCCCTTTCAAGATCCCCCATACCAGAAAGACTCGGCTCAGACTTACTTTCATTCGTACTTGCATTCTTCCTTTCACTCTTCTTTGTACGCTTTCTACTCCTCAAGACTAAGACTAGCTCTTTCCCAGACAGATCCATACTATCACATTCAATCTCATCCTCATGCACTTTACCTCTCTCTCTACACAGTTCATACACTGGATGACTCACCAGGTAGTCAGGAGGTTCTCTCCATCTCTTTAACTGACTCTAAAGAGCCCGCACTCTCTCAGTCATACCGTCATTCAAACTCTCTAAAACATACGTAACCCCATTTTCCCAAAATCTCAACTCTATAAGGTCCATCAAACTTCTCACTCATCTTTGACACATTCAACCTAGCCTTCACTTCTTCACCTTCAATACTCTCGCACCCAATTCAAATGAACGCAACCTTTCATGTGCCTCATGCCATACATTCTGCTCACTTTCACTCAAATTAAACCTATCTTTCACTCTCCTTTCAAAATTCATCACAAACCGACACGGGGACATTCCAGTTGCACTATGCACGGTCAAATTATACGCCCACAACACTCTCCCCAGACATACATCCCAGTCATTCACTGTCGTACTCATCATTCTCAACATCTCACACAAGGTTTTTTTAGTACGTTCAGCCAATCCATTTGAAGACGGTACATACGGAGTTGTTCTCACATGCTCCACACCATTCTCTCTCAACATTTGCTCAAACACTTCTCCTACAAATTCAGGCCCATTATCACTCAGACATCTTCTAGGCTTCCATACACACATAGGAAAAAACAACTGCTCAATCACACGTGCAAAAGTCACACTCCTTTTATCTCTCACAGGCGCTGCATACACAAACTTACTTTTATGATCAACCATCACAACCATACCAACATTCCCAGCACTCGTACGTGGCAAAGACACACAATCAATTGCTACCAATTCAAACGGTTCTTTCGCATCAACTTTCAATATCGGTGGTTTCAATTGCACCTTTCGCTTCTGACACCTTTCACACGTGGTTGCAACATCATTCACAACAGTTCTCAGAAACGGATGGAACACACGCTCCGTCATACACTCCCACAGCTTAAACTTGCCCATAATTATCATGCACAACCTTCACCAGACCAATCATACCAACCAAGGACATCACAGGTACATACATATCATCACCACCCTTCACATGCCTCAAAAAATATACAATATCCATACAAACAACAAAATCCTTAGCATACCTTTTAAAATCACTCAAACATTCAGGCCATTGATTCAAATCAACACGCGCCATTACATACCTCTTCAACTCACTGAAAAAAGGACACATCTCTTGCATCTCTAGAATATCATCATCACTTAAAATCTCATTCTCATCATCCATGACCAATTGAATCATACCGCAAAACTTGACAACATTCTTTGCAAACTCATTCAACTTCATCACCTCACATTCACCTTTAATAATACAATCCTTATCAGCATCCAAAGACAAATCATTCAATCTCATAAAATCCACACCAAGCAGAAAACAACATGTCATTTGCTCATCTTTCAGAATCACAAAGTCATGCTTCACATTCACAACATTACCCAAACTCACTTTCAGACTAACCTGTTCCCATGCCACTATCATGCCATTCCCTAATCCACTTATCGGTAACTTCACAAATTTATGCTCGCAACATCTAAACTGTTCATACTTACTCAGAATCCTCTCATTCACTAAAGACACTTGCGCTCCGGTATCAATCAAACCACAGAAGAACCTTTCACCAACTTTCACTCTCGCTTCCATCATATCAGGTTCTCCATACTCACAATACACAGGAGTAACAACCACACCAACATCAGTACTGACATCCACACTGTCATCAACTCCCACATCATCATTCACCACAAACTCATTATACAAACACTTTTCAATCACCCAATTGTAATACACACCACTCAAACACTGCAGATGCACCACATTACCATTCAAACCCTTCACTTTCTCAACTTTGTACACAATCGGCCTCTCAACACCAAAGTGCACATAAATAATCACTCCATACAAACGACTTGCTACAATCAACACTTCCTGAAATGGCGGGACCCCTGGCATACACATTGCTCTCGATTCTTACATAAAGTTCTGCACCCTCATCATACCAATACTTTCATGCTTCCTACACACATCACTCATTACCTCCTTCCTTAAGTGATCCACACTATCGGTCACTCTCACATCTACTCCATCACTCTTCAAATTTTGCAAACCATTCCATATGCTCTCAAACTAGGAATCACACCACCTTTACTCTCCTTTCCATTCATAATCCCTTTCGGCAAATACTCATGATCATTCACTCCACACATTTTTCATTATTCGTACCCGGATACCTTGACATCGAATCAGCCACTCCATTCCGTTCGTCAGGCACATATTCAATCGCATAGTCAAAATCACTCAAATCTTCCAAAGTCCTTGCAATCCTACTATCAGCCCACTTCATACGCTTCAGATACACAAGAGGTTGATGATCTGTTTTGATCACAAACCTCACACCATACAAAAACGGGCGCAACATTTTCAAACAGTGCCTTATCGCAGCCAACTCTCGCTCCACATTAGAATACTTTCGTTCTGCAACATTCATAGCCTTGGATACATACCCAATTATTCGCCTGACATTCTCTCCATTCAAACGCTGCTCTTGCATCAGAAAACCTCCCATACAATACCCACTCACATCTGTATACAATTCAAGCATTTTAGCATTCACACTATAATCTGATACGCCAATTCAACATCTTCAGCCGCTGCCTCTTTCAGTCTCTCATACGCTTCATTCATCTTATCATTCCACTTAACAATCGTACTACCTTTCTTGCCCATCCACTCAGTCAGAGGCTTGTTCACACCCGAACAATCACGTATAAATATCAAACCCCCAAAACGACTTGAGTTGCTTCACAGTCACCGGTTTCGGAAACATTCGCACCTTCTCAACATACTTCGGCAACTTTTGTAACCCATTCTCACTCACCATATGCCCAAGGAATTCCACTTCTTTCACAAACCATTCACACTTCGCCACTTTCACCTTCACACTAACACTCTCCAACGTTCTCAACACATCATTCACCAATCTCATATGCTCTTCAAAAGTTTCAGTCATAATCAAAATAGCATCTATAAACGCAATCACATTCTTACTCGCAAACTTACTCAACACAACATTCATTGCCCGCTGGAAGGCTCCGGGAGCATTAACCAACCCAAAGCTGAGGTTCTGGAACTGATAATGCCTCTTTGTGGAAGAGAAGGCAGTTACTGGCCGGCTCTCCTCAGCAATGGGCATCTGGTAATACACTCGTACCAGATCCAGCTTCGTAAACCACTCCATCTCATGCATACTATACACACACTCAGATACCACACACACATCGGAAACCTTTCTTTCACAGTCCTTTCATTCCCCTTTCGATAATCCACACACAGACGATACTTCCATCCGGCTTACGTACAGGCACAATTGGACTATTCCATGCACTCTCTTTCTCTTCAATCACCCCCAATTGATCCAATTCCAAACACCTCTCCTCAATCTCATCAGCAACCGGACGTGAGAAATGCCTCGGCCGCTGATAGATTGGGGAGTCCTCCTTCAGGACAATCTTGATCACCCTTACTGAGAGGTGTCCTAGTACATCTCCAACTTGGACACCCCTCACCTGTCCTTTCACCCTGGGGTCCGCCTGCACACATACAAACGGATCATTCATTCTCATCAAGCCATCAAACACACAAGAAACACGCCTTAACTTATAATATGCATCCTTTCCATCCAATATCACAGTGTTCTCACCCACATTCAAACTAACATCCTTACTCCAACTCACTCTAACAGACACCTTTTCACCCTTCACAAGCCTTACATTCTCCATAGCAGTCACCTCAATACCAGTAAACACACTCCTCAAAACACTACCATCATTCCCTACATATAACTTATACACCCCATTTTTACCAATCTTCCTCTCAATCTGATGACTTGCAGGATGCACAACCATACGATTCATTTTCATAAAATCATAGCCCAAAATCACACGATACTCACTACTAATCTTATCAATCACCAAGAATTCACATTCATTCATCAACATCCCATGCATTCGAACAGCTGACCTTATCATTCCAATCACAGGCACTCTCCTATTACCAATACCTACCAAACTACCCTTGCACTCAGACAGGAGGGCTTTCCCGCTAACCTTGTCATACACATCTTTATACACCAAGCTCGCTTTGCACCCAAAATCTATTAAAGGCAAACACTCAATTCCATTCAATTCCACTTTCACACTCAGACAATCATACTTCCTACCAGATAGCACTTTCACAATAGACAGACTTACCAACACATTACTCAAACTCATGCACCCAGAGGATACTTCAGCAGGTACCCTCTTACAATTCAGTTTCCCGCTTCAGACTTTCCATTCACACCTTGTGCTCTCAGTCTAATCCAACACTTTTCACTTGAATGTCCTTCCGTCGCACAATAGCTATATACATTCCTTTGGTCACGACATCCTCGCATAATGACCAGCCTTTCCAGAATTACCACATGCATACTTTCCCCAGCAGTTGCTTCACCATTCAACCTCGGACAATCTTTCTTCAAATGGCCTATTTCTTTACACTCGAAGCACTCTTTCACACTTTCCTGGCAATCCTTTATCATATGCCCTTTCTTACCACACCTAAAACATGTACAAGACGTCCACCTACATTCTGCCAACATATGACCTTTCCTTCCACACCGACGACATTCCACAATCTTTCTCCCACCATTTGGTCTCTCGTTTGCTGGGACATACCTCAGTTTCTCTCTTATATATCCGTTCCCATGTTTTAAATTCATCTGTCCCCTTCCATTTGACCACCCTCCATTTACACATCCATTCTGCTGGCCCTGTAGCTGAAAAACTGCTGGGGTGGATAAAAGTTCCTGGGTTTCTTACCCCCAACATTCACACTGTACTATCCATCCTCTTCTAGATCGCTTTCATCATCAAATTGTCCATCTTCCAACAGCTCCAATACATCCTCCCACATCAACCGTTCACCTGTCAGTCTCATTCTCTCCTTTCTCTTTCCACTCAGCCATTCACTAACCTTTTGCGGGATTGTGTCCAAAAACTTACTCATCACTGGTTTACATTCATTTACATCATCACCATACCTCTTTCTCGCCATACATGTGCATACATGTTCGCACTTTCCCTCTTCCCCATTCGAGCCTTCTCAAATTCATTCACCCTTTTATACTTCACACTCTCTTTCATTCGTTTCACCTGCCCAATCAATCTCTCCTTCACCACATCATACCTCGGATCCCCCACACTTGTAATCAGGTGGAAAAACTCAAATACTTTTCCCTCCAAACATTCATCCAGTATCCCTTATTCTCCGGGTACTTGAGCTTACAATATCGCTAAAATTCCCCAAAGAATTCTTCCACACTTTTCCCACCATGTAACCTAAATCTATCTATCTTTGGCACTTCCCTTATCAAAATACCCTTTCTCACATTCACTTTACTCTCACTTGAGCTGCCTTCACTCTCACTCATACCATCACTCTCTCCTTCATCCGAGTACAATGAGTCCACACTCTTGCCTCTTACCTTCCTATCCTTCCCCTTTGCACCACTCTTCCTTCTTCTCTTCCATTCTCCGTCCTTCCTATCACTCATAATCACCCTATACTCTCTAGACTCCCACATACTCCCATTGATCCCATTAGTCTTATCCCCTTCAGTCAGAGCAGGGGTCAAGGTCGAGGGTCCTGGGGCAGGTCCTGACCCCTTCATCATGTCATAAAAGTCCTTCATCCATTGGTCGACCTGCTTCAGTCTCTCATCCATTTCTTTCCTCATCCTGTCTGTCTTCTCATCCATACTCATCACATCATTCTTCAATCCATCAATCACGTTCCTCAACATCATACATTCCTCCTCTTTCTGCCTCAATTCCAGCCTCACTCTCACGATCTCATCATGGAGGCCCTGTTCCACAGAAGCCATCCTCCCAGGTTAGTAACAGTGATAGAAAAAGGTGAAAAACAACCAAACTACCTTTCGTGCTAATTGGGTATGGACTGCAATCCAATCCCCTCACGTTCCCTGTTTCAAGATCTCACGTCCCTATTCAGGCGCCAAATGTAGCGGGCCGAAAAATTTAGACTAACCCCAATCGATCCAACCCACTTCTTAAACTAATCCGGACGTGGGAAATCGAAGGAGAATGAAATGGATTGTATGTAGTCCTTTACTAACAAAAAAATACAATAATATTTACAATGGAGAGGGGTGATCTATTAGAGATCTCTTTACTATTTACACACAAAAACATAAATAAGTCCCACTTATAAATATTATTAATCGATCCTAAGAACAATTAAAAAGATCAAACAAGTAACCCAAATAAAATTGGGACTCTACAGTCAATGAATAACAGAAAAAAATGGCCTCACGTGGTACAACAGAAATCTTTGTATTGAAAACTAGTGCCTCCGAGCTTGGACTGAGATAACTGACCTGTTTCAGTTGTGTGGCTATTTCAAGCACTCCTTCCTCAAAGCTAAACTATTTTACATTCTCAAGTAAGACAGAGCACGGCCTGGAACCTTTGTCCTATACTAGTGGCCTTAGGCTTTTATAATATTCTATCGTTATAGTTAGCTTCTACTACAAGGGTAAATTTACAAGTGCTGATCCTTGTTATCTTTCCAAATTATGGCGCCTGGAAAGAAAAACTATCTTATAATAACATGCTAATGATTTAAAAAAGAACAAACAAACAAACCCATTCCCACACACATTCTTACAGAGGGAGGGAGAGGGTATCTGAGAAAAGGGGTGGGAAAATGGTCCTTTTTACACAGACTCACATTAGCTCCACCACAAGTTGACCTGTATCTCCAGTCATATGCAGGGCAAAGGGGCGAGTCAGCAAAGGAAACCTGTCATATGAGGCCACAGTGAATATTATAGGTGCACTCATATACAGATTAGTGGGCAAGCTGTTGCAGCCTGAAAAGGTAGTGCAGGTTAAAATTAAGGCTGCTAAGGGATAGTGGAAGAAACCCACTCTCTGCATAGAGACTCCATACTGGGGAGGACTTGAATGCTTCCAAAGCTAGACGCACTCCCTAGTTCCTAATAGAATTGAACTTATCTATGTTTGAGGATGATTTTTTTTTTTTTAATTAAGGGGCTATCTGGTGACTGCCGACTTAGGCATAGGGCGCCATTAATAAACAGCCTAGTTCTAGGCTACTTTAAAAAATTGAACAGGAAACGACAATAAAAAGAAATAACAATAACAAAACAATAACAAAAACAATAAAAAAACAACAATTGAACCTGGTTAAATGAAATGGAGGAGGCCAGCCTCCCCCAAAAAGTCAACAAGTCCACCAAAGTGCACGCACTTGTCCCGAGTACAAGGGACAGGCGGTAGCGACCCCGCCCATCCCGGTACCGGGACAGGTATCGTGCGCGAAGATCACCCAGACTGGGACATTCGACAAGAATGTGCCAAACAATCTGGGGGACGACGCAGTCGTTGCAATAGGGCGCAGGCGAGCGCTCCATCAAATAGCGATGCGTCACACGAGTGTGCCCGATTCGGAGACAACAGAAAGCAACCTGAAGCCACAGCGGCATTAGAGGATAAGTCCATGGAAACAGTCGCGGCGCAATAGAACGCAACTTTAAGTTCCCTTCAACCATCTCCCATCTTCTTTGCCAAGCAGTCCGAAGAGCTGCCCGTATTCCTGCCATGTAGTCGGTGTGGGGAAGAGCGAAACGCTGGTCCGGTCGCAGAGTCCTCGCGGAGTCTTTGGCGCCCTCATCGGCGCACTCATTCCCCGCAATTCTTACATGTCCAGGAACCCAGCAGAAGATAATCTTCACATCTGCCCGGCTCGCCAAAACTGTGGCGTCACGGATTTCGCGAACCAGGGGATGCGGAGATTTCAATGGCCAGAGAGCACTCAGGGCGCTTTGTGAGTCGCTACAGATCACAATCCGGTCTCCGAACCGGGCATGTCGCGTAATCTCCCGTACCGAGTGGTGTATTGCCACCAGCTCGGCCGTGAAGACAGACGCAGCGCCTGGTAGAGCCCCGCTGACTTCAAACAGAGGGGATACGGCGTGGAAGCCGACCCCCTCTTGGGACTTGGAGCCATCTGTATACACTGTCACGGTACCAGCGTGACACGATGTGTGCTCCAAAAAAGTCAAACGCAATACTCCCGGCGCAGTACAAGCTTTAGGAGCAGAGGCGTGGCGACAAATAGCCAAATGTGGTACCCTCCAGGGTGGCGTCCTGGGCAGAACCAGGGGCGCCACCGGCCCGAGAGCTATATCTACCTCTCGAAGGAGTTTCCTGGCCCTAAACCCAAAGGGCTTAGGGTATGACTGGCGTCTCTCTGCGGCATAGGCACCATCGAGATCAGCTGCGGATGCAGTGAGAGCCGTTGGCGACTGAGGGAGGCACCGGGCTCGCGCGTACAGGCGAGTGATGCACTGCACGCGGCGCAGAGCAAGTGGCATCTCCCCAGCATCGACCAACAGGCTCTCAATGGGGGAAGTGCGGAAGGCACCGGTCGCAAGGCAAAGGCCGGTGTGGTGGATCGAATCCACCTTCCAAAATAAACGCTCGGCTGCGGATGCATAAAACTTGCATCCGTAGTCGAACTTAGAGTGAACAAAGGATCGATAAAAAAGTAAGGCAGTCGCCCTATCAGCGCTGAGCGTCACGGAACGGAGAATATCCATTGCGCAGGTACAAGAGACCCTAAGGCTGCGAATATGAGCCTCCCAGGTGAGGAGTCGGTCGAATAAAGGACCAAGGAAACGGTGCGAAGCATGGCGTACGGGACATCGTCCGGACCATGGGTTTCCGCGCACGAAGCGAGGGCGGAACGCAACTCACAGTAAACTTGTCGTTGAAGGGTTCTCCGCCTCTGGAGGTAAAGTCCAGCCGGCGGCCTTCCGCGACATCACGACGTGCATTGAATGCTAGCGGAGCAGCATCACGGCAAGAGAATGCGAAAAAAGCGGTCGCTCAGGATTCCGCCACGGACGCGGGGTCCGAGATTGCGGTCCCATTCTCCTGGAGAACGGGAGGAGGGTCCTGCGAGAACTTGCCCCGAATCCTTTTGACTCGCTTCCAAACCTCAGCTAAAGGGGTCTTTCCCGTTAAGTGAAGAAACGTATGCCCGCCAAGAAGAGCGGCGGGCGTGCTTCGAAATATACCGGAACCTAGCCCTAGCCCGACGAAATTCACAGACAGTGAAATCGTTCGGGCAGGGCATGTAGGCATAACGCTTCTGTTTGAGGGCCGTCTTACACTCGGCCTACCACCATGGGAGTGGTCGGCGTGCAAAACGGTCAGACGTCTTAGGAATAGTAGTCAGGCCCACGGATATGAGGTTGCCGGAGAAGAACTCAACGGCCTCATCTACCGACCTAATCTCCTCGACTGAGATAGAGAATTCCGTCATTTCCTGAAATGCAGGCCACCGCGCACGCGCCAAGCACCACCGAGGTGGTCTCTCAGGCGGCAGTTGCCCTGAAAATAATATTTGAATGGGAAAGTGATCACTACCATGGAGGTCATCGACCACCTCCCAATCAAAATCAGGCTGTAAATCTGAAGAGCACAAAGATAGGTCGAGGCAAGAAAATGAAGCGGTTCTTGGACAGTGATGCGTAAACTCATCCATGTTTAGGAGTAACAAGGAAAAAAGGTACCCTAGGAGACCTTACGGTCCATTCAAAGAGGGTAAAAGGACACCCATCTCAAGCTCTTCGATCAGATCGGCAAGGTCTTTTGGTCTTTTTCGTCCTTTTCTTTTTTGGAGAGGAGGGCGGGGAATGAACCCGCTTCTCACCCCCCCAGTAGAAGCCCCCAGGCCAGAAGGACCAGCCTAAGCAAGCTCCTTCTCCGAAATGGAGAAGGTCCTGGTGGTCGCAGGGGCATCATCCGGAGGAGATCTCTCCCCTCTTTGTACTGCCTGAGAATCCCCAGCCGTTTGAGGAGGACCTTGCATAGGGGCGGATTCAGGTTCGGTGCTTGGCGCCGAGCCCGGATTTCCCCCCATGGAAGGCCCTAGGCCTTACTGTCTGAGGCCATCCCCTCCCAGGACATCACAGGTCCCCTTGGCAGCGTCATAAGTCTTTAGTGGGGAGGCACAGGCCTTGACCCCGGCAAGGTTAAATATTCTTGCCAGCAGGTCTTTTGAGGGAAGCGACCGAAGGGGTCTGGCTTTCCTCTCTCCCCTACGGGGGTTTGCCCTACCGAGCCGCTTGCACGAAGGGCGGTCGGCAATGAGCTGCCTGCTGGCTTTCTTAGCAGTCCCCTTAGAAAGCAAAGGAGGGACTGCCGCTGGAGATAGGGAGGTGCCCAAAAGCACCTCCAGAGAAGGGGGTGAGGGGGAGTCCCCTACACCCATAGGCGTAGGAGAGGAGTAAGCCTCCTCTCCGGTTAAAGAAGTATGGAGGGTCCCCTGCACAAGCACAGGGGAGGGGACCTCCATCTTTTCTGTGGAGCTGCACGAGGGCGGCTCTGTTGTTTTAGGGGGAATTAAGGGAAGATGTTTATTTTTTGCATCATTGGGCATGGTGACCCTCTTTGTTTTACGGGACGCAATCGCTCACCACCTCTTGCAGTAGCCCGCACTGCAAGAGGTGCTTACAGGCCCGGCAGAGCCAGGTGCCGCCATTCGGGACCACCCCTCCCGCCTGTTGGCCTGGCAGTCCATCGGCATGGCGGCTCCACCTTGGACACGGCGTAAAATTGATAGAATGTGAAGAGGAGAGGAAAAGGGATGTGAGGAAGGTATGGGTGGGGATGAAGCAGGTTGTTAAAAAAAACCCATCCCGAACCGGAGCTCAGGGATTAGGGAACAATGTCCCCTCCCCCCTCAGCCCCGATCCGGGGTGGTTGGCTTGAGAAGAAGGTCAGCATCTACCCTGTGAAATTAGAGGCTGACCAGAGAAAGTTGTGGGAGAGGTTGTATGAAAAACGATGAGGTAGGATAGGAATACAGGCTATCTGAAAGAAGGAAGAGAGGCTAAGCTGGGGTCGGACGGGGCGCTGGATCCTGTCCGCACAGCGGCCAGGATGGCAAATCATCGCGCCCCTTACGGGGTCTGCCACAGGTAGTACGACAGGAGAAGACTGTTCATCTATAGAACAACTTCCCTCCTTAAATGGAGCTGGAAGACAGCCTAACTGACCTTTAGGCCAATCTTTCACAGGTAAGGTAATCCAAATAGGACCATTAAGCCACATAGACACCTGATTGCAAAACTTGCAAATAGACACAACTCTAGTTAAATTATCAGCTATATTATGTTCAGAAGGAACATATTTAAAGGACAGGAGAAGGTTTCTCTTTTCTAGCCTGTTTTGGAATATTTCTATATCCTTTAACCTATTATTTACAAAAATATTCTTTTTCATAGCTCTTCCATTCAAGGTCCAAGCAAGAGCCACCTGACTGTCAGTGAGAAAAGTAATGTTTTCAACATTGAGATTGAAATTTGAATCACTTACAAATTGTATCCATACACTTTATAGCCAAAAAAATTGCCAACAATTCTAATGATGGCAATGTTTTGTTAGGCAATGAAGTTAATTTAAATTTACTGAAGAGCAACTTAGAATTTCCATTTTGGACACAATAAATTGAAAAACCATAAGCTTGTTTTGAGGTATCAGTAAAAATAATTAAGGAGCATGGTAGATCATCGTTAGCAACTTTGCGGGACACAGAGATCTTTTCCTGACCAAGATACTTGTTGAATTTAGTGGCATAATGCTGCCATTCAGATAAAATTTCTTCTGGAAGTTCTTGTTCCCAAGAATATTTATTGGTGCATAACTTCCTTATAAAAAGTTTTGCTTCAACTAATAGAGGGAAAATAAATCCTATAGGATCAAACACAGATGATACAGAACTGACTATTTGTCTCTTGGTATTACACTTAGGATCTACATAATTTACTTTAAGAGACATTTTATCCTCCTCAGGTTTAAAGACGTATCCCAATACTTTGGATTCGTTAGTAGTTAAAGTTTTCTCACTTGTGACAAATTGGTTGACATCATTAGCATTGCTACACCACTCTCTAAGTAATAATCCTGCCCCTGACATGGTACTGGACACTGCATGTCCAATCTTAATCAGAGTATTTTTATCCCTATTATTACAGTTCTGGGCATGATGATATAAGACATAATTTAATATAAAGGGTGAACAGATCAATCCAAATATAATTGTGGAATAACGGAAATAATGAAATTTATTATTATAATACACAACAAAACTAAAACAGTTCTTGTCACTATCCTTATTTAATTTAATATTGAGAAAGGCTTTTGCAATATCTGCTACAACACATACTCATTGGTCCTAAAGTACATCAATAAACTTAACAAGTCATTCAGCATGTCAGTACCTGCATAAACAGCTTCATTTAGTGAAGGACTGTTTTTAACTTTTAAAGATGCATTAAAGACTGGGCGAATTTTTGTATAGTTAACTAATGGATCTTTCCTTATGATGGGTCTGTGAGGTATCCATTTATGGTCATCTGGATTGGAAGGTTCCTTAAGTTCCTCTATTATACCTAATTTAAGTTGTTCCTGGAATACTTAAAAATAATTTGAATCTAAAGGACCATTCTTACTGGGACACCTTTCTAGCAATAATTTTGGCTAAGTTATAATTTGATGGGACTTCATCCAACACATCTCTGTGCCAAGGTATATCTATATAATAATGCCCATTTTTAAACTGTATTGAATTTTTAAAGTTTTCCACTTCTTTCTCATCATATAGGGAAGTATTTTCTTGCCTAATACCTATGGTTTCTGGGGAATACAAGTTTTCCAGATTAAGTTCTACATCTGAATTAGGAAATGCCTCAGACATAGGGGAGAAATAGTTTGATTTAGGATTTAATACAAAATTAACTGCATTATTATACCGTTTAGGGACTTTAACTTCTGTATTCACAGAAGAGGACTTTTGAAAAGACTTTATTAAAGGTCTGACCTTTCTCTTAACTTTTCTCTTTTCAAGGATGTCAGCCTGACAATAAAAAGTTGCAGGTAGAAAATAATATTCAAAATTTAAGTGATTATAGAATGGCTAGGAATGAGTTAAATAAGATTATAAAGAAGAACAAAAGGGTGTCAGAAATTAAATTAGCTCAGGATAGCAACAAAGATCCTAGAAAGTTCTTTAGTTACTATAAAATTAATAACAAGTCTGGCAGAGTTAAAATAGGACCTATCAAATATGAAGGGGTAGTGAGAGAAACTGATGAGGAAATAGTTGAGGTACTAAATGGTCATTTTGCATCAGTATTTACAAAGGAGAAACTAAATAGTCTTATGTATAGTACTCGTGGGTCAGGGAAAGAGGTGTTTACTACCATTAGTGTGGATCGGAGGATGATAAAAGGACTAATAGGTGAGTTAGATACTACCAAGGCCTCCGGCCCTCATAATATTCATTCTAGGATACTTAAAGAAGGGGTAGAAAGTATCTCAATAGCTCTGGAGAAGTTATATACTAGGTCACTGGAATATGGAGAAATACCTGATGATTGGAAGAGAGCGAATGTAGTCCCCATTTTCAAGAAGGGTAGTAAAGAGAATCCAAATAACTTTAGACCGGTTAGCCTAACTCCTGTAGTCTGTAAAATTCTTGAGAAAATAGTTAAAAAAGGGATTTGCCAACATCTAGAGAGGGAGGGGTTAATCAGCGATGCTCAGCATGGGTTTAGATCAGGTAGATCATGTTTGACTAATTTACTAGACTTTCTAGAGTTCGTAACAAATCAAGTAGATAAGGGAAAGAATGTGGATGTAATTTACTTGGATTTTAGTAAAGCTTTTGATAAAGTACGACATGGGAGATTAGTTCATAAATTAAAAATGATTGGGATATGTGGGGGGGTTTCAAATTGGATAGCTGAGTGGCTGAAAGACAGGAAGCAAAGGGTAGTGCTAAATGGTGTAAAGTCAGAGTGGAGATGTTATCAGTGGGGTTCCTCAGGGATCAGTTCTTGGTCCATAATTATTTGTCATCTATATAAACGATCTTGGGGAGGCAGTTAAGAATAAAGTGTCAATTTTTGCGGATGATACCAAATTAGCAGCTGTAGTTAAAGATATTGATGATAATTTTAAAGTGCAGGGGGATTTAAATAAATTGTTATCCTGGGCACATAAGTGGCAAATTACTTTCAACCTTGATAAGTGCAAAGTTATTAACATGGGAAAAGATAATAGAGAATTTAACTAGGAAATGGATGGGCATTGGCTGAGCTCAGTAGAGGATGAGAAAGATCTAGAAGTAGTAATAGATAAGTCATTAAGGTTTTCTAAGCAGTGTATTGAAGCAAGAATAGGGCAAATAGAGTGCTGGGTTTCATTAAGAGAAATGTCAGATACAAAAGTAAGGAGATAATTCTTAAACTCTATAACTCATATGTTAGGCCACATCTAGAGTACTGTATACAGGCATGGTCCCCACATTTTAGACACGATATTAACCTTCTTGAGTCAGTGCAACGGAGGGCAACAAAGATTATTCCTTCCCTGAGGCACTTTGAATATATAGATAGACTGAGGGTATTAAATATGTTCTCTTCGAAAGGAGGTGTGTGAGAGGGGATATGATTGAGCTCTTTAAAAAAATTTCCGGGATAGATAAATTGGATGTTAGCAAGTTTTTTGAGTTAGATGATGGAAATCGGACTAGAGGTCACCACTTGAAAATTAAAAAGCAAGGGTGTAGGTTGGATTTAAGAAAATATTTTTTCACCAATAGAGTGGTAGATTTCTGGAACAAATTGCCACCGAGGGTAGTAGGTAGTCCAAGTCTAAATGTATTTAAGAGTAGGTTGGATGAGTTTATGGGGAGGGAAGGTTGTGATGCTTCCTAAGTTTTGTATATACTAATGTTGTTTGTATATATCTATAGCTGCATGATTTATTTCTTGACAAGCCTTGATTGGCGATACCCTTGTTTGTGGACGCAATCCTCTGGATGTAGTTTTCTTGGGAGTTTGGGTGCCTTAAAAAAGAGGCCGTTTGACTCGGATGACATATGATGAGCCCTTGTGGCTTTTGTCATCTGTTGTATTGTGTTGTGGGGGGACTTTGATTTTGTCTTTCCCTGGTGATAGTGCTTTTTGTGGGTGGGTTTTGACGGATGCGGATGACCTTTGATAGGCCCTTGTGGCTTTTGTCATCCGTGAAATTATGTTATGTTATGTTATGACATCATGGCGGACAGGACAAGAGGGATCAGCAGATGCTTTTTTATGTACATTAGACAAATTGTTTGAGTCAGCAAAATTTCCAAAGTTTTTTCCCTTTATATAGGGTGATTCTACTTGGCTAGAGACATTAAATTTATAAGAAATAGGCAAAGAAAAATCTTCATGGTTTGGCAGATCCTTGGTATTACTAGAATGTTGAAATTTCTTATTGGAAATGGTAGCAGTCAGGGATTCAATAGATCCAATGGGTATAAACCCATTTAATACTCGAAGCATCCTAACTCCATTCAAATTTTGGAACTCAAAAAACCTGAAATGTTGCAAAATATCATTGCCTAAAATTCCACAAATATGGATGGAATCATTATGGTAATCTGGTATATTTTTACTCAGAGGGAAATCCATAAGTTTAAGCTTGTCTAAAGTTGAAGAGATACCTTTTACAGTCAGATTTAAATTTAGATTTGGTACACAGAAAAAATTTACTTGAGCTTTATCTGAACTGGGTAAGATAATGGAAGTATCAAAGGAATAACCTTGGATGGACTTATTAATGCCCAGGCTAATTAAAGGCCTTGCAATTGCTTTAGCTTTTACACCATACTTTTGAAGTTGGCTATAATCTATTATTGATAATGAGCCCCACTATCAAGTAGAAAAGGCATTCTCTGAAAACCTGTAGGAGTTTGAAAAAACAAGGATAACACTGGATTTGCAATATCCGCCTTTGATCCAACGGTTACTTATCTGTTACTTCCTTCCTCCTTCACAGTTTTTGCAGAAGAAAGTGACAGAAGCATGGAAGGACACATTGGGGTTACATGAGTTGAGTTATGGCAACTTTTACATGAAAAAGGTAACCTACTATTAATACCTGAACAAGCACTCTGTCTATGATTTAGGCTAAGACATCTGCTACACATCCCAAGTTCAACAGCTCTCTTGGACCTGCTTTCAAAATTGGAATACTTTTTACAATGTATTGACGAATGATTAGTCAACTGACAAAATTTACACCCAAGTGGTTTATTTTTAACACGAGCGTCAAAATGCACATAAGTTTTATTATCCTTTTTGTTGAACTCAACAGGTCGGTTAGAAACAGACCTATCACTTTTGACCACATTACCATTCCTTTTGGTCTCAAAAGATTTTCCACATTCTCTAGGTTTAATCAGTTTATAAATAGATGAAGCATGTGAAAAAATAAGAGCAGCTGATGGAAAGTTATTTTGTACCTTCCTACATAATTCTTTAAGGAAAGGTAAAAACAGTTTAGCTCTGACAATATTACTTAAGAAAACTGACCCTGAAGAACCTTCCTCGGTAAATTTTAGACCAAATTTTTCTAGTTCAAGAGTTTTTGCTTTAAGATACGAGATGAGGTCCATGTTTATTTCAGGATTAGTACAAGGACTCCAAGTAATAATTTGGGTTAGGGTTTCATTAATCAGTAAAACCTGGTCAAAGAATTCAGAATTCCTCTAAAATGGTCCAAGCAGCTTCAAAGTTTTCATCTGCTATGGGAAGATTCTCCATTAATGACAAAGCCCTATCTTTAAGGTATGCCTTGAGGTAAACTAACTTGACTGAGTTCTTCAAACCTTCAACACTATTAATGGCATTGAAAAAAGAAGCCTTAAATCTAAAAAACTCAAATGGGTCTTGCTCATTTTTTCCAAAAGAGGTAATTTTGAGTTCAGGCAACTGAACTTTAAAACCTGGTATAGACTGAGAAGTGGAGATGGGGTTATTATGACTGCTACTACTGGTATTGCTGCTAGGAGAATTTGGTTCCATTAATTTAGATTCTAGAGTGCTGATACAGGATAGTTTCCATCATTGTAGTCAGTATCCAGCTCTGACAATTCTTCCAGCTCAACATCTATTGCCTCTTTCCCTAGTTCTTCTAATGAAGTAATGTACAAATAGTGGGCATTTTGGGCTTTCTTAAGAGCCTCAAACTTTTCTTGAATGAGGGCTATTATATTTTTGAGGTATTGAGGGGTGAGGCTTTCTTCGGGTTTTTTGAGGAAATTCCTAGTTATTTTAGTTAGGGAAATTTTTATGAACCTCAACTCCTCCTTGGTTGGTACTTTTACAGACATATTAAATATAATAGCGAACAAAAATACAAAGATTATACACACAAATTGTACAAGGGAAAGGATCTGCCAAGAACACAAAATGGAAACTTTGCTGATGGGGAATGTTTGGTTATGGTGCAGCAATCTTAATCCTAACAAGGGAATAGGATGCTGCAATAAGTAGAATTCTTCGACTTAATTTGGTTAATTGAAGTTAACTGCTATATAAAGAAAGAATAACAACGACACCCACCTCAGAAAAAGAATGTAATAGGCTGCTTGTCGAAGAATTCTTCCTTTCGCTAGAATACCTTCAATGTTTGTTCGAACTACGCAACGTAATCTTCCGTTTTTCTTCCTTCTGCCAGCCGGCTCCGTCTTCATCTCCGCTTTTTGTATCGGTGCTCTCCACATAGATTAGATGAAAACACCGTGTCAAAGAGGTAAGGAGCCGGATAGGAAAAGAAGAGAGGTGGGTGTCCGTAATACTTTAGTGAAAAATATTCCAAAAGGTAGCCTAGGTTTACTATGCATGAACCTACCTGCTTCCCTTTGCAACACCTTTATTTATAGTATATGCTGAATGAATTTAACAGGAATAAGGGCAACGTGAAACAAATGTCCTTCAATTATCTTATCATGTACATTTAACAACAAAGAAAGAATCCTGCTTTGGGGCAAAAAGCGGATAACTAAGTGACAGCTCAAAGAAAAGATTCAAAAAGAAAATGTTCAGCATTAGACAATGGTCCTTAATGCAGCGATGTTAAAGCAAAGACATTACTGGAGTGTTTTGTAGTGAATACTGAGAGGCCCTTGTGGCTTTTGTCATCCGTTAAATTATGTTATGTTATGTTATGTTAAGGTCAAAAAATCTGCTGTTGATAAGCCGATTACAGATTTTATCATGAAAGGTATGCATCCCCTATCAACCATGGAGCTACCAGCCTTGGTTAGATTAATTAAAGGCGAATTATCAGTTACAAATGTTGTTTACAATTATAGTATTAGTAGTACAGGCTATGCTCTTATAACGAGCGAATACTAAAGCACTCGGATCATTGGTCACTATGTAGGCTAGCTAACAAAGTTGGTAACACTTCAGTTTTGGGGCGCACGGTAGGTGGCGCTGTTTATAGGCTACAATTTTGGGCTACAATATATGTCTTATGACGTCAGACGGTAGGGTCAGATGTGAACACTTACGGCGTTATATTTTTTTGCATATGAATATATACTGGGGGGCTGTGCCCCCCCCCCCCAATTGATTGAAACTCAGGATCATCGCAGGGTGGTTTCCCCCCCCCCCTCCGCAGTGATATCTCCCCCATGAGCAGTCCCCTCTAATTTACTGGGGGTTTTTCTCCCAACAGCTTTTTACCGACAGAAAACCCTAACTAACAACAAACAATATTTACTTTTATAGGTTTCTTGATTAGTTTATGCGCCTCTAGATAATCTAAAAGTTTTTTCGCGATTATACAAAATAAAGCCGAATTCGAATAAAGAAGAAGCACATGGAGAGCACGAAAATGTCATAACGAAACAAAAACATTTGCAAAACGGGTCCTATTTATAAGCTACGACGTTGCCGGTAAGAAGCTGTTATCGTTCGCAGCAAACAAAAAGAATATGGCGAAGAGAGAAATCTTAGCTTGGCGAATATCAGGAAATTATACCTGTCGTTTATCCGGGCTAAGTTATCTACCCTGCAGTAGTGACTCAAGCGGCCAGCAAGACCGCTATGAGAAGGCTCCAACGAGTGCAGAACTCTGCATCCCTCTTCATAAACATAAGCAGATGAAGAGAACAACTTCGGCAGAGGGACCTGCACCGCTGGCAGAAACTGGAGCCAGTAAACGTCACAACCCAGAAACTAGCCAAAAAAGTCTGGTCTACATTGGCTAATGATATAATCCCAGAATTAAGAAAATCTGGAGGCAGGATCAACATCCCTGCCAGACTGCACGGGAAGGTCGATCGTAGCCGGCGATTCCCAAGCACCAAAGCCTGTTCCGAGAAAAATATTCAACCAATTTACACTTAAACACTAACAACACAGAGTATGACACAACAACCTACAAAACAATAGTATAAACATGATAAACAAACAACGAGAGTACACACGAGGTAAAGACACAAAAATTGTACAATAACAAAGGCTTGAAAGCTTAATAACATCAATACACGTATACAGAATAAATGAGACAAGGAGAAAAAATAAACATAAAAACAATAAGAAGAACAGACACAGAGAAAAACACGTGATAACATAAATAATACATAAAGGAAAAATAAGTATAAAAAAATAAAGTATGCCTGCGATGCCCCTCAAACAAGGGCAACCCTACCCCACTTTCACCATTTATTATCAACTACTATCCAAATATTTCCAAGAGTGAATATACCATCAGCAAACAAAAAATACGAAAACAATAACAGACATCCAGAAATCTTACCTAACTTAGAAAAAACTATAAACGAGCAGAGGCGCAGATATTTAGTAAATAATACAGACTAAAAGATACAAATCCCCAAAACAACCAAAAAATATAACACTGTGATTGGTCACATCTGAAGCTACTGTCTGACGTCATAAGAGATATATTGTAGCCCAAAATTGTAGCCTACTAACAGCGCCACCTACCGTGCGCCCCGAATATGAAGTATTACCACAAAGTTAAATAAAGGAAGAGGAATACAAAGAACATAGGTTAATATATTGCAATAATTTCATGAGAATCCACATAAATATATTCTTAAAGCGCGCTCTCATTTACTTGAAGATACAGTCGACCCTCGCCTTCAACTATCCACGGAAAATTTGGAGGGGCCATAAAATTCAAAATTTGCGCCAATTTTCACACATCCGCAGAAGCCTACGTACATAGTCGTAAAACGTAAGTGTTGGTTGACTGAGACGGGATGATTCCAGCCAATTAGCGTTCAGATCTCACTCGCTCGACTACAGTATGTACAGTATATATATACCGATTTCCCGCACTCCAGCTCTGAATTCTCCCGGAGTAGACTTAGGTACTACATGAAGCGGTGAAGCCCATTGGGAGGTGGATGGGGAAGCGATCCCGGCCTCCATCAAGAACTTAAATTCTTGCTTCATTTGGGCAAGTATATCCGTGGCCAGTCGACTGGGACGTGAGAAAACTGGTCATCCTGTCGTCTCTATTTTGTGCCCCACATTGTGCTTAATAGATCTGTCCTTAGAAGGGGGCAGACAGAGGCTTGGAAACTCCCGAAAAAGTTGCGGGATTGGGGGGAAGTTGCAGCAAGACGAACAGAGAGGAGAGAACTGGTGGAAGGAAATAATGAACCAGCAACTGTTACTGTCGTGGTTCTGTCGACAAGCTTGCGGCGACTAGAATCGACGATAATGTCATGCGCGGAAAGGAAATCAAGGCCCAAAATTGGAATGTCGACGTCGGCTATGATGAATGTCCATGGGAAAACACGACGTAACCCGAGGGAGAGCTCGAGGATACGCCTCCCATAAATTCTTATGTCCGATGACTTGGCAGCTTTAAGGAAAAGATCAGAAGAAGTGCAAGCTTTCTCGACTGAAGAGGCTGGAATGATACTGCATTGAACGCCAGTGTCAACCAGGAAGGAGAAACCAGAGAGTGGGTCATGAATACTAAAGGAGGATTGACCTGCTGAAGGGATGAGGTTGCAGAGGTGACAGACCCACGTATCACTTGCGAATTCAGTTTAAAGTTCCATGTCCTGAATGGGAAATTTTGGTAAGAGAACCCGTAAAATTTTGTAGGTTTGAAGGTGGTGAAGTTAGTCTAGGCGCAGTTTGAGATGAAGATTGAGCATTTTGATGGTACGAGCATAGGCTTGAGCATTTTTCTGCTCTTGCACCAGATTTGAGGTGGTACTAGCAAAAGCCTGAAGGCTGGAAGATAGGAGTATGAGCAGCACGACCAGAATGAGGGTTAAAGTTGTAGGAATAAGATGATGCTCGATAAAAACTGCGAGGCTGAACACAGCGGACAGCGTTGCTCCCATAATTTGAGTGGTACCAGCAGCTACCCTGAAAGTTGTCAGGATAGGGGCAATTAGGCCTAAGTTTGAAATGCAACTGCTGTGCCTCTCCTCTTATGCTGGAGTTCCCTCGTTGGTGTTGCCATTTCGGAGGAGGAACGACGTCTGACTCCCCTGTCCTTCTCACGATGTTGCTCTCGGTGAAGACCCGTTCGCACCTTTAGGGCACGAATATCCATTACAATCATCTCCAGAATAGATAAAAGACCCGAAGCCTAGGAGGATTCATCCTGAGGGAGTCCTGGTCGGTTGTAAGGAGTCTCGGCCGGTGACCTAACCTGTGAAATGGATATATGTGAGTGGTTTTTAACATTAGAGGTGTATGATGTGCTACGCCCCCTATTTTCGATGGTAAGCGACCTGGTGCCATCATTTCCCCAGCTGACGAAAGGATTGATATACAGGGCGTCAGCCACTTCTGCCATCTTATCCACGTTCGATGGAGAGGACATTAGTATGAGGGGCTTAATTTGGTCTGGCATCCCACACATGAATATCTCAGTTATGAGTGGCTCGAGTTGGTCGAGCTGTGCTCCCTTGGTATGTGCCAGGGCCTTAAAATGGTCCAAAAAAACGCGTGGGGCGCCTATCCCGCATCTCCTGCGTATCGAGAAGGATCCGCAGGTCCTCAATTTGCGACCTGCCAAATTCCTCCATGAACGCCCTATTGAACCTTCCCCAAGAACCAGAAATTACCCCATCAAGCAGAATACTCTTAAAAGTGTAAAAAAATACTTAGAGGTAATTTCTGGGTTACGACGATTGTTCTATGGTCCTGGGGAACTACCTGGTTCAGGAGGATGAGCTCCATCATTTCCCACCAGCCGATGGGATTTTGTGAGTCGAATGGCGGAAGCTGAACCGTAGAGGGAGTGGGGAAAGGGCGTTGTTGAGTGGGAGGCGAATGAGGAAGAATGCTTTCGTGGGAGGCGAAGGTGAATGAATACATCGTTGTTGTTGCGGGGGAGGATGCTTGCGTGGTTGTTACTGTGCCCGAAGTTGGGGCGTAGCTTGGGGCTCCGGAATAATCCATTTATAGAAAAATAAAAGTATGTGTGTGTGTATGCACAAATTCAATTCATGCGCTTGATCGTAAAAAAATGGAAAAAAATATTGAATATTGGTGACTCTTTGTTTGTATTAATGTATACTATAATTAATTTAACGACATTGTTAAGGGATCACTTAAGGATCTTAAGGTCAACTTACGATAGAAAACGAGCACTTGTCGAAAAGTCACTCGTGAAAAATATGAGTCCACGCGAGAAAAAAATGGGACTGAGTGGGGCAACGGAATGCGTCGTCCCCAAAATACCACACGTGACGGTGAAAATTAATTTATTTTTACGAATGAATAAATGGATGGGAAATAATTTAAACTATTCTGGGCACCATTTATAGGGTTTTGGATGTGTATTTGGCTAATAGATAATTGATAGATAGTAATTGGTTGATTGCAATTAAATTAGTTAAATAGATTTAGTTAAATTGTTTTATGGGATAATAAATAGATTATATTGGATAAATAGATTATATGGTATGCTAAATAGATTATAACGGAGTTGGAAGTGTCTGTAAATGAGAAAAGAATCACGCATTAAATCGGGTTCTTTTGGAAATTTTAGCTAAACAATTATAATTCAAATATTACAGACCTGATTCACCGATGAGAGGACAACGAATGAACCTCATATACAGTTAGGAATAAATATTTCATTTGTAGAGGTATAGACCGCTACAGGACTAATAATATATTTATGAATTAATTTACCAGTCCTATATAACTTTAGGATATTTATATAGCTATATTTTCTATATAAAATTTTTATATGCATACCATATATTCTCATTTCACTCACAATAATCACACATTCAACTACAACAGGTCTAAATTATTCTGTTGATGTCATTTCAAGGCAGACGCTAGGCCGAAATCTTATTCACCTTCAGTATTCACCTTCAGTAGAGGTCATTCGATACCCTTAGGGGTAATAAACCTAATCAGTTCTTCACAGTTTATAGTTGGTTTTTTTTTTCTATTGTGACAACCCTTTTAGCTTATGGAGAGTGACATTTAACAAATTAGTATGAAAAGTCATACTGGTACAAGTCTGGCCTGTTCTCCCACTCTTTGGCAAGTCCCGTCTTGAATGTCTCCAGTGAGGTAGCATTCACGGAGTGTTGCGTTAACTTGTTCCAAACTTCCGAGACTCAAGCAGGAAGACAGCCTTTTCTTGGTCCGGGTTGGTGTTGGATTTGGACCTTCAAGTTGTGTTTCCAGGTGGTGTTACTTCTTGTTGGTTGGAACATTGCCTTCCCACATGTTAAAAATTCTTTACTGTAGTTGATGTTATCAATATTCTTGAGGATCTTAAAAGTTTGGATAACATCTGCTCGTAGTCTGCCTAATTGTATGGTTGGAAGCTGAAGGCTTGCTAGTCGATTAGATTAGGAGAGATGGGGCAGTCCCCGCACCACTCGCGTTGCTCTGCGCTGGACCCGCTCCAAGTTGTCCATGTTCCTTTTCATTGATGGGATCCATCACGGATCCATTCACGGAGTGTTGCGTTAACTTGTTCCAAACTTCCGAGACTCAAGCAGGAAGACAGCCTTTTCTTGGTCCGGGTTGGTGTTGGATTTGGACCTTCAAGTTGTGTTTCCAGGTGGTGTTACTTCTTGTTGGTTGGAACATTGCCTTCCCACATGTTAAAAATTCTTTACTGTAGTTGATGTTATCAATATTCTTGAGGATCTTAAAAGTTTGGATAACATCTGCTCGTAGTCTGCCTAATTGTATGGTTGGAAGCTGAAGGCTTGCTAGTCGATTAGATTAGGAGAGATGGGGCAGTCCCCGCACCACTCGCGTTGCTCTGCGCTGGACCCGCTCCAAGTTGTCCATGTTCCTTTTCAGTGATGGGATCCATATCACAGAAGCATATTCCAGGTGAGGTCTGATTATGCTCCTGTATAGGTAAATGAAGGCAGTCATATCCACTTCTAAAAAGGTGTGTTTGAGGGCTCCAAGGACTCTGTTGGCCTTGCTGACCTGTGCTTAGATCTGTTGGAAGAATCTTAACTTGTTGTCTAAAATGACACCTAGGTCTTTTTCCTCTTCAGCTACCAGTAGGGGGTGTGGTGTATCGTTGTCTGATGACATTGTATAGTTTCTCAGAGGATTATTGGCGCCTAAGGGCATTACCTTACATTTTTCTGGGTGGAAAAGCATCTGCATCTTATAAGCCCAAGTCTGGAGTTTATCTATGTCGCCTTGTAAAGAGTGCTGCAGGTCTTCTTGCTCTATTATTTGATCGATCTTTGTATCATCAGCATACATAGATATGTAATTATCCATAAGGTCTGGCACGCCTGATACAAACAAAGTGAAAAGCAAGGGTCTTAATACAGAGCCCTGGGGAACACAGCTGCTGACGTTGCACCATTCTGACAGCGAACCGTTGACAATCACCCGCTGTTCTTTGCCTGTAAGGAAACCCCTAATCCAATTCAGTGTGCTACCCCTAGTTCCAAGGGCGACCAGTTGTGCAAGCAAGGGCTCGTGTGAAACCGTATCAAAAGCCTTGGCATAGTCGATGAATATTATGTCCACCGGCAGATTCTGACTTATCACCTCAGGCCAAATCTCCATAACTTCTAACAACTTAGCTTTTAAGGTGGCTCAAGTTGTCATCTGCGAGAATGTGCTCCAGAGTTTTGCAAACAACCAAAGTAAGTGACACAGGTCTGTGATTAGCAGGGTTAGACTTGTCTCCTTTTTTGTAGATTGGGCTCAATGTGGTAATCTTCCAGAAGAAGAGAAAGTGACAAGAGCTCTACTGAAGAATAAACTAGACAGTACCTCTTACTTATGTCTTACTGCAGATATTTGGTCAACTCGTCACCGTAGTTTTGGGGGCGTTACAGTTCATTGGGTATGTTAAGATTTTGCTCTTTATGAAATATTAAATTGAAAATGTCTTTACAGTTAGGGAGTTATCAGCTCTTGGCTGAAAGAAGACCTATTTGTTGGTTGAATTTATCTCGATTATATTAAAATGCAAAATTTATGGAAACATTTATGAGACAAACATTAGACTGTTATTTCATTTTTTTCAGCTTGAGGAAGTTGCTCTTGTCCGTCACAGTGGAGTATTGGCATGCTGTCGCTTCAAAGGAGAACATAACTACATCAAGATTGCTGAACATATGGAGAATATCATCAATGAATACGATATCCCACTGCAGAAAATCACGAGCACCGTCACTGATAACGCTCTAATTTTGTTAAGGCGTTTAAGGAATTTGCAGTCACTGCTGCAAATGTGTCCACAGATTCAGAAGGTGGAATCCAGGTAGGTGAAGAAGATGAGGGTTAGCACGAGCTGGAGGAGAGTTTCTTAATGAGAAGTGCCTTAGATCAGGAAGAAGACCTTTCGTCTGACCCATGCAGCTTCAGCATACCTAAGCATGTGCGCTGTGCTTCACACACACTCAATCTCTTCGCCACAACTGATGCAAAACAGGCACTGAAAATATTTTTTTCTGCAAATATCAATCATGCTGCGATGAGGAAATGCTCAGCATTATGGAACAAAGGCGGTCGTCCAAGATCAGCAGAAACTGTTATCAACTGTTCATTAAAGGTGCATTGCATTACAAGGTGGAATTCTCTGTTTGATGCATTGTCATTACTTTTAAAACACAAGGACAAATTACATCAACTCATAACGTCCCTTGAACTTCCAGTGTTCAGAAGTCACGAAATTAAATTTCTTGGGGAGTATGTCTCAGTTTTGGTTCCTATTGCAGTGGCAATTGATGGCCTACAGGAAGAACAAAACTGTTTTTGATGTAGAATTGCTCTCTACCTTGCTCACTGTGGAGAAAAGGCTGAAAAGCCTTCAGTCACGTTCTCTGAAATTTTGCCAAGCTCTTCTAAATGGAGTCACGAAGAGCTTTGGAAAGCTCTACCAATCTTATTTGACCTTGACAAATGAAGCCAGCGTTATAGATGCCATTATTGCATTAACAAGCCATCCATTCTTCAAACTACGCTGGTTAGATATCAGTATTTCATGGGGCAGTTCAAGCTACCAAGACTGTTAAAAATATTATGATTCAAGGGATTGAGAATTTAGCAGAGGGGCCCAAAGGTAAATTATCCAATGGTGTATCGGACATTGACGATTATTTTGGATTTACAAAACCCATACAAACACGATCAACCGCAGATTTTGAATTGTTCAGTTACCTTCAGGATACAAATAAAACACTTCAAAGTTTAGATAGATATCCAAACATAAAAAAAGTTCTTTATTAAATACAACAACACGCTTCCGTCGTCAGCTCCTGTTGAACGGCTCTTCTCTTTATGAGGATTGACCTTATCTCTAAAACGGAGTTCTTTATCTGACGAAACATTTCAGCAACTGATATTACTTAAATGTAATGCTGATATAAATAACTAACTGAAACTTCATTCTATGGAACTTTCTATTATTTTTGTAGTACCTAAGTCCAATTGTCATCAAATCCTACGTTAGTAATTATAATATACAATTTCATTTTAATGGATATTTTTTGGTTGTGATACCAATGGTCCTTACCGATTGTCATTATATATCATGATTTGAAATGTATTTAAAAATGTATCTAAATACATTTAATGTATTTAGTATTTAAATACAATTTTCTCATGTATTTAATATTTAGTATTTAAATACTTTGAATGTATTTCGTGATCATCTCGGCAGGTGAGTAAGATGTGTTGCCCTGAGATGCGAGAATGACATGTCTGGTGGTTCCTCGCAAGCTATTAAGTGTCCGTACGTGAGGCGACAGTGGCCAATTCACAGGCGGCACAGCATAACTTCATGCGGTCTGGTGAGGGAGTAGGATGATGGCCACGGGGAAGCACTTTTCTTAAGTTTGAGTAGGTTAGAGTGTCCATATGAGTTCCAATTTCGTTCCCATTCTTCTTAACCAATTTACGGATGAGAGGGATGTATTCTCGGGGAAAGATAGGCGATTTAGGTATGGACGGTACAGTATGGAGAGCGGTCTTCTTAGCTTCTAGGTCGGCTATTTTATTTCCCTGGATGTTTGAGTATCCGGGTACCCAACAGAACGATATGGAAGAGGTGTATAGTTTCTAGTATCTCTATGGCTACAGGTTGGCGAGGGTACAATCGCTGAAGGGAAGTCAGCGCGCTCATAGTCTGAAAATATGATAGATTATAGGTGGTAGTTCGAACGTAATTACTTGTATTCACAAGGCTTATGATCCAAAAGTGGAAAGTTCTCTTCTTGCTTGGTAGTCTCGGTAAATTGGTGATCGGAGATTTTCTCAGAAGGTAAAAGGAATCTTGGAGCTGGATTCAATATTATTTATTCGGCGGGAGCTTAAAATCGTCTTAAGATGGTCATTTTTTGATCTAAGAATTCAACCTTAACGCACTCCATCCTCCGCTTTATATAACATCTCGAATACATGAATGTAGTCTTTTTAAGAACTATTTATAATAAATTTATATATTTAATCGGTTCCCATAACCTAAAATTGGTTCTCTCAATTTGCATTTACTTATTTGATCAATTCTTACACAACTATTAAATCATATAATTGCTATACAATAATACAAGGGATTAATAGAATTTCATTAAAATCATAACGGAATAACTGGCTTCATAGCCCTTCTATTGTTGCAAAATGTCAGCGTTTCTCTTATTTAGGCGATCTAACCTATAAATGCTTTTGTTTTCATCAATCAACCCTATTTATATCAAATATATTAAAAGGATAAGATTGTAATTATTTCCTGTATACCTCTACTCTATTTTTATATTTATTAACTCAAAACTACTATATTCCACTATTTCAGGAAGAAAGAATGATTCCCTTTAGAGCTCTCGAATAAACAAAAGTTCAAATATGACCGCTCAATACATTATATAATAATGGAACATAATAACACGTCTCTTCACTTTATTTAACTCAGTTTTTTTTACAAGGTTTATATATTTATTGGTTCTTTCAGTTGCTGGATCGGTGGATCGTAAGCAATTTAACGATCTAATAATTTTGATTGAATATTTTCCTCTTCTAGGATTGGGTTCTATTTTAGAGTTTTAAAAGAGAAAAATATATTTTTTAGAAATTAATTTAGATTACATTGTTTTGATTAAATCACAGATATATGCCTATTACAAAAACAAAAGAAATCAATTGCATTGTTATAGTAAAATGGTTTCTACTCCAGTGGCGGCTCGTAGCTAAAATTAGTGCGGGTGCTACATCAGAAAAATTATAGCATTGTTTTAATATTGTGTGAAAGGAAATAAACATATAAAAAGAAAATTTAGAGATAAACTTGATAAAATCCTAAACAGAAAAATAATCAAGCATTTTTTGCTTACTAATAGACTAGATTGTTACAGTTCAAGCTTGATTCATTCATTTAAAAACGAAATCCATTCTTCTTTTTTTGATTTGCGCGAAATGATTAATTATTTTCTTCTTGATCTCTGGGTGACTACTGAGAAGGTTTTTATCCATTGAAAAAACTGCACTGCATTTAGTCTTTCAGAATTCATAGGGCTACTTAGAAAAGTTTTATATTCTTTTAAGTGTTAAAAGCAGCCCTCTGCCTCTGATGAAGTCATGGGAATTGTCAAGAGGATTTTCATCAGTTTCGTAATTTCACTATGAACATCATCTAGATTATTTTCCAAGATAAATTTCAGCAGCTCAATCAATTAATTAATCACTTAATTAATAAAAGAACAGAAAAAATATGAATTAATTCTACACTTCACATTCAAGAAAATAAACAGGATTTTATACACAACACAAGCGAAGTAAAAACACTACCTTCCACCAGCACACCAGGGGCGACCCTACGTGAGCCTCAGTACTCTCTCCCTAGCGTGCAGCTTCCTATCTCGGACATGTGAGCATTCGCACAACAGCCAAACACCGCGTCGTTGGAACTGTGAAGCGCACAGTTCTATACAAAGATTTTTGTATTTTCTTCAAAAAATAGAGGATGGCTACTGACATTAAGCTTAAGGACTATATAATTTACAAATATATAAAAAGAATTAAATAAAATAGAACTCATTATATTGAATGTTATCGATAATTAAAGAGTATCAGTTAGATGTATCTAATCGAGTATGACGACATGATGCTCATATCAAGATACAACGCGTTGTGCGAGCTGAGTCTCAACTGTTACAACCTTAAGGATAACTCTTTGAAATTCATCCAGAATATATCATCCTCGACATGCCTCATCTTCGAAAATGTTTGTTTTTAATTGGATGCTCTCGAGCGATTCTTTGAAGAAAGTGCCTTCCCTAAATTGAAGAGACTCGGTCTCGATGCCATATCACACAAATACCGAAATCTGGAGGCTTTGAAGATGACAAGGGCAACCTTCCTTCAGTTTAAGGACTTTGTCACTTAGTGAGACGTTGTGGTCGAATACGATCCGATAGGCTTCTTGGACTCAAATGCAAGATCTTTCCTTTTACTAGCGCCATTTCAAATTACCTTCCACGATTTACCAATCTTGAGGTGAACGATTATTCTGAAGTTGATCTCAATTTTGAGGATAATTTCAACAAGTCATACTTTACTTACCAATGGCATGAATATATTTAACCTAATCTACTGTGATGAAATTGAATGACCTCTATGATCGTTGAGGGAACACCAAAACGAGCAACCCATGCTGAGACGAAAGCTCGAGTGACAGTGGAAGCTCTAATGTCCGAGATAGGAACTGCCTCTAGCAAGTGGGTAAAACGATCGATCATGGTTAGAAGATAATTAGAACCACGGGAATAAGGAAGACGACCTACTAGATCGATGCGAACGGCGTCAAAACGTGACGAAGGAAGAGGAAAAGGGACCAGAAGAGCTTTCATACCTGGCCAAACGAAGCAGTGAGCCATGAGCTTGCGTGTGGAATTGACGCCTTGATGAGGGAGGCCATGAATTTGGTCGAAAATGTGCCAAGGTAAGCGAGAGGAATGAGAGTACGAGGATAGTCAAGGAATGGATAGTCAACCAGGATGCGCCTGGAAGGACTGTCCAGCAAGTCGATCTAGCGAACAATGTCTTGGGGAGAGTGACGCAGTGTTTGCGTGACTTCATCTTGTTCGTGGGCAAGCGTTATTGTTGCATGATCGATGGGCGCAATGTAGGAGAGTTGCGTGCCCGAAATCGATGAGATGCGAGAGAGCGCGCCTAGTACAACGTTTGCAGATCCAGGAACGTAGTGAATATCGTTCGTCAACTGCAGGATGAAGTCAAGATGACGAGTGTCAACTGCAATGTGTACTGACGAACTACTACGAGACGAACATGCACCGACCAAGGGATTATGGTCAGTGAAAATGGTGAAGTCACACCCTTCCAAATGATGGCGGAAGTGGCGGACAGCGAGATATATCCCGAGGAGTTCTCGAGAGAACGTTGAATATCTCTTTTGATGGTTTGTAAGAGCGCGAGAGAAGAAAGCAATAGGTTGCCATTGGTAACCAACTTTCTGCTGCAAGGATGCACCTACGTGGGTTGAGGATGTATTGGGGGCAATAGCCTTTGGTGCAAGATAATGAATCGCACGCCTCAGCTGACCATTCAAGAGGAGAGTTCTTTTTGGTCTTGATGAACATAGAGTTGAGAGCTTGCATGACCTGGACACATTTAGGGATGAATCTGCGGTAGAAATTAACCATGCCACAGAAACTCCTGAGTTGTTTGCCCGATGTAGAACGAGAAAAGTTTCGCATCGCGGTAACTTTATCTTCGAGTGGGCTAATCCCTGCACTCGAGACATGGTGCCCCAGGAATGAGAGTTGCGGGATACCAAAGAGGCTCTTGGAGGTGTTGAGTACGATACCGTAATCCTGAAGACGAGAAAAAACTTGGCGAAGGTGAGAAAGGTGTTCCTCCAGCGAGGAAGATGATATTAGGAGGTCATCGATGTAGCAAAATACAAACGGAAGACCCCTAAGGACTTGATCCATAAAGTGCTGGAAAGTTTGACCAGAGTTACGTATTCCATATGGCATTTTGACCATTTCAAAAGCACCAAACCGAGGGGTTGTGTTAGTCTTTGCGACATCATCTGGGTGAATAGGGATCTGGTTGAAAGTACGAACCAGATCCAAGCGAGAAAAAATCGTACAGCCATGGAGAGAAGAGGTGAAATCGGCTAAGTACAGCAAGGAATAACGATCAGGAATTGTTACAGCATTAAGAGCTCTGTAATCCCCAGCTGCTTTGAATTCCCCCAGCGTGGATTTGGGCACAATGTGAAGTGGAGAGGCCCACGGAGAAGAGGAAGACCTACAAATGCCTGAATCAATCATGAATTGAATTCATCACGCATAGCAGAGAGTTTATCAGGTGCTAGACGGTGTAGCCGCGAGAATACAAGACCTCCTGTTGTCTCAATCCGATGCACCACACTATGTTTAATGGGCCTTTCCTTCGAAGGTGGAAAGGTGAGCTCAGGAAACTCCTGAAGAAGGCGCTGAAACGGTGGCTTGGTGGATGGGAGACGAATAGAGAGGAGGGAACTCTGAGACAGTTATGAGAATTTTGTGGTCGACAAGCTTGCGCTGTTGAGAATTGACCAAGAGATCGTGGGCCGAAAGAAAGTCGAAGCGCAATATTGGACAATCTACCTGGGACATGATGAAAGTCTATCGAAAAACCCGACGGAGACCGAGTGAGACTTGAAGGTTACGCCTTCCATAGGTCCTAATATTGGTCGAATTGGCTGACCTCAGAACTAAATCTGAAGGGGCAGAAGTTTGTCGGCTTTAGAAATTGGTATGACACTGCATTCAGCACCAGTGTCCATCAGGAATGAAAACTCAGAAAGTTGTTCAAAAATACGAAATGGAGGACCTACCTGAGGAAATGAGGTGTAGGCAGGGGATGTAGACCCTTTTGACCCATGCCTTTTTTAGTTTAAAGTTTGTGATTGAGAGAGTGGAGTGAGAGGACTGCAAGAATTTGAAGTTTGAGGATTTGGAGAAAGTGGTTGAGTTGGGTGAAGTGAGAAAACTGGAGGGTTGAGATTTGAACAAGGTACTGGGTCCAAATATGTGCACGGTTGCAAACATTTTAGAGCTTGTGCACCATATCTGTTGTAGTACCAGCACCATTGATTTGGATGAGAGGAAAAATAAACGTTATGCTTCGGGAGACTACTTGGCCCAGTCAGTATGTGAAGAAGCATAACGGTGACTACAAGGCTGTGTACAGTGTACAGCGTTGTGTCCATACCTTTGATGATACGAGCATAGGCCCTGATGGTGTGGAAGATGGTAAGAATTGTTGGAAGAATGAGGTTGAAAATTTTGCTGTCTCTCACCTCTTGCATCAGGATGTCCTCGTTGATTCCTCTTTCGTGAACCACAGCGGGACTTGCGCCTTCGATCGCAAAACCCGTGTCCGTACTCGCTCTGTGGTTCTCGCTGCAGCTTTAACCGCTGGATGTCGGCTTCCATCCTCCTAATTGAAACCTCAAGGTCCATCGATAGAGAAGATGGAACCCTTGAACGCTCGGCTCGTTCGTCAGAGGAGCTCGACGTGCGTCGAACCTGCGAAATTGAAGCATTGTTAAATGGGCCGTGAGTTTGGCCGTTGCCCCAATTCACGTAAGGACTTTTATACAATTTGCCTGCGGCTGCAGCAACCTCATCAATGCTCGTGGGGTTCGAGCTTAGGATTAATGGCCTGAATCCCTCGGGGACTCCTCTCATGAAAATCTCAGTAAGGAGAGGGCTAAAAAGTTCGATTTGAGGACCTTTTACCCTGATAAGGTCCTTCAGATGAGTTAAAAAAGAAGTAGGACTCTTATCTCCGATTTCCTGGGTATTCAGGAGCTCTCTCATGTCATCTATTTGGGACCTACCATATTTATTGAGGAAGGCCTCCTTCAAGTGGCCTAGAGCACCAGCCTGTTCCCCGTTAATTATCACTTCCCTGAATCGAATAAAGCTACTTATGGGCAACCGCTGGATTATTGCTGCTACTTTCTCTTCCTCGGTGACGTTCTGTTAATTAAGTAGGAGGGACGAGACTTCCAACCATGCAATTGGGTTTGTAGGATCATAAACGGGAAGAGAGAGGTACGCATGTGGTTGTCTATGCGCGGACTGTGGGTTCGAGGCAGACGGTTAGTCATGATGATCGGGTTGGCCGTTAACTGATGTCAATACTTAGTGTGTTTGATCCATCATAGTCCCTGTTTTATGTATACTTGTGCTCGTTGAATGAATGTGTTGACGTGAGTGAAGTTGCTGTGGCTGTGTGCACGTGTGTGTGTGTGTGTGTGGAAATTATTTACGAGCACAGGAATGTGATGAAATGAAAAATAATTGAAAAATAAAGGAATTTGTATACTCGTTGAATAAAGGGGATAGTATTAAATTAAAATGAAATGAATCATGATAATTGGAAGAAGGATGTTAAAGATAACACGCGATATAAAAAAAAAATGAACACGTGAATCGAAAATGCTCAAGCGAGGATTTGGGAAAATTGACGCGTGGAGTTTAAGAAATATTTTCACGTTTAAACTTATTTATTAATTGACAGGAGATTATTAAACTTTGGGCACCACATTATAATATATGGTTATTCATAGGATTTAGTTTATGTTAATAAATCAACCTAAATAGCGTTTCGAAAACCATAACCATAAAATTGTTTGATCGAAGTTGTCAAAGCACTATGTGAGTACGAGAGAATTGATGACGTGTTGTCAGAGCACTATGAGAGCGCGAGAGAATTAATGGCGTGTTGCCAGAGCACTATGTGAGTGCGAGCGGATTGATGGCGTGTTGCAAGAGCAATATGAGTGCGAGCGAATTTATGGCGTGTTGCCAGAGCACTATATGAGTACTGAATGAATTTATGGTGATATCAAGTGAGGTTTGAGTGTAAGTCAAAATGAAAATGTGAGTACCTACCTGAATAAGTGAAGTGAGGTGCAGGTGGTAGATGTTGACCCGTTTATTGTCAATTGTTAATCCATTGAGATGTTATTTTAAAGGATGTGAAATTTAACTAAGTATGATTTGTTTGGAGTAAATGACTAATTGTAGAAGGAATGATTTCCAACCTTTATGCGGAGAATAGCGAGAGTCGAATGGGAGAGAATAGTGTTCCAGAAGGTCGAGCTGAAAGCGTGTGTTTGTTTATTTGTGTGTGAATTTTTAAGTGATGTTGTTTAAAACAGTAGTACGTTAAATGAATTGACAAGTAAGATAAATGAATTAATTAATTATTAAGTTGTTCATAAAATATGATTTAATTTACAAAAGTTAAATAAAATAATTGAAAGATTTAAGTGGCAAAAGTAAAAGAATTGCATGATATGAATTTTACATAATAATTGATGTATATATATATATATATATATATATATATATATATATATATATATATATATATATATATATATATATATATATATTTAAGTTTCCCAAAGGGTTTTTATTATAGAAATGCCCAGAGTTCATTGCTATAACATCAAGCCCCTCTCCAATTTAGCTCAAAGGATCTTAGACGACCAGTGAAGACTAGTGTGCCCTCCAGGCCCCAACCCGAAGTTTGCCTTGCCCTACTCGTGATATTCAATCCCACCCCCCGAATCGTCAGATGAGTGTAATCAGTGGTAAGAATCTTACAGAACAATTCATCTCCTTCCTAGACGTGGATGGGGGGGGGGGGGGGTGCTAAATATAATCAAAACGGTCCTTTTTTCCTAGCCATCACTTTATTACATTTTATTTTGTAAAAATAGGAAGCGAAATAATGAAAAAGAGTGATGAGAAATGATCAAAAGAAAGACAAGTAAAATTTGACATAAAGAAAAATAAATCCCCACGCGAGGTCAGGAGCGACCTAAAGGCTGCGAAGCCCGAGACCAAAATGCGTTCATCCGAATCGAGTAATCGCCTCAGAGGGGAGTGTCTACCGTTCGAACCCCCAGTATTATATATGGCATCGGCAACCGTGCCACGACACGGCGGAAGTCCCCGACGTCGAAGTCGATTGACGAGCTCAATGTACGTAGAAAATAGAGGATACCTCTGATCCAGGTGTAGCTGCGCTGCCATAGCCTCAAAAGAAGTATTTATCGGAAATAGAAGGAAGTTGCAAAACTCTTGTAGCCTGTGAGGGTGAGCAGTAAATGACTAATTGTAGAAGGAATGATTACCGACCTTTATGCGGAGAATGGCGAGAGTCGTCTCGTGTCCTGCAGAAAGATAGCGAACGGGAGGAGAAAAGGCTCCGCAGCTATTCCCAGTTGGGCAGGAGTCTGCGGCAATTGCGAAGGAGTGCTGGGCGCGACAGGACCAAGTCCTTAGCATCGCATAATGAGAGCCGATCCTGGGCCTGAATAGCCAAGATTTCCTCCGCCAGGAGATAAGCACCCTATTGCTTCGAAGAAGATGCGTATGGCTCTCCGCAATTGACACACATGGCCATATACGATTTGGACTTATCGTGTAGAGATTTGAAGTAAGTCACACAAACTTGAGGTAAACCCGAATTGGCACAGCTGCATGAGCGATTCGTCTGGCCCAAGTGGTCGAGGTAGTAGCAGCAGCTCCGCGGCATTGACACGAATGGCTTGAGAGGGTATCCATACCAACCGCCGAGCACCGTTTTCTCATCACATGTTTGACCTTGACCTATCCTTGGTTGGATATTGGATATCTCCGGAGATATCTTCCAAAGAATATTTCAGTAGATCCCTGGCATACACCCCCCCCCTCCCCTCACACACTTCACGCAATTCATGGCCGAGCTCGGTCTGACTTTCAGCAGAGTCTTATTTTAGGTCTCTCCGCCCGATGGCGCTTAGGAAGTGAACGTGTGTCTCTTGGCTTGGTCACTTGCAGAAACGGCGGCAGCAGACCCGTCTGTCCCCGAAGCCCCCGTGCAGGAAGAAGAACCAATAGTCCTCTTGTTATTTCCCTTTTCAGGGAAGAACCCGCTTCTACCAACCTCCTGAAGAGGCTCCAAGTCGTTCGAACAAACATCAGTCATATTCTTCGAAGAGATCGAGGAGGTCGATATTCTTATTAATTCTAAGAGCCCATCTCGCGACCTCCTCCTAGGGTAAAAGTCGCCGAAATCACGCTACAGCCTAATACTAGACGAAGTTTGAAAAAAAAAAATCAAATAACAAAGATAAAATAGAAACAAAGACTAAGAAACTTAACAAAATAAGAACAACATATAAAGTAAAACAAGACGCAAAGAGACACAAGAAGGAAGCGCAAACCCGGCGTCAGGGGCAGGCCCGCCTCTCCCCTCGGAGCAGGAACATGCAACCTATAACAGTGTCAAGGTGTAGGAGGCCGACCTCCTCCAGAAAAGCCATATAGTCCACGAGTCTGTGTAGACCAACCTGTCCAGATTGAAAGGGACAAGCGGTAGCGAACCCACTCGTCAAAATACCGGGACAGGTAACGTGCGCGAAGATCACCCAGACTGGGATACTCAACGAGAATGTGCCGAACAGTCTGGGGGACAATCCATTCATAGCAATGAGATACAGGCTAGCGTTCCATCAAATGGTGGTGCGTCCTGCGAGTGTCCATTTCAATGACGAGGGAAAGCAACTTGAAGCCGTCGCGACATTGGTTGGTAGGTCCACAGGAACAGTCTCGGCGCAATAGCACGCAACTTCAAGTTTCCTTTGGCTGTTGCCCATCTTCGTTGCCAAGCAGCCCGGATTCTTGCCATTTAATCGGAGTGAGGGAGAGCCAAACGCTAGTCTGGTCTCGGGGGGCTCTTTCGCGCCCTCATCAGTGCACTCAATCCCAGCAATTCCCACATGTTCAAGACGCCAGCAGAATATAATCTCTTCATTTGCCCGTCTAGCGGGAACCATGGCTTCACGGAGGGGGTCGTGCCCCTGTCAAGATCACCTTTGGCTTCACCTATTCGCATGTTCCCGAAGAAGACGCTAGGCGATTACAGAGTTGTCGGATATTACCATGCACTCAAAGCAATCACGAAGCAGGACATATATACTCTACCAAGAATACAGAGTGTAGCAAACCACCTTCATGTGAAGACAATTTTCTCTCGTTTAGATTTGGTTCGTCCTTACCATCAGATCTCTATGAACCCAGTGGACATAGAAAAACTGCGGTGGTAGCTGCGTTTGGGTTATGGGAGTATTTAACATTACCATTGGGCCTCAGGACTGCGAGTTGCACTTACCAGCGTCAGATGAATAACTTGTTTCGGTGATTAGAATTCGTTTTTCTATACATAGACGACATCCTAATATTTTCGGACAATTTAGACCAAGTGTTCGACATCCTGGTCGAGAACAACGTACGATTATCCATGGAGAAGTGCGATTTTGCGAGAGAAGAAATCGACCGTGGGGACACCATATTTTGTCTATGGGTATTTGCCCTCCAGCTAAGATGGTTAAAGAAATCGTGGACATGCCATTAACAACAGACTATAAAGAACTACACCGATACTTGGGCATGTTAGGCTACTATAGAAGAATGATTCCGTATTTTGCCCCAATTGCAGCTCTGCTGACTGAGCTTGCGCGACTTCAACCCAAGGCTCGTTAGCTCGTGAGAAATGATGTTGCGCGAGAAGCATTTAATAACATTAAAGTAGCTCTAATTAACCGGGTCAAGCTCTGTCACTCGCTGTCCTAAGACCCACCGTATCAATTGGTGAAGGAGAGCTCCCAATACGGGTTAGGTACTGCCCTTTACTGGATGGTGACTAGATCTTCGCAAGCAGTGGCCTTTTTCTCACGCAAATTAGGCAAGACACAGCTAGCATATTTGAAAATCCAATTGGAGTCAGATATAATTCTACGGCATAACCAACCATAACTGATAATCCAAAAGACCCATAAGATGACTCAACAGAGACGATGACCAAATGTTACAAATTGCCACACTTTTCGAGGTGCCTTTGGATGAAGTGGGGCCCCCCATTCTCAATTCCTTCGCACGGAAGTCCTAAGAATCAGGTCCTTGGTTTCCAAAAGAGAAGATCAGCTAAACGACCGAATCAGAGAAGCCTCCAAAGCTCCTTCCCTCTCCCTTCCTATTTAAGAGCGAGGAGACAATAGAGTGGTGGTTCTCCAATAGAAGTGGACCACCCAGGAAACGGCCACTTGTAAAACACCTAAAAAAACAAAAAAAAACAATCACTTTAGACTGGAGAGGGGGGGGGGGGGGTACGTGTTTTCACAATTAAATCTTTTCTTTCATTCTTTCATCTTTCTAAAAGGGGTGAGGAGAGAATGGTACCAGCGTAGGGATGCCTCTTCCACCCCGATGCAGGGGAGAAAATATAGACAGAAAGGAGAAAATAAAGGCGATTCAAAATATGGAATAAAACGATTGAGAACTGAAATAATTTAGGTCGGTTTCTTGCTCGCTCACCTAAAATAAACCCACCCCAACCTGACAGCTTCTTAAGGGTTGCTTATATTTCTTCCTCTTATATCAGTGAAAGCTGCATTTTCTTTAGGTGATTCGCCAGACTAAAAATATAGTAATCTGATCAGCATAAGTCAGGTTGGTATGGAGGATGCTTCATTATTTTCCCTCGCAATTTGTTGGGTTTTTTTTTATAGAATCTCTTGCGATATGGGGTCGCGCCCTTCTCTTCTCGTGATTAATGTTGGCCTTTTTCCTAAAGTCTTTCATCGGGAGATGGGGTTGTACATGTGAGCAATGAGGGATTTAAAAGTAAATAGCAAGATACTTGAGTGAGAAAAATAACCCTCACAAAGGATCTTCTGGAAAAACAAATTATGCTTCTGGCTCCAGTGGTTTGGAATCAGAGTTATCCTTCTCCTAGGTGGAATGCCTGCTATGGCTACGAGCTCCACCTATCCGTCGCCACAGTGATGCTTAGCGGCGGAGATAACCTCCCTAGTAGATTTTGTCAGCTTTTTAAAAAAAAAAAGAATCTGGGCGGGAATTCGAACTGCCGACCCAACGATTGCCTTGCAAGCGCGCTAACCATATAAAGGGTCTTTCAATAAGGCCGCTCAATTTTTAAATGTAAATAAAACAAGTTGTGTGTGATATATGCACTCAATTTATTTTAAATTTGAAAGTACATTTTATGGCATTAAGTGTGGAATATGACGTCGTTCAAATGTCCGCTGCGGCTTCGCTTGGTGGAACGTATTCAGGAGGCCCAATTTTTGATGAATTGTCGCATAAATCTGGTTGAATTTACTGGATAGTGTTCGTTATGTTGACTTTGTGGACATCAACTGTTTGCGAATTATTCGCATAGACCTGCGATTTAAGGTAGCCCCAAAGAAAGTAGTCTAATGGCGTTAAATCGCATGATTTCGGTGGCCAGTTGACGTCGCCGTAGCGCGAGATGAGTCTGCCCTGAAATCGTTGGTGCAAAATGTCTATCGTGGCGTGCGCAGTGTGGCACGTAGTGCCGTACTGTTGGAACCACATGTCGTCAGTATCCATATAATCCAGTTGAGGCCACAAAAAGTTGCTTATCATCGATCTGTAGGTCTCGCCGTTGACAGTTATGGCATTCGCATTTTCGTTCTCAAAAAAATACGGACCCATGATCCCGTTAGACGAAAATCCGCACCAAACAGTGACTTTGTTGGGTTGCAAATCTCATGTGGATTGTTTTCGTCCCAAATCCGTCAATTTCGCTTGTTCACAAATCCATTCATCCAAAAATGGGCCTCGTCGCTGAAGATGATTTTTTTGGGGAAATTTGGGGCAACTTCCAACTGCTCTAGAGCCCAATCAGCAAACACACCGTGTTGTCTATGATCGTTTACCTTAAGTTCCTGGGCAAGGTGGATTTTGTACGGGTGCAAACCCATGTCCCTACGCATAATTCGCCAAACTAAAGTCGCAGAAAGGCCAAGTTCTTGTGAACAACGAGAAATTGACTGCCTCAGATTTTCCCATATACTCTCATTTACAGCAGCGAGGTTTTCAGCAGACCTTGCGTTTTGGCGACGTAAGGGTGTTGCCTGATTGTTGATTGATCCTTTTGTCTCTAAATTGGCCCTTAAGCGTCGAACAGTGGACTCTGCAGGACGATTGTGGCGAGGATGGAAATCAAGTAATGCGCGGAACGTTTGTCGAACGGAGCACTGATTTTGCTAATAACATTTGATGATTTACACACGCTGTTCAACGCTATAACCTTCCATCGTGACTTGCCAAGTACTACTGAACAGTTCACAGTGAAGTTGCTAGATGTCGCTTTGACAACATGGCAACTATCGCCTGACAAAGCTCGAGTGTCCTTGTTGAAAGACCCTAACTAGCCACGAGAGGAATGATTGACTGATGAATTTCAAGATAATGAGTGGCGTGGGTGGAAATTAACACGTCGGCGAACTCGAGGGAATGGACAAAATCAGCGATAGGGAAAATATAATGTATTTAAGAATTAACAAATGAATAATCATAATTGATTATGTTACAGGAAATTTATATGTAAGTGACGAGGTAATTAGTTTACAAGACGACCGATTGAATGTGATACAGTAGGATAAATATTGGAGGTAGACGCGAAAGTAATTAAAATTAATTTAGGATTTGGGGAATCACAATGAATGTAGGGAATTTACAATGTCTTAGGATTCACAATGGTGCATGTAGATTGGGGTCTGTAATAAATGAACATAAATAATACGAGTACTCACACGTTATGAGATGAATTTACAAACGATGTTGGAATACTTATTGAACAAATGTTGCTAAACGACAGCATAAACACAATGAGGGAGAACAAAGCTCATTGGGAAAGATTGTAAGCAAGGCGGTTCCAATATTGCTAAGATATTAAGAGAGGTTGCTGTAATTCTAAGGGAATTGTTTGGTATAGGGAAATTTCAAAGGGAGTTATACAATATATGGTGGATCTCTCATCACTCAGCTAAAGTTGAATTTACAATCGCGCGACCCTCCTTATATAGTCACAGGAGAGTCAGGCGCGAGCCAGGCTAAATTTATATCGCCGAACGCTCTTGAGGCCTCATCGGCTTTGTTGCGTTTAGACTTCACGTAGGTAATATTGCGGGTCCATCTACTGAAACTTCGGGAAATGGCCCCACGGGTTTCGGCAGACAATCGTCGTAGGAGATCGATGTGGAGTTTTCCTCGAATGGTGCTACTCGTATATATTGCTGCGATGTTGTCGCAGAAGTATCTTGCTCTGGGAAACAGCAGGTTGCCTATCCAAAGGGCGGTAGATTCGGCGAGGAATATGTTGCCGAATTGTTTCCCGGGTAGAAGAAACAATTCGGCAACATATTTTTGTGCTGACCAAATTCCCAGGCCGGATTCCGAAGGGTCGGTGAAGACTGTCCTGGGGTTGGCTTTAGGAGGAAGCCAGGGGGATAACTTGTTGGTAACTAAGGGGATAAGCTGCCGGAGGGCTTTCCTGTTGGGGACTAAAGGCTAGTACAGGCACAGCTGTATCCAAAAGACGCAAGACGGGAATAATAAAGTTAAGCAGGTCGGAAACCTTTTTCAAGATTGCATAGTTATTTCGTTATCACACGCAACGTGAACTGCATTTCTCACTTTATTACACATATTTCTGGTGATGGCAGCTTTGTTGCCGTGGATATCGATTCGAAAGCCTAGGTACGTTAGTTTTTGGCACGACACTACGACACCTTTTTCAATATTTACGTTAAGGGAACTAGATATAATTGCGTTGACACACCTACGGACGACTCTTCTATTGCCAATGATAAGGATGTCATCGAGGTAGCAGTGGGAGCGGCAGTTCCATTGTTTAGCCAAGGCTGAAATGCCTGCGCCTACGGTAGCCTGCATGAGGAAGGGAGTCCTAGCAAATCCCATCGGGAGTTTCTTAAAGCGGAACCGGCGACCGAGGCAGGATTCTGAACCAGTGGCGAGATTTACTATGTAAAGGCAAATGATAAAAACCGTCCTTCAGGTCTAATTTAGCCGCCCATTCTTTGCAGCCAGTGGACTTCAAGACCTTTTTCAGGAAAGAAAGACGGAAGGCTGGTGGCTCGTAAAACTCCTTTACCACGCTCATTTCGTAGACTAAGCGGGCGGCCCCGTTAGGTTTGGGGACCCCGAATACCTCAGCGCGAAATTTGGGGGATTTCTTCAATGATATCCGCCTCCAGGAGCTGTTACAAAAGGGTAATCGTAGAGGCAGCTGATGTCTCCCAGCGGTGGTAGGCACGATTGATGAATATTTTAATTCCGCCGGACTGAGCGGATAATAGGAGGTGCTTGACCGGAGGGAGGCTACTCGGGTCTCCTGAGGAAACGACGTCCAGGCGAACATCGGGGTCAGTTTGTCGTTTCGTAGGCTCGAAGGGGTCCATGGCGGGGCTGACCCATTCATCGCCCCGGTCGTCGTAAGGGCTGCGGCCATCGCGTTTGTTGCGGTTCCCGTTTCCTTCGTTGTCGGCGTCGTCGTCCTGTGCCCCGTTGGCTCTTCCAATCATGATCTCGGGAGGAGCGCTGAGTTCCTCGAGAAGTACGTCGCCATGCTCAGATGGGTGATCTTTCGAAACTTTTAATTTGAGACTAAATATTTATATTAATCTTAACAAACTATTTGATTTTATTTTTGTGCATCTATGTAGCCTTATGTTGATGTCTGTGTATTTATTTTCATTTGAGTCAAGTCTTTAGAACATTTGTACTTATTCTACCTTGGTTTTTCAATCTTGACCTCTGAGGTTGATCTCTCGCTCAGATTTTATCCCTCCCTAATTGCTTAGGCGGTATTTTAATCCTCTTGTCAACCTTTAGTCATTTAAATTTACCTGATTTCATTAGGTTGGTTTGTGCTTATCTCCATTTCATATTAATTCATTTTGTTGATTGGTTTTTTGCTTTTCTGTGGGCGTTCCCTCTCATCTGTATCATCCTAATAAATATTACAATTTTTAATACTTTTGTTATTCCTTGATAAAAACTCGAAATAAAGTTCGAAAGTACTTGGAATCCTCGTTTTAGATTGTCGGCAAATACCCGTAGTGTAAATATGATGTCCCAGACGGTCGATTTCTTCTCTCACGAACTCGCACTTCTCCATGGATAATCGTACGTTGTTCTCGACCAGGATGTCGAACACTTGGTCTAAATTGTCCAAAAATATTAGGATGTCGTCTTTGTATAGAAAAACGAATTCTAATCACCAAAACAAGTTATTCACCTGACGCTGGTAAGTGCAACTCGCAGTCCTGAGGCCAAAGGGTAATGTTAAATACTCCCATAACCCAAACGCAGCTACCACCGCAGTTTTTCTATGTCCACTGGGTTCATCGAGATCTGATGGTAAGGACGAACCAAATCTAACCGAGAGAAAATTGTCTTCACATGAAGGTGGTTTACTACACTCTGTATTCTTGGTAGAGTATATCTGTCCTGCTTCGTGATTGCCTTAAGTGCATGGTAATGGCAGACCACTCTGTAATCGCCTGGCGTCTTCTTCGGAAACATGTGAATAGGTAAAGCCCAAGGTGATCTGACGAATGTAATCGTTTTACTGTAGCGACTATAATTAGTGAATTGGGGCTGTAATGAAAGTGTGAATGGGAATTAGGATCTCTCTCTAGTATGGGATGATTTTAGATAATAAGTGAAGAGGAAAGTTTATAACTTCCCTTATATGACGGCGATATGAACACAGATGAGAGTCTTTTCGCGTTATTTCACAACTGGTGAAATGCGTGTGTTAGTATATGCGTGAAATTCTAAGAGATGTTGTTTGTATCAGTGCGTTAAATGAAATCAGTTTCTCTCACGGAATAATTGAATTATTAAAGGTTACATAAAATAAATGAATTGCAAAAAGTTATGCATAAAATAATTGAATGATTGAATTGACAAAATTTCAGTAAAATAAATGAATGAATTATTAAGTTGTACATAATATATATATTTAACTTTCACAGGAGGATTTTATTATAAGAATGCCCAGAGGGCATTGCTATAAATTATTGATAAGGACGCTGCGAGCACAATCCACCAAGAGATTAAATTGCCCCCGAAAGTCAACCCCTAATAATGGCGATGTGGTATCCGCGACCACAAATGACCACCTAAATGGCTGGTTTAGGCTAGCTGTGGCAATGTGTACACTGGAATTATGGATCTCACACTTTCGCACCAAATTAACCAGAATTATGGATACCGTTGGTCCCGTATCGATTAGTAATTTGCACTCTACATTATTAAATTTCGTGGCGACAGAGAACACTAATGGCATGCCGTAAAAGTTTTCCAAAGGAGCTGGTGAAGATGGCCTGGAGGACAGTTGCATTTGCACGTTTTCACTCCTCTTCAGCAATCCGTACCAAGGCTTGCAGAATTTAGCACTTACTCCAAAATATAAATGGGATCGATATACTACAGGCCTTTGGTTCCTGAGAAGAGGTCTCAGTCCCATTGGTATATTATTTGCACTATACCTATACAAGTCATTTGTACGCGGTACAAAGTTAGAAGGATTGCCAGTGAGGTAGGCACCAATGGGCACTGAACACGCATTGACCAAATACTGTACCTGATTGGCCAGTTTGTCACTTCTGTCATTCAAGCTTAACGCATTTATCTTAGGGAGAGAGATATCACTACTTACTTCCTTGTCACCTTTGTGTAAAGCAGGGCATTGTGCTTTGTAAAATAGCATTAATTCGTCCGCAAGTTTTCCTAGCTGGGCAAGGGTTAAGTCCTTTTAGGAGGTGATGATGGGCGTGCGTGATATTTGACGTCAGGGAATGAATGACCTTGTGCTTCTCGTAGAGCTGTTCTTTGCAAGTTCCTCCAGATTGACTGAGGGTCGACTAGGAGCGGAGAGGATGCTATGAGCTTTTCGAATAGCTCCGGTTTGGTCCTCTCGAACAGCACAATTAGCTCGGCCGTTAGAAACTGGTAGTTCTGTGTAGATACACTCCCTCTGAGGAGGGAGTATAGCTAGGACGTAAAAAAACTTTGTATCATCCTTATTTATCGCTAGGTTAAGAAATTGGGCCTTCACTATTTGAACCAACCTGATACCGCTGTCTTATTAAGGATGGGGGACTTGATCATCGTGATGGCGTCTGAGACTTCCGTTCCGGCTTGCTCTGCCCGTTGTTTAGTTATCTCTTATCCGGTTGAATAGGGTCACCAGTTCATGGGTCTGGGGTCTATCAGTTATGGTTGGTTATGCCGTAAATTATATCTGACTCCAATTGAATCTTCAAGATGCCTTCCCTGGTTAGTCGCTTATGTGCTGGTCTAACGGTAACCGACTCATTTCTTAGCGTAGGTGAGGAAATTAGAAAAATGGCGGGTTTGTAGGTTTATTCTTAGTCTAATTGTCGCCCCCTGCTTCTGGCAAGTGAAACCGCTGAGTTCCTAAAGGTTTGGCGTTGTCTCACGTGCTTGTATCTGGCTTCCGGTGTTGACTGTCATAATGTCTTTGCATGAGAGAGTGCCCCCCACCCCCACCCTTGATATTAATGTGGATCTCAATCTTGTTAATGACTATTCTGATGTCTTTTACAAGCCTACCTCAGTCGACAACAGCCTTCACTGCATCCGCAGCTGACCTCGACGGTGCCTATGCTGCCTAGAGACGCAAGTCATACCCTAAGCCCTTTTGGTTTAGGGCTAGAAAACTCCTTCGGGAGCTCGGTATAGCTCTCGAGCTGGTTGCACCCATGGTTCTGCTCATGACGCCATCCTGGAGGGTACCACCTTTGACTAAATGTTACCACGCCTCTGCTCCCAAAGCTTATACAGCAGCGGGAGTATTGCGTTCGGCCTCTTTGGAACACACTTTGTTTCATGCTGGAACCGCGCCAGTGTATAGAATGGCTACAAATCCAGGAGGGATTCGATTTCCACCACGTATCTCCTTTCTTTGAATTAAGCGTGATCTGCCAGGTGCTGCCTCTGTCCTTACGGTGATACTGGTAGCAATACATCTCTCGGTACAGCATAAGACGCTTCGTGCCCGGTTCGGAGACCGGATTGTGATCTATAGCGATTTATAAAGCGACCAGAGTGCTTTCAGGCATTAGAATATCCATATCCCCTGGTTAGTGGTATCCGTGAAGCCATGGTTCCCGCTAGACGGGCAAATGAAGAGATTATATTCTTTAACCATCTTAGCTGGAGGGCAAATACCCATAGACAAAATATGATGTCCCCACGGTCGATTTCTTCTCTCACGAAATCGCACTTCTCCATGGATAATCGTACGTTGTTCTCGACCAGGATGTCGAACACTTGGTCTAAATTGTCCGAAAATATTAGGATGTCGTCTATGTATAGAAAAACGAATTCTAATCACCGAAACAAGTTATTCATCTGACGCTGGTAAGTGCAACTCGCAGTCCTGAGGCCCAACGGTAATGTTAAATACTCCCATAACCCAAACGCAGCTACCACCGCAGTTCTTCTATGTCCACTGGGTTCATAGAGATCTGATGGTAAGGACGAACCAAATCTAAACGAGAGAAAATTGTCTTCACATGAAGGTGGTTTGCTACACTCTGTATTCTTGGTAGAGTATATATGTCCTGCTTCGTGATTGCTTTAAGTGCATGGTAATATCCGACAACTCTGTAATCGCCTGGCGTCTTCTTCGGAAACATGCGAATAGGTGAAGCCAAAGGTGATCTTGACAGGGGCACGACCCCCTCCGTGAAGCCATGGTTCCCGCTAGACGGGCAAATGAAGAGATTATATTCTGCTGGCGTCTTGAACATGTGGGAGTTGCTGGGATTGAGTGCACTGATGAGGGCGCGAAAGAGCCCCCCGAGACCAGACTAGCGTTTGGCTCTCCCTCACTCCGATTAAATGGCAAGAATCCGGGCTGCTTGGCAACGAAGATGGGCAACAGCCAAAGGAAACTTGAAGTTGCGTGCTATTGCGCCGAGACTGTTCCTGTGGACCTACCAACCAATGTCGCGACGGCTTCAAGTTGCTTTCCCTCGTCATTGAAATGGACACTCGCAGGACGCACCACCATTTGATGGAACGCTAGCCTGTATCTCATTGCTATGAATGGATTGTCCCCCAGACTGTTCGGCACATTCTCGTTGAGTATCCCAGTCTGGGTGATCTTCGCGCACGTTACCTGTCCCGGTATTTTGACGAGTGGATTCGTTACCCGTTGTCCCTTTCAATCTGGACAGGTTGGTCTACACAGACTCGTGGACTATATGGCTTTTCTGGAGGAGGTCGGCCTCCTACACCTTGACACTGTTATAGGTTGTATGTTCCTGCGCCGAGGGGATAGGCGGGCCTGCCCCTGACGCCGGAGTGCGCTTCCTTCTTGTGTCTCTTTGCGTCTTGTTTTACTTTATATGTTGTTCTTATTTTGTTAAGTTTCTTAGTCTTTGTTTCTATTTTATCTTTGTTATTTGATTTTTTTTTCAAACTTCGTCTAGTATTAGGCTGTAGCGTGATTTCGGCGACTTTTACCCTAGGAGGAGTTCGCGAGATGGGCTCTTAAAATTAATAAAAATATCGACCTTCTCGATCTCTTCGAAGGATATGACTAATGTTTGTTCGAACGACTTGGAGCCTCTTCAGGAGGTTGGTAGAAGCGGGTTCTTCCCTGAAAAGGGAAATAACAAGAGGACTAGTGGTTCTTGTTCCTGCACGGGGGCTCCGGGGACGGATAGGTCTGCTGCCGCCGTTTTTGTAAGTGACTAGGAAATGGGAGATAAGAGTCCTACTTTTTTTTTAACTCATCTGACGACCTTATCAGGGTAAAAGGTCCTCAAATACAACTTTTTCGTCCTCTCATCACTGAGATTTTCATGAGAGGAGTTCCCGAGGGATTTGAGGCCATTAATTCTAAGCTCGAACCCCACGAGAATTGTTGAGGTTGCTGCAGCCGCGGACAAATTGTATAAAAGTCCTAACGTGAATTGGGGCAACGGCCAAACTCACGGCCCATTTAACAATGCTTCAATTTCGCAGGTTCGACGCACGTCGAGCTCCTCTGACGAACGAGCCGAGCGTTCAAGGGTTCCATCTTCTCTATCGATGGACCTTGAGGTTTCAATTAGGAGGATGGAAGCCGACATCCAGCGGTTAAAGCTGAAGCGGGAACCACAGAGCGAGCACGGACACGGGTTTGGCGATTGAAGACGCAAGTCCCGCTCTGGTTCACGAAAGAGAAACCAACGAGGACATCCTGATGCAAGAGGTGAGAGACAGCAAAATTTTCAACCTCATTCTTCCAACAATTCTTACCATCTTCCACACCATCAGGGCCTATGCTCGTATCATCAAAGGTATGGACACAACGCTGTACACTGTACACAGCCTTGTAGTCACCGTTATGCTTCTTCACATACTGACTGGGCCAAGTAGTCTCCCGAAGCATAACGTTTATTTTTCCTCTCATCCAAATCAATGGTGCTGGTACTACAACAAATATGGTGCACAAGCTCTAAAAGGTTTGCAACCGTGCACATATCTGGACCCAGTACCTTGTTCAAATCTCAACCCTCCAGTTTTCTCACTTCACCCAACTCAACCACTTTCTCCAAATCCTCAAACTTCAAATTCTTGCAGTCCTCTCACTCCAGTATCTCAATCACAAACTTTAAACTAGATAGGCATGGGACAAAAGGGTCTACATCCTCTACCTACACCTAATTTCCTCGACTAGCTCATCCATTTCGTATTTTTGAACAACTTTCTGAATTTTCATTCCTGGTGGACACTGGTGCTGAATGCAGTGTCATACCAATTTCTAAGGCCGACAAAGCTTCTGTCCATTCAGATTTAGTTCTGAAGGCAGCCAATTCGACCAATTTTAGTACCTATGGAAGGCGTAACCTTCAAGTCTCACTCGGTCTCCGTCGGGTTTTTCGATAGACTTTCATCATGTCCCAGGTAGATTGTCCAATATTGGGCCTCGACTTTCTTTCGGCTCACGACTTCTTGGTCGATTCTCGACAGCGCAAGCTTGTCGACCACAAAATTCTCCTCACTGTCTCAGATTCGTACTCACCTTCTCAGAGTTCCCTCCTCTCTATTCGTCTCCCATCCACCAAGCCACCGTTTCAGCGCCTTCTTCAGGAGTTTGCTTAGCTCACCCTTCCACCGTCGAAGGAAAGGCCCATTAAACATAGTGTGGTGCATCGGATCGAGACAACAGGAGATCCTGTATTCTCAAGGCCACGCCGTCTAGCACCTGACAAACTCTCTGCTATGCGTGATGAATTCAATTCATGATTGATTCAGGCATTTGTAGGTCTTCCTCTTCTCCGTGGGCCTCTCCACTTCACATTGTGCCCAAATCCACGCCGGGGGAATTCAGAGCAGTTGGGGATTACAGAGCTCTTAACGCTGTAACAATTTCTGAACGTTATTCCTTGCCGTACTTAGCCGATTTCACCTCTTCTCTCCATGGCTGTACGAATTTTTCTCGCTTGGATCTGGTTCGTGCTTTCAACCAGATCCCTATTCACCAAGATGATGTCGCAAAGACTAACACAACCACTCGGTTTGGTGCTTTTGAAATGGTTAAAATGCCATATGGAATACATAACTCTGGTCAAACTTTCCAGCGATTTATGGATCAAGTCCTTAGGGGTCTTCCGTTTGTATTTTGCTACATCGATGACCACCTAATATCATCTTTCTCGCTGGAAGAAGACCTTTCTCGCCTTCGCCAAGTTTTTTTTCTCGTCTTCATGAGTACGGTATCGTACTCAACACCTCCAAGTGCCTCTTTTGTGTCCCGCAACTCTCATTCTTGGGGCACCATGTCTCGACTGCAGGGATTAGCCCACTCGAAGATAAAGTTACCGTGATGCGAAACTTTTCTCGCCCTACATCGGGCAAACAACTTAGGAGTTTCTGTGGCATGGTTAATTTTTATCACATATTCATCCCTAAATGTGTCCAGGTCATGCAAGCTCTCAACTCTATGTTCATCAAGACCAAAAAGAACTCTCCTCTTAAATGGTCTGCTGAGGCGTGCGATTCGTTCTCTCGCACCAAAGAGGCTATGGCGCACGCTGTGGAATTGGCTCATGCTTCTCCAAGAGCCCCCTCAGCGTCGCCTTCGATGCATCCTCAACCCACGTAGGTGCAACCTTGCAGCAGAAAGTTGGTGACCAATGGCAACCTCTTGCTTTCTTCTCTCGCGCTCTTATAAACCCTCAAAAGAGATATTCAACGTTCTCTCGAGAACTCCTCGGGATATATCTCGCTGTCCGCCACTTCCGCCATCATTTGGAAGGGTGTGACTTCACCATTTTCACTGACCATAATCCCTTGGTCGGTGCATGTTCGTCTCGTAGTAGTTCGTCAGTACACATTGCAGTTGACACTCGTCATCTTGACTTCATCCTGCAGATGACGAACGATATTTACTACGTTTCTGGATCTGCAAACGTGGTACCGTAACAAATCATACTTAGTTTAATTTCACATCCTTTAAACTAACATCTCAAGGGATTAACAATTAACAATAAACGGGTCAACATCTACCACCTGCACCTCACTTCACTTATTCAGGTAGGTCCTCACTTTATCATTTGGACTCACACTCAAACCTCACTTGATATCGCCATAAATTCATTCAGTACTCATATAGTGCTCTTGCAACACGCCATTAATTCTCTCGCGCTCACATAGTGCTCTGACAACTTCGATCAAACAAATTTATGGTTATGGTTTTCGAAACGCTATTTAGCCCTATTTATTAACATAAAATAAATCCCATGAATAACCATATACTATAAAGTAGTCCTTGAGGGGATTCTTGAACGCGTAGTTTTCAGGGGGAGGGGGTGAACTTTGTTTTTCATCTCCCTGTAAAGGAAAGACGACTAAACCCTGATAATGGTCCCTGACCTGCGAACGGGTTCAATGACGGTAATGGGCGTGTGTGTCCTTACCGACTAACCTAGCCCAGTGAAACCAAAGGGGAAGTCAAAAGAATATAAATTAAGGAGAGAAAAGTGTATTATTTGTCCCCATGGAAGATTTTTACCCCTGAAATGAGAAGGTGTGAAGCATCATTGAGAAGCCCATTTAGAGCCGCCACCCACGTTGGGAACCAAGCGGATTTTATAGAACCAATAATACCATTTACTAGGACAGGAGTCAAATGGGGATATTTGACGTCTTTCATAGAGGTCGTTCAATTTCATCACAGTAGATTAGGTTAAATATATTCATGCCATTGTTAAGTAGGGTATGAGTTGTTGAAATTATCCTCAAAATTGGGATCAACTGCAGAATAATCTTTCACCTCAAGATTGGTTAATCCTGGAAGGTAATTTGAAAGGGCGCTATCATTAGGAAAGATCTTGCATTTGAGTCCAAGAAGCCTATCGGATCGTATGCGACCACAACGTCTCACTAAGCGACAAAGTCCTTAAACTGAGGGGAGGTTCCCCTCCAAAGCCTCTAGATTTCGGTATTTGTGTGATATGGTATCGAGACCGAGTCTCTTCCATTTAGGGAAGGCACTTTCTTCAAAGAATCGCTCGAGAGAATCCAATGAAAAACAATCATTTTCTAAGATTAGGCAAGTCAAGGATGATATATTCTGGATGAATTTCAAAGAGTTATCCTTAAGGTGGTAACAATTGAGACTCAGCTCGCACAACGCGTTGTATCTTGATATGAGTATCATGTCATCATACTCGATTAAATACATCTAACTGATAATCTTTAGGGTAATGGAGTGGTAACTCAGGGGGGATATAAGGTCTTCTCAGACGCCACCATAGAGGGTACCACCTTTGACTATTTTTCGCCACGCCTCTGCTCCCAAAGCTTCAACAGCGCCGGGAGTATTGAGTGTGGCCCTTTTGGAGCACATTTCGTTTCAGGCTGAAACCGTACTAGAGAATACGGATGGCTCCAAGTCTCAAGAGGGGGTCAATTTCCGCGCTGTATCCCCTCTGTGTGAAGTCAGCGGGGCTCTGTCAGGCTTTGTGTCTGTCTTCACGGCCGAGCTGATTTTAATACACCGCTCGGTACGGGAGATTACGCGACGTGCCGGTTCGAAGATCAGGTTGTGATTTATAGTGACTCACAAAGCGCCCTGAGTGCTCGTGGGGCTTTGGAATCTCCATCTTCTAGTTCGCGATATCCGTGACGCCACGGCTTTGGCGAGCCAGGTGGATGTTGAGATTATCTTCTGCGTGGTTCCTGGACATGGAGGATTTGCGGGGAATGAGGGCGCCAAAGAGTCTGCGAAGACTGGGCGATCAGACCAGCGTTTCGCTCTTCCTTACACTGATTACATTGCAGGAATACGGGCTGCTTGGCAAAGAAGATGGTAGGCGGTCGAGGGGAACCTAAAGTTGCGTGTCATTGCACTGCGACTGTTCCCATGGACCTACCCTCCCAATGCCGCGACTATTTCAAGTTGCTTTCTGTCGTCTCCGAATTGGACACACTCGTGTGACGCACCGCCATTTGATGGAGCGTTCGCCTGTGCCCTACTCTGAAGACTGCGTTGTTCCCCAGATTGTTTTAAGAACATAAGAACATAAGAAAAGAAGGAGACTGCAAAAGACCATTCATGGCCTACACTTGGCAGCTCCTGTTCCAGTCAACACACAAAAGATTTCTTACCAGAGAAAAGTCATCAACATTGTCACCCTTTACAGGAGTTCGTCAGATCTAATCTACAATATACATAAAATGCATCCAGAGGATTATGTCCATTCATGCAACCGCAAAATAATCTCCCCACTCCTTAGAAAAATATATACATATGTACATAAAAAAATCAGTCCCATCTAGCAGCTTCATTCATATATTTATCTAATCTATTCTTAAAACTACCCAGAGAGGAGGCTTCTATCACATGTCTAGTGAGCCTATTCCATTCATCTACCACACGATTTGTAAACCAATTCCTCCCAATCTCCTTCCTGAACCTATACTTATGAAGCTTAAACCCATTGCTACGTGTCCTGTCATGTTCACTAAGTATAAGAACCTTACCCAGATCCCCTTTATTATATCCTTTTACCCATTTGAAGACTTCAATCAATTCCCCTCTGACTCTTCTCCTTTCCAATGTATGTAGATTTAGTTTTCTGAGCCTTTCACCATAAGGTAAGTTCCTTAGCCCACCAATCATCTTTGTCATCCTTCTCTGCACAGACTCAAGCAAATCAATATCCTTCCTATAATATGGTGACCAAAATTGTACTGCATAGTCTAGATGAGGCCTAACTAGCGCCAGATACAGTTTTAGAATGACTTCAGCACTCTTATTGCTTACACTCCTCCTAATGAATCCCAATATCCTATTAGCTTTATTCTTAGCATTTAGGCATTGCTTTCTAGGACGAAGGTCTGAACTTACCAAAATACCCAAGTCCCTCTCACAATCGGTCCTCCCTAAATTTCTCCCATTTAATTTATAACTATTCAGTGGATTATTTCTACCTATACTAAGTACACTACATTTGTCTATGTTAAACTTCATTTGCCATTTCTCAGCCCAATTGGACAGAATGGTCAATTCCTCCTGCATTACAACAGCATCAGAATCAGCCCTAATGGCCCTACCTAGCTTAGTATCATCAGCAAATTTACTCAGGTCACTACTTATACCTATGTCAAGATCATTAATATAAATTAAGAATAGCAAGGGACCCAAAACAGATCCTTGCGGAACTCCACTGCTAACACACCCCCACTCAGATTTAACTCCATCTATACTAACTCTTTGCTGTCTGTCACCAAGCCATGACTGAATCCACCTAAATATACTGCCATCGATCCCGTGTGCTTTAACTTTGCTCAGAAGCCGTAAGTGTGGCACTCGATCAAAAGCCTTACTAAAGTCCAAGTATAAAATATAATAGTTTTCATTCTTGTTTAATGTCCCAGTATGGGCGATCTTAGCGCACGTTACCTGTACCCAGGAGAGCGGGGTCACGACCACTTGTCCCTTGTACTCGAGACGGGTTCGTGCATAGAGAGACTTGTGGACTTTACGACTTTTTGGAGGAGGCCAACCTACTCGACTTTATTTGACTGTTTGTTGTGGGTCGCATGCTCTTGTGCAAGGGGGAGGGGAGCTACCCCCGATGCTGGAGCACACATCTTTTTTGTTACCTTTTTGCTTTATTTTCCCTATTGTTTTAGCCTATGATCTTTTTCCCTTGTTATTTGTTAGCTGTTTTTTTAATATAGCTCAGTCGTAGGCTGTAGTGAGTACGGCGACCTATGCCCAAGTAGGTAGTCACCAGATTGGCTCCTAAACTTTAAAAAAAAAAAATAATGACTTCCAGCTTGGAACACTTTTGGAACAGTCGAGTTAAAGATACCTCTTGGAAGCAGAATTTCAGGTCGATAGAGGATAAATCACTCAGTTCGGAGATAGCATCGACCAATGGTTGTGTCATTTTTTCTTCCACGCCCAAGAAGCGAGGCGCTTTAAATAATATAGAGAGATGTCGTAGACAAATATGGATTGCAATCGAGGTAGGCACACTTTTGTGAGAGTCAAACATGGCGATGAATAAGGTGGATGTAAAAAAAAATGATCATCAAATGTTCCAAGTTGCGACACTTCTCAAGGACCTTTTGGATGAAGTGGGTACACATTGTCTCGAGGTCCAGATGAGCGTACCTGATCGAGTTCCAGACAGAAGAGCCTCGAATCAGGTCAATCCAGCGTTTGTTAACAAACTAACATCATTAACTAAGAAGGAAGATTCTAACAAGGAGAAGATTCGTTCCATGGCCAAATTAGCAGTGGTGGGCAATCCGTCAGTACCGATGACGGAAGGTTCGTCAGTCCGTCACCTAAGGACTCCCGTTTCGCTGATGACTGACGGAAACATTATTTGCCCAAGGTCGTCTTTTCTTTTCGGGTTAGTGACGGTTTGGGTGACGGCCGAAAATCGCTTCCGTCAGCGCTTATTCCGTCAGTGTTTCAAAGTTTCCATCATTCGTCAGTCTGCAAGCGAAACGGGAGTAACGGACTGATGGACTGCCCACCACTGCAAATTAGGGAGGAGAGAAGAGTCTCCTCAGGAGACAATGTGGTGGGGCTGAAGGTGGTTCTCAAGCAGAATTGGACCACTCAGCAGACGGTCGCTCCCAAACACCTAAAACAAAAACAAAAGCCATCGATTTAGAGTTGGTGAGGATATTACGCATTTTCACAATTAAATCTTCTCTCTCTCAATCACACCACTTCACTTCTCTTATAGGGAAAAGGAATGGCACAGGCGTAATGTGCGTCGTGGGAGGCTACTAAATATGACGGCGTGGGTGCATGAGAGGCCGCGACCGGAAGTAGGGAACCTCTTAAACCCTCCCTTTTCTGATACTCTTAGGGGCCGCTTTCCTCCTTAAACAACAGCAGGCGTGGATCCAGATGGGGAAGGGAGGCTAGCGGTCTAAAGCCTACCAGCCCCAAATTTCAGACCCGTTTATACTTATATTTCTATTTTAAGCTATTCTTGTATTCTGCTATTCAGGAAGAGTTATGTAATAATATAGAATATATAAAAGTTTTATTAAACCGCTGCGATCGAATGTATCATATATGATACACGTCTAAAATGCAGGTGAATCTCAAAAGTAATTATTAAATTCATTATTCTACCTTAGTTGACGTCTAAGAACTAATTTTCATAATTTTCTGATGTGAATAAAAAAAAATAGGATCTGAGAGAGTTGGTGGTCACTCCTTTATGAAATGCTGTTATTTATTATCAATGCTGTGTTAGATAACCCTTATTAATCGGCAATGCCCTTTTCTCAGACCCCCTAATGAGGGGTACGGGGAGATTGTAGGCACCGGCCCATGCAAATAGAAGATTTTGGTTGGTTTCCTTATTATATGTTGTATCTATGGCACTCCTTAGAGCTGCTACCCTCACTCATCAAACCACACCTAAAGCTATAAATATATATATTTTCTTAGGATCTAAGAGAGTGCATACGGGTTGTAAGAATGTTGATTTCTTTTCTTTTTTTTTAATATCTCATCTGGCGACGGAACTCTAGGGCAAAAGTCGCCGTACTCATCCTAGTCTGACTCTAGGCTACATTAAAAGCCAAATAAAAGAAAGAAAAAAACAAAAGCAAACAAATTGAAAAAATATAAAGTGAGCTTGGGCGACGGGGAAAGGCCCGCCCTACCCCGGCGAAGAAGCACGCGATCCATAGTCAAATATTGAATAAGGGGGAGTAGGCCGGCCTCCTGCAAAAAGTCTAAAAGTCCACAGGTCGGTTTGCACGAACCCGTCCCGAGTACAAGGGACAGGCGGTAGCGACACCACCCATCCCGGTTCCGGGACAGGTCACGTGCTCAAAGATCAGCTAGACTGGGACATTCGACAAGAATGTGCCGGGGGACGACGCAGTCGTCACAATAGGGCACAGGCGAGCGCTCCATCAAATGGCGATGCGTCAGACGAGTGTGCCCGATTCAGAGACGACAGAAAGCGACCTGAAGCCGTCGCGGCATTGGGGGATAGCTCCATGGGAACAGTCGCGGCGGAATAGCACGCAACTTTAAGATTCCCTGGGCCATCTCCCATCTTCTCTGCCAAGCAGTCCGAAGAGCTGCCCGTATTCCTACCGTTTATTATGTATGTGGAAGAGCGAAACGCTGGTTCGGTCGCCCGGTCCTCGCGAACTCTTTGTCATCCTCGTTGGCGCGCTCATTCCCCGCAATTCCTACATGTCCAGGAACCCAGCAGAAGATAATCTCGACATCCACCCGACTCACTAAAACCGTGGCATCACGGATATCGCGAACCAGAGGGTGCGGAGATTCCAATGCTCCGAGAGCACTCAGGGCGCTTTGTGAGTGGCTATAAATCACGATCCGGTATCCGAACCGGGTACGTCGCGTAATCTCCCGTACCTAGTAGTGTATTGCCACCAACTCAGCCATGAAGACAGACGCAGCGCCAGGTCGAGCCATGCTTATTTCAAATAAAGGGGATACGGCGTGGAAACCGAACCCCTCTTCGGAAGTGGAGCCTGCCGTATACACTGGCACGGTTCCAACGTAACCCGAGATGTGGTCCAAAAACGCCGAATGCAATACTCCCGGCGCTGTACAAGCTTTGGGAGCAGAGGCGTGGCGACAAATAGCCAAATGTGGTCCCCTCCAGGGTGGCGTTCTGGGCCGAACCCAGGGCACCACCGGCCAGAGAGCTATATCTAGTTTTCGAAGGAGTTTTCTAACTTAGTGTATGACTTGCGTTTCTCGGCGGCATAGGCAGCGTCGAGAATAGCTGCGGATGATTTAAGATCCATTGGCGACAAAGGGAGATGCTGCGCTCGTGCATACAGGCGAATAATGCACTAGGCACGGCGCATAGATAGAGCCATATCTTCAGCATTGACAAGAAGGCTTCCATTAGGGAAAGTGCGGAAGGCACCGGTCACCAAGTGATTTTTTTTTTTTTTTTTGATTAAGGGGCTATCTGGCGACTGCCGACTTAGGCATAAGTTGCCGTAAACAAACAGCCTAGTTCTAGGCTACTTCAAAATAATTCAACAGGAAACAACAATAAAAAGAAATAACAATAACAAAGCAATAACAAAAACGATAACAAAAACAACAACAACAATAAAACCGGGTTAAATGAAAGGGAGAAGGGCGGCCTCCCCCCAAAAGTCAATAAGTCCACCAGTCATGGTGCACGCAATCGTCCCGAGTACAAGGGACAGGCGGTAGCGACCCAACCCATCCCGGTACCGAGACAGGTATCGTGCGCGAAGATCACCCAGACTGGGACATTCGACAAGAATATGCCGAACAGTCTGGGGGACGACGCAGTCGTTGCAATAGGGTGCATGCGAGCGCTCCATCAAGTAGCGATGCATCACACGAGTGTGTCCGATTCGAAGACGACAGAAAGCAACCTGAAGCCGCCGCGGCATTGGGGGATAGGTCCATGGGAACAGTCGCGGCGCAATGGCACGCAACTTTAAGTTCCCTTCGACCGTCTCCCATCTTCTTTGCCAAGCAGCTCGAAGAGCTGCCCGTATTCCTGCCATGTAGTCAGTGTGAGGAAGAGCGAAACGCTGGTCCGGTCGCAGAGTCCTCGCGGACTCTTTGGCGCCCTCATCGGCGCGCTCATTCCCCGCAATTCCTACATGTCCAGGAACCCAGCAGAAGATAATCTCGACATCTGCCCGGCTCGCCAAAACCGTGGCGTCACGGATATCGCGAACCAGGGGATGCAGAGATTCCAATGCCCCACTAGCACTCAGGGCGCTTTGTGAGTCGCTATAGATCACAATCCGGTCTCCGAACCGGGCACGTCGCGTAATCTCCCGTACCGAGTGGTGTACTGCCACCAGCTCAGCCGTGAAGACAGACGCAGCGCTTGGTAGAGCCCCGCTGACTTCAAACAGAGGGGATACGGCGTGGAAGCCGACCCCCACTTAGGACTTGGAGCCATCCGTATACACTGGCACGGTTCCAGCGTGACACGATGTGTGCTCCAAAAAGGTCGAACGCAATACTCCCGGAACTGGACAAGCTTTGGGAGCAGAGGCGTGGCGACAAATAGCCAAATGTGGTACCCTCCAGGGTGGCGTCCTGGGCAAAACCAGGGGCGCCACCGGCCCGAGAGCGGTATCTACCTGTCGAAGGAGTTTCCTGGCCCTAAACCCCAAAAGCTTAGGGTATGACTGGCGTCTCTCGACGGCATAGGCACCATCGAGATCAGCTGCGGATGCAGTGAGAGCTGTTGGCGACTGAGGGAGGCGCCGGGCTCGCGTGTACAGTCGAGTGATACACTGCACGCGGCGCAGAGCAAGTGGCATATCCCCAGCATCGACCAACAGGCTCTCAATGAGGGAAGTGCGGAAGGCACCGGTCGCAAGGCGAAGGCCGGTGTGGTGGATCGAATCCACCTTCCGCAATAAACGCTTGGCTGCGGATGCATAAAACTCGCATCCGTAGTCGAGATTCGAACGAACAAAGGATCGATAAAAGAGTAAGGCAGTAGCCCTATCAGCGCCCCAAGCGCTGAACGTCACGGAACGGAGAATGTCCATGGCGCGGGTACAAGAGACCCTAAGGCTGCGAATATGAGCCTCCCAGGTGAGGCGTCGGTCGAATACAAGACTAAGGAAACAGTGCGACTCAAACACATCCAGGCGCACTCCATTAAGAAACAAATCTGGGTCAGGGTGAAGCCGTGGATGGCGGCAGAAGTGCACCACCTTAGTCTTGGCCAAAGAAAACCGAAACCTGTGCGCTTCGGCATAGCGAGAGACGCGGTTCAATGCCTGTTGGAGTCGACGCTCCAGAGTTGGCATCTGGGCTGCGCCAAAAGAGATCGAAAGGTCGTCCACGTAGAGCGTAGCGAGAACATCTTCCGGCAGCACCGAGGTGATGCCGTTGATACTCAGGGCAAAAAGTGTGACACTGAGGACACTTCCCTGCGGGACACCCTCTTCCTGCTCCTTTGGGCCGGAGAGGGCTCCCCCCACCCGTACGCGGAATCGACGATCTCGCAAAAATTCAGATATAAAAATTGGGAGGCGTCCCCTCGCCCCCATCGTGTGGAAAGTCTCCATGATACCGTATCGCCATGCGGTATCATAGGCCTTCTCCAGATCGAAAAACACCGTGGCGTAGTGCTGTCTACGAAGGACAGCCTCGCAGACGGCATTTTCCAGTCGGAGCAGAGCATCCGACGTGGAGTGGAACTTGCGTAAGCCGCACTGTGCGGAAGACAGATGGCATCCGCTGTCCAGCAAAAAGGCTAATCTAACATTTACCAATTTCTCCATCAACTTGCACACGCAAGAGGTTAGAGAGATTGGGCGGAAACCGGTCGGAGTAGAGTGATCTCTTCTCGGTTTGCAAAAGGCGAGCACAGTAGCGATTCGCCAGGAATCTGGGGGGAGACTCTTCACCCAGATCCTGTTGAACAAATCTAACAGAAAGGCCATGCCTCGCTCACCTAAATGTCGCAGCATTGCGTACGGGACATCGTGCGGACCATGGGCGGTGTCCGCGCACGAAGCGAGAGCGGAACGCAACTCGCTTACAGTAAACTTGTCGTTGAAGGGTTCTCCGCCTCTGGAGGTAAAGTCCAGCCGGCGGCCTTCCGTGAAATCACGACGTGCATTGACTGCTGGAGGAGCAGCATCATGGCTAGGGAATGCAGAAAAAGCGGTGGCGAAGGATTCCGCCACGGACGCGGGGTCCGAGATTGCGGTCCCATTCTCCTGGAGAACGGGAGGGAGGGTCCTGCTAGAACTTGCACCGAATCCTTTTGACTCGCTTCCACACCACTGACAGAGGGCTCTTCTCGTTAACTGAAGCCACGTATGCCAGCCAAGAAGAGCAGGGGGCGTGCTTCGAAATATACCGGAACCTAGCCCAAGCCCGACGAAATTCAGGACAGTGAAATCGTTCGGGCGGTGCTTATAGCATATGTAGGCAAAACGCTTCGGTTTGAGGGCCGTCTCACACTCAGCCAACCACAGTGGGAGTAGTCAGCGTGCTAAACAGCCAGACGTTCTAGAAAGAGTAGTCAGGCCCGCGGCAATGAGGTTGCCGGAGAAGAACTCAACGGCCTCATCTACCGACCTAAACTCCTCGACTGAGATAGAGAATTCAGTCATTTCCTGAATTGCAGGCCACCGCGCCCGCGCCAAGCACCACCGAGGTGGACTCTCAGGCGGCAGTTGCCCTGGAAATAATATTTGAGTGGGAAAGTGATCACTACCATAGAGGTCATCGACCACCCTCCAATCAAAATCAGGCTGTGCATCCGAAGAGCACAAAGATAGATCAAGGCAAGAAAATGAAGCGTTTCTTGGGCAATGATGCGTAAACTCATCCACGTTTAGGACACCGATCTCCAGCTCTTCGATCAGATCACCAAGGACTTGTCCCCTGGGATTTATTGAGTAATATCTCTAAAGAGGATGCCTGCCGTTCAGATCTCCAAGCAAGAGAAAGGGCCTCGGAAACCATGCCACGACGCGGCGGAAGTCTTCCGCGTCGAAGTCAGCTGACGGTGGAATGTACGCAGAAATGATAGTATACCTCCTATCCAGGTGCAGCTGCACAGCCACTGCCTAAAAGGAGGTATCTAAAGAGAAAGGAAGAATGGAGACATCATGCTGGGTGTAAACCGCACATCCCCCAGCCCGGCCATCCCGTGGTGGTGGGGTCGCAAGACCCTTATACCCCGGGAGGGCGGGCAGGGTGCACGCGCTTAACATGGTCTCCTGCAAAAAGATAGCTAACGGCGAGCGGGACGAGACGAACCTCCGCAGCTCCTCCCAGTTGGCCCGGAGTCCACGGCAATTCCATTGAAGGAATATGCCCTCCAGGCCTAGCTCGGAGGAGACGCGGGGGCCCTCCTCGAACTGAAGACCCTCACGAGAATGGCCGTATGCTTCCCTGGGGCAGAACCCCGGGCGCTGTTGGCTGGACAAAGCGCTAGCTATTTTTCTGCAGGAGATCATACTAGGCGCGTGCCCCCTGGCCGCCCTCCCGGGGTATAAGGGTCTTGCGACCCCACCACCACGAGATAGCCGGGCTAAGGGATGCGTGGTTTACACCCGGCATGATGTCTCCGTTCTTCCTTTCACTTTAGATACCTCCTTTCAGGCAGTGGCTGTGCAGCTTCGCCTGGATAGGAGGTATACCATCACTTCTGCGTACAATCCACCGTCAGCTGACTTCGACGCGGGGGACTTCCACTGCGTAGTGGCATGGTTGCCTCAACGGCAGGCATCCTCTCTGGGGAGATTACTCCATAAATCTTAGGGGACAAGTCCTTGCCGATCTGATTGAAGAGCTTGAGATGGTTGTCCTGAACGTGGATGAGTTTAGGCATCACTGTCCGAGAACCGCTTCATTTTCTTGCCTTGACCTATCTTTGTGCTCTTCGGATGCACAGCCTGATTTTGATTGGGGGGTGGTCGATGACCTCCATGGTAGTGATCACTTTCCCATTTAAATATCATTTTCAGGGCAACAGCCGCCTGAGAGCCCACCTCGGTGGTACTTGGCACGGGCGTGGTGGCCTGAATTTCAGGAATTGACTGAATTTTCTATCTCAGTCTAGGAGTTTAGGTCGGTAGATGAGGCCGTTGAGTTCTTCCCTGGCAACCTTATCGCCGTGGGCCTTCGTGCGTGGACACTGCCCATGGTCCGCACGATGTCCCGTACGCCATGCTTCGACACCTTGGTGAGCAAGGCATGGCCTTTCTCTTATATTTGTTCAACAGGACCTGGGTCGAGGGTCTTCTTCCAGACTCCTGGCGATTCGCTACTGTGCTTGCCCTTCGCAAACCGGGGAGAGATCACTCTACTCCGACGGTTTACGCCCAATTTCTCTGAACTCTGGCGTGTGCAAAATGATAGAGAAAATGGTAAATGTTAGATTAGCCTTTTTCCTGGACAGCAGAGGCCATCTGTCATCTGCACAGTGCGGCTGCCGGAAGTTTCACTTAACGTCGGATGCTCTGCTCCTACTGGAAAATTCCGTCTGCGATGCTTTCCTTCGTAGACAGCACTACGCCACGGTGTTTTTCGATCTGGAGAAGGCCTATGATACCGCATGACGATACGGTATCATGGAGACTCTCCACACGATGGGGGCGAGGGGACGCCTCCCAATGTTTATATCTGAATTTTTGTGAGATCGTCGATTCCGCGTACTGGTGGGGGGAGCCCTCTCCGGCCCAAAGGAGCAGGAAGAGGGTGTCCCGCAGGGAAGTGTCCTCAGTGTCACACTCTTTGCCCTGAGCATCAACGGCATCATATCGATGCTTCCGAAAGATGTTCTCGCTACGCTCTACGTGGAGGACCTTTCGATCTCTTTTGGCGCGGCCCAGATGCCAACTCTGGAGTGTCGACTCCCACAGGCATTGAACGCTGTCTCTCACTATGCCGAAGCGCACAGGTTTCGGTTTTCTTTGGCCAGGACTAAGGTGATGCACTTCTCCGCCAACCACAGCTCCACCCTAACCTAGACATGTTTCTTAATTGGGTACGCCTGGACGGGTTTGAATCGTACCGTTTTCTTGGTCTTGTATTTGACCGACACCTCTCCTGAGATGCTCATATTCGCAGCCTTAGGGTCTCTTGTACCCGTGTCATGGATATTCTTGTTGCGTAACGTTCAGCGCTTAAGGGCGCTGATTTGGCTACTGCCTTACTTTTTTATCGATCCATTGTCGCTCGAAGCTCGACTACGGATGCGAGTTTTATGCATCCCCAGCCGAGCGTTTATGTCGGCAGGTAGATTCGAACCACCACACTGGCCTTCGCCTTGCGACCGGTGCCTTCCGCACTTCCCCTATTGAGAACCTGTTGGTCGATTCTGGGGAGATGTCACTCACTGTACGCCGCATACAGTGCATCACTCGCCTGTACGCGTGAGCCCGGCGCCTCCCTCAGTCGCCACTGCTCTTACTGCATCCGCACCTAATTTCGACAGTGCATATGCCTCCGAGAGGTGCCTTTTATACCCTAAGCCCGTTGCGTTTCAGGCCACGTAACTCCTTCGAAAGCTAGATATATTTTTCAGGCCAGTGGCAGCCCTGGTTCTCCCCAGGACGCAACCCTGGAGGGTACCCCATTTGCCTATTTGTCGCCACTCCTCTGCTCCCAAAGCTAATACAGCACCGAGAGTATTGTGTTCAGCTTTTTTGGAGCACATCTCCTACCACGCTGGAACCCTGTTAGTGTATACGGATGGCTCCAAGTCCGAAGACGGGGTCGGTTTCCACGCCTTATTCCCTCTGAAGTCAGTAGGGCTCTGCCAGGCGCTGCCTCTGTCTTCACGACTGAGTTGGTGGCGTCGACGAGGGCGCCAAAGAGTCTGCGTAGACCGGGCGACCGGACCAGCGTTTCGCTCTTCCACACACATAGCAGAAATACGTGTAGCTCTTCGGGCTGTTTGGCAAAGAAGTTGGCAGACGGTCGAACGGAACTTAAATTTGCGTGCCATTGTGCCGCAACTGTTCCCATGGACCTACCCCTCAATGTCGCGAAGGCTTCGGGTTGGTTTCTGTCGTTTCCGAATCGTGCACATTCGTGTGACGCATCGCCATTTGATGGAGCGCTCGCCTGCGCTATATTGTGACGACTGCGTCGTCCACTAGACTGTTTGGCACATTCTTGTCGAATCTCCTAGTCTGAGTGATTTGCGCGCACGTTATCTGTCCCGGTACCGGGATGGGTGGGGTCGCTACCTCCTTTCCCTCTTAGTCAGGACAATTCGGGCACACCGACCTGTGGACTTTTAGCCCTTTTCGAGGAGGCTGGTCTTCTCCCCGTTATTTAATATTTGACTATGGATCGCGTTCTTCTTCGCCTGGGTACGGCGGGCCTTGCCCCGTCGACGGAGCTTGCTTTATCTTTTGTCAATTTGTTTATTTTTTTCTTTTTTCATTTGGCTTTTAATATAGCCTAGATTTAGGCTAGGTTGAGTACGGCCACTTATGCCCTAGAAGGAGGTCGCCAGATGAGATATTTAATTTTTTTTTTAATCTTGCTTTTAGCGTTCGGCCCTCGGTGGTCGGCTTTTAAAAAATAAGCTTTGGGCCCTCCCCTTCCCGGCACTTCCGCACTTTCGGGTGTTTAATTTCATTTCCCTGGCCGGGGGCGTGTCACATGGTGGTGCTTCCTTTTTAATTTCATCGTCGCTATTCTATGCGCCAGTTCCCCTCCTTACTACCTTGCAGGCTGTTGCTGCGAGGGTTTTTACTTCTAAGCTTTTACCTGTTTTTTCTCTGTACATCCCCCCGGATTTTAGTTTGAGCCAGTCTGACCTTTTAGAGCTCGCAAGTCAGTTACCTACCCCGTTTTTATGATTTGGTGATTTTAATGCTTGCCACCCATCTTGGGGTAATACTGCCCGTAATTCTAGGGGTGGAGTGGTTGAGTCCCTCTTATTATCCGATTCCCTTTGTCTTTTAAATTCTGGCGACTTTACTTCTTACCATGTTCAAACGGATTCGTTTAGTGCTGTAGACTTGTATTTATGTTCGCCCGACTGTTTCCTCGACTTCCGGTGGTCAATTCGGGACGACTTTTCCGGGAGTGATCACTTCCCGATAGTCCTGTCGGCCGCCCTTTCTGGCGCGTGCCTTTCCCTCCCTCTTCGTTGGGATCTGCGTCGAGCAAATTGGGTTGGGTTCCGGGAGGCTTCCTTTAAGGATGCCTCCCGGGTTTCCTTCGTTACTGTAGATTCAGCGGTCTTATATTTTAAAGGCTGCTGAGAGCTTCGTTCCGCGGAATTGCCTGGTGCGGAGTACTCCACCGTCCCCTAGTGTCGAAGGATTGCGCGTCGGCTATTTTTGCCTATCGGTTGTCCCATTGCCGTTATAGGCGGATCCCGACCGTCTCGAAGAGAGTCGATCGGAACCGGGCTCGTGCCATCCGCCAAAGGACCCTTCGTCGTGCTCGCCGTGAGTCTTGGTGCCGGTACGTATCTTCCATTTCTTCGTCCATGCCACTGACTCGGGTTTGGAAGCGGGTCAATAAGATCTGTGGTCGCTACGCTGGCCATGCCATCCCCATTCTGGACATCGGAGGCTCGCTTGTATCCGATGACCGGTTGGTCTGTGAAGCTCTGGCTTACCATTTTGCCTTGGTTAGTAGCGCTGCTAGCTATCCTCGACGGTTTCTCGATCATATGGTCGCCATAGAATCTCGCCTTTTAGATTTTACCATGTGTGCCACCTACTCTTATAATGCTCTTTTTTCCTTTTTAAATCCGGGATGCTTTATCTCTCTGTGGCACCCCTCTAAGGGGCGCGATGATTTGCCATCTTGGCCACCGTGCTGACTGGAATCAGCACCTCATCCGACTCCAGCTTAGCCTCTTCTCCTTTCTTCACAAACTTGTGTTACCCCCCCCCCCCGTCTGTTTCCTCGCTTTTCATACAACATCTCCCACAACATTCTCTCGTCAGCCTCTGATTTCACAGGGTAGATGCTGACCTTTCTCTTAGCCAACTATCCAGGATCAGGGCTGAGGGGGAAAGGGACAATGATCCCTTATCCCTGAGCTCAATTTTGGGATGGTGGGTTTATGAATAACCTGCTTTATCCCCACCTAAATCTTCCTAACCTCCTTTTTCTTTCTATTTTCAAACACAATACATTTTAAGCCGTATCCATGGTGTAGCCGCCATGCTGAGGGACTGCCAGGCCACCATGAGGGAGGGGTGGCTTTGGATGGCAGCACCTAGTTCTCTTAACTCCGTACGCACCCCTTGCAGGGCGGGATACTGCGAGGAGTAATGAGAAATTGCTTCCCGTAAAAAAAAGGGACACCTTGCCCAATGATGATACCCCGCAAAAATCTCCCATCAATTTCCCCTTTTCCATCGTTGGAGCCGCCCTAGGGCAGCTCCACAGAAAAAATGGAGGTCCGCCCACCCTGTGCTCTCGATGAGGACCGTCCAAATCTCTGTAACCGGAGAGGAGGCTTACTCCTCTCATTCAGCTACGGGTGTAGGGGACTCCTGCTCACACCCTTGTCTAGAGGTGCTTTCGGGCACCTCCGCCCTCCCAGCGGCAGTCCCCCCTTTACTTTCCAAGGGGACTGCCAAGAAAGCCAGCAGACAGCCCATAGCCGACCAATCCCCATTGAAACAGCTCGGTAGGGCAAACCTCCTTAGAGGGGAGAAGAAAGCCAGGCCCTATTGGTCTCTTCCCTCAAAAAACCTGCTGGTGAGAATATTAAACATTGCCGGGGTCGAGGCCTGTGCCTCCCCAGACTTGACTTGTGACAGCACTGCCAATGGTAGCTGTGATGTCCTGGGGGAGGATGGCCAACTGCATCGCCCCCCCCATCTTTGATATAGATATGGTCCTTGAGGCAATCCAGCCACAGACGGTAGGGCCATCCATGGGAGCGAATCCGAGCTCGGCGCCAATCATCAAACCCGAGTCCGACCCTATGCAAGGTCCTCCTCAAACGGCTAGGGTTTCCAAGGCAGTACAAGTAGGGCAGAGATCTCGTCCGAACGGTGCCCCTACGACTGCCAGGACCTTCTCCATCTCGGAGAAGAACCTTGCTGAGGCCGGTCCATCTGGGCTGGGGGCTCCTGCTGACGGAGGGGAGAAGCAAGTTCATTCGACGCCCTCCTCTCCTAAAAAGACTAAAAAGACTCGGGGCTTCTCTCCATTGGCAAGGGCTGCGGGGCCGTATAGGTCTGCTGCCACTTCGGTAAGCTACCAAGCCAAGATCGACACATCCAGCCCCTCCCCCCCCGAGGGTGGATCCCCTAACTGAAACAAAAGTGCTAGTGCGCAGAGCGGAGCTTCGATTATATAGGGGCCCCTCATTTAGAGATTACCCGGCGTTTTCGAGCCCGCTGGCTTTAAACGCTTCGTCGTTATTCGCTCCACTGATTGCACTATGTTGGCTAAGGGCAACATGATCCATCAGAGGAGAGCTTTAGCTAGTGTGATTGGTAGAGAGCCAAAGTTGAACCGTTTCTCGGACAGGAGCCTTTTAGGGAATGCCTCAAATTGCCTCGAGGCGGCCATGATTAGTGCCCTTCGGACACTTGATGGCACGCTTGTGTGTGTGACGCCGCACATGAACTTCGTGAAAGGAGTAGTTTATACGAGGGAACTCGTGGACTACTCCATAGAGGACATAACTTTAGAGCTGGCCGACCATGGAGCGGTCAAGGTCGAATGTGTGATGAGAAAACAGGGAGGGGCCTCGAGACCCACCCCTACACTCTTCGTCACATTCGATTGTGACAAGCTCCCAAAGTCGTTGCATGCCGGTTGGTACCGCTACCACGTGAAGGCATTCTTGCCACTGCCGCGGAGGTGCTATTACTGTCACCGCTTCATCCATACGAATCACTCATATAGACTTGCAAATTCGGGGTCACCCGAAGTCTGTGTAAATTGCTCCTAGGTCGCACATGATAAGTCCAAATCGTGTTTGGCCAAGTGTGTCAATTGCGGAGAGCCGCACCCCGCTTGATCGAAACAATTTGGTGCATATCTCCTTGAGAAAAAAATCCTGGCCGTTCAGACCCAGGATCGTGTCTCATTCCGTGAGGCAAAGGACTTGGTCCTGGTGCGCCCGGCTCTGCCTGGGACGTCTTACGCCTTAATGCTAAGAAAGACACCCTCTGCTCCTGGCACATCCAAACCAACGAGCACGGTTGTTTCCGCACCCATTCGAAACCCTTCTTCAGGTTCTACTCAACCTGGGCGCTTCCCTGGTAAAGCTGTCGGCACAACGGGTTCACACCCAGCATCGGTTAAGACCAGCCCCCCCTTCCTAAGGCGAAATGGGCACGTGCCTTTACCGAGTCGTTAGACTCACAGAAGGCAACACCCCTGAAGTTGAACACCAGGCAATCTTCTGGGGTTCCTAAAGCTGGCCCCAGAAAGGCGGATAGCAACAAAGGAGCTTCGGCTCCTTCGTCCACACCTAGCGGTCGGCTGAGGGGCTCGGAGACGGTGGAACATCGAAAAAAATGTCCTTCTGCCTCCGAAACCGCAACGCCCGCATAAGTTTTCGAGGCAGCGGGAGGAAAAGACGCGCTTGGCGACAGCGTGCCATCAGCGCATTGTCCGGCCAAAAACGCCCGATGTTCTGCCTCCGGGAAGCGTACGGCCATCCCCGTGAGGGTCGCCTGTTCCAAGAGGACCCCCGCTTCTCCTCTGAGCTAGTCCTGGAGTGCATATTTCTTCAATGGAATTTCCGCGGACTCCTGACCAACTGGGAGGAGCTGCGGACGCTCGACTCGTCCCGTTCCCCGTTAGCTATTTTTCTGCAGGAGACCATGCTGAGCGCGTGCTCCCTGCACACCCAAAAGGGGTATGAGGGTTTTGCGACCCCACCACTACAAAATGGGGGCCGGACTGAAGGATGCGTGGCTTACACTCGGCATGATATCTCCGTTCTTCTTTTTACTTTAGATACCTCCTTTCAGGCAGTAGCTGTACAGCTTCACCTGGATAGGAGGAATACTGTTATTTCTGAGTACATTCCACCGTCAGCTGACTTCGACGCAGAGGACTTCCGCCGCGTCGTGGCACGGTTACCGAGGCCCTTTCTCTTGCTTTGAGGTCTGAACGGCAGACATCCTCTCTGAGGAAGACTACTCAATAAATCCCAGGGGACAAGTCTTAGCCGATCTGATTGAAGAGCTTGAGATACATGTCCTAAATGTGGATGAGTTTACGCATCACTGTCCGAGAACCGCTTCATTTTCTTGCCTTGATCTATCGCTGTGATCTCCGGATGCACAGCTTGATTTTAATTGGGGTAGTCAATGACCTCTATGGTAGTGATCACTTTCCCATTCAAATATAATTTTCTTGGGCTGCTGCTGCCTGAGAGCCCATCTCAGTGCTGCTTGGCGCGGGCGCGGTGGCCTGAATTTCAGGAAATGACTGAATTCTCTATCTCAGTCAGGGAGTTTAGGTCGGTAGATGAGGCCGTTGAGTTCTTCTCCGGCAACCTCATCGCCGCTGGCCTGACTAGTATTGCCAGAACGTCTGGCCGTTTTGCACGCTTACCTCTCTCGTGGTCAGCTGAGTGTGAGACGGCCCTCAAACAGAAGCGTTATGCCTACCGTCGCGGCCCGAACGATTTCACTGTCGGTGAATTTCGTCGGGCTAGGGCTAGTTTCTGGTATATTTCGAAGCACGCTCGTCGCTCTTCTCGGTGGGCATACGTGTCTTCACTTAACGGAAATACCCCCCTAGCAGAGGTGTAGAGGCGAGTCAAAAGGATTCGGGTCAACTTTTCGCAGCCCCCTCTCCCGTGGGGGAATCCTTCGCGACCGCTTTCTCCGCATTCTCTAGCCGGGATGCTGCTCTACCAACATTCAATGCACGTCGTGAAAGCGCGGAAGGCCGCCGACTAGCCTTTACCTCGAGAGGCGGAGAACCTTTCAACGACAGGTTTACTCTGAGTAACTTGCCTTCCGCTCTTTCTTCGTGCTCGGATACCGCCCATGGTCCGGACGATGTACCGTACGCCATGCTTCGCCACCTGCGTGAGCTAGGCATAGCCTTTCTTTATTATTTATTCAACAGGATCTTGGTGCATGGCCTGCTCCCAGATTCCTGACGAATCGCTCCTGTACTTTCTTTTCGCAAACCGGGGAAAGATAACTCTACTCCGGCCGATTTCCGCCAAATCTCTCTAACCTTTTGCGTGTGCAAGTTGATGGAGAAATTGAAAAATGTTCGATTAGCCTTTTTTTCGGGAAAGCGGAGGCCATCTGTCCACTCCATGTAAGACGCTCTGCTCCGACTGGAAAATGCCGTCTGCTAAGCCTTTCTTCGTAGACACCACTACGCCACGGTGTTTTTCTATCTGGAGAAGGCCTATGATACCGCATGTCGATACGGTATCATCTAGACTTTTCACACGATGGGGGCTCGGGGACCCCTCTCAATGTTTATATCTGAATTTTTGCGAGATCATAGCTTTCGCGTACGGGTGGGGAGAGCCCTCTCCGTCCCAATGGATCAGGAAGAGAGTGTCATGCAAAGAAGTGTCCTCAGTGTCACCTTATTTGCCCTGGGCATCAACGGCATCACTTCGATGCTGCCGAAAGGTTTTCTCGCTACGCTCTACGTGGACGACCTTTCGATCTCTTTTGGCGTGGCCCAGATGCCAACTCTGGAGCGTCGATTCCAACAGGCATTGAACCACGTCTCTCGCTATGCCAAAGTGCACGAATTTCGGATTTTCTTAGCCAAGACAAAGGTTGTACACTTCTGCCGCCATCTACGGCTCCACTCTGACCCAGACTTGTTTCTTAATGGGGTGCGCCTGGAAGTGGTTGCATACCACCATTTCTTTGGTCTTGTATTTAACCGACGCCTCACCTTGGAGGCTCATATTCGCAGTCTTATGGCATCTTGTACCCGCGCCATGGATATTCTTCGTTCCGTGATGTTCATCCCTTGTTGCGCTGAGAGGGCTACTGCCTTACTTTTTTATTGATCCTTTGTTCGTTAGAAGCTCGACTACGAATGCGAGTTTTATGCATCCGGAGAGAAAGAGGGGGATGGGGGACAGGGACTGACAAGGAAAAGAGGTACGTTACCTGACCTTACGATCCATTCAAAGATAGTTCCTTAAAGTGAAACTTGAGCAGGCGCAATCCTTTTAAGGGTCAGATTGACGCTCTAGAAGAGTACTCATGCCACGCTTCAAGTCTCCAAACGGTTATTTTTTAAGACTTTGTCTAGTCTCGATTTGAATTGTTCAACACTGCTGTTGATAACTTCTACTGGAAGTGCGTTTCAATGGCCGCAGATGCTATATACGAAAGATTTCCCACGCAGATCACGCTGGTAACGCTTTAGTTTAAGTTTGTAGCCGTGATTTCTCATTCTGCTCGGGCTAAGCTGGAAAATATCCCTTTAGTTAACAATGTCAAAGCCTCGAAGTATTTTGAACATTGTGATAAGCTGAATACGCAATCTCCAGGTCTCCAGCGAAAACAAGTCAAATTTCCGTAATCTATCTTCATAACTCTTGTGTCTGATAGAGGGAATCAGTTTGTTGCCCTGGCTTGCACATGTTCTAATTTTGTGATATCCCTTCGAAGCGAAGGACTCCAAAATTGTACGGCATACTCCAGGTGCGGTTGGGCAAGGGAATTATACAAACACAGTACTATCTCCTTGTTCTGATATCCAAACTGTCACTTTATATAACCAAGAATCCTTTGGGCTTTCTTCTCTGCCTCAATACACTGCCTCGAGAACTTGAGATCACTAGTTATAGTTACATCCAAGTCCTTCTCAGTGTCGGTGGATACAAGAACAGTGCCCTTAAGGATATACTGAGATTGGGGGTTTCTGTGGCCGATATGCATCATTTGCATTTGTTCACGTTAAAAGGCATTTGCCACGTGTCCGACAACTCCCCTATCTTCACAAGATCATCTTGAAGGCGGGCAGTATTTCCTTCCTTTGCGACGTTTATACCAAGCTTGGTATCATCGGCAAATTTAGAAATCTTGGTAACCATGTCACCGTCCATGTCGTTGCCGTAGATGATGAACAGTAGTGGTCCCAGGACAGAACCTTGAGGAACACCGCTAGTATCGGGCACCCACTCAGAAGCCTGTCCATTCAACACCACCGTTTGCGGTCTGCCACTTAACCAGTGCTCTATCTAACTTGCTACATTTCCGTCTATGCCAAGCGCTCGCACTTTCCGGAGAAAGCGGCGGTGTGTACCTTATCAAAGGCTTTCTGAAAGTCGAAGTACACCACATCCACCGCCTTGTCCCGATCGTGATCACTGAACACGAAGTGGAAGAATTCCCCAAGGTTCGTCAGGCATGACCGTTGCCTTCGGAAGCCGTGCGGGGAACTCCTCAGTAGCAGCTTTGACTCTAAATGCGACGTCATTTTGTCCACCATGATGCTTTCCATGAGTTTAACGACTATTGAGGTTAAGCTAATAGGTCCGTATTTCGACGGCTAGCTAGAGTCTCTTTTCTTGAAGATAAGAGTCACTTCTGCTTCATGCCAGTCTCTAGGAACGCATCCGGTCAAGATTGACATGTTGAAGATTGTGCTCTATGTCGTGACACATCATCGCACACTTCATTCAACACTTTAGGTAGAAACCCGTCCGGGCCAGGGGACTTATTCGTCTTTAGATCAGTCATTTTTTTTTCTATTTCTCCTTGGGTGAAGTCCATTTCCTCCAGCTTTTTCCCAAGTAAAAATCTGTGGGCTGGGGGATGGGACCACACTCTTCACTAAATACTGAGTCGTTGAGGAGGTTATCATTTTGTGCATCTGAGTGCTTCAATGCCCCATTCTCATTCACTAAAGGACCAATCCTGCAATGGATTGGTTAACCCCTGTTTACATAACTAAAGAACTCCTTGGGATTCTCCTTGCAAAGTCTCGCCACTCGGAGCTCCTCGGCACGCTTTTCCGCCTGTGTGCTGGACTTCATTCTCCTAGCTAGCCTACGGTACTTGTCAAAGTCACCAGAAATCTTTGCCGGCACACCGTTCTTTTCTCCCTCAGCAGTTGACAAATTTCTCGTTTAAAATCAAAGGGTGGGTGGGCGCAAAAGAACGAACCGCCTTCAAAGCAGGCTGGGAATCGCTAAAAACAATAAAATCAGAAGAATTGAGGGATAAAATCAAATTTAAATGCCAAAAGAATGGCCGTTAATTCTGCGATAAAAATGGATGCTACAAGAGGGAGGGCTGACCGAAGGAACTCCGTAGAGGACACCACAACCGCCCCACCACAGGTCCTACTTCAAGCCGTCAGTATAGATGGAATGATGGTGCGAATGATAACACGCATGTCCAAGAAACGAGCACTTTAATAGACGGGGATCAGTAGACCCTTTCATCAAACGCCAGAAAGCACTATAGACCTCAGGAGGGCGAACCCCTAATACCCCCGGAATACCCAGGGAGGTAAGGGTGCTCACCAACCCTGAGTCCCAGAGGCTTGGGTAGAGGTGGCCGCCGATCAAAAGATGCCGAAGAGAACAGAGCAAAAGGTACTCATGGACAGGGGAGGAAGGGTACTGCTGAACACGAAATAGGGATCGTAGGCACAGCAGCTGCCGGTGCTATCGCAAGGGAAGCACGCCACACTTCGCAAAAATGATAGAGATAGCGAACGAACAATCAAGTAACTTCAAGGCCGAAGGAGATGCTGAAGAATACATCTAGCAACCGTAGTCAAGCCTGGATTGAATAAAGCGACCACAAGAACTGTCTATCACGACCCTAAGTGGTGTGGGATAAAACCCCTAAGTAAATCCATATCCTTCTAACAGGAAGACCTCAACCAACGCAAATGGGACATGACCAGCATAGCGAGCACGGATCTTATTGACTCTCTGCCAAACCCGAGTCAACGACATTAGCGAAGAAATGGAAGATACTTACCGGCGCCAAAGCGCACGGCGGATGGCACGAGCCCGGTTCCTATCAACCTTATTCGTGACGGTCGGGTTCCGCATATAATGAAAATGAGCCAACTGATAAGCAGAGGTAGCCGACAAGCAATCCATCGACCACCAGGAGACGGTAGAGCGTTCCACAACAGGGCACCTCCACAGAACAAAGCGCTCGGCAGCCTCAAAAATATTGGCCGTAATATATGAGACCGCTGAATCAACGGTATCAAAGGAACCCAGGGCCGCATTGGTAAAAGGAAGCCTCCCGGAACCCAACCCAATTTGATCGCCGCAGATCTCAACGAGGAGGGAGGGAAAGGCGCGGGACAGGAAGGGCGACTGACAGGACGATCGGGAAGTGATCACTCCTGGAAAGGTCTTCTCGTAACGACCACCGGAATTCCAGGAAAGAGTCAGGCTAAGATAAAAACAAGTCTACAGCACTAAAAGAATCCGTTTGAACATGCTAAGAAGTAAGATCGCCGACATTTAAAAGACAAGGGAATCGGATAATAAAAGAAACTCAACCACACCGCCCGGGGATTACGAATTAAACACCCGAAAGTGCGAAAGCACCTAGAAGGGACGATTCCCAAGCTAATTTTCTTGCAGACAGACCACCAAGGGACAAACGCTAGAGAGCAAGAGCTGGATTTCCTCCCACTTGGGAAGAACCTCTTGACAATTCCTTTACATCAACGTCGGAAATCTATCGACGGAAACCGAAGAAGGTTCCCGACGACTAAAAACCCAGAGTGAACAAGGAAAAGATCGTAGGTAAGCCGGGGACGCATTTGACACGAAGTTAGCAGCGGGATGCGACAGTTGAGAACCAGACCGAACCCCCAACGTGGATGGCTCATGGCCCGGAGGACCACGAAGATGGAGCAGTAAGAGACGAAAACTAAGATGCGAATAAAATGGAACAGTAGACGGAACATGGGCAGATGGTGAGAAGGGGACAAGTTAGAGGGTAAGGAGCGAAGAGGGACAGAAGGAGATGAACGAACAATGACAGGGGGGGAAGGAAGGAGCTGGTGTAGGAGGCAGGGAAGGCGGAACTGAAATAGTGGGCAGGGAAGGCGAAACGGGGGTAGGAGGAAAGGAAGGCGAAACTGGTGTAAGAGGAAAGGAAGGCAGAACATGGGTAGGAGGCAAGGGAGAAAGAACTGGGGTAGGATGCATCGAAGACTGAACAAAAGTGAGGGGCAAAGAAGAAGGAAGCTGGTGAACCTCCGCCATCGCAATGACATCGGTGATGCCAACGGGGTAGGCCAGCGAAGACCGCGGAGAAGACATCAAAACGGAGGGTGCCCCAACAACCGACGCGCATGGACTCCGAATAGGATAAGGAGGTACCCTTCCGTTTGCTTTGGGGCACGGAAGGAACAGTGGGGGCAGACGCCTGAAGTAATAGCTGGATATACTCCAGCGTCTCAGCCCGGTCGCTCTCGCGCTCCGCGACAGAGGAAAGCACATGAAAAGGACCAAAGAGAAAGGAGAGGGCGCAACGTAATAACCGCGGGGAGAGACCGATGGCCATGAGAAGACAGAGAATGAGTACGACGACTGGGGGATGCGGCGGTAACCTGCCTCCCTGAGAACGCCTGAATAGAGACGGCTGGAGCTCAACCACACCCTACGACGGGCCTCACGGAAGTCCTGAAGAGCTAGGACCTCCTCCTCTAAAAGGAATATGGGACAAAAGGCAAAGCCGCGCTACGGGAGCCTCCACAATTGGCGCAACATTCATGATTCCTACAAGAGGAGCCATGCTACGCCAACGCGCAGGCCACACAGCGACGAGCCTGCCTACAATTGCTGCCCATATGGCCAAACTAGTAGTCTGGGAAGCTCGACATAACTTGAAAGAAGATAACCAACACGAACAAACCGGGGCAAATCTTGACGTTCAAAGATGACGATGAGCGTACTCGTAGGAACCTCAGCTGGACCAACAGACTTAGACACCCTATAAACGTCCGTAACCCTCTGGGACGAAAGTTTATCCTTTAGTCTCGAAACATCATACTGCAGTAATTCATTGGAGCGAATCACTCCCTTAACAAAATTAAGAAGGTGCGGCACAACCGAAACCAGGACCTCCGAAAGGAAGGACAAATCCCGCCCGGCGCCACACTGCGCTCAATAAGATACCTCAATCACTAAATCGCCACTACCACGGCCCACATACGACGGGGCGCACCGCAGCGGGACTCAAACTCCTCATTCAAATCAAACTCTCCCAATTTACAAAATGGAGACCCAGAACTAGAATTCAGACCAGAAAACGAGGATAATCCAAATCTGCCAAGAGATCTAACAAACGCGGAAAAGACGAATTACTACCCATATGAACTAAAGTACAAAAGGGGTGCAAACTCGCGTAACGCAGTCACTGTCTACCGTCGCGCCATCTACTCGGAGCGCCGGCCCAACCAGGAAGGTAAGCCCGTCGACCCCTGACCCAACCATCGTTTTAATAATGACGGCCAGTTTCGGAAGTTTACCAGTTGGGTAAGCCAAGACCCCTTTAAAAGCGCCACTCAGGCTCAAGCACCCACCAACCAACACAAGCAGGCCCCAGCCATGGAGTCGCACTCCCTGACGGACAAATCCGATACACCGAGATCGCCAAACAAGATGGAAGGACTATTATGGGTGAAAGAGAATTCGTACAGAAGACGAAGTAGGGGTTAGCGGAAGAAGAAAAAGAATGCGAAGCTGGGGGCAGACGGGGCGCTGAGTCCTGTCAGCACGGCTGCCAGGAGATCAAATCGCCGTGCCCCTTACGGGGTTTATATAAATAGGTGGCATCTGAATTACTCATTTACTCACAGCGTGATGATATGTATTGGTTCCTTGAGAATTGTAGTATTGGTGAATATCACCAGCTTTAATCAGCAATGATAAGAAGACGAGGGTAGTAGAGATGTGGGATTTTATAATGCTTTAGAGTTGATGTATCAACTGGTAGATGGCTAATGTTAGGCAATGTCAGGGGGAGAGATGATGAAATTAACTAGGGGATAGTGTAGCATCTGAGATAGACAACTAGATTGAAATCACAATGATAAATGTCTATGGACTAAGCCACATGTCACCTCATCTACTTCTCATTCAGTCATTAATAAACGGATATTTACTTCAGAGTTCCCTAAACGAGTACTTCAGTTGTTGCTAGATGCGAGGGAAAAGAGACGACATATGAAGCAGGAGTTGAGAAATTTGAAATCTATCAGCTGTGTTCTCTCATTTAGGGACAGTAGTATATCTCTTTCACATTGTACATTTGCACTGCTCTCACTCTCATTTCTTTCTCCATTCCCTACACCAACTTGTAGGGCACACATGTATTCACCTGAAGGGTGTACATTTAGATACCCTACACAACGGAACCCGATGGTTTGGAGAGAAAGTGAGTCTGGAATTGCGAGGTAAAGACTCGATTTTCACACTGTAATAAAGTGGTAGCTTCCATATCTGGGCTCAAGTCAGAAGGGCGCCAGAGAATAAACATTGGGAAACTAAGAATGTCTGGAAGTAATAAAAAGGGCGTGTGATAAAGCATTCCACCATTCTGTAACAAAGATAGCTAGAAATTAGACAAATGATTATGATATAGCTCCGCCTTCTAGAAATATTGACCAATAACGAGGTACGGCAATTTAGCCACCCTCCAATTAAAATTAAATAAGGGATTAATTTATACCAATCAGAAAGCGAGCTAAGGGAACGAGCAGCCAACGTCTTTTGTAGGCGGGGCGTAAGGTTACTAGATGGACGTTACTCCCCCTTATAAACTGGTGCAGAGATGCTAAAATGAGCATTCATTATTAGTAATTCATTATTGTTACGCGTTCATTAATTTGATTATTATAATCGTCCTGTTACAATACAATTTTCCTGCATTACTTTGTCGTTAAGTCTAATCTTAAAATTGTATTCGGAGTATTTCTTATTCGGTGCAAGGTGAAATAAATAGACAGGTACTTGTTTACAACTATAAATAGACTCTTTTATTCCTCCCTCTGGTACCATCTTCTCGGATCAAGTACAAGGCCACCTTAAGGGATATTTCCGTTGCACATTCAATTAACTTGTTACCATTACCGGTGGCAATCGTTATCCCTATCCTACGAAGCTCACCCCTTTGAGTGACAACGTTGCCACTAACCGGGCAACCAAACCACTTATTGGTACGAAGAATTTCCACTCCAGAGGCAAGCCCCACCTACAGGGGGTGGCAACATTACAATAACACAAAACCTTCCCCTCCCCCCCATAGAGTATCACCATAGAATAACTTCAAACTGTAGAGAAGGAACTGGGAAACCCCACATACGTTCAAGAAATGTATAGTAAATGTATTCGCATTGGTGGTATGAATCAGAAGGATTTTGTATCTAAGCTATTGTGTAGTTTTATGACTAAGAACCTTCTGTGCCAATACAATATGTTTGGTCAAAGTGCCAAAGTTGCCTTTAAAAACACAAAGTTGTTTACTCTTATGACGGATAGTGTGCTGAAAAAGTTCACAGAATCTAATGGAACTGAAGTAACTCATATAATTGCAAGTAACTGCACAATGCCCCTTCCCCCCAAAAAAAATGAGGGAAACTGTATATTGAATCAATGAATTTGCTTCAAACATGTATTTACTAATACTTTTCACAATACCACCAAAATTAATGAAACTGTAGATTAAATCATTTAGTTTGCTTCAAGAATAGCATAATAGATTAGTGATATAATTCAACCCAGTAGTAATTCTATTCACACATCTATGATATTGTGTTGTCCACCCGTTGACCTAGTACTTCTGTACCCTGTTAAATACAGTAAAGCCCCTACAAACTGATCTGTATGTCTGAACTTATATAAATCAGCAATGCTCCAAAATATTTAATCATATGGGTTAATTGAGATGAACTGTCTGTATAATCAAGAGAACTTTTACTGATTGCATATAGATAGTACCTACCTATGTTTTATATATTTAGAAACTGTTTTGACTTTTGGTGTGTAAATGATGCCTAGTTCAGTTTGATATACGTGCGCTCTTTTTATTGCATTTGGAAGCCCATTGGTGTTTATCACGTCGTGTTATTTACTTTTCTTATTAGTACATTCCTTATGTGCACTAGATAATTGCAAAGTTGGACAATTGATATTTTGAAAAGTAATGTCTACTGCCAAAAAGTTCATCTTTGATCTTTGACCTTATTTAGTGGGTTTGTTATCCTATGGGCAATTAGAAATGTTATGCTTACAAATATAGTAATCTACTTGTAACATTCCCGTTCCTTATTTTGTTTATATTTACAGAGCATGTAAAATCTTTTGCAGTAGCCAACCCATATATGTATACTTTATTGTAATTAAACATGCATGGTGTACAGTGTAGTAATTATCATACATAGATACGAATAAATGCTAAGTTTTTAACGGGTTTTGGATAATGAAAGAATCCTATCTAAATCAACACGTGCAATACATGGCCCAATATTCATGAGAAATATACGTGAATGTTGTAAGTGTTTTATGCGAGTTCTGCTACGTCAAAAACACTTGTCTATTTCACGTGAAATCTTAGTGCAAAATGAACCAGATATTCTCGTGTTTTCCACGTGGTTAACATGTTAACTGCGCAAGCTGTGCCCACTGGGCTCAGTATATCTCTATAGTCAAGGTGGTTCAGGAAAGGTCTTTTTTTTTTTTTGTCCTCTAGCAGGTTGATATCGTATCTTAAATGTAGCCTGAAATTTGAATTATGAAGTTTAAGGATAACTACTTTTATAACTAACATTTTTCTTCGTGAAGCCCATCACTAGTTGCTCTATTTTTTGCGTCGATACACTACTTAGAAAACCTCAGTGATCTATCTACTACTAGGTTCTTCTTGTCCTCTACTCCATTCACCCAATGCCGATCCATTTCCGAAATAAATTCTTATTATCTTTGCATATAAAAAAATTATATTCTTTAAGGTTTAAATTCATCTGCCACTTTTGTGCCCAACGTGTGCCCAATTTGCTAGGGGTTTGACCACAATCTGGAAAAAAAGACCTTTTACTTCTCAGTGGGGAACTAGATTTTAACAAAAAATCTGAACCAAGGGCAACTGCAGCATATGCTGGCCCTTGTGAAGGTGACAGTTTTTAATAAGCTGTTTTCGGGGCTTTTGATGACACCAAATCTACTCCCCATCACTTTCTACCCCATATAAAGCAAAACGAGCGATAGTTTTGTCTATAGTAATAGTATAATACGGGTTAAAGATTGAAAATCCAGATTTGAGGAACTTGGCCTTCCTTAATGCAAAGGTTATAGTGTGGCCTTAACTTTTATGGTAGATCCTATGGAGTTTATCTATTATCTGATTTGTTATTTGAAAGGTACATATTTGGGGGCAGGAAGACAACTCATATCAACTCCGAACGGATGTCCTAAAAGGCAGCAAAACCGAGAGAGGGGCCGCTTCCTTGGAAAGCCGCGCATCAGAATTTTCGCTCCTGCGAGCGATATACGTAATGGGCCGGGATCTCGAAGACACCACCATTAATGCCAGTAGTAGTGATTATTCGCACCAGCACCATCTTTTGGTAAAGTGATTTCAATGACATGCTTGTGTAAGTCTTGTCATCTTTTGTGTTTTATGGTAAATATTTTTATTCAAAGTTCTTAGAGCCCCACATAGGGTCCTCTTTTGTCAACTCTGTGGTTTCTTTTCAAAACCTCTTTAGCAAAGATATTCACTCGTTTTTCGCCCACCTGCCCTCCACCGGAGAATGCGACCAACAAAAAGTCAAATATTATGGAATTGGGCAGCATCCTTTTGTTTGCGGCCACACTCGACTGACCAATCCGGAAGAGCTCGATGAATTGAGCCACGGCGTAATAGTTCAGGCAGCGTTCGTAGCGCATTGAGACATTTTGTTCTCTTTAAGGTTTATTTATCACCAATGTGAGTTTTTAAATGTGCCACAAGATTGTCCTTCCTCTGATCCTGATAAAGGCAAAGAGTGCATTTGAACGACTATTCGCCTGTGTGAGTACATGAATGACTTTTAAGCAGACCTTTCGTTGCGGCCTGATAAAGGCAATGACTGCATTTTAAAGGCTTCTCACCGGTGTGAGTACGTGCGTGTCTTTTAACGTTCATTTTTGTTGTAGCCTGATAAGGGCAAAAGTTGCACTTGAAAGGCTTCTCGCTAGTGTGAGTATATGAATGGCTTTTAAGATGATTTTTCGTTGCAGCCTGATAAGGGCAAAGGTCACATTTGAAAGGCTTCTCGCCAGTGTGAGTATATGAATGGCTTTTAAGATGCTCTTTCGTTGCAGCCTGATAAGGGCAAAGGTCACATTTGAAAGGCTTCTCGCCAGTGTGGGCATATGAATGGCTTTTAAGCTGACCTTTCGTTGCGGCCTGATAATTGCAAAGGTTACATTTGAAAGGCTTCTCGCCAGTGTGAGTAAATGAATGGCTTTTAAGTTGACTTTTAGTTGCGGCCTGATAAGGGCAAAGGCTGCATTTATAATGCTTCTTACCAGTGTGAGTAATGGAATGTTTCTTAATATCATCTTTTCTTGCAGCCTGATAAGGGCAAAGGTCGCATTTGAAAGATTTTTCACCTGTGTGAGTAAATGAGTGTCTTTTAAGGTGCATTTTTGTTGCAGCCTGATAAGGGCAAAGGTCACATTTGAAAGGTTTCTCGCCAGTGTGAGTATATGAATGGCTTTTAAGATGATCTTTCGTTGCAGTCTGATAAGGGCAAAGGTCACATTTGAAAGGTTTCTCACCTGTGTGCGTGTATGAATGACTGTTAAGCCGATCTTTCGTTGCGGCCTGATAAGGGCAAATGTTGCATTTGAAAGGCTGCTCGCCTGTGTGAGTATATGCATGGCTTTTAAGCTGACCTTTCGCTACAGCCTGATAAGGGCAAACGCTGCATTTAAAAGGCTTCTCGCCAGTATGAGTATATGAATGGCTTTTAAGGTGATCTTTCGTTGTAGCCTGATAAGGACAATGGCTGCATTTAAAAGGTTTCTCGCCAGTGTGACTATATAAATGGCTTTTAAGATGATCTTTCGTTGAAGCCTGATAAGGACAAAGGTCACATTTGAAAGGCTTCTCGCCAGTATGAGTATATGAATGGCTTTTAAGCTGACCTTTCGTTGCGGCCTGATAAGGGCAAAGGTCGCATTTGAAAGGCTTCTCGCCAGTGTGGGTTCTTAAATGTATGCTTAACGCTCCCCTGTGTGCAGTCTGATAAGTACAGGAGCAGCATTTATAGATTTTCTTATTCATTCTTGAATGCTGCAGCGCATATGAATTTGTGTGTGTCGACTGGGAAGGTATGGAGTTGTTTTCAGGGCAGTTTCCTGGGCTTTCAGATCTTGAATATATATCAGTAGTCCCATTTGGGTCATAATCTATGGCTGGAGCTGGCGATGCTATTATACCACAAAATTGTGGAATAACCTTGCGGTTACTGGACGAACGCAACTTCATCTCCTGAAAAAGAAACATTTATTTTTTTAATTTCTTGTCCACCATCTTTCTGGTGTACAAGAGAGCATTCCTGCATAAGAAAGAAAGGGTAGGAACCTCACATCTCCCAAATTCATTCTTTTAGACTCTCACCTGATTATTATTTAAACAAAAAAGTGATCTTATATCTTGACGCATTCTGCATCCGACACCAACCAATTTCTTTGATAAGGGGATAAGAATAGCCGAAAGAAGGAAGGGATTCCAAAAGCTCTAGAATCAGTATAAATAGTAAAATTGTGAAAAGTAAAAATAGGGCGGAAATTTAAGAGAAATAAGTGATAATTCAACACCGCTGTTGCGACCAAATTGCGGCACGACTTAGATCCTTCTGTATGGATTGGGGTCACTGAGACATGTTTCAGAAATAAAGACCATAGTTAGAGCGGGGTCGAAGGATCCTTTTTGAAAATGCCACATGCCTCTACATGTGTTGGAGGAGAGGTCCAATAGGGTGGAAATAGTGATGGAATAGGCGGCGGAGATATGGTCACCCATTCTGTGCCCTAGGGGTTTGGGCATGGAGGGTAGCCTATCAGAGGGCGCTTAGGGAGTTGCAAATAGGCCCTAGTTGGCCGCTGAAGAGATAATGTATGCACACCTCCAATCTATGGAATAAATGTAACGAGATGCCATTCTTGATTGACGGTAGTGATAGGTGCTGAGTGCACTTGATAACAACAACCAGGAGCAGGAATTATTATTATTTGGAGCAGGGTGTACGCCACAAAAATCTAAAAGATTATGGAGTGGCAGGACATAAAAGGGTATGAGGCGCTAAAGTACAAAAAGTGGTAAGGTTAAAACAAAAGCAATAAAAGGATTAAAAGAATAAAAGAGGGCACAGGGGCAATAAACAAATAAGTATTTACTAATATTTACATTTCTACTTAATTAAAAAAGTGTATTTACAAGCTATAAAAGAGAAAAAAACCAGATTGCATTGAAAATCGGAGGAGGGAATTTGTGCTAAAAGAGGGGCATTCGGCTAAGAGGAAGCACAGCCTACCGTTATATGGGACACGTAAAATAGATGTGAAGCATTCCATATGTAAGGGAGACAGGGGCTGGCAGTCGAGCATAAGATGGCGTACTGATATGGGGGACGAAGAGGGGGCATTGGTGGGGGGAGGGCGATGTGAGGCCTATCGCTACTCATTACAGGCCCAATTGTGAGGCGTGTGTGGCCGATTCACAGACGACAAAGGTCCACCTCAGAGTTACGACGAGGTTGATAAGAGCTAGCCCACGGTAAAACCGAGGGCTTAATGGAATGCAATTAGTTATCGATGCAGCCATCCCAGCCTGACACCAGAGAGACCGAATGCAGTCCCTAATAAGAGGATAAAAGTCACAATAAGATAGACTGCAACGAGTCGGTATCTGGGTGGCCGCAATTTGAGCTGTCTCATCGGCGCGCTCGTTACCCCGGACACCAACATGACTAAGAACCCAACAAAACTATAATTTGTATCTGGAAAGGGTTCTTGACCATTCAGGCATGTATTTTGGAGACAAGGGGCTGGTCAGAAGTTAAAGAGAAGACACCGTTTAGTACACTTTTCGACTAAAAAAACAACCGTGAAGGCAGTAAAATGCAAAGTAGATGAAAGGCATAAATAAGGCAAATAAAACTGCATAAAGCTCGGCAGTAAGAATGCGAGCTGCCCAAGGTAACGACGACTCGGAGCCCCCACACAGCAGCCCCCACACCATCGTCCATTTTAGACCCGTCCGTGAAGAGATGACATGACGGAGTGTGAGATGCTGCATGTTCAATGGATAATGAAACGTTTGTTTTTGTTTTTTTTTTCATTTTGGGAGCCCATCTGGTAACTGCCTACTTGAGGATATATGTCGCCGTACTCATGACAGCCTAGTACTAGGCCAGTTTAAAATAACAATATGCAAAACAAAACAAAAACAAGCAAAGGGCAATAGGCAGGAAGTTGGGGGGAGGTCAACCTCCCCGAGCGCAGGAACGTGCGACCTACAAAGAAAACAACAAAAAACTAGTTAAATAAAGGGAAGGAGGCCGACCTCCTCTAAAAAGTCATGACGTCCACAAGTCAATGTGCACAAAGCCGTCCCGAGTACAAGGGACAAGGGTAGCGACCTTGCTCAGATACCGTGCGCCAAGATCACCCAGAATGGAACATTCAACAAGAATGTGCCGAACAGTCCGGGATACAACAAAGTCTTCACAGTAGGGTGCAGGCGAGCGCTCCATAAAATAGCGGTACGTCCCGCGAGTGTGTCCAATTCGGAGACGACAGAAGGAAACTTGAAGCCGACGCGGCATTGAGGAGGAGGTCCGTGAGAACAGTCGCGGCGCAATGGTACGCAACTTTAAGTTTCCCCGAACCATCTACAATCTTCTTTGCAAAGCAGCACGAAGAATTGCTCGTATTCCTGCCATGTAATCGGTGCGAGGAAGAACCAAACGCTGGTTTGGTCGCCCTGTCCTCGAGGACTCTTTGGCGCCCTCATTTCCCGTAATTCATACATGTCTAAGGAACTCAGCAAAAGATAATCTCGAAATCCACCCGGCTCGCCAAAGCTGTGGCGTCACGGATATCGCGAAGCAAGAGATGCGGAGATTACAATGACACGAGAGCACTCAGGGGGCGCTGTGAGTCGCTATAAATCACAATCCCGTCTGTGAACCAGGCACGTCGCGTAATCTCCGGTACCAAGAGGTGTATTACAACCAGCTTGGCCATGAAGACAGACGCAGCGCCTGGCAGAGCACCCCTGACTTCAAACAGAGGGGATACGGCGTGGAAACCGACCCTCTCTTAAGACTTGGAGCCATTCGTATACACTGGCACGGTTCTAGTGTTAAACGAGGTGCGCTCCAGAGAGATCGAACGCAATACTCCCGGAGCTGTAGAAGCTTTGAGAGCAGAGGAGTGGCGACAAATAGCCAACGGTAGTACCCTCCATGGTGGCGTCCTGGGCAAAACCAGGGGCACCACCGGCCCGAGAGCTCTCGAAGGAGTTTCCAAGCCCTAAACCCGAAGGGCTTAGGGTATGACTAGCGTCTCTCGGCGGCAAAGGCACCGTCGAAATCAGCTGCTGATGTGAGAGTTGTTCGCGACTGAGGGAGGCACCGGGCTCGTGCGTACCGGCGAATAATGCACCGTGCACGGGGAAGAAAGAGTGGCATCTCCCCAGCATCGAGAAGTAGACTCTCAATGGGGGAATTGCGGCCTACGCCAGGCGAAGGCCGGTGTGGTGGATCGACTACACCGTCCCCAATACACGCTCAGCTACGAATGCATAATGAACGAACAAAGAATCGATAAAAAAGTAAGACAGTAGCCCTATCAGCACCCCAAGCGTTGAACTTCACGCAACGAAGAATATCCATGGCATGGGTTCAAGAGACCCTTAGGCTGCGAATATGAGCCTCCCAGGTGAGGCGTCGGTCAAATACAAGACCATGGAAACGGTGCGAGTCGACCACTTCCACGCGCACCTCATTGAGAAATAAGTCTGGGTTCAGGGTGGAGCCGTGGATAGCGGCAGAAATGAACCACTTTAGTCTTAGCCAAAGAAAACCGAAACCTGTGCACTTCGGCATCACGAGAAACGCGGTTCAATGCCAGTTGGAGTCAACACTCCGGAATTGGCATTTGGGCCGCGCCAAAAGAGATCGAATGGTCGGCGACGTAGAGCGTAGCGAGAAAGTCTTCCGTAAGCACCGAGCTGATGCTGTTGATGCTCAGGACAAAGATTGCGACACTGAGGACACTTCTCTGCGGGACACCCTTTTCGTGTTCCATTGGGCCGGAGAGGGCTCCCCCCACCCGTACGCGAAATCGACGATCTCGCAAGAATTAAGATATAAACATTGGGAGGCGTCCCCCTCACCCCCATCGTGTGGAAATTCTCCACGATACCGTATCGCAATGCGGTATCATAGGCTTTGTCCAGATGGAAAAACACCGTGGCGCAGTGCTGTCAAAGAATAAAGGCATCGCAGACGGCATTTTCCAGTCGGAGCGGAGTAGAGCATCCGACGTGGAGTGGAACTTGCGTAGGCCCTACTGTACAGAATAGATGGCATCCGCTGTCCTGAAAAAAAGGCTAATCTAACATTTACCAATTTCTCCATCAACTTGCACACGCAGGAAGTTAGAGAGATTGGGCGGAAACCGGCCGGGGTCGACTGATCTCTTCTCGGCTTGCGAAAGGCGAGCACAGTAGCGATTCGCGAGGAATCTGGGATACCCTCTACCCGATCCTGTTGAACAAATCTAACAGAAAGGCCAAGCCTCGCTCAGCCAGGTGTCGAAGCATGGCGTACGGGACCAAGTCCGGAACAGGGACGGTGTCTGAGCACGAAGCAAGAGCGGAACGCAACTCACTAAGAGTAAACCTGTCGTTGAAGGGTTCTCTCCTTTGGAGGTAAAGTCCAGTCGGCGGCCCTCCGTGACATCAAGACGCGCGGTGAATGCTAGCGGAGCAGCATCCCAGCAAGAGAATGCGGAGAAAGCCGTCGCGAATGATTCCGCAACGGACGCCGAGTCCGAGATTGCAGTCCCATTCTCCTGGAGAACGGGAGGGGTTATCCTGCCAGAAATTGCCCGGAACCCTTTGGACTCGCTTCCACACTTCTGCTAGAAAGGTCTTTCCCGTTAAGTGAAGAAACGTATGCCCGCCAAGAAGAGTAGGGCGTTCTTCGAAATATACCGGAACCTAGCCCTAGCTCAACGAAATTTACAGACAGTGAAATCGTTTGGGCGCAGCTTATAGCGCATGTAGGCATAACCCTTAAGTTTGAGAACTACTGGAGTGGTCGGCGTGCAAAACGGAGACTTTATAGGAATAGTAGTTAGGCCCACGGCGATGAGATTGACGGAGAAGAAATCAACGGCCTAGTCTACCGACCTAAACTACTCGACTGAGACAGAGAAATCAGTCATTGCCTGAAATGCGGACCACCACGCCCGGGTCAAGCACCACCGGGGTGGGCTCTCGGGCAGCAGCGGCCCAGAAAATGAAATTTGAATGGGAAAGTAATCACTACCATGGAGGTCATCGATCACCCCCCACCCAAAATCAGGCTGTGCATCCGACGAGCACAAAGATAGATCGAGAGAGGAAAATGAAGCGGGTCTCGGGGAGTGATTTGTAAACTCATCTACATTTAAGAAAAATATCAGGTTGGCAATGAATTGACCCAGGGATTCTTCAAGTAGTATATCCATAGGGGTGTAACTACAGTTAAGTTCTTCAAAGATTTTTTTTTCATATAAGAGCTCATCTGGCGACTTCCTACATGGGCATTAGTCGTCGTATTAAAACTGGCCTAGTTCTAGGCTACTTTAAAATAAAATTAAAGAAACGAAAAAAACAGCCCAAATGGGGGAAAAGAAGCAAGCTCCTGCGTCGGGGGGAGGTCCCCCCTGGCGCAGGAGCATGCAACCTAAAGGAAAACAAAAAATGCAAAAAACAAAACAAAACAAACCCTGCTTGAATAATAGGGAGAAGCCCGGCCTCCTCCTATAAGTCAACAAGTCCACCAGTCGATGTGCACGCACTCATCCCGAGTACAGGGGACAGGCGGTAGCGACCCCGCCCATACCGGTAGCGGGACAGGTGTCGTGCGCGAAGATCCCCCAGACTGGGACATTCGGCAAGAATGTGCCGAACAGTCTGGGGGACGACGCAGTCGTTACAATAGGGCGCAAGCGAGCGCTCCATCAAATAGCGATGCGTCACACTTTTTTTTTTTTTAAAGGGGCTATCTGGCGACTGCCGACTTAGGCATAAGTCGCCATAAACAAACAGCCTAGTTCTAGGCTACTTTAAAAAATTGAACAGGAAACAACAATAAAAAGAAATAACAATAACAATAAGAAAGCAATAAAAAACAATAACAAAAACAACAACAACAACAACAACAACAACAATTAAACCTGGTTAAATGAAAGGGGGAAGGCCGGCCTCCTCCCAAAAGTCAACAAGTCCACCAGTCAAAGTGCACGCACTCGTCCCGAGTACAAGGGACAGGCGGTAGCGACCCCGCCCATCCCGGTACCGGGACAGGTGTCATGCGCGAAGATCCCCCAGACTGGGACATTCGAAAAGAATGTGCCGAAGAGTCTGGGGGACGACGCAGTCGTTGCAATAGGGCGCAGGCGAGCGCTCCATCAAATAGCGATGCGTCACACGAGTGTGCCCGATTCGGAGACGACAGAAAGCAACCTGAAGCCGCCGCGGCATTGGGGGATATGTCCATGGGAACAGTCGCGGCGCAATGGCACGCAACTTTAAGTTCCCTTCGACCGTCTCCCATCTTCTTTGCCAAGCAGTCCGAAGAGCTGCCCGTATTCCTGCCATGTAGTCAGTGTGAGGAAGAGCGAAACGCTGGTCCGGTCGCAGAGTCCTCGCGGACTCTTTGGCGCCCTCATCGGCGCGCTCATTCCCCGCAATTCCTACATGTTCAGGAACCCAGCAGAAGATAATCTCGACATCTGTCCGGCCTGCCAAAACCGTGGCGTCACGGATTTCGCGAACCAGGGCATGCTGAGATTCCAATGCGCCGAGAGCACTCAGGGCACTTTGTGAGTCGCTATAGATCACAATCCGGTCTCCGAACGGGGCAGTCGCGTAATCTCCCGTACCGAGTGGTGTATTGCCACCAGCTCGGCCGTGAAGACAGATGCAGCGCCTGGTAGAGCCCCGCTGACTTCAAACAGAGGGGATACGGCGTGGAAGCCGACCCCCTCTTGGGACTTGGAGCCATCCGTATACACTGGCACGGTACCAGCGTGACACGATGTGTGCTCCAAAAAGGTCAAACGCAATACTCCCGGCGAGGTACAAGCTTTGGGAGCAGCGTGGCGACAAATAGCCAAATGTGGTACCCTCCAGGGTGGCGTCCTGGGCAGAACCAGGGGCATCACCGGCCCGAGAGCTATATCTAGCTCTCGAAGGAGTTTCCTAGCCCTAAATCCAAAGGGCTTAGGGTATGACTGGCGTCTCTCGGCGGCATAGGCACCATCGAGATCAGCTGCGGATGCAGTGAGAGCTGTTGGCGACTGAGGGATGCGCCGGGCTCGGGCGTACAGGCGAGTGATGCACTGCACGCGGCGCAGAGCGAGTGGCATCTCCCCAGCATCGACCAACAGGCTCTCAATGGGAAAAGTGCGGAAGGTACCGGTCGCAAGGCGAAGGCCGGTGTGGTGGATCGAATCCACCTTCCGCAATAAACGCTCGGCTGCGGATGCATAAAACTCGCATCCGTAGACGAGCTTCGAGCGAACAAAGGATCGATGAAAAAGTAAGGAAGTAGCCCTATCAGCGTCACAAGCGCTGAACGTCACGAAACGGAGAATGTCCATGGCGCAGGTACAAGAGACCCTAAGGCTGCGAATATGAGCCTCCCAGGTGAGGCGTCGGTCGAATACAAGACCAAGGAAACGGTGCGACTCCACCACATCCAGGTGCACCCCATTAAGAAACAAATCTGGGTCGGGGTGAAGCCGTGGATGGCGGCAGAAGTGCACCACCTTAGTCTTGGCCAAAGAAAACCGAAACCTGTGCGGTTCGGCAAAGCGGGAGACGCGGTTGAATGCCTGTTGGAGTCGACGCTCCAGAGTTGGCATCTGGGCCGCGCCAAAAGAGATCGAAAGGTCGTCCACGTAGAGCGTAGCGAGAACATCTTCCAGCAGCACCGAGGTGATGCCGTTGATGCTCAGGGCAAAAAGTGTGACACTGAGGACACTTCCCTGCGGGACACCCTCTTCCTGCTCCTTTGGGCCGGAGAGGGCTTCCCCCACCCGTATGCGGAATCGACGATCTCTCAAAAATTCAGATATAAACATTGGGAGGCGTCCCCTCGCCCCCATCGTGTGGAGAGTCTCCATGATATCGTATCGCCATGCGGTATTATAGGCCTTCTCCAGATCAAAAAACACCGTGGCGTAGTGTTGTCTAGGAAGGAAAGCCTCGCAGACGGCATTTTCCAGTCGGAGCAGAGCATCCGACGTGGAGTGGAACTTACGGAAGCCGCACTGTGCAGAAGACAGATGGCCTCCGCTGTCCAGGAAATAGGCTAATCTAGCATTTACCAATTTCTCCATTAACTTGCACACGCAAGAGGTTAGAGAGATTGAGCGGAAACCGGTCGGAGTAGAGTGATCTCTCTCCGGCTTGCGGAAGGCGAGCACAGTAGCGATTCGCCAGGAGTCTGGGAGAAGACCTTCCACCCAGATCCTGTTGAACAAATCTAACAGAAAGGCCATGCCTCGCTCACCCAGGTGTCGAAGCATGGCGTACGGGACATCGTCCGGACCATGGGCGGTGTCTGCGCACGAAGCGAGAGCGGAACGCAACTCACTCACAGTAAACTTGTCGTTGAAGGGTTCTCCGCCTCTGAGAAAAAGCCTTAGCACTAGAGCCACGACGCGGCGGAACCCAGCGTAGAAGTCGCCTGACGGTGGAAAGTACGCGGAAATAAGAGTATACCTCCTATTCAGGTGCAGCTGCATAGCTATTGTCTGAAACGAGGTAGCTAAATCGCACATCCTCCCACCCAGCCCCCATCTCGTGGTGGTGGCTCTCAAAACCCTTATACCCCGGGAGGGTAGGCAGAGGGCACGCGCTCAACGTGGTCTCTTGCAAAAAGATAGCTAACGTGAAACGGGACGAGACGAGCCTCTGCAACTCTTTCTAGCTGGTTCGGATTCTGCCAGCAATTCCATTGAAGGAAAATGCCTTCGACGGCCTACCTCGGAAGAAATGTGTGGGCACTCTTCGAAGATTAAAATATTCACGGGAATGGCCGTTCGACTCCAGGAGGCAGAACTCCGGGCGCTGTTGCCTTGAAGACTTACCGGGGAAAGGTTGGGCTCTCCCTGCGAGTACTTCCTCCCTCCGCGGGGCGGTTTCGGAGGCGGGGGTCCCTCTTTTGTAGGACCCGCCGTTTCCGAGCCATCCAGCTTACTGCTGTCCTCCTCTCGGCGGTCAGCTTTAGCAATCCTGGAACATGGCCTCACGACCATCTTCACAAGTGTTGCCTCCTGCGAGTCTAACGACTCAGTGGAGGCGCGCGCCTAACGCGAAACGGCCACGCTGGGGGAACGGAGGGGAGCGCCCAGGGTGGGTTGAACCGGCAGAAGGGTTCCGAATGGGCACGGAAAAGACCGAGCTCGTAGGCCTGGAGGGGCCTCGAGCAGAGGGTGTCTTTCTCAACATTGAGGCATAGGAAGTCCCGGACCAAGTCCTTAGCCTCGCGAAATGAGAGACGTTCATCACACGTTGGACCTTGACCGCCTTATCGTCGGCCAGCTCTAAGGTGATGTAAACTATGGAGTAGTCGACGAGTTCTCTCGCATAAACTAGTCCTTTCACGAAGTTCATGGTAGAGAGAGGCGTCAAACAACTCACAGACGTTCCATTAAGTGTCCGAAGAGCACTAATCATGGCAGTCTTGGATGGATTAGACGCATTCGCTAAAAGGCTCCCGTCCGACAAACGGGTCACCTTCTGCTCTCTACCAATCACATTAGCTAAAGCTCTCCTCTGATGGATCATGTTGCCCTTAGCCAACATGCTGCCATCAGTGGAGCGAATAACGAGGAAACGCTTGAAGCCAGCGGGCTCGAAAATGCCAGGTAGAAAATGAATGAGGGCCCCGACGTAATCTAGGCTCCACTATGGGCAGTCCTGGTCTTCATCTGGGACTAACCAAACGGGGGAGCAACCGGGATGGACGTGCCAATCTTAGCTTGGTCCCCGCGGATGGAGAGGAGCCCCGAGTCTTCATATTTTTCCTCTTCTCTTTCTTTACAGGAGAGGAGGGCGGGGAGTGAACCCGCTACTCCCCTCCGCCGACAGGAGCCCCTAGGCCAGATGGACCGGTCTTAGCAAGGTCCTTCTCCGAGATGGATAAGGGCTTGGCTTTTACAGGGGCACCCGCCGGGTAAGGATATCCCTCCTCTTCTTGTACAGTCTTTGAGACCCGAACCGTCTTAGGAGGACCTTGCACAGGGTCAGACTAAGGTTCGGTATTTGGCACTGAGCCAAGGATCGTCCCCATGGAAATTCCTACGGTCTGGGGCTGGGTTGCCTTAGGGACCATGTCCATCTCAGGGGCGTCCTCCACAGGACAGCACAGACCCCAATGGTCAGTGTAACTTTGGTCGAGTAAGAGAGGTGGGCACGTATGGTGACCCCCTCTAAGCTCAATATGCGACGTCGTAGGTCTTTAGAGGGAAGAGGCCGACGGGACCTGTCTCCCCTATTCAACCTAAGGAGGTTGGCTCTATCGTGCTGCCCCCACCAAGAGCGGTCGATTATGGGCCGCCTGCCTTTCTTGGCAGTCCCTTTAGAAAGGAAAGGGGAGATTACCGCTGGAAAGAGAGAGGCACCCGAGGGCACCTCCAGAGAAGGGGGCGAGGCAAGTCTCCTACACCCGTAAGCAAAGGAGAGGAATAAGCCTCTTCTCCGATGAAGAGTTTTGGAGGGTCCCCTGCGAAAGCACAGGGGAGCTCCATTTTTTCACTGGAGCTGCCCGAGGGCGGCTCCTCTCACCCAACCATCCCGATCCGGGATGGTTGGGTGAGAGGAAGCTGGTCAGCGTCTACCCTGTGAAATTAGAGACCGACCAGAGAAAGTTGTGTGAGAGATTGTAGGGAAAGTGAGGAAATATGGTAGAAAACGAAGGCTGTCAGAAAGAAGAGGCTAAGATTGGGCCGGACGGCAAATCGCCACGACCCTTATGGGGAATTCTTAAACAACAAATAACAAATAACAAATAACAAGGGCTAAAAAAAAAGTAGTGTGCACGAACTCGTCCGGAGTACAAGCAACAAGCAGTAGCGATCCCGCTCATTCTGGACTGGGACATTCAAGAAGGATGTGCCGAACAGTCTGGGAGACAACGCAGACTGCAAAGTAAGGCGGAGGCGAGCGCTCCATCAAATAGCGCCGCATCCCGCGAGTGTGTCAAATTTGGAGACGACAGAAAGCAACCTGAAGCCGTCGCGGCATTGGGGAAAGAGGGAGGAGGTCCATGGAAACAGTCGCGGCGCAATGGCACACAATTTTAGGTTCCCCTCAACCGTCTCCCATCTTCTAGGCCGAACAGCCAAAAGAGCTGCCCGTATTCTTGCCATGTAATCTGTGTGAGGAAGAGCAAAACGCTGGTCTGGTCGCCTAGTCCTCGCAGACTCTTTGGCGCCCTCATGGTCACCTCGCGTTATATCTCGTACCGAGTGGTGTATTGCAACCAGCTCAGCCGTGAAGACAAAAGCAGCGCCTGGCCAACCCCCACTGACTTCAAACAGAGGGGACACGGCGTGGAAACCGACCCCCTCCCTGAACTTGGAGACATCCCTATACACTGACACGGTTACAGCGTGACGACAATTAGTCAAAGGTAGTACCCTCCAAGGTGGCGTCCTGGGCAGAACCAGTGGCGCCACCGGCGAGTGAGGAAGGCACCAAGCTCGCTCACACAGGCAAATAATGAACTGTGCACGGCGCAAAGCGAGTGGTATCTTTCCAGCATTGTGAAGTAGACTCTCAATGCGGGGACGTGCGGAAGGCACCAGTTGCCAGGCGAAGACTGGTGTAGTGGATCGAGTCCACCTTCCTCAATACACGATCGGCTGCGGATGCATAAACTCTCATCCGTAGTCGAGCTTCGAACGAACAAAGGATCGATAAAAAAGTAAGGCAGTAGCCCTATCCGCGCCCGAGGCACTGCACGTCACGGAACAAAGAATATCCACGGCGAGGGTACAAGAGACTCTAAGGCTGTGAATATGAGACTCCCAGGTGAGGCGTTGGTCAAATACAAAACCAAGGAAACGGCCCGAGTCCACCACTTCGAAGCGAAACCCATTTATAAACAATTCAGGGTTAGGATGTAACCGTGGATGGCGGCAGAAATGCACCACCTTAATCTTTGCCAGGAAAGACCGAAGCCTGTGCGCTTCGGCATAGCGAGAGACGCGGTTAAATGCCTGTTGGAGTAGACGCTCTAGAGTTGGCATCTGGGCCGGGCCAAAAGAGATCGAAAGGTCGTCCAAGTAGAGCGTAGAGAGAACACTTCCGGCAGCACCAAGGTGATGAAGTTGATGCTCAGGGCAAATAGTGCGAGACTGAGGACACTTTCCTATTGGACACCGTCTTCCTGCTGCATTGGGATGGAGAGGACTTACCTCAACCGTACGCGGAATCGACGAAATTGCCGAAAAAAAGAAAAAAAAAGAAAAAAAAAAGGGAGGCGTAACCTCGCCGCAACGTGTGGAGAGTCTCCATTATACCGTATCGCCATGCGGCATCATAAGCCTTCTCCAAATCGATAAACACCGTGGCGCAGTGCTGTCTCCAAAGAAAGGCCTCGCAGACAGCATTTTCAAGTCGGAGCAGAGCATCCGACGTGGAGTGGAACTTGCAGAAGCCGTATTCTGTAGAAGACAGAGGGCTTCCGCTGTCCAGAAAAAAAGGTTAATCTAAGATTCACCAATTTTTCCTTCAACTTTCACACACAGGAGGTTAGACAGATTGCGGGAAAACCAGAAGGTAACAGTAATCTCTCCCTGGTTTGCGAAAAGCGACCACAGTAGCGATTCGCTAAGAGTCTCAGAGGATACCCTCTACCCAGATGCTGTTGAACAAATCTAACATAAAGGCCATGCCTCGTTCACCTCGGTTTCGAAGCATGGAGTACGAGACATTGTCGGGACCAGGCGCGGTGTGTCCACGCACGAACAGAAAGCGGAACGCAACTCACTCACTCACAGTAAACCTGTCGTTGAAGAGTTCTCCGACTCTGGAGGTAAAGTCCAGTCGGCGGCCGTCGGCGACATCACGACGCGCACTGAATGCTGACGGAGCAGCATCCCGGCTAGAAAATGCGGTCACGAAGGATTCCGCCACGAACGCGAAGAGCGAGATTGCGGTACCTGGAAAACTGGAGGGGGATCTTACGAGAACTTGCCTAGAATCCGTTTGACTAGCTTCCACACCTCTGCTAGAGGGTTCTTTCCCGTTAAGTGAAGACACGTATACCCGCCAATAAGAGAGGCGGGTGTGCTTCGAAATATACCGCAATCTAGCCCGACGAAATTCAGCGACAGTTAAATTGTTCGGGCGGCGCTAATAGCACATGTCGGCATAAGGCTTCTGTGTGAGGGCCGTCTCACACTCCGCTGACCACCACGAGAGTAGTCGGCGTGCAAAACGGCCACACCTTCTAGGAATAGTAGCTAGGCCTAGGCCAATGAGGTTGCCGGAGAACTCAACGGTCTCATTAATCGACCTAAACTCCTTGACTGAGATAGAGAAATCAGTCACTTCTTGAAATGCTGACCACCGCGCCCGCGCCAAGCACTACAGAGGCGGGGTTTAGGGCGATAACGACTCATAAAATGTTTTTTGAACGGGAAAGTGATCAATACAATGGAGGTCATCGACCAACCCCAGCCCCAAATCAGGCTGTGCATCCGGAGAGCACAAAGATAGATCGAGACAGGAAAATGAAGCGGTTCTCGGGCAGTGATGGATAAACTCATCCACATTTAGGATACCTATCTCCAGCTCGTCGATCAGGTCGGCAAGGACTTGACCTCGGGAAGTAATCGAGTAGTCTCCAGAGGGGGTGTTACCGTTCAGACCTTCGATCAAAAGAAAGGGCCTCGCCAACCATGCCACGACGCGGCGGAAGTTGCCCGTGTCGAAGTCAGCTGACAGTGTAAAGTACGCGGAAATAACAGTATACCTTATATCTAGGTGCAGCTGCATAGATACTGCCTGAGAGGAGCTATCTAAAGAAAAAAGAAGAACGGAGACATCATGCCGGGTATATAAGGCGCATCCTCCTGCCCGGCCCCCATCTCGTGGTAGTGGGGCCGCAAAACCCTTATAGCCTGGGAGGGTAGGCAGGGGGCACGCAACCAGCATGCTATCCTGCAAAAAGATAGCTAACGGGAAACGGGACGAGAAGAGCCTCTGCCGCTCTTCCTAGCTGGCCCAGAGTCCGCGGAAATTCCATTGAAGGAATATGCCCTCGAGGCCTAGCTCAGAGGAGATGCGGGGGCCCTCTTCGAAGAGAAGACCCTCACTGGCATTTCTGTACACTTCTCGGAGGCAAAACTCTGGGCACTATTGCCCGGACAAAGCGCTGGCGCCTTCGAGGACTTATTAGCGGAGGCTGGGCTCGCCATGCGAGTCTTTTCCTTCCTTCGCCTCGAAACCTTAGGTGAGCCGCGTGGTTTTAGCCGGGGCTGGATGTGAACCTTTTGTGCCGCCAGCTATACCTGGAGAGCGCCTGGGGTGGGTAGAACCCGCATAAGGGTTCCGAATGGGCGCGGGAACGACCGTGCTCGTAGGCCTGAAGCGGCCAGGAGCAGAGGGTGTCTTTCTTAATATTGTGGCATAAAATGTACCAGGCAGCGCCAGGATAAAGTCTTTAGTCTCGCGAAATGAGAGACGATCCTGAGCCTGAACGGCCAGGATTTCCTTCTCAAGGAGATATGTTCAACATTGCTTCGAAGAAGGGGGGTGCGGCTCTCCGCAATTGACACACTTGGCGACACACGGTTTGGACTTATCGTGTGCGGCCTTGGAGCAATTTACACAGAATTCGGGTAACCTCGACTTTGCACATCTACACGCGCGATTAACATGGCTGAAGCGGTAACAGTAGTAGTACCTTTGCGGCAGTGGCACGAATGCCTTCACGCGGTAGCGATACCAATCGGCACCCACCGACTCAGGGAGCTTGTCACAGTCGAACGTGACGAAGAGTGTAGGGGTGGGTCTTGAGGCCCCTCCCTGTTTTCTAATGGCACGTTCGACCTTGACCACTCCATGGTCGGCCAGCTCTAAGATGATGTCATATATGAAGTAGTCCACGAGTTCCCTCGCATCAACTACTCCTCTAACGAAGTTCATGGTAGAGTGCGGCGTCATACTCACCGGCGTTCCATTTCAAGTGTTTAAAGGGCACTAATCATGGCCGCCTCGGAGGGATTCGACGCATTCGCTAAATAGTTCCCGTCCGACAAACGGGTCACCTTCGGCTCTCTACCAATCACATTAGCTAAAGCTCTCCTCTTGATGGATCATGTTGCCCTTAGCCAACATGCTGTTATCAGTGGAGGGAATAACGAGGAAGCGTTTGATGCCAGTAGGTTCGAAAACGCCAGGTAATCTCTAAATGAGATGCCCCGACGTAATTGTTGAGGCTCCGCTCTGCGAACTTGAATTTTGGTCTTGGTCAGGAAATTCCCACTCGGGGGAACACTGAGGCCAGACATGCCGATTAGGACTTGGTCGCTTACCAAAACTGCAGCGGAGGGAGACAAACCCTTAGTCTTTTTTGTCTTATGATTTTTTTTTCGTTTTAGGAGTCGGGGGTGAGGAATGAACCCACATTTCTCCTCCGCCGGAAGGATCCCCTAGTCCAAATGGACCGGCCTCAGCAAGATCATTCTGAAGTGGAGAAGTTCTTGGCTGTCACAGAGGCACCAGACCATGGAGGAGATTCATACTCTCCTTGTGATGATTAGTAGTGCCTGAGCAGAGTAGAAGCTTGCACAGCCGTGGACTCGGGTTCCGTGCTTGGCACCGAGCTCAGGTTCGACAGTATGTAAGTTCTGACTATCTGGGGCTGGATCACTTCAGGAAGGGGGGCTCCATATGGCCATTCCCCCTCCTCCCAAGACATCACAGATCCTATGTCCATCTCGGAAGGGGGTCATGTTGCCCTTGGCCAACATGATGCCATCAGTGGGAGCAAATAACCAGGTAGCATTTGAATCAAGCAGGCTCCAAAACGCCATTTAGTCTCTAAATGAGAGACCTCGACGTAATCAAGGTTCCGCTCAACGCACTTAAAATTTTGGCATGATCACTTGTCCAAACGGCAGCGAACCCGTCCGTTCCCGTAGCCTCGGCGGAGTGAGAGGAACCTTTAGTGATCTTAATCTTTTTCTTTAAGCAGAGGTGTTTTGGGTAGTGAACAAACTTTTCTCTACCGCCGGAAAGAGACACTAAGCCGGATGGACCAGCCCAGCAAGATGCTTCTCCGAAATGGAGAAGATCTTGGCTGTCAAAAGGGCACCAGCAGGGGGAGGTGGTCCCTCCTCACCTTTGAGTCCTCGGGGCTCGAGCTCTCTGAGGAGAAGATTGGCAGGGGGCGGACTCAGATTCGGTGTTTGTTTCAAACTCAGATTCGACCGAATGGAAGATCCTGCAGTCTGGGGCTGGACCATGTCCATCTCAGTGGGCTGGGGGGCTCCATGTGGCCATACTCCACTAGGGGATCACAGATCCCATTCGAGGTATCCGCCGTCGTAGTCATTTATCTGGCTGGCGAATTGACCTCCACCGGGAAAGAGGGGGTGCAGTCATGCTGACCTCCCACAATTTCAAGGTGTATGATTGCAGGCCTGCCGGAGATATGGTTGGACACGCCCTTCTTTCCTTTGCTCACCTAACGGGTTTGGCCCTATCGACTCGCTCCTAATCAATTTTAGGCCACCTGTCTACTCTTAGCAGTCCCCTGTGATAGAAGAGAGGGCAAGGGAATGCAATTCACCGAAAGATGGAGTCATACATGGGCGACTCCATTGAAGGGGGTAAGGGCAAAATCACCCCAAACAGAGCCCTAGGAGAGGATTAAACCTCTTCTCAGGTAGATGATCGGAGGGGCCCCTAAAAAAGCAAAGGGGCCCACCTCCTTTTCAGAGGTGGATCTACCTGAGAGCAAAACCAAATATGAAGAGAGGGGATCCCTCTATTGGTCAAATGGATGTCTCAATATTCATCCTCCTTCCATAATCGGAGTAAAAGAGAAATGAGGGGCCTCAGGGAAAGTAGATACTATGACCTCCCTCTGAGTGAGAAGGTTAAGAGAAAAGTCTCCAGAGGATCGGAAATTCCTGTATGTGATCATTTACACATAATCGGTCCTGGTCCAGCATTGATGGACTTTGCCAACCGGGCCTACCATTTAAGGCAAAATCATCCCGGAACTTTGACCATAAAGGATCGGGTCAGCAAGGCCACCTTATATGTGTACTGGAGGGAAGTGAGCAGAGTTGATGGTCCAGCAGACCCTGTACCTAATATATGCCCTAGCCAGCGGGCTTTGGGCCCTCGCAGCAGGTAGGGACCTCTCGGTATACAATGCCAATCAACTAAGGCTCATAAGAGGACAAAAGTTCGCCAGGCGACCAGAACCTCTGTGCATAGGAGAGCAAGTTTGGAAAGGGGTAGGAGAGTATGTAATAAAGAGATAGGCGTGTCTACTAACCAGTAGGGAGGGTGATCACCTATTATTATCATACCCTGGTACTAGGTCATCCAAAGAGGGCATGCAGTCCACCAAGGCATCATGGCTACCGAACCAAACTCGGTACAGGTGGAAACACTGCTCCTAGTGCAAAGTGAGGGAATAAAAGGTCGAGTGGATAAAAATGATAATAATAAATAACAGCTATGATAATTGAATATTGATAATAACATACTAATAATAATAAAAATTACCATATAATTATAATAATAATAATAATAATAATAAATGATATACAAATATAATAATATATAATAATAAATACCAAAAATAAATAATATATAAAGATCATACTAAATAAAAATACTACTAGATAATAATTAGAATAAAAACAATAATAATGCTAATAATAATGACTTGACTTGACTTAAGGGCACAGGTCATAATGTCCCATTGCTCTGCATCTGCCTGTTGTCTCTGCCCCCCCTAGACCACCCTGTCCTGAGCCAGCTGTTCACACTCATTCAAAGGCAGCCCAACCTTCACAGAAATCTGGTCCCTTCATCTCTTGGGTTTCTACCTCTTCGTCTTCTGCCTTGAAAATGCCTGTATAGACTTGTCATCGTATATAGCTTTCTGGCAGTCTTCTCATAACATGACCAAACCACTTGATTCTCTTCCTTCTGATTACATCCATAATGGTCTCCTCTATATTCAACTCTTCTCTTACACTAACATTTGTCCTCCTATGTCTCCGGTTGGTGCCAATGATACTCCTGTGGCACCTCATTTGAAAGGCATTCAGTCTCCTCTCATCTTCAGCGAGCAGAGTCCAGGTTTCTGATGCATATTTTAAACATTTATATAATCTTATCTTCAACTTCAGTGGTATATCTCTTTTGGACCACACAGTGTTTTTCAGCTTCCCAAGAGCCACAGCAGCATCCAAGAACTTCCAAAGAGCCCCTCTCTCTCCAGACTGTATCAAATGCTGCTTTAAAATCTATGAAATTAAAATGCACTTGCACCTGATGTTCTTTGGCTTTCTCCAAAACCTGTCTGGCAATAAATATTGCATCAATGGTACCTTTTGTGGGGGCCGTAAACTATATTGACTTTCTCCTAGGAATTCTTCTATCTGGGCATTTATCTTCTTTAGAATGATCTTGCAGAAAACTTTACAAGGGACAGAATTCAATGAAATGGCTCTGTATTTCTCAAGGTTTCACACGTCTCCCTTTTTGAACACAGGATTGATAAGCAGTCTTGACCAGTCCTTAGGGGTTCTCTCCTCCTCACATATCTTGTGAAAGATATGGTGAGCAGCCTCCCCCATCCTCACTCCACCCATCTTCAGAACTTCTGTAGTTATTTGGTTAAATTCTGGAGCTTTCTTGTTTTTCATGTCTTTAATGGCCTCTCATATTTCTTCCATACTTGGTGGAGCAACCTCAACTTATTCTAAAGCATTCTTTTCACATGTAAATCTAGTATTTAGGTGCTGGGAGAAATGATCTTTCCAACATCTCAGAACATCCTTCTTGTTGCATAATACGTTTCCATTTACATCCTAGATGCTTAACAGAGGTCGGAATGGTTTTCCCTCCAGGTCCCTTACAGCTGTGAACAGGTTATGGCTGTTATTTTCTCTGAATTCCCTCTCCAATTGCTCAATCTTCCCATGTAGCAGTCTCTCTTTGTGCAATTTCCAACCCTGCTTAGCTTCTCTATTAAGACTTCTATATTTTTCTCTTGCTTCCTCATTTTGTAGTCTTGCTAAAGATTCTAGTCTTGCAGCTCTTCAATTGGCACACTTTGCTTCCAGTTCTCTTTGATCCTTTCACCTGCTTTATCCTTTGGAAGCCAACCGCCTCTTCTGTTACCTTATTTGTCACCACCACAAATCGACAATAGATGCTTTCCACACTGACATCTACATCTTCCTCCAAGATCAGGTGTTCAAATGATCCACACATTCTTTGTTCAAATACAGCTGCTATTTCTATCCTGCAGCCTGTTCACATTATATCATCTAAGTGCTTTACCAGTTTTCCTTTGCTTTCTCAGATGAACATTAACATCAGCCATCAATAGTGAGTGGTCAGATTTAACTTCTGCCGAGATGTACTCTCTATTATTATTAATATTTTTAATAAAAACCTTTCTAAAAATTATGTAATCTATAATAATAATAAAGGTAAAGTAGTGCTGAATAGGGGTGGGGGGAAAACGCACCAACAATTTTCCAGGCCGCATCAGAATGTTCAAGTCAACCCAGTGACAGGGATTCCCCAATTTGCACTCAAGCCTGGAGGATGTGCAGCTCCTCTGGATACCAGGTGTAACAGGTTAAACAGTAGGCCGTAGCATCGATAAACAAATTTCAGTAAATCAACATGCACATTTCAGGTTTTGTACGCTCAAGTACACGTATTTCAAAGGTGAAAAAGTTTTTTAGAGAAATATTTGGAATACCCCCTTTTTGAGCTCAAAATTGAATTTTTTTTAAATTTTGAGCTAAAAAGATATACACCATCTGAGTTGTTGGTTTGTTTTTATAAGTGCTTCAAGATACATTAGAGTTGATTTTAAACTGAAGGATAATGACTAAGAAGTGAGGACTTCAACTTTTATTACATTAAAATCATGCTTTGTCTCAAACAATGGCATGAAGTCACAGAATTTTAGTACTGCCTGAATGTGGCCATTGCGTGCTTCTTTTCCATAAACTTCCCCAGAAGCTTATGTCACCATTCGCACACACCATTACACACCTTAAGAATGGCATGGAATGTCACCTTAGAGTAGCTCATCCACAATATTTTGCAGGTCCGTATTAGATAGATACATTGTAAGTGGTGGCTCAAACCTGTGCCCCTCTTCAGGGGGAGGTAGATCTGTTAGGTTCTTAGCAAGCTTATCTACTTTTGGTGGCCTGAAATCACGTATCTCTTCCTCAAACACAGTAACTTCTTGGATCTTATTGATTCTGTCAATAGTTTATTCCCTGTTTTTCTGATCAACATCTACCAGCATTGCCAAAAGGAAGTTCTCAGGATGGGCCCAGTAGGAATTCCTTTGGATTGTTTGTCATGCTATGGCTTCACTGGCAGGTTGGAGTATTTGCACAAGATTCATCTGTTCCAGGAGATGCTTAGATCTCTCTGTGCATTTCAAAGAGAATTTGATGTGAAATCAGATGGGCCCATAATGACACACAACAAACTCTGTGAGGACATACGAGTCATTATTAGGTTTTTCTGTTGCCACATAAAGTCAACATATTCTGCTAACAGTTGTGAGCCATCTTGTATTAGATAGTGGCCCGGATTTAAATATATAGGAGATCATCATCAATTACACATCATCTAATAGCACTGATAATTCTGTACAGTAAGCTTGGTCCCGACTAAGCTCACTCATTTACATACACATCTGGAAGAGGAGCTCCTTTAGCAATGCATTGAAAGCCAGTTGGTGATTCTAGTAGAGTATCACAGGTGGTTAAGGCTTTACCAAGTGGTCCTTTCCATTGAGTTCCACTTTCTGTTGGACCACTATATTTCCTGCACAGGTGCCTCAAAGGAACCTCATTTAGATGCAAGCTGCAGATGATTTACTGTAAAGGACGATGTAATTGACATTCCAGCCCTCTTATGGCTCCATTCTTGTAGCCAGTAGTAGTTGCCATGCTGTCAGCTTCCACTGCCTTTATCTCATCTTTAATATCATTTTCAAACAAGGCCATTTCATCAGTTTATCTGCAATACCTGCACCTGTTCCTCATTCAATAGTTAAATGATCTAAATAAAAGGTACCAGGTTCTCCTAAAAGCAGATAGTGATCTTGAATTTCTTTTGCTTCATACCATTTGTTCTCTTTGTTATTTTAGTTAGTATTCTCTCTCCCCTCCAATCAAAAAACGAAACAGTAATTTTCTTATCTCTCAAACATTCTTATTCGGTGAAATTCCTCCTTAAATTCTGTTGTGCCCTCCAGACTTTGGATGGGAGCAGTCTTCTGAATTTATAATGCCATAGTCGAATAGGGCTGCACTACTAATAGCAACAGCAACAGCTCTGACATAGAATATCAATGGCAAGTGTTGGTATTGGTATGTTATTTTCTGTTCTCGCAGACTTTCTACCATTCATCATAAGAATTTTTTTTATTCCTAATTTTAGGAGCTCATCTGGTGAATACCCACTTTGGCATAAGTCACCGTACTCACAACAGCCTAGTACTAGGCTACATTAAAATAATATACAAAATAAAACAAAAAACAACACTAACTAAAAAAAAAGGGGGCAGAAACCATACTCAGGTGTCAGGGTGGGGGTGGGTGGGTGCCAGTCTCACTAAGGCTCAGGAACGTGTGGCCTATAAAAAAACAACAATAATAAAAAACTTAAATAAAGTGGGAGGCCAGCCTTGTCCAAAAAGTCATAAAAGTCCACAAAATCATCCTGAGTACAAGGGACAAGTGAAAGCAACCACGCTCATCCAGGTACCAGGACAGGTAGCGTGCACGAAGATCACCCAAAACGGGACATTCAACAAGAATTTGATGAACAGACTGGGCGACAATGCAGTCATGACAATAAATTGCAGGGGAGCGCTCAATCAAATGGCGGTGCGTCTCGCAAATGTGTCCAATTCAGAGACGACAGAAAGCAGCCTGAGGTCGTTACGGCATTGGGGGATAGGTCCATGGAAACAGTTGAGGCGCAATAACACGCGTCGCGTAATCTCCCGTAGCGAGCGGCGTATTGCAACCAGCTCGACCGTGAAGAGCCTGGCAGAGCCCCGCTGACTTCAAACAGAGGGGACACGGCGTGGAAGCCGACCCCCTCCTGGGACTTGGAGCCATCCGTATACACTGGCACGGTTCTAGCGTGACACGAAGTGTGCTCCAAAAAGGTCAAACGCAATACTCCCGGCGCTGTACAAGCTTTGGGAGTAGAGGCGTGGCGCCAAATAGCCAAATGTGGTACCCTCCAGGGTGACATCCTGGGCAGAAGCAGGGGCGCCACCGGCCCGAGAGCTATACCTACCTCTCGAAAGAGTTTCCTGGCCCTAAAGTCAAAGGGCTTTGGGTAAGACTAGCGTCTCTCTGCGACAGAGTCACCGTCGAGATCAGCTATGAATGCAGTGAGGGCTCTTGGTGACTGAGGGAGGCGCCGAGCCCGCGCGTACAGGCGAGTAATGTACTGTGCACGGCACAGAACGAGTGGCATCTCCGCACATCTCAATGGGAGACGTGCGGAATGCAGTCGAAAGGCGAAGGCCGGTGTGGTGGATCGAGCCCATCTTCTGCAATACACGCTTGGCTGCGATGCATAAAATTCATAACGTAGTCGAGCTTCGAACGAACAAAGGATCGATAAAAAAGTAAGGGATTAGCCCTATCAGCACCCGAGGCGCTGAACGTCACGGAGCAAAGAATATCCATGGTGCAGGTACAAGAGACCCAAGGCTGCAAATATGAGCCTCCCAGGTAAGGCATTGGTCAAATACTAGACCAAGAAAACGGTGCGACTCCACCACTTTCAGGCGCACCCCATTTAGAAACAGGTCTGGGTCAGGGTGGAGCCGTGGATGGCTGCAGAAGTGCAACCCCTTAGTCTTTGCCAAGGAAATCCTAAGCGTGTGCATGCAGTTTAAGATAGTGAGAGACGCGATTCAATGCCTGTTGGAGTCGACACTCCAGAGGTGGCATATGGGCCACGCCAAAAGATATCGAAAAGTCGTCCACGTAGTGTAGCAAGAACATCTTCCGGCAGCACCAGGCTGATGGCGTTATGCTCAGAGCAAAGAGTGCGACACTGCGGTCACTTCCTTACAGGACACTCTGTTCCTGCTCCATTGGGTCAGAAGGCACTCCCCCAACCCGAACGCGGAATCGACAATCTCGCAAATTTCAGATATAAAGATTGGGAGGCGGCCCTTCACTCCCACCTCGTGAATAGTCTCCATTATACCATATCCTCATGAAGTATCATAGCCATTCTCCATATCGAAAAACACAGTGGCGTAATCGTGTCTACAAAGGAAGGCCTCGCAGACGGCATTTTCTATTCCGATCAGAGCATCCGACGTGGAGTGCAACTTGCAGAAGCCGCAATGTGCAGAAAACAAATGGCCTCTGCTGTGCAGAAAAATGGCTAATCTAACATTACTAATTACTCCATCAACTTGCACACGCAGGGAGTTAAGAGAGATTGGGCGGAAACAAGCCGTAGTAGAGTTATCTCTCACCGGTTTGCGAAAAGCGAGCACAGTAGAGATTCGCCAGGAATCTGGGAGGATATCCTCTACCTAGATCCTGTTGTACAAATCTAACAGAAAAGCCATGCCTCACTCACCCAGGTGTCGAAGCATGGTGCACTGGAACGTTGTCCGCGCAGGAAGCGAGAGCGGAACGCAACTCACTCAGAGAAATCCTAGCCTTGAAGGGTTCTCTGCCTCTTGAGGTAAAATGGAGTCGACGGCCTTCCGCGACATCACGACGCGCAATGAATGCTCACGGAGCAGCATCCCAGGAAGAGAATACGGAGAAAGCGGCCGCGAAGGATTCGGCCCCGGGGTCCAAGATTGCGGTCCCATTCTCCTGGAGAACGGGAGGGGGGTCCTTCGAGAACTCGCATCCACACCTCTGCTAGAGGGCTTTTCCAGTTAAGTGAAGACACGTAGGCCCGCCAAGAAGAACGGAGGCTGTGTTTCGAAATATACCGGAACCTAACCCTAGCTCGACGAAATAAACCGACAGCGAAATCGTTCGGGCGGCGCTTATAGCGCATGTAGGCATAACGGTTCAGTTTGAGGGCCATTTCACACTCCGCTGACTAGTACGGGACCGGTCGGCGTGCGAAACAGCCAGAAGTTCTAGGAATAGTAGTAAGGTCTACGGCGATGAGGTTGCCGGACAACTAAACGGCCTCATCTACTCATTTCCTGAAATGCGGATCACCGCGCCCGCACCAAGCAACACCGGGACGGGCTCTCAGGCGGCAGCGGCCAAAAAAATGATATTTGAATGGGAAAGTGATCACTACCATGGAGGTCGTCGACCACCGCCAACCCCAAATCAGGCTGTGCATCCAGAGAGCACAGAGATACAGTAGATCGAGAGAGGAAAATGAAGCGGGTCTAGGGGAGTGATGCATAAATTCATCCACATTTAGAACACGCATCTCCAGCTCGTCGATCAGGTGGGCAAGAACTTGACCCCTGGGATTAATCGAGTAGTCTCTCCAGAGGAGATGTCTACCGTTCAGATTTCTGAGCAAGAGAAAGGGCTTCGGCAACCGTACCGCGACGTGGCGTAATTCCCTCACGTCGAAATTGGTTGACGGTGGAATGTACGCGGAAATAACAGTATACCTCCAATCCAGGTTCAGCTGCAAAACTACTGCCTGAAAGGAAGTATCTAAAGCCTAGATAAGAAAGGAGACATTATGCCATGTGTAAATCGCACATCCTCCCGCCTGGCCCCCATCCCATGGTGTTGGGGTCCCAAAACCCTTATACCCCGTGAGGGTGGGCCGGGGGCACGCACCCAGCATGGTCTCCTGCAAAAATATAGCTAACGAGCAACGGGAGGAGAAGAGCCTCCGCAGTTACTCCCAATTAGCCCGGAGTTTGCAGCAATTCCATTGAAGGAATATGCCTTCCATCCCTTGCTCGGAGATGCGGGGGCACTCTTTGAAGAGAAGGCCCTCGAGTGAATGGTCGTACGCTTCCCGGATGCAGAACTCGGGGCGTTGTTGGCCGGACAATGCGCTGTCGCCTTCGAGGACTTATTGGAGGAGGTTGGGCTCGCCATGCGAGTTGTGCAGAGCCTTCTGTTTGCGGGCCACCTCACACTCGACTGACCAATATGGAAGCGCTTGATGAATTCACACACAGTGCAATAGTTCAGGTGGCGCTCTTAATGCATTGAGACATTTTGCTTCTCTTTAATGCTTATTTATCACTAGTGTGAGTTCCTAAATGTGCCACAAGATTGTCCTTTCTCTGCTCCTGATAAGGGCAAAAACTACATTTGAAAGACTGCTCACATATGTGAGTATATGAATGACTCTTAAGCTGATCTTTCGTTACAGCTTGTGATTATGTGATTATTTTTTTTTAGGGGGAGGGCCCAACTGGCGACTACCTAATTGGGCATAAGTAGCCAGACACAACACAGCTTATTAGTAGGCTATATTATAAAACAAATAACATTAACAAATAATATGTAAATAAACAAATAATGATAAAAAGGACAGAGGCTTAAAAAATAACAAGAAAACAAAGAAAAATGCAAGAAGGAAGCGCGTTCAGGCATTGGGGGTAGGCCCATCTCACCACAGCGCAGAAACATGCGACCTATATATTAAAAAAATTAGTCAAATAAAGTGGAGGAGGGCAGCCTTCTACAAAAAAGTTGTATAGTCCACAAGTCTGTGTGCACAAACCCGTCCCAAGTACAAACGATAAGCAGTAGCAACCCCTCTCATCCCAGTAATAAGACAGGTAATATGTGCGATGAACACCCAGACTGGGACATTCAACAAAAATGTGGCAAACAGTCTGGGGGACAACACAGTCATCGCAATAAGGCACAGGCGGGCGTTCCATTAAATGGTGGTGTTCCATGAGTGTGTCCAATTCAGAGATAACAGAAAGCACCCTGAAGCCATCACGGCATTGGGGGTTAGGTCCATGGGAACAGTTGTGACGAAATGGCATGTAACTTTAAGATCCCTCATCTTCTTTGCCAACCAACCCAGAGGGCAGCCCATATTCCTGCCATGAAATAGGTGCGATGAAGAGCACAATGATGGTCTAGTCTCCCAGTCCTAGCAGACTCTTTGGGGCCTTCATTGGCGTGGTCATACCACGCAATTCCTACATGTCCAGGATCCCAGCACAAGATAATTTCGACATCTGCCTGGCTCGCCAAAACTGTGGCATCCCGGATATCCCGACCAGGGGGTGCAGAGATTCCAATGCCCCGAGAGCACTCAGGGCGCTTTGTAAGTTGCTATAAATCACAATATGGTCTCCAAACCAGGCAAGCGGTGACCTGTACCAAGCAGTGTATTGCAACCAGCTCAGCCGTGAAGACAGACACAGAGCCTGGAAGAGCACCGCATACTTCAAACAGAGGTGATAAGACATGGAACCACCCCCTCTTCGAACTTGGTGCCATCCATCCATATACACTGGCACAGTTCGAGCATGACACAAAGTGTGCTCCAAAGAGGCTGAACGCAATACTCCCGGTGCTGTAGAAGCTTTAGGAGCAGAGGTGTGGGGACAAATATTCAAAGGTGGTACCCTCCAGGGTGGCATCCTGGGCAAAACCAGGGTTAAACCAAAAGGGCTTAGGGTATGACTGGAGTCTCTAAGCAGCATAGGCACCGTCGAAATCAGCTGCGGATGCAGTACTTTTACTCCCACATTTGCAGTAAACGGAAACTTATCAAATCTTTTGGCTCCAGTTTGCCAGTCATGCGTTGATGAAATTTGAGAGATTATATGCATCACTTTCACTAATATTGCTATCTAAATCACTATAATTGTACTCTACCTCGGTAATTTCATCTTTACTCTCTAAGAAAAAACATTTAATATCATCTAAATCAATTTGAGTAAGATTTCGCTTTGCTGCTATAAAGGTATAAAACAGGCCCTCAAAATTAGAATGCAAATTTGCTACTAAGTTATGCATATAATGTATTAAGTACAACAAAAAACTGTTGCCAGAAGGCACTGCCAGGTGTACAATAGCAGAGACAAAATATAGGTCTCCCGTACTTCGAAAAAAAAATAACAATTAGAATGTGCACCAATATTTTTGTTTTCCCATCTTTAGAACGTGAAATCAATTCACCAATATATTGGTTCTCATCTTTAAGGGGTTAAATTTTAAAGTGAGGTAAATTACCTTTGCTTGACAGTTTTGTAAGGCCATTTCAGTAGAGGATTTGGGGCTCGAGGTTTCCTCTTGCAAATCGAGTCTCTCTCCCTCAAGGAGAGGAATTTCATCTTCCAAGGGTTCTTCTTTAATCTCCTCTTTCATTACAATCTCACAAAATCGCTCCTAAAGTTCAAGACAAAGTCAAGTCAATTTAAATCTCCAAGAACTATTTGAAGGTAAGTAATATTTTTATTCATATAAAATGGAAGCAAAAGAAGGACCAGAAGGCTAGCCAGGCCCCTAAGAACATCTTTGCTCACCAAGCCCACCCAACTAATGTAAAAAGACTATGAATGAACTTTCCACACATTTTTACTGTTTTCTCTGCAATCTTGTTTGACAAAAGTTTCTGAAGATATTTAACAGAAAAAATCTACATAGGGCCGGCAAGTTTAACATGCATCACATCCAATCGTTTACCTATTGCACTATAACAGGAAACATGTTAGGAGGCCTTCAAAGAGTCCTACTGTGGCCCACCACTGCCTCCAAAACCATAATGTGAGGAGATTAAAAGCTTGCTCTGGCTCCCAGCTGATGCCTCTCTCATTGGCAAACATCACTCTTTATCCTGGTACCCATGGACCACATCCTTCTCCTCCTCCTGGCTCTTTTCATTTCTTCAAACATTACAGAAGAGGACCAACATCTCCCTGAACCATGTCGCAACAAACATCTCTTACACTACTTAGGCAATAACACAAAAGATAGAATATCAGACTTTCTCAACTAAAAGATTTACAAAAATTAAGAATTAATAAGTTAAATCTTTTGCAATTGTATATGCAATCGTTTAAATCTTTTGCATTTGTACATGTAATCATTTAAATCTTTTGCATTTAAATGTAGACTATCATCAATGACAATTTAAGCATGTATCTTCCAAAATTTTTGCCACCATTTTATTTAGTAACCTTTTATTAAATACTTTCAGGGATAGGAACATTCCTTGCTTTTTATATATAATTTATAAAGAAATCTGAGATTTTGCTTTAGAAATGCACAAAAAGATCCTTATCTCTAGTTACAAACTTAAATCATATTTATGACTCAGTAACTGAAGAGGCTGACCTAGTAATGAATTCAAGATAGCTACGATTGATACTGTGCAAACAAATCAAATGAAAAGAAAAAAATAATAAAATTACCTGTTTGGGTGAGCCAATTTGGCCTATTTCATAAGCACCACCAAATACTTGTTCTTGACCTCTCAATCCATGTTGATTTTCATCAAATGAATCCAAAAACTCTTCCTTGATCTTTTTGCAGTTCTCCTAATATAAAATTAAATTGATATGATATTTAAGACTTTATTCAATTATAATAATTAGAATTGTGCTGATAATGACAGTTAAAAAACAAAACAAATCAAAATGACTGAATAACTAGGGCAATATTACTGTTGCGCAATAAGCACAAATAAACAAACTTCTTACAAACTTTAGAAATTAATAAAACCATAAGGTAAACTTCACATAAAAAAAACCCAATTTAATTCATATGTTACTCCTAAATTCCAGTTTTATATTTATGACTTGTTATGTTGAACACTTCTTGATTCTGTTGAATGTACAAGATCCATAAACAATATTTTTTTACATTTGTGGGAAGTTTCACAGCTTTTATTCTGCTTGCACATTTGTAATTGGCATTTTTTCTTTTCTGGGACAATGTCAAGTCTGTTTCTGCAGTATCATCTTCACTAATTTCCTCTCTGTGTCACTCATTTCAAAAGCTCATCACAATTATAAAGCTAACAGCAGAACAAATGTCGCAAGTAATTTTCTTACCAGTAATTTCCAGATAGAGAACAACTGCATTGATTCCAGTGGTCCAACATATTGTCAACACTAGAATGAGCTACCTTCTTGAGCCAGCTTTTATGCTGTATTTGCGAGCCATCTGATCAACAATATCTACTCCATATTTCATTAAATTGTAGATTTCCACGGTATCAGGAGTTCTTTTCACATCATCTTCAATTTAAACACAGCATGGTATGGTGCTCAGAAGAATCACATTTAAAATTTGATTTACATTGATATACAGTCAGCATTGCTTGATCATTCTTCAGAACATGAGTAATGAACCTTTTGTCTTGCAAATTCTTGATGCCATTTTTATCTTTTCATTGTGGTAACCCCTCTGGTAACTGCCTACTTGGGCATAAGTTGCCTTAAGGTAAACTTCATGCCTTTCAGGTATGATTCATTATTCCAATGAGGGTAGTATTTTTATGTTGTAATTTATGGCATAAACTCAGAAGTAAAAAGTTTTCTATCATAACATTTCATCAACAGTTATATTTTTGCTTGTTTTGTAACATTCAATGCAATTTAGTGTGAAGCGATGCCAAACTTCAGATAGCAGCACAAATTTGTCTGTTTACAGCCTTTTAGATCTGTTAGACATTATGTCAAAATGGAGGCATCTTATAATTTCTCTAAAATAATCTTTTGCCATTTTTTCAAGAAAAAAAGGTGGGCCCCACTCTTTTGACCAGAGACTATCAGCAGGTTGTCTATTGGCCAATATTCCTTGAGCAAACATGATGCCAACAGCAGCCATAATTTCTTCCAGTGACAGTCCATGAAGTGCTGAATATCACAGAATGAAGAATATAAATGGCAGAGGTACATGAGCCTCTAAAGTGAGGAAGTGGTCAAAAACAAGTTCAAGGAATTGTGTGATTCCAACATTCCAGGAAACCCCTGTTCAAGAAGAAGTCAGGGTCAAGATAGAGCTAGGGATCATTGCAAAAGTGCACTACCTGAAGCTGGGATAAAGAAAACCTATGCCTTTCTGCATAGTGAGAGATGCAGTTCAATACTTTTTGTTGTTGATATTCCTGAGTTGGCCTCTGGGCAGCACCAAAAGAAATCGAAAGCTCCTCTATTTAGAGAGCAGCCAGAAGATCTTGAGGCATTACTGAGGTGATACCTTTGATGTTCAGGGCACAGAGTGTAACACAGGGGACTTCCTTGTGGGATTCCCTCTTCCTGCCCTATTAGGCCATAGAAACCTCCCTTATACACTAAATAAATCATCTCAAAAATTTAGATATAAAAATTGAGATGCATCCACTTTCCCCCATCATGTAAAGGGTCTCTATGATACATACAATAGGCCTTCTACAGATCAAATTGCACAGTGGCATAGTGCTATATATGGAGGAACGCCTCTCAGTTAGCATTTTGCACCAGGATGAGAGCATCCAACAGAGTGGAACTTACAGAAGCACCACTGTGCAGAAGACTGGGCTCTGTTGTCCATGAAGTAAATTAATCTAATAGTTACTAATTTCTACCTCAACTTGCAGAAGCAGCAAGGTAGAAAAATTGGGCTGAAACTGGCTATGGTAGTGATGTCTCTCCAGTTTGCAAAAATAAGCAGGGTAGGCATTTGACATGAGTCTGGGAGGATAGCTTCTGTCTAGATCCTGTTGAATAAATCTCTAAAAGAGATGCATCAATCATTTAGATGTTGAAGAATGGCATATGGAACATTGTTTGTACAAGGGGCAGTGTCCACAAAAAAGCTATAGCAGAGAACAAATCACTTAGTGACATCACAACATTTATTGAATGCTGGTGGAGCGGCAATGAGGCTAGACAATGTGTAGAATGCAGTTGCAAAAAGCTCAGTCATAGAGATATCATCAGAGTAAACAGACTCATTCTCCTGGAGAATGAGAGGGGGCACTGTGCAAAAATTTGCTACAAATTATTTTAACTTGCTCCTGCATGTTTGGAAGACGAGTCTTCCAGATAAATTTAAAAATAAAATTTTTCTCATTTTCATAGCTTTTGACCATGGATGTTAAGAAATATTGATGCATCTTCCGAGTCCACATTTTTGGACAATTATCTGGCCTGATGAATGTCATTTAGTTGACTCCAGTCACCATATTCTAGTTGGCTCTGTTAGAATGTAAGAGTATTTCTTCATTGTTCTTTTTTTCTTCAGTCACTTGCTCTAAGTAACCAGCATCTTAGCATTTTCCTTGGACAAATTTGTACATACCTCCTTCAGATGCTGAATCGAACCAAGGATTATCTGGCCCCACCTTCCCAAACAATTTCTCCCATATTCTTCAACTAACATTTCTAGATTTGTTGACATGCCAGATAAAATACATTTTTGTTCAACATTTTCTCTAACTGTGAAATCCACTGTTAGTGGATGTAGTATCAAAAACAAGGGCAGTGACAATATCTGTAAGATATCAATTTTCAATAACAGGTAATTTAAATAACTTTCCTTTCAGTGGAGGAAGGTGGACCAAATACTAGCACAGCTAAAGTCTCTGAAGTACTTCCAGATTCACTGCCCCAAAGACCTTTGAGCAACATTGCATCCTAGTTTAAGGAGGCTTAAAGTTGGAAAATTTCAACAAACTTGTACATTTCGGTTGAGTCACCCCCAGGTAATGTCATCCACATGAAAAAATGGCCACTTGTTCTCCTATAGCTAGAAAATAGTAATTGGTTTTACATTGTTATTGTCTATGCTGCAGTCTCATTCCTCTCTGCTTGCTTGCAGGGATCATGTCTCAAAAATATTATCACCAGACCTTTCTTCTGTACTTTGGTATTCATAAGAACCTGATATCATTGTCTTTCTTCTCAGTAGATAAGTCTGTTATTCTATATTTCTTGGATAGGATCTGAAATTCCTATATAGAACAGGCTACTTCCAACACAAATGCTCCTATTTATCCTCCAGGGTTACTTGCTCATTCTTTGCTTTTCACCAGAACACAATGATTCTCAAGTACTTTCATGAAGAGCTTCAATTTATTGTACTTGGTCATTGTCTTATTCTGAGCTTAGGACGGAATGGGATGATAGATTCATAGGTTTTATATGCAGGATTTTTTTATATTACTTACAGGAGCCCATTTGGTGACTGCCTACTTGGGCATAAGTTGCCGTACTCACTACAGCCTATGACTAGGCTATATTAAAAAAAAATCAAGGGTGATAACATCATAGGCTAAAAACAATAAAGAAAACAATGTAAAAAGGTAACAAAAGGAAATGCGCTCGAGCATCAGGGGTAACCATCCCCCACCCCACCCTGATGCAAGAGCATGTGACCCACAACAGTCAAATAATGAGGAGGAGGCTGGCCTTCTCCAAAAAGGTGTAAAATCCAAAAGTCAGTGTGCATGAATCTGTCCTGATTACAAGAGACAGGCGGTGGCCACCATGCTCGTCACAGTAACCAGGACAGATAACATGCATGAAGATCATGCAGACTGGGACATTCAGCAAGAATGTACAACACAGTCTGGGAACAACACAGTATTCACAATAAGGTGCAGGCGAGCACTCCATAAAATGGTGGTGTGTCCCACGAGTGGATCCAATTCAGATACAATGGTAAACAACCTGAAGCTGTGGCATGATTGGGGGGTATGACAAGAACAGTCATGGCACAATGGCATGCAACTTTAAGTTCCCATCGACAATATCTCATCTTTGCCAAGCAGCCAAGAGAGCTGCCCCTATTTCTGGCATGTAATCGGTCTGAGGAAGAACAAAATTCTGGACTGGTTGCCCAGTCCTCGTGGAGTCTTTGGTGCCCTCATCGCCGCACTTCCTACATGTCCAGGAAGCCAATGGAAGATAATCTCAAAATCCGCACAGCTCACCAAAACCGTGGTGTCACAGATATCACTAAACCAAGGAATGCAGAGATGTCAATGCCTAGAGAGCACTCAGGGCACTTTGTGAGTTGCTATAAATCACAATCCGGTCTCTGAACCGGACATGTCGTGTAATCTCCCATATTGAGTGGTGTATTGCCACCAGCTCAGCCGTGAAGAAAGACGCAGCGCCAGAGAGAGCCGCCCCTCTGACTTCAAACAGAGGGGATACGGTGTGGAAACTGACTCCCTCTTGGGACTTGGAGCCATCCGTATACACTGGCATGGTTTTAGAAGACACAAAGTGTGCTACAAAAAGGCCAAAGGCAATACTCCCAGTGCTGTAAAAGCTTTGGGAGCAGAGGCATGGCGACGAATAGTTAAAGGTGGTACCCTCCAAGGTTGCATCCTAGGCAGAACCTGAGGAGCTATTGCCCGAAAGCTATACCCAACTCTTGTAAAAGTAACATAGCCCTAAACATAAAGGGCCAAGGGTGTGACTGCTGTCTCTCGGCAACATAGGCACCTTTGAGATCAGCTCTGAGAGAGAGGTGCTGGGCTCGCATGCACAGGCAAATAATGACCTGTGCAGAGAGCAGAGCAAGTGGCATACCGCAAGCATCGACAAGTAGTCTCTCAATGGGGAAAGTGCAGAAGGCACCGGTCACCATACAAAGCCAGTGTGGTAGATCGAGTTAACCTTCCGCAATAAACGCTACGCTCGACTCCAGATGCATAACACTCGCATCCGTAGTTAAGCTTCAAACAAACAAAGGATAGATAAAAAAGTAAGGCAGTAGCCCTAAGAGTGCCACAGGCACTGAACATCACAGAACAAAGAACATCCATGGTGCAGGTACAAGGGAATCTAAGGCTACAAATAGGAGCAACCAAGGTGAGGTGTCAGTCAAATACAAAACCAAGGAAACGGTGCGAGTCCACCACTTCAGGGGGCACCCGAGAGAGAAACAAGTCTGGGTCAGGGTGGAGCCATAGATGGCAGCAGATGTCAACACCTTAGTCTTGGTCAAGGAAAAGCAAAGCCTTTGTGCTTCGGCATAGCGAGAGACGCAGTTCAATGCCTGTTGAAGCCGACATTCTGGAGTTGGCACCTGGGCTGCGTCAAAAGAGATCAAAAGGTTGTCCAAGTAGAGCATAGAGTGTGACACTGATGACACTTCCCTGCAGAACCCTCATAAAAATTAATATATAAAGACTGGGAAGCATCCTCTTGCCCCGATCGTGTGGAGAGTGTCCATGATATCGTATCGCCATTCGGTATCATAGGCCTTCTCCAGATCGAAAAATTGGGCATAATGCTGTCTATGAAGGAAGGCCTCACATATGGCATTTTTCAGTCGGACCAGAGCATCCGACGTGGAGTGGAACTTACGGAAACCGCAGAGTGCAAAGGACATGGTGTCTGCTGTCCAGAAAAAAGCTAATTTAACATTTACCAATTTATCCATACACTTGCACACACAGAAGCTTAGAGAGATTGGGTGAAAACTGGCAGGGGTAGAGGAAAATCTCAGTTTGCGAAAAGTGAGCACAGTAGCAATTTGCCAGGAATCTGGGAGGATACCCTCTACGTAAATTCTGTTGAACAAATCTAATAGAAAGTCCATGCCTCGTCACCCAGGTGTCGAAGCATAACGTACGGGGACATCGTCCTGACCATGGGCGGTGTCCGCGCACGAAGCGAGAGCGCAGCGCAACTTACTCCCAGTAAACCTGTCGTTGAAGGGTTCTCTGTCTCTGGAGGTAAAGTCCAGCCGGCGGCCTTCCGCGACATCATAACGCGCATTGAATGCTGGCAGAGTAGCATCCCGGTTAGAGAATACGGAGAAAGCGATCGCGAAGGATTCCGCCACGGACGCCAGGTCCGAGATTGCAGTCCCATCCTCGTGGAGAACGGGATGGGGGTCCTGCAAGAACTTGCCCCGAATCCTTTGACTCACTTCCACACCTCTGCTAGAGGCATCTTTGCGTTAAGTGAAGACACGTATGCCTGTCAAGAAGAGCGGCGAGTGTTCTTTGAAATATACCGAAATCTAGTCACAGCTGGACGAAAATGAAGCGGTTGTTGGGTAGATGGGTAAAATCACCCACATCTTCAATCGGGTCGGCAAGGAGTTGACCCCTGTGATTAATTGAGTAGTCGCCCCAGATAGGGTGTGTTTCCTGTTCAGATCTCCAAGAAAGAGAAATTGCTTTGGCAACCGTGCAACGACGAAGCGGAAGTCAACCGCGTCCAAGTCGGCTGACGGTAGAGTGTACGAAAAAATAAATGTATACCTCCTATCCAAGTTCAGCTGCACACCTACTGGCTGAAAGGAGGTATCTAAAGCGAAGAGAAGAACGGAGACATCATGGCGGTTGTAAATCGCGCATCCTCCCGCCCGGCCCCGATCTCGTGGTAGTGGGGTCGCAAATCCCTTATACCCTGGGGGAAGGGACTAGGGGGCACGCGCCCAAAATAGGCTTGTGCAAAAAGATAGTTAATGGGGAACAGGAAGAGACGAGCCTCCACAGTTCTACACAGTTGTCCCTGAGTCCGCTGCGCTCTTCGAAGAGAAGACCCATATGGGAAAGGACGTACGCTTCCGCGAGGCAGAACTCCAGGCACTGTCGCCTTCGAGCACTTATCGGGGGAGGTTGGGCACGCCATGTGACACTCTTACTTCCTCTGCCTTGCAAGTTAAGGGAAGCGGGGCGGCTTCGGAGGCGGGGTCCCTCTTTGGAGTATCCACAGTTTCCGAACCATCTACTGGGTCTATGCAAAGGACCGGAAGCTCCTATAGTGCTGTCCTCCTTTCGGGGGGCAGCTTTAAAAACCCAGAAAAATGGCCTCACAAACAACTTCAGTGGTATTGCCTCCTGTGAATCTAAAGACACGGTGGAAGCATGCGGCCGTTTCGCCTTACGGGAAACGGTCACACTCGTGGAAGGATTGGGAACCTTGGTTCTAGCTGGGGCTGGGTGTAAATCCTTTATGCTGGCAGCTCTACCACAGGAGCACCAGGGGTGGGTAGAATCCACAAAAGGGCTCCGAATGGATGCAGAAACGACCGTGCTCATATGCCTGTAGGGGCCAAGAACAGAGGGTGTCTTTCTTAACATTGCGGCATAAGATGTCCCAGGCAGCACCAGGTATGCCAGGACCAGGTCCTTAGCCTTGTGAAATGAGAGATGATCCTGGGCCTCAACAACCAGGATTTCCTGCTCAAGGAGATACACACCACATTGCTTTGAAAAATCGGGGGTGTGGCTCTCTGCAATTAACACGCATAGTCACACACGATTTGGACTTATCGTGAGCGGCCTTGAAGCAACTTACACAGACTTTAGTTAACCCCGACTTTGCATGTCTACAGGAGCCCTGACAATACTAACACTCTGTAGCAGTGGCACTAATGCCTTCACGCGGTAGCGATACCAAACGGCACACGACCACTCCATGGTCAGCCAGCTCTAAGATGATGTCATCTATGGAGTGGTCCACCAGTTCCCTTGCATACAATACTCCTTTCACGAAGTTCATGGTAAAGTGCGGCGGCACACCCACTGACGTGTCATCAAGTGTCCAAAGTTGTTTTTTGTTTTTTTTAAAGAGCTCATCTGGCAACTGCCTACTTGGGCATTAGTCACTGTATTCAACATTGCATAAAATTAGGCATCTTTAAAACAGGATGCTAAAAAAACAAATAAAAAAAACAATAGAATAAAACAAAGAAAAAGGTAATAAGCAGGAAGAAAGCTCCAGTGTGGGGGGAAGGTCCACATCCCCCCCGGCACAGGAACATTCGACCTACCAAAATAAAAAACCCCAACTATTTAAGGAGACCACTGCTGAAATTGGGCAACCCCCCCCCCCCTAATTTCTTTTTTGCATTTTATGAAAATATAATCTCTTGCGATTTTTTTGGTGCAAATTTTAAAAAATTCATATACAAAAAGATATGTGCGTTCAATAGTTTCAAAATTGGAAGATAACTGAATCGGGCACATATAAATAATATATATATATATATATATTATCAAAAATGCAAAACAATCAATCATTCAACACTACCATAAATACTGCAACTGTTTCCTTCGGGTTGTTCTTGATGATGGTCGAGACATAGGGGAGGGGGGCACAGGGGGAGGGGGGAGGAGGGGAGGGGGGAGGAGGGAAGGGGGGAGGGGGGAGGAGGGGAGGGGGAAGGAGGGAGGAGGGGAGGGGGAAGGAGGGAGGAGGGGAGGGGGGAGGAGGGGACTGTATTCCGTTGAGGGCTTTATCTTTTTCTTGGCAGGCTTCAGAAGCTTTGATGAAGCCTCCCCTGAACAATCAAGTTCATTGAGGTAGGTCCACTCATGCCGACATAATGTGGACACGTCAGAGAGAATAGTTGATAATGCATACCCCACATTATGCTGTAACACAGATATGTACACATTGAGAAGCACAAGATCCCTACCATGGTGTTTAGTTTTGTAGAGTCAGTGCCATATCTTCAAATGGAGGGACTCAGTACTTTTTCTTGCTCTCATGAGTCTGCTGTAATTTTTTTTTCAGTTTTGAAGATTTAGGCATGTTTAATAAATATAACTAACTATAACTAAATTTACTAAATATAACTTAACACAGGAATCTACACAAAAGTCAATTCTTAATTTGTGATGGACACAAACCACTGCCATCGTCAAAGTACTAACTTCATTAAATTATAAACCTTTGATGCATGCAGTATTGGCTATTTATTACCAATAACAAAAAGTCTTTTCCCCGAATATAAGGAATAAGGAATATCAAATTTAATGTCACATTCCCTTAATGGTCAAAATGGATTCACTTCTCTCAAGGTATCGAGACATTTAGTCATGAAATGCTCAAACGGTCATTTATGCTTATCACTTAGTTCTTCACTTTCATTTCCGGGGTCTCCGATTTAAATTGGTTTAAGCTCAATTGCTATTAGAGATATTGAGCCATATGATACATCGTTAAAGAGCTCATTTTATCTTCTTTGGCTCTATAGAGCGCATTTTCACAATTTTTTTTTACCCATGATTGTTCCAGTTAAAGAAGTTCAATTACTCTCACAAACAAACACTTTTGGGAATGTTTTTCACATTTGCAGTTATATATATATATATATATATATATATATATATATATATATATATATATATATATATATATATATATATATATATATATATATATATATATATATATATTTGTTTTCCTCTATATAGCAACGTGCTATAGATTACATAGAAGCGATTTATTATGCAAATTGGTCTCTTTCACTAATACTGATATAACTGAATAAATATTAGTAATATTTACAATTTCTTTTTATTAAATTGTTATATTTTTATAATTAATATAGATTTAGAAAGAGCCTTGAAAACCATATTTAATGCTATAAAAATCATTGCGATTAATTAATTAGGTGAATTTGGGCGAATACTTTTCATGTTTTGGCAGTGGTCCCCTTAAATAAAGGGAAGAAGGCCAGGTCGGTATGCAAGAATCAGTCCTGAGTACAAGGGACAGGCGGTAGCGACCCCGCCCATCCCGGTACAGGTAACATGCGCAGAGATCGCCCAGACTGGGACATTCAACAAAGATGTGCCAAACAGTTTGGGGGACAACGCATTCTTCACAGTAGGGCACAGGCGACCGCTCCATCAAATGGCGATGCGTTGCGCGTGTGTGTCCAATTCGGAGACAACAGAAAGCAACCTAAAGCCCTTGCGGCATTGGAAGGTAGGTCCATGGGGACAGTCACGGCACAATGGCACACAAGTTTACTTCCTTTAGACTGTCTCCCATCTTCTTTGCCACCAGCCTGAAGAGCTGCCCATATTCTTGCCATGTAGTCGGTGTGAGGAAGACCAAAATGTTGGTCCGTTGGCAGAGTCCTAGCGGACTCTTTGGCGCCCTCATTCCCCGCCTTCCTACATGTCCAGGAACTCAGCAGAAGATAATCTCGACATTCACCCAGCTTGCCAAAGCCGTGGCATCATGGATATGGCAAACCAGGGGATGTGGAGATTCTAATGCCCCAAGAGCACTCAGGGCGCTTTGTGAATCGCTATAGATGACAATCGGATCTTAGGGTATGACTGACGTTTCTCGGCGGCATAGGCATAATCGAAATCAGCTGCTGATGCAGTGAGAGCCGTTGGCGATTGAGGAAAGCGCCGGGCTCGCGCGTACAGGCGAATAATGATCTGTACACAACGTAGAGTGAGTGGAATCTCCTCAGCATCAACTAGTAGGCTCTCAATGAGGGAAGTGCGGAAGGCACCGGTAGCCAGCCGAAGCCGGTGTGGTGGGTCGAGTCCACCTTCCGCAATACAATCGTCTGCGGATAAATAAAACTCGTATCTGTAGTCGAGCTTTGAATGAACAAAGGATCAATAAAAAAGTAAGGCAGTAGCCCTCTCAGCGCAACAAGGGATGAACGTCACGAAAAGGAGAATATCCATATCGAGGGTACAAGAGACCCTAAGGCTGCAAATATGAGCCTCCCAGGTGAGGCGTCGGTCAAATACAAGACCAAGGAAACGGTGCGATTCAACCACATCCAGCCATACCCCATTGAGAAACAAGTCTGGGTCAGGGTGGAGCCGTGGATGGCGGCAGAAGTGCACCACCTTAGTCTTGGCCAAGGAAAACCGAAACCTGTGCGCTTCGGCATAGCGAGAGACGCGGTTCAATGCCTGTTGGAGTCGACGCTCCAGAGTTGGCATCAGGGCCGCGCCAAAAGAGATCAAAAGGTTGGCCACGTTAAGCATAGCGATAACATCTTCTGGCAGCACCAAGGGGATGCCGTCGATACTCAGGGCAAAGGGTGTGACACAGAGGACACTTCCATGTGGGACACCCTCTACGTGTTCCATTGAGCCGGAGAGGGCTCCCCCCATCCGTAGCGGAATTGACGATCTCGCAAAAATTCAGATATAAAGATTCGGAGGCGTCCCCTCACTCCATATCGTGTGGAGAGTCTCCATGATACCGTATCGCCCTGCGGTATCATAGGCCTTCTCCAGATCGAAAAACACCGTGACGTAGTGCTGTCTACGAAAGAAGGCATCGCAGACGGCATTTTCCAGTGGGAGCAGAGCATCCAATGTGGATTGGAACTTGCGGAAGCCGCACTGTGCAGAAGACAGATGGCCTCTGCTGTCCAGAAAAAAGGCTAATCTAACATTTACCAATTTCTCCATCAACTTGCACACGCAAGAGGTTAGAGAGATTGGGCTGAAACCGGCCGGAGTAGAGTGATCTCTTCTTGGTTTGCAAAAGGCGAGCACAGTAGCGATTCGCCAGGAATCTGGGGGGGAGACCCTTCACCCAGATCCTGTTGAACAAATCAAACAGAAAGGCCATGCCTCGCTCACCCAGGTGTCGAAGCATGGCGTACGGGACATCGTCCGGACCATGGGGGGTGTCCGCGCACGAAGCAAGAGCGAAACGCAACTCATTCAGAGTAAACCTGTCGTTGAAGGGTTCTCCGCCTCTGGAGGTAAAGTCCAGCCTGCGACCTTCCGCGATATCAAAACGTACATTGAATGCTGGCGGAGCAGCATCCCGGCTAGAGAATGCGGAGAAAGCGGTCGCGGGATCGAGATTGAGGTCCCATTCTCCTTGAGAATGGGATGGGGGGTCCTGCAAGAACTTCCACACCTCTGCTAGAGGAGTCTTCCCGTTATATGATGACATGTATGCCTGCCAAGAATAGCAGCGGGCGTGCTTCGATATATACCGGAACCTAGCCCTAGCCCGACGAAATTCAGCGACAGTGAAATCGTTCAGGCAGCGCTTATAACGCAAGTAGAAATAACGCTGATGTTTGAGGGCCGTCTCACACTCAGCCGACCACCACGGGAGTGGTCGGCGTGCAAAACGGCTAGACGTTCTGGTTATAGTAGTCAGGCTCGTGGCAATGAGGTGGCCGGAGAACTCAACGGCCTCATCTACCGACCTATACTCCTCGACTGAGATAGAGAAGTCAGTCATTTCCTGAAATGCAGGCCACCGCGCTCGCGTCAAGCACCACCGAGGTGGGCCCATAAAATGATAACTACCATGGAGTTCCTCGACCAGCCCCCAATCAAAATGAGGCTGTGCATCCGGAGAGCACAGAGAGAGATCGGGCAGTGATGCGTAAAACTCATCCATATTTAGGACACCTATGTCAAGCTCTTCGCCTTCACGCGGTAGCGATACCAAACGGCACACACCGACTCATGGAACTTGTCACAGTCGAACGTGACTTAGAGTGTAGGGGTGGTTCTCGAGGCCCCTCCCTGTTTTCTCATTACACGTTCAACCTTGACCGCTCCATGGTCGGCCAGCTCTAAGGCGATGTCCTCTATGGAGTAGTCCATTAGTTCCCTCGCATAAACTACTCTTTTCCCCGTAGTTTATAGTAGAGTGCGGCGTCATACTCACAGGCGTGCCATCAAGTGTCCGAAGGGCACTAATCATGGCCGCCTCGGAGCGATTCGACTCATTCGCCAAAAGGCTCCTGTCCGAGAAACGGGTCACTTTCGGCTCTCTACTAATCACATTAGCTAAAGCTCCTCTCTAATGGATCATGTTGCCCTTAGCCAACATGGTGCCATCAGTGGAGCGAATAACGGCGAAGCATTTAAAGCCAGCGGGCTCGAAAACGCCGGGTAATCTCTGAATGTGGGGCCACGATGTAATCGAGCTCCACTCTGTGCACTAGCACTTTTGCTCTTAGTCAGGGGCTCCGCACCATGGGGGAAAGGGAAAGCAGAGGAGCCGGATGTGCCGATCTTGGCTTGGTCGCTAACGGAAGTGGCAGCAGACCCATCTGTCCCTGCAGCCCCCGCGGATGGAGAGGAGCCCTGAGTCTTTTTAGTTTCTTTTCTTTTTAGGAGGAGGGCGGGGAATGAACCCATTTCAACCCTCCGCCGGCAGGAGACCCCAGGCCAGATATACCGGCCACAGCAAGGTCCTTCTCCAAGATGGAGAATGTCCTGGAGTGAGTCTGAGGAGGCACAGGCCCTGATCCTGGCAACGTTCAATATTCTCGCCAGCAGGTCTTTTGAGGGAAGTGACTGATGGGACCTGGCTTCCCTCTTCCCCCTTAAGGGGGTTTGCCCTACCAAGCTGCTATGGGCTGCCTGCTGGCTTTCTTGGCAGTCACCTTGGAAAGTAAAGGGGGTACTGCTGCTGGGAAGACGGAGGTGCCCGATGCACCTCCAGACAAGGGGGTGAGCGGGAGTCCCCTACACCCGTAGCTGAAGGAAAGGAGTAAGCCTCCTCTCCGGTTAGAGAGATTTGGAGGGTCCCCTTCAAGAGCACAGGGGGGGAGAGCTCCATTTTTTCTGTGGAGCTGCCTGAGGGTGGCTCCAACGATGGAAAAGGGGAAATTGATGGGAGATTTTTGGGGGTATCATCATTGGGCATGATGACCTTATTTTTTTTAAGGGAAACAACCGATCATCACCCCTCGCAGTAGCCCACCCTGCAAGGGATGCATATGGGACTGGCAGAACCAGGCGCCACCATTCAAGGCCATTCCTCCTGCCTAGTAGCCTGTCAGTCCCTCAGCATGGCAGCTCCACCTTAGACCTGGCATAAAATGGATAGTGTTTGAAAATAGAAAGGAAGAGGAGGTGAGGAAGATGTGGGTTGGAATAAAGTAGGTTATTTAAAAACCTACCATCCCAAAATGGAGCTCAGGGGTGAGGGATCATTGTACCCTCCCCCCTCAGCCCCGATCTTGGATATTTGGCTGAGAAGGTCAGCATCTACCGTGTGAACTTAGAGGCTGACCAGAGAAAGTTGTGGGAGTGGTTGTATGAAAAGTGAGGAAAAAGGGAGAAAACACAAGTGTCTGAAGTAAGGAGAAGAGGCTAAGCTGGGGTTGGACGGGGTGCTGAGTCCCATCAACATGGCAAATCACCACGCCCCTTATTGGGAAATGTCCGAAGGGCACTAATCATAGTTGCCTCAGATAGATTTGACGCATTCGCCAAAAGGCTCCCGTCTGAGAAACAGGTCAACTTTGGCTCTCTACAAATCACATTAGCTAGATCTCTCCTCTGATTGATCATGTTACCCTTAGCCAACATGCTGCCATCAGTGGAGCAAATAACAAGGGAGCATTTGAAGCCAGCATGCTCGAAAACGCCAGGTAGCCTCTGAATAGTGGTCCAGTCATAATCGAGGCTCCGCTCTGCGCACATTTGGTCTTAGTCTGGGACTCCCCACTGGGGGAATCACTGGAGCAGGACAGGCCCATTTTGGCTTGGTCACATACCGAAACGGCAGCGGCCCCATTTGTCCCAGTGTAAGGAGAGGATCCCAGTCTCTATTTTTTTTTCAGCTGTTCTTCTTTTTAGGAGAAGAGGGTGGGGAATAAACCCTCTTCTCCTCTCTGATGACACAAGCTCCAAGTCTAGATGGACCGGACTCAGCAAGATCGTTATCTGAAATGGACAAAGTGTTGTCTGTCACAGGGGCACCAGCCGGGGGAGGAGACCATACCCATGTTGAGCCCATGAAAGATCCTACCATCTGGGGCTGAGTTACCGCAGGGACTGTGTCTAGCTCAGGGGACGCTTCCATGTACCCCCCCCCCCTCAAAGACATCATAGGTGCCATTCAAGGTACCTTTGGTCATCTGGTGTTTGGCCAGTAAACCGGCATTCATCATGGAAGACAGGGGGAGGGGGGACGTATAGTGACCCTCACTCCCCCTAAGGATATTGGCTCTATTGAGCCACTCTCCGTACTGCCTACCTACTTTCTTGGCAGTCTCCTTCGAAAGCAAGAGGGGGGAAAGGGGTCTGCCACTGTAATGAGTCACCCAAAGGTGCTTCCAGAGAAATGGGCGAGGGGGAGGCTCATGTACCCATAGGCATAGGAGAGGAGTAAGCCTCCTCTTTGTTATAACTAGTTTGGAGGGTCCCCTACAAAAGTACAGGGGGGAGGGAGACCTCCATTTTCCCATGGAGCTGCCTGATAGCCGCTCCTCACTGATGAAGGGAAAGGGAGAGAGGTTTTTTTTCTCATCATCGGGCATGGTGACCCTATTAGTGATAGGGAAGGCAAATGCTAATCACCCCTCGAGGTAACCCGCTCTGCGAGGGGTGAATATGGGGTCGACATAACCAGCTGCTGCCATTTGAGGCCACTCATCCCACCTAGTGACCTGGCAGGTCCACCTTAGGCTCAGCATAAAATCGATAGACATTGCAAAGAGAAAGAAAGGGTATGTGAGGAAGGTGTGGGTGGGGATGAAACAGGTTGTTAAAAACCCACCACTCCAGACTGGAGCTTATGAGTGAGGGAACGTTGTCCCCTACCCCCTGATCCAGGATAGTTGGGTGAGAGGAAGCAGGTTGGCATCTCCCAGTGAAATTAGAAGTCAACCAGAGAAAATTGGTGGAGAGGTTGTAGGGAAAGTGAGGAAGTAGGGTAAAAACACAGGCTGTCTGAAAGAAGAGGCTAAGCTGGAGCTGGACGAGGTACTGAGTCCCATCAGCACAGCAGCCAGGAAGGCAAATCGCTTAGCCCCTTATGGGGTTTCCAGCAACCAGCTGTAGGACAAGAGATGCAGACCTAGAGGATCAATACCAGATCCACATTTACACCTATGTGGCTCACAAATTGGTGCACTCACCTTCAATTAATGGCAACTCTTAAGGGTTTCCAGATCCGAGTTCCCAAAGATGGGACTGGGATAGCTGACAACCAACAGCCACTATCACGATGCCCCGTGGCTAGCAGACAGGCTCTTTCAACCTGGTCTGCCCTCTCTTTGAGGCCATTTAGTTTGGAGAGAGCAAGAGGTAGAACCCAACATTTCTGCTTCATTTTCAGACTCAAAGATATTGTCCCCAAGTATCCCCCTCCAGAATCTAATAGGCCCAGACACTATGTCTACTTGAGCCAAACCAGTAACCGATGAAAGAACAGCTTGCATTAAAGGGTTAACTGAAATCAAGGAGCATAATGTACACAGGGATAGCAATGTCTTGTGTCAATCATATTCCTAAGCCACTAATCCGAATTGGGAGAGCTGCCTAAGTCCATGAATCCCTTGAAAAGTTAATGTTGATTAGTTTGGATGCAGCATCTATTACAGAGTCATCAAAAAACTCCAAAGGTATCATCTCACTGTAGGCCGGAGAGAATCTCAAGATGTACTGTAGCTTAGGTAAAGAAAATGAATTTTTAATAGGACCAAAGCTTGGTGAGGATCAATTAATTATGGTCGGGATATCATTTGTTTTAGGGATTCATGTTTTGGGTTTATAGCATGTCTGATTGTTTCCCCACTAATGGGAGAGCCCAATATAGACAAATCATTCAAAGCCACAATCTTAACATGGGGGAGAACTGTTTTAAATTTTTGAAGAATGGCTTGAGTATCATCATTTATGATAGTCAACTCACATTTGGAGCTATTAATCTCTAGACCTATTTTGTTAAATTCAGAAATGATAGACTGAAGGTCATCAAATGAAAACAGTGCAAGTTCCAGTGGGTCTTCCTGTTGTATGCCAGTAGCAGAATTCAAAATCCCACCACCATACAAGAGTGAAGTTGGCCGGGAGTATGCTTGATTTAACATTTTACTTAAAGAAGGTAGCTGCTCATAGACAGCCCCAAGGAAAACTTCCATATAAATGCAATTAAAAGCATTCTTCAAGTCAACCTTCAAAAAGACCTGCCCTGGGGCATCACTAGTCAAATATTCCCGGGCTGAATGGGCAGCTGCCTCAAAAACTCCCTCAGTAGAAAATCCCAGCTGGACTGGTCTGAGGTGAGCACTCAAAGACTGAGACACATGTCACACACCTACCTTGGCTGCAAGGCGATGGAAGGTACACCCCACAGCAATGGGGCGCACCCTTCCATCCCTCTGCCAGTGCACAAAGTAATGCTCAACAAAAAAACATGTTAGGCCATCAGACACCCCACCCTGCAAGACCAAACTGACAAAATTGGTCAAATTAGACGAGTGTTACTCCCACCTCAGCAGTTTCACAACCCAACAAAGATTTAAGATGCCCTGGAGTTAACCCATCAGGTCCTCCAGATGATGGGCGGGTGTCTAGCACATCCAGAACACTCAATTAGCCTTTTCTGAGGATAAATCAATTGGCAAACTGGGTACCTATTTTGCTCATATGAGGCATCATCATCATCATCATCCATCATTAAAATTGTCAGCTTCTTACAAAAAGAACAAATAATAAAGACCAATAGGACTTCCCAACTCAATTGAGTTATTGAAGTAACCCACTGGCTTCGTCTGACAATCGCCTTTAAATTGGAACTTTAGTTAACTTATGGGATTTTGATTTATTTATTTATTTTTTTGTTATTAGAAGAATAATTCTAAAAATAATTTCCTTAAACAAGGTTATAAAGGGCGCCCAAGTTTAAAACTTGTCACCAAGATGTGTGAGTATAGATAGTAGACCCCCTAACAGGGAGTCGAACTAGTAGGGTGGGCTGGTCCTCCAGTTTTCAGTTGTAGTAAATAAAGAGAGGGTTGAAGGGATGGTAAAAAAAAAAGGGGCCACTGAGAAAGAGCAAAAGGAAGCTCACCAGCTTCAAGTCAACCCTATTTGGACTTAGGCTGACACAACAGGCAGCTCCTCTAGCTACCAAGTGCACCAAGCTACATAGAGTGGTCCACATCAACATTTCAAAGCCTCTTTCGCAACATTGAAAATAAAAATGAGGCACCGATAAAACTAAATTGGTTATTAGCTCTTCAAGTTTTCCTTGTTCATTAATTATTTGCATGATTTAATGCAATCAGTGGAGTCAATTGATGACAAATGAATGAATAGTGCTGAAAACGGACTAGCCTGCAGCTGAATTCAAGGATGGGTAATTTGCATGAAAATTCTCAATAAAAGTATAGACATCTAGAGAATATACAAAATATAGCTATGAAATTAAAATAAATAGAATGGAAGTACAGGAATTTAAAACCATCAAAGGGTGTAAAAGGATATCAAAAATAAACTAATGAGAACTCGACAAAGGATAAAAACATAGACTATAGATGGATCAACAATAGATACAAGAACAGAGAATATAAGATCATGAAACAATAAATTAAATTTTGGCTAAAAGATTAGATTCTTCTAAAAATTTTAAAATTCTATTCACACTAAAAGAGACATGAGTCTCAGACAAGATGCCCCGCAGAACCTGCTGGAGGGCATCTGCCCAGTAATGAAAGGGAAGACCCTCCTCCTAAGATTGGACAGCTACATCCTGCACAGGATACACAAAGGTGGGGGCTGCCCATTCAACAAGTGCCCATGAGTGAGGCAGCAATGGCCTATCCTCAGTCGGCACAAAATAACCTCCAGTCTGTGTGGTTTCATGGTATGTGGCCATTCGATGACAAAAGTTTTATGGAATAGAGCTTGGTGGGAGGAAGCTCATCCCACATCTTCTGCCATGAGCTGACTACATATTCGGTGATGAGAGGATAGACATCACAAAGTGGGACTGGGGCTGATGGGGGTGTCCCCAATGATGCTGCCTCCTTGGCCGCAGCATCCGCCCTTTCATTACCTGGGATGCCCATGTGACTAGGCATCCAGCAAAAAGAAATCTTGTGAATAGAAGAAAGATAAAAAAGCCACCGCTGGATCTTGGAAACCAGCGGATGGCTAGAACCAAAAGCACCCAGTGCCTCCAGAGAACTAAGGGAGTCAGAGAAAATCATAAGACAACCAGATGGCATAGGAGCAATAACAAAGAGTGCAGCAAGAATGGCAACAAGTTCTGCTGTGAAAACAGAAGCTGCACTTGGTAGGCCAACCAATGCTGTCTGAGATGGGAAGACAACAGCAGCTCCAACTCCGTCCGATGACTTGGACCCATCAGTGAACACAAAGGTGATAGACCGATGGTGGGAGGAGTGTTGATCATACATGGTTCTCAAGGCTACAGGCAGGAACTGATCTTTGGGCCTACCAGTAAGCCCCTTGCATACCACTACAGGTGGTATGAGCCATGGGGAAATCTTTGGTATTGAAAACGGAGTAACAGAAAACTCCCTTAGACGTCCCGTGTGCTCGGCCATGCGCAGAGCAAAGGGGCGAGCCAGAGATGGAAATCTATCATATGAGGTCACTGTTCGCCAATTGAACGTGTACTCATATACTGGTGACCGTGGTAATTGCTCAAGTCTAAAAAAAGATATTTGAGGTTAGACTTAAGCCTATGAAAAGGAAGAAAAAGAGCCCCATTTTCTGCATAGAGACTCACACAGGGGAGGACTTGAAGGCTCCAGCTTTGAGTGGACAAATGCTGAATACGAAAGCCACAGGGTACATCGATCACTTCCCCAAGAAGTGTGTGACAGTAATTTCATTATGTCCATTCTCTTCAGACAAGATCTTTTCAAAGCATCCAAATGAGGCCTCCACGAAAGCCTTGAATCAAACATCACCCCTAGAAATCTGAAATGGGGTTCAAAGGTGAGGGGGACACCATAGAGTGACAAATGGGGAGGGTCCCATGTCACTGATCTATGATTGTAAAAGTAGACAGCCTTGGTCTTTACTATAGAAAAGCAGAAGCCCTTGGAAGAAGCATTATCAGCTATGGTATTTATAACCTACTGTAGCTTATGGATGACAAATGGAAGTCTAGGTGATAAGTCATCCACATATAAGAGTTAAGGAAATCTCAGCTGGGAGATTTGCGATAATACTATTGATGGTCACAGAGGAGCAGGTGATACTGAGGACATTTTCCTGTGGCACACCCTCAACTTGCTCTGATAGGGCATTCCAACTTTTACACGTGGTGTGTGCCACATGAGAAATTTCTCGGCAAGCCTGGGGAGAAAGCCCCGCAGGCCCTAATCATGGAGTTGCTTAAAGATAAAATGCCTACAAGTGGTATCATATGCTTTCTCAATATCAAAGAAAACAGCAACAGAATGCTGCTTCTTTGAAAAAGCTCCTCTTATATGACTTCATTCTAACAAGCAGATCGATGGTACTCTGTTTTTTTCTGAACCCTGATTGAGAGGGAGATATAAGATGGTTTGTCTCCAAAAACCAGACGAGTCTTGTATTTATTATCCTCTCAAACAATTTACATGGATAACTAGTAAGGGCAATGGGGCGGTAATGAGTGGGTTCTGTCTCATCCTTTCCTGGTTTTCAGAAAGGTAAAACCATAGCCTCCCTACACATAGAAGGGAAGCAGCCACTAATCCAGATGTAGTTATAGATGTCTAGCAAATGTGAGAGGAGGGATGGATACATATTCCTAATCATATCATAGGAAATGCCATCCGATCCAGGTGTTGGGAGCTGTAAAGCCATTGGATTTCCCCAGTGATTCAGTGTATTATGGAGCTTATGGATAGAAAAAAGCTGGTTATAAGGCTCATTATCCATGTTAGACTCCATAAAGTTGATAGGATGCTGCTCCTGTTGGAGCCTAAAGCGCTCGAATTGGATGGAATAGTTGTCTGGGCTTGAAATATAGCAAAGGCTCTGGCCAAGACATCAGAAATATCGGATAAGTCTCCCAACAGTTCTCTGGCCTGAACAATGTTGGAAACTGTAAAGCCATTGGATTTCCCCAATAACTTTTTGAGCCTCTTCCAGATTTTGACTACAGCGGTCTGTCAACATATTGATGCAAGGTAACTATCCAAGGAGGTCTTTCGAGCTTATCGAAGGGTGTGTCACCATGCTGCCCTTGCTCGGTTATGAGCAAGTTTCTTTACCCTTGTGGGGTACCAATGGTAATGTTGGCAAGCCTGTTTACATTCAGTTACAACTCTTGAGCATTCAGCAGACCACCAGGGCAATTGTGGTCTATGAGCAGTTGAGCCAGAGAGCGGGATGGAGGAATTAGCTGCATGATTGATGTTGGCTAGAAGATCATCAATGGCCACTTCAATATCTTTATGAGGGAAGGACCCATCATGACTCGAGAGGTGATTGAACTTATGCCAGTTTGCTTTTTTATATTCCATCCTTTGCTAGGTAGTAGAGGAGGACTACCTGTACATGTTGTTATTACAATAGGGAAGTGATCACTGCCTCGAAAGTCAGGATCCACTGCCCAATCAAAATCAGCTCTACAGCTTGGTGAACAGAGAGACAAGTCCACACATGCAAAGCTGTTTGTCTGGATGTGAAATGATGTGTGTCTGTCATCATTAAGAAAGCAGACATCATTAGAGGCCAGAAATCTCTCAATTATATTTCCTCTAGGGTTGTTATGATGGCTCCCCAAAGGGGTGTCAAGCATTAAAGTCACCAATCAATAAAAAGGGAGGAGGGAGGTGAGAAATTAAATTAGCTAACTTTGTAGCTAAAACAGCTGTATCCCTTTCCTCACCAGGAGGAAGATACAGTGAACAGACTGAATAATGGCGACTGGAAAACAGGCAGACAGCAATCGCCTGCAGGTCTGTGTTAAGAGAACTGGTTGTTGGGGAACCCTGTTAATAAAAACAGCAGAACCATGAATTGGTTCTCCGGGGTTCTTATAATATCCCACAAAACCCCAAATGTTGGGTACTCTGCCATTTACAAACATGGAAATGCAGTGGGCACTTACAACCTTCTAATTGGTAAGTTTTGATACCACCCTGTCAATATCATAATCTATTAACTCTCTGAATTGGATAACACCTTGTCGGGTGCGAAGCAGAGGACAAGTCTACAGAAGCTAAAGACTGTAGGGTCTTAATCCGCTGATGCTGCTCGCTTGGTTTTGCCTCGACTATCAATGCGCCATCATTACGTGGCCACAATTGGGCAGGTTTGCCACATTTCTCAACAAAATCCTCATAGATGTCAGCCTAAATAAGAGGACTACTGTTCACTTTCAAGATTAAAAATCAGTCGTAATCCAACTCAGGATCAACTTCTGAACCAGACCTGGGTCTCTGGGATTTATTTTTGTTAAATTTACCCATATAAGTAAATATTTTATTTTGAGCTGCCCCTGGAGCCGAGGGCATGCACCAAATCATCATCGTGATTCCAAAGAGCACCCATACAGCCCAGATGGGGTAACCCATCCCCCCCGACTCCCACTCCCACTGTCATTTTAAAAACAGCGGAGCTGCATAACAGATTCTCTGGAATGCAGTGCAAAGACCACCCAGAAACAAAAGGATGACCCAGGCAACCAAACCTCCTCTAAGGCACGGTCCTGCAGACAATGCCCCCCAGTGGAAGCATCCGTCGACCCATACAGAGGCAGAAGTAAGAAACGATCGGTCCAAAAGCATAGCCTGGTTGAGTACCAAACAACTATGGAGCCCACAAAGCCATAGTCGCAACTTCTGTCAAAACAGAAGTTGCGAACTACCTATGAGCTACCTAAACAGTGGGTATTTTGGAGAAGCAGAAGGGAAACAATAGCAAGAAGAGTTGGAAAGAAGGATAGAAATAATTGAAAGGAAAACTGAAGAAGGAGAAGAGGCTAAGCTGGGGTCGGACGGGGTGCTAAGTCCTGTCAGCATGGCAGCCAGGATGGCAAATCGCCGCACCCCTTAAAGGGTCAATTAATGACAGAACATACAGCAATCAATATACAGCAGAACATACAGCAATACTAAAGAGAAAACCTCATTTCACCACATGGATAACTAAACTCATAAAACCAAGGAATGGATAATCAGCAATGCTTAATTACATAAAATATCTCAAAGATCTCAAGTAACTCACCCTTTTATCATCCAGCATTTCATCATCCAATAAATTCTTTTTATTATTCATGTTTACTTCCTGTTTGTTTCAAGAGTTCTATCTGGATGTTTTATATAGTGATTAAAAGTTTCTGGTGGATAAACTTCTTTCATATACCAGACTCTTTAGAAGTTTCAATATATCTTTTTTAACTTTGCTGTCTTCTAAAATAAGTTTGGGAGAGAGAGATGAAAATGAGTCTGATACAACCATCAGTTAGTGCATGCAGTGCTCCATCTGAAACACTTTCAAATGTGTAACTAGCCAAGGTCCATATGGCCCAATGATGGGACAGACCTCTTCCAATTAGAGTAAAGTTGAGCAGCATTAGACATGGTTATTTGCTATATGGAGTCCCAATTCAGGTCAACTCATAGAAGCTGCAATAAACTAAGGTGACCTGAAGACGAGTTCAATTTATGAACTAAATGGCTTCTGTGAGAGTATTTAGGTTTAAGAAACTATTCCCCCAAAATAAAAGTAATGTGGATAGTACTTATCGCCTGCAGCCACTTGCCTCAGGATATTTTTGGCTACACTTATAATTTACAAGGTACGAATGGCTTGCCAGTTTATTTTGTCTCTATAGCAATGCTCATAATCTTATATATCTTATGTACATATGTATATATTTTTCTAAGGAGTGGGGAGATTATATTTTGTGGTTGCATGAATGGACATAATCCTCTGGATGCATTTTATGTATATTGTAGATTAGATCTGACAAACTCCTGTAAAGGGTGACAATGTTGATGACTTTTCTCTGGTAAGAAATCTTTTGTGTGTTGACTGGAACAGGAGCTGCCAAGTGTAGGCCATGAATGGTCTTTTGCAGTCTCCTTCTTTTCTTATGTTCTTATGTTCTTATACATGAGAAGGATGAGTTACTTTATATTATTGATGAAGACTAGATATAGTATGAGTAAGAGAATCATGGGTAATTCAATTTAATAGTTTTGAAGTTGACCTAAAAGGTTATATGTAGATTAGTCAAGAAAGAGTAACACTAGTTGTGAGCAATTATTTATATAATATAGGAAATAAGTACAGGATGTGAAGCAGATAGTTATTCTTGATGATTCTAATTTAAGCTCTTTGGACTGGAAAAATAAGATAAGAAATAGATTGGATGTTATAAAAAAAAATACTTTAGCAATTCATAAATGATAATTTGGTTCAGGTATTGACTGATTTGAAAGTGATAGTTTATTTTAACTTAGGAATAGGAAAAGTAGAACATAAGCATAATTAGAGCTAAAATATTTGCTAGAGTGGATTAGGAAATTCTCTGAAACTTGCTGAATGAGGTTAAATGAGATGTAGAATTCAGTGGTGAGAATATGTGTGAGATATGGAATACTTTTAAGAATACATTATTAAAATATTATAGGAGCAGTGTATCTCAATAGAGGTCATGAGAAAGAAATGTAGCAAGCCACTTGGTAACCTTTTAGCATTGTGGTAGGGCACCATTATGTCTAAGTGATGGAGGCATGAATTTCATAAGAATACAGCAAATACAGTGATGTAGCAGTCAGCATACTATTCTTAAATACAACCTACTCCATCCCCATCAGTGCACTAAAGATGCCACACACCATCACAGATTCATGGTGTTTGACTGTGCTTCTTACTGTGTATTTTAGGTCCTAGCTGTTGACTGAGGGATGACACTGGACTGCCTATGTGCAACTCTGGATATGCTGGAATGTGGATTTATCTAACCAATTACCCTTCTGCCAGCCTGGTGGGCATATTTCTTAGTGAAAGCACATCATTACTTCTTCATGCCCTCTGTGAGAAGGGATTTCATAGATGCCTGGCAAACAGGCAAGGCAAGGTTTTTCAGAAGGAGATGGTGGATAGTGTGGGTGGAAATATCTTTCAGTTAGAAGCACAGGATGCTTATTTATTCACTTCTGATGCTGTTAATTGTTGGCTCTTCCTCACCTCTCAGTGTAAAAAGTTGTCTAGCTTTTCAGTTCTTTTATGGCTATCCATAAAAGAATAGAAATGGTAGTACCATTTATGCAAAAATACAAATAGCAGCAAGAAGCTCCATTTGGGTCAACTTAGCTTGCTTAATACAACAACCTATTTACCTATTGGTATTTCTCCTCCTTTCAAATCTAAATTCTGGCCATTTTCTCCATTGTCAGGCAGCTACAAGGCATAATTAGTGAAAAATGGATGAAACATAATGGCTAAACAAAAAATACTCCTATTATAGGTACTAGGTCAAAGCAACAACACAATACACCTAATCCATTGTCTAAACAAACACTCACCAAGCTCTACAGTACCCATCCCATTCACTTATGATAAGTTGCCAGCTGTTATTAGAAAACTATGAGTCAACCTTTAGTGTCTGAAATGGGATTAATTTCAGGACTATGAAGCCATGTATTTTCAATGTTGAGAGTCAGAAACTTTTTGCAACCATGTATATTAGTAATGGAAGAGAATGGAAAGATGGAGGAATGAGAGCATAAGAAGTTTATTAAATTCAGTTTAAATCAACTTTCTCAAACTAACCTCCCAATTGGTAGTACCATCTCTCCTCACTTTTCCTGATTAGCTTCAATGTCTCCTCTTTTGACCTCAACAAATCCCACTGCTTCTTTTTGCAGTCACTCTCCTCCTGTCAAGACTCATGCTCTCCTTCATCCTGCTTCCTCTTACAGATCCTGTCCCCCTTGGTTCTCTCACAAACTCCTTGTGCCCCCCAAACCGATAAGAGCATGTGATGTGCTTTTGTTTCACCCATACATGAGGCATGAGGACAAGATTCTCTTACAACCCGGGTATATAGAGACCTCCTGCAAGGCCTATACACATAAAATCCCTGACAAAAAAACAAAATCTTCCTGTTATTAGAATTTAATGTAACTATTTGAATATTAACAGGCAATGCCCATCCATTTCATAGCTAAATTCTCTATTTGGTCTTCCCATGTAAATAATGTTAAATTTTTTAAGGTTAAAACTCATCTACACTTTTGTATCAAACCTTATAACTTATTTAAGTCAATCTGCACTTTAAAGATAGCTTCAACTTCATTTACTAAAGTTGCCAATTTTGTATCATCAGTGAAAATTGACACTACTGATAACATCCATCCACTGTGACCTCACACCATTCAGTACTTGATAAGCTTTTTGTTTTTGACTCATTCCTCTGGATCATTGGATGGTTTAAATTATATATTATAGATGTATGATCTGACACAATCCTATGGTTAAAGTTTGTGGGTTTTTTTTTGATGAATGCAGATGACCTTTGATAGGCCTTTGCAGCTTTTTTCATCCGTAAAATTATGTTATGTTACCACCTTCTATTTGGTCTTTCAGCCATCCACAATCCAATTCAAAATTTATTACGTATCACAGCTTTTTTAATTTGTTAACTACTCTCTTAATTGAAGCCTTGTCAAAAGCTTTGGTAAAATCTAACTAAATCACTTCAATATTTTCTCCCTTATCTAATTGTTTAGTTACATAATCTATAAATTCTAGTAAATTTGTTGAACATGATCTACCACTTCTAAACTCATGCTGAGCATCATTTATTAAACTCCATCTTTACTTCCATTCTTAACCCATTCGCTGCCAGAGAGCCTTTTGTGGCCTTTGAAATTAGACTAGAGTTCACTCTCATTTTCATGATCATTCATCCAATTTTTTGTTTCAAACTCTTATGTTAGTGATTGATCATTCAATTAAAATACCAAAATTTCTTAGGTCAGTCTTTTTGTTTGTAAACAGATTTAAGAATGAGAATAACTTGACCCAGTTTAGAGGATTTCTTTTGACAGCAACCACATGCTTAATTTATAGCTTTTCTTCAAACTTATGTAAACAACCTTTTTTTGATGACTCTTCCCTTTTGAGGCATTTAACACACCTATGTTTGTGGTTTTTCATCCAATTAAAATGCAGAAATGCCTTATGGGAAGGGATAATAGGGAAGTTAGCTATGAAATGGATGGGCATTGACTGAATTCAGTTGAGGATGAGAAGGACTTAGGCGTAGTAGTAGATAGGTCACTGAAGTTTTCAAAGCAGTGTATTGAGGCAAAAAATAGAGCAAATAGGGTGCTAAGATACATTAACAGGAATGTTAGCTACAAGAGTAAAGAGGTTATCCTTAAACACTATAACTCCTATGTTAGGCCACATTTAGAGTACTGTATATAAGCATAGTCACCACATTTTAGACATGACATCAACCTGCTACAAAAATAATACCTTCCCTGAAGCACTTTGAATATGAAGATAGACTGAGGGTACTAAATATGTTCTCACATGAGAGAAGATGTGTGAGGGGAGATATGAATGAGCTTTTTAAAATCTGTTCTGGGATGGATAAGTTGGATTTTAGCAAGTTATTTGAGTTGGTAGTAATAGGACTAGGAGTCACAACTTAAAAATTAAAAAACAGAGGTGCAGGTTGGATGTTAGAAAATATTTTTTCACCAATAGAGTGGTAGATTACTGGAATAGTTTGCCAAGAGGGTAGTGAGATTTGTGAAACTGGCATTTAGCTTTTAAGATATCATCAATATTTGCTTTGTAATTGCTGCATCCAATCAAGAGTATTGCTTTCAAATGTTCATCCGTCAGCCTCATTCACTGCGCTGACTTCACATACTTCATTTGAAAAAGCTTGCTCACAGACATAAGTTGTTCCAAACATTGATGCCATACTAGAGGCAAATTTCTTCAACTTTAAAAGAGCGTAAGCAACGATAAAATTCAACAAGTTTTCCTTCTCTGTGTTTCTCTTTCAACAAGTTATTTGCTTGCAAATCAATGAGCTCCAACTTTAGTTCAACTAGCATACCAATATCTGAAAATCTCTCCCAAAATATGCTTATTTAAATCATGAATAATCTTCTTCGGAAACTTGAGGTTGACATCATCTGTGATTCCACCGCAAAATTCTTTTTAACACTAAAAATGAGAAGTTTCCTCCTTCCAGTTGTGCTACAAACAATGATAGCTTTCTCTGAAATCTTTTGATGATTCTGTAGTGATCACAGATAAGGTTATCCTTTCCCTGAAACTTCAAGTTCAATTCATTCATGTGGGATGTAATGTCAACCAAAAATGATAACTTTGACAGCTAGCTAGGATTTGACAGAAGTGGATCAGCTCTATACTTTTCAGTGAGAAAAATATTTATTTCCCTTGTAGCTTATAAAAATGAAACAGGACTTTACCACAGCTGAGCCACCTCATTGCTGTGAGATAAGGTAAGTCACAGAATTCAAAATCAATTTCTTGAAGAAAAGTTTGGAACTGCTGGTGATGAAGTGAATGACCCTGAATAAAGTTTACTGCAGATATGACTGGTTTCAGTACCCAAGAAATATCTAAGTCTTTTCCACAGAGTGCTTGCTGATGTATAATACAGTGTATAAACAAAGCACCTGGGAGTTGTAAATCTTCCAACTTAGTCCTAATCTGCCTCCACCAGACTGTTTCTCACATCACCATGTTTTTTCCTCAATCTCCATCAGCTGAAACACATCAGAGCTGATTCCAAAGTTTTCTCCACTTTCATGAAAATGTCTTTTCGAGATGTTGTTCTGTGCATGCTGCAAACAGATGCCACCTCTTCAATGATCTGAAAGTCCAAATTAACACTACAAATGAAAACAAGAAGTTGTGATGTACTAGAGAGATCAGTAGACTCATCCAGCATGAGAGAATACCACAAGAAGTTCCTAGCTTTCTCATGTATCTGTCGCACTATGTTCTCTCCAAGTTCTTCTGTTCTCTGAATAACAGAATTTGCTGAAAGGCTGATACTTAAAAACTTATTGGCTTTCTCAGGCAGTCACCCATTTGGCAACTGCCTACTTGGGCATAAGTAGCCATACTCAAGACAGCCTATTACTAGGCTACATTAAAATAACTATATAAAACAAAACAATAAAAATAAGAAAAAGAAAAAGGGCAACAAGCAGGAAGCACGCTTCCACATCAAAGTAAGGCCTGCCTCACCCTGGTGCAGGAACATGCAACCTACGAAGAAACAACAAAACAAAAGTTAAAATAAAGTGAAGGAGGCCAGCCTCCTGCAAAAAGTCAAAGTCCAGAAGTCAGTATGCATGAACCCATCCCGATGACAAGGCAAAAGCGGTGGGTGACCCAGCTCATCCCAGTACTGGGCCAGGTAGCGTGCATGAAGATCACCCAGACTGGGACATTCAACAAGAATGTGCCAAAAAGTCTGGGGGACAATGCAGTCTTCACAGTCGGGTGCTGGTGAGCCCTCCATCAAATGGCAGTGCATCCCATGAGTGAGTCCAATTCAGAGACAACAGAAAGCAACCTGAAGCGGTCACGGCATTGAGGGTAGGTCCATTGGAAAAGCCATAGCGCAATGGCATGCAAATTTAAGTTCCCCTCGACCGTCTCCCATCTTCTTTGCCAAGTAGCCTGGAGAGCTGCCCATATTCCTGCCATGTAAGTGGTGTAAGAAGGAGCGAAATGCTGGTCTGGTCGCCCAAGCCTAGCAGATTCTTTGGCGCCCTCATTCCCTGCAATTCCTACATATCCAAGAACCTAGCATGACAATCTCAACATCTGCCCAGCTCACAAAAACCATGGCATTACAGATATCACAAACAAGGAGATGCGAAGATTCAAATGCCCCATGAGCACACAGGGAGCTTTATCAGTCACTATAAATCACAATCCAGTCTCCAAACCAGGCGTGTCGTGTAATCTCCCATACGAGTGGTGTATTGTAACCAGCTCAGCCGTGAAGACAGACATGGTGCATGGCAGAGACCTGCTGACTTCAAACCGTAGAGATACAGCGTTGAAACTGACCCAGTCTTGGGACTTGGAGCCATCTGTATACACTGGCATGGCTCCAGTGTGACATGAAGTGTGCTCCAAAAAAGCCAAACATAATACACCTGGGGCTGTAGAAACTTTGGGAGCAGAGGCATGGAGACAAATGGTCAAAGGTGGTACCATACAGGGTGGCGTCCTGGGCAGAACCAGGGGCGCCAAATGTGTGAGAGCTATACCTAGTTCTCAAAGGAGTTTCTTGGCCCTAAACCCGAAGGGCTTACAGTATGACGAGATCAGCTCCGAATGCAGTGAGAGCTGTGGGCGACTGAGGGAGTTGGCGGGCTAAGACATACAGGTAAATAATGCACTGTGCATGGCGCAGAGCAAGTGGCATCTTCCCAGCATGGAAAAGTAGGCTGTCAATGGGGAAGTGCAGAAGGCACGGTCACCAGGAGAAGGCTGGCGTGGCAGATTGGGTCGAACTTCTGCAATACACTCTTGGCTGCAGATGCATAAAACTCATATCTGTAGTCGAGCAGCAAATATGAGCATCCCAGGTGAGGTGTCGTCAAATACAAGACCAAGGAAACAGTGTGAGTCCACCAGTTCCAGGCACACCACATTTAAAAACAAGTCTGGGTTAGGGTGGAGTCATGGATGGTGGCAGAAATGCATGACCTTAGGCTTGGCCAAGGAAAACCAAATCCTGTGCGCTTTGGCATAGCAAGACATGTGGTTCAATACCTGTTAGGAGTCAACACTCCAGAGTTGGCACCTGGGCCATGCCAAAAGAGATTGAAAGATTGTTCATGTAGAGCATAGCAAGAACATCTTCCGGCAGTACTAGGGGCGCACTTTTGATGCTCAGGGCAGGGAGTGTGACACTGAGGACACCATCTTCCTGCTCCATTGGGCTGGAGAGGGCTCTCCCCACCTGTATGCAGAATCAACAAAAATTAAGTTATAATGATTGGGAGGCATCCCCTCTCGGCTTTCTCCAGATAAAAAAAACAAAAAAACAGGAGGTAGTGCTGTCTATGAATGAAGGCCTTGCAGACAGCATTTTCCAATCAGAGCTGAGCATCAGACATGGAGTGAAACTTGCAAAAGCAACACAGTGCACATGACAGATAACCTCAGCTGTACAGACACAAGAAGTTAAAGAGATTGGGCAGAAACCGGCCAGTGTTAAGTGGTCTCTCCCAGGTTTGCAAAAAGTTAGCAAAGTAGCAATTCAGCTGGAATCTGGTAGGATACCCAATAACCAGATTCTGTTGAACAAATCTAACAGAAATGGATCTTTGCATCTGGAGTTAAAGTCCAGTTGGCAGCCTTCCACAACATCATGATGTGCAGTGAATGCTGGCAGAGCAGCATCTCAGCTAGAAAATGCAGAGAAAGTAGTCACAAAAGATTCCTCCACGGATGTAGGGTCCGAGATTGCAGTCCCATTGTCCTGGAGAACAGGAGAGAGGTCCTGTGAGAACATGCCTCAAATTCTTTTGACTACTATGGGAATGGTTGATGTGTAAAATGGCCAGACATTCTAGGAATAGTAATTAGGCCGCACGGCGATGAAGTTGCTGGAGAACTCAATGACCTCATTTACCGACCTAAACTCCTTGACTGAGATAGATATGCAGACCACTGCAACAAGCACCACTGGGATGGGCTCTTGGGTGGCAGTAGCCCAGAAAATTTTATTTAAATAGGAGAGCAATCAATACCATGGAGGTCATTGACCACCACCCCCACTCAGGGAGCTTTGTCAGTCACTATAAATCACAATCAAGTCTCCAAATGGGCTGCGTCGTGCAATCTCCCGTACCGAGTGGTGTATTGCAACCAGCATGGCCGTGAAGACAGATGTGGTGCCTGGCAGAGACCTGCTAACCTCCAACAGTGGAGATATTGTAGCGGGCCGAAAATCTAAACTAACCCCCAATCGATCCAACCCGCTTCCTACACTATCCGAACGTGAGAAATAGAAGGAGAATGAAACGGATTGTATATACAGTCCCTTTACTTACAAAAAAATTTACAAAATATCTACAATAGAGAGGGGCGATTATATTGGAGATCTTACTTTTCACCAATGGATACAAAAAGAAAATCCTATATATATAAATACTATTTAATCTATCCTAATAAACATAAAAATCAAACAACCAAAAAAAAAATCCTGAATACAACAGTCAATATATAAACAACAATCAAGGCCTCACTTTATACAAAGAGGATGGAGAGATGTCCAGCCACCTGCCACTCGAGCGAGCAAAATGCCTAGGACTTACAAGTGTGGCGCCTCTGCGCTTGATGGAAGATAATGACTTTAAAAAGCTTACGTGGCTATTATAAGCCCTCCTTCATTAAGCTATACTAATGGCCTTTATTTATTAATGATAATATAGCTTTCCAGGATATAACGCTTTGTTTGTAATATAAGGATATATGAAACTAAGTCCTATCTTTCCAGAATATGAGGCTTTGTTTGTAATATAAGGATATATGAAACTAAGTCCTATCTTTCCAGAATATGAGGCCTGGAAAGAAAAAAACAAAACATGGTAATCATTTTTATACATAAAATAAACAAAAAAAACAAACCCATTCCCATTCACACACATTCTTACAGAGGGTACTGAGAAAAGGGGTGGGAGAATGGCCCTTTTACACACACTCACATTCGCCCCATCACACCCCTCCTTCCTTAAGCCATTCGACCAGCCACTCACTAAACCCTTTCAATCACTCTCCACGGTACCACTTGTGCTCAATCGCACCCTTCTGCACCCATTCACACTCTTCTACTGGTCCCTGGCTACGCGTAGCAATTAGTCGGGGTTGTTCGTCAGTCGTCCTGTCAGTCTCATCGTCACTATTTATCATCTCATCAACCATACTCTTAGCCCTCATTACCAGTTCTCCCATCTCACGACAGAATTCTTTCATACTCTTCCGTTCAGAACCCTCACTCTTCATACCCCCATTCATCAGCTCCTCACTCACAGCTCTCATCCAACTCAAGGTACATTCTTGCGAAACAGACAGGTCATTCACATCCCCTGTATTCTCAACAGGCATACCAGAAACCCCTTCGACTGGTTCCCACCAGGAACCTGAAAAATCAGCCACTTCATCATTCACTACATCAAACTCATCCCTACTATTACCATTCGTAAAACCCGAAAAATCAGCCACACTAGGTTCATTCTGCCCAAACACACTATCATTCATACTGTTCCCAAAACCAGAAAAATCAGGCACAGGCAGCTCACTCACTCGTCTACTTATACCAGCCAGATCACTCACCTGTTTACGCAAAAACTCAATCTCCCTTTCAAGATCCCCCATACCAGAAACACTCTGCTCAGACTTACTTTCATTCGTACTTGCATTCTTCCTTTCACCCTTCTTTGTACGCTTTCTACTCCTCGAGACTAAGACTAGCTCTTTCCCAGACAGATCCATACTATCACATTCAATCTCATCATCATGCACTTTACCTCTCTCTCTACACAGTCCATACACTGGATGGCTCACCAGGTAGTCAGGAGGTTCTCTCCATCTCCTTAACTGACTCTGATGAGCCCGCACTCTCTCAGTCATGCCGTCATTCAAACTCTCCAAAACATACGTCACTCCATTTTCCCAAACCCTCACAACTCTATAAGGTCCATAAAACTTCTCACTTATCTTTGATACATTCAACCTACCCTTCACTTCTTTCACCTTCAATACTTTCACGACAGAATTCTTTCATGAAGTTCCGCACCTTTGCCATACCAATGCTTTCAGGCTTACTACACACTTCATTCATTACCTCCTTCCTTAAATCATCTACACTATCGGGCACTCTCACATCTACTCCATCACTCTTCAAATCTTGCAAACCATTCCATACACTCTCAAACAAGGAATCACCACCACCCTTACTCTCTTTTCCATTCATAATTCCTTTCGGCAAATACTCAGGATCACTCACTCCACACACATTTTCATCATTCGTACCAGGATACCTTGACATCAAATCAGCCACTCCATTCCATTCACCAGGCACATACTCAATCACATAGTCAAAGTCACTCAAATCTTCCAAAGTCCTTGCAATCCTACTATCAGCCCACTTCATACGCTGCAGATACACAAGAGGTTGATGATCGGTTTTTATCACAAACCTCACACCATACAAAAATGGACGCAACACTTTCAAACAATATCTTATCGCAGCCAGCTCTCGTTCCACAGTCGAATACTTTCGTTCTGCAACATTCATAGCCTTGGATACATACCCAATTATTCGCCTGACATTCTCTCCATTCAAACGCTGCTCTTGCATCAGAAAACCTCCCATACAATACCCACTCGCATCTGTATACAATTCAAGCATTTTAGCATTTACACTATAATCTGGGTAAGCTAATTCAACATCTTCAGCCGCTGCCTCCTTCAGTCTCTCATACGCCTCATTCATCTTATCATTCCACTTGACAACCGTACTACCTTTCTTGCCCATCCACTCAGTCAGAGGCTTACTCACACCAGAACAATCACGTATAAACTTTCGCTGGAACTCAATCAAACCCAAAAATGACTTCAGTTGCTTCACAGTCACCGGTTTAGGAAACATTCACACCTTCTCAACATACTTCGATGATTTACGCAATCCATTCTCACTCACCATATGCCCAAGGAATTCCACTTCTTTCGCAAACCATTCACACTTCGCCACTTTCACCTTCACACCAACACTCTCCAACATTCTCAACACATCATTCACCAATCTCATATGCTCCTCAAAAGTCTCAGTCATAATCAAAATATCATCTATAAACGCAATCACATTCTTACTCGCAAACTTACTCAACACAACATTCATTGCCCGCTGGAAGGCTCCGGGAGCATTAGCCAACCCAAAGCTGAGGTTCCGGAACTGGTAATGCCTCTTTGAGGAAGAGAAGGCAGTTACTGGCCGGCTCTCCTCAGCAATGGGCATCTGGTAATACCCCCGTACCAGATCCAGCTTCGTAAACCACTCCATCCCATGCATACTATATACACACTCAGATACCACACACATCGGAAACCTTTCTTTCACAGTCCTTTCATTCACCTTTCGATAATCCACACACAGACGCAATCTTCCATCCAGCTTACGTACAGGTACAATTGGACTATTCCATGCACTCTCACTCTCCTCAATCACCCCAAATTGCTCCAATTCCAAACACTGCTCCTCAATCTCTTCAGCAACCGGACGTGGGAAATGCCTCGGCCGCTGATAGATTGGGGTGTCCTCCTTCAGGACAATCTTGAATTCCGGGAGCTTTGCAACCCCGAAATCCAGATCACCCTTACTGAGGGCTCCCTTTCGCTCAAATATCATTCGATACACATCCTCCCTTTCATACTCAGTCAAACATCCATCCAATTTCACCATGTCCTTCACCTCATTATACATCCATTCACATGTCTTTTCATTCGCAACATTCACCCTGATATCCGTACTATCATCCATACCTACCTTATTGACAGTGGAGAGGTGGCCCAGTACATCTCCGACTTGGATTCCCCTCACCTGCCCTTTCACACTGGGGTCTGCCTGCACACATACAAAAGGATCATTCATTCTCATCAAGCCATCAAACACACAAGCAACACGCCTTACCTTATAACACGCATCCTTTCCATCCAATATCACAGTGTTCTCACTCACATTCAAACTAACATCCTTACTCCAACTCACTCTAACAGACACCCTTTCACCCTTCACAAGCCTTACACTCTCCATAGCAGTCACCTCAATACCAGTAAACACACTCCTCAAAACGCTACCATCTTTCCCTACATACAACTTATACACCCCATTTTTACCAATCTTTCTCTCAATCTGATCACTCGCAGGATGCACAACCATACGATTCATTTTCATAAAATCATAGCCCAAAATCACACCATACTCACTACTCACCTTATCAATCACAGAAAATTCACATTCATTCATCATCATACCATGCATTCGAACAGGTGACCTTATCATTCCAATCACAGGCACTCTCCTATTACCAATACCTACTAAACTACCCTTGCACTCAGACAGGAGGGCTTTCTCGCTAAACTTGTCATACACATCTTTATACAACAAGCTCGCCTTGCATCCAGAATCTATTAAAGCCAAACACTCAAATCCATTCAACTCCATCTTCACACTCAGACACTCATACTTCCTACCAGACAGCACTTTCACACTAGACAGACTTACCAACACATTACTCACACTCATGCACCCAGAGGATACTTCAGCAGGTACCCTCTTACCATTCAGTTTCCCGCTTCAGACTTTCCATTCACACCTTGCGCTCTCAGTCTAATCCAACACTTTTCACTTGAATGTCCTTCCATCGCACAATAGCTACATACATTCCTCTGGTCACGACACATCCTTGCATAATGACCAGCCTTTTCACAATTACCACATGCATATTTCATACTTTCCCCAGCAGTTGCTTCACCATTCAACCTCGGACAATCTTTCTTCAAATGGCCTATTTCTTTACACTCGAAGCACTCTTTCACACTTTCCTGGCAATCCTTTATCATATGCCCTTTCTTACCACACCCAAAACACGCACCAGATGTCCACCTACATTCTGCCAACATATGACCTTTCCTTACACACCGACGACATTCCACAATCTTTCTCACACCATTCGGTCTCTCATTTGCTGGGACATACCTCGGTTTCTCTCTCATATATCCGTTCCCACGCTTGAAATTCATCTGCCCCCTTCCATTCGACCACCCTCCATTTGCCCATCCATTCTGCCGGCCCAGGAAGTTTGACATCACTCCAGCTGGTGCAGCCTTCAGGGCATCCCTGTAGCTGACAAACTGCCGGGGTGGATGAAAGCTCCTGGGCTTCTTACCCCCAACATTCACACTGTACCATCCATCCTCTTCTAGATCGCTTTCATCATCAAATCGTCCATCTTCTAACAGTTCTAACACATCCTCCCACATCAACCGTTCACCTGTCAGTCTCACTCTCTCCTTTCTCTTTCCACCCAGCCATTCACTCACCTTTCGTGGGATCGTGTCCAAAAACTTCCTCATGAGTGGTTTACATTCATTTACATCATCATCACCATACCTCGTTCTTGCCATACTCTCAAGCCTATGTGCATACATATTCACACTTTCACTCTTCCCCATTCGAGCCTTCTCAAATTCATTTACCCTTTTATACTTCACACTCTCTTTCATTCATTTCACCTGTCCAATCATCCGCTTCTTCACCACATCGTACCTTGGTTCCCCCACACTTGTAATCACGCGGAAAAACTCCAATACTTTTCCCTCCAAACATTCCCCCAAAACATTCATCCAGTATCCCTTATTCTCCGGGTACTTGAGCTTACAATATCGCTCAAATTCCCTGAAGAATTCTTCCACACTTTTCCCACCATGTAACCTAAATCTATCTATCTTTGGCACTTCCCTTATCAAAATACCCTTTCCCACATTCACTTCACTCTCACTTGAGCTGCCTTCACTCTCACTCATATCAATCATACCATCACTCTCTCCTTCATCCGAGTACAATGAGTCCACACTCTTGCCTCTTACCTTCCTATCCTTCCCCTTTGCACCACTCTTCCTTCTTCTCTTGCATTCAACTCTCTTCCATTCTCCGTCCTTCCTATCACTCATAATCACCCTATCCTCTCTAGACTCGCACACACTCCCATTGATCCCATTAGTCTTATTCCCTTCAGTCGGAGCAGGGGTCAAGGTCGAGGGTCCTAGGGCCGGTCCTGACCCCTTCATCATGTCATACAGGTCCTGCATCCGTCGGTCCGTCTGATCCTGTCTTTTCATTCATCCCTTTTATTTTGTTCTCCATTCCCTCCATCATTCCCCGTAACATTTCACACTCCTCTTCTTTCTTTCTCAACTCCAGTCTCAATCGCACTACTTCTTCATTCAATGTTTCCGCTACAGCCATTGTTCCCAAGTTAGTAAAAAAGATAGGAGAAGGGAAAAATCAATCAAACTACTTGTCACACTAATTGGGTATGGACTGCAATCCAATCCAGTCACGCTCCCAGTTTCGAAGTCTCACGTCCCTATTCGGGCGCCAAATGTAGCGGGCCGAAAATCTAAACTAACCCCCAATCGATCCAACCCGCTTCCTACACTATCCGGACGTGAGAAATCGAAGGAGAATGAAACGGATTGTATATACAGTCCCTTTACTTACAAAAAATTTTACAAAATATCTACAATAGAGAGGGGCGATTATATTGGAGATCTTACTTTTCACCAATGGATACAAAAAGAAAATCCTATATATATAAATACTATTTAATCTATCCTAATAAACATAAAAATCAAACAACCAAAAAAAAAATCCTGAATACAACAGTCAATATATAAACAACAATCAAGGCCTCACTTTATACAAAGAGGATGGAGAGATCTCCAGCCACCTGCCACTCGAGCGAGCAAAATGCCTAGGACTTACAAGTGTGGCGCCTCTGCGCTTGATGGAAGATAATGACTTTAAAAAGCTTACGTGGCTATTATAAGCCCTCCTTCATTAAGCTATACTAATGGCCTTTATTTATTAATGATAATATAGCTTTCCAGGATATAACGCTTTGTTTGTAATATAAGGATATACGAAACTAAGTCCTATCTTTCCAGAATATGAGGCTTTGTTTGTAATATAAGGATATATGAAACTAAGTCCTATCTTTCCAGAATATGAGGCCTGGAAAGAAAAAAAAACAACATGGTAATCATTTTTATACATAAAATAAACAAAAAAAACAAACCCATTCCCATTCACACACATTCTTACAGAGGGAGGGAGAGGGTACTGAGAAAAGGGGTGGGAGAATGGCCCTTTTACACACACTCACATTCGCCCCACCACACCATGACATTGAAACTAACCCCAACTTGGGACTTGGATCCATTCATATACACTGGCACAGTTCCAGGATGCCACGAAGTATGCTCCAAAAAGGTTGAACACATTACACCTGCCACTGTAGAAAATTGGGAGCAAAGGTGTGGAGATAAATGGGCAAAGGTGGTACCCTACAGGGTGGCATCCTGGGCAGAACTAAGGGCATCACCTGCCCGAGAGCTAGACCTAGCTCTCAAACGAGTTTCCTGGCCCTACCTAAACCCAAAGGGCTTAGTTAGGATATGACTGGCATCTCTCACCGGAATAGGCACCGTTGAGATCAGCTCCGAATGATATTTGAATGGGAAAGTGATCACTACCATAGAGGTCATTGAACAACAACAACCCCAAATCTGGCTGTGCATCTGGAGGCAGAACTCTGAGTGCTATTATTCGGACAGTGCGCTGAAGGCACTGTCGCCTTCAAGGACTTATCGGGGGAGGTTGGGCTTGCAATGCGAGTCTTTCTCCCTCTGCCTTGAAACCTTAGCCGAGCAGGGCGGCTTCGGAGGCAGGGATCCTTCTTTTGGAGGATCCAACATCTCTGAGCCACCCAGCCTACCATTGGGAGTTGGCAAAGTAACTGAAGCTCCTTTAGTGCTGTCCTCCTTTGGGAGCAGATTTAGCAACCCTGGAAGATGGCCTCATGATGCTCTTCAGGGGTAATGCCTCCTGAGAGTCTAACTCGGTGGAGGCGTGTGGCTGTTTTGCCTTACACGAAAATCACACTGGGGGAAGAGGAAGGGAGCCGTGGTTTTATCCTGGGCTGGGTATGAACCCTTTGTGCTGCCAGCTCTACCAGGAGGGGCCTGGGTTGGGTAGAACCCACACAAGGATTCCGAATGAGGGTGGAAATGACCGTGCTCATAGGCCTAGTGGAGCAGAGTGTGTCTTTCTCAACATTAAAGCATAGGAGGTCCCAGGTAGCAATGGGTATGCCAGGACCAAGTCCTTAACCTCGCGGAATGAGAGACGATCCTGGGCCTGAACAGACAGGATTTCCTTCTCAAGTTGATGCGCACCACATTGCTTCGAAGAAGCGGGGTGCAGCTCTCCGTAATTTACACACTTGGCCACACATGATTTGGTTTTATGTGCGGCCTTGGAGCAACTTACACAAACTTTGGGTAACCCTTACTTTGCATGTTGACAGGAGCAATTAGTATGGCCGATGCAGTGACAGTAGCAGCACCTCCGCGGCAGTGGAATGAATGCCTTCACGACTCAGGGAACTTGTCACAGTCAAATGTGACTTTGATAGCCCCATGGTCGGCACTAATCATGGATGCCTTCGGCTCTCTAACAATTGCACTAGCTAGAGCTCTCCCCTGATGGATCATGTTGCCCTTAGCCAACATGCTGCCATTAGTGGAGCAAATAACAAGGAAGCGCTTGAAGCCAGCATACTCAGAAACTTCAGGTAGCCTCTGAATGAGGGTCCCCGACTTAATTGAGGCTCCGCTCTTCGCAGTTCTGGTCTTCATCTGGGACCTCCCCTATGGGGAAGCAACAGGGCCAGAAGTGCCGATCTTTGGAAGGTCGCTTACCAAAATGGCAGCAGACCCGTCCATTCCAGCGGCTCTTGCAGAGGGAGACACCCTCACCATCTTTTTCTTGTTCTTTTCTCTCGCCTCTGCTGGCAGGAGGCCCTAGTAAAGATCCTTCTCTGAAACGGAGGTCTTGCTTATCATATGAGCAACAGCTGGGGAAGGAGATCCCTCCTCTCCTTGTGAGGGTACGCACAGTGACCTCCTGTAGGCTCTTAGCGCAAGAGTGCAGGATGTTAGGGGACAAGGAGCAACAGCCCTTGCCATTCCTTGACCTCCTGAGGGGATTGACCTTATCTACATGTTCCAGCCTAGAGCGGTCAATTTTCAGCCGCCTGCATGCTTTCTTGGCAGTCCCTTGTGAAAGAAAAGGACGGACTGCCACTGGAAAGAGGGAGGCACCCAAGGGCGCCTCCAGAGATGGAGGTGTGGGGAGTCCCTTACACCGGTAGGGCAGAGGAGAGGAGTAAACCTCCTCTCTGGTATAAGAAATTTGGAGGGTACCCTGAGAAAGCACAGTGGGGAAAACGTCCATTTTTTCAAGTTAGCTAGCCGAGGGCCGCTCCGATGATGGTCAAGGGATTATATTTTTTTAATTTAACATTGGGCATAGGGACACAAACGCTCACCACCCAATGCAGTAACCCATTCTGTGAGGGGTGAAGAATGGACTGGCAGAGCCAGCTGCTGCTTTTTGAGGTCACTCCTCCTGCCTAGTGACCTGGCAGCCCATTGGCATGGTGGCTGCACCTTTAGGCACAGTGTAAATTTGATAGACTGTGAAAAGGAGAGAGAAAGGAGGAGTGAGCGGGTTGTTAAAAACTCGCCTCCCAAAACTGGTGCTAGGGGTGAGAGGGCCTTGTCCCCTCCCCCCTCAGCCCCAATCTGGGATGGTTGGATGAGAAAAAACTGGTTGGCATATACCCTATGAAATTAGAGGCCAACCAGAGAAAGTTGTAGTAGAGATTGTATGTAAAGTGAGGAAGTAAAGTAAGAGGACAGGGTGTCAGAAATTAGAAGAGGCTAAGCTAGGGCCAGATGGGGCACTGAGTCCCCTCAGCATGTTGGCCATGAAGGCAAATTGCTGTGCCCTTTAGGGTGGTTCTCAGGACACAAGTCTTTTGCTGCTTCCTTCATATACTCTTTGATGAAGTTGCCATCAGAGATAGGTTTTCCTCACTCTACCATCTTATGCACTATTTTGTAACTTGTTCAAGTGACAGATTCATTTTCAGCAAACACTCTTTTGAAGAAAGACTTTTGAGATTCCAAACTACGTTTCATGAACTATAATTTCTCATTTCTCAGAACGCCCCCTTCTAGAAAACTTTGAATATGTTGACAGATGTTTTGTTTCATAGTGACACCACAACCACTTTCATTGCATATTATGCAATTAGCCTTCTGGTTTTTTGTTTCCACAAAGTACTTTTCTCCCCATTTTTCATTTGAAAAGGCGACACTTGGCATCCACTTTTCTTTTTCTAGGAGCCATAAAGATGGATAAAGAGAACAGGAACTGAAAATGATAAACAGTTGTTTAGAATTTTTCTTTTAAAAAAATTTATTTACAGTGTAAATAAAAATATTTTACATCAATTTTTTTACCCATGTTTTTTAACTATTACTTGTAGCCAAAATATTAGGTAAAAAATAATGAAATTTTGTGAACTAATTAGGAATGAATGATAATTAACTGAGTTATTAAAGTTCAAATTCTGAAACCTTTTTTATGCCACCGGATAAATTTGAGAAGTCAAAATTAAGTTTTACATTGATCAAAATATTTTAAATTTGTTTTATCTTTAAAACCGTCAATATGAACATTAAATTCTACTAGGTATAAAAAAGTTTGAGAATTACTACCTTTTAAAATAAATTTGTAATGTCAAGTAAGCAAGTGTAAAGAAGTTTATATTTGAAAATTAAGCCTCCCATACAACCTAAGACCCGTTGCCCTTTTAAGAAAATAAGCATCAAATATAAAAACAACCCTTTAAAATAAAATAAAAATTGAATTATAATAATAAAAGAATACATGAAAAAAGTTTTAGAAGAATAATATTATGCAAAGTTGCAAGTTGCAATGCACAAGTTATATGCACATAATTATATTTTAGCTCATTTGTGGTACAGTACGGCAGGCCGGATGAACTGACCTCATGGGCCAGATCTGTCCTGCAGGCAGTAGTTTGGAGACTCTTGGGCTATAGAAAGTTAAACTTAGCAGCTAAAGTTATACGAGTCCTCTTTACTTCCCTTCTTAAAAATGGGCACTACATTCACTAATTTCCAATCATTAGGTATTTCTCCAAACTCTAGTGATCTAGGATCTATCTTCTCAAGAGCTACTGCAATACTAACTACACCTTCTTTGAGTAACCTAGAATGAAGGTTCTCTTGGCCAGATGCCTTACTTGTATTTAACTCCAATATAAGCCCTTTAATTATTTGCCTGTCGACATTAATGATATTCAACACCACTTCCCTTGACTTAGTATTATCATTAATTAATCCATCTGGATTCTCTTCTGTAAATGCTGAAGAAAAATGATCATTAAAGAAACTACTATTTCCTCATCAGATTCTTTCAAAACCCCTTCATATTTAATAAACCTTATTTTATCACTGTTAGATTTGTTATTGATTTTATAATAGCTCAAGAATTTCATTGGATCTTTATTATTATTTTGAGCTAAATTAATTTCTGCTGCCCTTTTGTATTCTTAATAATCTTATTTAGCTCATTTCTGGTTGACTTATAATGATTTAAACTCATCAGTACTTTCTCCCTGTAACCTCTGGTGTGACCTTTACTTTACAGGAACTTCCCTAGCTATCTCCTGATTCCAACAAAATGGCTTCCTACATTTCTTCATAATGGCCTTCATTGGGATACACTGCTACTGGACTATGTGTAATATAGTCTTAAAAGTATCCCACATCTCTCGGGTATTCTTACAACTGAAGTCCATATCCCTCTTGATTTAGCAAGTTGAATAGTTTATCATAATCACCCCTACAAAAATTTGGAAGTTTTGTAGTGTTTCTATATTGCCAAGTTAAAACAAACCATCTGATGATCACTATTTCCCAATGCTTCCCAAACAGTCAATTCCTGAACCAAGTCATCATCATTTGAAAGAATCATATCTAATATATTAGCACCACTTGTTGGCTTATTAACAAATTGGGTCAAAAAATAATCCTCAAAGCATTCTATAAACTTACGACTTGCTCTATCCCTTCTTATCATATTTTGCCAGTGCACAGAATTTAAATTAAAGTCACCAAGAATAACTGTATCTAGTACACACCCTTTACTTATTTCCCCAGTAATTAACTCATCAATACCATTACTAGGTCACTGGAATATGGAGAAATACCCGATGATTGGAAGAGAGCGAATGTAGTCCCCATTTTCAAGAAGGGTAGTAAAGAGGATCCAAATAACTCTAGACCGGTTAGCCTAACTCCTGTAGTCTGTAAAATTCTTGAGAAAATAGTTAAAAAAGGCATTTGCCAACATCTAGAGAGGGAGGGGTTAATCAGCGATGCTCAGCATGGGTTTAGATCAGGTAGATCATGTTTGACTAACTTACTAGACTTTCTGGAGTTTGTAACAGATCAAGTAGATAAGGGAGAGAATGTAGATATAATTTACTTAGATTTTAGTAAAGCATTTGATAAGGTACCACATAGGAGACTAGTTCATAAATTAAAAATGATTGGGATATGTGGGGGTGTTTCAAATTGGATAGCTGAGTGGCTGAAAGACAGGAAGCAAAGGGTAGTGCTAAATGGTGTAAAGTCAGAGTGGAGGGATAAGAACATAGGAACATAAGAAAAGAAGGAGACTGCAAAAGACCATTCATGGCCTACACTTGGCAGCTCCTGTTCCAGTCAACACACAAAAGATTTCTTACCAGAGAAAAGTCATCAACATTGTCACCCTTTACAGGAGTTCGTCAGATCTAATCTACAATATACATAAAATGCATCCAGAGGATTATGTCCATTCATGCAACCGCAAAATATAATCTCCCCATTCCTTAGAAAAATATATACATATGTACATAAAAAAGTCAGTCGCATCTAGCAGCTTCATCCATATATTTATCTAATCTATTCTTAAAACTACCCAGAGAGGAGGCTTCTATCACATGTCTAGTGAGCCTATTCCATTCATCTACCACACGATTTGTAAACCAATTCCTCCCAATCTCCTTCCTAAACCTATACTTATCAAGCTTAAACCCATTGCTACGTGTCCTGTCATGTTCACTAAGTATAAGAACCTTACCCAGATCCCCTTTATTATATCCTTTTACCCATTTGAAGACTTCAATCAATTCCCCTCTGACTCTTCTCCTTTCCGATGTATGTAGATTTAGTTTTCTGAGCCTTTCACCATAAGGTAAGTTCCTTAGCCCACCAATCATCTTTGTCATCCTTCTCTGCACAGACTCAAGCAAATCAATATCCTTCCTATAATATGGTGACCAAAATTGTACTGCATAGTCTAGATGAGGCCTAACTAGCGCCAGATACAGTTTTAGAATGACTTCAGCACTCTTATTGCTTACACTCCTCCTAATGAATCCCAATATCCTATTAGCTTTATTCTTAGCATTTAGGCATTGCTTTCTAGGACGAAGGTCTGAACTTACCAAAATACCCAAGTCCCTCTCACAATCGGTCCTCCCTAAATTTCTCCCATTTAATCTATAACTATTCAGTTGATTATTTCTACCTATACTAAGTACACTACATTTGTCTATGTTAAACTTCATTTGCCATTTCTCAGCCCAATTGGACAGAATGGTCAATTCCTCCTGCATTACAACAGCATCAGAATCAGCCCTAATGGCCCTACCTAGCTTAGTATCATCAGCAAATTTACTCAGGTCACTACTTATACCTATGTCAAGATCATTAATATAAATTAAGAATAGCAATGGACCCAAAACAGATCCTTGCAGAACTCCACTGCTAACACACCCCCACTCAGATTTAACTCCATCTATACTAACTCTTTGCTGTCTGTCACCAAGCCATGACTGAATCCACCTAAATATACTGCCATCGATTCCGTGTGCTTTAACTTTGCTCAGAAGCCGTAAGTGTGGCACTCGATCAAAAGCTTTACTAAAGTCCAAGTATAAAATATCATAGTTTTCATCCTTATCTGCTGCTTCATACACCTTACTATAAAAAGACAGCAAATTAGTCAGGCAGGATTTACCCTTACTAAAGCCATGCTGTGATTCTTTTATCAACTTATGCTTATCCAAGTGATCCCTAATATTCCTTGCTATAATAGATTCCATCATTTTCCCTACCACTGATGTCAAACTTACTGGTCTGTAATTAGACATATTTGTTTTATCCCCTTTCTTAAATATAGGTATCACATTGGCTTTCTTCCATGCCACTGGCACAATGCCACTCTCCAATGATTTTCTAAAGATGCATGCTAGGGGCTCACTTAACACATCCTTACATTCTTTCAAAATTCTAGGAAAGACCTCATCAGGACCGGGTGCTTTACTACTTTTGATTTTATCAATTTCCTTTGTCACTATCTCCTTTGTGATCAAGATATCCTTTAATTTCTCTTCATCATTACCCCGAAAGATCATTGACACCTCAGGTATATTTAGAGTATCCTCCTGTGTATCCTCCTCTCTCATGGCATGAAATCTGTTAGTCAACCTAACATTTCCTAACCTAGCCATTTTATCCATATTTACCCACCATTCATCCTCACTTACATCATTTACTTCTTTCTCTCCAGACTCTATTCTAGGCCTATCTTCCTCCCTCATTGTCCCAGCCACATGGTCCCTAGGGAGCAGAGTACTCATCCAGTTGTGAAGCAAATGTGAGAATGTTTGTAGGGCCGTTCTCCCACCCCTTTTCCAATATCCTCTCCCTCCCTCAGTACGAATGTGTGTGTGGATAACTGGTATTTAAATTTTGTTTAATTTTTTATTTGTTATTGATGTTTGTTTTCTCTTTTCAGAGAAAAGAAATAGTTTCTTTGCTATAATTCTTTTGTCAAAAAGCCGGTCTATTATTCTGATATTCCTTTTGTAAGAGTGACTGGGATAACAATTTTTTTTAAATTTAAAATCAAATTTGCTATGTCCTTTAACTAGATTGGTTGGACAGGTGTTTTATATAGCCTCAATACTGCGACAAGATCACATAATTATTCTATGAGTTCAGAGGCCAAGGCCTTTAAAAAAGAGATACGCAAAAAATTTGTGCTCACACGAATGGCAGCCGGCAAGACTTTTCCCCAGGCAATGCCAAACCCTTCTTTATCTCTTTGTTGGTTGTTAGTACTTTTTGTTAATATTTTTTGGTTTTGTTTGCTTAACTGATTCTCTCTTGTTTGTTTAGATTAAAACTTTGTTTGCTGATAGGACTGCTTATTTTGATTTTGTATATATTATAATTTTAAATTTAAATATCTCATAATTTTTGTTTGTGTGCATAAGTAACGAGATCTCAAATATAACTACCCCATATTTTTTTTTAATAAAGGACTATACATACAATCCGTTTCATTTCTTCCTCGATTTCTCACATCTGACTTTGTGTAGGAAGTGAGTTGGAATGATTGGGGTTTAAGTGTAGGTTCGGTGCCTACTACACTGTCCCTGTTGGGCTACTATCAGAAACTTGCTGATTTCATAGAAAAAAAGCACCTTAAAAGAGTCTACACTGATCGTTATACTGCCCAATTCAATGACATTTGCTTCACCCATTTCCGTAACATTTTAAAGAGTAAGCAGAGGCAAACCTCTTTAGATAAATATTTCAGTAAAAAACCATTGCCTAGTGAAAGTGAAGGAAGTGTGGTCAAACAGTCCAAAACCAGTGAATAAAAAGTTCTTTGTTAGATTGAGTTTGCTCTTAGATTAAGTTTAGGCTAAGTGTCCCAACCACCCTTCACCACCACCAAGCCTACACCTCCGTTCGCAGAAGTCGTCTGTCTCCAAGGTTATTTATTTTTTAAATTTTTTTTTACAGAGCCCATCTGGCAACTGCCCACTTGGGCATAAGTCGCCAAAAAACACGACAGCCTATAACTAGGCTACTTTAAAAAAAAAATATGAAAACGTAACAATGATATAAATTCGAAAAACTTAACAACCAGGAAGCAATCTCCGGCAGCGGGGGGAGGTCCCCCTCACCCCAGTGCAGGAGAGTGCAACCTACAAAACAACAACAACAGAAAAACAACAAAAAGAACCTTAAATAAAGAATGTGCCAAACAGTCTGGGGGATGACGCAGTCGTTGCAATAGGGCGCAGGCGAGCGCTCCATCAGATAGCGATGCGTCACACGAGTGTGCCCGCTTCGGAGACGAGAGAAAGCAACCTGAAGCCACCGCCGCGGCATTAGGGGATAGGTCCATGGGATTAGTCGCGGGGCAATGGCACGCAACTTTAAGTTCCCTTCGACCGTCTCCGATCTTCTTTACAAAGCAGTCCGAAGAGCTGCCTGAATTCCTGCCATGTAGTCGGTGTGAGGAAGAGCGAAACGCTGGTCCGGTCGCAGAGTCCTCGCTGACTCTTTGGCGCCCTCATTCGCCGCAATTCCTACATGTCCAGGAACTCAGCAGAAGATAATCTCGACATCTACCCGGCTCGCCAAAACCGTGGCGTCACGGATATCGCAAACCAGGGGATGCGGAGATTCCAATGCACCGAGAGCACTCAGGGCGCTTTGTGAGTCGCTATAGATCACAATCCGTTCTCCGAACCAGGCACGTCACGTAATTCCCGTACCGAGTGGTGTATTGCCAACAGCTCGGTTGTAAAGACAGACGCAGCGCCTGGTAGAGCCCCGCTGACTTCAAACAGAGGGGATAAGGCGTGGAAGCAATCCCCTCTTGGGACTTGGAGCCATCCGTATACACTGGCACGGTACCAGCGTGACACGATGTGTGCTCCAAAAAGGTCGAACGCAATAATCCCGGCGCAGTACAAGTTTTGGGAGCAGAGGCGTAGCGACAAATAGCCAAATGTGGTACCCTCCAGGGTGGCGTCCTGGGGAGAACCAGAAGCGCCACCGGCCCGAGAGCTATAATAAGCTCTCGAAGGAGTTTCCTACCTGGTATGACTGGCGTCTCTCAGAGGCATAGGCACCATCGAGATCAGCTGCGGATGCAGTGAGAGCTGTTGGCGACTGAGGGAAGCGCCGGGCTCGCGCGTACAGTCGAGTGATACACTGCACGCGGCGCAGAGCGAGTGGCATCTCCCCAGCATCGACAAACAGGCTCTCAATGGAGAAAGTGCGGAAGGCACCGGTCGCAAGGCGAAGGCTGGTGTGGTGGATCGAATCCACCTTCCCTAATAAACGCTCGGCTGCGGATGCATAAAACTCGCATCCGTAGTCGAGATTCGAACGAACAAAGGATCGATAAAAAAGTAGGGCAGTAGCCCTATCAGCCCCCAAAGCGCTGAACGTCACGGAAGGGAAAATGTCCATGGGGCGGGTACAAGAGACCCTAAGGCTGAGAATATGAGCCTCCCAGGTGAGGCGTCGGTCGAATACAAGAACAAGGAAACGGTGCGACTCAACCAGGTGCACCCCATTAAGAAACAAATCTGGGTCGGGGTGAAGCCGTGGATGGCGGCAGAAGTGCACCACTTTAGTCTTGGCCAAAGAAAACCGAAACCTGTGCGCTTCGGCATAGCGAGAGACGCGGTTCAATGCCTGTTGGAGTCGACGCTCCAGAGTTGGCATCTGGGCCACGCCAAAGGAGATCGAAAGGTCGTCCACGAAAAGCGTAGCGAGAACATCTTCCGGCAGCACAGAGGTGATGCCGTTCATGCTCAGGGCAAAGAGTGTGACACTGAGGACACTTCCCTGCGGGACACCCTCTTCCTGCTCCTTTGGGCCGGAGAGAGCTCTCCCCACCCATTGTTATGAAAATTTCTATGATGCTGGCTACGTATAGCTATACCAGTTGGCTTCTCAGTGTTTATCCAACCTGTTCTTAAAGGAATGGAGACTTGTGGCTGTGATCACTTGATCTGGCAGAGAATTCCAGTCATTGACAATCCTTTGGCCAAATACATTTTTCGTCACCATCTTCTGGCAATGGCATTTAAATAGTTTATTGGAATGACCTCGCGTTGCTCAATATTCCTGAGGTATGAAGAAAAGGCCAGGGTCAATTCTCTTTAATCCATTTAGAAGCTTGTAAACTTGAATCATATCACCTCTATGGCGTCTATAGTTCATAGAAAAGAGTCCAAGCTGACGCAATCTTTCGCTATATTCTTGATCACTCAATTCCGGAACCAATTTTAAGCTCTTCTTTGTACGGATTCCACTTTCATATTATCGGCAAGGAATCGTGGGTACCAAATGATGTTGTTATATTCCAGATGGGGACGAACTAATGCATTTATTAACAGTGGCAAGGTATCTCTGGTAAATATTACAAATGTGCTTTTCACAATTCCCAACATCTGGTTTGCCCTTTTAACTGCAGCGGACACTTGTGCATGGAATTTCCATTCAGAGTCAATGATTACCCCTAGATCTTTCTCTTCTTTAACTTGATCCAGTATTTCACCATTCATGGTATATACATAGTCTTGATTGTGGAAACCCAAAATGCATCACTTTACATTTTTTGTGCATTAAACCTCAACTGCCACAGATTAGACCATTCACCTAGCTTCCTTAAATCTCCCTGCAAGTCCCAATGATCTTGTGATGTGTTTAGTTCCTTGTAAATCTTCGTGTTGTCGGCAAATATTTTAACTGTACTTGATACAGCATCAGGTAGATCATGGATAAACAACACAAACAAAATTGGTCCCAAAACACTTCCCTGTGATATACCGCTTTTCACTGCTTTCCAGTCAGATCTGTCTTCATTCATGACTACCCGTTGTCTTCGGCCTGTCAAGAAGCTTTCTATCCAATAATAAGTTTTTCCTCCTATCCCATAAGCTTTCAGTTTACTTAAAAGTCTTTTATGAGGCACTGAGTCAAAAGCCTTGTGGAAGTCCAAATACACAGCATCAAAGCTCTTTCCATGCTCCACAAACAGTGACCATTCCTCTAAACATAAGAGTAGCTGAGTCGTACATGATCTATCACGGACAAAACCATGTTGCTGATCAGCAAAAAGACCATTATCAATCATGTGTTTGACAATATCGTCTCTTACTATTGTCTCCATAATCTTACACCCAACTGCTGTTAAACTTATTGGCCTATAATTTCCAGGCTGCCGTCGACTTCCTTTTTTATAGATTAGAGTGATATTGGCATCTTTCCAGCCTTGTAGAATTTTCCAAGTTTCTTGAGATTTATTGTAAATAATATTTAATGGTAGGCTAATACTAAGTGCTATTTCACTAAGCATTTTTGGGTGAAAACCATCTGGTCCAGCTGATTTGTTTTATCTTAGTTTTATTAGTTTCTTTCTCACTTTTTCTTCACTAATTACCACATGATCTAATGGGTTACTGCCAACATATTTGTTTTCTAACTGTGGTATATTTATTTGATCCTCCTCAGTGAAAACACTACAAAAGAAGTCATTTAATGTTGAGCTTTATCAATATCATTTCTTGCTGTGTTACCATTGCCACAGTCCAAGTCACCAATCCTAGATCTTGTTCGGAGTTTACTATTAGCATATTTCCAAAATGCTTTGGAGTTATGCTTAATCTCACTAGCCAGTTTCTTTTCAAAGTCTTTTCTTAAATTTCTTGTTAAGTTTCTGAGTGCATTCACTTCAGCCTTATATAACCTTTCATCTTCACTATCATGTGTGAGTCTAAAACGCTTCCATTTAGTAAACTTACGTTTTCTTATTTTCTCCACTTTGATTTATGTAAGATCTACCATGATTCTTGGCCTTCACTACAGGAATGTTCTCATCCATCTGCTCCCTCAAGTGATTGCTGAAAAAGCTCCATGCCTCATGCACATCCATGTTCATCATACAATTTGTCCAGTCTATTTCCCCAAGCTTCCATGCCATTTGTTCGTAGTTACCTTTAAAATAGTTGTATCTTTTCATTTCACTTTTCTGCATATTAGTATAAAGATTCATATCATATATTAAACACACATGAACACTCATACCCAATGGTGAATCATAATCTATGTTAGTGACCATACCTTCTTCGTTTGTAATTATTAAATCCAATAGACTTGGTTGCCCATGTATTCTATACCTTGTAAACTGAGTGACATGCTGGAATAAGAATGAGTCGTGCATTGCCAAAATAAATTTGTTTGCTCTATGATTGGGATGTTCTGATGAGCGCCAATTTGTCCAATCTATTTCAGGGTAATTGAAGTCACCTACTATCATAAACGTGGGTATATTACCTTGACTCTGCCACTTGTCTTATTACTGTACATAAGGCTGAATTATTTTCCTCACTGCTATTGGGACTTCTATAAATACCTCCCATTAGCAGACAATCATTACCTATAAATTTTAAGCTGCACCATATACTCTCTTTAAAATCAGTGTTAATTTCCATATCACTTGCATCGATATCATTATCGATATACAAAGCAACACCCCTTCCATTTTCTTTTTCCAAGTTTGTAAATAAATAATAACCATCAATTTCTAGTTCAGATTTTAACATTGTTCTCCCAGGATTTTTAGGTTTAACTTCCGTCACTGCTATTACTTTTGGCTTGTGGAACTGAATTTTAATCTTTAACTCATGCATTTTATTAGGTAATGAATCTGCATTGGTGTATAATACATTGAGTTTGTGCATCAACTTTTTAATTCTAATTGCTCTATTTACATGACTTTTTACAGTAGAAGTTAATCCATTAGATGCTATATATTTATTTTGATTTTTATTATTTTCTTTTGTCCTGGGAAGCCTCTTACTCTGTTTTGGAAATTTCCTGACTGGTCATTCTGTTCCATTTTATTGGCTTGATCCTTCAGCTGTTTTATCCGGGCCCTAGGTCAGGAGTGTAATCAATATCAATGCTCACTCTCCTAAATTTCTCTTCTGCATGTTTTAGCCCTGTTACATTATTGAGGACCTTATTTTTGGTTAAGACTGAATCCAGTGAGACAAGCAGAGGTTGTACTCTTCCCTCCTCCCTTTTGCCAAGTCGGAAACATCTAGTGATATTGTCTGCACTGAAATCATCCATTTCCAGTGGACCCTGACATAGTTCTTGAATAAAAGCTTTATCATGACCTCTAAATTCTTTCAAGTTGGTTGAGACACTTTCCTTAGCTCTATAAACAATAATATTGAGCTTTCTCTGCTCATCCTCCCTTAAGTCTAGATATTGGAATGTATGCTTAATTGCCCTAAGTATCTTGTTGGCTTTGTTGACTTGAGTTTGGACGTGGTTACTCAAGCTTAGATTGCAATCAATAAGGACTCCCAAGTCCTTCTCTTCTGTGGTGTTCTGTAGTGTGTGATCTATTCCATCATCTCTTGTCATTTTGTAGTTGTGCTGGGGGTTGCTATTTCCCATGTGCATTACTTTGCATTTATCAGGGTGGAACTTCATTTACATTTTAACTGACCATTCTTGTAGCATTTTCAAGTCTGCCTGTAAACAGTTAGTATGGGAGTTGCCTTCACAGTTTTGGACAGCTGCATATATCTTTGTGTCATCTGCAAAGACCGATATGAAGTTTTGTAGTTTGTCAGGTATATCGCTGGCAAATATCATAAAGAGAAGGGGGCCCATCACAGATACCTGTGGTATGCCACTTGTAACTGGTTTACAACAGGATGCTGTACCACTTACTATCACTCTTTGCCTATGCTCCATCAAAAAACCACGGATCCACTGCAGGAGGTCACAGACGATGCCAAGTGACTTCACTTTTCTAAGTAGTCTTTCATGTGGGACTGTGTCAAATGCTTTTGCATAGTCCAGGAAAATGATATCCACTGGTAAGCAGTGACTGAGAGCCTCTGTCCATATATCCAGCGCTTCTAAGAGATTTGTTACTGTGGATTTTCCCTCAGAGAAACCATGTTGTTTACAATGAGTTTACAATGATTGGTAGTACCTCAAAAGACTATATTGTCCATACCGAGGAGGTACTTTTTTTTTTAAGACCCTATCTAGTAGTTTTAGAGACAGTATAGTAAAGTTGAAGGCTCTCCCCCACCCACCTCTCCCACCCAAATTTCTTCGGTTTCGAAATCGGAAAAGATACCTGATGTGTAGAATAAAATTTCACAGTCATGGAATTTTTATAGAAAAGATGAATACCTACACTTTACTAATTTTACGATAACTTTTATAGTTTGGACTTAATATTGTTAACACCTAATATTCCTCAAATATATGTCCAATCTATTCTTAAATGTGTTAACGGTGGGACTTGGCACAACCTCTTCTGACAACTGATTCCATACATTAACAATTTTATATGAGAAGTAGTTTCCACATACATCGAGTTTGTATTTTTTTGGAACGAGTTTTTTGCCGTTATTACAGGTAATGTTTTTATTGTACTCAAACCACACATCTAAGATTATTGGCTTTGATATGTTGTATCATTGCCTCCGAGATGATTCTCTCTAGCATCTTGCATATTATTGAGGTTAGAAATACTGGGCGATAGTTGGCTGAGCAAATTTACTCAGGTCACTACTTATACCTATGTCAAGATCATTAATATAAATTAAGAATAGCAATGGACCCAAAACAGATCCTTGCGGAACTCCACTGCTAACACACCCCCACTCAGATTTAACTCCATCTATACTAACTCTTTGCTGTCTGTCACCAAGCCATGACTGAATCCACCTAAATATACTGCCATCGATTCCGTGTGCTTTAACTTTGCTCAGAAGCCGTAAGTGTGGCACTCATCAAAAGCCTTACTAAAGTCCAAGTATATAATATCATAGTTTTCATCATTATCTGCTGCTTCATACACCTTACTATAAAAAGACAGCAAATTAGTCAGACAGGATTTACCCTTACTAAAGCCATGCTGTGATTCCTTTATCAACTTATGCTTATCCAAGTGATCCCTAATATTCCTTGCTATAATAGATTCCATCATTTTCCCTACCACTGATGTCAAACTTACTGGTCTGTAATTAGACATATTTGTTTTATCCCCTTTCTTAAATATAGGTATCACATTGGCTTTCTTCCATGCCACTGGCACAAGGCCACTCTCCAATGATTTTCTAAAGATGCATGCTAGGGGCTCACTTAACACATCCTTACATTCTTTCAAAATTCTAGGAAGACCTCATCAGGACCGGGTGCTTTACTACTTTTGATTTTATCAATTTCCTTTGTCACTATCTTCTTTGTGATCAAGATATCCTTTAATTTCTCTTCATAATTACCCCGAAAGATCATTGACACCTCAGGTATATTTAGAGTATCCTCCTGTGTAAATACTGAGAGAAAAAAGTCATTTAGCATTCCAGCCATTGAGTCCCTATCACTCACTAATTCTCCACTGGAATCTATAAGTGGGCCTATTTTATCTCTAACCTTAGTTTTGTATAATTGATAAAAACTTTTAGGATCTTCCTTTGCCCTATTTGCCACTTTAATTTCATAATTTTTCCTTGCTACTCTAACTAACTTTTTAACATCTCTTGCTAGTTCATTATATCTCTGCCTTAAGTGATCCTCTCTATTTTTTATTTTCCTATAAATGCCCTTTTTATTACCTCTAGTGGGTTCGTTAATAATCTGCCTCAGAAAATGATCTTGGACAACATTAAAAAATTCCTCAGCCTCCTGATCACCCACAAGAGCTTCCCAGTCTATATTTCTGTAATTAAAATCGCCCATTATACACACATGCTTACTTCTACATGCCCGTTCAATCTCCTGCCACAGAAGATTTGAAGCTTCCTTACTAAGATTTGTTGGTCTGTATAGTAATCCTATGACAAGCTTGTTTTTACCTTCCTTTACATTTAGCCATAATGACTCTGTGTTATCATCTAATTTAATTGTACTGTTTACACAACACTGGAGATTATCTTTAATATAAATAATAACCCCTCCTCCTGGGTCAGCCTTATTTTCCTTCTTGTAAATGGGAGTGATGTTCGCTTCCCTCCACTGTTCTGGAAGCTCGGAGTTGGTGATGCTGGATTGGAATATTGCTGTCAGAGGTTTGGTTATTTCCTTTGCTACTTCTCTGAGAACTCTAGGGTGTAGGTCATCGTTTCCCGGAGATTTATCAGTTCAAAGTGAATTCAGTTGCTTAATAATATAACATAATTTCACGGATGACAAAAGCCACAAGGGCCTATCAAAGGTCATCCACATCTGTCAAAACCTACCCACAAAAGCATCTATAGCAGTGTGTCAGATGATGCTTCTAAAATATACAATTTAAACAATCATAGGATTGTCTCAGATCATGCACCTACAATATACAATTCAAACCATATACAGGAATGTGTCAAAGACAAAAAGTATCATCACTGAATATATATTAAATAATTTAACAATGAGTTTTGACTCTGATTGTAAAGTTTGCAAAGAAGTAGTAAGTGAGGCGAGTGGCTATATAGCTTGTGATTCTTGTCATGACTGGTACATAACATTTAACATAATTTCATGGATGACAAAAGCCACAAGGGCCTATCAAAGGTCATCCACATCTGTCAAAACACATCCACAAAATGCATCCATAGGAATGTGTCAGATCATGCATCTACAATATACAATATAAACAATCCAGAAGATTGTGTCTGATCATGCATCTACAATATACAATTCAAACCATGTACAGGAATTTTTCAAAACAAAAAGCATCATCAAGACTCGTTAAAATCCAAATCATTCATAATATACGATAATAAAAAAAACTGCATCCACAGGAATGAGTCCAGAATACCCACAAAAGTTAACCCTCTCTCCCGATATAATCATCTAATCTGTGTTTGAATACATTCAAGTTTGGAATGTCGACCGTCTCAGATGGCAAACTATTCCAATAATCTACCACTGTATTGGTGAAAAAATATTTTCTAACATCCAAACTGCACCTTTGTTTTTTAAGTGGTGACCCCTAGTCCTATTACTACCTTTAAAGTCAAATAACTTGCTAAAAGCCAACTTATCCAGCCCAGAACAGATTTTAAAAAGCTCAATCATATCTCCCCTCACACATCTTCATTCAAATGAGAACATATTTAGTATGATAAGTCTATGTTCATTTTCAAGGTGCTTCAGGGAAGGTATTATTTTTGTTGCCCTCCTCTCGTTCTGACTCTAGAAGGTTGATGTTATGTCTAAAATGTGGTGACTATGCTTGTATACAGTACTCTAAATGTGGTGTAACATACGTGTTGTAGAGTTTAAAGATAATCTCTCTTCTCTTGTAGCTAACATTCCTCTTAATGTATCCTAGCACCCTATTTGCTCTATTTTTTACCCACATCCATTCTATTACTATGTATTCTAAAAATCTTATAGGTAATGAATTAACATTTGATTTGGTAGTCAAACTTGTTTCACATATATAACACAAGTGGGGTTTGTTAGTGTATAAATAAACTTTGAATTCTGATGTGAGAGTATAAGCTCTGGAAATTCCATTGTAGAATTTTTATGTTATTTGTTCTATTATCCATTTTATTTGACTTTTTTATTTATAGGTTGTTTCATTACTTTCACGTCTTTTATAAGAAGATTTAATTAAATTTGGATTGTTAGTTTTATTAATTTTTTCAGGTTCAGAATTTGAAGGTTTTTTAATGTTTTTACCTTTAAGATTACCAGCATCATTTGCTTCAACAACAGAAGATTTTTGTCTTTTTTTATCAACACTTACATTTTTAGGAGGTATAGTAAAGTTAAGTTTATTTTCTTTAGATAGTGGGTTACTTGTGTCTAGTTTGGCACTTTTAATCTGACTGTCAATGTTAAGAGGTGTTTCCTGTTTTTTATTTCCTTTTTCACTTGGCATTGGTTAAGTTTCTTCATTAGGCGGTATATTGACATATTCTCGTTGCATTTTTTTTGTGCCAGCCATTGCTTCTTCAAATTCCTCTGTTCCAAGAGCCTTTTGAGTAAATCAATTAAAAGAAAGTTGTACATAGCAGTATTATTTGCATTATTTTGATAGTTACTGGTTTTGGGCAGGTCAATAAGGGACACATTTATATCAATGTGACAATTATAATTAATTGTTATTGTTGTTGGTTTGGGCTGCTTGGATAGTAGTCACATGAGCCCTGCTGCAAGTAGTTTGTTACATGTAGGTTACTTGGTCAAGTTATTTTAGATGGTTCTTAATGAGCAATAGTTCTGCCTTAACTTTATTGTTCATATTCTTGAGAGCTGTCCACTGTTGGTGACAAATCTTGCCGCTCTTGTTGAGGATTTCTTGATGGATCGGGGTCAAAACCTGCTCCATCCAGCAGGATTGCAACGGTTAGCTGACAGATTCCCAGGCTTGATAGGAGGGCCCTCAGTATGGTACGGAGGCTCTCAAAGCGATGGCAGTATAAAAGGTAGTGTTTCACTGTCTCCTCCTGATTCTGGCACCACCTGCAGTTTAGGGAGTTTGTCAGGCGAAGTTTGTACCTGTGCTTGTTCAGGCCACAGTGCCCATTCTTCAGGCGGAATAGGGCCACATCCCGGCCACACTGCTTGTGGCACTCCATGGTGCAGGGGAGGTGTAGCTATGGGTTTGCTCATGGCTGGTTTCTTGTAGCATAAGTCTAAATTCGGTGTCCCACTTCTTTTTTATCTTTTTCCTGGTAAGGGTTTGGGCATCATGGTATTCAGGTTGGAGAGGTTCTTCTGTGTCTGGCAGTGTGATCTGCCATCCTCCTGTTTAGAGGTGGTACTGTCGTGCCTGTATCTTGTGCACCAGGGTGATGTAGGTGCAGGTGAGCCTATTGGTAATTAGTGCCAGACTAGTTTGGGAGTCAGTGTAGATCACTACCTTGTCAGATATTATAAGGTTAATGTTGTCCAGGGCACACAGAATGGCATGGAGTTCCATTGCTATGTTAGAGTGGCTGGGTGGTAGTCACCAGGTTCTGCAGAGTTTGGAGATAGGGAAGTAGACTGCCTTTTTTTCAGGTCCTTTATTGAACAATCCAGTTTATGGATGGTAAGTGGAGATGACATGCTTGTTGAGGTGTGCAGGATTTTTGGGGTTTGGGGTGGAGCCAAGAATGCAACAGGGTCTGGGAGGCCATAGATGGTGTTGTAGTATGGACCTAGTAGTTCTGCTTGTTCAGATGGACTCAAGACTCTTGTATCTTGACCTCTTAGGGGAAGAGAGGAAGGGATGAGTCGACCAGACATGGCACGAATGATTTTAAATGTTTGTGCTGGACTGCTACAGAAGGAAAAGGATGAACAATGGGTGATCCAAGAGGCCTTTTTGGTGTGGGCTATTGTTTTTCTCTTGACTGTGTCGGGTTTGCAATAAGTGATTTGGTGGCATGGGCAGGGAGACTTCCTCTGGGCACTCCAGGCTCTTCGTTGATTACATACTGCCATCTCACACAGTTGGTTCTACTGCAGAACTCAAGGATTGGGGTGGTATGTTCCGTTAGACTTTTTGAAGTGTTTGTGGGCTCTTTTAGTCAGCTGCCATGCTCTCGGTGTTTGGGGATGTGGGAGTTTGTATCATGACGGTATCCGCATTAAAAGCTTCCCATTTTCCTTTATTTAGGATCCAGCATGGTCTGAGGGAGATTGGTGGGGGGGGTTGCCTCCTAGATGGATGAACACTGGGGGGTGGTCACTACACATGTATGGGCCTACTTCAACTTCTGCATTACTGAATAGCCCACTTTCCAGGCAGATGTCTTGAGTAGAGTGGGTCCCCTTGAATGGATCAATCCTTGTTGGTAGGCCTGGAGGGAGTGAGGAGGGTTAGTGGTGAGGTGAGCAGTGAATTAAAGAGGGAGTGACTCATGGGTTTTATGGTGCTTCAAGGAATACCTGGTTGCCAGTGTGAGTGTCTTGCATTGAAGTCTGCCATGACTAGTGTTGGTGGGGTTAGCTGGTTGAAGTAATGGGTGAGTTCTGTTTCTGTTACATCAGTGCATGGGTTATAAATAAATATAGTGGCCCATCCCCTATTCAAAGATATTTGCACTGCCATGGTTTCAAGTGTCCCTCCTGGAAATTGCTGCAGTAGGAATTCTGCACAAGCCATATTCTTGTTGGTAAGTAGGACAAGCCCTCCACCCTGCCTGTTTTGATGGTCCCTCCTATAGATTTTGTAGCCCTGGAATGATATACTGAGATGTTGTTGCAGCCATGTCTCACAAATTCCTACTAATAGTGGTGGGCACCTTGTTGCTTGCAGTTTGACATCTGCCATCTTGTGGGGGAGTGAGTGAGCATTCCAGAATATGATGGTGTTTTGCTGATGTGCCATGATTACTGGGTGAAGATAGCAAGAAGGGCAGGGATGAGATGGCAGAGGATTGATAATATGGATTAGCCTTGTTGGTAAGAGTGAATAGCTTTTTCAGAAAATGTTGACAAGTGAAGAGAGCAGTGACTACCAGTCGATGTCTTCCAATTCACCTGTGTTCTCTGGCATTTGGGGTGTGGGACTGATCCTAGGCTTGGTTCCCGTAACTTTTTCAGCATACGTTTGATAAGTGAGTTGTTCACTTTACCTGGTGATGGGTGTGGGGTGGACCTCAATGTCAGCAAACGAATGGTGTGCACTGGAGAGAATGTATGGGTGGGCAAGTGTGTTGCCTGTAAAGCAGCGTCGTGCTTGGGGTCAGTGGGTGGTGGTCCGCTGGAAGGTTGTGGCGTCTGCCTCGCTCATGTACTGATCCTCATCCGTCATGTCATTAAGGATGGCGAAAGAGTTATTCAGAATCAAAGTGGGAAGCACTTTGTTCGGTGCAGCAGGAGGTGAGTTCTTTGGGTATGTGTGCTGGTGTTAGAGTGTGTGTTTTGGGCAAAGGGCTTGGTTTGATTTGTTTGAGTTTTGTGTTTGTGTCCTCTGTGCTCACTTTTTGTTGTCTGCGGTTTTCATTGATCTCTTCTGCCTTCAGCATGGCAGCAGCTGGTTCATCTTCCTCTTCCTCAGAGTTACTCATGATGCACTAAAAATACATCCGGATGTCTTCTGTTATGTCACTCCAAAAAGTTTGAGGAAAAACAATCGATAGAGAACTGATACTTAAAAATCCCATTGAGAAACATTTCCGAAAAACTCCTTATTTCCTTAGCATCTTGAGTAGCGGGCCAAAGGCTTATTATACCTAAATTCAATTGACTTTACTCTCTTGTATCCACTTTCCTCTGTCCTTTAGTCTTAGAATTAATTGTCCTGTTATGCGCAATTAATTTGGGGTTCTTATTAATCAAGGCTTCGGAATTAATCGACTTGTCATTGATTATATTATTATTCATAGTTGAATCTTGTAAATTAGATTTTATGATAGATGCATAGCTTAAATGATTTACTTCCTTGGGAATTTTTAATATCTGAAACAGTTACCTTAGCACTAGTAGGGGGATGAGAATTATACTATAAGATTTACTATTGTTTTGTTTTTATTTGCATTTTAGCTCTCTCATAACTAATATTTGATTCGTTTGCTATTGTTTCAATTTTCTGGCCTCCCCTGGATACTCTGCATCCTATAAAGTTTGAGGCATGATTTAATTTACATATATCAAGGTTTCTCCTGGGCAGTCTTTAGTTGAGTGGTTATTGCTACATATGAGGCATTTTACTTTTGATCTACAGGAATTTAAAGTATGTACATATTTCTGGCATTTAAAACATTTTATTGTATGTGCAATTTAAACATTTACACAGAAATTAGTGTAAAATATTTTAATTATAGTTGGCTTGTTTTCAACAGAAGTGTCAATTTTAATGAATTGTGTTGGAAAGTTGTAATTCTTGATTCTATTGTTATTATAACGATGAAGGATGAAGTTGGTAGCAATGATCAGATATATTCTCAGCCAGCTCTCTTATTCAGTGATGTGTTTTGTTTCATTTTTCAGTGTAATATATTTAAGTTCAGGAAGATAAAAAATGTTGAGTTTTAGAGAAAATATTCAAGGAATTTTTAATTAGATTTTCAATTAACTTGTGAAATAGCTCCCATTTGTTTACCTTTCAGAGCAGCCTAATTTTCTCTGCCTTTTTGTTTACACTTTTCTTGATTGCCTAATTAAAGGGTTTTTGAAAAGTTTTCTCATTAAGGCTGATGCTTTGGTTGAAGTGAGTCTGCCCTTTGATGTAGGTAGTTTTTATGTAGTTTATAATTTTTGTGGTGTTGAAAGAAGAGCAAACGTACCTGAATGCCCCTTGTGTAGTGTAACTTGTATAAATGTGGCTTTTTAGAGGAGGTGAGTCAGTTGTGTGATGAGTGCAAAATATTAAGTGAGTTGGTGCATGAAGTGAGAAGGTATGCAAGTTTATTCATGAAGAATATGGCTGGGACCAGGAGTGTGGAAGATAGGCCTAGACTAGGGACTGGAGAGAAAGAAGTGACTAATGTAAGTGAAGATAAATGGTGGGTGAATATAGATAGAACGGATAGGTTAGGTGTGTGAGTAAGAGTGACATGGAACTTGTTAGGTTGACTAACAGATTCAATGCCCTAGAGAGGAAGAGGTTGGAAGCAATTTGTCTCATGTGGTTGTGGCAGAAAGTGGACTAAGTGGTAGATTGAATGAGAACAGGAGAGAGGGTGAAGTTAGACCTAGGGGACTAGGAGAATGACTGAGGTGCTTGTCTTGGGTGACTCCCAGATTCAATATTTAGATAGGAAGTTGAGTGCAAGCAAATGGAAGGGAATGAAAGTTTGTTTGCCTGGTGCTGGTGTAAATGATGTGTCTGAGAGGTATGATATTCCGGTGTCTGGATTTGAGAGGGATGCAGTTGTGATTACACATGTGGGAGTAAATGATGTAAGGAATGTGGTTCATGCGAGTTATGTGAGAGGTACAAAAGGTTAGTTTAAAGGATGAGTGAAAGTAGAGTGAAAGGCGTTTCATGTGTTCTTCTGAGATTGGATATGGGGATGGAATGGTGGTCTCATGCAATTGGACTGAATGAGTATGTGAAAGGCCTTTGTGATGAGTCAGGATTAGTGTTTATAGATGTTTGGAGTGCGTTTATGGGAATAAGGCATTGTATGGACTCCAGGGTTGATGTGTTGTGACAGGAGCTAGTGTCATTGGTTATTTTCAGGCCAGAAACTAGTTACTGATAGTGGTCAGGGAAATATAAGAGTACAGTGTGGGGCAGGGAAAGGAAAAGAGATGCAGAGGAGATAGAGCAGGAGATATTCATTCTAAAGGAGGTGCTTCAAGGATAGGAGGGCTGAGTTGTCATTATACCAATGCTTGTAGTCTTAGAAATAAGAAAGATCAGTTGTTTAGTTATATTATTGATGAAGAGATAGATATAATATGTGTAATAGAATCATTGGTTAATGAAAATATATTTAATAACAATGTGAGTGAATTTGAACTATAGGGTTATGACATGTACATTAGTCAAAAGGGAGATAGGACTGGTGGTGGGTTGATTATTTGTATCAGAAATAGCATTTCTTCAAATTTAAATAATTCTAGAAATCAAAGGATAAGTTGAGTCACTGTGGATAGATATTAGGGTCAGTAAAAATAGGATAATATGTACACTTGAGAGCCTTTTACAGACCATCCGGACAGACTGATTGTATTGATGAGTTAATGACCAGGGAAATAAGAAAAGAATGTGAAGTAAATACAGTTATTCTTGGTGACTAGGAAAATATGATAGGAAGGGATAGAGCAAGTTGTAAGTTTATAGAATGCTTTTAGGTAATTTTTTGGCTCAATTTGTTAATAAGACAACAAGGGGTGCCAATATATTAGATCTAGTTCTTTCAAATGATGATCTCCTGGTTCAGGAATTGACTGCTGAGGAATCATTAGGAAATAGTTATCATCAGATGGTTCATTTTAACTTAGTAATAGTGTAAGGTAGAACATCAACAAACTCCAAATTTTTATATGGGCAATTACAATAAATTATACAAGTGCTAAATCAGATTAAGTGTGATGTATAATTTAGTGGAAAGAATACTTATGAGATGTCGGACACTTTTAAGACTATATTAAACATATCCAGGAGCAGTGCAGTATATTCCAATGAAGGCGATTAGGAAGAAATGTAGGAAACCATAGTGGTGGAATCAGGAGATAGCTAGGGAAATTTCTGAGAAGAAAAGGCATACCAGAGATTACAGAGAGGAAGTACTTGAAACAATTTCAATTATTATAGGTCAACCAGAAATGAGCTAAATAACATTATTAAGAAAAGCAAAAGGGTGTCGGAAATTAATTTTGCTCAAAATATTTTTCTCTAATAGAATGGTAGATTACTGGAATAGTTTGCCATCTGAGATAGTAGACAGTCCAAACCTAAATTTTTCAAATGCAGATTAGATAATTATATGGAGAGGGGTGGTTAACTTTTGTTTGGGGAAGGGGGTTATTCTGGACTCATTCCTGTGGATGCAGTTTTTTATTTTTGGATATTATGATTGATTTGGACTTTGAGGAGTCTTAATGATGATGCTTTTTGTTTTTGACACATTCCTGTGGATGGTTTTAATTGTATATTGTAGATGCATGATCTGACACAATCCTATATATTGTTTTAATTGTATAATGTTGATGCATTATCTGACACAATCTCATGGATGCATTTTGCGGGTGAGTTTTGATAGATAACCTTTGATAGGCCCTTGTGACTTTTGTCATCTGTGAAACTATGTTATGTTAAGAGTCCATGATTTTTTGCATCTGATTGTGCATTTGATCCAAGTTTTCACCAAACTGCAATATCATCAGCGTACAAGGCATAGTTTATTTTTAGATTTTTTCATAACTCATTTAACTTGATTGTAAATAGGAGCAGGCTTATAATGCTGCCCTGTGGTAAGCCAATTTGTACAGCAAATTCAGGATGAAATGAAGTTTTTAATAAAGTTGGGGAGATGGCCACGCAAACCCATCTTGTATAGTTTTTCATAAAGACTATGGTGCCAAATGGTATCATATGCCTTTTCAATGTCCAGAAAAATTTCCATTACATATTTATTGTTTAGGAAGGCTTTCCTTATCTCACATTCCAGGCATGCTAAACTATCCATAGTTGAAAAGTGTTTTCTGAATTCACTTTGATAGTATGATAATTAGTCACCTGAGGGCCTTCAAAGGTCCTCGCTTCAGTACTTCGTAATCACCCAAGGGCCTTTTGTTGTCTTTCACTTTTAGACTCTTATTTGCCGTGATTATTATGATAATTCTTTTATTTATTTTGGTCAAACTCTTATCTTAGGTTGTAATAACCTAATTAAAATACATAAATGTCTGGCTTAGGTCAGTCCTTCTTTGTTTGTAAACAGAGATTTATGAATGAGAGTAACTCGACTTCATTCTAAGCCTCAACATGACCATAAAAAGAGGCTGATTTATTACTCACAACTGTGTAAACATGCCATTTTTTATTTTCCTTTTTTGGGGGTTAAATACAGCTTTTATTCATTTTTCATCCAATTAAAATGAGGAAATGACTTAAGTTAGTATATTATTCAAAGCACACAAACCAGCAAGCCTATTTCATCTGGAAAATACAGTTATGTATGTATAAGTAAGCCTTGAGTAAAATTTTCATAAAATTAAAGATATAAAATAGTATCCCATGAATGGCAGCACTGTTTTCTATAATTATACATCAGTTTTAATGCATAACTGATTTAAAAAAAATTAAACAACCATGTGTGCTGATGAAAATTTGTGGAAGAACTGAGAATTATCAATCATAATTATTAATAGGTAGGTTATTAATAATTCTTTAATTATATCAATAGAATAATTCTTTTCAATTAAAATGAAACATTATTTGATTTATAAAAAAGGATTTTAAGATTTTGATTATTTTTAATGTACCATTTGTAATTTTGCAGAGGGTGAATTTGAGAAAAAAAGCCAGGCGACTAATAACATAACATACATAACATAACATAATTACACAGATGACAAAAGCCACAAGGGCCTATCAAAGGTCATCCGCCTCCGTCAAAACCCACCCACAAAAAGCCCCATCACCAGGGAAAGACAAAATCAAAGTCCCCCTCAATATAATATAACAGATGACAAAAGCCACAAGGGCTCATCATAGGTCATCCGAGTCAAGCGGCCTCTTTTTCAAGGCACCCAAACTCCCAGGAAAACTACATCCAGAGGATTGCATCCAGAAACAAGGATATCAACAATCAAGGCTTGTCAAGAACTAAATCATGCAGCTATAGATATATACAAACAATATTAATATATAAAAAACTTAGGAACCATCACAACCTTCCCTCCCCATAAACTCATCCAACCTACTCTTAAATACATTTAGATTTGGACTACCTACTACCCTCTGCGGCAATTTGTTCCAGAAGTCTACCACTCTATTGGTGAAAAAATATTTTCTTAAATCCAACCTACACCCTTGCTTTTTAATTTTCAAGTGGTGACCTCTAGTCCGATTTACATCATCTAACTCAAAAAACTTGCTAACATCCAATTTATCTATCCTGGAAAAAATTTTAAAGAGCTCAATCATATCCCCTCTCACACACCTCCTTTCGAACGAGAACATATTTAATTTCCATAAATTATGTTATGTTATTATCCTGTTGGTTATGATTCTCTCTAATATCTTGCTTAAACATCTTATCAGAGCTATAGGGCGGTAAGAAGATGGTTCCTGACTTGGTTTCCCTGGCTTTAAAACAGGGATGAGTAAACTCTCTTTCTATGAGTCAGGGTAGATATTATTTAGAAATAAGTGGTTGTAGAAATATAAGTAAGAAATATAGTAAGATTTGGTAGGAAAGCATATATTATGTCATCATACAAAGAGAGCTTGCCTTGTTTTGAGGAATAGCTTTTTCTAATTCACATAGTTATATTCCTCATTGTTAGATACCCCAAATGAAATTTAATTCAATTCAGCCTCCACCTTAATCTATACAAAGGGTTCTATATAAGAGTGAATACTGCTTATAGTAGCAAAGTGGCCAGCTAATATTTGAGCAGTCTCAAATGTGTTCGAAGTAAGGTTACTGCCAGATTTTAAGGTTAAAGACCCTGTAAGGGGCGCGGCGATTTGCCATCTTGGCCGCCATGCTGACGGGACTCAGCACCCCGTCCGACCCCAGCTTAGCCTCTTCTTCTTTCAGACAGCCTGTATTTCTCCCTTACTTCGTCGCTTTTCATACAACTTCTCCCACAACTTTCTCTGGTCAGCCTCTAATTTGATAGGGTAGATGCTGACCCTCTTCTCAGCCAACCATCCTGGATCGGGACTGAGGGGGGAGGGGACAATGTTCCCTAACCCCTGAGCTATGGATAGGGATGTTTTTTTTTAACAACCTGCTTCATCCCCACCCATAGCTTCCTCACATCCCTTTTCCTTTTCTCATCACACTATCAATTTTATGCCGTGCCCAAGGTGGAGACCACATGCTGAAGGGCTGCCAGGTCACCAGGCGGGAGGGGTGGACATAAATGGTAGCACTTGGCTCTGCCAGGCCTGTATGCATCCCTTGCAGAGTGGGCTACTGCAAGGGGTAAATGAGCTATTGCATCCCGTAATAAAAAGATCACCATGACCAATGATGAGTCCAAAAAAAACCCCTTTAATTCCCCCTGTTCCATCGATGGAGCCGCCCTCGGGCAGAAAATGAAAAATGGAGGTCTTCCACCCTGTGCTTGCACAGACGACCCGCCATATTTCTCTAACCGGAGAGGAGGCTTACTCCTCTCCTTCGCCTACTGGTGTAGAGGACTCCCCTCATCCCCTTCTCTGGAGGTGCTTTCGGGCATCTCCCTTTTTCCAGCAGCAGTCTCCCCTTTTCTACCAAGAGAATTACCAAGAAAGCCAGCAGGCAGCTCATAGCCGACCGCTCCCCAGTGAAGTGGCTCGGTAGGGCAAACACCCTTAGGGGGGAGAGGGAAGACAGGCCCCTTCGGTCGCTTCACTCAAAAGACCTGCTGGCAAGAATATTGAACCTTGCCTGGGTCAGGGCCTGTGCCTCCCCACAAATGACTAGTGGCGCTGCTAACAGGACCTGCGATGTCCTGGGAGGGGATGTCCAACTGAAGGACCCTCCTGAGATAGACATGGTCCTTGGGGCAACCCAACCTCAGACGGTAGGGCCTTACATGTGAGGGAATCTGGGCTCGGCGCTAAGCACCGAACCTGAATCCCTCCTATGCAAGTTCCTCCTCAAACGGCCTGGGTTTCCAAGGTAGTACAAGGAGGGAAGGGATCTCCTTCAAACAGAGCCCCTGTGACTACCAGGACCTTTCCATCTCATAGAAGGACCTGGCTGAGGCCAGTCCATCTGGCCTAGGGGTTTCTGCCGGCAGAAGGGAGAAGTGGGTTCATTCCCCGCCCTCCTCTCGTAAAAGGTCCTTGAGGCAAACCAGCCTCAGACGGTACAGCCTTCCATGGGAGGGAACCCGGCCTCCGTGCCAAGCACCGACCTCGAATCCGCCCCTATGCAAGGTCCTCCTCAAACGAGTAGGTTTTCCGAGGCAGTACAAAGAGGGGAGGGATCTCCTCCGACCAGTGTCGCTACGACTGCCAGGACGTTCTCCTTTTCGGAGAAGGACCTGCTTGAGGCCAGTCCATCTGTCTAAGGGGCTTCTGCCGGCAGAGGTGAGAAGCGGGTTTATTCCCTGCCCTCGTCTCCTAAAAAGAAGAAAAAGACAAGAAAGACTCGGGGCTCCTCTCCATCCGCGGGGGCTACGGGTACGGATGGGTCTGCTGCTACTTTGGCAAGCGACCAAGCCAAGATCGGCACATCCGGCCCCTCTGCCATCCCGGGTGCGGAGCTCCTGACTATAAAAATGACGAAAAGTGCACAGGGCGGAGCCTCGATGACATCGGGGCCCCTAATTCAGAGGTTACCTGGCGTTTTCGAGCCCGCTGGCTTTAAACGCTTCCTCGTCATTCGCTCCACTGATGGCCGCATGTTGACCAAGTGCAAAATAATGCATCAGAGGAGAGGATTAGCTAGTGTAATTGGTAGAAAGCCGAAGGTCACCCGTTTCTCGGACGGGAGCTTCCTGGCGAATGCGGCGAATCCCGCCGAGGCGGCCAAGATAAGTGCTCTTGGGACACTTCATGGCACCCCGGTTAGTGTGACGCCGCACTCTACCATGAACTTTGTGAAAGGAGTTTTTTATGCGAGGGAACTCGTTGACTACTCCATAGAGGACATCAGCTTAGAGCTGGCCGACCATGGGGCAGTCAAGGTTGAACATGTGATGAGAAAACAGGGAGGGGCCTCGAGACCCACCCCTATCCTCTGCGTCACGTTCGACTGTGACAAGCTCCCAGAGTCAGTGCGTGCAGGTTGGTACCGCTACCGCGTGAAGGCATTCGTGGCCCTTTCGCGGCGGTGCTATTACTGTCACTGCGTCGGCCATACGAATTGTACTTGTAGACGTGCAAAGTCGGGGTCACCTGAAGTTTGTGTAAATTGCTCCAAGGCCGCACACGATAATTCCAATTCGTGTGTGGCCAAGTGTGTCAATTGCGAAGAGCCGCACCCCGCTTCTCCGAAGCAATGTGGTGCATATCTCCTCAAGAAAGAAATTCTGTCCGTTCAGGCCCAGGATCGACTCTAATCCGCGAGGCTAAAGACTTGGTCCTGGTTCGCCCGGCTCTGCCTGGGACGTCATATGCCTCAATAGTTAGAAAGGCACACTCTGCTCCTGGCCCATCCAGGCCAACGAGCACTGTTGTTACCGAGGCCATTTGGAGCCCTTCTGCAGGCTCTACTCAACCCGGGCGTCCCCTGTTAAAGCTGGCGGCAAAAAGGGTTCATACCCAACCCCGGCTAAAACCAGGGCTCTTCCCTCTTTCCCTAGCGTGACCGTTTTCCGTAAGGCGAAACGGCCACGCGCCTCCACCGAGTCGTTAGACTCACAGGAGGCAACACCCCTGAAGATGGTCGCTAGGCCATCTTCTGGGGCTCCTAAAGCTGTCCCCCGAAAGGAGAACAGCAACAAAGGAGCTTCGGCTCCTTCGCCCACGCCTAGTGGTGGTGCGAGTGGCTCGGAGACGGTAGTTCCTCTAAAAGAGGGCCCCCCGCCTCCGAAGCCGCAACGCCCGCCTAATGTTTCGAGGCGAAGGAAGGAAAAGACTTGCATGGCGAGCCCAACCTCCCCTAATAAGTCCTCGAAGGCGACAGCGCCTTCAGCGCTTTGTCCGGCCAACAGCGCCCGGGGTTCTGCTCCCTGGAAGCGTACTGCCATTCCCGTGAGGGTTTTCTGTTCGAGGAGGGCTCCCGCGTCTCCTCCGAGCTACGCCTGGAGGGCATATTCCTTCAATGGAATTGCAGTGGACTCCGGGCCAACTGGGAGGAGCTGTAGGGGCTCGTCTCGTCCCGTTCCCCGTTAGCTATCTTTTTGCAGAAGACCATGCTAGGCGCGTGCCCCCTGCCCGCCCTCGCGGGGTATAAGGGTCTTGCGACCCCACTACAGCGGGATGGCCGGGCTGGGGGATGTGCGGTTTACACCCGGCATGATGTCTCCGTTCTTCCTTTCTCTTTAGATACCTCTTTTCAGGCAGTGGCTGTGCAGCTGCACCTGGATAGGAGGTATACTATCATTTCTCTGTACATTCCACCGTCAGCTGACTTCGACGCGGGGGACTTCCGCCGCATCGTGGCACGGTTGCTGAGGCCCTTTCTCTTGCTTGGAGATCTGAACGGCACGCATCCTCTCTGGGAAGATTACTCAATAAATCCCAGGGGACAAGTCCTTGCCGATCTGATCGAAGAGCTTGAGATCGCTTTCCTAAACGTGGATGAGTTTACGCATCACTGTCATAGTACCGCTTCATTTTCTTGCCTTGATCTATCTTTGTGCTCTTCGGATGCAGAGCCTGATTTTGATTGGGGGGTGGTCGATGACCTCCATGGTAGTGATCACTTTCCCATTCAAATATCATTTTCAGGGCAACTGCCGCCTGAGAGCCCACCTCGGTGGTGCTTGGCGTGGCCGCCGTGGCCTGCATTTCAGGAAATGACTGAATTCTCTATCTCAGTCGAGGAGTTTAGGTCGGTAGATGAGGCCGTTAAGTTCTTCTCCGGCAACCTCATCGCCGTGGGCCTGACTACTATTCCTAGGACGTCTGGCTGTTTTGCACGCCTAACACTCCCATGGTGGTCAGCCGATTGTGAGACGGCCCTCAAACAGAAGCGTTATGCCTACATACGCTACTAGCTGTGCCCGAACGATTTCACTGTCGCTGAATTTCGTCGGACTAGGGCTAGGTTCCGGTATATTTCGAAACACGCCCGCCGCTCTTCTTGGCGGGCATACGTTTCTTCACTTAACGGGAAGACCCCTTTAGCTGAGGTGTGGAAGCGGGTCAAAAGGATTCGGGGCAAGTTCTTGCAGGACCTCCCTCCCGTTCTCCAGGAGAATGGGACCGCAATCTCGGACCCCGCGTCCGTGGCGGATTTCTTAGCGACCGCTTTTTCGCATTTTCTAGCCGGGATGCTGCTCCGCCAGCATACAATGCACGTCGTCATGTCGCGGAAGGCCGCCTGCTGGACTTTACCTCCAGAGGCGGAGAACCCTTCAACAACAAGTTTACTGTGAGTGAGTTGCGCTCCGCTCTCGCTTCGTTCGCGGACACCGCCCATGGTCCGGACGATATCCCGTACGCCATGCTTCGACACCTGGGTGAGCGAGGCATGGCCTATCTGTTAGATTTTTTCAACAGGATCTGGGTGGAGGGTCTTCTCCCAGACGTTTGGCCAATCGCTACAGTGCTCGCCTTTCGCAAACCCAGGAGAGATCACTCTACTCCAACCAGTTTCCGCCCTATCTCTTTAACCTCTTGTATGTGCAAGTTGATGGAAAAATTGTTAAATGTTAGATTAGCCTTTTTCCTGGACAGCGAAGGCCATCGTCTTCTGCACAGTGCGGCTCCTGCAAGTTCCACTCCACGTCGGATGCTCTGCCTCGGATAGAAAATACCCTCTTCGAGGCTTTCCTTCCTAGACAGCACTACGCCACGGTGTTTTTTGATCTGGAGAAGGTCTATGATACCGCATTGCGATACGGTATCATGGAGAGACTGCATACGACCTTTCGATCTCTTTTGGCGCGGCCCAGACGCCAACTCTGGAGCTTCGACTCCAACAGGCATTGAACATCGTCTCTCCAAATGCCGAAACGCACAGGTTTCGGTTTTCCTTGGCTAAGACTAAGGTGGTCACTTCTTCTGCCATCCCAGATTTGTTTCTTAATGTGGTGCGCCTGGATGTGGTTGAATCGCACCGTTTCCTTGGTCTCTTATTTGACCGACGCCTCACCTGGGAGGCTCATATTCGCAGCCTTAGGGTCTCTTGTACCCGCGCTATGGAAATTCTCCGTTCTGTGACGTTCAGCGATGGGGCGCTGATAGGGCTACTGCCCTACTTTTTTTACAGATCCTTTGTTCTTTCGAAGGTCGACTACGGATGCGAGTTTTATGTGTCCGCAGCCGAGCGTTTATTGCGGAAGGTGGACTCCATCTACCACACCGGCCTTCGCCTTGCGACCGGTGCATTCCGCACTTCCCTCATTCAGAGCCTGTTGGTTGATGCTGGAGAGATGCCACTCGCTCTGCACCGCGTGCAGTGCATCACTCGCCTGTACGCGCGACCCCGGCGCCTCCCTCAGTCACCAACAGCTCTCACTGCATCCGCAACTGATCTCGACGGTGCCTATGCTGCTGAAAGACGCCAGTCATACCCTAATCCCTTTGGGTTTAGGGCCAGGAAACTCCTTCGGGAGCTAGGTATAGCTCTCGAGCCGGTGTCGCCCCTGGTTCTGCCCAGGATGCCACCCTGGAGGGTACGACTATTGGCTATTTGTCGACACGCCTCTGCTCTCAACGCTTGTACAGTGCCGGGAGTTTTGCGTTCGACCTTTTTGGAGCACTGCGTGTCACGCTAGAACAGTGCCAGTGTATACGGATGGCTCCAAGTCCCAAGAGCGGGTCGGCTTCCACGCCGTATTCCCTCTGTTTGAAGTCAGGGAGGCTCTGCCAGGCGCTGCGTCTGTCTTCATTGCCGAGCTGGTGGCAATACATTACTACGTACGAGAGATTACTTGACGTGCCCGGTTCGGAGACCGGATTGTGATCTATAGCGACTCACCAAGCGCCATGAATGCTTTTGGGGCATTAGAATCTCCGCATCCCCTGGTTCGCGATATCCGTGACGCAACGGTTTTGGAAAGCCTTGCGGATATCGAGATTATCTTCTGCTAGGTTCCTGGACATGTACGAACGAGCGCGCCAAAGAATCCGCGAGGACTCTGCGACCGGACCAGCGTTTCGCTCTTCCTTACACCTACTACATGGCAGGAATACGGGCAGCTCATCGGGCTGCTTGGCAAAGAAGATAGAAATCGGTCGAAGGGAACTTAAATTTGCGTGCCATTGCGCCGCGACTGTTCCCATGGACCTACCCCTAAAGGGCGCGAAGGCTTCCGGTTGCTTTCTGTAGTCTCCGAAATGGGCACACTCGTGGGATGCCCCACTATTTGATGCAGCGGTCGCCAGCGCACTATTGTGAAGACTGCGTTTTCCCTGAGACTGTTCGGCACATTCTTGTTGAATGTTCCAGTCTGGGTGATCTCCGCGCACGTTTCCTGTTCCCGTAGTGGGATGGGCGGGCTCGCTACCGCCTATCCCTTGTACTCGGGACGAGCTCGTGCTTGTTGACTGGTGGATTTATAGACTTTTGGGGGGAGGCCGGCCTTCTCCCCTTTATTTAACTCGGTTTTGTTTTGTTATTGTTTGTTTTCTTTTTAGGTCGCATGCTCGTGCGCCCGGGACAGGGGGACCTCCCCCTAACGCCGGAGCTTGCTTCTTAATTGTTGTCATCTTCCCTTTTTATCGTTGTGTTTTCGAATACTTATTTTAAAGTAGCCTAGTGCTAGGCTTTCGTGATTTCGGAAACTTATGCCCAAGTGGGTAGTCGCCAGATAGGCTCTTAAAATTTAAAAAAAAAAGATTTCGACGGTGCCTATGCCGCCGAGAGACCTCAGCCGTACCCTAAGCCCGTTGGGTTTAGGGCTAGGAAACTCTTTCGAGAGATAAGTATAGCTCACGGGCCTGTGGCACCCATGGTTCTGCCCTGGACGCCACCCTGGAGGGTACCACCTTTGGCTATTTGTCGCCACCCCTCTGCTCCCAAAACTTCTACAGCGCCAGGATTATTGCATTCGACCTTTTTGGAGCACACCGTGTCACACTGGAATCGTGCTGGTGTATACGGATGGCTCAAAGTCCCAAGAGGGGGTCGGCTTCCACGCCTTATCCCCTCTGTTTGAATTCAGCTGGCCTCTGCCACGCGCTGCGTCTGTCTTCACGGCCGCGCTGGTGGCAATATGCCCCTCGGTACGGGAGATTTACGCGACGTGTCCGGTTCAGAGACCTGATTGTGATATATAGCGACTCACAAAGCGCCCTGATTTCTCCCTGGGCATTGGAATCTCCGCATCCCATTGTTCGCGATATCCGTGACCCCATGGTTTTGGCAAGCCGGGTGGATGTCGAGATTATCTTCTGCTGGGTTCCTGGACACATAGGAATTGTGGGGAATGAGCGCGCTGCTGAGGGCGCCAAATGATCCGCGAGGAATCAGCGCCCGGACCAGCGTTTCGCTCTTCCTCATACCGAGTACATGGCAGGAATACAGGCAGCTCTTCGGGCTGGTTGGCAAAGAAGATGGGAGACGGTCGAAGGGAACTTAAAGTTGCGTGCCATTGTGCCGCGACTGTTTTGTTTCCATGGACCTACCCCTAAAGCGCGCGAACGCTTCATGTTTCTTTCTGTTGTCTCCGCATTGGACACACTCGCGGAATGCTCCGACATTTGATGGAGCGCTCGCCAGCGCCCTACTGTGATGACTGCATTGTCCCCCCAGACTGGTCGGCACATTCTTGTTCCATGTCCCAGTCTGGGCGATCTCCACTCACGTTACCTGTCCCGGTTGCGGGATGGGCGAGGTCGCTACCTTCTGTCCCTTTACTCGATACGAGTTCGTGTACATTGACTAGTGGACTTATAGACTTTTTGGGCAGGCTAGCCTCCTCCCCTTTATTTAACTACTTGTGTTTTTTGGTTGGTTTTTCTTATTTTACTAGTTTACACGTTCCTGCGCCGAGGGGAGGCAGACCTTCCCCCTATGCTGAAGCTTTCTTCCTTATTGCCTTTTTTATTTTGTTGAGGGTTTTGGGGGGTTTTTTTTTGCATCTTATTTTAATGATGCTTAGTGTTGATACGCCGACTAATGCCCAAGTGGGCAGTCGCCAGATGAGCTCTTAAAAAAAAAAATGGAGTGTTTGACTGCACCTTATACCATTTATCTCCATGCACACACCCTTGCAGACTATACAACATTTTGGAGGAGGCTGGACCCCTCTACTTTATCTACCTTCTTGTTGTTGGTCGCATGCGCCTGTGCCGGGGAGGGGGAAGCGGCCCTACCCCTGATGAGTACAGCGACTTATATAAGCCCAAGTAGATAGTCACCAGATTTGCTTGTAAAAAGTGAAAAAATACATACACTTAAACAACTCCCTCACCAAAGAGACTAAATGAGCCACCACCCAAAATAGACCACTCAGAAAAACGATCACACATGTCAGAGAGGCAATGAATTAAAATTTTTATAGGACTTAAGCAACTTTGCTTTTTATTTGTTACAGGATTTCTTCAGAGGTTAAAAAATGGAAGAAATAAAAAAGGAAGTTATTGAATGTCCGCTTAATTTTCATCTAAATGATAAAAATGTAATTATGTCAAGATTTTCTTATTTATATTAGCATTCAACATTGTTATTTAGTATGCATTTCAGTTAATATACTTTTACCTATCTAATGAGTGAGTTGTAAATCATTACATGTGTATAGTTACAGAAAGTATATTATTTATTCTTTTATATTAGGATATTTATAAAGAAACCCCCATCATGGAAATGAAGGAAGAGTTGCCTGATTCAAATCATGGAAATGAGGTAAGATTGGTCACTGGTCAAGAACAAGCAGTTGTTGATGCTTTTAATGAATTGCTGTCAAAGAGGTAGTTAGAATGAATTGCTTTTATTATATTTGCCAATGTTCCCTTGGTAGCTTAATCTCTCTACAAACAATTACAATAATTGGTTAAAGAAAAATTAAGTCAAGGGTCAAATTTTTTATAGTTCTTTATTGAAAGTCATTTAATAATTTTTGTTTAGATGCTAGCTGAGTGATCTAAGGCAATTCCTTAACTGAGATTAAAGTGATGCTCTCTCCTCTTTGTGCTTGGTTTCATCATTACTCCTGCATGGATTCTTTGTAAAAAGGAAAAATGTTTTGATAGAAAGAAATCCATTTATCTATTTCTTTGTTATGATTTATCCTATTTCTTCATTCTCACATTCATGAGAGGTATATAGAATATATTTCCTGCATGTTTGACTATTTTTTGTTTGTCCATTAAGTTCCCAATTAATTTCTCTCACATAGTCCTTCCATTTAACCTGGGGAATCAAGTCTTAAAATCCTCTCTATTTGTAAGAATTTTTCTCCTCACTTGAGGCTGAGTGGTCTTAGACATTGCTTTAACCAAGATTGAATCTATGTTTGCTGCCTCAATGTGTTTGGTTTGATCCACATCCCTGCACATATTTTTTTGTGTATTAGGAAAGAACAATTTTCAGTTGAAAATGTTTCTATTTATCTTGTTTCTTTGCATTATGACAATGAGTGAGAGGGCATTAGTAGCTAGGGTGATCTGCTAGATCTTTTTATTATCACATTTGACACCACTATTTAGCTGTTATCAGTATGCAAACTTCTGCTAGTTGCACACACTGATCTTTACAATCTGATCCATCACTCATTATTTTCACCTGGAAGTTAACATATCTAAATATCCAAAGTAAGACATTAAAAACATGAATATAATTGGATGGAAAGAACACAACAGTGATTTGTGGATGCTCTGTAAGGAATTAAATTTTGTACTTCTTCAAACAGGACTTTGAGGAGATTTCATTGAAACAAGAAATAAGTGAAGAAAACTCTCTTCCAAACATTACCAGTGAGTTATTTCAACAAGACCTCCACCAAGAAAAGGTAATCTTTGTTATTTTTAGTTTCTTGCTGAATTTATTTGCATAATGGCAAACATTTTTTCATATTTTCCTTACACCGATGTTATCAGTCCACATTGCCATGTCTTAGTAATAAATGATAATAGTAGTTTATAGACTTATCATGCTTGCTTGAATGTCCTTTTCATGAGGGGCTGTGTAAGCAGTACCTCTCCCATCTATATGAGTGAGGTCCCTACTACTGGCCCCTAGTCCCTCTCACACACCTTTCAATTGAGAACATATTTAATACCCTCAGTCTACATATTCAAGGTGCCTCAGGGAAGGTAATAACTGTTGCCTTCCTTTGCACTAACTAGTAGGTTGATATCATATCTAAAATGTGGGAACCATGCCTCTATACAATATACTAAATGTGGACTATCATACAAGTTATAAAGTTTAAGGATAACATCCTTATATTTGTAACATTTATCTTACAACACACTATTTGCTTTATTGTTTCTTCAATACACTACTTAAACCTCATGACTCATCTATTACTACAGCAAACCCTCAATATAACAAACTATATGGGGAGGGGGGGGGGGGTCATTCGTTAAAGCCGAAAGTTTGTTAAACCTGATGGTGATTAAAAGCCATGGAAATAACGATGGTTCATTCATTAGTCTGTATATGTAAATATGTATATAAAGACTGTATTGCATGGATATGTAATACGTATGTAATTATTAATATTACTAATAAAGTTAAGTGAACTACATCAGATTTAACAAACTTATTTTCAAAGCATTATAATCCTCTGCTAAATTGATATATTTTGAAATGTGTGGACAGGCGGAGTTACAGGTTGTCATCTTGTGACATCAGAATTTTAGCCCAATAAAAATTTTTAGTTTAGTCCTCCCCCCCCGCAGGGTGAGGAGGACCTTCCTTTAATTATTCAAAGTACAAAAAAGTTTATAAGTACAAAAGTGAAATTATTGAAAAATTTCTTTAACAAAACAAGGATTATAACAAAGACAAAAGTCCAGCTAACAAGCCTGGATATCACCGTATGGGATAGTGGCAGGATAGTGGAAAGAAAGAAAAGAGATGTCGGAGGTCCGAAGAAAGATGGAAGAAAACACTGGTGGAGCCAGGGGTGGAAGGAGGGAGCAGGTCACACCGGTAGCAGAGCTGTTAAACGTCCGTCCCGGCTCGGGGAGTGTGGGTCCTTATATAGTCCCCGGAAGGAGAGGGCCCGCACACGCCTAGAGAGTTCTTGCAAAGTGCCGAGACGGGACGTCAGCCGGATTGTGCCTGCTTCGAATGTAAGAAAAGTTCCGAGATGAGATCCTGAAGGCCGAGGAGTAGTTAAGTAGAGACGTAGTAGAGAGGCAGAGAAGAATAGCCTCTGGAAGTTTGCCCCTCTTCGCATTCCAAAGGGCGCCAATGTTGTCACCGTAGGTGAGGGCGCGGGGGGCGAACAAGGTGGAGAGGATGAGACCCAAGGATTCAAGATCAAAGATCCCAAGGTCCCATCGGCGGCAGTCGAGGGCCATAGAGGCGTCCTGCGACCACCACCCGATACCCCAAGGAGAGGCATCGACGAAGAGTCCTGGAGGAGCCCCTTTAGGAGGGCGGAAGCGGGTCCACCTGCCGTGGATGAGGCGGCTAAGGTGGAGGAAAGGTGCCGGGTTTGGGTGGGTGTCTTGCAAGTAGCACAGTTGCACCCAGCAGAAGGGCAGGCGGAGTGCAGGAAGAATGAAGTTTAGGAGTCCAGCAAGACGGGACCATGCCTTGCGGGAGACTGGGCGGGTGGACATGATGCGAAGAGCAGTCCGGGTCTTGTCCCGCATAGAGGAGGTGAGGCGGATACGCTTGAGCTTTAGGTCAATATTAAAGCCAAGGTATGAAATCTGCTTCACGGGGGTGGTGAGTGATTTCCTCCAGTTTGCGTTGATCGAGCTACGCTCGATGGTCTTCATGAATGCTCTGAGGGCGCGCTTTTTCCCAATACAGAGCACGTCGTCCAGGTAGGTGTACACCTGGATGCCGTGACCTGAAGCGAGCTGGTTCATGGTTGTGGCTGTGAGTTTCTGCATTAAGAAGGGGGCCCCGTTGAAGCCCATGGGGAGACGTGTGAACCGAAACGATCGACTGTCGCATCGGATTCCGAACCAGGGGCGAGCTTTCGGATGAAGGCGTACATGGTAGAAACCATCCTTGAGGTCGAGCTTCATAGCCCAAAGATGTTCGGTGGCTGATTCCATGATTTTCTTCACGCTGGGGAGGCTGAATTTCGGGGGGTGGTATGCCTCAGCTGCAGGAGACATGTCGTAAATAAGGCGAGCGGAGCCATTAGGCTTAGCCACCCCGAAGATCCGGTGGGCACAGCGGATGCTGGCCTCTTCAAGCACTCCACGGTCCACGAGGGCGGAAATCCAAGGGAGAGTGCGAACGTCGGAGGGAGCCCAGTTGCGGTATGTCTTATTTAAAAAGATCTTTACACCGTTTTGGGCGTTGGCCTTCTGGAGGTGGGAGATGGGAGTTATGGAGTCATATGATCCAGGGGTCTCCACGTCCAGGGGGGTGTTGAAGTCCACGCGGGGCGTGTCAGGTTCAAGAGGGTCGAGGCCGGGGCTTTCCCACTGGTTGCCCTGGTCATCAGCGTTGCCCTGGTTGCCGTTGTTGTTGCCTTGTCCATCCTGTTGGTTGCCACCATTGTTGTCTCCGTTACCACCGTTGCGACCTCTCATGATGTCCGGAGGGCCGCTGTTGGGGTCGATAAGGACATCACCCATTTCCGAAGGATGGGTGTCCGAGGAGGCGATGGACGCTGGGGGGGGGGTGGCGGTAGGACCTTGAAGCACTGTGGGTACTGCGAGGCCTGGGAGAGGGATACACACGGTGTGGCACGGGGGGGCCACTTGCGGGGGGTCGGCGAGCACAAGGGCGCCAAGTTCCTGGGCGGCAGCCTCAAAAAAGGCGGTTACCTCGGGCACAGGCAAAGGAGGGTAGACACAAATGGTAGGGTCGAGTAACTCTACTACCTCTGGCACAGGGGCGGCATCAAAATCCGCAAACACTGGCTGTGGGACCTCGTCCCGATGTCCGAAGGGGACATCATACACTTCGATGACACTTTCGGTAGGGCTAGGCACAGGGGGGGGCCTAAACACATCGTACACGATGTGAGGCACAGGCACAGGGGACACTGAACGCATGGGGGTTCCGAAGAGATCGCCGTCGATGCAAGGGATCCACTCCGGCGTGGATGAGGCGCCGGAGACGGTGAAGCCCGAAGCCGAAGAGTCCAAGGTAGGACTGGGACTAGGGAAATAGGGAGGCGAGCCAGGGCTCAGAGAACGAAATTCCTCAGAGGTATCTGAACGGGGGCGGGCGTGGTATCCCATGCGGCGGCGATGGCGGGCGATGCGGACTTCAGTCTGCCAATCCACGCTGGATCTAACGTCGAGCAGGAACCTGCGGGCCCGCTCGAGACCGAGCTGCAGGGCGTCGCCGACCAACTCGTCGGGGCGCCGGGGTCCTGTACCAAGAGCCATATGCCGGGGGCGGTCTAGCCGCTGTCGAGCGGTTGAGGATCCGGGAGTCGTATTCAATGCCGGACTCGTTGGAGGCCTGGAGCCTCGTGTCGATGGTGGCTGCGGACCAACCATGAATGGACACTGTGTAGTATAAACGGATGCGCTGGTGAATGGTGTGGAACGTCGCAGTAGGCACACTCAGCCGGAAGGGAAATAGAGCCAGCAGTAACTCTATCTCAATCCTGTCTCGTGGCTTGAAGCACGATGAAGAGAGGTGACGGCGAAGGTGCGTAAGGATCACTTCCCACCGGATGTGGGCGTAGCACTCAATGTCAACCGGCTGGGCCCTTGTAGTCTCTTCTGTGGTGGAGTCGTACGCTGGCGGCGGACGACTGGGCGTCCTAGGGGTTTCCGGGTCAACTAGATAAGAGAGGGGCTCTAGGTGAAAGTCTCGAAGAGCCTGAACCGGAGGGGGCGACGGTCCCCTTTCGTGGCGGGCCTCCGGCCTCTCACTCGCCGGTGAAGCGGCGAGGCTGCGGGATGCGCCGGGGAGGAAATAGCGCGTGCTACTCGCCTGAGAGCCAGCGCCGAATCCACCCTCACCCGTGCAGGTCCCGGAGTCTTGCGTGTCAGGAACGGACGCGGTCGCTGTTTCTGGAAGGTCTGGGAGTTCCGATGTCGGCGGGACAAGCCGAAGCCTGCTACCTGTGGATCTGGAAAGGCTCATCCCCGGAAGCCGCAAGGCGCCGGGAGAGATGAATTTAATTTACACACAAAAAGAAATTAACCACAACCCCAAAAAACAAAAATGTAAATTACCCAATTTCCAAAATATTATCTATCTTAAACCACAACCAAAGATATTTATATATATATAGATATATAGTGGGCCTTACAACTATACCCTGGCCACACACACGCAAATAGGAAATGTTTAGGGCTTCACAAACAGATTGCCCAGTGCCACCATGTGAGTCTGTTCTACTTTCTTCAGCTCTGGGAGCACTATTACCGGTATGGGAGGGGGAGGGGGAGGGAAAGGGAGGCGGGCCCGCTTTCTTGAGGGAAGAGAGGTTCCCTTTTTTTAAGGGACTGGAAGTTCACTTCAGCCAAGGCGAATGATTTGCACTCAAGGATGAGGAAGTGGTGGCTCTAGTCAGAGCGGAAAGTGCGAGGGCTCAGGCCCCAATCAATGCGTCCCTTTTCTGCCACACGAGTCAAGATTGGCTTCAGCCGTATCCAAAAGCCAGATGTCGGCGACAATCGGTACCACGGAACTGGAAAAGAGAAGGCACATTCAGTCACCTATTCACTGCCACACTCAAACATCTTTACTCCTAACTCATTCAACCATATCCACTCTCACACAATCTTCACTCACCTATCCTCCGTCCAGGCGGTTCTTCCTTCTTCAGTCACAACTAATGACTTCCAAACTTTTACCTATACTTTCTAACTAAAAATATATGCTGAAAGAATCCGCCTAAAAAGAAAACAGGAGATGAATGGGGGAGCACGATAGAGATCCATCGAGTCCCCCCACACAAAGTAAAGACGGTGATCACACGATCCACACCCACACACATTCTGCAAAAGAAGAAAGAGATTAGACATAGGGGAGGGGAGGCGGACAACCAAACTACTACATCCCTCCCAGCTAAATTCGCCTCACCTCACCATGTCTCAATCCCCATCTTCATTCATTCACAATGCTTTCGACATCACCCAGTCATACTCTTTCACTCTGCCTCTCCTCCTAGTCACAGGTCCATCAACTGTCTCTGTCATCTGTCGTAATGTCTCCTCATGTCTGTCCATGGCCCCTTCTCTATGTACTTCATCCACACACACATCCGACATTCCCTGACCAATCCCACTCAAATCCTCAACTAACCTCTCTACTACATCCATCAAACCTTCCCATTCTTTCATAGCATTTATCGACTCTTGTTCCAATTTCGCACTTATCCCATTTATACTCTCTAGCATAGACTCAGACTCATTCAACGGAAACTTACAAATACTGTACGTTCTATCATATACTCCATCTCGATCTTGCACAAACCCAGAAAACTCTCTCACATCACTCTCACCAAACTGTTCCATCCATTCATCCTTTCTCAACCGTTTACTCTTACGCTTCCCCCTTCGATGTTCAACTAACACTAACTGCTTCCCCTCTAAAACACTAGCTATATCATCCACCATTTCACAGTCTTCCATTCTTTCAGACAGATATTCATTCACCGGATGTTGCACCAAATATTCAGGAGGTTCACGCCACTTTCGCAACTGACCTTGATGCGCTCTACGTTCATCCAAACTTCCATCCTCTCTTTCACGAACTATCACATAACTTACCCCATTTGACCAAACCTTTCTTACTACAAATGGACCTTCAAATTTCTCTTTCAACTTATCCACATTCAGTCTACCTTTTGTCTCAATCTCCTTTAGTACTTTATCACCCACAGAAAAACTTTCAAACCTTTCATTCCCTTTTCTCCACAACTCACGATCCTTCTCACTAAGTCCCATATGTGGCCTAATCATTCGTTCAAAGTTCATCAAATACTTACATGGTGACATTCCAATCGCCTTATGTACTGTCATGTTATACGCCCAAAGCACTCTTCCCAAACATTCATCCCATTCTTTCCCATCTTTCACCATCAATCGTAACATCTCACTCAAAGTTCTTATCGTCCTTTCAGCCAAACCATTTGCACTAGGCATATACGGCGTCGTTCGCACATGATCTATTCCCCATTCACTCAACATCTCCTCAAAAGCACGTCCCACAAACTCAGGTCCATTGTCACTCAACATTCGCACAGGCTTACACATGCACATGGGCAACATTCTCTCACTCACTTCTCTAGCAACAGTCAATGAAGATTTATTTGTCACAGGTGCAGCATACGCAAATTTGCTCTTATGATCCACCATCACAATCATCCCTACATACCCTCTTGCAGTCCTCGGAAAAGACACGCAATCGATCGCTACCATTTCAAAGGGTTCATTCACACTCAACTTTAATACAGGTGGGGCGGCATACACTCTCTGATACTTTCTCTTCTGGCACACTTCACACGTAGTCGCTACGTCCACGCAAATCTTTCTCAAAAAGGGACTAAATATACATCCTTTCATACATTCCCACAATTTATTCTTACCCATATGTCCAAACCTATCATGCACAATCTTCACCATTCCAATCGTGCCACACACGGAAAACACCGGAATATATACATCCTCATCATCTATACATTGAACAAAATACACTAAACCCTTGCACACTACAAACTTTCCAGCAAACCTTCTAAACTCTCTTAATATGCAACTCCATTCATTCACAGGAACACTGGTCATCACGCTATCTTTCAATTCACGCACCATCGGACATGACTCTTGCATGCTCTCTATATCTTCAGCAGTCAACAGCTCTTCACTCAAATTGACACCTGCCACTCCTACAAATCCAGTTGAGCCTACAAGCTCACTCTGCAACTTCCCAACTGTTACACCATCTTTCACTAAACATTCATTACATACATCCACTGAAATCCTATTCTTACGCAGAAAATCAATCCCAAACAGAAAACAATAAGGTAATTCATTCTCACTTAGCACAACAAATTCATGCAATATATCATTCAACTTCCCCATGCTTACAGACAAACTCACTTCCTCCCATGCCATAATACGTCCACTTCCGAGTCCACTTATCGAAACTGTCACACCTTTTCTAGAAACATTCCAACTCATATTATCAACATCACGCACAACTTTTGCATTCACCAAGGAAATTTGCGCACCTGTGTCAATCATTCCACAATAGCTCTTCCCATTCATAGTCAAGGTAACTTGCACTCTCTCTTCAAGTCCATGTTCACACATTATACTCAACACTTCGGTCTGTTCCACAAACACTTCTGCAGCATCCAAACCTTCATCTTCACTAACAGGAACAATTCCTTCGCAAACGTAGTCAATCTCTCTTCTTACATAATTCTTCTTCTCAATCAGCCAATTATAATGCACACCACTCAAACATTGCAGATGCAACTCACACCCATTCACTCGGTCTACACCTTTACCACGATACATCACTGGCTTCTCCACACCATAATGCACATATACTCTCACACCAAACAGCTTACTCACTATCGCTAACACTTCCTGAAACATCATCACTCCTGGCATACACATACTTCTCAACTCTTTTCTTAACCTACTTGAATTTTCCATTCCCAATTGCTCTGGTCTCTTACACGCTTCTTCCATAACCACCTTTCGTAATGCATTCACACTTTCTGGCACCTTTTCAAGCAATCCATCTTTCACCAAGTCTCGTAAACCATACAACACACTTTCGAACATAGAATCACCTCCACCCTTACATTTTCTTCCAACAACTACACCTGCTGGCAAATACTCAGGATTTATGCTTACAACCTCACTCTCATTCAAACTACAAGGCAAACGTGACATCAAATCAGCAATCACATTCCTTTCACCTGGCAAATACTCAACCACAAAATCAAAATCACTCAAATCCTCTATCGTCCTTGCAAGCCTACTATCAACTAACCTCATACGCTGCAAATACACTAGTGGCTGGTGATCTGTTCTCACTACAAACCGTACTCCATACAGAAATGGTCGTAACGACTTGAGACAGAATCTTAACGCAGCCAGCTCTCTTTCAATCGTTGAATATGCACGCTCTGCCACACTAAATGCCTTGGAAACATACGCAATTACTCGCTTTCTTTCAACCCCATTCACAACTTGATCTTGCATCAAACATCCACCCATCGAATGACCACTTGCATCCGTATACACTTCAAGCATTCCTGCATTCGTTCCATATGCTGGATACGCAAGTTCCACATCTTTTGCAACTTCCGCTTTTAACTTTTCAAACGCTGCATTCATAGAGTCATTCCACTTAATCACAGTACTCTTCTTTTTCCCAGTCCATACACTCAACGGTTTCATTACACCTGAACAATCTTTCATAAACTTTCTTCCAAACTCAACTAAACCAAGAAATCCACGCAACTCTCTCACTGTGGTAGGCTTAGGAAAATTCCTAACCTTTCCCACGAACTTCTCCGATTTACGCAATCCAACCGCACTCACCTTATGTCCTAAAAACTCAACTTCACTAGCAAACCATACACATTTAGACAACTTCACTTTGACACCAACCTCTTCCAACTTTCTTAAAACATCATTCACCAAGGTCATATGTTCTTCCATGTTGTTACTCATCACCAAAATATCATCCAAAAACACTCGTACATTCTTACACGGAAAACCACTCAACTCTACATTCATAGCACGCTGAAAAGCAGCTGGGGCATTCGCCAACCCAAAGCTCAGGTTTCTAAACTGATAATGGCGCTTAGAGGTAGAGAACGCCGTAATAGGTCTACTCTCTTCAGCCACAGGCATCTGGTAGTATCCACGTACCAGATCCATCTTAGAAAACACTTTCATTCCATACATACTGTACACACATTCAGACACAACACTCATAGGAAACTTGTCTTTCAACGTTCGTTCATTCACTCTTCTATAGTCAATACACAGTCGCAAACGTCCATCTGGCTTTCGTACAGGTACAATCGGACTATTCCAGGCACTCACACTCGGCTCAATCACGCCAATTCTCTCTAATTCCTCACACTGTTCCTCAATCTCTTGAGCCACAGGGGCAGGGAAATGACGAGGCCTTTGATATATTGGCATATCGTCACTCAAAATTATTTTGAACTCAGGCAAGCGAGCGTTGCCAAAGTCCTCATCCCCTTGACTCAAAGCACCTCTCCTATTCCACAACATCCTGTAAACTTTTTGCTTCTCACATTCACTCAACTTTTCTTCCAATTTCACTTGCTCAATCAAATCTTCATACTTCCAAACATTCGACGTTACACTCACGGAAAACACATTTGCGTTCACCACATGCATATCATTCTCCATATTCACCACTGTATTTAACACACCCAATTTATCTCCCACTTGCACTCCTCTAAGACTCTTCCTTCGCAGATCAGGCCAAACTTGTATGCAGACACGCGGATCTTTCATATCAATTATACCATCAAACACATGCACCACTCGCCTTAATCGATAGTTCGCAGCACTACCATCCAAGACATAAATATTCCCATCATTCTCATTTATCTCAACATCCGAATTCCATCCAATCCTTACACTCAATGTTTCATTCTGCTTGACAGGCACACTCTCAATCGCATATACCTCCAGACCTTTCATGATGTTCACTCTCACACTTCCATCTGGATTCACATACCATTGACACTTCATACTTCCATCCTTCTTACATTCAATCATCTCTAAATCAGGGTGAATCACAATACCATTCGCTTTCAAAAACTTATAACCTAATAGCATGTCATACTTCTTGTTTGCACCTTCTACAACACAAAATTCATCTTCATTCATCCGGACACCGGCAATCAAAACACTCTCTCTAAACCTTGCAACAATCGGCACATCCTGTTCACCTAATCCAGTCAAATGATATCCACGATCCTTAACTTCACTTACTTTCATTCTTACAAATGCTTCATAGTACACCACATTCACCTTACATCCTGTATCAATCAATGCACTAACTTCTCGTTCTCCACACTTAATTTTAACACACATACACCTATTCACTCTCTGACCCCAATTCACTCCACGATTTGACAATCCTTCTCTCACATTCATCACTTGCACTCTAGAGAATTCCCCAGAAGGAACCCTCTCATTCCTTAGTTTCCCTGAGTCGTATCCTCTCGATTACTTGCATCATTCCCATCCATTCTTTCATTCATGCATCTTTCTCCAGTCCTACACAACCTTGTTGCATGACCTACCATTCCGCATTTACCACAGGTAGCTCTTGGACTGGCACACATCCTGGCATAATGCCCTATCTGCCCACAATTACCACACACTCCTGGTCCACTCATATTTACTTGACCACCTTCCCTGCAATCTCGTACCAAGTGGCCCATTCTTCCACATCCATAACACGCTCTTTCCCTCGCACGACTACAATCTTTTATCATGTGCCCCATTTGTCCACAGCCAAAGCAACTTCCTTGTGACCAGCGACAGTCAACCCTCATATGCCCAACTTTCTTGCATCTCTGACACCTAGGCTCATTCACTCTAGATCTACTGTCATTCCTACCATTTGTGCGACCACTATTCCGACCATTCTGAACCCTACTCCACCCATTCCGACTCTCACTCCTACTTTTACTACCTCTCGGTTGGCGGCCAACATACACACTCTGTTGTTCATTCTGCCCGCTGTAATAATTTTCCAAAAATCTTGTCATCACATCGATCGGGTTCTCTATCAGCGCATCCCGATAGGACCGGAACTGGGGCAACTTACTGATACTTGAGTTGCGCACAGTGTGAATCGAGGCCTCCTCCCTTCCATAATCCTCAAATTCACGGTCCTCTAACATCTCCAGTACATCCTTCCATAGCAATCTTTCACCAGCCCATTTCATCTTCTCTTTCCTCTTATACGTCACATACTCACTCACTTCATTTGGAACCGTATTTAAAAACTTCTTCATCAGCTCCTTATTCCCATTTATTCCGTCATCTCCAAATCTCATTCGTGCCAAGGACTCTAAGCGATGCGCATAAGAATTCACATCCTCATTCTTCCCCATTCTCGCTTCCTCAAACCCATTTGTTTTCTTATACTTCACACTTGTCTTCATCCTCTTACAGTGCTCTATTATTCTCTCTTTCATAACCTCCCACTTAGGCTCACCCACGCTCATAATCGTCCGGTAAAAATCCTTCATACGTCCATCCAGAAACTCGCACAACTCTTTCACCCAAAACCTATTATTCTCTCCAAATTTTTCCTTACAATAATTTTCATACTCTTTCAAAAACACTTTCACATCTTTTGCTCCTTCCACTCTAAACTTACTTAACTTTGGCACTTCTCTGATCAGTATACTCCGATGAACCTCAGCATCACTTTCACTATCACTCACTTCTCTCCCACTTTCACTCATGCCTTCATTCGAGCTGAAATATAAGGAGTCAATACTAGCCAGTCGGGTCTTTTCCTGTCGGTCTGGGCATCTAGTCTTTGGGGTCTTCTTTTTTCGATGCCTAGTCATTTGCAGGGGTTCCTTTATGCCTGTCAATCCCTTTTTATCAGTCATGTCAATTCCAAGTGGAGTCGAGGCCACACCCCCACCAATTGCACCTGATTCTCCCATTTTCTCATTCAGCATTCGCATCAATCTTTCCTCCATTCGCACCTCACTGTCTTTAATCCTCTCTTCCATTCTCACTTCCATCTCCCTCATTTTCCTTTTCAAACTATCATTCTCTTCCCTCAAATGCGCATTTTCTCTGTCTTTCTGCCGCACTAACTCATTTAGTCTTCTCATCTCCAACTCCATGGTCCCAATCTGTTCCTCCTCCATTAGGGACAAAAAACACAGGCTCTCACTCCTCTCCTTTCTCAAACCACCTTCGAGTCCCTATTCGGGCGCCAAAAATATGTAGCGGCGGGATCGCGATTCCCTGGCCAAAGATTCCCGCCGCCCTGACAAGGTCCGCTCGGTGGTTCAAGAAGAGGGTATTGAGGAGAGAGAGTATTTTCTAAATTTAATTTACACACAAAAAGAAATTAACCACAACCCCAAAAAACAAAAATGTAAATTACCCAATTTCCAAAATATTATCTATCTTAAACCACAACCAAAGATATTTATATATATATAGATATATAGTGGGCCTTACAACTATACCCTGGCCACACACACGCAAATAGGAAATGTTTAGGGCTTCACAAACAGATTGCCCAGTGCCACCATGTGAGTCTGTTCTACTTTCTTCAGCTCTGGGAGCACTATTACCGGTATGGGAGGGGGAGGGGGAGGGAAAGGGAGGCGGGCCCGCTTTCTTGAGGGAAGAGAGGTTCCCTTTTTTTAAGGGACTGGAAGTTCACTTCAGCCAAGGCGAATGATTTGCACTCAAGGATGAGGAAGTGGTGGCTCTAGTCAGAGCGGAAAGTGCGAGGGCTCAGGCCCCAATCAATGCGTCCCTTTTCTGCCACACGAGTCAAGATTGGCTTCAGCCGTATCCAAAAGCCAGATGTCGGCGACAATCGGTACCACGGAACTGGAAAAGAGAAGGCACATTCAGTCACCTATTCACTGCCACACTCAAACATCTTTACTCCTAACTCATTCAACCATATCCACTCTCACACAATCTTCACTCACCTATCCTCCGTCCAGGCGGTTCTTCCTTCTTCAGTCACAACTAATGACTTCCAAACTTTTACCTATACTTTCTAACTAAAAATATATGCTGAAAGAATCCGCCTAAAAAGAAAACAGGAGATGAATGGGGGAGCACGATAGAGATCCATCGAGTCCCCCCACACAAAGTAAAGACGGTGATCACACGATCCACACCCACACACATTCTGCAAAAGAAGAAAGAGATTAGACATAGGGGAGGGGAGGCGGACAACCAAACTACTACAAGATCATCCCATAACTAGTACAAAAAATTTAATAAGAGAAAAAGCTGAATTTCATTAGAATTCATTGATGAATGTAATCCCCATCATTATCATTGACTTCCACTGATTCAAACGCTTTTTAATATCAGATGTTGGTTGAGAGGAAAATAATTTACAGACAGAGGAATTGGGCCTGCTACTGATGCCAGTTTGTGCTTCTTTCTTCTCTTGCCTCTGTTGTATATGTACCCTTTTGCATATTTTTGTCATTTGTTTTTCTTTATTTTTTTGGTGGGGGAGGCTTTCAGGGATTTTAACCCTTTCACTCACAATGATTCCATATGGCATCATCAATAGTTATCTTCATAATTTTACTTATAAAGTGTCCAATGAGTTTGTGTGACATCAAAATGTCTTCATGGGTTGCCAATGGGGAACTTGGTATGTTTTGATTTGTTTGCTTATAAAACATATCAGCTAGGGATATATAATAGTTTTGACCATCAATGCCATTGGGATCAGTGCTCTATACACATATATTTGAATGATGAATACCTTAAGGTAAGGATAGTTTTTCCTTTCCATTTCTATTTTATTACAGAGAAGAAAGTTTATAGATGAGATTAGAATGTTGGTTGTACCTTCAGAATATAATTTGTATGTGCAATATTTTTTCTAACTTATGTGATTCTATGTGGTATCATTGGACTCTTCATAATTATAACTATAAAGAAAAAAGTTTATGCAATTTTCTGAGTTAGACTAGATCTACATTGTTTATAATTGCACAAACTTTGTTATTTGATATAAGTACTCTGTTTACACACACACACACACACACACTATATATAAATATATATATATATATATATGTGTGGTGTAGTGTATATTGGCATCCTTCTATGTTGGAAAACAATTGAGAATGGAGATTCTAGGTGAACCAATCATCAAGATCCCCGTCTCAGCCTCTCCTGTGTCATCCAAAGGAATGTAGAGCAGTACGTTTGGCACGAGGTTGGCTGCAGGAGCTACCAGAGTCGGTGAGCACAGCGCACTGGTCCGCCTTCGGGGCTCCACTCCTGATTTGGAAGGTTTACTCTCCTATACTTAGCCATTGGATCAGTTGAGGATCTCCTCCGCCTGGCTTGCCATTGGCTGCTAGAGACAGCTCCTCCCCCTAGCTTGATGTTGCATTGTAAACACCATCCCCTCACATAGTTTAGCCCACCAGCTAAGGCGGTGTATGTATGTATATATATTCTAGTACTCCTGCTACCTATAGTTTTTTTAGTTCTATAGGACATATTTAGCTAGAAGTACTGCCATACTGAGATTGGTAATGGTCTGGCAGGGTCGACCCCTGAGTGGGAGTACATGGCCAATCTCAATAGCTTATCCTAACCTATAGTTACATAAAAAAATAAAATAACTAATTTTCATTCATTTAGTCTTCAGATGCGTCATAAAAAACACATTAGAGCAGAAGCTCTCACTAACTAATGCTGGTAAAAGTGAAACAAGGCAAAAAGGTAGGCTGTCGAATGATACTAAAGTCAGTCTAAATGCAAAAGGAATGACAGCAACAAGACCAGTCAATGATGTTGATTTGGATGGGTTTGATCTTCCTGTGCCTACAATGATGAAAATGATGCATCAAAGCTTACGCACATATGAACTATAACAAGTGCAACATCTTATTATACCTGATGAAAGATCAAAATTGTTTCATTAAATTTCAAAACAAATATATTGTCTATATTATTTTATTAAATTAATGAAAAAAGAATTAACCTTGATTTTTAGGACCCCGTAAGGGGCGCGGTGATTTGCCATCCTGGCCGCCGTGCTGACGGGACTCAGCACCGGCTTCAGCTTAGCCTCTCTTCCTTCCTTCAAAACACTTGTTTCCTCTCTTTTCACACAACCTCTCCCACAACTTTCTCTGGTCAGCCTCTAATTTCACAGGGTAGATGCTGACCTTCTTCTAGAGCCAACCGTCCCGGATCGGGGCTAAGGGGGGAGGGGACAATGTTCCCTAACCCCTGTGCTCCGGTTCGGGATGGGTTTTTTTTAACAACCTGCTTCATCCCCACCCATACCTTCCTCACATCCCTTTTCCTCTCCTCTTCACATTCTATCCATTTTTACGCCGTGTCTAAGGTGGAGCCGCCATGCCGATGGACTGCCAGGCAACCAGGCGGGAGGGGTGGTCCAAAATGGCGGCGCCTGGCTCTACCAGGCCTGTAAGCACCTCTTGCAGTGCGGCAACTGCAAGAGGTGATGAGCTATTGCGTCCCGTATAAAAAAGAGGGTCACCATGCCCATGTATGAAAAAACAACAAAAATAACCCAACCCCCAACTTCCCCTGAAACAGCGACGGAGCCGCCCTCGTGCAGCTCCAGCCAAAAAATGGAGGTCCCCCATCCCCTGTGCTGGCGCAGGGGACCCTCCATATCTCTTCAACCGGAGAGGAAGCTTACTCCTCTCCTACGCCTACGGGTGAAGGGGACTCCCCGTCACCCCCTTCTCTGGAGGTGCTTTCGGGCACCTCCCTCTTACCAGCGGCAGTACCCTCTGTTCTTTCCAAGGGGACTGCCAAGAAAGCCAGCAGGCAGCCCTTAGCCAGCCGCTCCACATCGAAGCGGCTCTGTAGGGCAAACCCCCTTAGGGGGGAGAGGGAAGCCAGGCCCCTTCGGTCGCTTCCCTCAAAAGACCTGCTGGCAAGAATATTGAACCTTGCTGGGGTCAAGGCCCATGCCTCCCCACACAAGACGTGACGATACTGCCAACGGGACCTGCGATGTCTTGGGGGGGGGGAGATGGCCAACTGGAGGCCCCCCCTGAAATAGACATGGTCCTTGAGGCAACCCAGCCTCAGACGGTAGCGCCTTCCATGGGGGGTAATCCGGGCTCGGCGCCAAGCACCGAACCCGAATCCGCCCCTATGCAGGGTCCTCCTCAAACGGCTGTGGTTTCCGAAGCAGTACAAGGAGGGGAGGGATCTCCTCTGACCGGTGCCCCCACGACTACCAGGACCTTCTCCATTTCGGAGAATGACCTGGCTGAGGCCGGTCCATCTGGCCTGGGGGCTCCTTCCGGCGGAAGTAAGAAGCGGGTTCACTCCCCGACCTCCTCTCCAAAAAAGAAAAAAAAACAACTAAAAAGACAAAAAAGAATCGGGGCTCCTCTCCATCCGTGGGGGCTACGGGGACGGATTGGTCTGCTACCACTTTAGCAAGCGACCAAGCCAAGATCGAAACATCCGGCCCCTCTGCCCCCTTGGTTGTGGAGCCCCTGACTAAGACCAAAAGTGCACAGGGTGGAGCCTCGATGACATCGGGGCCCTTGATTCAGAGGTTACCTAGAGTTTTCGAGCCCGCCGGCTTCAATCGCTTCCTCGTTATTCGCTCCACTGATGACACCATGTTGTCCAAGGGCAACATGATCCATCAGAGGAGAGGATTAGCTAGTGCAATTGGTAGAGAGCCGAAGGTAACCCCTTTCTCGGAAGGCAGCCTTCTGGCGAATGCGGTGAATCCCGACGAGGCGGCCAAGATAAGTGCTCTTCGGAAACTTCATGGCACCCCGGTGAGTGTGACGCCGCACTCTACCATGAACTTTGTGAAAGGAGTAGTTTATGCGAGGGAACTCGTTGACTACTCCATTGAGGACATCACCCTAGAGCTGGCCGACCATGGGGCGGTCAAGGTCGAACGTGTGATGAGAAAACAGGGAGGGGCCTCGAGACCCACCCCTGCACTCTTCGTCACGTTCGACTGTGACAAGCTCCCTGAGTCGGTGCGTGCCGGTTGGTACCGCTACCGCGTGAAGGCATTCGTGCCACTGCCGCGGCGGTGCTATTACTGTCACCGCTTCGGCCATACGAATCGATCATGTAGACGTGCAAAATCGGGGTCACCCGAAGTCTGTGTAAATTGCTCCAAGGTCGCACACGATAAGTCCAAATCGTGTGTGGCCAAGTGTGTTAATTGCGGAGAGCTGCACCCTGCTTCTTCGAAGCAATGTGGTGCATATCTCCTTGAGAAAGAAATCCTGGCCGTTCAGGCCCATGATCGACTCTCATTCCGCGAGGCAAAGGACTTGGTCCTGGCGCGCCCGGCTCTGCCTGGGACGTCATATGCCTCAATAGTTAGCAAGGCACCCTCTGCTCCTGGCCCATCCAGGCCAACGAGCACGGTTGTTTCCGCGCCCATTCGGAGCCCTTCTGCGGGCTCTACCCAACCCGGGCGCTCCCCTGGTAAAGCTGGCGGCAAAAAGGGTTCATACCCTGCCCCGGCTAAAACCAGGGCTCCCCCCTCTTCCCCCAGCGTGACCGTTTCCCGTAAGGCGAAACGGCCACGCGCCTCCACCGAGTCGTTAGACTCACAGGAGGCAACACCCCTGAAGATGGTCGCTAGGCCATCTTCAGGGGTTCCTAAAGCTGTCCCCCGAAAGGAGGACAGCAACAAAGGAGCTTCGGCTCCTTCGCCCACGCCTCGAGGTGGAGCGAGTGGCTCGGAAACGGTGGTTCCTCGAAAAGAGGGCCCTTCGCCTCTGAAGCCGCAACGCCCGCCTAAGGTTTCTAGGCGAAGGGAGGAAAAGACTCGCATGGCGAGCCCAACCTCCCTTAATAAGTCCTCGAAGGCGACAGAGCCTCCAGCGCTTTGTCCGGCCATTCTCGTGAGGGTCTTCAATTCGAGGAGGGCCCCCGCGTCTCCTCCGAGCTACGCCTGGAGGACATATTCCTTCAATGGAATTGCCGTGGACTCCGGGCCAACTGGGAGGAGCTGCGGAGCTCCTCCTTGCCGATCTGATCGAAGAGCTTGAGATGGGTGTCCTAAACGTGGATGAGTTTACGCATCACTGTCCGAGAACCGCTTCATTTTCTTGCCTTGACCTATCTTTGTGCTCTTCGGATGCACAGCCTGATTTTGATTGGGGAGTGGTCGATGACCTCCATGGTAGTGATCACTTTCCCATTCAAATATCATTTTCAGGGCAACTGCCGCCTGAGAGACCAGCTCGGTGGTGCTTGGCGCGGGCGCGGTGGCCTGCATTTCAGGAAATGACTGAATTCTCTATCTCAGTCGAGGAGTTTAGGTCGGTAGATGAGGCCGTTGAGTTCTTCTCCGGCAACCTCATCGCCGTGGGCCTGACTACTATTCCTAGGACGTCTGGCCGTTTTGCACGCCGACCACTCCCATGGTGGTCGGCCGAGTGTGAGACGGCCCTCAAACAGAAGCGTTATGCCTACATGCGCTATAAGCGCCGCCCGAACGATTTCACTGTCGCTGAATTTCGTCGGGCTAGGGCTAGGTTCCGGTATATTTCGAAGCATGCCCGCCGCTCTTCTTGACGGGCATACGTGTCTTCACTTAACGGGAAGACCCCTTTAGCTGAGGTGTGGAAGCGAGTCAAAAGGATTCGGGGCAAGTTCTCGCAGGACCCTCCTCCCGTTCTCCAGGAGAATGGGACCGCAATCTCGGACCCCGCGTCCGTGGCGGAATCCTTAGCGACCGCTTTCTCCGCATTCTCTAGCCGTGATGCTGCTCCGCCAGCATTCAATGCACGTCGTGATGTCGCGGAAGGCCGCCGGCTGGACTTTACCTCCAGAGGCGGAGAACCCTTCAACGACAAGTTTAGTGTCAGTGAGTTGCGTTCCGCTCTCGCTTCGTGCGCGGACACCGCCCATGGTCCGGACGATGTCCCGTACGCCATGCTTCGACACCTGGGTGAGCGAGGCATGGCCTTTCTGTTAGATCTGTTCAACAGGATCTGGGTGGAAGGTCTTCTCCCAGACTCCTGGCGAATCGCTACTGTGCTCGCCTTTCGCAAGCCGGGGAGAGATCACTCTACTCCGACCGGTTTCCGCCCAATCTCTCTAACCTCTTGCGTGTGCAAGTTGATGGAGAAATTGGTAAATGTTAGATTAGCCTATTTCCTGGACAGCGGAGGCCATCTGTCTTCTGCACAGTGCGGCTTCCGTAAGTTTCACTCCACGTCGGATGCTCTGCTCCGACTGGAAAGTGCCGTCTGCGAGGCTCTCCTTCGTAGACAGCACTACGCCACGGTGTTTTTTGATCTGGAGAAGGCCTATGATACCGCATGGCGATACGGTATCATGGAGACTCTCCACACGATGGGGGCGAGGGGACGCCTCCCAATGTTTATATCTGAATTTTTGCGAGATCGTCGATTCCGCGTACGGGTGGGGGGAGCCCTCTCTGCCCCAAAGGAGCAGGAAGAGGGTGTCCCGCAGGGAAGTGTCCTCAGTGTCACACTCTTTGCCCTGAGCATCAACGGCATCACCTTGGTTCTGCCAGAAGATGTTCTCGCTACGCTCTACGTGGACGACCTTTCGATCTCTTTTGGCGCGGCCCAGATGCCAACTCTGGAGCGTCGACTCCAACAGGCATTGAACCGCGTCTCTCGCTATGCCGAAGCGCACAGGTTTTGGTTTTCTTTGACCAAGACTAAGGTGGTGCACTTCTGCCGCCATCCACGGCTTCACCCCGACCCAGATTTGTTTCTTAATGGGGTGCGCCTGGATGTGGTTGAGTCGCACCGTTTCCTTGGTCTTGTATTCGACCGACGCCTCACCTGGGAGGCTCATATTCGCAGCCTTAGGGTCTCTTGTACCCGCGCCATGGACATTCTCCGTTCCGTGACGTTCAGCGCTTGGGGCGCTGATAGGGCTTTTGCCTTACTTTTTTATCGATCCTTTGTTCGCTCGAAGCTCGACTACGGATGCGAGTTTTATGCATCCGCAGCCGAGCGTTTATTGCGGAAGGTGGATTCAATCCACCACACAGGCCTTCGCCTTGCGACCGGTGCCTTCCGCACTTCCCCCATTGAGAGCCTGTTGGTCGATGCTGGGGAGATGCCACTCGCTCTGCGCCGCGTGCAGTGCATCACTCGCCTGTACGCGCGAACCCGGCGCCTCCCTCAGTCGCCAACAGCTCTCACTGCATCCGCAGCTGATCTCGATGGTGCCTATGCCGCCGAGAGACGCCAGTCATACCCTAAGCCCTTTGGGTTTAGGGCCAGGAAACTCCTTCGAGAGGTAGATATAGCTCTCGGGCCGGTGGCGCCCCTGGTTCTGCCCAGGACGCCACCCTGGAGGGTACCACATTTGGCTATTTGTCGCCACGCCTCTGCTCCCAAAGCTTGTACTGCGCCGGGAGTATTGCGTTCGACCTTTTTGGAGCACACATCGTGTCACGCTGGTACCGTGCCAGTGTATACGGATGGCTCCAAGTCCCAAGAGGCGGTCGGCTTCCACGCCGTATCCCCTCTGTTTGAAGTCAGCGGGGCTCTACCAGGCGCTGCATCTGTCTTCACGGCCGAGCTGGTGGCAATACACCACTCGGTACGGGAGATTACGCGACGTGCCCGGTTCGGAGACCGGATTGTGATCTATAGCGACTCACAAAGCGCCCTGAGTGCTCTCGGGGCATTGGAATCTCCACATCCCCTGGTTCGCGAAATCCGTGACGCCACGGTTTTGGCGAGCCGGGCAGATGTCGAGATTATCTTCTGCTGGGTTCCTGGACATGTAGGAATTGCTGGGAATGAGCGCGCCGATGAGGGCGCCAAAGAGTCCGCGAGGACTCTGCGACCGGTCCAGCGTTTCGCTCTTCCTCACACTGACTACATGGCAGGAATACGGGCAGCTCTTCGGACTGCTTGGCAAAGAAGATGGGAGACGGTCGAGGGGAACTTAAAGTTGCGTGCCATTGCGCCGCGACTGTTCCCATGGACCTATCCCCCAATGCTGCGGCGGCTTCAGGTTTCTTTCTGTCGTCTTTGAATCGGACACACTCGTGTGACGCATCGCTACTTGATGGAGCGCTCGCCTGCGCCTTATTGCAACGACTGCGTCGTCCCCCAGACTGTTCGGCACATTCTTGTCGAATGTCCCAGTCTGGGTGATCTTCGCGCACGATACCTGTCCCGGTACCGGGATGGGCGGGGTCGCTACCGCCTGTCCCTTGTACTCGGGACGAGTGCGTGCACCATGACTAGTGGACTTATTGACTTTTTGGGGGAGGCTGGCCTTCTCCCTTTCATTTAACCCGGTTTGTTGTTGTTGTTGTTATTGTTTTTGTTATTGCTTCTTTATTGTTATTGTTATTTCTTTTTATTGTTTCCTGTTTAATTTTTAAAGTAGCCTAGAACTAGGCTGTTTGTTTACGGCGACTAATGCCTAAGTCGGCAGTCACCAGATAGCTCCTTAATTAAAAAAAAAAAAAAAAATCTTTAGATACCTCCTTTCAGGCATTGGCTGTGCAGCTGCACCTGGATAGGAGGTATACTATCATTTCTGCGTACATTCCACCGTCAGCTGACTTCGACGCGGGGGACTTCCGCCGCGTCGTGGCACGGTTGCCGAGGCCCTATCTCTTGCTTGGAGATCTGATTGGCAGGCATCCTTTCTGGGGAGATTACTCAATAAATCCCAGGGGACAAGTCCTTGCCAATGTGATCAAAGATCTTGCGATAGGTGTCCTAAATGTGGATGAATTTACGCATCACTGCCCGAGAACCGCTTTATTTTCTTGCCTTGACCTATCTTTGTGCTCTTCGTATGCACAGCCTGATTTTGATTGGGGGTGGTCGATGACCTTCATGGTAGTGATCACTTTCCCATTCAAATATCAATTTTCAGGGCAACTACCACATGAGAACCCACCTTGGTGGTGCTTGGCGCGGTCGCGATGGCCTGCATTTCAGGAAATGACTGAATTCTCTATCTCAGTCGAGGAGTTTAGGTCGGTAGATGAGGCCGTTGAGTTCTTCTCCAGCAACCTCATCGCCGCGGGCCTGACTTCTATTCCTAGTACGTCTGGCCGTTTTGCACGCCGACCACCCTCATGGTGGTCGGCCGAGTGTGAGACGGCCCTCAAACAGAAGCGTTATGCCTACATCTGCTACAAGCGTCGCCCGAACGATTTCACTGTCGCTGAATTTCGTCGGGCTAGGGCTAGTTTCTGGTATATTTCGAAGCACGCCCGCCGCTCTTCTTGGCGGGCATACGTGTCTTCACCTAACGGGAAGACCCCTTTAGCAGGGGTGTGGAAGTGAGTTAAAAGGATTCAGGGGCAAGTTCTTGCAGGACCCCCTCCCGTTCACTAGGAGAATGGGACCGCAATCTCGCACACCGCGTCCTTGGCGGAATCCTTCGTGACCGCTTTCTCCGCATTCTCTAGCCGGGATGCTGCTCCGCCAGCATACAATGCACGTCGCCATGTCGCGGAAGGCTGCCGGCTGGACTTTACCTCCAGAGGCAGAGAACCCTTCAACGACAAGTTTACTGTGAATGAGGTTCGCTCCGCTCTTGCTTCGTGCGCGGACACCGCCCATGGTCCGGACGATATCCCGTACGCCATGCTTCGACACCTGGGTGAACGAGGCATTGCCTTTCTCTTAGATTTGTTCAACAGGATCTGAGTGGAGGGTTTGCGCCCAGATTCCTGGCGAATCGCTACTGTGCTCGCCTTCCGCAATCCCGGGAGAGATCACTCTACTCCGGCCGGTTTCCGCCCAATCTCTCTAACCTCTTGCGTGTGCAAGTTGATGGAGAAATTGGTAAATGTTAGATTAGCCTTTTTCCTGGACAGCGGAGGCCAAGTGTCTTCTGCACAGTGCGGCTTCCGCAAGTTTCACTTCACGTCGGATGCTCTCCTCCGCCTGGAAAATTCCGTCTGCGAAGCCTTCCTTCGTAGACACCACTACGCCACGGTGTTTTTCGATCTGGAGAAGGCCTATGATACCGCATGGCGATACGGTATCATGGAGACTCTCCATACGATAGGGGTGAGGGGACGCCTCCCAATGTTTATATCTGAATTTTTGCGAGATCTTAGATTCCGCATACGGGTGGGGGGAGCTCTCTCCGGCCCATTGGAGCAGGAAGAGGGTGTCCCGTAGAGAAGTGTCGTCAGTGTCACACTTTTTGCCCTGAGCATCAACGGCATCACCTCGGTGCTGCCGGAAGATGTTCTCGCTACGCTCTACGTGGACGAACTTTCGATCTCTTTTGGCGCGGCCCAGTTGCCTACTATGGAGCGTCGACTCCAACAGGCATTGAACCGTGTCTCTTGCTATGCTGAGGCGCACAGGCTTTAGTTTTCCTTGGCCAAGTCTAAAGTTCTGCTCTTTTCCTGCCATCCACGGCTCCACCCTGACCTAGACTTGTTTCTACATGGGGTTGGCCTTGAAGCGGTGGACTCGCACCGTTTCCTTGGTCTTGTATTTGACCGACGCCTCACCTGGGAGGCTCATATTCGCAGCCTTAGGGTCTCTTGTACCCGTGCCATGGATATTCTTCGTTCCCTAACGCCACGGTTTGGCAAGCCGGGTGGATGTCAAGATTTTCTTCTGCTGGGTTCTTGGACATGTAGGAATTGCGGGGAAGAGTCAACGAGGACTCTGCGACCGGACCCGCGTTTCCCTCTTCCTCACACCGACTACAAGGCAGGAATACGGGTAGCTCTCCGGGCTTCTTGCCAAAGAAGATGGGAGACGGTCGATGGAAACTTAAATTTGCGTGCCATTGCACCGCGACTGTTTCCATGGACCAACCCCCGAATGCCGCGAGGGCTTCAGGTTGCTTTGTGTCGTCTCTGAATTGGTCACACTCGGAGGACGCACCGCTATTTGGTAGAGCGCTCATCTGTGCCTTATTGTTAAGACTGCGTTGTCCCCCAGACTGTTTGGCACATTCTTGTTGAATGTCCTAGTCTGGGTGATCTTTGCGCACGTTACCTGTTCCTGTACCTGGATAGGCGGGGTTCCTACCATCTGCTCCTTGTACTCGGAACGAGTTCGTGCACATTGACTGGTGTACTTACTAACTTTGGGGGGGGGCTGGCCTTTTCTTATTTATTTAACTACTTGCTCTTTCTGTTTTTTGTTATTTTTGTAGATTGCACGTTCCGGCACCGGGGGGAGGCGGAGCTCCCCCAGAAGCTGGAGCTTGCTTCCTGCCTTTTGCCTTCTTCCTTTTTTTAATTTTATTGTTGTTGTTTTTTATTTTTATTTTACTATATTAAAGTAACCTAGTACTAGGCAGTGGTAAGTACGGCCACTTATGCCCAAGGAGGCAGTTGCCAGATGAACTCTTAATTTTTTTTTTTTAAATCCACAAAATAAGCTATTAATCATGAATTTAAATTGTGAAAAGATAAAAACTGATTTCCATTAGTGACATGAAAAATATTGGTCACATTGGTTATTACCTGGTATCCTGGTTGCTCTGTGTGCAATTTAATTTTGTACTTCTTTAAGCAGGACTCTGGAGAGATTTCATTGAAGGAAGAAGTTAGTGAAGAATTCCTTCATACAGAGTTGAGTTCTTTTCCTGATGTTGATGGACTGTGTGCAAAATCTATAAACTCACCCAGTAAGTTGTTGCAACAAGACTCCCCCCAAGAAAAGGTAATTATAATTTATATTATAATGTAAAAAATTTACTATTTTCGTCTTTGTTTTTAATGGAAAAGATTTACCACTCATCTACACTCATTTTAACAAACTTCCAAAGGGAGATACCCAGTGGGTGTATACTGATACCTTTGGCACACAGATGCCAGATAAGCACTAAAAATGCTACACTTGGTACCTGGATGAGCAGCAGCATGTCTTCCTGGCCTGAGTGCAAATTGGAAAGAGCCCACTCACTGGATTGACTTGAACCCTTTGGTGAGGCCTGAGGACACTGATACATTTCCCCCATTTCTCTCTCTCAGTACAACAGTTTAGACTTTTGTACCCTTGTCCCTGGAGGAGCAGCATATCCTTCCGGCTCCACCGCCCACAAGGATTGACCCGACTACAGAAGGATCCTACACTCTAGATCCAGGAACCTGGTGGGTTCCCCCACTCTTAGGCTAGTCACCAACACGATTCATCACTCTAACCTGTCTACCATGACATGCAAAGGATTTTGGTCTGGGGTTCTTAATAAGTCGAAGCCCCACTTCTTTTGCTCCACTTACATAGGGAGCATTAATAAAATTTAAGAAATTATTATCAATGAAATAAACAAGTGGACAAAATGAGTCAATTGAACAGAATAATAGATATCTAATTTATGACAGACCCACTTATAGCATTATATTACAACCTCTTAAATTATATTATATATCTGTAAACTTAAATGGTCATCCTTAGGTAAATATAAAATATTCATAAACATGTGTGTGTGTATAAGTATATATATACTCCACTCTCACTAACCTTTGGGCTGCTAATCGGCCATATATGGCCCAATGGGCTGATTTTTTTATCTGTATTTCCCTTTTGCATTCTTCTCTTAGTTGCTATGTTTAAAATCTTTCCATTTCAAATCAGTACATCTCAGAATGCCAAGTATAAAAGCTTAGCAATTTTGCACATCAAATTTAACATGCCAAATAGGTGACAATTTGGGCAACTTGCTCAAAAGTGCAGACTCAGATGACTTAAGCAGTATATTTAGTGATGATAGTTGGCCCTCTGAAGCATTATCTGAATTTGAAAGTGATATCAAAGTTTAGCTGAAGAAAAGAGTGCCATGCAAACTGACACAGGATGCCTTCCTTGGCCTTGGAATCTGCTACTGCCTTGTTTGAACTTTCTCGATCAGTTTTGACTTCCTCATGCTTCATTATACAAAATTCCAAAGAAATAGATTTTGAACAGTTTATCAACAATGTGATAAATGTAATTGTCATACATTCAAATGCCTATTATAAATTTTTTAAGTGAAGAAATTCCTACAAACTGAATAGCCACCTATCCAACTTCAAAGAGTCTCAGTGAAAAAAAAAGGCAAAAGGCTTACTGGTCATTTATTGAATTCATGAACACAAGATATCTGGAAAACTAACGTCATGAGATTACTTTCTGCAAATATTAAGGCTTGCATTTTATCAATAATATGATTGAAAGAACTATCCAGATAGTAAAACCAAATCTGACTGGATCTCATTAAACAGAAATTTAACTCAAAGTTGATTCCTTTCATAGACTCTATTACAGGCAATACAATCCAAACAAAACACAAGTTTGGTATAAAAAAGTTTGTTGTGTGATTGTAAGACTGGATATGTAATAGATTTGATAATTTATCCTGGAACTGGCAGAGAAATTACCATAAATGATGAAGTAGGTGTGGCAGGCTCAGTTGTGAAGACACTTCTTGAATCTTATTTGAATAAGACCATGTTCTTGTTGCTGACCATTGATACACAAGTCCTCTATTTGAAATATTCTAGAAAATAAGAATGGAGTTTGTGAAACACTTGATTCCAATTGAAAAAACATGCTTAAATTTTAAAATTTGAAGAAAGGGGAGTTTGAGTCAATGCAATGTAAAAATATTTTATTCATAAAATGGTATGATAAATGAAATGTACAGTTGTTTACAAGTGTGGATAATGATCAAATATGTGAGGGTGGGAAGAGAGATAATATTATTTTGAAGCACAAATGTGTGATTGAGTACATCAAAATAATGTGAATGGTTGATAAGAGTGATATGGTAATAAATTGTATAGGACGTGTGTGTGTGTGTAAAACTATTAGATGGTATAAGAAGTGTTTCTTCCATCTTATTAAGTTATAGATTCTAAATATATCATGTATACAAGGACCCCCGTAAGGGGCGCGGCGATTTGCCTTCCTGGCCGCCGTGCTGACGGAACTCGGCACCCCTTCCGGCCCAAGCTTAGCCTCTTATCCTTCTTTCTGACACCCTGCTTCCTTACTTTCCCTACAATCTCCCAAAACTTTTCTGGCTGGCCTCTAATTTCACAGGGTAGATGCTGACAAGCTGTCTCTCACTCAACCATCCCGGATCGGGCCTGAGGGGTGAAGGGACGTTGTCCCCTTACCCATGAGATCGGGTTTGGGAGGGATGAGTTTTAACTACCTGCTTCTTCCCCCCTCCCTCACCTTCATCTTGCTCTTATCCCTTTTCTTCATTTCTCTAGCTTATTAATTTTATGCTGAGCCCAAGGTGGAATCACCATGCTGATGGGCTGCCTGGCCACTGGGTGGGAGGTGTGGCCTCGAATGGTGGCAGCCGGCTTAACTGTCCTCTTATTCACCCCTTGCAGAGCGGGCTATTGCAGGGTGTGATTAGCGTTTGCGTCCCGCATTCACAACAGGGTCCCCATGCCCACCAATGAAAATCTTAAAATGCCTGATCACTCTGGCACAGAGACTGAGTCTCTCACTAACCTGGACCGTTTTAAGGATTTTTATTTGGATGCTCCTTCAGCTCCTGCTATTACTAATAGCGGAGCTACAGCAGACAAGCCAGATGATCTGGTTGCTCCTCGCTCATCTTGTCCTGCTGCTGACAAACCTAAATAAAAATTTCACACAAAACATTTCTATGCAGAATATCGCAGCAGAACTTCCTGAATTAAGCACTGAAACTGAATGCACCACCGTGGTTTCCATAGACGAGAACAATACAGACAACCATGCTGAAACTATAAATGAAAATGACAATGAAGGCTTTAGGGAGGTTCCAAAACGACAATCTAATGCTGAGGCAGTGACTCCGCCCACTACTACCCAAGACACTATAGAGACTCAAATGTTGTAACACTGGAACCTTACGTACCACGTTCCACTCATAGTCCAGGTAGGTCCACAGCTGAGAATCCTTGGATTCCAGTAGTGAGGCGTAGAAAGGGACGACAGAGACAGCATCAACTGCAAGCTACTTTTGATTTTAGTTGTGCAGTCACAGCTCCAACTGCCTACTGAGAAATACTTCCTCATCCAGTTTCCTGGATTAGAGTTAGCTACAGATTTAAATAACATTAAACTGGATCAAGACATCCAGTCTAAAGTTGGCTACAAAAAGACTACAAGGCTACAAAAGTTCTCTACTGGTGGAGGCCCAAATTAGTGTGCAGGCCACCAAGATCAGATCATTAAAGTCTCTAGCGTGAAAATAAATCACTATTACTTCACACCTTCAATATAACACTCTTAAGGGTGTAATTTGCACCCCTACACTAGGTGTCGCAGATGTGAGAAAGATGTCTTGGACCTACAGATGAGAGAACAAATTCCTCGTTAGGTAGCTCTCAAAAAAATCTTAGACCAACACCCTATCTATGAGCCTTTATACTCTGCTCCTTCCCAAGAAGGCAATCTCGCAATTAACAGTACAGTTGCCTCAGCAAGGACCACACCAAATCTTCCTACAACGTCAACCACTGCACATACTCCTTCAACATCCATGCCACAAAGGTGGCATCAGCACTCTGATGCTATCATGGATGTGGATGTGGAGCGTGAAACAGGACCTACTCCTCTTGTGAAAACTAGGGGATCTCCTCCAAAAGTACAATCTGCAAATAAAATGGATGCATTTCCTATTTTGTAGAAAACAGAACAAACAGAAAGCTCTTAAAAGACCATCTGCGTAAGTCTGACGACACTCACACTCAAACGCGATCGCCTTCCTGATCGCGAAAGACTACCTCTATTTCACTTCAAAAACAGCAGCAATCTAAGACAGTCACAGACCCAAGCTCGCCTATAACACAACAACATGCAACTTCAAGACTGGAAACACTAAAAAAACAAACAGCCTAGTGAGACTTCTGAGACTGCCCTACAATTGGAGACTCGTACATCTCAGTACAAAAAAAAGTCTCCTTACTTCGCCTACAAAAACCACCACAACCCCCCCTCCCACAAATATCATGTTACACCTCGTCTACCAGAGAGTAATGTGCAAAAGATCCTAGTCATTGGCACTCAAGAGACTCAACTTCCGTCTTGCTCCCAGAAAGGTAGGTTCTCCTACCTACCAAAATAATGCCTTCAGGCTTCTCTCCATCTAAAATTCTGCAATGGAACTTGTGATCATTTCGTACCAGGTTTCAAGACTTGAAACTGCTTATACAAGAAACTTGACCTTCTGTATTTGTCTACAGGAAACACATATTACAGATGCGCGGATTTATCCGCCATCTGGTTATAAGTTGGTTATTTCGGCTCCGGTGCGTAATGATGTTCATGAACCTGATGAGCCAATATTGGTGCATAACAGACTGTCATTCGCTCCACTAGTGCTGAATACTACTCTTCAAGCAGTAGTAGTACAAGTTCATCTAAATAAGACCTATACTGTGTGTTCATTCTACTTACAACATGTCAACGTTGCTACAGCTGACATTGAACATCTAATAAACCAATTACCAGCACCTTTCTCCTTCTTGTAGATATGAATGCAAAAAGCCCCTTATGAGATGAAAGGACTTATAATGATCGTGGACGATCATTTGAACAACTACTGACTACACTCCTGATTGAGATCTTAAATGATAATACTCCCACTCACTTCCACATCCAAACCAATACTTCTTCAACGATAGACCTGGCTATCTGTTCAGTAGATAGTATTGTTGATTTTGAATACTCAGTTATCTCCTCGTTGCATGGTAGTGATTATTACCCAATTAAATTTAATCTCACAGACCCTGCAAACATAGCTGACAGCCCTGATCGCTATAATATTGAAAAAGTAATTGGAATAAACTTTTGGCTGTGGCACATACAGTCCTGAAAACAGAGGATATTCTGGATATATATGTCCTCCTGGATACCATAGTTACAATCTTCATTTCAGCTGCTACACAAGCAATCCCTCTAAAGTCGGGATTCAAGGGATGAACTCCAGTGCCCTGTTTTACGGATGAATATAAACAAGCACGTCGTGCTCGCCTAAGAACAGAGAGGGCTATGAAAAGGAACCACTCAGTGCAAACTAAAATTAACTATACTAGAGCCAAAGCACATTGTCGTCAAGTTTTTAAGGAAGCTCAGCAACAATCATGGAAAAGTTGTGTCCTCAATTACGTCCTGATTGTCATTGCATCAAGTATGGAAACGTATTAGCAAAATATTTGGTAAATTTACTCCAAATCCTACTCCAGTACTACGTCCTCCTGATGGAGACCTCATACGTGATCATGCCGCTGTGGAAAATTACTTTCCACATCATTTTAGCAATACATCTGGTGATCATAATTACTCTGATGCCTTTAAACAACATAAAGAAACTGTTGAGTTTACTCCACTTTCCTTCCATTCACGTTCTTCTGCTCAAAAACAATACAATCTAGATACCTTTCACTTATTTTGAATTTGCATCTGCTTTGGCAATGATGCATGGCAGTAGTCCTGGCCCTGATAGTGTCACATATACCTTCATCAAACATGCTCACCTATCCCTAGGAGAATTGCTCTTGGGAACATATTACAGAATATATACAGAGAGGATTTACCCATGGAGCTGGGGTGTGGGATTTGTATTGCCCATTCCCAAGCCGGGGACAGATTTATATATTCGAGGGAAATACAGACCATCACACTGACCAACTGTACGTGTAAGTTGATGGAGAAAATGGTTAACAGTCGATGTATGACTGTCCTTGAATGGGAAGGCCATTTAACCCCAGCGCAAGCAGGTTTCCATCGTGGACGCAGTACCACAGACCACCTGATTCAATTGCGCACAGATATCATAGCAGCCTTCAACTCTCGTTTGCATAACATAGTAATATTCTTTGATTTACAGAAAGGCTACCATACCGCATGGAGGAGATGTATTCTTCAGACAATATATGATTTGGGGTTCAGAGGAAATCTGCCCATCTTCATTCAGAACTTCTTAAATAATAAAAGTATCCAAATACGAATTGGCCGCGCCACCTCCGACCCTAAGTTGTTAACCCAGGGAGTCCCTCAAGGCAGTGTTTTGTCTTGTACCTGTTTCATTTTGGCAATTAATGGAATCACTAGATCTCTTCCCAACAGTATTGCATCAACCTTGTATGTTGATGACTTGGCAATATATGCTTCTGATACAATCCCCCATCTACTTGAACATCGTCTTCAGTTTGGTCTACGTAACCTGAAGAGTGGAGTAATAAGACTGGTTTTACCTTTTCTACCGCGAAAACTGCATCTATACACATCTGCAGGAAGTGAGGATGCCCTAGGATGGCAGCAAACTTATCCCTATATGGTAGACTCATCACTAATATGCCGGTCTACAAATTTCTTGGGATGTACATTGATGATAAATTAACTTGGAAACCACATATTACCCATCTGAAAGTTAAATGTATAAAAACCCTAACTCTCCTCAAACATACATAGAAGCTGGGGAGCAGATCAGATATCGCTGCTGCAGCTGTACATAATGCTTCTGAAGCCTCAATTAGACTATGGTTGTGAAGCATACTCATCGGCTTCTCATACAGAATTAAACAGAATAACACCAATACATAATGCAGCCATCCGGACTGCAACTGGAGTTTTTCGATCATCCTCATTAAATAGTCTTTATGCTGATTCAGGGATTAAACCACTGGAAACATACCAAAATATAAAGCTGCTCAATACGTATCTACGAATCAAGTGCAATCCAACCCACCCTCTCCATGAACGCATATCACTGATGGATGATGAAGATGACTCTAGCCAAGAAGATGTGAACATCCGCAATCCTAATCATACTTTTCTTTCCGCTCTCTCTTAGTTCCTTCGCATATGCGGCGTTTGACGAACTATGGTGCGTTTTCATATTGTATCATCCAAGGTTGACTTGCCCAATACTGGAGTGGGGTCCATTTTTCCTTCTCCAGAGTTTGAAATCAGAGTTTTTCCTTCTCTTAGAAGGACTGCCTGCCATGCGTACGAGTTCCACACCCGTCCCCGCCGTGATGCCCAGTCCCGGAGGTAACCTCCCCAGTAAATAGTGTCAGCTTAAAAAGAATCCGGACGGAGATTCGAACTGCCGACCCAACGATTGCCGGGCAAGCACGCTAACCACTATACTATCCACTCATATGTTTTCTCCCATCACTTTGCACCAGAAGGAATGTTTCCACTTGGACAGAGTTTGGTTCAGTAGCTATGGTGCTTTGGTGGACTGCATGCCATCCTGGGATCACCTTAACCAGGCTATGATAATTATAGGTGATCACCCACCCTACTGTTAATGGACCTGCCTATCTCTACTTCTCCATATTACACACCCTCCTATCCTATGCATAGAGGTTCTGGCTGCACAATGCACTTTTGTCCTCATATGAGCCTTAGTTGAGTGGCATTGTATAACGTGAGGTCCCTACCTGATAGCCAAAGGGCCAAAAGCCCTCTTGCTAAGGGCAAGTATTAGGTACGGGGTGTGCTGGACCGTCAACTCTGCTAACTTCCCTCCAGTACACATATAAGGTAGCCTTGCTAGCACCATCCTTTATGGTCAAAGTTCCAAGACAATTTTGCCTTAAACGATAGGCCGGGTTGACAAAGTCCATCAATGCTGGACCAGGACCGATTATTTGTAAATGATCACATACAGGAAATTGTGATCCTCTGGAGACTTTTATCTTAACATCCTCACTCAGAGGGAGGTCATAGTATCTACTCTCCATGAGGCCCCTCATTTCTCTTTTACTCTGATTATGGGAGGAGGATGAAAATCGAGGCACCCATTTCACCAGTGGCGGGGCTTCCCTCTCGCCATATTTGGTTCTACTCTCGGGTAGATGCACCTCTCAAAAGGAGGGGTCCCCCTGTGCTTTTTTTTTGGTCCCCTCCGACCATCTACCTCAGAGGAGATTTAATCCTGTCCTAGGGCTCTAGGTGTTGGGGTTTGGCCCCACCCTCTTTCGTGGAGTCTCCCATGGATCATTCCATCTTTCGATGAATTGCACGTCCCCCACCCACATATTCCATCGCAGGGGACTGCCAAGAGAGTAGATAGGTGGCCCAAAATCAACCGGGCGTGACTCGATAGGATCAACCCCCTTAGTGGGGTTCAACGTGACTGCGCCCTCTCTTCCCCGATGGATGTCAGTTCACCGGCCAGATACATGACTACGACGGCAGATACTTCGGGTGGGATCTGTGATCCCTTCGAGGAGGATGGCCACATGGAGCCCCCCACCCCCTCAGATGGACATGATCCTGGATCTTAGTCCGAGCCAGCCACAGACTGCAGGATCTTCCTTGGGGTAGAACCTTATTGTGGTATAAACACCAAATCTGAGTCCGCTTCTGTGCAAGCTTCTCCCGAGAGAGCTCGAGCTTCCGAGGACTCCGAAGGGTGAGGAAGGACTTGCTCTCCTTTTTGGTGCCCCTTTGACAGCCAAGACCATATCCATTTCAGAGAAGCATCTAGCTGGGCTGATCCATCTGGCCTAGGGTGTCCTCCTGGTGGTATGGATAAGCGGATTCATTCCCTATTATCTGCTCCCCCAAAGATAAGAAGTAAGAAGATGAAGAGGACTAAAGGTTCCTCTCACTCCGCTGGGGCCCCTGGGACGGACGGGTCCGCTACCGGTTCGACAAGTGATTATGCCAGGATAGCAAGTGCGCTTAGCAGAACCGCGATTATGTGGGGGCCGCTAATTGAGAGACTAAATGTGGTTTTGGTGCCCACTTGCTTCAAACGTTACCTAGGATTTGCTCCACTGATGGCATCATGTTGGCCAAGGCCCGAATGGCGACATGACCCATCAGAGGAGAGCATTTGCCAGCTTGATTGGTAGAGGGCCGAAAGGTGACCCGTTTTTCTCATACCTGAGCCCCCCCCGTAAGGGACGCGGCGATTTGCCATCCTGGCCGCCGTGCTGATGGCACTCAGCACCCCGTCCGACCCCAGCTTAGCCTCGTCTCCTTTCTTCAGACACTTGTGTTTCCCTCCCCCCTGTTTCCTCGCTTTTCATACAACCTCTCCCACAACTTTCTCTTGTCAGCCTCTAATTTCACAGGATAGATGCTGACTATCTTCTCAGCCAAATATCCCGGATCGGGGCTGAGGGGAAGAGGGACAATGATCCCTCACCCCTGAACTCGATTTTGGGATGGTGGGTTTTTAATAATGTGCTTTATCCACCACCAACATCTTCCTCACCTCCTCTTCCTTTCTTTTTTTAAACACTATCCATTTTACGCCTTGTCCAAGGTGGAGCCGCCATGCTGAGGGACTGCCAGGCCACCACGCGGGAGGAGTGGTTCGAAATGGCGGCACCTGGCTTTGCCAGGCCTGTACTCACCCTTCGCAGATCGGGCCACTGCGTGGAGAGGGGGGTGATTAGCGTTTGCATCCCGTAAAAAAAGGGTCCCCATGCCCAATGATGAAAACTATGGAAAACAAAATCTTCCCATTTTTCCTTTAAGAACGACGGAACCGCCCTCAGGTAGCTCGAGAGAAAAAAAATGGAGGTCCTTTTACCCTATGGTTTCCCAGGGGACCCTCCATAACTCTTTAACCGGAGAGGAGGCTTACTCCTAGTGCATAAGGGTGCAGAGGGCTTCCCCTCACCACCTTCCTTGGACTCACCACGTGACTCCAGCTCAAATCTGGTAGTATTGCCTTTGCTTTCACAGGGGACCTCTAGGAAAGCCAGCAGGCAGCCCATAACCGGCTGCTCCCCGTTGAAGCGGCCAAAGTACATGGACGAGACTGACATGACTTGTTATGTCCTGGGGCATGGCCAAATGGAGGCCCCCCTGAGATAGACATGTGCCCTGACGCAGCGCAGCCTCAGAAGGTGGGGCCTTCCATGGAGGCAGATTCGGACTCGGCATCAAACACTGAGCCCGAGTCTGCTCCTGGGCGGGGCTCTCGCTAGAAGGGAGGGGCTGCTAAGACAGCCTTGAGAGGGTCGGGATCTCCTCCTCCGGCCAGTGTTCTGCCTGTGGGAAGCGTACGGCCATTCCCGTGAGTTTCTTCTGTTAGAAGAGGGCCCCCGCATCTCCTCCGAGTTAGGCCTGGAGGGCATATTCCTTCAATGCAATTGCTGCGGACCCCGGGCCAACTGGGAGGAACTGCGGAGGCTCGTCTCGTCCCGTTCCCCATTAGCTATTTTCTTGCAGGAGACCATGCTAGGCGCGTTCTTCCTGCCTACCCTCCCGTGGTATAAGGGTTTTGCGACCCCACCACCACGGGATGGGGGCTGGGCTGGGGGATGCGCGGTGTACACCTAGCATGATGTCTCCGTTCTTTTCACTTTAGATTCCTCCTTTCAGGCAGTGGCTGTGCAGTTTAAACCGGATAGGAGGTATACTGTTATTTCCGCGTACATTCCACCGTCAGCTGACTTGGACGCGGGAAAATCCCACTGCGTCGTGGCACGGTTGCCGAGGCCCTTTCTCTCGGGAGAGACTACTCAATAAATCCCAGGGGACAAGTCCTTACCGATCTGATCGAAAGTTGAGATAGATGTCCTAAATTTGGATGAGTTTACGCATCACTGCCCGAGAACCGCTTCATTTTCCTGCCTCGATCTATCTTTGTGCTCTCCGGATGCACAGCGTGATTTTGATTAGGGGTCGGTCGATGACCTCCATAGTAGTGATCACATTTCATTCAAATATCATTTTCTGGGCAGCTGTGGCCTGAGAGCCAACCTCGATGGTGCTTAGCACGGGCGCAGTGGCCTGCATTCCAGGAAATGACTGAATTCTCTATCTCAGTCGAGGAGTTTAGGTCGGTGGATGAGGCCATTGAGTTCTTCTCCGGCAACCTCATCGCCCCGGGCCTGACTACTATTCCCAGAACGTCCTGTCGTTTGCAACCCGACCACTCCCGTTGTGCTCGGCCAAGTGTGAGACCGCCATCAAACAGAAGCGTTATGCCTACATGCGCTATAAGCGCCGCCCGAACGATTTCACTGTCGCTGAATTCCGATAGGCTAGGTCCAGGTTCCGGTATATTTCGAAGCATGCCCACCGCTTTTCTTGGCGGGCATACGTGTCTTCACTTAACGGTAAAACCCCTCTAGCAGAGGTGTTGCGGCGTGTCAAAAGGATTCGGGGCAAGTTCTCGGAGGACCCCCCACCCGTTTTCCAGGAGAATGGGACCGCATTAACGGACCCCGCGTCCGTGGCGGAATCCTTTGCGACCGCTTTCTCCGCATTCTCTAGCCGGGATGCTGTTCCGCCAGCATTCAATGCACGTCGTGTTTCTTAATGGGGTGAGCCTGGAAGTGGTTGAATCGCACCATTTCCTTGATCTTGTATTTGACCGACGACTCACCTGGCAGTCTCATATTCGCAGCCTTAGGGTCTATTGTACCCGCGCCATGGATATTCTTCGTTCCGTTACGTTCAGCGCTTGTGGTGCTGATAGGGCTACTGGCTTACTTTTTTATCGATCCTTTGTCCGTTCGAATTTTGACTCCGAATGTAAGTTTTATGCATCCGCAGCCGAGCGTTTATTGCGGAAGGTAGACTCAATCCACCACACCGGCCTTCGCTTGGCGACCGCTGCCTTCCGCACTTATCCTCTTGACAGCCTGCTTGTTAATGCTGGAGAGATGCCGCTATCTATGTGCCGTGCACAGTGCATTACTCGCCTGTACGCACGACTGCAGCGTCTCCCTTTGTCGCCAACGGCTCTCAAAGCATCCGTAGCTGATCTCGACGGTACCTATGCCGCCGAGAGACGCCAGTTATACCCTAAGCCCTTTGGGTTTAGGGCTAGGAAACTCCTTCGAGAGCTAGATATAGCTCTCGGGCCGGCGGCGCCCCTGGTTCTGCCGAGAACGCAATTCTGGAGGGTACCACCGTTGGCTATTTGTCGCCACGCCTCTGCTCCCAAAGCTTGTACAGCGCCGGGAGTATTGCGTTCGTCCTTTTTAGAGCACATCTCGTGTCACGCTGGAACCGTGCCAGTGTATACGGATGGCTCCAACTCCGAAGAGTGGGTCGGTTTCCACGCCGTATCCCCTCTTTTTGAAGTCAGCGGAGCTCTACCGAGCGGTGCGTCTATCTACACGGCCGTGCTGGTGGCAATACACCACTCGGTCCGGGAGATTACGCGAAGTGCCTGGTTCGAAGACCGGATCGTGATTTATAGTGATTTACAGAGCGCCCTGAGCGCTCTCGGGGCATTGGAATCTCCGCACCCTTTGGTTTGCGATATCCGTGATGCCACGGTTTTAATTAGCCGGGTGGATGTCGAGATTATCTCCTGCTGGGTTCCTGGACATGTAGGAATTCGGGGGGAAAGAGTCCGCTAGGACCGGGCCACCAGACAAGCATTGCGCTCTTCCACACACAGACTACATGGCAGGAATACCAGCAGCTCTTCGGGCTGCTTGGCAAATAAGATAGGAGATGGTCCAGGGGAACCTAAAGTTTCGTGCCATTGCGCCGCGACTGTTCCCGTGGACCTATTCCCCAATGCCGCCACGGCTTCAGGTCGCTTTCTGTCTTCCCCGAATCGGGCACACTCGTGTGACGCATTGCCATTTAATGGAGCGCTCGCTGGTGCCCTATTGTGACGACTGCATCGTCCCCAAGACTGTTCGGCACATTCTTGTCGAATGTGCCAGTCTGGGTGATCTTCGCGCACGTTACCTGTCCCGGTACCGGAATGGGCGGGGTCGCTACCGCCTGTCTCTTGTACTCGGGACGAGTTCGTTCACATTTACTGGTGGACTTGTGGACTTTTGGGGTGAGGCCGGCCTTCTCCCTTTTATTTACCTAGGTTTTTTTTTTTATATAGGTCACACGTTCCTGCGCTGGGGGCGACCTCTTCGACGCAAGAGCTTGCTTCCTGCTCGTTGCCTTTTCCTTTTTTTAATTTTTAGTGTTGGGGGTTTTTGTGGGGGTTAATCTTATTTTAAAGTAGCCTAGTACTATGCAGTTTTAATACGGCGACTAATGCCCAAGTAGGCAGTCGCCAGATGAGCTCTTAAAAAAAATAAAAAAAAAGATGAAGCGCTCGCCTTTGCCCTATTGTGTCGACTGCTTCGTCTCCCAGACTGTTAGGCACATTCTTGTCCAATGTCCCAGTCTGAGTGATCTTCGCGAACGTTACCTGTCCCTGTACCGTGATGAGCGGGGTCGCTACCGCCTGTTCCTTTTACTCGGGACGAGTTCATGCACATCGACCTTTAGACGTTTTGGAGGAGGCCGGCCTTCTCCGCCTTATTTAATATTTGACTATGGATCGTGTGCTTCTTCGCCGGGGGAGGGCGGGCTGTCCCCTGTCGACGGAGCTCGCTTCCTATTTTTTTCAATTTGTTTGTTTTACTTTTTTCTCTTTTCTTTTATTCGGCTTTTAATATTGCATAGATTTAGGCTAGGATGAGTACGTAGACTTATTCCCTAGAAGGCAGTCGCCAGTTGAGATATTAAAAAAAAAAATTTAATAATACGTGAGCCTTCTGGCTAATGCGTCGGATCCCTCCAAGACGACTATGATTAGTGCCCTTCCACCACTTAATGGCTCACTGGTGAGCCAATAAGTATACCCCAAGTCTGTGTAACTTGCCCCAAGGCCGTACACGGTTAGTCCCTATCATGTATAGCCAAGTGTGTCAATTGCAGAGTTCTTCCCCAGAGAAGCCTAAGTCCATTCTCGTGAGGGTCTTTTCTTAGAAGATTGTATCAGTTTCTCCGAGCTAGGCCTGTAGGGCATATTACCACACTGTTCGGCACATTCTCATTGAATGTCCCTATCTGGTTGGTCTTCGCGCACGTTACTTGTCCCGGTGGTACCGGGATGAGCGGGGTTGCTACCGCTTGTTCCTTGTATTCGGGACGCGTTCGTACATACTGACTTTTTGAATGACGGTGGCCTTCTCCACCTTATCTAACTGTTTTGTTGTGTTGTGTTTTGTTTTGTATGTCGCACGATCCTGCGCTAGAGCCTCCCCTCGACGCCCGAGCGTGCTTGCCCTTTTCGTTTTTACCTTTTTTTACTGTTGTTTCTTGTTTTGTTTTTGTTACTTTTTTCTGCATAGTTATTTTAATTTAGCCTAGTACTAGGTTGTCATGAGTACGGCGACTTATGCCCAAGTAGGCAGTCGCCAGATGGGCTCCTAAAAAAAAAAATGGAAGGCCTATACCTCCAATGGAATCGCCGCGGACTCCGGGCCAACTAGGGGGAGCTGCGGATGCTCATATCTTCCCGTTTTCACTTAGCTATTTTTTTGCCGTTTGCCGAAGACCATGCTGGACGTATGTCCCCTGCCCACCCTCCCGAGATATAAGGATTTTGGCACCCTACCACCATAGGATGGTAGCTGAGGAGGAGGATGTTTCATTTACACCCAGCATGATGTCTCCGTTCTCGCCTTTGCATTAAATGACTCCTTTCAGGTAATAGCAGTGCAGCTCCACCCGTTGCTGGACTGTTATTTATGGGTAAATTCAACCGTCACTATACTTCGATGCCTTGGTCTTTCGCCGCATTGTGGCACAGTTGCCCATGCCCGGTTCCGGCGAAACCCAACCTTGTGTGTACCTCTTTTCCGGCAGTAACTGTGCAGCTGCACCTGGATAGGAGGTATACTGTTATTTCGCGTACATTCCACCGCCAGCACATTTCGATGCGGGGAACTTGTGCTGCGTCGTGGCACGTTTGCCAAGGCCTTTTATCTTGCTCGGAGATCTGAACGGTAGACACCCCCTCTGGGGTGACTACTCGATTAATTCCAGGGGTCAAGCCTTGCCGACATGATCAACGAGCTCTGAATGGGTCTCCTAAATGTAGATGAGTTTACGCATCACTGCTCGAGAACCGCTTCACTTTCCTGTCTCGTTCTATCCTTGTGCTCTCCGATGCACAGCCTGATTTTGGGTGGGGGTGGTTGATGACTTCCATGGTATTGATCACTTCCCAATTCAAATATCATTTTCTGGGTCGCTGCCACCCGAGAGCCCACCCCGGTGGTTCTTGGCGCTGGCGCGGTGATCCGCATTTCAAGAAATGACTGAGATCTCTATCACAGTCGAAGAGTTTAGGTCCGTAGATGAGTCTATTAAGACTCCGGCAACCTCATCGCCGCAGGCCTAGCTACTATTCTAGAACGTCAGGCCGTTGTGCACTCCGACCAATCCCGTGGTGGTCAGCCGATTGTGAGACAGCCTTCAAACAGAAGCGTTATCCCTACATGCGCTATAAGCGCCTCCTCCCGAACGATTTCACTGTCGTTGAATTTTGTCTTGCTAGGGCTAGGTTCCCGTATATTTCGAAGCACCCCCGCCGCTCTTCCTGGCGCGCATACGTGTCTTCACTTAACGAGAATACCCTTCTAGCATAGGTCTGGAGCGAGTCGAATGAAATCTCAGCAAGTTCTGGTAGGCACCCTCTCGCGTTCTCCAGGAGAATGGGACCGCAATCTCGGATCCCGTGTCCGTGGCGCAATCCTTCGCGACTGCTTTCTTCCCATTCTCTTGCACAGATGCTTCTCCGCCAGCAATCAATGCGCATCGTGATATCTCGGAAGGCCGCCATTTGGACTTTACTTCCAAAGAAGGAGATCCCTTCAACAACAAGATAATATTGAGTTAGTTGCTTCCCGCTCTCGCTATGTGTGCAGACACTGCTCATGGCTAGGAAACTGCTTCAAGAGTTCAATATAGCTCTCGGACCAGTGGCGCCCCTGTTTATGCCCATGACGCCAGCCTGAAGGGTACCACCTTTTACTATTTTTCGTCACGCCTATGCTCCCTAAGCTTCTGTGTCACGCTGGAACCGTGCGAGTGTATACGGATATCTTCAAGTTCCAAGAGCGTGTTAGCTTTAAGTCAGCTGGGCTCTGCTAGGCGCCGCGTCTGTCTTTTAAATCGGAATGTGATTTATACCGACTCAGAAAGCGACTTGAGTGCTCTCGGGGCATTTGAATCTCCGCATACTCTTGTTCGCGATATTCGTACCGCCACGGTTGTGGCGATCCTGGCGTATTTCGAAATTATCTTCTGCTGTGTTTCTGGATATGTGGGAATTGCGGATAATATTTTTTTATTTACCTTCTGAATTCTCACATATTCTTTTAAATTTTCCCCTTATTTTTACTTTTCACACTCTTATTATTCATACTGATTCCATAACTTTTGGAATCCCTTCTTTCTTTGGGCTCTTAGTATCCCCTTGTCCAAGAAATTTTGGGTGTCTGAGGCTGAATGCCTCAAGATATAAGATCACTTTTGGTCGAGGTCATTGACAGGTGAGAGTCCTTAAGAATAAATTTGGAATGTGGTCCCTACCCTTTCTTCCTATTGCAGGAATGTTGTCTTGTACACCAGAAAGATAGTGAACGAGAGATTGTAAAATAACTAATTGTTTCTTTTTCAGGAGATGAAATTTCGTTCGTCAAGTAACCGTAAGTTCATTCCACAAGTTAGTACTATGTTATCATTGCCACCTCGCGCCCTTAAGTATGACCCAAATATGACTACTAGTCCAGAAAAATGTGCCGAAAACAACTCCATACCTTCCCAGTCGACCCACATACATTCACATGTGCTGCATCATTCAAGAAGGAAAAAGAAAATTTATAAATGCTGCTCTTGTCCTTATCAAACTGGAAGGAGGGGAGCTTTAAGCATACATTTAAGAACCCATACTGGCGAAAAGCCTTTCAAATGTAGCGTCTGTCCTTATCAGGGTACAAGCAAAGAAAATCTTAAGAGGCATTTATATAATCATAATGGCGAGAAACCTTTCAAATGTTCTCTTTGCTCTTATCAGGCTGCAACAAAAAGAGAGGTTATAAGACATTCAATGACTCACACTGATAAAAAGCCCTTCAAATGCAGCCTTTGCCCTTATCAGGCTGCAACGAAAAATCAGCTTAAGACCCATTCTATATATATTCACACATGTGAGAAGCCTTTCAAATGCAGCCTTTGCCCTTATCAGGCTGTAAGAAAAGATGATATTAAGAAACATTCTATTACTCACACTAGCGAGAAGCCTTTCAAATGCGACCTTTGCCCCTATCAGGCTTCCAGAAAAGAAGATATTAAGAAACATTCCATTACTCACACTAGCGAAAAGCCTTTCAAATGCAGCCTTTGCCCATATCAGGCTGCAAGAAAAATGAACCTCAAAAGACACGCACTTAATCACACTGGCGAGAAACCTTTCAAATGCAATGTTTGCCCTTATCAGGCTGCAAGTAAAGGGAATGTCAGAATACATTCTAGGGTTCACACTGGTGAAAAGCCTTTCAAATGCAGCCTTTGCCCTTATCAGGCTGCTACAAACGATCAGCTTAAAAGCCATTCATATACTCACACCGGAGAGAAGCCTTTCAAATGCAATTTTTGCCCTTATCAGACTGCAAGAAAAATGCACCTTAAAAGACACTCACTTACTCACACAGATAAGAAGCTTTTCAAATGCTTGCTTTGCCCTTATCAGGCTGTAACGAATGATCAGCTTAAAAGCCATTCATATACTCACAGTGTCGAGAAGCCTTTCAAATGTGATCGTTGCTCTTATCAGACTGCAAGAAAAGATCACATTAAGAAACATTCCATTACTCACACTAGTGAAAAGCCTTTCAAATGCCACCTTTGCCCTTACCAGGCTGCAACGAAAGATCAGCTTAAAAAACATTCATATACTCACACTGACGAAAAGCCTTTCAAATGCAGTAGTTGCCCTTATCAGGCTGTAAGTAAAGTACAAATTAAAAGACATACACTTACTCACACTGGCCAGAAACCTTTCAAATGTAATATTTGCCCTTATCAGGCTGCAGCACAAGATGATATTAAGAAACATTCCATTAATCACACTCGTAAGAAGCATTTTAAATGCGACTTTTGCTCTTACCAGGCCGCAACGAAAGATCAGCTTAAATTTCATTTATATACTCATACTGGCGAGAAGCCTTTCAAATGCAGTCGTTGCCCTTATCGGGCTGCAAGAAAAATGAACCTTAAAAGACACACGCTTACTCACACTGGCCAGAGACCTTTCAAATGCAGCCTCTGCTCTTATCAGGCTGCAAGGAAAGATGTGCTTAAAAGCCATTCATATTCCCACACTGCCTAGCAGCATTTCAAATACAATTTTTGCCCTTATCAAGCCGCAAGGAAAGGTCAGCTTAAAAGCCATTCATGCAGTGTCGGATTTAGACTTGGTGAGGCCCGAAGCTATATAAAGCCCTGAGGCCCTCTCCCTTTAAATTACGCCAGCTGGTACCAGATAGCTTGGAAGTATACATGTCTTTTAATTATATGAAAACATATTACCTTTTAATTTTTATGATACATGTAATAATAAAGTACATGTTTGCAAAAATACAAAAATTATATTAGATAATCCTCTAAGTTACAAATTAAATCATTTTCTTTCTTGATTTTCCCAAAGCAAAATCATTGATTATGTCATTAAAAGATATGCTTCGCAACTTATCACTTTCTATGCACATGATGAAGCTATTTTTTCTTGAAACATAGTTGCTCTCAGGTGTAAATGTTTGACTGGTATTTTTTTTCAATGCATAAATAGTATTAAGTACACTAAGTATCAGTCGCAAATGGCTATAATTCCATGAATTGTCCATACCTAGACCCGGGCATTGATTCTAAATAATAAACCACCTGTAATTAAGCGGTCTAGTCAAAAGAATTATAGATGAGTAATCTGAAATTTTAATTTGAGGACAATTAAGACAACACATTGAGTAAAATAAATTTTAATCTTGAATTTTTTTGAGGCCCCTACAGATTGCTAGCCTCTAAGCTATAGCTTATTTAGCTTATACCTAAATCTGGCACTGCATTCATGTACTCACACAGGCAAGCAGCCTTTTAAGTGTAGTTTTTGCCCTTATCAGGATCAGAGAAAGGACAATCATGTGGCATATTTAAGGACCCACACCGGTGATAAATAAACCTTAAAGAGAAGCAAAATGTCTCAATGCGCTAAAAGCGCCACCTCAACTATTGCACCGTGTTGGTCAGCCGAGTGTGAGACAACCCGCAAACAGAAGTATGCTGCCCAACTCCATTTCATTTGACTTTTTGGCGTTGGTCGGATTCTCCGGGGGAGGGCAGGCGGTTGAAAAACAAGGAAATGTTTTTGCTAAAGAGGTTTTGAAAAGAAGCCGCAGTGATGAAAGATGACACTATGAGGGGTTCTGAGAAATTAGAATAATAATATTAACCAGCCCTTACGGGTTCCCTGGTGCTGCGAACCAGACTTTTAATACACCCCTCTATTACTTTCTTTTACTGCTATTTATTTCCCACTCGTTCACTCCTATTATCTCACACACTTTCGCTCCTTCACTCTATCCTACTTACTCACTCCCATGGCCAGGATTTCCTTCTCAAGGAGATACACACCACATTGTTTCAAAGAAGTGGGGTGCGGCTCTCTCCAATTGACACACTTGGCCACACACACGATTTAGAATTATCGTGTGCAGCCTTTAAACATCTTACACAGACTTCGCGTAACCCTGACTTTGCAAGTGTACAGGAGCGAATCGTATGGCCGAAGAGATGGCAGTAGTTGCCCCTCCTCGGTAGTGGAACGGATGCCTTCCGCGGTAGCGATGCCAAACGGCACGAACCAACGCAGGGAACTTGTCACAGGGCACGTGACGAAGAGTGTAGGGGTGGATCTCAAGACGCCTCCCTCTTTTCTCCTCAGACGTTCTAACTTAACCGGAGCACGGCGATTTGCTTTCCTGGCCATCGTGCTGACGGGACTCGACGCCCTGTCGGGCCCCAGCTTAGCCTCTTCTTCCTTCTGACACCCTGTCTTCTTACCCTGCTTCCTCACTTTCCATACAACCTCCCACATTTTTCTCTGGTCGGCCTCAAATTTCACAGGGTAGACACCGAGCAGCTTCCTCTCACCCAACCATCGAGGCTGAGGGGACAGGGGACTACGCCCTCTTACCCTGCAGCTCCGGTTTGGAGTGGTTGGTTTTTAACCTGCATCACCCTCACCTTCCTCACATACCCTTTCTCTCTCCTTTCACGGTTTATCAATTTTACGCCCAGCCCATAGTGGAGCCGGCTTACCGAAGGGCTGCCTGGCCACTGGGCGGGAGGAGTGGTCTTGAATGGTGACAGATGGCTTTGCCGGCCCCGTGTTCACCCCTCGAAGAGCGGAATACTGCGTGGGTTGATTAGCGTTTGCGTTCCGTAAATTTAATAGGGCCACCATGCTAAAAGATGAGAACTTCACAAAAAAAAACCCTCTGCCACCGTTTGAGCTGTTCTCAAACGGTGCTTTCTTACGGGACCATCCAAGCTACTGCTACCTGGAAGTAGGCTTACTTCTTCCCTAGGCCTACGGGTGCTGGCAATTCCTTCACCCTCTTCTATGGTGGCGCCCGTGGGTGACTTCATCTATTCTACAGCGTCAATCTCCCTTTATTTCGTATGGGACTGCCAAGAAAACAGGCAGGCTGCCAATAATTGACCATTCCCGGTGTGAGCGGCTTGATAGGGCCAATCCCCTTAGGAGAGCCAAGGATAGCAGGGCCCATCGGTCCATCCGTGCTCCCTAACGTCTTGCAGCCGTGTATCCTGAGGTTACAGCGCGCCTAGTACCTACCCCCCTCTTCCCCGATGGATGCCGGTTCGCCGGCATTAGACGATAAAAAAAGGAAACTGCTAAAGATATCAGGGATGGAGGCCCCATCCCTGAGGTGAACATGGAACCAGAGATGACCCATCTCCAGACGGTAGGATCTTCTATGGGGTTGAACCCGGGCTCGTTGTCAAGCACAGAACCTGAGTCCGCCCCTGTGCAAGCTGCTCTCAGACGGCTGGGGTCCCCCAAGTAGTCAGAATAGAGAAGAGACCTCCCACGGCTGGTGCTCCTTTGAAAGACAAGACCTTTCTCAGAAAAGTATCTTGCTGATGATGGTCCATCTGGCCTAAGGGTTCCTTCCGGCGGAGAAGAAAAGAGGGTTCATTGCCTACCCTCCTCTCCTAAGAAAAAAAAACGAACAGAACGACGAAAAAGACTAATGGCTCCTCTCCCTCCACGTGAGCCTTGGGGCGCTGCCGTTTCGGTAAGCAACCAAGCCAAGATCGCCACATCCATCTCCGGTGCTCTCCCGCGTAGGGAGTCCCAGACAAAGACCAAAATTACAAGTGCTCAGAGCGGACCCCCTCATTCAGAGACTACCTGGCGTTTTCGAGCCCGCTGGCTTGAAACGCTTTCTGGTTAGTCACCCCACTGATGGCAGCATGTTGGCCAAAGGCAACGTGATCATTCAGATGAGATTACTAGCTCGCATGATTTGTAGAGAGCCAAAGGTGACTTGTTTCTCGGATGGGAGCCTTCTGGTGAATGCGTCGAATCCTTCAGAGGCGGCCATGATTAGTACCCTTCGGACACTAGATAGAAAGACGATGAGTGTGTAGCCGGAATATCCCATGAACTTCATGAAAGGAGTAATTTACGCGAGGGAACTCGTGGACTACATAGTAGAATAAATCACCTTAGAGCTGACTGGCAAGCTGTGACGAACTCCTCGAGTCCGTGTGTGCCAGTTGGTATGGCTACCGTGTGAAAGCATTCGCGCCACAGCCTCGGAGGTGCATTTATTGCCACCACTTCGGCCATACTAATCTCTCATGTAGACTTGCAAAGCCACACACGAAAAGCTCAAATCGTGTGTTGCAATTGCAGAGAGCCGCACCCCGTTTCTTCGAAAGAGTGTAGTGTGTATCTCCTTGAGAAGGAAATCCTGACCATTCGAGCCCAAGATCTACTCTCATTTCGCGAGTGTAATGGCTTGGTCCTGGCGCGCCCGGTGCTGACTTGGATGCCATATGCTCCTAGCCCTTCCAGGCCTAGGAGCATGGTCGTTTCCGCGCCCATTCGTAACCCCGTTTGCGGATTCTACCTAACCCGAGCGCTCCCATGGTAAAACTCGCAGAACAAAGGGTTTACACCCAGTCCCCCCTCCATCTCCCCAGTGTGATCGTTTCCCGTAAGGCGAAAGTGCCGCGCGCCTCCACCGAGTCGTTAGACTCGAAAAAGTCAAAACCCCTGAAGAGGGTCTTGAAGCCATCTTCCGGGATGGCTTCCTCGAAATGAGGACAGCACTTAAGGACCTTCTGCTCTTACACCCACGCCCACTGTTAGTTTGGTTAACTCTAACGCAGTGGATCATCCAAAGGAGGGACCCCCACCTCCGAGGCATGGGGAGCCCAAACTCCCCGATAATTCATCGAAGGTGCCCAGAGTTCTGCCTCCTGTAAGAGGGCCCCCGCAACTCCTCCGAGCTAGGCATTGACTTCAAATTCTTTCAGTGGAATTGCTGCGGACCACAAGGAACATAAGGGGAGTTGCGGAGGCTCGTGTCCTCCCGCTTTCTCTTCGCCATCTTTTTACAGGAGACTATGCTGGGAGCGCTCACCCTCCCCACCCTCTCGCGGTATAAGGGTTTTGCAATCCCTCTACAACGGGTAGGGGACCGCGCAGGAAGAATCGCCATTTACACCCGGCATGATGTCTCTGTTCTCCTTGCCCTAAATACCTCCTTGAGATCGTAGCTATGCAGCTGCACCTGGATAGGAGGTATACTGCTAATTTCCGCGTACATTCCACCGTCAGCCGACTTCGACGCGGGAATTCCGCCGCGTCGTGGAACAGTTGCCAATGCCCTTTCTCTTACTCGGGGATCTAAACGGGAGACACCCCCTCTGGGGAAACTAATCAATCCCAGGAGTCAATTCCTCGCAGATCTGATCGACGAGCTGGACATAGATGTCCTAAATGTCGAAGTTCCCAATCACTGCCCAATGACCGCTTCATTATCTTGTCTTGATCTATCTTTATGCTCTCCGGGCGCACAGCCTGATGAGGTGTGGGGGCTAGTCGCTGACCTCTATGGCAGTGAACACTTTGCCATTCAAATATTATTTTCTGGGCTGCTGCCGCCTGAGAGCCCACCCCAGTAGTGCTTGGCGCGGGCGCGGTGGTCCGAATTTTAGGAAATGTCTGATTACTCTGTCTCAGTTATGGATTTAACCTCGGGGGATGAGGCCGTTGAGCTCTTCTCCGGCAACCTTATCGCCGTGGACCTAACTACTATTCCTAGAACGTCCTGCACCTTTGCACCCCACCACGATAGGTCAGCTGAGTGTGAGGCGGCCCTCGAACAGGCTATAAGCGCTGCCCGAACGATTTCAGTGTCGGTGAATTTCGTCGAACTAGAGTTCAGTATGATTCGAAGCACTCCGTTACTATTTTACTTAACGGGAAAACCCCTCTAGCAGAGGTGTGGAATCGAATCAAAAGGATTTTGGAGCAACTTTTCACAGGAGCTCCTTCCTGCTCTCCAGAAGAATGGGAATGCAATCTCGGCCCCTGCATCCGTGGCGGAATCATTCGCGACCGCTTTCTCCGCATTCTCGAGTAGGGATGTTGTTAGATCTGTATTTAATCAGCGTCGTGTTGTCGCGGAAGGCCGCCAACTTGACTTTAACTCCAGAGTCAGAAACCCCTTCAACGATAGGTTTACAGTGAGTGAGTTGCGTTGCTCTCGATTCGTGCGCGTACACCGCCCATGTTCCAGCCGAGGTCCCGTACTTTGAAACTGGGTGAGAGAGGCATGGCCTTTCTCTTAAAATTTGTTCAACAGGATCTGGGTAGAGGGTATCTTCCCAGACTTCTGGTAAATCGCTACTCTGCCTGACATGCATTTCGCAAACCAGGTATAGGTTACTCTACACCGGCCGGTTTCCACCCAATCTCTCTAAACTCCTACATGTGAAAGTTGATGGGGAAATTGGTAAATGTCAGATTAGCATTTTTTCTGGGCAGCGGAGGCCACCTATCTTTTGCACAGTGCGGTTTCCACAAGTTCAACTCCAGGTTAGCTGCTCTGCCCCGACTGGTAAATGCGGTCTGCGAGGGATTTTTTCGTAGATAGCAGTACGCTATGGTGTTTTTCCATCCGGAGAAGGCATATGAAATCGCAGGGCGATATGGTATCATGGAGACTCTCCGCACAATGGGGCCGAGGGGACGCATCCGAATCTTTATATCTGAACTTTTGCAAGATTGTCGATTCCGCGAATGGATGAAGGGAGCACGAAGACTTATGGACTATATGACTTTTTGTAGGAGGAAGAGGGGGTCCCACAGGCAAGTGTCCTTAGTGTCCCAATCTTTGCCCTGATCATCAACAACATCACCTTGGTGCTGTCGAATGATATTCTCGCTACTCTCTACGTGTACGACCTTTCGATCTCTTTTGGCACGGCTCAGATACCAAACTCTGGACCGTCGACGCCAACAAGCATTAAATCTCGTCTCTTGATATGCCAAAGCGAACAGGTTTCGCTTTTCCTTGGCCAGCCTGAACAATACTTCTTTTTAAATGGGGTTCACCTGAAGTTTGTGGAATTGCACCGTTTGCTTGGTCTTTTATTCGACCGACGCATCAACTGGGAGGCTCATATTCGCAGCCTTAGTCCCTAGTACCCGCGCCATGGATATTCTTGGTTCCCTGACGTTCAGCGCCTGGGTCACTGATAGCGCTACTGCATTACTTATTTATTAACCTTTCGTTATTTCGAAGCTCGACTAAGGATGCGAGTTTTATGCAACCTAGCTCAGCGTGTATTGCGGAAGGTGAAGTCGATTCAGCTCACCGGCCTTCGTATGCGAGTGGTGCCTTCCGCACATCCCCCATTGAGAGGCTACTTGTCGATTCTGATGAGATGCCAATATTACTTCCTGTACGCGCAAGCCCGGCAAATCCCTCAGTCGCCCACAGTTCTCACTGCATCCGCAGTTGATCTCAATGGTGCCTATGCCCTAGAGAGAGGCCAGTCATACCCTAAGCCCTTAGGATTTAGGGATAGGAAACTTCATTGAGATCTCGGTGGAGCTCTCGGGTCGTTGGCGCCCCTGGTTCTGCCCAGGATGCCACCCAGGAAGGTACCATCTTTGACTATTTGTCCCCATGCCTTTGCTCCAAACGCTACTAAAACTCCTTGAGTAATGTATTTTGCCTCTTTGGACCACATTCCGTTTCAATCCGTGCTAGTGTATACGGATTGCTGGCCATGCCATAAGAGGGGGATACGGTTTCCACGACGTATCCCCTCTGTTTAAAGTCAGCAGAGCTCTGCTAGGCGTTGCCTCTTACTTTACGGCCGAGCTGGTTGCAATGCATCGCTCGGTACGGAAGGTAACGCGACCTGCCCGGTTTGCAGACCTGATTCTAAATTATAGCTAATCCCAAAGCGCCCCGAATGCTCTCAGCTCATTGGAATTTCCGCATCCCCTGGTTCATGATATCCGTGACACCACAGTTTTGGCGAACCGTGCAGATGTTAAGATTATCTTCTGCTGGGTTCCTGGACATGTTGCGGGGAATGAGCGCGCCGATGAGGGAACTTAAGAGTCCGCGAGGACTATGCTACCAGACGAGTGTTTCGCTCTACCTCACAACGATTACATTGTTGGAATACAGGCGGCTTAGCATAGAAGATGAGAGACGCTCGACGGGAAGTTTAAGTTACGTGGCATTGCGCAGGGACTGTGTCCGTGGACCTACCATCAATGCCGCGACAGCTTTAGGTTGCTTTCTGTCCTCTCCCAATTGGGCACACTCGCGGGACGCACCACCATTCGATGGAGCATTTGTCCACGTCTTATTGTTCCGACTGCGTTGTCCCACAGAATGTTCGGCACATTCTTGTTGAAAACCAAAGCCTGGGTGATCTTCGCGCGCGTTAACGGCACCAGGACGAGCGGGGTCTCTAATGTTTGCCCCTTGTACTCGGGACTGGTTCGTGCCCGCAGACTTGTGGACTATACGGCTTTTGGAGGAGGCTGGCGCCTCTACTTTATTTGACTGTTTTGTATGTCGCATGTTCCTGCGCCGGGCCGACTCCCGAATGCTGGAGCGCGCTTCCTTCTTGTTGTCTTTATGCTGTCTTTTTTATTTGTTGTTTTTTTTAGCCTTTTCTTTTCTACTCTGTTATTTGTTATTTACAACTCGTCGTAGGGTGACCCCACACCTGACACCAGAATTATATAATATTTGTCGGAGAGTCGAACGTCGATGCTAGCCGAGGATAGGGTTTGCAGTGACGCGGGAAGGGAACACGCCAGAAATTGGGATATAGATCCCAGTGCGAGGGTAAAATAATCAAAGTCGAGTGCGGCTGGCCTAAATAATAAATTCCTCGAGGTTCTGGGTTTAAACAAACTGATTGTAGAAAAATAACTTTACTATATAAAAATAAAATATTATTAGCAAAAGTAAATAAATGACAATAAATAAGATGAGACCCGGGGTACCAAACGGATGAAGGGGGGGAGGACAAATGACTCGATGGGGAGGAGAGTCCGAGAGAGGATGTACGGTGATTGCTTCTAAGGAAAGTGGGAGAGGGCAAATGGCGGGGAGACTCGCCCAAAGCCTAATTGACTGGAGGCTTTGGATACGATGAGTAAGAGGTGTGCTGCACAGTTCCACTTGCAAAATTCCTTCTTCTTTAACCTCGCTCAGAAATGAACAAAGGGGTACTCCAGACGAGAACGAAGTCGATGCCCGAGTGATAGATTCCTGTCGGTGTCTATCGTCTGTCGGGTGGGAACTCTAGCCTTACGTACGAGCCTAGACGGGTAGAGAGGTGACGCGTCGCGTTCGTAGTTGAAAGCCATTAGGAAGCGGTGCAGGGCGTACGGGACTGTACGTGATTGCTAACCAAGACGGGGCTGTATAGTACTAATTTCTCAAAGTTTTTCCGGAAGTATTTATACTGCCTCGGCGAAAGCGTGTCGCCAGAGGCTCTCAAAAGGGGGACTGGGAGCTCATTAGACTTGCCGCGCCAGGGCGGAGGGGATATTCTTGGCGAGCATCACAGGTTCGCGCGAAAGTCCTCGACGCCGTAGGTCTTCCGCCGATCAGGCGATGCAACGGGAAAGAGGTGATCATGCAGCCGCGCGAAATTCTCGAAGCGACTCCTTAGGTTCGACTGGCCCGACCATTCTTGATAAGAGCACTGTGGTCATCCGACCGCGCGAAATTCTCGCTGCTTCCTTGGGGTGGTCTGGGCGTGCAGGTGCATCTTTTCTTAGGTGCTACAGGTAGACGTTGGTTTCTTGGGGGGGGGTACCTTCTTTGTCTGACCCATATTGTTCTTTGTTTTTTAATATAGCCTAGTAGTAGGCTGTGATGCAAGTAACGACTACCTAGTGACTACCTACTAGGTAGTCACTAGATTGCCTCTCGAATTCTCTCGCATAAACTACTCATTTCACAAAGTTCATCTGAGGTATTTGACGCATTCGCCAGAAGGGTTCCGTCCGATAAACGGCTCACTTTCGGCTCTCTACCAATCATGCTAGCTAGTGCCCTAATCTGATGGATTGTTTTGGCCTTTACCAACATGCCATCAGCAGAGCGAAAGCGTTTAAAGCCAGCGGGTTCGCAAACTACAGATATTCTCTGAATCAGGGGCTCGACGTAATCGAGGCTCCACTCTACACAACTGCAGTATTGTTTTTGTTGTTTTTTTTGTCAGGGACTCTCCACCCTGGGAAGCACTTGGGGCGGATGAGCCAACCTCGGCTTGGTTGCAAACCGAAACGGCAGTGGACCCGTCCGCTTCCAGGGCTCCCGCGGAGGGAGAGAAGACCAGAGTCTCTTTAGGTTTTTTTTCGTTTGAGGAGAGGAATTTGGGGAAGGAACCCGCTTCTCTCCTTCCCCGGAAGAGGCCCTTATGCCAGATGCACTGCGAAGATCTTGGTTGTCAATGGGGCACCATCCAGCGAAGTAGGGCCCTCTTCTCTTCTGTTCTGAGTCCTTGGAGGACCCGAGCCGTCTGAGGAGAAGCCCTCACATGAGCGGTGTCAGGTTCTGTGCTTGGTACCGACCCCGGGTTCCACTCCATGTAAGATCCTACCGTCTGGGGCTTGGTCAGCTCAGGGACCATGTCCATTTCAGGGGGTGCCCCCCCGCCCCACGCCACATTGCATCACGGAGAAGATCAACACGACTGAGAAATTCAACAAGAATGTGCCAAACAGTCCTGGGAACAACCCAGTTGTCGCAATAGAGTAGAGGCGAGCACTACATCAAATGGCGGTGCATCTCCAGAATGTGCCCAGTTCGAAGACGGCATTGGGGGCCAAGTCCATGGAAATAGACCCGGCAGAATTGAACGCAACATTAGGTTCCCCTCGGCCGTATACTATCCGTCTAGCCAAGCAGCATAGAGGAGTGCCCTTATTCCGACCATTTAGTCGGTTAAAGAAAAGAGAAACGCTGGTTTGGTCGTCTAGTCATCTCGGACTCTTTGGCACCCTCATTCGCAGTAATTCTCACATTGATTTCTACATCCACCCGGCTCGCTGCAACCTTGGCGTCACAGATACCGCGAACTAGGGGTTGTGGAGATTTTTATGCACCGAGAACACTCAAGGAGTGTTGTTAGTCGCTAAAAAGATCACATTGGGGTCTCTGAACCGGTTCACAAAATACCCGTGCGTTCTGTGCATTACACGAAGAAGGATTGGCCTGTACGGGAGGAATCGGTGTCCTGCAGAGCAAGGAACACCATAAGCAACTATCTGGTGGACAGAGACAGGATACTCTTTCACCGCTACACACCAAGCTCGGCTTGATCAAACAGTTCACCAAAGGTCTGGATAAGGATCGGGGCTGCTTCACTAACTTGTGCTACGTTTTTCCATGATTGACTATGGAGAAATTTAAAGCTGCCATCTTTGACGGTCTTCAATTCCATCAGCTGGAAGATCCTTGGTTTGAAAACTCAATGAACGAAGTGGAGCGGGAAGCGTGGAACGCTTTTGTTCTGGTCGTGAAGAACCTTTTTGACATCAAGAAGGCCAGGAGCTACATAGATCTTGTCAACAGTAAGGTGACTGGCTTCAGAAACCATGGAGGGAGCATAAACATCAAAATGCATTTCTTCTTCTCACCTTTGCCATGATATGTTATATGAGAATTTGGGATCAATGAGCAACGAGCAGGGGAAGAGATTCAATCAGGGCATGAAAGAGATGGAGACTAGGTATCAGGAAGACTGGGCTGTAGTAATAATGGTTGATTACTGTTGGACTGTCAAGAATATCCCTGCCGCTGGGCATTCTAGGAGTTCAAAGAAATGGAAGTTCATGCCCCGATTTGTGAATAATGATCTCCTAATATCCAATTTACATCTACTCTCCTTTATCAATGTTTACTATACAATTTTTCTAACAATCAATTAATAAATTGTGTTATAAAACGATGGGTTTTTTATTTTAAAAAACAATCAGATGAGAAATTTAATAAAAAATCATCCAAAATGTCAAAAAAATGTAATCGATTTAGTTATAAGATCAGATTTTAAAAAATCAAATTAACAAAAGAATGACCTCATCCGAGGAAACGAATATCATTTTCGGATTCAGCAATACGAAGATGTCTTAAATCAGTGGAAAAAACCCTGCAAAGCTTTCTTTTGTAACTTAGTGCTATCATTCCCTGGTGCTAGGTGATCCCAGAATGGCATCTAGTCTACCAAGGCACCATGGCTAGCCGACCGAACTCTGTCCAGGTGGGAACAGTCCTCCTGGTACAAAGTTAGGGGAGAAAAGGTTGAGGAGATATCCATAAGATAAAAAGAATAATAATGATAAGAAGAATAAGAATGATAAAAAGAATAATAAGGATTTGAAGAATAAGAATGATAAAAAGAATAATAATAACAAAAGACTGACAAGCAAAAATCATAAATTTTGTAAAAAAAATGCATATTATGCTTACTTTGGAGTGAAACTAGGGGGCCAGGATAAGGAAAAGTATTAATAGAGATACACTAAAAAAAATATTTCCACAGGACAAATTTTGAAAATATATGATGACTTATGTACAGTTTTTAAATCACCAACAGAAAGAATATAATATATGTGAATGGAATTTATATATATATATATATATATATATATATATATATATATATATATATATATATATAGAGAGAGAGAGAGAGAGAGAGAGAGAGAGAGAGAGAGAGAGAGAGAGAGATATTTAATTAGGTAAGAGGCCACGTTGAATACATGCACTGTTGAAGTCCACAGCAGTGTCAGCGTTATTGAGTTTAACTTGTATTCTCTTTATTTTCCTTACAAGTTTTTGTAAGACATATTTTATTCTGAGACGTCTTTCGACCGTGGTCGGTCATCTTCGGGGAATGAACAGAAATGGAATGACTTCTTGAATCTTGAATCTTAAAAGAGAAAGATAGAATAAGAGGGGCAGGAGTTCGGAAGAAAGGATGGAGGGTAATAGTAAGAAAAGTTAAGGAAGTGGAAGTCAGATATGTATGTGTGTGGGTGCCCGCTGAACGGGCCATCTCCATTTGATGTACTCAATAGTGGAAGATTTAGATAGTGGTAGACGATAGTTGGTGAAAGTAAGGGAGGGTTGCTCTTGTTTAAGGGGCATCGCAAGCGTTTTTATTCTTTAATTATTTATTTTTCCTTTTTGTTTTGTTGATGTTGTCTATCGTTTGTCTCTGTGTGATTTCTTCTTTTGTGTTCTTCTCTGTATTTGCTTCTTTGCTTTAAATTCTAGTATTGGGGCGATGTTAAGCTTTCGAGCCTTTATCAGTGCTCAAACTTAGTACATCACTTTGCGTTTTTGTTTTGTTGTGTTTGCTTTTTCATATATATTTGTGAGCTTGCTATTTGTCTCGTAGTTGTATGCTATATATCCAGTGTTCTTTATGTTTATGTGTAGATTGGTGCTATGTTTTCCTCGGAACCGTGTCTAGTGCTTGGGAAACGTCGATTTCGAGCGACCTTCCCGCGTAATCTGTAATCTGGCAGGGATGTTGATTCTGCCACCAGTTCTTCCTAGTTCTGGGATGATATCATTGGCCATTGTAGACCAGATCTTTTTGGCTAGTTTCTGCGTAGTGACATTAATGGGCTCCAAACGCTGTCTGCGGTGCAGGTGACTCTGCCGAAGATGCTCTCTTCGTCTGGTTTTATTTATGCAGAGGGATGCAGAGTTCTGCACTCGCTGGAGCCTCCTCATATTGGACTTGCTGGTCACTTGAGTCACTACTGCAGGGTAGATGATCTTAGTTCAGATGAACATCAGGTATATTTTCCTGATATTCGCCGAGCTAAGATTTTGGAACCTATAAAGCTTGGAGATTTCTCTCCTCGCCATATTCTGCCTCTCCTTGTCAAGTGACTAGAGTATCCGTGGTCGGAGATTTTTTTTGCCCATGATGGTGCCTTCGGCGGATTAACCGTATCTCCTCCCATCTATTATAATGAGCCACGTTGACGTGCGGCTCTGCGGTACGGGAGGATCTTAAATTTCTCCCTATTTGTCCGGACTTTCCATTTTCTCTCGTATTGGTTGATGTTCAAGATCTCTGCAATAATGTTGATTGCCTGATCCCTTGCTTTCCTATCCCTACTGGGGACGATCTGCCTGACGTCATTTGTGTACTGCAGATACATCGTGTCCCGGTGTGTTGGAGTAGGGAGGTCGATGGTGAAGGCCAGGTAAAGTAAAATAAAGGACTCAGGCAGCTTACCTTGGGAACGCCCGCTTTGATCTCGAATTCTGGTCCTTTGTGCTCTTTGATCATGATACGCGCCCTTCTGTCCATGATGAAGTCACAAAGGATCCTTTCCGGGACTGGGTTTAGCTGGAGACCTAGGATCTTGTATTGTAGTCCACTCAGCCAAACCTTGTCAAAGGCCTTCTGCACATCCCTCATCACGATGCCAACATATTGACCCTGGGCTCGGCAGTGTGCGATCTTTTCAGTTAGCAGCGCCATGGCCGTTTCCGTGCCCCTATTTGATCTTAACCTATGTTGTGGGTTTTGCGCTCCCAACTCGTCTAGTTGATTTTGTAGCCTGTCGGCTATAATCTTTTCAAATATCTTGCCGGGTATTTCTAGGAGAGAGATTGGGCGATAGTTGGCCACTTGGTCTGGGGGCTTGTTCCCCTTTGGGATAAAGATGATTTTAGCCACCTTATACCCGTCAGAGAGGTAGCCTGTATTTAGGGATGCGTTCATGTTGTTCACTATGCCCTGAATAATTTGCCGTGGTGCATTCACCAGGTTTTTCTTGGTGAGCCAAGACCAGCCGGGAGCCCTTTGTTTGAAGGACCTAATGGTGTTCATGGTCTCTTCAATAGTGATCGGGCACCCGTGGTCAACCATCTCTCTTTCTCTAGATAATTTCGGTTATGGGTAGGTCCTATGTATCATCGTTCCGAGGTCATCGAGCAGTCGGTCTTCGAAGTCCTGGTCGAAAAAATCGTCGTTCTCCTCAGGTGATAGTGCAAAGACCTCTTTCCAATGTCTCCTGAATCTCCTTTTGAGAGAGTCCGGATCATCTATGATGATGTCGCCTTCCTTTATTTTTATCCCTGGCCTGGGAGGCAATCCCCTAAGTCTTCGGACGCTGTTCCAAAAACTTACAGGATTTCTCTCCCTGTCTAGTATGCCTATGATATCACCCCGTATTTCCTTCTGTTTCTCGAGGATTATGTTTTTCAGTTCCTCGCTTAGCTGTCTCATTCGGGCTGCCCTTTCCCGGTTGGGCCTGCCCTACCGACTTCCTCGTAAATGTCCCTGTGTTTCCTGGCGATTTTGCTCATTTCGTCCGTCCACTTAGGTTGCGGGAGCATTTTGTACGAGATTCTGGGGACACATCTTTCGTCAGCTTGAATGAGGAGATTAGTGATCTTGTCAATCTCCTCATCAATTTCCTCAAGATTAGAGTCATCCAAGGTCAGCTGGCTGGTAGGTGCTGGGCATTTCTCTGTACTGCTCCTAGTTAGCTTTGGCGTAACTTTTCTTAAGTGTGACGGGCTTTAGCCTTGGCACAAGCGAAATGGTGGTGACAATTGAGATATGATCGCTTGGGACCACTGGGCCTGGGGCGTTGGCTATGTTGAAGGAGAATTCTGGACTTGCCAAAACAATGTCCGGTTTTGTCGCCGAGCTTCGTGTTAGGTAAGTTTGGAAGTCTGGTCCAACTCTCCGGAGCTTATTTCTCTCAAATAGTAGCTCCAGGTTTCGTCCCCTTGGATCGACGCGCCTGTAGCCAGATGCACGGCAAGAGGCGTTTAGATCTCAGCCTAGCAACGCTAGCCTTTTGTGCCCGAAGAGGGTATAGAAGTTGTTGATCGGTAGGTATCGTCACCTGGGCGGCTGGTAGGCTGCCGCCACAGTTAGACCTCCAACCAGGGTCGGGATTTCGACAGCCACCAATGATTCGTCTAAGTCCGGTAGTGTTTTAAATTTAATGTTTTTCTTGATAGCCACGGCTGTGCCATCGTACCTTTCTTGTGTGTGATTTTTTTGTATAACTTTATAGTTGTGTATTTTTATAGTGTCATTGTTTGTGTTGAATCCATGTTCTGATATGAGAATGATGTCCGGCTCCTCCTTACGGAAGATGTTGCCGTAAAGAATGTACTTTCCCTTCCATCCATTTACATTCAGTATGAGTACATTTAGATCGTTGTTTATGTTTTTCATGTTTTCTTGTTCTTGTGTTTTTGTTTTTGTTGTGTCTTAGGTGCAGCGTTCTTTGCCGTTCCCTCATTTTCTTGAATTCTGCATCACTTATGGTGATGCAGGAGTCTTCGTGTAGTTTCACTGTGCCTTCCAGCATTGCTTGCTCAATGTCTGTTTCTTTTTTTGTTTTTGAGTAGGTCCACTTAATTATTCTTTGTTTTATACCCTGAAATATCTCCTTCGGGAGAGCTTCTCTGGGTATTGGGTTTGTTCGCTCGTTATAATTTTGAGGTCTATCTCCTCTCCATCGTACTTGTAAGTACGTTTCAATGTCTTCGACCTACTTCGCGAGCTTACGGGGCTCTTGGTCGCCCTGTTTTCGACCTCCTCAGCGTCAGATTCCGAGGACGATTGGTTCGCTAGGTTGCCTTCTGCTTCCTTTATTTTTCTTGTTGCTCTTCTCTCCTTCTTCTCACGACGTTTTTGTGCCTCCAGTCTTGGATCTGTCCTAGTAAAGTTTGCTTTCTCAGTCGTGTGTTTCGCTTCCTTTGCGGGCTCCGATGTTCTTTCCTCCTGGGGAAATGGAGTCGCCGGTGCCTCTGATACTCCCTTTGCCAAAAACTGCAGCTGCAGCACGTCACCCGATGGTGGATCGTCCGGAAACCACATCTCGAGCATGCCGTTTTTCTTCAGCATTAGATTCAGTCTTCGCGAACGTTCCTGGATTTGTGAGATTATTTACGTGCGCAAATTATATGCACGTAGGTATTTTCGTCGAATTCTCATTCTCTAGCTTGAGATAATTTTTCGACTGCTGTTTTTCTGCAATTTTTGTTGGGGCTGCTCGTGTTGCCTGGGCATACGAGTTAGTGTTTCTCCTTGTTTCCTCCGTTCTCTTTTTCCTGATAATATCCTTCTTTGGGGAACAGGACATGGCCATCGCCTCGTGGTTTAGTCCACAGTTTGGGCATCTTTCTACCGGCGCCTTGCATTCTCGCCATCCATGGCCTTTTCCGCTGCACCTGGAGCACGTGATAGTTTGCTCTTTGCAGTATTTCGTTGTATGTTGCTCCATCTTAGAACTCCGGAAGCACATCTGAATGGGGATAAACTCTTCTCTCTCAATTTGGTCTGCACAGATCCTAGCGTTAAAGAGTAGTAACCCACTTTTTTTTAGCCTTCTCTTCTGAGCCATCTGTGTATCACTGAATATTATTTTGAAGACGTTTTGGTATTCAATGTTGTCCCGCTTATTTCGGAACTTCACTATCTATTTCCACCACGTTAGCCCACAACTGTTCTATTGATCTCCTTTTTTATCTCATCCTTACTGTGTTGGCTGATCCATGGATCTAATTGTCTGCACACCACGCTGCGTTGTACCTGGATCTGAAGAGGGGTACTGGGTTGGAGGCCTATTTCATTTAGTACCTGTTGTCCTTCCTCCTTCGTCAGTGTCTCCAAATCTGCCTCTTTCTCGCAGATTGCGGAGTAACCAACTGGGGTGTCAATTAGTCTAGAGATCCCTACACTCAGCTTTCCGTATACCGTCGCAAACACCGTGCCTCGGTCCGGTTTAGGATGTCCACCTATTGTCCTTAATGGGACTTTTGTGGCTGGGTGGAACGCCATTTTAGTGCGTTTGTAGCCCCTCTGTCTGGGGGTGCAAATCTTCTTTGGTTGGCTCTGCTTTTCCTTGATTGTTTGCACGGCTTCAAACTTACGTGCATGTGTGTGTATATATTTACTTTTTTGATTTTTGTTTTTCCTTAGGGAAAAAGAGAGAGCCCCCTCTGCCCAGGCTCACCTGCCGCCTGGATGGAAATGGGAATTGCCTTTTTAGATGAGTGATAACGATGGATGAGATGAATCCGGGTGAGATCCTCTCAAGGGTGTGATTGTAGGGCGGACTTATTGACGAAGCCGCCTCCCCGAGGGTGTTTTACTCGCGACCGCATCCAAACATACCATAGAGACGGTTGTGTGTCCATCTATGGTCCTGGAAGGGGCCCCTTCTGGGATGAGCAGCGGAGGAAGCAGTCCGTCCTTTATCCGGAAAGGTTTCTGACATTGTTATCTGCTGCTGGCTATTCCTCAAACCAGCTTCCTCCAATGCCTCCAATTATGGCCAAGCAACTGCCTGGCATAGTTGGGACGAAACATGAATAGCAATCCCCTTTCACATCTGACGGCGGTTCACGCAGGAGGTACGGTAAGTCGGGGACTTACCTCATTTGATGATGATGATATATTTATTGGAAAGAGTACAAGTAGTTTTTACATTAAATGAATAAATTTATACAATGCAAAAAAAAACATATAGTCAAAGTGTTGAAAAAAAAATATAGCTGAGGAGGGAAAAGATTTAGTCGAAGTCAAAGATACATTTAGAGGTTTCTCCTTGAGAAATAAACGCAGGAGCTCAGCTTTTTGCTATTTTATAGTTTTAAGTTGTACCCACTAATAGGGTTTTAATACATACACTAATTTTACCCACTAATTGGGTTTTAATATTTACATTAATTTTGGAAACTTATTTACACTTTATTATTATTTTATTACCTATTGTCTATTATTGGTTTATATATAATTGTTTGGATTTATTACGTTCTATACATAATCATTTGAATTTAAAATACTGGTTCACTTAATTTTATTTTATGACATGTACTTCTGTATAATTTGCACAGTAAATATTATGCCTTTTATAATCTACTTAATTTTTACTTTTAATTCACTTTATTTTTACACTGACTGATAGTCTTAATTTTATAATTTCCTATTTACATTTTCCGCTATATTTTCACTCGTTTAAATTGTTTTAACACTTGAATATTTTATTTTATATTCGTTTGTTTATTAATTGTCACATTTATCTATTTGCTTATTTATCTATTTAACACGTTTAGTTAATTATTTACTTTGATTAATTATTTTCACTTTAAACTTTTTTGGTCTATTATTTATTTATTTGCGCGCTTTACACTTTTTGTCACTTCTTACTTTTTAGTTTATTGACGAGGTCATCATACCGCACTCTATGTTTTTGTAGGTTGACGAGTTCACTGTGTAACCACTGGACTCCGGGATATACATCGTGCCGCTGCATAGGAGGCTTTCCATCTCCTTTGGGGACCACGGCCTTTCAAAGGTCCACTTGTACTCGCCGTTCCTAATGCCCTTTACTAAATGTGTTTGGTTCATTCTTTCGGGTCTACATCCGGTAGTCTTGAAGATTTTTAGTTTGAGTTTTTCCCTGTCGAAAAAGTGTCCCTTTTCCAGGACATAGACTTTTTCGGTCAGGGGGACTCCGGGGTAAGACTGATCGTCTTCTGACTTCCCATCCAGACTCTCCTTTTCTATTTGTTTAGGGGGTTTGTTGCTCCTCTTCTTCTTAGATTTCTTTTCCTTTGGGGTGTTCTTTACTTCTACGCTATCTTTTTTTACACGTTTTTGGCTCCAATCCTCTTCTTGATTGTTGGTTGGTTCATTTTCTTTTTTAATTGATTCGTCGGTATTCTCAGACTGCGTGTCATCAATGACCTTGATGTTCAGCACGTCATGAGATGCTGGGTTCGGTGAGAACCGCAATTTCTTCTTTACACCGTTGTGTTTTAACATTGTGTTGAGTTCCTCCGGGAAGCAGCCGGGACGTGCAAAGTTCGCCAGGTGGGCGACTATGACCATCGTCATAATTTCCTTGCTTTGGGCTAGCAGGATTAACCTCGGAGTCACTCTATTTGTTATCGGTGTGACGATTCAGGGAGTAGATGCCGCGGTGGCATATGAAATCGCTCGTGACTTTTCCTCCTTTTGCTGTTTTAGTTTCAGTCTCTTGTTTTTGATGGCTTCCTTGCGTAGAGGGCATCTTATGGCCAGAGCCCGATACTCCCCTCCGCAGTTAACCCCTTTGGGCTGTTCCTCGTGGCAATCTCTCCAACCGCGGCCGGTTTTGGAGCATGCCGCGCAGGTTTGTATATTCCTAGGGCAGTTTCTTTTCGAGTGACTCTCGATAGCCAGGCAGATTTGGTAGTTTTCTAAGTAAATATACTCTTCTGCCTCTATCTGTTCTGGAGCGATGACCGTTGCCGATCTTGCCGATGACCGTTGCAAATACCGATTGCCTGGTTGGTTTTTGTTTCCCCGCAATCAGACGGAGGGGGATCCGTTTGGTGTCCTGTGGGGCGGGGGGACCCAAGTCCCCCTTCGGGCAGTGCTGCCCTTCCCCCTTATGTGCTTCACTTGCTTCTCGGGGAGGTAGAGAATTCCACTCCACAACTGTCAAAATTGACCGGTATTGGTGTTTTGGCTGTCCTTGCCCTGACGGTTTCCTCCTTTCCCAGGACCAAATAATTAAGACACTACAGGTACTCACTCTTGGTACTCAGTTTTCGAAGAGAGATGGTATAGTGGAAGATATAGTGGGTGAAAAAAATTAAAGATGGGGAGGGGAGGATTTTGCCCTAGTAGGGAGGGCATCACTTTATTTTTATAGTTTCATTTTTCCTTTATTTGTGTTGTTATTTTGTATTTTTTAATGTCTATTTTTATCTTCATATGTTTTTAGTGTTCTTCTTATTGTATTTTGTTTCTTCTTCTCTGTCTTTTTACTTTTAGTGTAATAATGTTGTTGTTTGTAGCATTCAAGCCTTTAATAGCTTTTCTTGCCGACAATGCTATTTTAGTGTTGTCTGTTGTCTCATTTTTCGTGTGTAAATGTATGGGACTAGATGTGATGTGTTGTGACGCTTTTTATGTGTATATTGGAGTGGTATTATTTCGTGTACACAGTTTTGTGCTCGGGAACCGGCTTCTGCGAGAGGCTTTCGCCCGTAGCCACGCAGGTATATTCAACCTGCCGCGTGCTCCCTGGAGTTCTGGAATGACATCATCCGTTAGAGTGGACCAGATCTTTTGCCCAGTTTCTGGGTGACGACATTGATGGGCTCCAAGCATTTCCTCCGATGCAGGACGCTTTGCCTGATTCGGTCACGCCTTCTTACTTTGTTGATGAGCAGAGAGGCAGTGTTCTGGATACGTTGAAGCCTTTACATTGAGGTTTTATTAGTCGCTTGGGACACCACTGCGGGGTAGATCGGCATAGCCCGGACATACATCATATATAATTTTCTGATGTTGGCCGAGCTAAGATCTCTAAATCTGTAGAGCTTGGAGATTTCTCTCTTCGCCAGGTTTCGCCTCTCCGTGTGGTGTTTCGAGTATCCATGGTCGGTGATTTTAAGGCCCAGGACGGTGTCTTCGGCGGAGTAGCCGTGCCTCCTCCCATCTATGATGATGGGCCATGTCAACTCGCGGTTCAATGGGACAATTTTGAACTTGTCCCTGTTGGTCCTGATTTTCCATCGTCTCTTGAATCGGCTGATGTTGTTGATTTCTGCTATAGTGTGGGGCCGCCTGTGCCTTTGCTTTCCTCTCCGGGCACGGGACAATTTGTGTGACGTCATCTGCGTATTGCAGATACATCGTGTCCCTGTGCACCGGAGTTGGGAGGTCGATGGTGAAGACCAATTAAATCAGAGGACTCAGGCAGCTTCCCTGAGGGACGCCCGACTTTAATTCGAATTTGGGGCCTCTGTGCCCTTCAATCATGAGACACGCCCTTCTGTCCATGATGAAGTCACAGAGGATCCTTTCCAGGATTGGGTCTAGATGGAGGTTCAGGATCTTGTATTGAAGTCCTTCCAGCCAGACTTTATCGAAGGCCTTTTGCACGTCCCTCAACACAATGTCTACATAGAACCTGTTCGCTTGGATGTATGCTACTTTCTCAGTTTGGAGCGCCAGGGCGGTGTCTGTGCCCCTTTTTTGCGGTACCCGTGTTGTTGTGGGTTGTGCGCTCCTAACTCACTCAGTTGAGCTTGTAGCCTGGTAGCTAAAATCTTTTCGAAGATTTTACCCTGCATCTCAAGAAGAGAGATGGGGCGATAGCTTGCCACCTGGTCTGGGGGCTTGTTTCCCTTTGGGATAAAGATGATTTTGGCCATCTTGTATCCATCCGGGAAGTAGCCTGTATTTAGTGCGGCATTCATCGTGTTTGCCAATCCCTGAATAATTTGCCTTGGGGCATTTACGAGGTTATTTTTCGTAATCCCAGACCAGCCTGGAGCCCTCTGTTCGAAGGACGTTATGGTGTTCAAGGTCTCTTCTACAGTTATGGGGCATCCGTGGTCAGCCATCACTTTTTCCTGTGATACTTGCGGATGGAGGTGGGTTCTATGTATTATTGTGCCGAGGTCGTCGAGCAGTTGGTCTTCGAAGTCCTGGTCGAAGTCGTCGTTCTCCTCCGGTGATATAGCGAAAATCGTTTGCCAATGCGATCTAAATCTTCTTTCGACAGACTCTGGGTCCTCTATGATGTCGTCTCCTTCCTTGATTTGGGTTCTGGGTCTGGGAGGTAATCCCCTAATTCTCCGGATGTTATTCTAGAATTTTACGGGATCACTCTCCCTGTCCAGCCTCCCAATGATGTCATTCCATATCGTTGTTTGTTTTTCTAATATGATGTCTTTCATTTCCATGCCTAGATGTCTCATTCTGGCCGTCCTTTTCCTATTGGTACCTGTCCTGCCGATCTCATCATAGATTGCTCTATGTTCTCGGGCGATTTCTCACATCTCGTCCGTCCACTCAGGTTGTGGGAGCATTTTATAGGAGATTCTGGGAACACATCTCTCGTCGGCTTGAATGAGGAAATCGGTGATCTTGTTGATCTCCTCATCAATTTCTTCGAGATTAGCGTCTCCCAGATCAGTTGGTTGGTATGTTATGAGTATCTCTCTATATAGCTCCCAGTCAGCTTTTGCGTAACTTTTACTAAGTATAAAGGGCTTGAGTATTGGCACTAGCGAGATGGTAGTAAGAATCGGGATGTGGTCGCTCGGAACCACTGGCCCGGGCTCATTGTCAATGTTGAAGGGGAAGTTTTTAGATGTCAACACAATGTCCGGCTTTGTTGCTGAACGTTGTGTTATGAAGGTCGGGAAATCTGGCCCGGCCCTCTGGAGTCTGTCTCTTACGAGTAGCATCTCCAGGTTTCTTCCCCTTTGATCGGTGCTTTCGTAGCCTGATGCACGGCATCTGGCATTAAGATCACCGCCAAGCAATGTCAATTTCCCACGCCCGAAGAGGTTGTAAAAATTAGGGATCGGCAGGTAGTCGCGTCGCGGTGGTTCATAGACCGCCGCTATAAACCACGTACTAGGGTACGTATTGCTACTGCCACAAATGATTCATCTAGGCCTGGAAGTGTTTTATATCTAAGGTTGTTCCGGATCGCGATGGCAGCGCCATCGTACCGTTTTTGTGTGTTTTTTGCTGATGATTGTGTAATTGGGTATTTTTATGTTGTTGACGTTTGTGTCAACGCCATGTTCAGTGATGAGGATTAGGTTGGGATCCACTTTACGAAAAATGTTTCCGTAAGGAATGTGTTTCCCTACCCATCCGTTAACGTTAATTGTTAATATCTTTAGTGTGTTGTTGGTGTTCTCCATGTTTATGTTCACACGAATACTCGTACACGACGTTAGACACCTGGAGTTCGCTCGTCGAAGAGAGACAGCTGTTCTTCCTGATGCAACTACCTGTTTTCCTTGTCTTTTAATATATTATTAGGTTTATATCCGTATTAGGGTCGGTTGGGGTGACATTTCGATGTAAAATGGCTTTGAGGGCCTTTTCGTCTTCACAGTAGCCCGTGTTCATATTGGTTTTGTAATAAAGATCGATGCTATTTTTCTTCGGAGTACACCGGATATCAGATCCAGAGCCAAGTTATTTTTTTTATTTTATAGCGGCATCAATGTATTCCTGTGAGTAGCCGTTGTTGACCAGAACGCTGGAAGCTCTCTTCAGTTCAAGAGCGACAGCCGTCCACGAGGAGGTACGTAAAAACAGTACTAATGGTGTTTTTAGTCAGCTCAGTTATCATTTAAGGCTTCGTTTTGGCGCGGAAAGTAGTTATTTTTAAGATAGTATCACTGCAAAAGAGCCGTACTCAAATTACTAGTATCTTAGAAATAAGTGCTTTCTGCGCCTAGCCGAAGCCTTAAGTGATAACTAGAATTACTAAACACACCATTAGTAGTGTTTTGACTGCCTAAAACACGGCGTAGGTTTTCTGAAGTTTCTCCGAATAAAACCCAGGTAGTTTCACTCTAGTTTAGGACCTCCTTGGACACTAGGGCTTACCTGAGGATATACTGCTTCCCCAAGTTCAATGTGTACCTGTCTAGACAAACATCTCCTTACAGTATATAGAATAGTAAAGTAAGGTAAACCTAAAGTACATAGCCTGCAAGCGTTACTGAAAGCTGATTTCGAGATATACTATGGGTTGCTATATGGGGGGGTGTAGCCCCATCCCCGCTCGCTACGCTCGCCCTCAGGAACAAGTAATAAAACAACAGTTAATGAGACAGTTAGGTGTTACAAATTGGGAAATGGAAGAAATGTAATGGGAACGCGAGCGGGAAGCTCGTATGGTATGGATCTTTAGTTTTACCTATTCTTTTTCCCAGGTTTTCTTTTCTTATTTTTCTTTTATAATTTATGCATTATTTTATGGGATTGCCTACTACTTCTTTAAAATAAATAATTCGATATTTTGTTGAAACTAGTTTTTGGCGCCAATATAAAAGTGCTACAAATCAATAAGTTTTGATCATGGAAGCTGTTTACGAATTTTTCCCAAGAAATTATTTAATGATTAATTAGTGATTGCAATAAAGTTATGCAATTTTTAGGCGACCATAAATTGATCGCGTTGTTAATCCTTCATGAGCATTGTGCTAAACCCCTCGATATACGTTATTTAACTTTCAAATGTCTAAAATTTCTTTTTTTTAATTCATTAACTACGAAAAAAAATGTCATCATCCGATTTGAACTGGGGCCTAAACAACATATTAAAGCGCGGGGTGAACGAAACATGAAAAAAGAAGTTTCATTACATTTGGGGTTGAAAAAACAGACAAGGAGCTTGTCGTAAACTTTACCTCGATATTGATTTTATTAACCAGCCTACCTAACGTCAAAGCGAGGAAGAGTATTATCATTCCTCGAACAATTTGAGTCAGCCTCAGGTCAGCACCAGGTTGCCGTGTGACCCTGTAACAAGATCGTCACTGTTAAGCAACATTGGATCAGGTTAGTACTTGGATGGTTCACCGCCAAGGCCGCATTCACCTCAGAGAGCAACCCCTACAACTGGTGATATAGCCAAATTCAAGCCACCACAACCTAATGCTGCCGACCTCACCTACCTAATAATACATACCCCCCCCCCTCCCATCTAAGCACCTCAGGGTTAAATAAGTGAGGTCTAACATTTAATAAATACCAAAATGCATATAGTTGAGCTGGAGGGTAGGGCAAAATTAATGGTTGTCTTATATTCAGGTTATTGATTGAAAAATCCTAAATCTTAAACGAAATTAAAATAAATTTTGGTAAAGTTGAAGATAAACTGCTCGGCTGCTACTACTATTTATCCTCAGGGTGAGCGAAACGAGCGAGGGGGGGGGGAAGGGCACCATAAGTAACTCATAGCCCAGCTCGAAACCAGATTCCAGTAATCAAATATATTCGAATAACCAAATGCATATCCGAATAATCTATAAATATAAATTAGCAGCTGAGCAGATTTTTTTTCAACTTTACCTAAATTTTAATAATAAAAACAACAATAAAAAATAAGGTAATTGTTTACTTTATGGTCGGATACTATTTCTAGCTATTTGGGGGTTATTTATCTAGCTATTTTTTTTTCCTCACTACTTTTTTTTAAATGGTAACTTCACCCTCATGCTTCCCTTTAAATGTAAGGTGTTGCACCCCTAAACTCCATGCAAGTTTTTAAAAAAACTCCCGATATTCCTAATTTAAAAACCTAACATCAGATTTGAATGCAAGAGGCAATTGCTAAATGTCGTTAGGTCTCTAGTTTTTCTATCTCTTTCCTTGACTAGTCATAAGAGAGTATTTTTCCCAGCTTACCTTCATGTTTTATTTAAAAGACGGGTAAGCAATAGGGTTTTGGGGGTATTTTCTATGTTTTTTTCTCTTTCGTTGATTATATCGATCTTTCCTAAATAATCTATGCCTTTGACTAGTTTTTGTTTGATTTCGTATTAAATAAAATAACTTTTTTTCTCTTGTCAATGAATTGTGTTCGCCGAGTGAAGCCGTTACTTTCTTTTTGCCTTGCTGCTTTACAAACTATTGTTTACGGTACTCTTATTATCGTTGCAAAACAATTCATTCTGAATTTTGAAATCGATGCTACCTATCTAGCCTATAACCAATTCAAAGAAATCGAAAAATAACTTTGTTTAGGCTCAGCAATCAAAAACATAACATTTGTAACATTGACATAAGAGTGATTACTGGTGAGATTTAGTGAATTTTTCATTTTAACCACACATATAAAAAGATTCCATCTTGATATATAAGGGGAGGGGGGGGGCGGTTCGCCGTAATTACATATATCGAACGTTGGAAATGGAATGATAAGAAAAAAACACTTACTAGCGAGTTCGAAAGTGGCTACCGCGTCTACCAAGCTAACAAAACATGAAAAGTTCAGAGTCCAAAGGTAGCATTTTTGTTGTACTTTTTTTAGTTGAGATTATAGGATTTAGTTATGATAATACTTGTGTTTTGATCATAAAATTGATTTATAAAGTGATATTTAATATAATATTCTTTTAAAATAAAACTGCAAATGTGTTACCGTGGTCTGAAGATTGCCCTCCTGAGAAAATGTTTTATACAAAATTATTAGAATTGACTTAGAGAATTGGTGATAAATTCCTACAAGGTGGAGTGTATTTTAACTTATGGAATGTCCAGGGGCAAAATACAAATACAGAGCTTTACTATGCAGTCAGTTCTTCCAACTGGTAAACAATCAGGCAGGGCACAAAACCACAGTGGCAATATTAAGCTGGAGCCATAGGTAAAATAATCTCCTTCAGAAGATATCTGTGAGTAAATCTACATGTTTGTCGTTTAATGTTCTCTCTTGTGTGTAACTGAAATCATATCATTATTTTAGGTAAAAAATTTAATGGGACTAATGAGATTTGAGGGAGGGGGGGGGGGCTAAAAGCACACTCATAGCCCTCCCGTGGTTACGGGCCTGTGAATCCCCAACGACCTGAAATTAGCGGAAATTATTTTCCTACCGAAAGCTGAAGAATCACTTTGTCGGATATAAAACTACCCCCTTATTTCGTTATTGGATTTCATCGGGAAGTTATATGAAAAGGTTATAAAATAAAGACTCGATTAACACCTCGAGGGAAAAAAAATTCCTTATAATGAGTGCCAATTTGCATTCCGGAGAAACAGAAGCACGAATATGGTACTCTGCCTAATAATGGAAAAGCTAGCGAAGGCAAAGAACGAGAGGGTGACTGTGATAGAACGGTCTGAGGCTGCTTAAATTCAGCCGCTATCACATGTTAGAAACACATGCTCTTCACGTGCATTTGCGAGAGGAAGCAGAGCGCGTTATCGCCCACCATAGCAAATGTTTAATCAAGGAGGTTCACTCCCCGTTTCGCCTCCATACGTCGATCTCGCCAGATTGAGTTAGGCTTATGGGCAGATAAGATATTTTCGCAGGCGCCAGCGGGATATTTCCCCGAAGCATCCCACTCAATTGTCCCCTACGCCAAGGGGTAGGCTTCGACTATTTATATCATAGCTTTTCCCGATTGAAGCAGATCAGATCCAGATTATCTTCGCGAGGCATCACGCCGATCCGGTCTTCCTTGTGCACCTAGGAACTTTCTACCTCGAGAAACCCCTTATTGTCCAGAAGAGGACAATATCCCTTGAGTGCCAAGGTTCATGACTTCGAAACGCCAAGTCAACAAGGCCCCCCCTGTTGTTCAGAAAGAGAACAACGTTAGAAGAGCCATTGTTCTTTGAGCCCGTTGCCAAGAGACGGTTCTCCCCCCCCCCCCCGCCCTGTTGTTCAGAAAGAGAACAACGTTAGAAAAGCCATTGTTCTTCAAGCCCGTTCAAGAACCGGTTCTCGTTCCCAAGACATCACGTCTGGATAATTTATTTCCCCCCATCCCTTTTTAACGTTCTTCAAGAGAACGCTTGGTTTCAACAATAACCTCCATTGTTCATCTAGAACATCTCCGATTTGCTGTTACAAAGATCGCTCGTACTTCCGAGCCCCACTTCGCTCTCACTCTTCGAAGACAGTCCTTCCCCTTCGTTAAGGACAACCCCCCGAAGAACCCTTCTGCTGGAAATCACCAGTGGACCGAAGATTCCTTCGCCTCGTCTTCGTCTGCACAACAACTTTGTAATTACGTAAGGTGAGCATTACCTTTAATTATTTAACCTTTTGTCAACGCAACCTTGCGCTTTAAATGGTTTAGCGAACCATTCCCCCTCTTTAATTTTTATTTGTTTACTTTTTAAATTTCTCAAATCTTAATCCTCGGATTAGTCAGATATTCCCACGACCCTTTTCATTCTCCGTTTATGTAAAAAAAAAAATTTGTGTGTTGTTGATAGTTTAATTAATAAAACTATTTTATTAATGGTAGCCATATTAGTTATCTTTGTGCCCCGTTCCACTTCTTAAGCATATTGAAGATAAATAAGCCTCTCCAGCCCCCCCCCCCCGCCCCTTTTGGACTAACCTCGGTCAATCAGATTACCACGCAGTCGAAATATTAGAATAATTCCCTCAACGAATAGTTATATATAGTATATCGTCGAGAGCCTATTCTACGACTGTGACCGTAAACATCGTTTGCAGAGACGTGTCTAAATCTTTTGACAATTTTGGTAAGGAGAATCCAGTATAAAATACAACTGGAAATCAATAATAAAATGGAAAGTATAATGTGCGAATATGTCATGGATAGATACATACGCGTATATAGATACAGACGGTCACCATGGAGAGCGTCTTAAGCTTGAATCCTTTGTTCCTCAGGGCGGGTGCTTGAGTCCAGTTGGGTACGCTCTCTACACCGCAGACATCCCGCCCCCTTCACCGAAGAATGTATGAACTTAAATTTTGTGGATAACATAACACAGGTGATTGGGTCACCGTACAGACACGCCCGATTCCAAGCGAGAACTTTGGGAGAAGAAATAAGAGGAATCAATCAATACGAATTGGAATGGAACATTAACACGAAACGAGAAAAGGCAAGATTATAATAACTACAGGAAAAATATACTAGATATATACGTGGACGAAAAAATATAGAGAGAGTACAAATGCAAAGAGCTGAGCCTAATAATAACTAAATATGCTTACAAAAAACGCGTAACCGACAAAACTAAAAAGGAAAAAGTGCGCTCAAACTACTATATAAGGTAAGATCGCTCAGTCAGCAGAACAAGCAAAATATCTATCAATCAATAATCCTCCCCACACTAATCTATCTGAGAATTGTGATGTACACACTCTCAAAGTATATCATACTAAAGTCACTGAGGATCCAAAAAAAAGCAATGTACCTCATAACAAACACGAAAAAGAAAGAAAGAAGATGATTGGAGTACCTGGATATGGAAGCAAAGATTGAACCCCTAAACGAGATAATAAAGAATAGAGTAAAAACCGTCATCGAAAAGACACGAGATGGGATTGGTGAAGACTGAAGAGCTAGCCAATCAAATAATACAAAGGGCTAGATGTGGACCCCGCTGACTGTTCCCAAGAAGCTTGGCGATAATAGACATTGAAGAAGAAAGGAAAGGGTTATCTACACAGAAAATAAAAAGGACAAACAGCGGATACCCCTAAGATTAAACCTAGATTAAGACAAATATGAACGATTAATATAACCTATAGATGGAAACCGAACTATCACTTACCGATTAATATCAAAACGAAGAAAATGACTTCGAAAGAAAAGGAACAAGTTAACATGAATATCTAATGAAACAAAAACACAATCAAAACCTTCATAGTAGAAACAGTTATATAGTTACAGAAGCCAACAAGGACTACATAGCCTGTAGGGTGTGAATCGATGAGCCAAAAATACGAGATTAATAATCCGCGCTTGGCTGGGCTTACCGAAGGCTTGTGATGGAGAAAGCAATGAGAGGAATCACATAAAAAATAAATGTTGAATTCCAACAAAAAAAAACGAGCAGGACAAAAGTAAGGCTCGTGTTTACACGATTGCAGTGAGGGAAAGCGAGGCTTACGAGAACAAGACTTAGGCCGTTATAACGGGGTCTTCGCTACGCTGAACCAACCGTAATTAGTTCTTTATATTCGATCGTCTAACTGACTCAACAGTCTACCCAAGAGTAAATGAATCTCCTTCTCTCGATTTTTTTATTTTCTTCTCTAAATAATATAGGAGGCGTGGTTTTATTCCGTCATTGGGACCGCAATGCCTTTAGCTCCGCCCACTGAGCAGGATTTTCTTCTCCCGACGCTAATAAGTTTATAGCACTTCCCATTTTCACTTTTTTATATCATTTTTACCACAGCTGAGAAGCCTCCATCTGTCTCGGCTTAATTCCATTTCGAGACGAGAAATGTTCATTTTATTACTATGTCGCAAATTTTTATTGATATCTGAATTCACGGCTTCCTGTTTTGATTCCTGACAAGTTTACAAATATATATATATATATATATATATATATATATATATATATATATATATATATATATATATATATATATATATATATATATATATATATATATATATGAGGAATTAAACTACATTCTCCGAAGACAATTTAATTCAGAACAGTTTCGGTGTACCTCACACCCTTTTTCAACTGAGACTGGATAGAAAATATAAGAAAAGTGCTTACAAACATAACACAGGGTCAGGTCGTGAAAGATCCCCTCTTGTTTCCCCAATCCCCTACTTGTGGCTAATCTGGGGGGGGGGGTTAGGCCTAAACATATTGAGACTGAACTCCTTCCCACAATTTCTCCCCCTAACTTTATATGGTTAAGGTACATTGACGATGTATTTTCTGTATGGCCTAATGGCCATGATTTTGATACTTTTTTTAATAATTTGAATAATTTGCATGTCTCCATCAAATTTCAATATGAATGGGAATATGATAATAGATTACCCTTTTTAGATGTCCTCACTAATAAAGATCACTATGAATTAAAACTTGACGTGTATAGGTTACCAACCCACTCGAATGCCTATATACATTATTTTTCGTTTCACGATAATACTGTTAAAAAATCGGTAATTTCTAACCTTTTCCTTAGAGCATAAAAAATATGTAATCCTTCCTATTTAGATGAAGAAATTGTCATTATCAGGACCATTTTTTCTAATTTGTATTACTCCGATTGGTTCATATCGTCTGCCCATTTTGCAGCTAGGAAAACATTCTATGGTAATAAGCCTTCCCGCACTAATGACTTCAACAAATGTATAACATTGCCATTTAATAATAAATTAAATAGTTTAAAAGACATATTTAGAAAAGCGGGTATTAATCTAGCCTTTAAATTAAATAATTCCTTAAACCAATTGATGATTGCCAGGAAACCCAAAAAACATCATAATATAGGAGTATATGCAATACCATGCAACGATTGCCATTAAGTTTATATAGGGGAAACGGGGAGAAATCTAGACAAGAGATTGTATGAACACAAAAGAGATATTAGAGTGGGCAGCGAAAGCAGTGGAATATTTTGCCATGTTAGAGACTTGAATCATACGATCAATTTCAATGGAAGTAAAATGGTATTTAAATCGGCTAACCATGTTAAGAGAAGAATCGTAGAATCGAACTTGATATCGTCAGTTCCTAATTTAAATCTATCTGAGGGTCAATTTTCTTTTAATCCTGTAATAAGAAAGCAAATAAACAAAATAGAAAAATGTCAGCCCTTCATTATGTTTAGGCCTAACCCCCCCTCCCCTCAGAATAGCCACAAGTAGGGGATTGGGGGAAAAAAGGGGATCTTTCACGACCTGACCCTGTGTTATGTTTGTAAGCACTTTTCTTATATTTTCTATCCAGTGTCAGTTGAAAAAGGGTGTGAGATACACCGAAACTGTTCTGAATTAAATTGTCTTCAGAGAATGTGTTTTAATTCCTCATCTTTTCTTGCAATATTGCATTAATTTTCATTATATATATATATATATATATATATATATATAGAAAGAGAGAGAGAGAGGGGGGGGAAGGGGGGAGGGGAGAGAGAGAGGGGGAGGGGGGGAGAGAGAGAGAGCCGCGAGGCACTTTGCTGGTGCAATTTCAGTTCCAGGGCCATGCCTCCACAAGTCCACTCAGAGGCCAGTCCCATTCTACAATAATATGCTAGTAGTCCTTATTTGGACATTGTCGCCACGATGCTCACTCTCGCGACATTCACTCCACAACAGGGTTCGTCAATTTTGTTTTTAAAACTATTCACACTACTAGCATTTACTACCTCAGCGGGGAGTGCGTTCCATTTATCGATAATTTTAAAGGTGATTTTTTTAGCTATGATTGTTTGAAACCTCATCCCTTTCAGTTTAAAATCGTAGTTACGTGTGGAACATTGTGGTATTAATTTTTTTTCATAATTTACGTTTTCAAATTTATTTAAAATTTTGACTACTTCAATAAGCTCACCGGGCAATCGTCTAGTTTCGAGACTCGGGAGTTTTAATATATTTAAGGGGCAAGGTCCGTTTTTGAGGCCGAAAATCTTTGGGATTTTTTATTTTCAGTTTTGGCTATAAATTATTTCCTAACGTTTTTTCTCACTCTCTGGCAAATCCTGACTCCTGACTGACTAGGTCTCTTTCAAACTGACTTGCTGACTTGCTGACAAACTGACTTGCTGACGACCAGACCTGACGCAGCATTCTCGAAAATTTCGCTGTTATATTCTTTTGAATTTATTTTTTAGGTACTTTTTTCGCAAAAACAAGATAAAAATTAATGCATACGCAAGCTAAAAATATGCCGTTAGTACACTATGCTATGCTATCGTAGCATAGTGTACTAACAGCATACTTTAAACTGTGATCAAAGTGGTGGTCGCTGCCTCAGTGTGCCTGGTTCGAATCGCTTCCCTGCACGGATTTTTTTGAAAAAAGGTAATGGAAATATTACTGCAAGAAGGAAAAATTATTCCGTTTTCTCTTTCAATGTCGTTTAATGGATATATATATATATATATATATATATATATATATATATATATATATATATATATATATATAAATATATATATATATATATATATATATATATATATATATATATATATATGCGTGTGAATTTTAGCAGTATATTTTCAATATAGCATGTTTTATTAAAAGCGACCGCTAGTTTCGAATTAATAATTCTTTTTTCAATCTTCTCGATTTGTCTAATATTCGCCTTTTCTTTATTGTCTAACCTGTGGATAAGCCTATCGAAGTTCATCGGGGACTGATGCTTGTTATTTTGCCTAAGGTAGAAGTAAATTAATGTAATTTAGCACTTTCTTTAATTTATCTGAAGCGTTTCGATACATCGAGTGTCATCTACAAAGTTACAATATGGAATTAATACAAAGTCTTCAGTTTATATATGTTATAAAATGTATTAAAAAAATTACGAACGAAGCTATACACGTATAGGCAGGTTGGATCCAGGTAGGGCTTGCAGAAAATCGAGAAATTTGAAAACCGCTTTTAATTTAAATTTACTTTCAAAATCGGTTTTAAAACCGATTTTCTCAGAATCATGGAAAAATAATTTAAACTTTATTACACAATTATGTATTTCTTTTATCATGGGTAAATTATACAAATTATAAAGAAAAATGGTTCTCTTGTTTATAACCCCAAAATACTAACTCCTCGCATAGCTAACAGAAAAAAAAATATTCCTGATACGAGGAGCAGTCAATAAGTTTTGCAATTCGGATATAAGGAAACGAGATATGAGGAAAAATGTTTTATTATTTTTCAATTTTACTACCCTCGACTTCAATGCACTTGCTCCATTTGTCCGTGAGGCTTCGATTTCCCGACTACCAAAAATCTCCCGACTGCTGTTCAATCCACTCCTAGACGGTGAGCAAGACATCTTCATCGTCCCCAAACCGGCGTCTACGCAGTGGAGCCTTGAGCTGGTGGAATAAAAAGTAGTCACTAGGGTCCAGATCTGGACTGTAGGGGGGATGGTTGAGCTCCTCGAATCCGCACTCGCGCCGGGCAGCTTATGCAACTCTGGCCTTGTAGACAGGGGCATTGTCGTGGAGGAGCAGAACACCGCGTGTCAACTTGCCGCGCCGCTTCTGACGGATGCACTTCTTCAACCCAGCCAGTTCCTCTGCGTTATATTGGCCTGTGATGGTCCTTCCACGAGGCGCATATTCCACCATCAACACTCCCTCAGAATTGCAGAAAATGGTGGCCATGATGGGGGTCGGAGAGCTCCTGTGTTTCCAGGCCATGCTTTCGACCTTGGTCTCGGGATCCCAGTGATGGACCCACGTTTCATCACCTGTCACTATGCGTGACTCGAATCCCGCCGGGTCTTGGTTGTACAGGAGCAGCAGCTCCTCAGAACTTTGACGACGTTTAAGTCGATCATGGGGCGTGAGGTTTCTAGGGACCCAACGGGCAGAGACCTTGGTCATGGCCAAATTGTCGTGGGTGATGTTGATAACACTTCCATGTGATATTACAAGTTCTCGCTCGATTTATTCGGCCTTCATCCGTCGATTTTCAAAGATCCTTCTCTCCACACGGGCCATATTGTCCTCGTTGGTCACGTCTGACTGGCACCGTGGACGGGGGTCATCTTCAAGGGACTCACGACCATGGCAGAACTCCCTATTCTAGCGAACAATGGTTGCTTAGGAAGGGGCGGTGTCAGTGTACACTGCAACCATGCGTTCATGGATCTATTTTGCATTCTTTCCTTCCTTGGTCTAAAATTTGATCACTGCGCGGTGCTCAACCTTCTCCATTGTTGAAAAATTTGTGACTGACGATCTGCGATCAGCTACTGCTTCTTAAATAGATGAGGCAGGAGCGTGCGGCTGCAGGTCCTGACTTGTCATACTTGTCCTAACACCAAAACTTATTGACCACCCCTCGTAGTACTGTAATTTATTAATTGTGCTAGCTTTTAATTCTTTAGCCTTCTTCTGAAAATGTTCTTTTAGTAAGTACAGTATATTCAGCATTTTTCCTGATAGACGACCTTAATTTTGTATTAAAAAGTCCAGTAATGGAAAATACCCTCTCACATTGGACGCTTGTGGTTTTAATGGTCAGCAATGAACTATAATTTTCTCAAGCTTTTCACTTCTACTGTTAGTTGGATAGAAAGAAAAATAGACTCACAGAATGAACAACGGGGAGAACTTAAGGAAGCAGATGTCGCCAACGAAAACACCACCGAGTAGTGCGAAAAGAATATCAATCCTAACACATTAGAGAGGAAAGGAAGTTGCGAAATCGGGCGATAATTGGAAGGGTCAGTGGGGTTCAGTTGAGGCTTTTGAAGAATCGGACGGATGTGGGCACGTTTGAAGAAAAAGGGAACAAGACCAGTTTCAAGTGAAGTGTTGAACAGATGAAGAAGCGTTGGGATGATAGCAGGCAGAATTTTACATAACAGTTTAGGTGGAAAAATGTCCTTTGGGGAGCCCGATTTCTTAGAACGCGAGAGCAGGGCTGTAAGCTCCAACGCGGTCACAGCGGGGAAAACGATAAGCGGCTGAGGCGGGAAGTCAGGAAGAATGGCAGGAGCCGGGACAGAAGGCTGAGGGAGGGAGGCATGGAGGTTAGTGACCTTATCTGCGAAGAAATTCGAGAGAGTAGCAGTGCTAATGGATGGGGAGACCTGGGCTGGGGAAGTAAGACGGGAGAGCAGGCGGAAGACGGTACGGGGATCATTCCTATTATCAGTAAGCAGATTACGTGAGTAGGCTTCACGAGCAGATTTTAATTTCGCCACGTAGGAAGCTGTCGCAAGTCGGAACACCAGCGAGAGAGGGGTCGTGTCTTGCCCACGGGTGCGAGCCTTTCTAAGGACTCTTTCATGGGCACGCATGGACTGCCTAGCACGGAAGAGTTCCATAGAGTACCAAGAGGCACGGTGACCACGGGAGTTCGAAGGGGTGACAAGGGGAGAGTGGGCATCAAGACAAGTGAGAAAGGGTTCCTCCAAAGAAGAGAGAATCTGGTCAGGAGAGGCAGAAGCATCAATCGGAGGAAGTTTGGAGGCCACATCATTAGATAGGGAGGGAATATCAATGGAGGCAAGTCGACGGAAATGCTTAGGATTATGAGACAGCTGGGGAGGTATATGGAATGGGATAGAGAAGTTGAAGTTGATAAGGAAGTGATCAGATATAACATTGTTCAAATTTGTAGTCGTCAGGTTGGAAATAAGACAGTCATAGATTACAAGATCTAAAATGTTACCGCGAGAGTGGGTAGGGAAAGAAACGTATTGGGTGAGAGAGAAGAGATCAAGGATTTCATAAAAGGCTTTGAAATTAGGATTGTGGCCAGGAAGGTTGAAATCACCGTGGATTAGCAGAGAACCAGTGGGGGAGAGGCCAGTGAGGAGGTTACTAAATTCATCAAGAAAAAGCTCGAGGAAGGAGCTGGGGGGTCGGTAGAGGACTAAGATAGTTAGAGAGGGGGTGGAATCAGAGGCATTGCTGAGCGCCTCAGCAATGGGAGAGGGTAGATTATTCAGAGGGAAGGAGGCACTGTGAATGAGAGCAACTCCACCACCGCGAGAGTTGCGGGAGGTAAGGGAGTGGACGTAACCATCAGGGGTAGCGAGATTTAAACAGCAAGCAGAAGGGGCAAGCTAAGTTTCTGTGAGTCCAAGGAGAGTGACTCGAGTGTTAACGAGCAGGTCATGAATGTAGTCAGCCTTTTTCGAGAGGCTTCTGACATTGAGGGGAGACGCTGAGAGAACGGGTGAAGGGGCAGGTGAAGAAGAATCAGGGGTAAGTGGGGGGGGGGGGGGTTGATTCAAGTAAAAAAGTTTTCTAAGAGCAGGAGCTAAACGGAAACCACGTTTAGTGTGGCAGCGGGAACGAGAAATTCCCAATGCATTAATGTGAGTAAGGGTGTTTTGAGAAACACTGGTAACAGTTCCATTGAGGGCAAGAATCGTTAACCTATCAATAATAGTGGCTAAGCGACACAATAATGGGAGAAAAGCAAATTAACTATATAAGTAGAGTGGCTTAAGCGACACAATAACGGGAGAAACAACAATTGAGACAAAATAAAGAGTAATCGAATAGTGTGAACAAATAAAATTACGATAGAAACAAGAAACTAGGGCAAAAAAAAAATAGTGACGAATCAGAATTAGCGGTCAGTGAGGGAAGGGGGCGTGGGCGGGAAGACAGAGCCGAGGTAACAACGAGGCAGCTTGCAAAATAACACGTGGGTGTGGGAAGACAGAGGAGAGGTAACAACGAGGCGGCTTGTAAAAAGCACAAAAAAGCAACACAGCAAATGGTAAAAGCACAGGAAATAACCAACAAAATTAAAACACAGCACAAAAGATAACTTGAACCGTAGAAAGAGCCGCAGATAAGCGCATCGATCCACTCACCAAGAAGGTTCTCAGACAAAAGTGGTTCCAATAGCCACGATGGAAGGTCAGCTGTTTGAGCAAGCTTGGAGTGCAGGTGCAGAACTGGAAACAAGATAACAGGGCGTGGAATAGACTCCAACCAAAATATGTAATAGTCTCCACCCAAACAACATTATTTAACAATATTAGGCCACGCCCATTGTTTCTTCCACTAATATATACTCATACACTCAAAGTCAAAGGGCCAGAAAAGTCAGAGAGAGTAAGTCAGCAAGTCAGTTTTAAAGAGGCCCAGTCAGTCAGGAGTCAGGATTTGCCAGAGAGTGAGAAAAACGTCATGGAGTAATGGGCCCGTTTAAACACACTAAACGCCAGTCTCTAATCCTCCTTACACCAATTCTACTCGAGTTCTACACCTTAATAAATAGTCAGAGATTCCTACGTTTGTGATTTCCTTGCTACATGTAATCCGCATCGATCCTCTAACATAAGATAACATAATTTTACGGATGACAAAAGCCAAAACGACCTATCAAAGGTCATCTCATTTTGTCAAAACTCATCAACAAAATGCATCCAGAGGATTAAGTCCGAGCGTGCATCTCCAATATACAATTTAAACAATCCACAGGATCGTGTCAGATCATGTATCTAAAATATACAATTTAAACTGTCCACAGGAATGCGTCAAAAACCAAAATATCATCATCAAAACTCGTCAAATTCCAAATCACCCATTATATACAATAATAAAAAAAATGCATCCACAGGAATGACTCCAGAATACCCCCCCTCCGGCGCCATATAATCATCTAATATGCGTTTGAAAACATTCAATTTGGACAGTCTACTGTCTCAGATGGGGAACTATTCCAGTAATCTACCACTCTATTGGTGAAAATATATTTTTTAACATCCAGCCTGCACCTCTGTTTTTTTTATTTTTTGAGTGGTGACCCATAGTCCTATTACCTCCTTACAACTCAAATAACTTGTTAAAATCCAACTTATCCATCCTAGAACAGAGTTTAAAAAGCTCAATCATATCTCCCCTCACACACCTTCTTTCAAATGAGAACATATTTAGTACCTTCAGTCTATCTTCAGGGAAGGTATTATTTTTGTTGTCATCCTTTGTACTGTATCTAGTAGGTTGATATCATGCCTAAACTGTGGTGACTATGCTCGTATACGGTACTCTAAATGTGGCCTGACATAGGAGTTGTAGCTAACATTCGTTTTAAGGGGAAACCCCATTCATTTTTTCAACCTTTTACTACCTTAGATTATCATATATGATAGTAAATCTCATTAAATGCCCTTTTATTCCTGAAAAAAACATAATAACCTACGGCGCTGTTTCTGAGATACAGGGGGACCTTTCAGAACCCCCTCCTCTTGAAACCTGATATCATATAAATGGCTATAGAATTACTAAAAATTAAGAAATCAATCTCAATTTACAAGCAAAATATGCAAAGATGATTTAGTTATCATTTGAAATCAGTTTTCTTTAGTTACATGAAAATCTGTTTTAATGGTAGACTGAAACATATATTGTTCCTACATGGTCAACTATAGGCTCTGTTCTCAGTTGATAAGGGAAGTCTTAGGTGAATAGTAGGGGTGTTCTGAATGACCTGGAATTTATTTCAATCTATATTCGAATGATGCTAAAAATATAAACCAGTTCTCAGGCACCGTTTTTTTTAGCAAATATTTAAAATCGCATGGTGCAGTTTTGTGTTGTGTTCACAAATTAACGAAAAAAGTCTACGTAAAACTTCCACGAATGTGTACGATTTTGCATTATCATAATTTTCACTATGTTCTAGTCATGTTGCTAAAGCAAAATATATACTATAAAAAAGTACATCAAATTTGCAGTAAAATAAAATAAAAATCAATGGTGTAGTTTTTTTTCACAAATAAACTTTAAATATCTAAGAAAAACTTTCCACGAATGTATACAATTTTGCCTTATCTTAATTTTCACTATGTTCTAGTCATGTTGCTAAAAAAAATATTATACCATAAAAAAGTGCATAAAATTTGCGATGGTTTCGCCACTCCCCCCGTGGGGGAGCTTGGGCTTCGCTACCAAGATTAAAATTTAAAATCTAAAAAAAAGCGGCCAAGGTTAAATTTTTCTAAATTTTCTGAACTTCGCCAATTATAATAATTTTGAAAAGGAACTCGGAACTAAATTTTCCCCCTTTCAAAATATCGCGTTACTAAAATATAGTTATATAAGATAGAAGATACATAAAAATCAATTTTCTGAACGTTACCATTTGTAATTCTTTGGGTTTTAAAAATTTTGATACTTATATTTATTTCTGAACTTCACCATTTTGTGTTTTGATATTATAAAAGATTTATTAGAAATAACTTTGATAAAAAACGTCATAAACAAACAGATGAAATTATTATTCAAATACTAAAAAAAAATCCCCTTCTTAAATTATTGAGTTAGTGGTGATGATGATGAATAAATGGCCGAAAACTGATCCCTGAGGTACTCCACTGATAACATCCCTCCACTGTGACCTCACCCAATTCAGCACAACTCTGTTTCCTGTCTTTCAGCCATCCAATTCAAAACTTTCCCACATATCCCATGCATTTTTAATTTGTGAACTAGTCTCCTATGTGGAACCTTATCAAAAGCTTTGCTAAAATCTAAGTAAATTACATCAACATTCTCTCCCTTATCTGATTGTTTAGTAACATAATCTATAAAATCCAGTAAATTTGTTAATCACGATCTACCTCTTCTAAACCCATGCTGAGCATCATTTATTAACTTACCACGCTCTAGATCAGAGATCGGCGAACCGGGGTAAATTACCCCAATGGGGTAAAAATGAAGATCTCTAGGGTAACAAAGGCTCATAAATAAAATTGAACAGAAATTAAATTATTATTCAACAAGAGAAGCAGCTTCGCCACTCCTCCTTACAGAAGGAGCTTGCGCTTCGCTGACAGACTTTCGGTCTGTGTCCTATCATGATTCTTTTTTATTTCATCTAAATTTGCTCTAATAATTTCCATGCCCAAATGTTAATAAATTTTCTGAACTTCAACATTTTTAATTCTTTTAGTTTTACAAAATTCAGAAAAATTCGATACTTATATTTATTTCTGAACTTCTCCATTTCATCCATAACCCTATATTCTAAGAACGAGATTTTTTGAAGGTTGGAATAATAGTTTTTCTTTTAATTCGGTTGTCATTTAAATTTTTTATCAAAGTTATTTCTAACAATTCCTTTATAATATAAAACATAAAATGGTGAAGTTCAGAAATAAATATAAGGATCGAATTTTTCGGAATTTTTTAAAACTAAAAGAATTAATTACAAATGGTGAAGTTCAGAAAATGTATTAAAATTTGGGCATAGAAATTATTAGAGCAAATATAGATGGAGAAAAAAAAGAATCATGATAGGACACAGACCAAAGTCTGTCAGCGAAGCGCAGACTCCTGTAAGGAGGAGTGGCGAGGTTGCTCCTCTTGTTTTTTTTTTAATATTATAAAGGAATGAATAGAAATATCTTTGATAAAAAAGTTTAAATCTACTTAGGTGACAACGGAACTAAAAGGAAAAAATCTTATTCAAACCTTCAAAAAATCTCGTTCTTAAAATATAGGGTTATGGAGGATAAGTGAGGCAAATTATGAAAGTTATATTTTTTCTATAAAATAATTTTCAGTTTCTTAATAAAAATAAAACGCAATTCGTGGAGAAAATTTCTTAAATTGGAAATAATGTACGATGGGCAAGGATTCCAGCGGCTGGCAACACTCACCACGAGTGTCAAGACATCATGTGTGGCCTAAAACAAGCCATGAGAGTGAATTCAGTGACCTTGTTTGCAAAATCTTACCAGAAAATGCGAGTGCACAAGTTATTTATTCAATAAAAAAGAGCAAACATTTTGCTATTCAACTTGATGAAACTATGTACAGATTTCAGAAGCAATACGCTACAAAGGTTCTGATGCAATTGAAGAGGAAATCTTGTTTTGTTCTCCCCTCGAGTTGAGACCTCGTGGCTTTGACTTATTCAACAAGGTTAATGAATACCTACAAATACCAAGTGCTAATTTAAAGTGGGAAAACTGCATTGCAAGGTCATTTGATGGAGGTCTAGCCATATTGGATCATATCAGTTTCTTTTGGGCAGAGAGGCGAATCCCAAAATTGAACTGACCTACTATTTGATCCATCACCAGGCACCTGTTATGAAGCATTTGGAACCTGCACTGAAAGCTACCATAGCTGATGTTATCAAGGTTGGCAATGTTTTCTAAGGATCTGCACTAAACACGGCTTTTCTTGAATTAGGTGAGGATGGAGAGGCGGAATATTCACTCCTACTTTATCACACAGAAGTGAAGTAGTTTCACGTGGAAATGTTTTGAATCGAGGTTGGGCTCTCAAAAGTGAACATAAAATTTTTATAGTTGATCCAAAGTATGTCATCGCAGTAGATAAGTTAGCAAACTTGTCTTGGGTTGCACAGATTTCATATTTAGCTGATATATTGGTTTATATGAATAGATTTAACAAACAATTGCAGAGGAAAAAAATCATGAATTGTAACCAAAGAAATGATTTCATCGTTTGGATCAAAGTTTTTCTATTGTACCAACAATGAAGCACGCATTCAATTTCAGAACAGCGCGGTTTGTCCTTTTTTTGATGTCAAGAGCTGCAAAGGCTTTCAAAATTGCACATGAGGAAGCGACAAAACAACTGCTGCCGTTTGCAACTACATATTTTCCCAACAAAAGATATTCCAATCTCATTAACAACTTAAAAAAGAAGAACAGAAATAGGCTGTTTGAAATAAAAAAATGGCCGTAATTTTGATCTTGTATAAGAAATGAAACCATTTCTCCAACCCTTGAAATGTAAAAGTTTTCAAAAAATCTTTAGTTCGCAAATTAGATTATTATTAAATTTGTCTGCTACTATCTTCTTATTGCATGTATTTATTTTATTTTTCATTTTATTATATTGGAAATTTAGTGTTATTTTTAAAGATGCTTTATCGTGTATAATGCACAATTTTCATCTTGCATCACTAAATTCTCCATAGGAATGGATTCAAGGAACTTTTTTGTAATTGCAATACTTTTTGTGTTCCTCAGATTTTGTGGACTTTCATGTGCTGGGGTAATTTCGCTGTACAAAAGAGGTGTTATGGGGTAATAGCCACAAAAGTTCCCCGACCTTTGGTCTAGATGGTCAAAAATTTCCTTCTTGGCTATATTCTCGAGAATTTTGCAAACTATGAAAGTTAAACTTACCGGTCTAAAGTAATTCGGGTAGTCTTTACTTCCCTTTACATTTGTTAATTTCCAATCATTAGGAATTTCTCCAAACTCTAGTGATATTGTATATATCTTCTCAAGAGCTACTACAATACTATCTACACCTTCTTTGAATAACCTAGAATGAATGTTGTCTGGGTCTGATGACTTACTAGTATTTAACTCTAATATAAGCCCTTTAATTATTTCCCTGTTCACATTAAAATTATTCAGCACTACTTCCCTTGATCTAGAATTATCATCAATTAATCTATCTCGATTTTCTTGTGTAAATACTAAAGAAAGATGATCATTAAGAACCTCTACTATTTCCTCATCAGATTCTTTCAAAACCCCTTCATATCTAATAGGCCCTATTTTATCACTTTTAGATTTGTTGTTAATTCTATAATAGCTAAAGAATTTTGTTGGATCTTTATTATTATTTTGATCTAAATTAATTTCTGCCGCCCTTTTGTTCTTCTTAATAATCATATTTAGCTCATTTCTCATCTACCTATAATGCCTTAAGTGTCAGAAGTACTTTCTCTTTGTAATCTCTGATATGCCCTTTTCTTCTCATAAATTTTTCTAAATTATCTCCAGATTCCACCACAATGGCTTCCTATATTTCTTTCTAATAGCCTTCATTGCGATACACTGCTCTTGGACTATGTTTTAATATAGTCTTAAAAGTGTCCCACATCTCATAAGTATTCTTTCCACTGAATTCTATATCCCAGCTAATTTATCATAATCGCCCCTATAAAAATGAGAGTTTTTGTGAACTTTGTCGATGTTCTACCTTTCACTATTCCCATATTAAAACGAACCAAAAAACACGTTATCTAAGATGCTTGAAATATCCAAAGGAAAATAATACATAGAATAGGCCCAAGCGCTTTCGTGTTTACATCATCAGGGGCTTATTATGTGTGTTATTTTCCTTTGGGATATTTCAAGCATATATATATATATATATATATATATATATATATATATATATATATATATATATATATAGTGTCAACAAAAGATTTTGGACCACTCCATTTAATTAGTCCAAAATATTTGCCAATGATTTTTGTCTGCTCAATAACCATGGTGCCAGATACAAGTTTAAAAGTTATCGTACAGTTCCATTGGAACTGATGGAGCACCATGTTACACATCGAAAGAATCTGTAGGATGGATTAAAATATAATTTTTCAGCGATTAGAATGGCTTGGAAACTCTCCAGATCTAAATCCAATCGAAAACTTGTGGCAAATTATAGAACCAAAACATGCCTAGAAGAAAGTGTCATCTTTAATGGAATTGCAAGAAACAATCAAGAAAGTTTGGATCCATGAAATTTCGTCTGAAATTTTCAAGAATTTAATATACAGCATGCCGAAACAAATTGCCGAAGTTATAAAAAACAAAGGATACCTTCCCAATTAAATATTGAACAATTGTTATTTTTGCTCAAATAGAGTGAAATGATAATTTTATTTTTTCTTCTCTGGTCCTATCTCTTTTGCCGACACTTACAAAGCACACTGAGGGCTCTCAGGGTATTGGAATCTCCCCATCCCTTGGTTCGCGATCTCCGTGACCCCAAGGTTTTTTCGAGCTGGCCGGGGGTTCAGATTATCTTCTGCTGGGTTTCTGGACATGCAGGAAATGCGGGGAATTAGCGCGTAATGGAGAGGGCCAAAGAGTCAGCGAGGACTGAGTGACCAGACCAGCGTTTCGCTCTCCCTCGGACCAATTACATGGCACAAATAGGGGCAGCACTCCGGGCTGCTTTGCAGAGAAGATGGATACGGTCGAGAACTTAAAGTTGCGTGCCATTGAGCCGCGACTGTTCCTATGGACCTACCCCCCAAAGCCACGACGGCTTCTGGTTGCTTTCTGTCGTCTCCGATTTGGATACACTCGCGTGACGCAACGCCATTTGATGGAGTCCTCGCCTTGGCCATATTGTGAAGACTGCGTTGTCCAGTGGTGGGCGCTATAACGAAAAAATGTATCACGATAACCGATAAATCGATAACGATGACCTTATCGGTGATAACCAATAAGTGATAACTGGCGATAAATTTATCGCACGATAAGGTGATAACCGATAAATCGATAAATCCAAAATTATAATACAATATTGATTATTGACTATATATATATAGTGTTATTTTATAATACAATAGTAAGAATATTTGAATACTGTTTCTTAGTTTCTTACCTGGTGAGGCTCTCTTTCATCTCCTCTTAGGTTTTGAGGATCCTCCTCCCCAGCGTCCTCCTGGAGGGTACCTCTTTCTTAGGGTTGAGGGTGTGGATTATGTCTTTGAAGTTTTAACTGTCCACAATCTGCATCAGCAGCATGTTGTCCACCACAAACCTGACAATTGTCTTGTCGACGATGGACTGCAGGACGGCGCTGCCCTGGGCCATGAGGCCAAAGATCTCGGCGATGGACATCTGTCGCTGCTTCTTGCTGGTTGAGCCACCGTCGTCTGACTGACCGGACCTGTTCATGCTTTAGCCGCCAGTCCCAACGTTGGCCTTGCAAGCTTCATCAACTTGTTTTGCCCTGTCAGGATGAATCCTGTTGAAGTAGTTCTTCAGGTTGGCCTTGGTGCCCTTGTTCACTTTCACCTCAGTGATCTTGGGGAGGCTGGACAAACACTGGAAAATGTAGCTGTCACCAACCATCTTCCTTTACTTCACCCACTTGCCAAGGTATGGCCAGGGTGACTGAGGCTCAGCCTCAGTGAGCTCAGAGTCAATAGACTCCGCTGAGTCTCTTTGGCATGATGCGGGCACAGTTTCTTGCAACGCCGTCACTAATTCAATACTATAAACTAGCAAAGCACTGCAATACTAAATTACAATAAAAATAGGATCAGTTTAGAATAGGGGCGTAACTTCGTAAGTGTTCAAAACATTAATAAACGGATATTAAAGAATAACACCGAATAGTACATGCATTCATAAACACGTGCACAAAAATTAGAACGGAAGAAGCACGGGAACATATGAAAAAAATCATCAAAGAACGTATAAAACCGGTAGCGCGAAGGAGCAACACCTCGTGACCTCTCGTCCGACAGCTGGTTCCCAGCTCGGACCTACCTATTTCTGCCCCCAAGGCACGCGCGACTCACCCATGTGCTAAACTGGAACCAAAAACTGAAATTATCGATTATCACTAGTTTGGAACCAAAAGTATCGGCGATACCGATGAATCGATAACGCGGAAAAAATATCGGATAACCGATATCGTTATCGTGATAAATTATCGCGTTATCTGCAATAGATTCCTTGCGTCCCCTCCTCACAGCCTGGAAGTTAGCCCACGCTACGGCAGTATCTTTACGCTTACTGCTCCCTTGGTGATTCCGTATATTTTTCTTTATGTTTTTCCAGCACTTGTAACCGGTGTCTATCAATACACGCTTTCCCTGTTTGTCACCCGCTACAGTTGATGCTGATCCAAAATGACGGCATGAAAAACAGTAAATGGAATCCTGGGGAATAGAATACTCCTGCCGGACAATATCTTCACAAACACTCACATTAAAGTGTCTACCATTAGTTATGGGGAAGTGGAACAGACAAGGACGCTTGAGTTCATCAGTTTTAGTTACACTTGTGTCCATGGCTGTTCCAGTCATCTGGCTCATCCCAGTAGTAGTTGATGCACTGATACTAGTAGGCACAGTGGCAGTGGCTGCCGCTGCACTGGTACCCTGGCCTTCATCGCTGATGCTGTCTATGTCTGACTCTGAAGACGATCCATTTGAGTCTATCTGAGCCAGTGGTTATGGTAGCTGATCTCTTGGTTTAGCCGCCATGCTAGCCAGGCTGAAAATATTCATGTTGCTAATTAGCCTACATATTTTAACAGCGGAAAAAACGAATACCATTTCAAAAATGACAAGTGGATTGGCTTGCAGCGTAAAGTTAGCTAACGTAACATATTTTCATAAACAACTAGTAGCTAGCCTATAAGTTAACGTTACCAACCTTGCTAGCTCGGTGCTAACGTTAGCATTAGCACTATCGCGCGTTGTAGCAGTGGGCTCGTTTGCTGCTGGTCCCTCTGTCTGTGTCTTGTTCTCCTCACTGAAGAATTTATGCAAAGAAGTCTGACTCTGGTTGTTCCTTTTCATTTTTAGTTTTTTTATGTAGCCAAGGCTAATCTAGTATAACGTAGCTAGTATACCGTAAGTCGTTAAACTGCACTGCATGATCAACTTTCTGCTCTGTGAACTCCGTCTCCGTCAGGGCGTGGGGCTTGGGTGGGGCGTGGAAACTGGAACGTACCATTTTAGCAAAATATTTCATAATACCTTGTGAAATTGAGATCGTTTTGATATAATTTAAATTTTGTTGTTATTCTATTTTCATTCAATCACAAAATAATAACATATGTCATTTTAAGAATTAAGAACGTTTATGCCTTTGAAAATTTGAAAATCGTGTGTTAAAACAATATAGTTATAACACTATAGTTATAGACAACCCATTTATAGGTCTTGGATGCCAGGCCTAAGCTGGCACGTGAGAAGGCCAACAAGCTAATTTTTTTAAAATTCCTCCGATTCGGGTACAATTCAGTATTTTAATGGTTGTAGGTTCCAAATGAATAGCAAAGAATGAGAAAGATTTAACTTACCTCGATTTCTTGATCCGCGCGTGTATCGACGCTTACTTCTTTTCTAAAACCGCGGGGTTGGTGGTCTTCGAATCCATTATTTCAGCTTCACAAACTCACCCTTCACGATTGGTAAAGGATCCTTTCGTGTCAACGTGAACGGAGAACGAGAGAGAAAATGTTGTAAAATTATGTGTTTAAAGATATCACACTTAAAAAATATAAAATCAACGAGATCAGGAAAACAAAAGGGGAAATGAAGGTCACTCAACCGCTAGGCGTTAGTATACCTCTCCACCCGTCATGAAAACGACGACCTTGCATTAAGTTTCCAATTTTTCATTTTTTATCAGCAATTTTTGCATTTATTTGTTATTTATTGAGATATGTTGAGTTAAATCACAAACGCATATGCATGTAAGTAATTTTTAATGTGAAAATGGTCCTTTAAGAAAGCAGTGTTCGGTGGTTTTAGGCAATTTAATATATTTGTGTTTACAACAATTTCAAATTCGAAATCAATCATGGATGCATTTTGTGTTAGGAATGAGAGCGTCAGGATTGAAATTGAATTCGGGGCATTTCAGACCCTCTGGAATATTTGGAAATGATTTCCGTATGAAGACAAAGTCGGACAGGAGCAAAAAGGTCTGGCCTCGAGTCATTATCTGAAGCAAGCAGGACTGCAACGTCATTGATATCCACCATTGACTCATTCGGGACATTTCTGTAACAAAACAAGAATGAATATAGGAGAGGTGTAATCCAACAAGGAACAGATACACACATGTGACCGTATACAGAGGGTTTCATATTATAATCGTGCAAAATAAGGGTAGGAAATATACCTGATGCAATCTAGCCAGAAATACAACTAGCGCCGCCTTGCGGAGATCGGCATAAACAACGTATGTAAACTGTATTTTTTTTTTCGAAAAGTAAGAGACGGGAGGGCAAATCCAGACGAAAGGCAGGAGAGAAAGTGGTAAGTAAGGGAAAATGAAAATGCGACTTGGGCACTAATGATGTTCCGAACATCATAAGTGCCCAACCAAGTCACATTTTCGATGCACACATCATAAATGGACAGAACAATTTCCTACATTTATTTTATATAGGTACATTTTCCCCTGGGACCTAGGGTATGTCAGGGGCCATAAATAAACCCACCAAGAGGAATTTGCGATCGTACTAACCGGTGAGGTTTCCAATGTTATGCACTAAATAACCACATAACCAAGGACGGGGGGAGAAGAACTACGGCGGAAGGCCGCTGGCTGGACTTTACCTCCAGAGGCGGAGAACCCTTCAACGACAAGTTTACTGTGAGTAAGTTGCGTTCCGCTCTCGCTTCGTGCGCGGACACCGCCCATGGTCCGGACGATGTCCCGTACGCCATGCTTCGACACCTGGGTGAGCGAGGCATGGCCTTTCTCTTAGATTTGTTCAACAGGATCTGGGTGGAAGGTCTTCTCCCAGACTCCTGGCGAATCGCTACTGTGCTCGCCTTTCGCAAACCGGGGAGAGATCACTCTACTCCGCCCAATCTCTCTAACCTCTTGCGTGGTCAAGTTGATGGAGAAATTGGTAAATGTTAGATTAGCCTTTTTCCTGGACAGCTGAGGCCATCTGTCTTCCGCACAGTGCGGATTCCGCAAGTTCCACTCCACGTCGGATGCACTGCTCTGACTGGAAAATGCCGTCTGCGAGGCTTTCCTTCGTAGACAGCACTACGCCACGGTGTTTTTGATCTGGAGAAGGCCTATGATACCGCATGGCGATACGGTATCATGGAGACTCTCCACACGATGGGGTCGAGGGGCCACCTCCCAATGTTTATATCTGAATTTTTGCTAGATCGTCGATTCCGCATACGGGTGATCGGGCGACTACAGGATAACCTCATGAGGACATCAGCTTAGAGCTGGCCGACCATGGGGTGATCAAGGTCGAACGTGTGATGAGAAAACAGGGAGGGGCCTCGAGACTCACCCCTACACTCTGCATAACATTCGACTGTGGCAAGCTCCCTGAGTCGGTGCGTGCCGGTTGGTACCGCTATCTCGTGAAGGCATTCGTTCGACCCCAGGGGGGTGCTATTACTGTCACCGCTTCGGCCATACCAATTTTTCTTGCAGACGTGCAAAGTCGGGGTCAGCCGAAGTTTGTGTAAATTGCTCCAAGGCCGCACACGATAATTCCAAATCGTGTGTGGCCAAGCGTGTCATTTGCGGAGAGCCGCACTCCGCTTCTTGGAAGCAATGTGGTGGGTATCTCCTCGAGAAAGAATTCCTGGCCGTTCAGGCCCAGGATCGACTCTCATTCCGCGAGGCTAAGGACTTGGTCCTGGCACGCCCGGCTCTGCCTGGGACGTCATATGCCTCAATAGTTAGAAAGGCACAATCTGCTCCTGGCCCATCCAGACCAACGAGCACGGTTGTTTCCGCGCCCATTCGGAGCCCTTCTGCGGGCTCTACTCAACCCGGGCGATCCCCCGGTAAAGCTGGCGGCAAAAAGGGTTCAAACCCAACCCCGGCTAAAACCAGGGCTCTCCTCTCTTCCACCAGCGTGACCGTTTCCCGTAAGGCGAAACGGCCACGCGCATCCACCGAGGCGTTAGACTCACAGAAGGGAACACCCCTGAAGATGGTCGCTTGGCCATCTTCGGGGGTTCCTAAAGCTGTCCCCCGAAAGGAGGACAGCAACAAAGGAGCTTCGGCTCCTTCGCCCACGCCCCGAGGTAGAGCGAGTGGCTCGGAGACGGTGGGTCCTCGAAAAGAGGGCGCATCACCTCCGAAGCCGCAACGCCCGCCTAAGGTTTCGAGGCGGAGGAAGGAAAAGACTCGCATGGCGAGCCCTACCTCCCTCAAAAGGGCCTCGAAGGCGGCAGCGCTTTGTCCGGCCAACAGCGCCTGGAGTTCTGCCCCAGGGAAGCGTACGGCCATTCCCGTGAGGGTCTTCTGTTCGAGGAGGGCCCCCGCGTCTCCTCCGAGCTAGGCCTTGAGACAATATTCCTTCAATGGAATTGCCGTGGACTCCGGGCCAACTGGGAGGAGCTGCGGAGGCTCGTCTCGTCCCGTTTCCCGTTAGCTATCTTTTTGCAGGAGACCATGCTAGGCGCGTGCCCCCTGCCCGCCCTCCCGGGGTATAAGGTCTTGCGACCCCACCACAACGGGATGGCCGGGCTGGGGGATGCGCGGTTTACACCCGGCATAATGTCTACGTTCTTCCTTTCTCTTTAGATACCTCCTTTCAGGCAGTGGCTGTGCAGCTTCACCTGGATAGGAGGTATACTATCATTTCTGCGTACATTTCATCGTCAGCTGACTTCGACACGGGGGACTTCCGCCGCGTCGTGGCACGGTTGCTGAGGACCTTTCTCTTGCTTGGAGATCTAAACGGCACGCATCCTCTCTAGGGAGATTACTCCATAAATCCCAGGGAACAAGTCCTTGCCAATCTGATCGAAGAGCTTGAGATGGGTGTCCTAAACGTGGAAGAGTTTACGCATCATTGCTCAAGAAACGCTTCATTTTCTTGCCTTGATCTATCTTTGTGCTCTTCGGATGCACAGCCTGATTTTGATTGGGGGGTGGTCGATGAACTCCATGGTAGTGATCACTTTCCCATTCAAATATCATTTTCAGGGCAACTGCCGCCTGAGAGCCCACCTCGGTGGTGCTTGGCGCAGCCGCGGTGGCCTGCATTTCAGGAAATGACTGAATTCTCTATCTCAGTCGAGGAGTTTAGGTCGGTAGATGAGGCCGTTGAGTTCTTCTTCGGCATCCTCATCGCCATGGGCCTGACTACTATTGCTAGGACGTCAGGCCGTTTTGCACGCTGACCCCTCCCATGGTGGTCAGCCGAGTGTGAGACGTCCCTCAAACAGAAGCGTTATGCCTACATGCGCTATAAGCGGCGCCCGAACGATTTCACTGTCGGTGAATTTCGTCTAGCTAGTTTCCGGTATATTTCAAAGCACGCCCGCCGCTCTTCATGGCGGGCATACGTGGCTTCACTTAACGGGAAGACCCCTATAGCACAGGTGTGGAAGCGAGTCAAAAGGATTCGGGGCAAGTTCTCGAAGGACCCCCCTCCCGTTCTCCAGGAGAATGGGACCGCAATCTCGGACCCCGCGTCCGTAGCGGATTCCTTAGCGACCTCTTTTTCCGCATTCTCTAGCCGGGATGCTTCTCCGCCAGCATTCAATGCACGTCGTGATGTCGCGGAAGGCCGCCGGCTGGACTTTAACTCCAGAGGCGGAGAACCCTTTAACGACAAGTTTACTGTGAGTGAGTTGCGCTCCTCTCTCGGTTAGTGTGTGGACACCGCCAATAGTCCGGACGATGTCCCGTATGCCATGCTTCAACACCTGGATGAGCGAGGCATGGCCTTCCTGTTAGATTTGTTCAACAGGATCTGGATGGAGGGTCTTCTCCCAGACTCCTGGCGAATCGCTACTGTGCTCACCTTTCGCAAACCGGGGAGAGATCACTCTACTCCGACCGGTTTCCGCCCAATCTCTCTAACCTCTTGTGTGTGCAAGTTGATGGAGAAATCAAGAAATGTTAGATTAGCCTTTTTCCTGGACAGCGGAGGCCATCTGTCTTCTGCACAGTGCGGCTTCCGCAAGTTCCACTTCACGTTGGATGCTCTGCTCTGACTGGAAAATACCGTCTGCGAGGCTTTCCTTCCTAGACAACACTACGCCACGGTGTTTTTCGATCTGGAGAAGGCCTATGATACCGCATGGCGATACGGTATTATGGAATCTCTCCACACGATCGGGGCGAGGGGACGCCTCCAAATGTTTATATATGATTTTTTTCGAGATCGTCGATTCCGCGTACGGGTGGGGGAGTCTTCTCCGGCCCAAAGGAGCAAGAAGAGGGTGTCCCACAGGAAAGGGTCCTCAGTGTCACACTCTTTGCCCTGAGCATCAACGGCATCACCTCGGTGTTGCCGGAAGATGTTCTCGCTACGCTCTACGTGGACGACCTTTCGATTTCTTTAAGTGCGGCCCAGATGCCAACTCTGGAGCGTAGACTCCAACAGGCATTGAAACACGCCTCTCGAAATTCTGAAACGCACAGGTTTCGGTTTTCCTTGGCTAAGACTAAGGTGGTCACTTCTTCCGCCATCCACGGCTCCACCCCAACCCAATTTGTTTCTTAATGTAGTGCGACGGATGTGGTTGAATCGCACCGTTTTCTTGGTCTCTTATTCGACCAACGCCTCACCTGGGAGGCTAATATTCGCAGCCTTAGGGTCTCTTGTACCCGCGCCATGGATACCCGTGCTACTGTCCTACTTTTTTATCGATCCTTTATTCTTTCGAAGGTCGACTACATATGCGAGTTTTATGTATCCGCAGCCGAGCCGGTATTGCGGAAGTTGGACTCCATCCACCACACCGGCCTTCGCCTTGCGACCAGTCAATTCCGCACTTCCCTCATTGAGAGCCTGTTGGTCGATGCTGGGGAGATGCCACTCGCTCTGCACCGCGTGCAGTGCATCACTCGCCTGTACGCGCGACCCCGGCGCCTCCCTCAGTCACCAACAGCTCTCACTGCATTCGCAGCTGATCTCGACGGTGCCTATGCTGCTGAGAGACGCCAGTCATACCTTAATCCTAATGGGTTTAGGGCCAGGAAACTCCTTCGGGAGCTAGGTATAGCTCTTGAGCCGGTGTCGCCCCTGGTTCTGCCCAGGAACCCACCCTGGAGGGTACGACTATTGGCTATTTGTCGACACGCCTCTGCTCTCAACGCTTGTACAGCGCCGGGAGTTTTGCGTTCGACCTTTTTGGAGCACACCGCGTGTCACGCTAGAACCGTGCCAGTGTATACGGATAGCTCCAAGTCCCAAGAGGGGGTCAGCTTCCACGCCGTATCCCCTCTGTTTGAAGTCAGCAGAGCTCTGCCAGGCGCTACGTCTGTCTTCATGGCCGAGCTGGTGGCAATACATTACTACGTACGAGAGATTACTTGACATGCCCGGTTCGGAGACCGGATTGTGATCTATAGCGACTCACAAAGCGCCCTGAATGCTCTCGGGGCATTAGAATCTCCACATCCCCTGGTTCGCGATATCCGTAACGCCTTGCGGATATCGAGATTATCTTCTGCTAGGTTCCTGGACATGTAGGAATTGCGAGGAATGAGCGCGCCAGAGTCCGCGAGGACTCTGCGACCGGACCAGCGTTTAGCTCTTCCTCACACCTACTACATGGCAGGAATACGGGCAGCTCATTGGGCTGCTTGGCAAAGAAGATAGAAGACAGCTTTTTAGCACAATATGTGCCACAAACAGGACAGGATGAAAGTACTGTTCCCCATAAGTCTATACAGGTATGAGTGGAGACACTCAACAGTGGAGCCTGTTGCAGCATGAACTGCAACTCTCCTGAGGTTGTGATTGTGGAGGAGGTTTAAGTGAAGCCTCCAATGGTGCACTGTACTTCACATTGGAGGAGAGGTGCAGTGATATTAACTTCTCTAACACCATTTCTGTAGATGGGGTGCCAAGACATATTCTTGATGTCAGGAAAATTGTAGTTCACAAGAGGAGAATGAAGGTGACACCTCTATTGATGAAGTTCAGGTAGTTATATGGATGAGGGGAGGGTTCCTGGAGGGCAGGATCATGTTGATACCCTGAAGTACCCCTCAGGAGTAAGGCAGCCTCCAGTGTGTTCAGGGGATTACATCCTTGACTAGGTCTAGTTGTATGATTATCACATCAAGCTTGGTAGAGTGAGGAGGTGTCCCACAGTTGCTCCTGACTTCCAATCTCTAACTCAACCTTTTCAGTGTTTAAGTAGGACTGTGGTAAAAGTTGTTTTTTTTTCTTTGTTGGTTTGCATTTTCACTGTTCTGGAAATTGGAGGAGAGACTAGTTTGTTATTATTTCCCTCAGGGCTGTCAGTAGTGGTCTATTGTTGCTGTGTCACAGTTTGCTGTTGCTGTGTTGTATGCCAATGATATCAGCTGGCTGCTTATTTTAGGTTGTGAACTGATGGTTATTAAGTTAATTTTGCCCTTCATTGTTTTTGATTTAGCTATCTTCCATATTCTGTGCATTTTACTGAGAATATCCTGTAAGTCAAAAAATATTCATTTATTTCTATTTAACTACAATATGCAACAAAAACTGGACTCAAAGAATTCCTACAGACCACAAAATATATCTAAACCATCCAGGAATCAACATCCAACCCAAATAAAAAAGTACCACATTACAGGCACATCAGTCAAAGAAATGTTGGAAATTGAGATCTAATCACAGACATCAAAGACAACATCCCCTGCACCAATATCACTGAACTCACCTCAACAACTCCTCTCCCTAACAGAAACAGTTTGTAAACTGTATAATAGTTTACAAATGTGAATGATGTAGAGCTAAAGCTTCATGTAAAGCCAAAGTGAAAGTGTTGAATAGTGAAGTCATAGAAAACCTGATGCATCACAATGTGAAGCTACTAGGGTGGTTAAAGGATCCAAAAATATGCACATGAAACACAGGAATCTACTCAAGCGCTTTCATCAGTGAATGAAGAAATAGCGGCAAAGCTCCCTGCTCTTCACCATCTTAGGCAATATAGACAGAAGAATGGAAATAATTTACCTTTGCCGGTTTCGGCTCAAGAGTTTGTTATTCCTGAAAATTTGATATGTACTATACAAGGGGAGAAGTTTTTGCTGCATGATTCATCAATCGCAAGTAAAAGGTTTTTAATTTGGGGAACATCAAAAACACTAGAATTTCTAGCAAATTCTAAGTATTAGTTTCTTGATGGAACTTTCAAAGTAGGAACTGAATTTTTTGCTCAGCTTTATACCATTCATGCCTTAAACAATAAACACACAGTACCCTGCAATTATGCACTTTTGCCAGATAAAACTCAAGCAACATATACTAAATTGATACAAGAACTACAAAATTTAAAAGTATTAACTTCCAAAAGCATGATGATTGATTTTGAAAAGGCTATTACCTCTAGACAATGTTAGGACAGCACTCAAGCATATATATAACCTTACTCCCAATGAAAGTTTACAAATTCTGTATTATTTTGAAAACTATGTTGGAAAACCATATTGATGAGGAAGAAGAGAACCAACTTTTAATATATCTATGTGGAATATGTATTCAAAAACTCACAATCAGCTCCCATGGAGGAATAATTTCGTTGAAAGATGGCATATGCCCTTTTCTTCCTTTATTGGATGCTCATATCCAAACATTTTCAAATTTGGGAGTCTTATTGATGAAGAAATCAACTATCAAAATGTGCATATGGCTGCTTTACTGGCAGAACCACAGAGAAAAAATACAAAGATAATAGTATTCACATTCTAAAAATGGTTCAAAGCTAGTTTACTAGATCAACATTAGATTATCTAAAAGGTATTGCCTACAATTTAAGTTTTTAGGTGACTACTGCAGGAGTTTTTGTGCTGATATTTCACTTGATTACTACAAGTTTAAAAATAAACTGTATCTAACTTATTATTTTTATCAAGTCAAATGTTATCACAATTTTTAAAATAAAATGTATCTAACTTATCCTTTTTCCCTGGGGATTTGGTCCACTGAGGATATTGTCCTCTGGGGGATTTTGTCCTGCTGAGGACACTAGGAATTGGAGGATGTGCCATGCTTGATACAAGGTGTAACAGTCTAGACATCCACTCTTTTATATCTTATTGCATGATAAAGTGATCTAAAAGCCAGAAAGCTCTAAAAGTATGATAGTCCTGCAACATAATTTGGTCTTTTGATCATGTTGAAAAATATATAAATCAATATATAACAAGTTTTAAAACCAAAGGCATCCGTCTTTAAAATGTACACACAGGTGAAGTTGAAGTATAAGTAATGTATTACCTTATTTTAAATATAAAAAAAATAAAGAAAACTTTCTTATTTTCTAAAACTTCAGTTGAGAAAATATTTTTTTACTACTATAGATAAATGATTTAGGGCTTCTCTATTGATATTTAACTTAATGTTTCTTTTACACAACTAAGTCATTTAGTTTTCAATGCAAAATATACTGCTCAAAAGATTATTTACCACTTTAGACTTTTTTAAATTTTATAATTTTATAAAAAAACTGGAAAAAATTCAAATTTCTCTTATCTCTTTTAATTGGTAAAGTGAGGTATGGAGGTGCCCAGCACTATGGTCCCTGGAGTGATTTAACCCCATTTATAATTGTTATTATTATGTTAGTTTAAGGTCCGGTCCTTTCAACCCCTCTGGATTATTTACACCTGCTATTATGAATTTGACATTATGTAGATTAAGGAAAAATGGGTCTTTCCTTTCAAACCTTGTGCTTGTTCTAGGTCATGGAAATGATTATGCGGCCTGTTAGTCATGAATAAAATTGCATTAGTAACTTTTATGTTTTTGTAAAAGGTGGAATTCCTTAAGAATTCAAGAATCAAAGTAGGTGGAAATGAATGAATCTGATAATGTGTATGATAAATTGAAATGTTTTATGCTTGGTGCAATAGTGTTTTAGGTTATGGTTAGGAGCTGCTAGAGCTGGGCATAGGATAAAGATATGATTCAAGGATAATACTGTTTTTGCATGATTGATTATAAAGTAATGCCCAGGGGTGAAGTCAAAATTTATTCTTATATTAAATTATATTTACTAATTTCCAAGCAGAAGTAACTCTTTTTCTTATTTTGATTGGATAAGGAAAGTCGATGTTTTTTCATCACTGTATTCATGGACTTCCTCTGAAAAACTCATTTTTACTTCTTGTAATTTTATAAGAAATTAATTTAATTTCTACTTCATTTGCTACAGTAAGATTACTTGTTTGATTTCACAGGTACATGCTTTTTGCTTTCATTCATGATCAAATAAATATTTCAAGAATATAATAATACAAGAGGCCTGGGACATTTCACCCAACTTGAAAAGGCTTACCTCCCAACTGATTAACATAAATTATTGCACCAGAATTGCATTGGGTGATGAGATTGCAAACCTTTTCTATCTCATAATATAACATAATTTCACAGATTACAAAAGCCACAAGGGCCTATCAAAGGTCATCCACATCTGTCAAAACCCATCCACAAAATGCATCCATAGGATTGTGTCAGAACATGCATCTACAATATACAATTTAAACAATCCACAGGATTGTGTCCAATCATGCATCTACAATATAAAATTTGAACCATATACAGGAATGTGAAAAATAAAAAGCGTCATCCAAATCAAAATCAATCTTAATATACAATAATAAAAAACTGCATTCACAGGAATGAGTACAGAATACCCCCCCCAAAGTTAACCTTCTCTCTCCATATAATCCTCTAATCTCTGTTTGAATACATTCAAGTTTGGACTGTCTACCATCACAGATGGCAAACTATTCCAGTAATCTACCACTCTATTGGTGAAAAAATATTTTTTAATATCCAAACTGGGTAATACTTCAGTTTTGGGGTGCTCGATAGGGGGCTACAATCTAGGCCTTATGACATCAGACGGTAGCTTCAAAGAGGGAAAATCAAGGCATTGTATTTGTTTTATTTTGTTTTTCTTTTCTTTTTTATTATTTAGTAGATGCTCACACTTCTACTTAATTATATTATTTAGTAATGCATTGGGGTTTTTTATAATTACTAATGTATTAAACTTTGTATGTTTCATTTAACGATTTTGTGAAACTAAACCATTAATTTCACATACTGGTAACCCTTAATTCAACCTTATTTCAAACATTGGCAACCATGAAACTGAGCAGTTAAAAGAGTGCGATACCTGTGAATACAGTTTGTTCAACTTCAATATGACTTGTGTTAATTCCTCGGTCAATTTAATAGACTTTTTTATAGATTGTGGTCTCATTTAAAAGAAGTGAGTCTCAATTAAAATAGTGAAAGGTGGAGATAGGTTAACCCTGAATATCTGCATCACATGCTCGCCTCTGCTGTTCCATGGTCTTGGCCACATAATATTTTGTCCATGTGTTTCACCTTTTTTGACTAATTTTTAATTACAGATCATGAAGGAGATCGCACTGCAATGACCCTGAGATTTCAATTAATTGAGGGGGTCTAGGGGGCGCATCCCCCAGTATATAATCATAATTGTTTATAGAATAATGTTCTTACATTTTTGTTTTTTTTTAACAAATCATTTCTGTGCATTTGAATGAATCATAAAAGCAACTTGGTCCTGATAGATTTTGGCTGAAATCTATTTCCCAATGCCTATCCATTTCATCATAGCTAAATTCCCCATTATCACTTCCCATGTTAAGAACTTTGCATTTTTTAATGTTAAAAGTCATTTGCCACTGCTGAGCCAGAGCTAATAAATTATTTAAGTCACTCTGCACTTTAACGCTACCCTCAACTTCTTTGACTACAGCTGCCAACTTAAGTGTCATCAGCAAAAATTGACACTTTGCTATTTACAGCCTCCCCAAGATCATTTATATAAACTATGAATAATAAAGGACCTAGAACGGATCCCTGAGGTATGCCACTGATAATGTCCCTTCACTGTGACCTCACCCCATTCAGCACAACAGTGTTTCCTGTCTTTCAGCAATTCAGTTATCCAATTCAAAAGTTTACCATATATCCCATGCTTTTTTTAATTTATGAACTAGGCTCCTATGTGGAACCTTATCAAAAGGTTTGCTAAAATCTAAGTAAATTACATCAACAATCTCTCCCTTATCTGATTGTTTAGTAATATACAGCAATCCCTTGATTAGCATGGTTTTGAAAAATGTGGTTTTAATTAGCGCCCCCCAAAAAATTTGAGACCCTTCATCAATAATATAAATGGTGCCAATTTCGATTAACGCGCCTTTTTTTTCTTCCATGCACCATTTTTTCCCTCTAGTGAGCATTGGCAACCCATGGCAGAGCCTTCAGAGAGTGAGAGTTGAAGCGAGAGTCAGGCAGACGCCAGTCACTCGTTACCTTCATCTACGAAAGACCTCTGCCATACTTATTGCTCATTTCCATCAGACTATATACATAATTTGATTTGATTTTATATATTTTCATTTAATAAATTACCTTTATAATTATGGACAAAAAATAAATTCTTAAACGTAAACAGATCACTTTGGAGACTAAACTTGATATAATCAAATGATTTGATAATGGTGAAACCAAAGCACAGATAGGTAGGAGGCTAGGTTTTAGCAAGTCAACAATATGCACGATTTTAAATAAAGCGAGCGAGTATCAAGATTAAGTAAAATATTGCACTATACATCCTCAAGCATACAATGCACTAGAAATAGGTGTCCTTTGATGATTGAATTGGAGTATTTGCTTTTCATTTAGTTGAAATACTGAAATCAGAATCACATTTCTATTGATGGGAACAACATCAAGATTGAAGCTTTGAGCCTTTTTCCTTCATTGAAAAAAGAAAAATATCAAGAGGATGCGTCAACATTTTCTGCTAGTAAAGGATGGCTCGAAACTTTCAAAGCTCGATCAGGCATAAAAAATATTAAATTATCAGGGGAAGCAGCCAGCGCAGATAAAGATGCAGCAGCCAAATATCCCGATGAACTGAAGAAAATAATTAGAGAAAATGGATATCAACTTCGTCAAATCTTCAATGTTGATGAAACTGGTCTCTTTTGGAAAAAGATGCCTACACAAACATTTTTAGCAAAGAAAGAAGCAGCTGCACCTGGGCACAAGGCATCTAAAGATAGAATAACAGTTCTGCTTGGCGGTAATGCCGAAGAAGATTGCAAGCTAAAACCAATGATAGTTTATCGTATGATGAACTCAAAAGACTTGACTGAAGATGATCTTCTAGCAATTAACCATAAATATGCTTACGAGGAAAAAGATGAAAAGGGAACTGAAGAAAAGGAAACAGCTTCTAAAGAAATTTCAAATAAAAAACTTGAAGACTATTAAATGCAATTGAAAAAGCAAAAGAAATTGTAAGAGAAACTGATCCAAATGAAGAGAAAATTATGAAGGTTCATTGTGGAATCAATAAGCAAGTCGATTTTTTTTTTAATTAAGGGGCTATCTGGCGACTGCCGACTTAGGCATTAGTCGCCGTAAACAAACAGCCTAGTTCTAGGCTACTTTAAAAATTAAACAGGAAACAATAAAAAGAGATAACAATAACAAAAACAACAACAATTAAACTGGGTTAAATGAAAGGGAGAAGGCCAGCCTCCCCCAAAAAGTCAATAAGTCCACTAGTCATGGTGCACGCACTCGTCCCGAGTACAAGGGACAGGCGGTAGCGACCCCGCCCATCCCGGTACCGGGACAGGTATCGTGCGCGAAGATCACCCAGACTGGGACATTCGACAAGAATGTGCCGAACAGTCTGGGGGACGACGCAGTCGTTGCAATAGGGCGCAGGCGAGCGCTCCATCAAGTAGCGATGCGTCACACGAGTGTGTCCGATTCGAAGACGACAGAAAGCAACCTGAAGCCGCCGCGGCATTGGGGGATAGGTCCATGGGAACAGTCGCGGCGCAATGGCACGCAACTTTAAGTTCCCCTCGACCGTCTCCCATCTTCTTTGCCAAGCAGTCCGAAGAGCTGCCCGTATTCCTGCCATGTAGTCAGTGTGAGGAAGAGCGAAACGCTGGTCCGGTCGCAGAGTCCTCGCGGACTCTTTGGCGCCCTCATCGGCGCGCTCATTCCCCGCAATTCCTACATGTCCAGGAACCCAGCAGAAGATAATCTCGACATTTGCCCGGCTCGCCAAAACCGTGGCGTCACGGATATCGCGAACCAGGGGATGCGGAGATTCCAATGCCCCGAGAGCACTTAGGGCGCTTTGTGAGTCGCTATAGATCACAATCCGGTCTCCGAACCGGGCACGTCGCGTAATCTCCCGTACCGAGTGGTGTATTGCCACCAGCTCGGCCGTGAAGACAGACGCAGCGCCTGGTAGAGCCCCGCTGACTTCAAACAGAGGGGATACGGCGTGCAGGCCGACCCCCTCTTTGGACTTGGAGCCATCCGTATGCACTGGCACGGTACCAGCGTGACACGATGTGTGCTCCAAAAAGGTCGAACGCAATACTCCCGGCGCAGTACAAGCTTTGGGAGCAGAGGCGTGGCGACAAAGGGCCAAATGTGGTACCCTCCAGGGTGGCGTCCTGGGCAGAACCAGGGGCGCCACCGGCCCGAGAGCTATATCTACTTCTCGAAGGAGTTTCTGGCCCTAAACCCAAAGGGCTTAGGGTATGACTGGCGTCTCTCGGCGGCATAGGCACCATCGAGATCAGCTGCGGATGAAGTGAGAGCTGTTGGCGACTGAGGGAGGCGCCGGGCTCGCGCGTACAGGCGAGTGATGCACTGCACGCGGCGCAGAGCGAGTGGCATCTCCCCAGCATCGACCAACAGGCTCTCAATGGGGGAAGTGCGGAAGGCACCGGTCGCAAGGCGAAGGCCGGTGTGGTGGATTGAATCCACCTTCCGCAATAAACGCTCGGCTGCGGATGCATAAAACTCGCATCCGTAGTCGAGCTTCGAGCGAACAAAGGATCGATAAAAAAGTAAGGCGGTAGCCCTATCAGCGCCCCAAGCGCTGAACGTCACGGAACGGAGAATGTCCATGGCGCGGGTACAAGAGACCCTAAGGCTGCGAATATAGGCCTCCCAGGTGAGGCGTCGGTCGAATACAAGACCAAGGAAACGGTGCAACTCAACCACATCCAGGCGCACCCCATTAAGAAACAAATCTGGGTCGGGTTGAAGCCGTGGATGGCGGCAGAAGTGCACCACCTTAGTCTTGGCCAAAGAAAAGCGAAACCTGTGCGCTTCGGCATAGCGAGAGACGCGGTTCAATGCCTGTTTGAGTCGACGCTCCAGAGTTGGCATCTGGGCCGCGCCAAAAGAGATCGAAAGGTCGTCCACGTAGAGCGTAGCGAGAACATCTTCCGGCAGCACCGAGGTGATGCCGTTGATGCTCAGGGCAAAGAGTGTGACACTGAGGACACTTCCCTGCGGGACACCCTCTTCCTGCTCCTTTGGGCCGGAGAGGGCTCCCCCCACCCGTACGCGGAATCGACGATCTCGCAGAAATTCAGATATAAACATTGGGAGGCGTCCCCTCGCCCCCATCGTGTGGAGAGTCTCCATGATACCGTATCGCCATGCGGTATCATAGGCCTTCTCCAGATCAAAAAACACCGTGGCGTAGTGCTGTCTACGAAGGAAAGCCTCGCAGACAGCACTTTCCAGTCGGAGCAGAGCATCCGACGTGGAGTGGAACTTACGGAAGCCGCACTGTGCAGAAGACAGATGGCCTCCGCTGTCCAGGAAATAGGCTAATCTAACATTTACCAATTTCTCCATCAACTTGCACACGCAAGAGGATAGAGAGATTGGGCGGAAACCGGTCGGAGTAGAGTGATCTCTCCCCGGCTTGCGAAAGGCGAGCACAGTAGCGATTCGCCAGGAGTCTGGGAGAAGACCTTCCACCCAGATCCTGTTGAACAAATCTAAGAGAAAGGCCATGCCTCGCTCACCCAGGTGTCGAAGCATGGCGTACGGGACATCGTCCGGACCATGGGCGGTGTCCGCGCACGAAGCGAGAGCGGAACGCAACTCACTCACAGTAAACTTGTCGTTGAAGGGTTCTCCGCCTCTGGAGGTAAAGTCCAGCCGGCGGCCTTCCGTGACATCACGACGTGCATTGAATGCTGACGGAGCAGCATCACGGCTAGAGAATGCGGAAAAAGCGGTCGCTAAGGATTCCGCCACGGACGCGGGGTCCGAGATTGCGGTCCCATTCTCCTGGAGAACGGGAGGGGGGTCCTGCGAGAACTTGCCCCGAATCCTTTTGACTCGCTTCCACACCTCAGCTAAAGGGGTCTTCCCGTTAAGTGAAGACACGTATTCCCTCCAAGAAGAGCGGCGGGCGTGCTTCGAAATATACCGGAACCTAGCCCTAGCCCGACGAAATTCAGCGACAGTGAAATCGTTTGGGCGGCGCTTATAGCGCATGTAGGCATAACGCTTCTGTTTGAGGGCCGTCTCACACTCGGCCGACCACCATGGGAGTGGTCGGCGTGCAAAACGGCCAGACGTCCTAGGAATAGTAGTCAGGCCCACGGTGATGAGGTTGCCGGAGAAGAACTCAACGGCCTCATCTACCGACCTAAACTCCTCGACTGAGATAGAGAATTCAGTCATTTCCTGAAATGCAGGCCACCGCGCCCGCGCTAAGCACCACCGAGGTGGTCTCTCAGGCGACAGTTGCCCTGAAAATGATATTTGAATGGGAAAGTGATCACTACCATGGAGGTCATCGACCACCCCCCAATCAAAATCAGGCTGTGCATCCGAAGAGCACAAAGATAGGTCAAGGCAAGAAAATGAAGCGGTTCTCGGACAGTGATGCGTAAACTCATCCACGTTTAGGACACCCATCTCAAGCTCTTCGATCAGATCGGCAAGGACTTGTCCCCTGGGATTTATGGAGTAATCTCCCCAGAGAGGATGCCTGCCGTTCAGATCTCCAAGCAAGAGATAGGGCCTCGGCAACCATGCCACGACGCGGCGGAAGTCCCCGCGTCGAAGTCAGCTGACGGTGGAATGTACGCAGAAATGATAGTATACCTCCTATCCAGGTGCAGCTGCACAGCCACTGCCTGAAAGGAGGTATCTAAAGAGAAAGGAAGAACGGAGACATCATGCCGGGTGTAAACCGCGCATCCCCCAGCCCGGCCATCCCGCGGTGGTGGGGTCGCAAGACCCTTATACCCCGGGAGGGCAGGCAGGGGGCACGTGCCTAGCATGGTCTCCTGCAATAAAATAGCTAACGGGAAACGGGACGAGGCGAGCCTCCACAGCTCCTCCCAGTTGGCCCGGAGTCCACGGCAATTCCATTGAAGGAATATGCCCTCCAGGCCTAGCTCGGAGGAGACGCGGGGGCCCTCCTCGAATTGAAGACCCTCACGGGAATGGCCGTACGCTTCCCGGGGGCAGAACCCCGGGCACTGTTGGCCGGACAAAGCGCTGGAGGCGCTGTCGCCTTCGAGGACTTATTGGGGGAGGTAGGGCTCGCCATGCGAGTCTTTTCCTCCCTCCGCCTCGAAACCTTAGGCGGGCACTGCGGCTTCAGAGGCGGGGGGGCCTCTTTTCGAGGAACCACCGTCTCCGAGCCACTCGCTCCACCTCGGGGCGTGGGCGAAGGAGCCGAAGCTCCTTTGTTGCTGTCCTCCTTTCGGGGGACAGCTTTAGGAACCCCTGAGGATGGCCTAGCGACTATCTTCAGGGGTGTTACCTCCTGTGAGTATAACGACTCGGTGGAGGCGCGTGGCCGTTTCGCCTTGCGGGAAACGGTCACGCTGGGGGAAGAGGGGGGAGTCCTGTTTTAGCCGGGGCTGGGTATGAACCCTTTTTGCCACCAGCTTTACCAGAGGAGCACCCGGGTTGGGTAGAGCCCGCAGAAGGGCTCCGAATGGCCGCGGAAACAACCGTGCTCGTTGGCCTGGATGGGCCAGGAGCAGAGGGTGCCTTTCGAACTACTGAGGCATATGACGTCCCAGGCAGAGCTGGGCGCGCCAGGACCAAGTCCTTAACCTTGCGGAATGAGAGTCTATCCTGAGCCTGAACGGCCAGGATTTCTTTCTCCAGGAGATATGCACCACATTGCTTCGAAGAAGCAGGGTGCGGCTCTCCGCAATTGACACACTTGGCCACACACGATTTGGACTTATCGTGTGCGACCTTGGAGCAATTTACACAGACTTCGGGTGACCCCGACTTTGCACGTCTACATGAGCGATTCGTATGGCCGAAGCGGTGACAGTAATAGCACCGCCGCGGCAGTGGCACGAATGCCTTCACGCGGTAGCGGTACCAACCGGCACGCACCGACTCAGGGAGCTTGTCACTGTCGAACGTGACGAAGAGTGTAGGGGTGGGTCTCGAAGCCCCTCCCTGTTTTCTCATCACACGTTCGACCTTGACCGCCACATGGTCAGCCAGCTCTAGGGTGATGTCCTCAATGGAGTAGTCAACGAGCTCCCTCGCATAAACTACTCCTTTCACAAAGTTCATGGTAGAGTGCGGCGTCACACTCACCGGGGTGCCATTAAGTGTCCGAAGAGCACTTATCTTGGCCGCCTCGGCGGGATTCGCCAGAAGGCTGCCGTCCGAGAAACGGGTCACCTTCGGCTCTCTACCAATTGCACTAGCTAATCCTCTCCTCTGATGGATCATGTTGCCCTTGGACAACATGGTGCCATCAGTGGAGCGAATAACGAGGAAGCGTTTGAAGCCAGCGGGCTCGAAAACGCCAGGGAACCTCTGAATGAGGGGCCCCGATGTCATCGAGGCTCCGCCCTGTGCACTCTTGGTGTTAGTCTTGTTCAGGGGCTCCGCACACGAGGGGGTAGAGGGGCCGGATGTGCCGATCTTGGCTTGGTCGCCTACCAAAGTGGTAGCAGATCCATCCGTCCCCGCAGATGGAGAGGAGCCCCGAGTCTTTTTCGTCTTTTTAGTCTTCTTTGTCTTTTTCTTTTTTGGAGAGGAGGGCGGGGAATGAACCCGCTTTTCATCTCCGCCGGCAGAAGGCCCCAGGCCAGATGGACCGGCCTCAGCCAGGTCCCTCTCCGAAATGGAGAAGGTCCTGGTTGTCGTAGGGGCACCTGTCGGAGGAGATCCCTCCCCTCCTTTTACTGCCTCGGAGCCCTCAGCCATTTGAGGAGGACCTTGCATAGGGGCGGATTCGGGTTCGGTGCTTGGCGCCGAGCCCGAATTCCCCCCCGTGGAAGGCCCTACTGTCTGAGGCTGGGTCTCCTCAAGGACCATGTTTATCACAGGAGGGGCCTCCGGTTGGCCATCCCCTCCCAGGACATCACAGGTCCCCTTGGCAGTGTCGCCAGTCTTGTGTGGGGAGGCACAGGCCTTGACCCCAGCAAGGTTTAAAATTCTTGCCAGCAGGTCTTTTGAGGGAAGCGACCGAAGGGGCCTGGCTTCCCTCTCCCCCCTAAGGGGGTTTGCAATACCGAGCCGCTTTGATGCGGAGCGGCTGGCTAAGGGCTGCCTGCTGGCTTTCCTGGCAGTCCCCTTGGAAAGAAAAGAGGGGACTGCCGCTGGGAAAAGGGAGGTGCCCTAAAGCACCTCCAGAGAAGGGGGTTAAGGGGAATCCCCTGCACCCGTAGGCGAAGGAGAGGAGTAAGCCTCCTCTCCGGTTAGAGAAATATGGAGGGTTCCCTGTGCAAGCACAGGGGGGATGACCTCCATTTTTTTGCTGGAGCTGCCCGAGGGCGGCTCCGTCGATGAGCAAGGGGGAGTTAAAGGGGTTTGGTGTTTTGAAAATTCATCCATGGGCATGGTGACCCTATTTTTGCCACGGGACGCAATAGCTCATCACCTCTTGCAGTTGCCCCCACTGCAAGAGGTGCTTACAAGCCCGGCAGAGCCAGGCGCCGCCATTTGGGACCACCCCTCCCGCCTGGTGGCCTGGCAGTCCATCGGCATGGCGGCTCCACCTTAGACACGGCGTATAAATGATAGATTTTGAAGACGAGAGGAAAAGGGATGTGAGGAAGGTATGGGTGGGGATGAAGCAGATAGTTAAAAACCAGCCACCCCAGACCGGAGCTCAGGGGTTAGGGAACATTGTCCCCCACCCCCTCAGCCCCGATGCGGGATGGTTGGCTGAAAGGAAGGTCAGCATCTACCCTGTGAAATTAGAGGCTGACCAGAGAAAGTTGTGGGAGAGGTTGTGTGAAAAAAGAGGAAACAAGTGTTTTGAAGGAAGGAAGAGAGGCTAAGCTGGGGCTGGACGGAGCGCTGGATCCTGTCAGCACGGCGGCCAGGATGGCAAATCGCCGCGCCCCTTACGGGGATAAGCAAGTTGATTGCTACTGCAAGATTATGGAGGAAAGGAAGAAATCTAATACTGTTCAATTGAGGTTGGATATGTTTATTGGTAAAAAATAAACTTTAAGTCTTACTTTATTTCTTTTATTTATATCCCTCTATTATTTGAAAAATATAAAATGAGTTTTTAGTGAAAAAAAACTACATATATGTAATTTAAATATTTTTGAGGATTCATTATAATTATTCCTATTGGTTCTTAAGTTTGATTAGCGCGGTTTTGCTTTACACGGTAAAACTCGGGTATTTATTAACCGCGCTAATCAAGTGATTGCTGTAATCCATAAAATCCAGTAAATTTGTTAAATACGATCAACCTCTTCCAAACCCATGCTGAGCATCATTTATTAACCTACCATTTGCTAGATGGTGAGAAATCCCCTTCTTAACTATCTTCTCAATGATTTTACAAACAATAGCAGTTAAGTTTACCAGCCTGAAGTTATTCAGGTCCTATTTACTTCCCTTTTTAAAAATTGCCACTACATTCGCTAATTTCCAATCATTCTTGAGAAGATGGTTAAGAAGGGAATTTCTGATCATCTAGAGAGTAGCAGGTTAATTAATGATGCTCAGCATGGTTTTAGAAAAGGTAGATCGTGTTTAACTAATTTACTGGATTTTATGGATTATGTAACTATCAAATTAGATAGAGGTAAGAAAGTTGATGTGATCTACTTAGATTTCAGCAAAGCTTTTGATAAAGTTCCACATAGAAGACTAGTTCATAAATTAAAGCTGCATGGGATATGTGGGAAGGTTTTAAATTGGATAACTGAATGGCTGAAAAATAAGAAACAGAGAGTTGTACTGAATGGAGTGAGGTCAGAGTGGAGGAATGTTATTAGTAAGGTACCTCAGGGATCAGCTTTAGGCCCTTTATTATTTTTAATCTATGTAAATGATCTTGGGCAAGGTGTAAATAGCAAAGTGTCAATTTTGGCTGATGACACTAAATTGGCAATCTGTAGTCAAAGAGGTTGAGGGTAGCTTTAAAGTGCAGGGTGACTTAAATAAGTTGTTAGCTTGAACTCAGAAGTGGCAGATGACTTTTAACCTTAATAAATGCAAAGTTATTAACAAAGGGAGAGATAATAGGGAATTTAGCTATGAGATGGATGGGTATTGGCTTAATTCAGTTGAAGATGAGAAGGACTTAGGAGTAGTAGTAGATAGGTCACTGAAATTTTCAAAGCAGTGTATTGAGGCAAAAAATAGAGCAAATAGGGTGCTAGGTTACATTAAAAGAAATGTTAGCTACAAGAGTAAGGAGGTCATCCTTAAACTATACAACTCTTATGTCAGGCCACATTTAGAGTACTGTATACAGGCATGGTCACCACATTTTAGACATGATATAAACTTATTAACGTCAGTACAAAGGAGGGTAACAAAAATAATACCATCCCTGAAGCACCTTCAATATGAAGATAGACTGAGGGTATTAAATATGTTTTCATTTGAAAGAAGGTGTATGCGAGGAGATATGATTGAGCTTTTTAAAATCTTTTCTGGGATGGATAGATTGGATTTCAGCAAGTTATTTGAGTTAGAAGGTAGTAATAGAACTAGAGGCCACCACTTAAAGATTAAAAAACAGAGGTGTAGAATGGATGTTAGAAAATATTTTTTCACTAACAGAGTGGTGGATTATTGGAATAGTTTGCAACCTGAGACTGTAGACAGCCCAAACTTGAATGTTTTCAAGCGCAGATTGGATGATTATATAGGGATGGAGGGTTAATTTCTTACTTTTTGGTATGGAGATATGTTTCTTGACTCATTCCTGTGGATGCAGTTTCTTTTTATTGTATATTTTGGGGGACTTTGATTTTGTTTTTGAGAGACTCGTATGGAGGCTTTAAATTATATATTGTAGATGCATGGTTGGACATAATCCTAGGGATTGTTAAATTGTATATTGTAGATGCATGATCTGACAAAATCCTATGGATGCATTATGTGGGTGGGATTTGATGGATACGGATGACCTTTGATAGGCCCTTGTGGCTTTTGTCATCCGTGCAATTATGTTATATGTTATGTTATATGTTATCTGAGATAGTAGACAGTCCAAATTTGAATGTTTTCAAACGCAGATTAGACGATTATATGGGGACGGAAGATTAACTTTTTCTTTGGTGGGGAGGGGGGTTATTCGGGACTCATTCCTGTGGATGCAGTTTTTTATTATTGTATATAACGGGTGATTTTGATTTTGACGAGTCTTGATGATAATACTTTGTTTTTGATGAACTCCTTTGATAGTTTAAATTGTATATTGTAGTTGCATGATGTGACACAATCCTATGGATGTATTTTTTGGGGTGGGTTTTGACAGATGCGGATGACCTTTGATAGGCCCTTGTGGCTTTTGTCATTCATGAAATTATGTTATGTTATGTTATGTGCTCCAAACTCTAGTGATCTAGTATATAACTTCTCAAGAGCTACTGTATTTACATGTTATTTAATCACAAAGTCTATGAAACTACTTTTGAAACAGGTAGACATCTTGATTATTCATCTAGTCACAAGGAAGCAAGGTATTTTAAGCAGGTTCCCTCTGTATCTGGTGAGGAATCTAAGAGACTCCAGGGATTTTGATGAGATGACCCCCCACACACACAATCTTCACTGCCAATACTACCTGATCTCTTCTCATACCTAAGTAGAAGCATTTTAGTTTTAAAATTACGTAACAATTTCACAGACAAAATTCACAAGGGCCTATCAAAGGTCATCAGCATCTGTCAGAACCCACCCACAAAATGCATCTATAGGATTGTGTAAGATCAGGCATCTAGAATATACAAATAAAACTATCCATAGGATTGTGTCAGATCCTGCATCTACAATATACAATTTAAACTATCCACTAGAATGTGTAAAAAAAATCAAGGCTCACAAAAATCCAAATCACCACTAATATACAAAAATAAAAAAACTGCATCCACAGAAATGAGGCTGGAATTCCCCCCCCCCCATAAGTTAATGCTCCCTCTCTATATAATCATCTAATCTGCATTTGAAAACATTCAAGTTTGGAATGTCTACTGTCTCAGATGGCAAACTATTACAGGAATTTACCACTATTGGTAAAATAATATTTTTTAACATCTAACCTACACCTGTTTTTTAATTTCAAGTGGGAGCCCTAGTCCTATTACTGCCTTCCAAATCAAATAACTTGCTAAAATCCAACTTATCCATCCCAGAACAGATTTTCAAAGCTCAATCATATTTCCACTCACATACCTTTAAAAAGAGAACATATTTAGTACCCTCAGTCTATTTTCATATTCAAGGTGCTTTAGGGAAGATATTTTATTTTGTTGCCCTCCTTTGTACTGACTCTAGCAGGTTGATATCATGTCTAAAATGTGGTGAACATGGTTGTATACTGTACTCTAAATGTGGCCTGACATATGAGTTGTAGAGTTACAGATAACTTCTTTACTCTTGTAGCTAACATTCCTGTTAATGTATCCTAGCACCCTATTTGATCTATTTTTTGCCTGAATAGACTGCTTTAAAAACTTTAGTGACCTATCTACTACTACACCTAAGTCTTCATCTTCAAATGAATACAGCCAATGTGTGCAACCATTTCATAGCTAAATTCACTATTTACCCTTCCCATATTAATAACTTTGCATTTTTTAATGTTAAAAGTCATTTGCCACTTCTGAACCCAACCTAATAACTTATTTAAGTCACTTTGCACTTTAAAGCTACCCTTAACTTCTTTGACTACATCTGCCAATTTAGTATCATCAGCAAAAATTGACACTTTGCTATTTACAGCCTCCCCAAGATCATTTATATAAACTATGAATAATAAAGGGCCTAGAACAGATCCCTGAGTTACACCACTGATAACGTCCCTCAACTGTGACCTCACCCCATTCAGGACCACTCTGTTTCCTGTCTTTCAGCTATCCAATTAAAATCTTAACCACATATCCCATTTTTAATTTGTGAACTAGTCTCCTATATGGAACCTTAACAAAAGCTTTGCTATCATCTAATTAAATTACATCAACATTCTCTCCCCTAGCTAATTGTTTAGTTACATAATCTATAAAATCCAGTAAATTTGTTAAACATGATCTACCTCTTCTAAACCCATGCTGAGTATCAATTATTAACCTACCACTCTCTAGGTCAGAAATTTCCTGCTTAACTAACTTCTCAATAATTTTACAAAATATAGAAGTTAAGCTTACCGGCCTGAAGTTATTTGGGTCCGCTTTACTTCCCTTTTTAAAAATATGAAATAAATTCATGAATTTCCAATCATTAGGTATTTCTCTAAACTCTAGCGATCTAGTATATATCTTCTCAAGAGTCACTAGAATACTATCTACACCTTCTTTGAGTAACCTAGAATGAATGTTGTATGGGCCAGATGACTTAATAGTATTTAACTCCAATATAAGCCCTTTAATTATTTCCCTGTTCACATTAACGGTATTCAACACTACTTCCCTTAACCTAGAATTATCATCAATTAATCTATCTTGATTCTCTTTTGTAAATACTGAAGAAAAATGATCATTAAGAACCTATGCTCTTTCCTCATCAGATTCTTTCAAAACCTCTTCATATCTAATAGGCCTTATTTTATCACTGTTAGATTTGTTATTAATTTTATAATAGCTAAAGAATTTTGTTGGATCTTTATTATTATTTTGAGCAAAATTAATTTCTGCCACCCTTTTGCTCTTCTTAATAATCTTAATTAGCTCATTTCTGAATGATCTATAATGATTTAAATTGTCAAAAGTACTTTCTCTCTGTAATCTCTGGTATGCTCTTTTCTTTCCAGAAATTTTCCTATCTTCTGATTCCACCACAATGGCTTCCTACATTTCTTCATAACTTTCATTGGGATACACTGTTCCTGGACTATGTTTAATATATTCTTAAAAGTGTCCCACATCTTATAAGTATTCTTTCCCCTGAATTATCTATCTCACCTGATTTGATTTAGCAATTTGCATAATTTAACATAATCACCCGTATAAAAATTTGGATTTTTCATTGAGTTTGTTGATATTCTACCTTTCGCTATTCCTAAGTTAAAATGAACCATCTGATGATCACCATTTTCTAATGCTTCCCCAAAAGTCAATTCCTGAACCAAGTGATCATCATTTGAAAGAATGAGATCCAATATATTGGCACCCATTGTTTGCTTATTAACAAATAGATTAAATAAATTATCCTCAAAGCATTCTATAAACTTACACTTGCTCTATCCCTATCTATCATATTTTCCTAGTCCGCAGAATTTAAATTAAAGACATCAAGAATAAGTACTTCAAATCCTTTACTTATTTCTCTGATCATTAACTCATCAATACAATCAGTCTTTCTTTTTTTTTAATTGAAATCAAATAATTAAAAAAACTCCCCTGCCAGAATATGAAGTTGGCTCACAAACACAAGGTGAAGTGCCCCAGTGTCACATACCAGGATGGGGTATAACTAATAAAATCTCGGGTTAATGGACCTTTATTGAGCAGAGAAAGAGAGAGAGGAATATATAAAATTCCTGGGTCAAAGTCCAGGCCTACACCATGAACGACTTGGACCCCATTCAATATACTAATTGCATTGCCCCGCTTAACAGCAATACTTAGTCTCTGCTTGAACCATCCAGCCTCTCTAGGGTCTCCATTCTTTAATCATCGGTGCACTTGAAGGGCCAAAGACTCAACTAGTTTCAATGGCTTTTGGCTCAAACAGAAACCTCTCAGTTAGGGAAAAATACTTTATTCTTTTGGAATTTTCTGCAGCTGCTGCACAGCTGACCTGTTAATATGCTCTTCATAAGTGTTGACACGGTTACATCCCAACACAGATTCTTTCCATTCCTAAAAGGAAACATTGTTATTCCATCCAGAATCTAATAGGTCCAGCTACCTTTGGACCTCCAGCCATCCCCTTGTCCACTTGAGCCAAATCATTAACTGGTGAATGAACAGCTCGCATTAAAGGGCTAGGTGATATCAAGTAGGATATGTACCCAGCGAGTGCGACGACTTGTGTTAATCGTATTCCTAAGCTACCCAATCCAATTGGGAGAGTTGACAGAATCCATGAATCACTTGAAAAATCAATGATGATTAGTTTGAAGACAACATCTTTCACAGAGTCATCAAAAAAATCCAAAGATGCCATATACTGTAGCTTAGGTAAAGAAAATTATTTTTTTTAATAGGACCCAAGCTTGGTGTGGATCACTTAATTGAAGGTGGGATATCATTCATTTTAGGGCTTCATGTTTTGTGTCTATAGCCTGTCTGATTGCTTCCCCAGTGATGGGAGAGCCCAATACAGACAAATCATCCAAAGCCACAATCTTAACATGGGGGAGAATTGTTTTGAACTTTTGAAGAATGGCATGAGTATCATCATTTATGATAGTCAACTCACATTTGGAGCTATTAATCTCGACCTATTTTGTTAAATTCAGAAAATCTTTTGGGGGGGTATCAGCTATTGAACCATCATCCAAGTACTAGATATTAAGCTCTGATTTTGGCCTTTTAATGATCTTATCTATACGGAGTGGAAACAGTGCAGGTCCCAGTGGGTCTCCCTGTTGTATGCCAGTAGCAGAATTCAAAACCCCACCGCCATACAAGATTGAAGTTGGCCGGGAGTATGCTTGATTTAACACTTTGCTTAAAGAAGGCATCTGTTCATAGGCAGCAACAAAGAAATCATCCCTATGAATGCAATTAAAAGCATTCTTCAAGTAGACCCACCCTGGGGCAGCCGCCTCACATCCTCCCTAAATAGCAAATCCCAGCTGGACCAGTCTGAGGTGAGCACCCAAAGCCCAAGACACATGTGGCACACCTACTTTGGCCACAAGGCGAAGGAATATACACCCCAAAGCAATGCAGCACACACACACACCCCTCCCTCTTAGCTAGTGCACAAAGTGATGCTAAATAAAAACATGCGCCATGCAATCAGCCACCCCACCCTGCAAGACCAAACTCACAACATTTGTCAAATTAGACAAGTCGTACCCCCCCTCGGCAGTTTCATGACCAAACAAAGATTTAAGGTGCACCACAGTTAACCCATCAAGTCCTCCAGTTGATGTGGTGGCAGGGTCATGAGCCCCTCACCAATTATACCCGGAGACCAGACAAGGCCAACCCGGTTGTTCGAGGAGGGGGTAATGAGGAGATAGTCTAATCTTACTTTATTAAGAATATACCATAAATAATAAAAATTGGCAAACAACCCCTCCCCCCCCCTAAATATAAATATATAACTTACAAATGAAATAAATATATATACACTAATCTAATATATAGGTGGCCTTACAAATACACCTCAGTTAATGCAACTCCACTATGTATATACAGGCTTATGCAAAACTCCAAGTAGTGCCTTACAAATATACTTTGACCAAAGCGAACTTAAATATTTATATATAGGCTAATGCCAAATCAGAGTCCGCAAAATATTTATATTATACTGGCCAAATTACTGGGTGCACCCTTAAGCTAACTAACAATTGTGACCGGTCAACAAAGGGGGAAGACGGAAGGGTAAGGGAAAGTAGGCCCACTTTAGGAGGGATTTGGCCAAGTGTCCTGCTTCAGGGACCTGGAACACTCTCAGTTCCAAACTCTGTGTTAGAGTCTCTGGGGTGCTAGCTCAAATTACTCCCTGGAGACTGCGAGCGAATCTCCAAAGCCCACACTTGTAGATGGTACCTTTCTCAGGTGGGAGCAATGTGTGAGGGTCTGGACTGATTCCTGCCAGATCTTAAAAGACAGAAGACGACTGACAGGTATTACCGGCGCCACAGAGCTGGAAAAGAGAAGGTATTGTCAGTAACCGACTCACTGCCACACTCAACCTAAGACTCTCAACCACACTTACTTTCACACAGGAGTTATACAGGGATTTCACTAGAGTTCCTTAATTTCACTTTTCATAAACACTAGTATACTTATTCAAAGTCACGATCTAAATTTATTATGTCTGTGGCAGAGCAAAGATGAATGGGGATTACAAGAGAAGTCGCCCACCCCGAGTATAGACATCCCTCATAGCAGGCCACACACCCTGAAAAGGAAGAAAGGAATTAGAGAGGGGGGGAGGGAAGGTGAAAACAACTACTACAATGAGCAGGAAGAAAAGGAAGAAATTAGGGATGGTTTACCTCATCAGAAGTTGCTATGGGAGGTGTACCGTTTACAGGTAAGTCAGGAAAATTTATGTTATCTGGAGCTGGTGGATGTTGTTCCTCAGCTTGATCAGGGTCTCCTCAGAAAATGGTGCCAAGCCCTAATCGACAGAGAGCTCCCAAATGGCTCCCCGAAAGTCAAAGTCTGCCAAGTTTGCCGATATTTTCCTCCTCAGGAAATCTCTGAGTTTTTTATATTTTTCCTAGTCCCTTTGACTCTGAGTTGGTCTCTGCTAGGGAGGTCCAAACCAGCTTGGAAGTTTTGATTTGAGCCTTTATTCTAGAAGTGAGAGAAGGGCACCCATTGAAAGATTGTGCTTGTATAGCCGGTAGAGAGCCCCATAAGGAAAAAACAATAACCGGAACCAAGTTAAAATTAGTCATTTCTTGTAAAATATTGTTCAATAATTTGCCAAGGTCATCAGGGGGCACCAAACCTGGAAACCTTTTGAGATAAAGGAAACCACACCAATCAATGACCTGATCTCAGCAAGAAAATCAAGGAAATTTAAGTCTAGATCCGCAAGGTTATGGTTCAAGCAGTCACACTGATTGCCGGGAGGTGCTCCTCTCTGGTCACCTCGGCATTCTGAACAAACCCACCTTAGAATATCTCTCACCTAGGGCTGTGTCAAGTTGACAGTTGGGCATGTCGGATGAAACCACCTAGCACATCTAGAACACTCACTTAGCCTTTTCCGAAGATTAATCAGTTGGCAATACTGGGCACTTATTTTGCTCATATAAGTCATCATCATCATCATCAGCCATGGTTAAAATTGTCTGCTTCTTAAGAACAAAACAAAAAATAAGCCAAACAAAAACAATAACTAGGTCTCTGTTACGTAACATCATATATATTTATCTCCCTGTTGGCGGAGAGATACGGCCATCTTGTGAGCTCAAGGTTACGTCACGGAATAGTCGTCTGCTAAAGTAAATTTATTTTAACTTATTTATTCTTTCAAGCGGGATAAATTTCTACGCTTAATTCCAGTCAATAACTAGGTCTTCGTTACATAATAATGTATATATTCTTTCTCCTTGTTGGCGGAGTAATACAGGCAGCGGTTCGGTTCGCGCCATTTGGACAGATGATAGCCGATTAAGCTGACGTGGTGCCTTAGTTCTAGGTAATCTAACATCCTCTCCCCACGGGCCACATTGTCCTCGCTGGTCACCTCTGACGGGCGTCCTGGACGGGGGTCATCTTCAAAGGACTCACGACAATGGCGGAACTCCCTATTCCTCCGAGCAATGGTTGCATAGGAAGGGGCGGTGTCGGTGTACACTGCAACCATGCGTTCATGGATCTCTTTGGCATTCTTGCCATCCTTGGTCAAAAGTTTTATCACTGCGCGGTGCTCAACCACCTCCATTGTTGAAAAAATTGTGACTGGCGATCTGCGATCAGCTGCTGCTTCTTAAATAGACGAGGCAGGAGCGTGCTGCTGCGGGTCCTGACTTGTCATAACTTGTCCTAACAAACCCACAAACAGCCATCCCCTTTCCTCTGTTTTCCCCTAACGATTCACAAAACTTATTGACCGCCCCTCGTACGTGCCGAAGACACCTGTAGTAGTTGGACCGCCCCACGGAAGTTAGACAACACGGGAATTGCGTGAAGCAGCTCCAGTGTCACACAGACGCACATGAGTCGAGACGCGTGTAAACGGTGACGAACCTTTCGTGCCTGTTCGTCGAGGTGTTGCACCGAAACTCCTTAAGCGGAGGCTACCGACAATAATGGCAAATAGATTTTTTGTTTTAGACGCTTCACAGGATGAGGAAATTGAGATTCGCCTGGTGGGAGACTCTATCATCAGGCAACAACCGGAAGAATTTTGCGGAGGGGGGCCTGCGAAGAGGAGGAGATACTGATACACAGGGGGAAGAGTCGAAAACCTGATAGATTCGCTCGGTGATTACACGAGTGGATCCACGCAGAAGACGGCTTTTGTCATCCACGTTGGGATTATCAATATTTTTCTACCAGATGTGAAGACTTTCTGGCGAAGTACCGGCAGCTGATGCGAAAACTGAAAGTAAAGAGTAGGAATCTTTCTTTTTCAGGTATTCTTCCAAGAATAAGAGAGCAGAACGCTTTCTACGGAAATGAATCTTACACCTTATCGCCATCGAATGTCATAGGCCTTCTCCAGATCGAAAACCAGCATGGCGTAGTGCAGTGCTGTATATGAAGTAGGGCCTCGCAAACGGCATTTTCCAGTCGAAGCAGGGCATCCAACATGGAAATAGCCTCCGCTGTCCAGAAAAAAATCGGCCGGGGTAGAGTGATCTCTCCCCGGTTTACGAAAAGCGAGCACAGTAGCGATTCAACAGTAATCCGATAATATCCTCAACCCAGTCCCTGTAGAACAAATCGTACAGAAAATCCCTGCCTCGCTCACCCATGGTGTACGGGACATCGGCTGGACCAGGGGCAGTGTATGCGTACGAAGCGAGAGCCAAACGCAACTCAATCAAACTAAATTTGTCGTTTAAGGGTTCTCCTCCTCTGGAGGTAAAGTCCAGTCGGCGGCTTTCCGCGACATCACGACGTGCATTGAATGCTGGTGGAGCAGCATTAAGGCTAGAGAAAGTGGAACAAGCGGTGACCAAGAATTCTGTCATTGACACGGGGTCCGAGATTACGATCCCATTCTCCTAGTGAACAGGAAGGGGTTCCTGTGAGAACTTGCCCGCAATCCTTTTGACTCGCTTCCACACCTCTGCTAGAGGGATCTTCCCGTTAAGTGAAGACACGTGTACCCGACAACAAAGGCGGATGGCGTTCTTCAAAATATACGGGAACCTAGCGCTAGCTCGACGCAATTCACAGACAGTGAAGTCGTTCTGGTGGAGCTTATAGCGCATGTATGCATAATGCTTCGGTTTGAGGGCCGTCTCACAATCGGCTGATCACCACGGGAGCAGTCGGCGTGCAGAACGGCCAGACGCTCTAGGAATAGCAGTTAGGACCACGGCGATGAGATTTCCTGAGCAAAATTCAACGGCATCATCTACTGACCTAAACTCCTCGACTCAGTCAGCGAAATAAGTAATTTCGTGAAATGCGGAACACCGCGCCTATGCCAAGCATCGCCTGTACGTGCTCTCCGGTGACAGCGGCCCAGAATATGATATTTGAATCGGAAAGTTATCACATCCGTGGAGGTCATTTGCCACGCCAACTCAAATTAAGACTGTGTATCCGGAGAACACAAAAAGATAAATCGAGGCAGGAATATGAAGCGGTTCTGCGGCAGTGATGCGTAAACTCATCCATATTTAGGACACCTATCGACGCGGCGTAAGTTCCACGCGTCGAAGTCGGATGACGGTGGAATGTACACGTAAATTGCAGTATACCTCCTATCCAGGTGAGGATGCACACCTACTACCTAAAAGGAGGTATCTAAAGCAAAGGGAAGAACGGAGACATCATGCCGGGTGTAAATCGCGCATCCGCTTGCTCGGCCCCCATTCCTTTGCGGTGGGATTGCTAAACCCTTAACTACGGGATGGTGGGCAGGGGGCACGCACCGAGCATCAGCTCCTGCAAATAGATAGCTAACGGGGAACGGGAGGAGACGATCATCCGCAGATCTTCCCAGTTGTCACGAATTCCGCGGTAATTCCATTCAAAGAATAAAACTTCCAGGCCTAGTAAGGAGTGGAGGTAAAGACAATTCGAAGAGAACACCCCCATGGGAATAGCGATTTGCTTCTGGAGGCAGTACACCGGGCGCTGTTGGCCGGACAATGCGCTGAATGCGCTGTCGCCTTCGAAGACTTGGGAGAGGTTGGGCTCGCCATGCGAGTCGTTTCCTCCCCCCTCCTCGAAACCTTAAGCGAGCGGGGCGGCTTGGAGGCGGGTTCCCTCAATTGGAGGATCCACCGTTTACGCGGCACCGAGCATACCACTGAGTGTCTGCAAATAAGCCCAAGTTCCTTTAGCGCTGTCTTAAATTCCAAGGATATCTTTAGGAACCGCCGAATTTGTTGAGCAAATTGCCTTTATACTACGATATTTTGTGAAAGAGAATTTTGCATATGTTATCCAAAAGCAAGTTTTGAAGTTTGTTGATTGCAATAATATAACTGGAAACAATATTGCGAAAATAGTATTGGAAACGTTGCAAGAGAACAACATCCTTTTCTCAGATTGCAGCGGCCATAGCTACGAAAATGGATCTAATGTGGTGGGGAAATACAAAGGAGTACAGGCCCGTTGCCTGTTGTAAAATGCTTTGGCCCTCTTTTCACCTTGTGGAGGCCATACTTTAAATTTATGTGGAACAGATTTTGCTGAATGTGGCCCTGAAGCCATCAGTTTTTTTTCGGAACAACTCAGACAACATACAGTTTCTTCAGCCCCATTTCCCTACTTTGGGAGATTCTTCTGAACAAGAGAAGAAATCAGTCGTTTCACAACAAGTCCGACATAAGATAGTCTTCGAGGATATATTGTGTAAAACCATTTACAGTATAGAAATACCTCTGGGCATTCCTATAATAAAAACCTCCTGGGAAACTTATATATATATATATATATATATATATATATATATATATATATATATATATATATATATATATATATATATATATATATATATATATATATATATATATATATATATATATATATATCAATTATTATGTAAAATTCATATCACTTATTTTACTTAACTTTTGTAAATTAAATCATTTTTTGTACAACTTAATAATTAATTAATTCTTTTATTTTACTTGCCAATTCATTTAACGTACTACTGTTCCAAACAAAATCTCTCAAAACTTCACACACAAACAAACAAACACACGCTTTCAGCTCGACCAAATAGCACACTATTCCTTCTCATTCGACTCTCGACATTCTCCGTATAAAGGTCGGTAATCATTCCTTCTACAATTAGTCATTTAACCCAATCAAATCGTACTTAGTTAATTCCACTTTATCTCACAATTCTTTGCAAACGACCATACGAGAGTAGGTCCTAATTATATTTACTTCTCATATTGCAGCCCCTATTTCACAGTCCATCATAGTCACCATATTATTTCATATTTATTTCACATACTTCAATTCTCAGCGAATCTTGTTACTGTTAATCATATTTTACAATATCTTACATTGTATACCTA